>OX336388.2:1514095294-1516561294 GCA_946902985.2 Meconema thalassinum
TAAGAGAGTTATAGCGAAATTTCACTTTTTCGAAAAATGCCCCCCATTTTCACCCCCTTCGACCGATTTAGACCAGTAACGAACTCGACCGAGATTTTATAGGTATACATCTTCGGTAAAAAATTCGAAGTAATTGGTGCGAAATTACGGCAGTTATCGTGTCCACAAGAAACTGATATACATATATATATATATACATATATATATATATATATACATAAATTATATATAAACTTTTGAACTGACGGTGGTTTTGGGGTCTGGGGGATGTGAAACGCGAAGATATGTCGAAATTTTCGGGAAGTCGAAACATGGGACCCATTGCAATAGTTAGCTTTCTAATGAAATCTACCTAAAACATCAGTCCCGTGTAGTTGATTATGTGTGTAACTGAATTAGAGTCTCGAGTCAGGGATGGGGCAGGTGCCATGAGACTTCACGTACGGTACTGTCTCGGCATTTACTGGGAGGGAGAGTGGAAAAACCGGTGAATACACACTCAGGATAGATGCTGACAGCGCTGGATTCCCTTTTAGGTAACTGTTTAGAGTTATTTGAGGATAAACTCTCGACCAAGAAACATATTGTTCCGACATTAGTAATACTTTGTAGGGCATAATTCATACCACACAGAGCAGCGACTCTTTTCACTCGATGCAAAATTAAATACTGTATAGAAACGATATGACTGGTTTGTAGTTAGCACGTTCTTGATATTTTAGAGAAAAAAAGATGGACAACATGTGTTCGTGTTCAGGTTTATTGTGAATATCTATTTTAAAAACCATCCGATGCGGACGTAGGTATCGTCTTGTAGGCATAACAAACAAGACCACAAACCGTGAAAAAATCAAATCAATGGAGCCAGCTGTTTATAAGAGGCCAAATGCGCACGCACATAGACCTACATACGTACATACATACATACATACATACATACATACATACATACATTTTGGTGATTCGTATGGGTCTTTTGTACTTTTGAATCTAATTCCCTTTTCTTTTTCATGAGATCTGAAACGACTCTGTGAGGCCATTCACTATAACTTACTTCAATGTTCATGGAAGTAATAATGAAAGTTCATTTGTGTAGGACATTTTATTACCATAAACAAATTATGAAAATGCATACCAAGAGCAACATTATTACGTACCTATATAGAGTTAAAGTTCCTAAGATATGATCAACTGCCTATTGTTAGCACAGGCACTAGTACTGCGTACAATAAACAAACAAAAATATTATACCTAAATATTTCCTGTTCTTGAAATCAATGCTTCATTTTTTTCCATATCAAAGATAACGTTTCGTGATTTACACACACTCAGTATTTTACTTCACCTCAGGTTCCCTTATATTAATTGATCAGATCATCCTGGGATCAATGATCTCAGACAACAAGATTCTCTCGTAGCAGAATGTGAGTTACATGAGAATTTTTAGCCTACTTTCGACTTTTGCAAAAAATGAAAGTAGACTTATGAGATCAACACAGGGCGAAAAAAAGTGTGTCTGTCTGTGTGTGCGTATGTGTGTGTGTGAGTCTGTGTGTGTGTGTGTGTGTGTGTGTGTGTGTGTGTGTGTGTGTGTGAGTGTGTGTGAGTGTGTGTATTCTGAATGTCTGTCCCCCCCCTATCAATTTGAACACGGTGAACGCGAATTGAACGAAATTTGGTACAAAGGTAGCACTAGCAAAGGATACCTCAGTGTCATGTTTTATATCACCGCCATCTTCACGGAAACGTAATGGCGGCCACACAAATGTTCAAAGCTTAAATCAAATTACGACTAACCTAATCATCCGATCTCAACCAAATTTTGCAACAACATACCTTTATGGAGGGAGCATCCTTTGACTAATCTAATAGGTCATTAGCCTAATAGTTTGCAGATGGCGGCCATCTTTGTGTCAAAATCGATTCCCCCTATCAATTCGAACACGGTGAAACCGAATGGAACGAAATTTGGTACAGAGGTAGCACTAGCAAGGGGCACCTCAGTGTCCTGTTTTACATCGCCACCATCTTGACGGAAACGGAATGACGGCCACCCATATGTTAAAAGCTTAGATCAAATTACGACCATCCTAATAATTTGATCTCTACCAGATTTTGCAACAATATGCCTTTTTGTGGAAAGCGTCTTATGACTGACTACAAGGTCATCAACCCAATAGTTTGCAAATAGCGGCCATGTATGTGTGCAAATCCATTCCCCATATCAATTCAAACACGGTAAAACCGAATGGAATGAAATTTTTTACAGGGGTAGCACTAGCAAAGTGCACCTCGTATTCATGTTTAATATCCCTATAGCACGTTGTATTTCAACAAGCTACTACAACCAACATTCAATTATACTCCTTCAAAGGGACAAAGAGTTATAACAATACCCATGCATTTAGGAGAAAGTAGGCTATATGTTCTTTACTGAACATCCTGTTTGTCTCCAGAACTTTTCGTCCCTCTTTATTGTTTCTATGTGAATGTCCTTAGGCGTCCATACCACAAAATAACATATTTCCCGCCGTGTTACTTCCAACTGGCCCTGGATCTGGAAATAAAAATCATGTGACTGTTAGAGAGTTATCAATCTGTTCTCTTCTGAATGGCACTGTTCTTGACATTCTCTAGGCCTTTTTTTTTTTGCTTACTTTCTGCCAAACAAAATCCCTTTAGCTCTTTGCAGGCTTCCAGTATGGTTATATTCCGTGCCAAATAAGGGCACTTGACTTCGACTATAGCGTCGTCTCCTATTAATCCGTCTGGGGAGGCACCTAAGAACCCATAAGTTTTATGTACGAAAAGACCACATTCTTCGACTTTTCTACAGATTTTTCCTCTAAATTTCGTTTTGCAATATTCACTCATTATCACAGTCATACTGCATTGCTTGTGAGTAAAATTCGCCGTACAGAATGTCTTTTGCTACTGGAGCCCATTTCGAAGTAGGTTTCCTCTTGCATACATATCCAAAATTGGATGCCGTAAGTCTGTCCTTTCTAGCTGTGTGCCAATTTTTATTTTCCCTTTAGCCCTTTGTTTCCTTTTCCAGTTTTTGTATATGGCCTTCACTAAGCGTTAGTTGCTTGATCTTCCCATCACTCAACTCTCTCAACAGTACGTCATCGAAATCCAACTGCATTGATCGGTTTTCATAATCACGTGAGACAGTACGTTTCATTTCATTAGACTGTTGTCGGCACATCCTTTTCCCTTCTCGCGACGCAAATAAACTTTTTCGGCAAGCTGCTTTTCTTCTCTTTCTGCAGAGTGCAGTGTCCTTCACTATTGTGGCAGTTTTTTTTTTCTAAACTGATTTCATTGTTTTATAGTGCCAGGATGGCCCAAACTGAAAGTCCAGCCCGGCAGCTTTGGTTCTATGAGTGAAGGAACCTCGTTTCCCTCGATTGATCTGCTTACCTCCCGTGAATTTCGCAACAAGGGACATATAATTTTCGGCAGCATTACTGGTGGTGTTTGATACCAGCTGGGAACTTTTTGCAATTAGGGGCTGCAAGAAAGAACCCACCTTGTCACAAGCATTAGTTTGGTCTGCAATTAGCTGTTTATCTTCACCTTACCCGCTGGTAGTGCAAAAATACTGTTTGCAGTCTTTATGAATCCCAATCCAATCCAGAGTTTCCGGAAACCAATTTTCTATTTTCACAATCGCTACGCCTTTATTTTTCCACACAACGCATTGTTTTCATTTGAAGTCGAACTTGCTTATCTGAAAAAAGTTGACACTGAATAGTTCGTGATCTTGCACTCCTACACTTTTGTATTAGATGTAAAAAACAAACTACACCCGTGGCGCGGCAGCCCATGAAGGTCCTAGGCCTACCAAGCAACCCCTGCGCTGTTTAGCCATGAAGCCTGCAGATTGCGGGGTGACGTTTAGTCATCCAATTTGTAGGCTACAGGTTAAATATAAGTGAAATCATAACTGCTCAGTGCATTACAGATTCTCTAATGCAAGCGTAAAAAAATATAATTTCAAATTTAAACTAGGAGAACAATTTACGGGTGTGTAGAGGTGCTTTTAGGTAGATTTCATTAGAAAGCTAACTATTGCAATGGGTACCATGCTTCGACTTCCGGAAAATTTCGACATATCTTCGCGTTTCACATCCCCCAGACCCAAAACCACTGTCACTTCAAAAGTTTATATAAAATTTATGTATATATATATATATATATATGTATATACAGTGTGGTCCACCAGCCCCTTATTTTTTTGGAGGAGGGCAACCCAACTAACGCGTATATCACAGTCATCCTAAAAACATTAATACCTGCTCCTTTACGTCCATTGTACAACTTTACCGTTGAGTACATCCTCGCGAACATAGTAGAAATCAATAGTGGCAGTGTTCTTTCAATGACCTCTAGTAAAATGCATGATTGAAACGATCAGAGCTCAGAATAACACCTTCTTACGTTTGGACAGGAAGTGTCTACGAATAGATTCAATAGGTGCCAGCAATACACCATGGTTCTCGGTAGCTACAGTGGCTAAATCAAGAATTGCTAGACTAGCGTCAACGAAGTCGCATTGTAGTTGATTCGAACCTTGAACTAGTATTTTTTTTTTCTTCATGTCGTTTATTGTGGATGTATTATGGACGCATATCTATCTGTTCCAACGAGAGATTTTTTATTTGGTCCTCAAAAGCTCCGTACTTATCCGATGGTACGCAGCCAGATTGTACGACGACATAATGATATGTAGAACGAAAGCAAGGTATCCTGTATATTCAACGTAGCAAGTGTCCGAAATTTTGACCGTCTTTGTTTAAGGGAAAACTCCGAATCACTCAGACGACCCACATAACAAATTGATTTGTTATGTGGGTAGGCTCACGAATAAATATATCAGACCGAAACTATAATTTCTTTCAACGGCGTCTGTGCGAAAAGCGCTTGCTATACACTTACAATAATAGTTAGTTAGTGAGGTTTTAAGGGGCGGAACTACGAGGTCATGTGCCCCGAACATGCAGTAAATACAGATAATGATAACATTATTGGTTTTACGTCCCTTTTAACTGCTCTGGCTTTTAGATACGCCGGGGTGCCAGAATTTTGCTCCGAAGGGGATCTTCAACGAGCCAGTAAATCTACTGACACAGCTCCCTCGCATTTGCGCACCCTCTGCCAGCTGACTGCGCCAGGATACGAACCTGCAACCTTGGGCACAGCAAGCGAGAAAGTTACCGCTGAGCCTCGCAGCAAGGCAGTAATTACAGAACGTGTCGTATTATTATAAATATTGAACTATTAAAATTCGAATTATCATGAATAGAGTCGCCTCCGTTGCGTAGTGGTCAGCGTGATTAGCTGCCACCCCGGACTCCTGGGTTCGATTCCCGGCTCTGCCACGAAATTTGAAAAGTGGTATGAGGACTGGGACGGGGTCTGCTCAGCCTCGGGTGGTCCAAATGAGTAGAGGGGGTTCGATTCCCACCTCAGCCATCCTCAAAGTGGCTTTCCGTGGTTTCCCACGTCGCCTTTGGGCAAATGCCGGGATGTTACCTACCGTACGGCCACGGCCGCCTCCTTCCCTCTTCCTTGCCTATCCCTCCCGATCTGCCCCTCCCTTCCCATCCCTCAAGAGGACCCTGTTCGCTTTGCAGACCGCCTGGGCGAGGTGCTGATCCCACCTCCCAAGTTGTATCCCCCAGACGAGATGTTTCAAGCTCCAGGACACTGCCCGTAGAGGCGGCAATGATGGGATCCCTCGCTGAGTCCGTGGGAAAACCTAACCTTGAGGACAAAATCGACTAAAAATAATAATTATTCCATCCATGGATTTGAACTGTATTTAGGGAAAATAGCCATTTAAATGAGACAAGAAAATAACTTTCCCTATCGTCTTCGTAGATAATGTGAACAAAACCAAGTTGAAATCTTGCTGGAGGGTATAATAAAATAGTGACGCGAGTTTTATAATTTCCATACGAGTTGCATACGACTGTTTATGTTCGACGATAATTATAACTTTATTATATGTTTTAACATAAATATTCATAAATATCTGTTCAGTTACTAGAATGTTGTGATCGGGTGCTGCGGTGGGTAGTATATCTCTGTTTGCCAAGCTCTCTGGACAACCGACGCATGCGCTCTGTGTGCTTCAATGCCATATGTTCAGATTGTGCTCCAGTATTCAGTAAAACTGTCACCGAAGTCGTTTCAAAACCACGCGCTGTGTAGAAATTGATTTTGGGGATATTAAGGTACAGTGCCATTTCTAGTCTCATATTCACCAGTTCATTTACGCGAACATATGGACGGTGCAATTTCGGTAATTTATATAGACATGTTGGATTTTGAGCGCAAGCGCGAAGGTATCCTTATCTAATTGGTCACACAACTGTTTCTTGAGCTCTGATTGGTGGGAGAAACTGTTTCATAATGAAATAATATTATTTAGTTTTATGAAACCCAAATAACATCTCAATTCTCCCGATGGTCGATATTGCTCTGCGCTCTGACTGTGTGACAGCTATGTAATTGGGTCATGGGTCTAGCAAACAAAAACCGACATTAAACTTTTCCCCGCCAAATACTATGGCCCATTCTACTAACATATGACTTACTGCTCTTTGAAATAACACACATAAACGTAATACGATCGAATTAATAGCTTACGCCACGTGATCTGTAATAGTTGAAAGTTAAATCAACACCGTAAACCGTGATTGAAGACTTTGAGATGGACTTAAACGTTTGATGTGTGACGGCTACAGTAACTAAAGCACGTTTAGCGTAAGGTATCTACCATGTGTTTGTGGCTGAGAGGGTTAAAGCCTGACCGTAAGTAGTGGGTGCGAGCGGGTAGAATGTTGCTTCGAATCCAGTAGCAGGCATACTTTTTTGAACGAAAGCCCACATTCCATTTTAGTCGGGATGTAACTACGTTGCCACATTTATTGCCTTACGGCGTATTTTTGTGAAGATTACGTTGAATTTTGATGATTTATAAAGAGAATACGATCGAATTGGTACTTATACCACGTGACCTGTAATGGCAGAAAATTAAAAAACTGGCATGAATATTAACATAACATATCGAAGTGTCGCTCCGGAGGGCCGGGTTCGAATCCCAGCTCTGTCCAAGAAATGTAATACTTGTCTGAGGGCTGAAATTGGGTACACTTTGCATCGTGAAGCAAATATGTGAAGAAGTGGGTTCGATTAGCACCTCAGCTACCCTGGAAATGGTTATCCGTGGTTTCCCACTTCTACTCCGGCCAAATTCCGGGACGGATTCTATCTTAAGGCCACGGCCGCCTCCTTCCCAATCCTTAATTGCAAATACACACATCATTACAAGCCCGCAATAAATCGGGTTATCAGACAAATTCTGCACACACATCCAAGTAAACGGGGCTAAATGACCACGATATTCTATCCCCTCAAATGAAGCAAAACAACAACATATCGAAGGATATTCTGATCGCCAGTGCTTGCATCGAAGTATACGTATTCCTTACAAATTCCCATGGTATTTTAGCATAATTTCGATTTTTGCAAAACATGAAAGTAGACTTATGAGAACTACACAGGGCCAAAAATTGTGTGTCTGTCTGTGTGTGTGTTAGTGTGTGTACTCTGAATGTCTGCCACCCCCCCCCCCCCCTATCAATTCGAACACGGTGAAACCGAATTGAACGAAATTTGGTACAGAGGTAGCACTAGCAAAGGGCACTCCAGTGTCATGTTTTATATCGCCGCCATCTTGATGAAAACGTAATGGCGGCCATCCTAATGTTAAAAGCTCGAATCAAATTACGACCAACCTAATAATCTGATCTCTACCCAATTTTTCAACAACATGCCTTTATGTATAGAGATTCGTTTGACCATACTACACGGTCATCAGGCCAATAATGTACGGATAGCGGCCATGTATGTGTGCAAATCGATTCCCCCTATCTTTTAAAACACAGTGAAACCGAATGGAACGAAGTTTGGTGCAGAGGTAGCACTAGCAAAGCCCACCTCAGTGTCATGTTTTATATCACCGCCATCTTGACGGAAACGGAATGGCGGCCACCCAAAAGTTAAAAGCTAATCAAATTACGACCAACCTAATAATTTGACCCCTACCAAATTTTTCAACAACATACCCTTTTGTGGAAAGCATCTTTTGACTAAACTACAAGGTCATCAGCCCAATAGTTTGCAGATAACGGCCATGTATGTGTGCAAATCGATTCCCCGTATCAATTCAAACACGGTGAAACCGAATTGAATGAAATTTTCACAGAGATGGCACTATCAAAAGGCGCATCATATTCATGTATAATATCCGTATATCACGTTGTATTTCAAGAAGCTACTACAACGAACATTCAATTATACTCCTTCAAAAGGACAAAGAGTTATAACAATACCCATGCATTTAGGAGAAAGTAGGCTATACGTTCTTTATCGAACATCTTGTTTTGTTATTAAATTTTAACAAACGTCTTAGCATATCTTTAGGCCCATATCACACGACACTCGCTGGCAAGGAAGCTGCTGTGATCGCTGGTACAAAATCCTGTATGATTCTGTTCTCTTCGTCAGTACACCTGCTTGTATGACCGAAGTGTATCAGACGCTAGCATTTTGTACGCTAAGTTGTATGAAATAAAACCGAAGGGCTGTCATTTGAGGGCATTATTTGCAGTTCTTTCGCCTTATTAACGCAAAGCGGTCGCGAAACTTGCTTTAAGTAAATTAGAAAACATGCCAGGTACTGAATGAATGCATTCCAATCAATATTTAGGATCTAACTAATAATTAAATATTTTACCATACATGTTAATAAGAAGCGCAACAAAAACCTCAAGAGTGTGTTGGAAATGTGTGCAAGTGTAATTGCGCCCACTCGCTCTTTCGAAGATCCCGGGTTCAAGACTAACCAACGGCAGAATTTGTAAATTCTTTTAAACTATTTTATTATACCCTCCCTACCTCGTACAGCAAGATTTCAACTTGGTTTTGTTCACATTATCTACGAAGACGATAGGGAAATCTATTTTCTTGTCTCATTTAAATGGTTATTTTCCCTAAATACTGTTCAAAACCATGGATGGATACTATTCGTTATAATTATTATTTTTTAGTCGATTTTACCCTCCAGGTTAGGTATTCCCACGGACTCAGCGAGGGATCCCATCATTACCGCCTCTACGGGCAGTGTCCTGGAGCTTGAAACATCTTGTCTGCGGGATACAACTGGGGAGGTGGAATCAGCACCGCGCCCAGGCGGCCTCACCTGCAAAGCGAACAGGGTCCTCTTGAGGGATGGGAAGGGAGGGGACGATCGGGAGGGATAGGCAAGGAAGTGGGAAGGAGGCGGCATTGGCCGTATGGTAGGTAACATCCCGGTATTTGCCCGAAGGCGAAGTGGGAAACCACGGAAAACCACTTTGAGGATGGCTGAGGTGGGAATCGAACCACATCACTCATTTGGGCCACCCGAGGCTGAGTGGACCCCGTCCCAGTCCTCATACCTCGTTTAAAATTTCGTGGCAGAGCCGGGAATCGAACCCAGGACGTCCGGGGTGGCAGCTAATCACGCTGACTACTATGCAACGGAGGCGACTCTATTCGTGATAATTAGAATTCTAATAGTTCAATATTTATCCCAGAATCATAATATGACACGTTCTGTAATTACTGCCTTGATACGAGGCTCAGCGGTAACGTTCTCGCTTGCTGTGCCGATGGTTGCAGGTTCGTATCCTGGCGCAGTCAGCTGGCATTTGAGGGTGCGCAAATGCGAGGGAGCCATGTCAGTAGATTTACTGACACGTTGAAGATCCCCTTCGGAGCAAAATTCCGGCACCCCGGCGTATCTAAAAGCCAGAATAGTTAAAAGGGACGTAAAACCAATAATGTTATAATTTTAATATCTGTATTTACTGTATGTTTGGGGAAGATGACCTCGTAGTTCCGCCCCTTAAAACCTCACTAACTAACTATTACTGTAAGTGTATAGCAAGCGCCTTTCGCACAGACGCCGTTGAAAGAAATTATAGTTTCGGTCTGATGTATTTATTCGTGAGCCTACCCACATAACAAATCTATTAGTTATGTGGGTCGTCTGAGTGAGTCGGAGTTTTCCTTTAAACAAAGGTGGTCAAAATTTCGAACACTTTTTGAATATACAGGATACCTTGTTTTCGTTCTACAGATCATTATGTCGTCGTCCAATCTGGCTGCGTTCCATCGGATAAGTACGGTCCATTTGAGGACCAAATAAAAAATCACTCGTTGGAACAAATAGGTATGCGTCCATAATACATCCACAATAAACGACATTAAGAAAAAAAATGGAACTAATTCAAGGTTAAAACCTACTACAATGCGACTTCGTTGACGCTACTCTAGCACTTCATGATTTAGCCACCTTAACTACCGAGAACCATGGTTTATTGCTGGCTCGTATTGAGTCTATTCGTAGACACTTCCTGTCCAAATGTAAGAAGGTGTCATTCGGAGCTCTGATCGTTTCAATCATGCAATATATTTGAGATCATTGAAAGAACACTGCCACTATTGATTTCTACTATATTCGCGAGGATGTACTCAACGGTAAAGTTGTACAATGGAAGTAAAGGAGCAGGTACTAATGTTTTTAGGATGACTGTGATATACGCGTTAGTTGGGTTGTCCTCCTCCAAAAAAATAAGGGGCTGGTGGACCACACTGTATATATATACATGTATACATATACATGTGTATATATATGTATATCAGTTCCTTGTGGACACGATAAATGCCGTAATTTTGCACCAATCACTTTGAATTTTTTACCGAATATGTATACCTATAAAATCTCGGTCGAGTTCGTTACTGGGCTAAATCGGTCGAAGTGAGTGGAAATGGGGGGCATTTTTTCGAAAAAGTGAAATATTGCTATAACTCTCTTAATATGTAAAATATTGAATCCGTTCAAAGTTCATACTATGTGTCGGATAAAGCCCAAAAATGTATGTTTGAAGAGTTTTTTTTATAGCACCAACCATTGACCAAAGGGGTGGGAAAAAGTGGGTTCTTCGGGAAACATTAATCATATCTCTCTTAATAGACACAATATCAAAACCGTACAAAATGAACAATATTCCCCTAATAATTACCTAAAACTTTTGTCTGAGAGAATTTTGGTATGACCCACCATTACGCCAAGGGATGAGAAAAATGATTTCGGAATTAAAAGAAAATGCCAAGAGCTATCAGTGGTTGCCATGGCAACACTACTAAATTGATGAAGGATGAGCCATCAGACGTTGCCATGACAACGCACGTGCACGAGATCAGATTCAGATTTCCATCTGACTAAGTGTGAAGCGGCTTCGGTGACGTAACTGGTAGCAGGCTGAACTTCTATGCCCAAGGTCGCGGGTTCAAAGCCGGCCAAAGTGTCGTATTTTCTAAGAGCGCTAAAAATCCCTCAGTATGCTTTCCTTTTGGAGGGGAAGTTCCAACGTTCGTTGCGAGTTGCTGGTTGCGGTGGCATCTAGTAGCCAAGTTCACAGCTAGGTGTCGTTGACGGTAGTATCTGGTAGCAACATTAGGAACTACTGCTTGAAATTGACCGTCTGCAGTCCTTACCTGAATTACAGACTAATACAGCCATCACAATTCACACCGTTTATCAGACAGATTCTACACTCACCCAAAGTACACGGGGTTACATGACCACGTTGTCGCAGCCCCTAAACTGAGGAACCAACCAAAATCTCTGCGGGAGATATAATTTTGCGTGAAGAAGTAACAGACCGTTACATAGTTACACATCAGTGTCGAAACCTTGCATAAGGACAGTGTTACCACAAGTATAAAAATGGACTCCAAATGACAAGAAGGTTACCGTCATCATAAGACAATTAAATGTTTAAAATATGCATAAAATGGCGAAAAACAAAGTTAATTAATCTCCAATTATAAAATACTTTCTCGCAATAAATGAGGTCTGATCCTTCTACGAAAACCTGCATATTCTGCCTATTTTCGCCTATCCCCAAGTTTGTCCGGTGAAACTACCTCCGCCTTCCGGCGTGCCGAGAGGGCTTTTTTTTTAGGGCGTGGCTTCCTTTTCTTGGTACTTAGTCACAATCTCCCCTGGGATTTAGTGGAACGCCCTTGAATCGGTTTTGGTGGTGGCTCCGTTTTTCAACAAAACCGAAAAAACATGGTGTTCAGTAAAGAACATATAGCCTACTTTCTCCTAAATGTATGAGTATAGTTATAAATCGTTGTTATTATCAAAGAGTATAACAGAACTATTCTTTGTTGAAGACCTTAGAAACGATTTACCTCTACCAAACGCCACAACCTAGATAAAAACTGCTACCATCATTGAAGAAAGAAAGATAAGAAGTATATCAAGAATGTTATGGATCTGGAGACATAATCGAACGGACTGGCTGCGTGGCTCAGCGGTAACGTTCTCGCTTGCTGGGCCCTAGGTTGCAGGTTCGTATCCTGGCGCAGTCAGCTGGCATTTGAGGGTGCACAAATGCGAGGGAGCCGTGTCAGTACATTTACTGGCACGTTAAAGATCCCCTTCGGGCCAAAATTCCGGCACCCCGGTGTCTCTAAAAGCAGCAGTAGTTAAAAGGGATGTAAAACCAATAACATTATTATTATTATTATTATTATTTTTATTATTGTTATCATTATTATTATTATTATTATTATTATTATTATTATTACATATACGAACTGCCGTGGGCAGCATCCAACTTTGAGTTGAGGCATGTCTTTACACGTCTGGTTGTGCATGGCTTTCACAACCCTAATTGAATTAACAAATCTTTCCATGACCCTACAGAGACGTGTGTATACAAACTATGTGGATATTTTCGATTGCTATTTGCCTGAAATAAAAGTAGTAATTAACCTGAACTAACACCAACGGCTTGAATTCAGTTACTATGTGAAATCGTTTTGTTCTTTACTTCAAATAACATTTTCAAGTAACGCAAAATAGGCTGTTACAAACCCTTTAAAATAAAAAGTAAAAATGTATCGTAGTATCATCTTGTCATTCTTCAAATTCGATGCGCATAGAATGCCAATGGTATAGTAATCAATGGAGCCCCACGTAGACTAGTCGTGACATCTAGTGGTGAAATATCGAACAATATAATCCTAACAGAGCGAGTGCATTCTAGCGGCCAGAAGAAGAAACTTTTCAATAAAATCTGGAAGTTAATAAGTAGGTCGGCGTGCAGTTACCTTTTTGGCAGCTAGATGTCTCGAGTAAATCTGCTGGCAAATTATGTTTTAATTAAATATATATTTTACACCATAATATGCACAATATAACGCTTAATTTTAAAACGTCTGAGTCATTACAAAACAATAAACATATAACATTTCAAGCAAAAAACCTACCTTTGACCGGGTTTGAACCATAGGCATTTGACCGATAGGCTAACGCTCTACCACTGAGCTAATTGTGTCAAGGAATATAGTTCTATATAAAATGACTTACATAGACCTTGTTAGCAAATAATGATTTATACTAAACCATTTCATCACTGGAGTATATTATTTATGTATAAAGCATTTCATACAAAGTTTATTTATTTTGTATCAGTACGCTATATTGCATGCAATACTCAAATTAGTGAAATATAGGTCAGGCACAAGATATCCGCTGCCATCTTGTCTTATTACTGAATCGGCTCAGCTTTTTAAAATCACGTCTGCACTATAGTATTACAAAATAAACTTTTAATTTCGAACGTGCCTCTTCCTTTTGAACAGTTAAAACTATTCTCGGCTCGATAATCGGAACTGGTGGGTCCCATGATATGGATTATAAAGTTTGCATAATTCGCACGGCCGCCATCCTGAAATGGTATGGCGGACGACCTTGTAGATTGGTCACAAGACGCATCCTATACGAAGGTATGTTTTTACCAAATTTGGTAGAGATCGGATGATTTGGTTAGTCGTTATTTGATTTTACGTTTTGAACGTTTGAGTGGCCGCCATTCAGTTTTAGTAAAGATGGCGGCGATATAAAACATGACACTGAGGTGCCCTTTGCCTGTTCTACCTCTGTACCAAATTTCGTTCAATTCGGTTTCACCGTGTTCGAATTGATAGGGGGGGACAGACATTCAGAGTACACACACTCACACACACACACACACACACACACACAGACTCACACACACACACATACATACACACACACAGACTCACACACACACACATACACACACACAGACAGACACACTTTTTTCGCCCTGTGTTGATCTCATAAGTCTACTTTCATTTTTTGCAAAAATCGAAAGTAGGCTAATAACTCCACGTGAAGACCGGAATGCTCTCCACCAGTCTTAGCCTACCTATATGAACATGTATCTATTCAACCAGAAATACTATCCGAAAAATAAATTGCCGAAAATAGAACACCTAACGGGTGAAAAACACACGGCAACTTTTCTATTTTTGAAATTAAGAATTAAGAATGAATTAATATTAATTCTGCTACTAGACAGAGTACATATCAGTTTTCAGATCGCAGATCGGAGCTCCCTTTCGATGAACAGTAAATAAATTCAGCTTCACTTTTGCTGCCATCTGCTGAAATATTTTCTTATCAAAGTGTCGGGACATTTAGCCTTAACTAGAAAGGTATACGAGATCAGTGCTAATGGACGGGATTTTCGAGAATTGCCCGAGATACATTATCTTCTGGAAGACAGTTTTCAAACGTTAAAATTAGCCACATCCAGTCGTGTTGCAAAATGTGGCACTTCAGCCTAACATAAAACATGTAACTCGACGCCTACCACGTTACCTGTGCCTAGCATCAGAGCATGTCCATTTTGTGAGTCCAAGCATGCCCTTCACGAATGCAAGTCATCCATTAATCGCATCTTTGAACAACGCGATGAATTATTTAACAGTGAAGGACTATGCTACAATTATTGCAATGCATTACAGATGATAAGAGTTACGGCAAGGAACACCTCACTCTGTTGCACTTTGACAGCACCCATTCACGGAACATCACAAAGAATGGCGTAAGTGGCACGATGTTTCAGAATCAGGCTCACAGAAATCAACAAACAAGAGAACTGCTCGAAACAATAAGCCGGTGATTTCATTGGTTTAAAACGAACTGCAAACATAATAATGTTATTTGTTTTACGTCCCTTTTAACAACTGTGGCGTTTCGAGACTCCAAGGAGCCGGAATTTTGCCCCAAAGGGGATTTTTAACGTGCCAGTAAATCTACTAACACAGCTCCCTCACATTTGTGCACCCTCAAATGCCAACTGACTGCACCAGGATTCGATCCTGCGTACTGCAAACGTTAGCTTTCTTGCCTTCATTGTAGTCCCATCACTCACTCGTCTTTCCAACAATCCGTATGCCTATTCTTATTTCAATTCCAGTCGTTTCCTAATGGACTCTCTAGTGATGCCTATCCTTGGACGAAATGCGACTGAGGTAGCTTCTAACCAGCTGGTTGTATCTACAGAAGATGCAGCAGCATTTTTGGAGCAGGTGGTCGAAGGACTACTTACACAGCCTGCAGTAGAGGTCCAAATGGACTGCCAAGCATGTGAAGTATCAGCCCGGCACTGCCTTTTTTGTAAAATATAACAATCTTCCACCCACAACACGGAGGCTTGCAGTGGTTGGGGAAACTACAATATACCCGGCAAGGATGGACTTCCAATGTTCAGACCAGCAACGCTTCAATCCATAAACTACACCGTGACTAGTCTTGTGCTAAATGAAAAGTATACGTGTTGTGTAAATTTCGATTGTGCTAAGTATGAACATTTAGTCTATCCATCGTGTTTGTTTTCAGTGCAGTACATTTGTGAACAGAATGCTACAAAGCAAGAGGGCAACTTGTGGTCATGAAAACTGCCAATAGTTTGGCATTCTTGTGTGAATCGTTTATCTGGGCGTAGTACAGTCCATTTAGTCATGTCCTGTCGGCTACATGAATAGGCCGTGACGACTCGCCACGCAAAGCAGAGATAATAATTCAGCATCTTGTATTGTGGTGTATGTGCTTTAGTGTACCCAATAAATTATGTATGTCAGTTAACCTCTCTGTCGCGCGTGGTTTTCGTTAGGGCATTTCAGTTCGTTCCGAGTGTAGCAGTTGGAGCCGAACGCGTTTCGAAGGGGATAGTCCACATTTTATGTTATCACTTTTAGGTCGATTTTTGACCCCCCCCCCCCCCCCCCTTCTCCCTTCACGCGTAATTCTCTTATCTATCCTCCCTTGTATTAGGTAATCACAAACCAATAACTGATATCTGAACTCATTTAAATGAAACAAGAAACACAATGTCCGAGACTCAGGAACAACAATTACTGTAAACAACAGTTAACGCTGTAGTTTCCTGGGTTGCCTCGGGGGTTTAAAAAAACACAAAAATGTACGAACAATTGACGAGAGTCCTACTTTTTAAATTTGCTAATTGACCACTTAGGATCACACTACAATTTCACTGTTTCTGCTTGGTAAGTAATTTCCTCTGCTTCCAGTACTCCTTCACACGTTCACTGTGCTGCTGCCGTTGGTTTTCCGTCCAAGCTCTTCCGGTCTTTGTAGCCCTTATCTCGTCATAATTTATTTTTCAACAAAAAATATTTTTTTTACCGCTTTATGATCTGAATATACTCGTAAGTACTCATTGAACAAGGTAAGGCTTCTGCTAATTTTATAAGTAAAACAAAACTGGTTTTGACATTCACTTACAAGGCGAGCGTTAAGTGAGTTGATTTTTGTTATTAGTTAAGTGATTACGTAAGAATTCATAAACCCCCTCCACGCACGTCATCAATCTAATCATAAGCTTTCAGCCCCACCGCAATCTTTGTTATTATGCAATATGCTAATAGCCCCAAGATGATGATGATAATTGTTGTTTTAAGGGGCCTAACATCTAGGTTATCGGCCCAATAGCCCCAAGAGAGGCTGGACACAGATCGCTATACTAATTTTCTAAACGACTGATTGAATAACAGTAGTGAAAATGAAAATCCACAGCCTGCTTCCAGTCTCCGACCGGGTCAGGAATGGAATGAATGAAGCCCCTATCTAGCGGCGAGGATATGGACTGTGCCGGCTGCCGAGGCCTGACGCACTCCTCTGGGGCAATGATTAAATGAATGACGAAATGAAATGATAGTGGAGAGTGTTGCTGGAATGAAATGTTGACAGGGAAAACCGGAGTACCCGGAGCAAAACCTGTCTGCCTCCGTTTTGTCCAGCACAGATCTCACATGGAGTGACCGGGATTTGAACCACGGACCCAGCAGTGAGAGGCCGGCGTGCTGCCGCCTAAGCCATGGAGGCTTGAATAACAGTAGTAATGAGTTATAAAATTTCATGTTTTTGAATTTCACAAATTCACCATCTTGAATATTTTAAAGAAATGGGAGAATTTGTTTCTCATTTAATTAACTGTAGAATGCTGTTTCATAACGCCTCGATTCAAATTATTTGTTGAACAGTGATAACCGTGATTTAAGTTTTACCCATGTTGTTTCTGAAGATCAGAATTGTTCAGGATGCATATTTTCAGCCTATTTTCAATTTTGAAAAAATAGGCTTATGAGATCACATTTTGTCCGGGTGTGTGTGCGTGTGTGTGTGTGAGGTGTGTGTGGGTCCCCCCCTAATAAATTCTAAACGGCTGGAGCGATCTCAATGAAACTCGGTAAGTTCATAGCACTATTCTGGATGACCCCGACCGTGCCCTTCAAATTTCGTTACCTCTCACCAATCCAACATGGCGGCTGTGCGAAATGTTTCACCAGCATTCAAAATCTCCGAAACTATTCCCGATATCACCCTGAAATTATTTACGGTGATAAAGGGAACTACTAGAAGTTCACCTATGTGACTTTTGAAAAACTGGTAACTACAAAACCAACATGGCGGCCACGCGAATTTGTGACATTTAAATAGACGTTTCTCGCGATTTAACCAACCAAACGCAATAAAACTTGGTAGAGTATATGTTTATACACATTGTAATTCACCGACATTTAACTTTGTTCAATTGTTTACATAACCACAAGATGGCGGATGCGCGAAATATTTCACCGGCATTCTATATCTCTGAAACTATTAGCGGTATCACCCTGAAATATTGTACGGAGATAAAGGGCACTACTGGAAGTTCATCGATGAGACTTTCAAAAACCGGTTGACTACAAAATGAATTTGGCGGCCAATTGAATTTGAAAATTTTAAATAGACCTTTCTCGCGATTTAATGTTCAATCCGCAATGAAATCTGGTACAGGAAATGCTTATACACATTGTAATACACTGGTATCTAATTTAGTTCAATTGTTTACATAACCTCAAGATGGCGGCTTTGAGAATTTTAAAATTAAGTTTTTTTATTTCTTGGGTCGTAATCATGCGATCGAAGTGAAAGTTTGAATAATGAACCTACGCAATAATTTTCCTTTAATGGTACATGACTCTATGGCCTATACATTTAACAATCCAACATGGCGACCATCCGAAATATGTAAACGGCTCTGAATATCTACGAATCTATTGTAGCAATCAAACTGATTTTTTATGTTCATAGGGGCTGTGAACTTAAGTTCACCTATAGGACTTTAAATAACCTGGTGATCACAAATCCAATATGGCGGTGACGCGAAGTATAAATATTCACATGGACGTTTCTCGCAATTTAACCATCCGAGTGCAGTGAAACTTGGTACGGTAAATCCTTATAAGAATGATAATGCACTGGCATCTAATTTATTTCAATTGTTTCCATAACCACAAGATGGCAGCTGTGCGAAATTTTAAAATCTCCTTGTTACTTCTTGTGTCCTAATCATGCGATTGAAGTTTGAATGCTACACGTACACAATAATCTTCATGTAACAGTGCATAACTCTATGACCTACATATATAAAGTCCAACATGGCGACCATCCGAAATATTTAGTCGGTTCTCAATATCTACGAATCTATTACAGCAATAAAACTGAAATTTTGTATGATGATAGTGGCAATTAACATAGTAGGCTGTATGAAAATAGGCTGTATAGTTCTTCACGGAACTACTTGTTGGATTTATATTGTAGTGCCTAGTGTGCAAATGTAAATACTTTGAATATCCTCCGAGACATGAATATTAATTGAGAATTTTGCGCGATCTGGATGTTGTTTTAGGAGGAGTATTATACATAGGAAAGTTGCGGTAAAGCTGCGGTTAGGAAATACCAATTTTTATCAAGTTTTATTCAAATCGCTGCTTTGAATCAAAAATTACTAGTGACATGCTGATAAAACGTGATCTCTGAGCCTATGACAAATATACTGTACCGGTAGTCGAAAAGATGATAATCAAAAGTTAATTAATACCCTTTAAATATTCTGGTTGGTTGGATCCTTAGTTTAGGGGCTGCGACAACGCGGGCATGTAGGCCCGTGTACTTCGGGTGTGTGTAGAATCTGTCTGATAACCAGTGTTAATTGTGATGGCTGTATTACTGTGTGTTATCTGTAATTCAGGTAAGGACAGCAGACGATCAATTTCAAGTATTTCCTACTTTTGCTAACCAAATTATACCGTCAACGACACCTAGCTGTGAACTTGGCTACTAGATGTCACAGAAACTGGCACCTAGGGTCGAACGTTGGAATTCAATAGACCATTAATCAAATCTAACCAACAAATTTAGCTTAACATAATATTGTAGTTGGTGGAAGGTTCTTTTCTTTCTTTCTTTCTTTCTTTCTTTCTTTCTTTCTTAGTCGTTTACCCTCCAGGTTGGTGGAACCCACGGACTCAGCTAGGGAACTCACCACTACCGCCTCTACGGGCAGTGTCCTAGAGCTGGGAACATCTAATCGGAGTGGATACAACTGGTGAGGTGTGATTGGCACCTCGCCCAGGCGGCATCACCTGCAAAGCGAATAGGGGCCTCATGAGGGAAGGTAATGAATGGACAGGATGGATAGGCAAGGAAGAGGGAAGGAGGCGGCCGTGGCCTTGAAGAAGGTACCATCCCGGCATTCGTCCGAAGACGAAGTGGAAAACCACAGAAAACCACTTCGAGGATGGCTGAGGTGGGAATCGAATCCCCTCTACTCATTTGGAACACCCGAGGCTGAGTAGACCCCGTTCCAGTCCTCATACCACTTTTCAAATTTCGTGTCAGAGCCGGGAATCGAACCCAGGACCTCCGGGGCGGCAGCTAACCATGCTGACCGCTACGCTACGGAGGCGACGGAAGGTTCTTTTACATACCATAAATCTATGACATGGGCCCACCAGCTTTACTTCCCCTCCGAAGGAAGGCATACTGAAGGATTTTGAACGCTCTTAAAAAATCCGATTACTCGGCCGGGCTTGAACCCACAATCGTGGGCATAGCAGTTCAGCATTCCATCAACTACGCCACCGAAGTCGCCCCTTAATTACTCTAATTGGTGCTATATAAAAAACTGAGAAGCCAGTTTCGGTTTTCCCTTGTTGGATACTATATAAATATTATTTCTAATAATAATAATAATATCGTATGGCCTCGGGTGCCTGGTGCAAGCTTTGTTAATTGACACCCAGAGGGTAGCTTGCATGTTGAATTTCGTCGTTCCTTTGAACGCTATGAAAGTCAAGGAGGTTAGATATCTAAACTCCTTGACACTACAGCGCTTTCAAGTAGAGAATGGAGGAACTTTGTGTTGGCGGAAAATCCCGAGATTAATTTTGCCACTGAACACGGCCTACTGAATTCAAATGGATTCTTTAACATGCCAACAACGTATGACATGAGTATCGTGATTTTTGTCGCCTTCACGAACCTGCAATCTTGGGGTTGGTACTTCGACACTATAACCACTCACCCACCGTGGCAAGCATTTCTACTGAAACAGCACAGTTCGTTCTCCAGTACAGTATCAAGGGCTTGTTAATCATACTGTGACCACGTGATGTGGTTGATTCCCCGTATGCCAATTGTCTGGGAAGATTGCGTCAGGCGTTACAAACTGCTATAAACAAACAAGTGCAAGCATAGACTGCTGGAAGACATTTGTGTTGCTCCTTGACTTCAAGTATTCTGTTCATGAAGCAAAAGGTGTATGATGTATTAACAACGGAGTGAAATCGCGTGTAATTACACCATCCCTTACTGGATTTTGCGACGATGGCAAGGAGATAGTAAAATGTGCCAACTACGGCGAAGCTATAGACACAACAGCTCCAAAACACGCATTAACCACATACGCCTGTTTTGTCTCAGTCAGTGTATGCCTCCTCTCGCGTCCTACTCCACTCCCAACATCGGCCACACGTTCGCAGTCGTGACGACGAAGGTTGCACGCAATCATACTCTCTACCTGTTTTAGAAGTTGAGCAACAAGTTAACAACTCCATATTTCTTAGAAACGCAGATCTTCCAGACAGGTCACTTGTACAGTCTTACTATTCCGCAGTCCGGTAAAAGATTTTACAGGTACACCCTGTATAAAATATGTAAATTAATAACTCGGGAAGCAACTGAGCAACAGTAATGAGCCTTGGCAAGCATATAGATTCATATTAGATCGATATTCTTCTGAAAATACAATACACGTTCGTGGGTTTGATATTTTTAAGGATTAGGGATACAAACAGAATGGAATGGGGCAACTGTCACTAAACACGACAAAATATTAGCGATATGTTGGAGACTTTGCCCCATATGACTTCAAAACTATCGGATTCAGTGTTAATCTCAAGAGCCATCTTGACCACATTGTAGTTTAAGAACATGCATTTTTTTTGTCCTAGAAGCTGCTAATCCCGATTTGTCCCTGATAAACTTTAAATTCCAATTAGTGATTTTTCTAGTCACTAGCATTTTATCCTGGTGTTAGACTTGGAGGGAACAACTGTTTGCAATACTGATTTCCACAGCCACAGATTGGAAGAGGCAAACAAATACACACAGACGACTCCCAGAAACCCATTAGTAATTTCAAAAAATCGATCAGCTGCAACTGCATCACCAACCACCTGGAGTGGACAGAATAGTAGAATACTTTCACTGTTTGGATATGAAAGCAGTTTGTGTTGTGTTTTAATGAGTTTCCTGTGATGTTCTAATTGTGACATTGATTGTGATCTGCCAAACAGCGGGCTGGTACACAGCGTTGCCTTTTAAACTTACTTCTAAGTATCTTAGTTATTTACCCTAGCAATACAACAATTTACCGCCTACACCACCAAGCTAATCCAGTTTATATGTATTTTATATTGTATCAACATTGTAAAATTGTTAGATTTAAGTTGTATTTGTATTGTTCATTATCTAGCTAATCCATTTCATATGTATTTTATATTATATCAACATTGTAATATCGTTAGATTTAAGTTGTATTTGTATTGTTCATTATCAAGCTAATCCATTTCATATGTATTTTATATTATATCAACATTGTAATATCGTTAGATTTAAGTTGTATTTGTATCGTTCATTACTTATTATTTGTATAATCTGGTTAGATGGAAGAGAGGGCCCAATGGCCCTAATCTTGCCAGACAAAATAAATCTATCTATCTATCTATCTAGGCCTATATATATATATACATTCAATATACTGTGTTCTTACTTACTTGCTTGTTTCAAACGCTTGTTAGCTATTTTCTATGTTATTGTAGAGTGTGATTGAATTTCACAACCATGAAATGTTTCATGCTAATTGTGTACGTATTAGGCGGCTTCGGTGGCGTAGTTGGTAGCATGTTGAGCTTCTATGCCCAAGATCGCGGGTTCAAAACCGGCTGAAGTCCTCTGATTTCTTAAGAGCGTTAACCATCAGTATGCCTTCCTTCGGAGGGGAAATAAAGCCGGCGGGCCCCTGTCATAGACTTATGGCATGTAAAAGAACCTTCCACTAACTACAATTGTGTCAAGCAAAAAATTTTTGGTAGATTTGATTAACGCTCTATTAAAGTTCCAACGTTCACCGCCAGGTTCCAGTTGCGGTGGCACTTAGTAGCCAAGTTCGCGGATAGGTGTCTTAGACGGTATCAATTGGTAGCAAAAGTAGGAACTACTTGAAAATTGATCGGCTGCAGTCCTTACCTGAATTACAGATAACACACACTAATACAGTCATCACAATTAACACCGGTTATCAGACAGATTCTGCACACACCCAAAGTACATTGAGCTACATGACCGCGTTGTCACAGCCCCTAAACTGAGGAACCAACCAACTGTGTACGTGATTGTTAGCGACAGAATTTTATCTTGAAATTTTGCTACAGAATAGGAAACGCTGTGCGAATGATGATAAATTGTAACGTTGTATACATCGTCCTGGATATTGAGTTACAATCCGATTGTGATAGGTGGTTGTTGTTTCAGGGGAAGAACATCCAGGTCATCCGCTCCAGTTATTATTTGATGCAATTTTTTTTATCGAAGTGTGAATCGACATATATTCATGTACTTCGATAGAGGAAGTGTGACTTGCCGAGTAACTTAGTCCACAAAGTAGGCCTATGTTGACGTAATCTGTCTGTGTGCCAAGTTGCTAGGCTCAGGTAGAAATGATGATGATTGTTGTTGTTTTGAAGGTCGAAAAAGTGAAGTCATTTGTAATTCAGTGTACAGTGACTGGAACTGATTGATCAGATGAGGACTTCACTCGATCAATGAACATCGAAAACCCTCATGTGACGTCCCATAGACTGTTATTAGCCTACTTTCGATTTTTGCAAAAAATTAATGAAGACATGAGATCTACACAGGGCCAAATTTTGTGTGTCTGTCTGTGTGTGTGTGAGTCTTTGTGTCTGTGTGAGTGTGTGTACTCTGAACGTCTGACCCCCTATCAATTCGAACATGGTGAAACCGAAATGAACGAAATTTTGTACAGAGGTAGCACTAGCCAAGGACACCTCAGTGTCATGGCTTATACCGCCGCCATCTTGACGAAACCATAATGGCGGCCACCCAAATGTTAAAGGCTTAAATCAAATTACGACCAACCTAATCATCCAATCTCTACCAAACTTTGCAACATTATACCGTTATATATACGAAGAATCTTTTGACCGAACTACAAGGTCATCAGCCCCATACTTTGTGGATGGCGGCCATGTATGTGTGCAAATCGATTCCTCCTATCTATTCAAACACTGTGAAACCGAATTGAACAACATTTGGTACAGACGTAGCACTAGCAAAGAGCACCTCAGTGTCATGTTTTATATTGCCGCCATCTTGACGGAAACGTAATGGCGGCCACCCAAATTTTAAAAGCTTAAATCAAATTACAACCAACCTAATAATCTGATCTCTACCAAATTTTTCAACAACATATCTTCATGTGGGAGGCATATTTTGAGCAAACTACAAGATCGTCAGCCCAACAGTTTGCATATAGCGGCAATCTATGTGTGCAAATCAATTCCCCCTATTAATTCAAACATGGTGAAACCGAATTGAACGAAATTTGGTACATAGGTAGCACTAACAAAGAGCACCTCAGTGTAATGTTTTATATTGCCGCCATCTTGACAGAAACGCAATGGCGGCCATCCAAATATTCAAAGCTTAAATCAAATTACAACTAACCTAATCATCCGATCTCTACCAAATTTTGCAACAACATATAGCCTATTCATATGGCCAACGTCTTTTGACTAAACTACTAGGTCATCAGCCCAATAGTTTGCAGATGGCGGCCCTGTAAATGTGCAAATCGATTCCCCCTATCTATTCTAACACGGTGAAACCGAATTGAACGAAATTTGGTACAGAGGTAGCACAATCAAAGAGCACTCTAGTGTCATGTTTTATATCACCACCATCTTGATGAAAACGTAATGGCGACCACCCAAATGTTAAAATCTTGAATCAAATTACGACCAACCTAATCATCTGATCTCTACCAAATTGTGCAACCTCATACCTTATGTCTTAAAGAATCTTTTGAGAAAACTACAAGGGCATCAGCCCAATAATTTGACGGTGGCCATGTACGTGTGCAAATCGATCCCCCCCCCCCCTATCTTTTCAAACGCGGTGAAACTGAATTGAACGAAATTTGGTACAGAGGTAGCACTAGCAAAGGGCACCTCAGTGTGATGTTTTATATCGCCGCAATCTTGACGGAAACGGAATGGCGGCCACCCAAATGTTGAAAGCTTAAATCAAATTACGACCAACCCATTAATTTGATCTCTACCTAATTTTTCAACAACATACCTTTTTGTGGGAAGCATCTTTTGACTAAACTACAAGGTCATCAGCCCAATAATTTGCAAATAGCGGCCACGTATGTGTGCAAATTGATTCCCCATATCAATTCAAACATGGTGAAACAGAATTGAATGAAATTTTTTACAGAGGTAGCACAGCAAATGGCACCTCATATTCATGTTTAATATCCGTATAGCACGTAGTATTTCAACAAGCAATTACAACCAACATTCAATTATACTCCTTGAAAAGGACAAAGAGTTATAACAATACCCATGCATATAGGAGATAGTAGGCTATATGTTCTTTACTGAACATCTTGTTTTTAATTAATTTTAAGGGATCAGGACATCTTGGTCATCATCCCCATGTACTTGGTGTGTGTTGGATTTGTCTGATAACCTGTGTTCTTTTGGTGGCTGTAATAATGTGTTAAACTGTTATTATTATGGTAAGAGATCGGGATAGATGCCCACGGGCTTTAAATAAGGTACCATCCCAGAATTTGTCTGGTGAGTATGGAAAACCGCGGTGGAAAAGCACAGCCAGGTTGGCCGCTGAAATTCCAACCTTTGGTTTCTGAACATCTATCTTTCCCCATGCAGTCGTGATGTAGGCCTTAATACACACGGCTATACAGCGAAGCTCTTAAAGCTTGGATACACATTTTTGTTACACCCTGTGAATTGTTAATATCCTACCTGTATTAGGATTTACGGAAGGAGAAGGCTCTGCTGTAACATGACTTATTTGCCGAGAGCCTGGTACCTCTGTTAATACTGCAGCTATCTGGTGTTGACTCTGCAAGAGGTTACTCAAACATAACACTGAAAGCAATATGGTCATCCCCCGCGGGCGCACGTGTTTCAACAGCTCAACACACCGTGGCGAAGTCGCCATCCTACACAACACCAACTTCACCATTCCTCTCGTTAGGCACTCTTTCTATTTGAGCCAAAATCATGAGATTAAAATCAGGCAGGGGCAGATTACCTCGCTGTTCCACCCCTAGAAGAACAATAACTAACTAACTAACTAACTAACTAAAATCAGACAGTTATACGCATGCGTTTTAACAGAACAACACACAGTGGCCAAATCGCCATCCTACACAACACCAACTTTACTATTGAAATGTCAGAATGCGTTTTACAGTGTTGCCTGTATAATCAATCGAGAGTATTGCTATTCATTCAGCCAACACAGGAAAGTCCAAATAAATTGGACAGAAAGTGACGATAATATTTCATCACCCTATTATCTGAAAGAAATGTTACATGAATTATTTATACATTAACACACTTCTCTAACAAATAGTGGGGGTTTAATTGGATGACATGTTTCGCTCGTGAAGCGAGCATCATCAGATCGAAATATACAAGAGAAAATAGCTTTACAAAACCCTACCTAACCCACAATGACACCCACGTACGGCCGTTGCCTCTAACAACAACACACTAAAACCACGGCTACATTTAAAAAAGAAATCTAATATACCATATATTAAAATAAATCGTGATTTTTCGGGTGCATAATGCTGTAGTATTTATCAGTAAGAGTAGCCGCACTTTTTAAGAAGTGCCATATATCCTCCTGATCGGCAACTGGAAATAAAACTATCCAACGCCTCCGTTGGCACCGGGTAGATGGACTAGAAGGGGTGATTGACGCGACACATATCGGCCTGAAAGTGCGTCAGAAATCGGTTGGTCATTGCTGCGTTCACCGCATTCTATGACAAACGTAATTCACTTCTTTCATTCGATGTGGATGCTGTTAACAGAGTTTATGTGATCACTTCTTCAGCGCAAATTACATGTTCATCGTACAAAGTGAAACTTGGTCTGCAGCAGAAAATAGGAGAATAGAATTATACGAAATGCTGAGTTACAGGAGAATAATGAAGATCAGATGGGTAGATAGAGTAACAAATGAACAGTTATTAAGATGAGTGGGTGAGGAGAGATGTTTCTGGTGAGTGCTAATGAAGAGAAGAAATAGGTAGGCAGGTCACATACTAAGACACCCAGGAATAGCAAACTTAGTTATTGAAGGAAGGGTCGAGGATAAGAACTGTAGGGGTAGACCAAGGTTAGAGTATGTTACACACATTGCCTTGGATGTAGGAGTGGTAGTTATGTAGAGATAAAATGATTAGCTCAGGATAGGGGGACTTGGAGACCTGCATCAAACCAATCAAAAGACTGAAGACTCAAATAACAACAACGTACGAACCATAATGGACTGTGCATACTGTATATACACATTTCACATTTTCCATCGCCGAAACTCACGTCAACGGACGCACTGGCCCATTCACCTGCTTATTCGGATTCCCATGCGGTGTCCATCACGATGACACATGGCAAGACATAACAACCCTAAACTTGGGAATCAAATCTTGTAGTCCATCTGCCAACGCCCTGACGTGGCTACGTGGAGTCTGCTTCTACACAAAGGACACTGTAGTCCATATCCATATGAATTATAACAAATTCAGAGAATTCAGGCAGATATTGGAAAACAACTTCGAACGGTAATTGTTCTTCCCCACTGCCACTCAAGTTAACCTTGCTAAATTCCACTAGCTGCGTCACTTGAATACCTGTGTGCAGGCATAGTTAAACATACCGTAAATGGCTTCATTTGGCAGTGACATTTACAATTGTTCTGACTCAGCTTTCATTGCGGAATAATACCTACCTGGGTTAGCTAATTACCACACAGACTAACTCAATAGAAAGATAATCACAAAGCATTGCAACAGTTTTCAAACTTCATTCCCATTAAGCGAGAGCAAACAAAATGTTTTGCAGAGCTGATGAAATTTTAACCTGGTTGCTGACTTTTTCTGCCAGTGTTTGAAGTGCGAGCACCGAGCTGTATCATAATGAGTAATGTCCAACCTTCAGAGATTTGCTTCCTGTCACCACCAAGGTGCACGTCATGTTCCTCATGGGTAATAAAGCAATTCGTCCATAATATTCTACAGAGGTGAATTACGTCTAGTTAAAGTCTGTCCAACGAGAGTTGGGGTATGACGCAATGCGGCAATATCGTGAATTAGTGCTCGGTGTTGCCACATTCTCGTTCACTATCCCTGTCTCTCAGACCATTTTAGCTACAGTATTTGTTCACGCAATTGTTCACAATCTATCTCTAGCTGACATAAATCTATCTATACTAATATAATAAAGCTGAAGAGTTTGTCAGTGTGTTTGTGTCTTTAAACGCGCTAATCTCTGGAACTATCAGTAGGATTCGAAGAATTCTTTTTGTATATGATAGCTAGATTCAAGAGGAATAATTTAGGCTATGCTAAATTTCGAACAGACCACTCCATTCCCTGCATTTAGGCCCTTTGGCACAAATCTACACCGTTCAACCGATCTGAACCAAAATGTGTACACATACCCTTTGGAACCCGGCGAGTAACACTGTCTACATGAAATTTGTGACAGACCAATCCATTCCCTGCATTTAGGCCCTATGGCACAAATCCACACCGTTTCACCGTTCTGAACCAAAATGTGAATACTTACCCTTTGGAACCCTGCGAGTAACACTCTCTGCATGAAATTTCGGACAGACCACTCCATTCCCTGCATTTAGGTCCTTTGGCATAAATCTTCACCGTTTCACCGATCTGAACCACATTTTGTATACTTTTTTTAAAATGGAATTTACCCTCCAGGTTGGTGGCTCCCACGGACTCAGCGGGGGAATTCGCCTCTACCGCCTCTACGGGCAGTGTCCTAGAGCTAAGAACATCTGATCGGAATGGATACAACTAGGGAGGTGTTACCAGCACCGCGCCCAGGCGCCTCACCTGCATAGCGAACAGGGGCCTCATGAGGGAAGGGAGGGATGGGCAAGGAAGAGGGAAGGAGGCGGCCATGGCCTGACAGTAGGAACCATCTGGGTATTTGCCCGAAGACGAAGTGGGAAACTACGGAAAACCACTTCGAGGATGGCTGAGGTGGGAATCGAACCCCCTCTACCCATTTGGGCCACATGAGGCTGAGTAGACCCCGTTCCAGTCCTCATGCAACTTTTCAAATTTCGTGGCAGAGCCGGGAATCGAACCCAGGACCTCCGGGGCGGCAGCTAACCATGCTGACCGTTACGCTACGGAGGCGACATTTTGTATACTTACCCTTTGGAACCCTGCGGGTGACACTGTCCACTATAAATTTCGGACAGACCACTCCATTCCCTGCGTTTAGGCCCTTTATCACAAATCTACACCGTTTCTCCTAATTGCGCCAAATTTTACTTACACTTTGAAACCCTCCTGGTAACACTGTCCACTTGATATTTTGGACAACGCTCTCCATTCCCTACATTTAGAATAACAAACAAACTGATCTTGAAAACCACGTTTTAAAGCCCTTGAACGATTCATGTCCGTAGTAGTGCAACTATAAGAGTATTTTAATAAGTCCATTGCTGACTGGCAATTCGGGCTGCATCACATCGCCCCTACCAGTGTTCTGGTGCAGAATTGCGAAAATAGTTAAATCCTGCGCTGCTTATAAATTGCAGTCACTGGGATTAGTGCAAAAAGATTTCTTAGGCCCCTTAAAACAGTTATCATCCAGAACATATTATGCCTCTGTATAAGTGCAATGGTGTTGGAGCAGTACATTGAGGTTATCAGCTGCAATAAGCGTTGGTGCTTTCAAATTTACCTTCAATTATTCCGAAACTTATCGTTGAGTGCTATGTGGCGGTAAATGATACTATTCTACCTCAGGAACTCGGGACTGCCGAAGTTTTCCAAAGTGTTCTGATTATTTTCCTAAGGGGCTATGCGACAAAAGACGACACTATTGGTCTCTGCATTTCTAACAGCCAATGAGATATAGGCCCTTGGCTGTGTCTTATTTCACGTACTCCTCTTTCTAAACATATTTTAAAATTTGTTTGTAATTTGCATGTGTCAGTGTTAGTGTTAGTGTTAGTGTTTACATGTGTTAGTAAACAGCCATTCCCCTATTCATTATTATCATAACGGGTGAATGTTACGTCCATTATACTGTACTACTTATCACCCCCACTACCACCACCACCACCACAAAAAGTTATATTTAAAAGTATTTCATTTCTGTTAGTTTAAGTATCATGTGCCAGTTCTGTAGTAGTATTAATTATCATTCATAAAACAAATAAATCCACCGGGCGAGGCCGGACACTTCTGCTAGTATCTACATAACTGTCCTTTTAGGTAGATTTCTTTAGAAAGCTAACTATTGCAATGGGTACCATGTTTCGACTTCCGGAAAATTTCGACATATCTTCGCGTTTCACATCTCCCAGACCCCAAAACCACCGTCAGTTCAAAAGTTTATATATAATTTATGTATATATGTATATATATATATATCAGTTTCTTGTGGACACGATAACTGCCGTAATTTTGCACCAATCACTTTGAATTTTTTACATAATATGTATCCCTATAAAATCTCGGTCGAGTTCGTTAATGGGCAAAATCGGTCAAAGGGGGTAAAAATGGGGGGCTTTTTTCGAAAAAGTGAAATATCGCTATAACTCTCTTAATACATGAAATATCGAATCCCTTCAAAGTTCATAATATGTGTCGGATAAGTGCCAAAAATTTATGTCAAATAAGTTTTTTGATAGCACCAACCATTGACCAAAGGGGTGGGAAAAAGTGGGTTTTTCGGGAAACATTAATCATATCTCTGTTAATAGGCACAATATCAAAACCGCACAAAATCGACAATATTCCTCCAATAATTACCTAAAACTTTTGTCTGAAAGAATTTTTGATATGACCCACCATTACGCCACGGGGTGAACAAAATGATTTAAATTATAAGAAAATGCCAAGTGCCAAGAGAGGTTGCCATGACAACTTTACTTTTAATTGATAAGGGATGACCATCAGCAGTTGCTATGACAACGCCACTGCACGAGATCACATTCAGTTTTCATATGTCAGTGGGAAGCGACTTCGGTATCGGAACTGGTAGCATGCTGAACATCTATGCCCAAGGTCGCGGGTTCAAACCCGGCTGAAGTCGTCGGATTTACTAAGAGCGCTAAAAAACCTGAGTTTGCTTTCCTTCGGAGGGGAAGTTCCAACGTTCGTTGCGAGTTGCTGATTGAGGTGGCATCTAGTAGCCAAGTTCACAGCTAGGTGTCGTTGACGGCAGTATTTTAGGTAGATTTCATTAGAAAGCTAACTATTGCAATGGGTACCATGTTTCGATTTCCGGAAAATTTCGACATATCTTCGCGTTTCACATCCCCCAGACCCCAAAACCACCGTCAGTTCAATGGTTTATATATAATTTATGTAATATAATATATATATGTATATCAGTTTCTTGTGGACACGATAACTGCCGTAATTGTGCACCAATCACTTTGAATTTTTTACATAATATGTATCCCTATACAATCTCGGTCGAGTTCGTTAATGGGCAAAATCAGTCAAAGGGGGTAAAAATGGGGGGCTTTTTTCGAAAAAGTGAAATATCGCTATAACTCTCTTAATACATGAAATATCGAATCCCTTCAAAGTTCATAATATGTGTCGGATAAGTGCCAAAAATGTATGTCAAATAAGTTTTTTGATAGCACCAACCATTGACCAAAGGGGTGGGAAAAAGTGGGTTTTTCGGGAATCATTAATCATATCTCTGTTAATAGGCACAATATCAAAACCGTACCAAATGGACAATATTCCTCCAATAATTACCTAAAAGTTTTGTCTGAAAGAATTTTTGATATGACCCACCATTACGCCACGGGGTGAACAAAATGATTTAAATTATAAGAAAATGCCAAGTGCCAAGAGAGGTTGCCATGACAACTTTACTTTTAATTGATAAGGGATGACCATCAGCAGTTGCTATGACAACGCCACTGCACGAGATCACATTCAGTTTTCATATGTCAGTGGGAAGCGACTTCGGTATCGGAACTGGTAGCATGCTGAACTTCTATGCCCAAGGTCGCGGGTTCAAACCCGGCTGAAGTCGTCGGATTTACTAAGAGCGCTAAAAAACCTGAGTTTGCTTTCCTTCGGAGGGGAAGTTCCAACGTTCGTTGCGAGCTGCTGATTGAGGTGGCATCTAGTAGCCAAGTTCACAGCTAGGTGTCGTTGACGGCAGTATTTTAGGTAGATTTCATTAGAAAGCTAACTATTGCAATGGGTACCATGTTTCGATTTCCGGAAAATTTCGACATATCTTCGCGTTTCACATCCCCCAGACCCCAAAACCACCGTCAGTTCAAAAGTTTATATATAATTTATGTAATATATGTATATATATGCATATCAGTTTCTTGTGGACACGATAACTGCCGTAATTTTGCACCAATCACTTTGAATTAGGTAGATTTCTTTAGAAAGCTGACTATTGCAATGGGTCCCATGTTTCGACTTCCGGAAAATTTCGACATATCTTCGCGTTCCACATCCCCCTGACCCCAAAACCACCGTCAGTTCAAAGGTTTATATATAATTTATGTATATATGTATATATATCAGTTTCTTGTGGACACGATAACTGCCGTAATATTTGCACCAATCACTTTGAATATTTTACATAATATGTATCCCTATAAAATCTCGGTCGAGTTAGTTAATGGGCAAAATCGGTCAAAGGGGGTAAAAATGGGGGGCTTTTTTCGAAAAAGTGAAATATCGCTATAACTCTCTTAATACATGAAATATCGAATCCCTTCAAAGTTCATAATATGTGTCGGATAAGTGCCAAAAATTTATGTCAAATAAGTTTTTTGATAGCACCAACCATTGACCAAAGGGGTGGGAAAAAGTGGGTTTTTCGGGAAACATTAATCATATCTCTGTTAATAGGCACAATATCAAAACCGCACAAAATCGACAATATTCCTCCAATAATTACCTGAAACGTTTGTCTGAAAGAATTTTTGATATGATACACCATTACGCCACGGGGTGAACAAAATGATTTAAATTATAAGAAAATGCCAAGTGCCAAGAGAGGTTGCCATGACAACTTTACTTTTAATTGATAAGGGATGACCATCAGCAGTTGCTATGACAACGCCACTGCACGAGATCACATTCAGTTTTCATATGTCAGTGGGAAGCGACTTCGGTATCGGAACTGGTAGCATGCTGAACTTCTATGCCCAAGGTCGCGGGTTCAAACCCGGCTGAAGTCGTCGGATTTACTAAGAGCGCTAAAAAACCTGAGTTTGCTTTCCTTCGGAGGGGAAGTTCCAACGTTCGTTGCGAGTTGCTGATTGAGGTGGCATCTAGTAGCCAAGTTCACAGCTAGGTGTCGTTGACGGCAGTATTTTAGGTAGATTTCATTAGAAAGCTAACTATTGCAATGGGTACCATGTTTCGACTTCCGGAAAATTTCGACATATCTTCGCGTTTCACATCCCCCATACCCCAAAACCACCGTCAGTTCAAAAGTTTATATATAATTTATGTATATATGTATATATATATATATATATCAGTTTCTTGTGGACACGATAACTGCCGTAATTTTGCACCAATCACTTTGAATATTTTACATAATATGTATCCCTATAAAATCTCGGTCGAGTTCGTTAATGGGCAAAATCGGTCAAAGGGGGTAAAAATGGGGTTTTTTTTTTTCGATAAAGTGAAATATCGCTATAACTCTCTTAATACATGAAATATCGAATCCCTTCAAAGTTCATAATATGTGTCGGATAAGTGCCAAAAATGTATGTCAAATAAGTTTTTTGATAGCACCAACCATTGACCAAAGGGGTGGGAAAAAGTGGGTTTTTCGGGAAACATTAATCATATCTCTGTTAATAGGCACAATATCAAAACCGCACAAAATGGACAATATTCCTCCAATAATTACCTAAAACTTTTGTCTGAAAGAATTTTTGATATGACCCACCATTACGCCACGGGGTGAACAAAATGATTTAAATTATAAGAAAATGCCAAGTGCCAAGAGAGGTTGCCATGCCAACTATACTTTTAATTGATAAGGGATGACCATCAGCAGTTGCTATGACAACGCCACTGCACGAGATCACATTCAGTTTTCATATGTCAGTGGGAAGCGACTTCGGTATCGGAACTGGTAGCATGCTGAACTTCTATGCCCAAGGTCGCGGGTTCAAACCCGGCTGAAGTCGTCGGATTTACTAAGAGCGCTAAAAACCTGAGTTTGCTTTCCTTCGGAGGGGAAGTTCCAACGTTCGTTGCGAGTTGCTGATTGAGGTGGCATCTAGTAGCCAAGTTCACAGCTAGGTGTCGTTGACGGCAGTATTTTAGGTAGATTTCATTAGAAAGCTAACTATTGCAATGGGTACCATGTTTCGATTTCCGGAAAAAATCGACATATCTTCGCGTTTCACATCCCCCTGACCCCAAAACCACCGTCAGTTCAAAAGTTTATATATAATTTATGTAATATATGTATATCAGTTTCTTGTGGACACGATAACTGCCGTAATTTTGCAGAAATCACTTTGAATTTTTTACCGAATATGTATACCCATAAAATCTCGGACGAGTTCGTTACTGGGCTAAATCGGTCGAAGGGGATGAAAATGGGGGACTTTTTTTTTTCGAAAAATTGAAATATTGCTATAACTCTCTTAATATGTGAAATATCGAATCCGTTCAAAGTTCATACTATGAGTCGGATAAAGCTCAGAAATTTATGTTTGAAACGTTTTTTTGATAGCACCAACCATTGACCAAAGGGGTGGGAAAAATTGTTTTTTTCGGGAAACATTAATCATATCTCTGTTAATAGGCACAATATCAAAACCGTACAAAATGGACAATATTCCCCTAATAATTACCTAAAACTTTTGTCTGAAAGAATTTTTGATATGAGCCACCATTACGCCAAGGGATGAGAAAAATGATTTCGGAATTGTAAGAAAATGCCAAGAGCTATCAGTGGTTGACATGGCAACACTACTAAATTGATGAGGGATGAGCCATCAGACGTTGCCATGACAACGCACTTGCGCGAGATCAGATTCAGATTTCCATCTGACTAAGTTTGATGCGGCTTCGGTGACTTAACTGGTAGCATGCTGAACTCCTATGCCCAAGGTCGCGGGTTCAAAGCCGGCCAAAGTCGTCAGATTTTCTAAGAGCGCTAAAAATCCCTCAGTATGCTTTCCTTTGGAGGGGAAGTTCCAACGTTCGTTGCGAGTTGCTGATTGCGGTGGCATCTAGTAGCCAAGTTCACAGCTAGGTGTCGTTGACGGTAGTATCTGGTAGCAACATTAGGAACTACTGCTTGATATTGAGCGTCTGCATTCCTTACCTGAATTACAGACTAATACAGCTATCACAATTCACACCGTTTATCAGACAGATTCTACACTCACCCAAAGTACACGGGGTTACATGACCACGTTGTCGCAGCCCCTAAACTGAGGAACCAACCAACACCTCTGCGGGAGATATAATTTTGCGTGAAGAAGTAACAGACCGTTACATAGTTACACATCAGTGTCGAAACTTTGCATAAGGACAGTGTGACCACAAGTATAAAAATGGACTCCAAATGACAAGAAGGTTACCGTCATCATAAGACAATAGAATGTTTAAAATATGCATAAAATGACGAAAAACAAAGTTAATTAATCTCCAATTATAAAATACTTTCACGCAATAAATGTGGTCTGAACCTTCTACGAAAACCTGCATATTCTGCCTATTTTCGACTATCCCCAAGTTTGTCCGGTGAAATCTACCTCCGCCTTCCGGCGTGCCGAGAGGACTTTTTTTATTTCTGACCTGCTATCAAGCTATTGTCACACTGAAATAAATAAGAGAACAGAAATCACACTCATGAGTTGACTCACCGAAATGCATTTAAACCTCAATTCTCCTACAAACAAATTGGCACTCTTGAAAGAAAAGCAAGAGACTGCAGCACAAATACAGCGTTCCATATAATCATAATCACATATTAGGCTATTGCAAAATGAACTTCAATACTTACCAGTATAAAGTAAATAAGAATTATAACAAGTCTGGCATTAATTAATTAATTTATTTATTTGTCTTTTGAGAGACGAAATTAAGGCTCTCGGCCCTCTCTTATGGTACTTATCCACGTGCTATTAATTTAGCATGCAGAAACGTTAAAACATTTACAAGTAAATTACCCTACATTAGAGTTTGCAACAATAAAATACAAATTTACATTAATAAATATTTCAATATCGAAACACAATTACACACTCGTTCACACAAATTAGTGAGCAGTACTCATCAATTGGTCGTGGCATGGGTGACATTGACTGGTAGAGAATTCCACAGTCTTGAACCCTTGACCACAAATGAATTGTTAAAGCGGGAAGTTTGGTGTAAGGGAATAGCAAGGGAGGATCCAGAATGCGTATTGTTACTATGGAATGATGAGAGCAGCTTAAATTAATGGGAGATGTAAAGAGGTGATTTTTGGTTCTGTAACCTGTATATAAGAAATAGAATATGATAGATTCTGCGTTGTCTGGGTTTTAACCATCCATCACATTTGAAATTCTAACGACTAACCGAATGAATAACAACAAGACATGAAAAATGTGTTAACGTCGTATTCACAATAGCAAATGGGCCAGCATAGAAGGCACGTATTAACGGCGTCAGTAGATTTGGCAATTTAAAGCGTTTTGTCATAGCAACTGTCGACTGTTCAGTGCCAGTGACGCTTTCTCAGAGAACCCCTCTCTCGTTAGACAGACTTTAAATGGCACTATCCTAGAATAACAGTGACACAACTCAAAAGAAGTGTATTTTAATTCCTGTGTTGAGGTTACTTTCTAGTCTGTGAACGCACTAATGGGAGAACGATATTAATCTATACTTATATATAAAAGTGTAGTGATGTCTGTCTGTGTGTTACTCGTTCACGCAAGGACTAGTCAACCGATTTAGCTGAAATTTTGAATGAACATATTTTATATATCAGAGGAAAACAAAGGACTATTGACTGGTAGGGAATTCCACAGTCTTGAATTCATGATCACAAATGATTTGTTAAAGCAGGAAGTTTGGTGCAGAGGATTGGCAAGAGAGGATCCAGAACGCGTATTGTTACTATGGAATGATGAGAGCAGCTTAAATTTATGGGAAATGTACAGTGGTGATTTTTGGGTCAGTAACCTGTATATAAGAATTTCAAAATGTTTCACCGTTTCATTATAATGACAAAAGTCATGTTTCTTTTCAGTAGCAGGTGCTATCGCGTCCTGCCCGAAGAACAGGTTTCCATGGCAGGTTGCTTATATTCATCCTTTTCCATGATTCTCACTGCTTTGCTTTTGATTCATTTTAGAACAATAAAAGTGTTGGGTGTTTAAGATACAAGCACGAGTACATTTTTACCCGTATGAAAGACGGCTCCAACTAGTGTGTTGTTGTTGATGATGATGATCCTTTAGAGACTTAATGACATCGTAGTCATGTAGCCCCGTGTACTTGCGTGTGTGTAGAAATTGTCTTATAACCTGCGTCCTAACGATATCTGTATTAACGAGTGTAATTATCGTGTTAGGATTTGGGTAGGAAGCGACCGTGGCCTAACGTTGGGTACCATCCTAGAGTAGAAGTGGGGAAACCACGGAATACCACTTCGAGGATGGCTCAGGTAAGAAACGTACCCGCCTCTTTTGCCTCACAAGGCAAACTGTAACCCGTTCCAGCCCTCAGACCAAACTTAAATGCCTTGGCAGAGCCGGGAATCGAACCCGGGCCTCCGCGGTGACAGCCAGGTATTCTAACCAATACGCAACGAGGTGTACCCCACCTCGTGTGAAATATAGGCTTATGAGAACGCCAGTTGTCCGTGTATCTGTGTGTGTTTGTTTGTGTCTGTGTGTTTGTGTGTTTGTTTCTGTGTGTTCTGTGTGTGTTTATGTGTCTATGAAACTAGGCCTAAATATATAGAGGGTAGAAAATTAAACATCTGAAATTAAAGACATTATATTACCTGAAACAATATCAACAAGTAGTTCCGTGAAGAACTATACAGCCTATTTTCATATATCCTACTTATGTTAACTGCCACTATCAACATACAAAATTTCAGTTTGATTGCTGTAATAGATTCGTAGATATTGAGAACCGATTAATATATTTCGGATGGTCGCCATGTTGGATTTTATATATGTAGGTCCTAGAGTTATGTACTGTTACTTGAAGATTATTGTGTACGTGTAGCATTCAAACTTCAATCGCATGATTAGGACACAAGAAGTAACAAGGAGATTTAAAAATTTCACACAGCTGCCATCTTGTGGTTATGGAAACAATTGAAATAAATTAGATGCCAGTGGATTAACAGTCGTATAAGGATTTACTGTACCAAGTTTCACTGCAGTCGGATGGTTAAATTGCGAGAAACGTCAATGTGAATATTTATATTTCGCGTCGCCGCCATGTTGGATTTGTGATCACCAGGTTATTTAAAGTCCTATAGGTGAACTTAAGTTCATAGCCCCTATGAACATAAAACAATCAGTTTGATTGCTATAATAGAATCGTAGATACTCAGAGCCGTCAAAATATTTCGGATGGTCGCCATGTTGGATTGTTAAATGTATAGGCCATAAAGTCATGTACAATTAAAGGAAAATTATTGTGTAGGTTCATTATTCAAACTTTCACTTCGATCGCATGATTACGACACAAGAAATAAAACTTAATTTTAAAATTCGCACAGCCGCCATCTTGAGGTTATGTAAGCAATTTAACTAAATTAGATACCAGTGCATTACAATGCGTATAAACATTTCCTGTACCTGATTTCATTGTGTTTGGAACATTAAATCGCGAAAAAGGTCTATTTAAAATTTTCAAATTCGCTTGGCCGCCATGTTCGTTTAGTAGTTCACCTGTTTTTGAAAGTCTTATAGATGAACTTCCAGTAGTGCCCTTAAACTCCGTACAAAATTTCAGGGTGATACCACTAATAGTTTAAGAGATATAGAATGCCGGTGAAATATTTCGCACATCCGCTATCTTGTGGTTATGTAAACAATTGAACGAAGTTAGATGTCCGTGCATTACAATGTGTATAAACATATACTGTACCAAGTTTCATTGCGTTTGGTTGGTTAAATCGCGAGAAACGTCTATTAAAAGTCGCAAATTCGCGTGGCCGCCATGTTGGTTTTGTAGTTACCAGTTTTTCAAAAGTCACATAGGTGATCTTCTAGTGGTTTCCTTTATCACCGTAAAGAATTCCAGGGTGATATCGGGAATAGTTTCGTAGATATTGAATGCTGGTGAAATATTTCGCACAGCCGCCATGTTGTATTTGTGAGACGTAACAACATTTGAAGGGCACGGTCGGGGTCGTTCGGAATAGTGCTATGAACTTACCGAGTTTCATTGAAAACGCTCTAGCCGTTTAGAAGTCATTAGGGACACACACACGCGCACGCACACACACGCACGCACACACACACACGGACAAAGGGTGATGTCATAAGCCTATTTTTTCATAATTGAAAATAGGCTAAAAATTGACTGATATAATCATTGTACACACATGTGACTTAATTAAACTTACTGCGTGCTACAACGCCCCTCCTCAAAGTTAAGAGTTAAGTGATTACGCTGTGGAGGCCATGAGCAAAGAGCTCATTGGAGGCCTTAAGATTCTTTGGTTGATTCTTTACTCTGTGCGAGTTTTGTGTGCTTTTCTTTCTGTTGGCATTAAAAGATTGCAAGAAAGAATAAAAGGTTTCCTAGTCACCAACATCAGATATAATTTATTATATTAAAGTACCTAATCCTAGTACCAAAAACGCCATAGCAGGATGTGTTTGTGTGTGTCCACGTGTTTGTGTGGGTTTGTGTGTTTGTTTTTATGCTTGTGTGGTCTGTGTGTTTGCGTGTTTGAGTGTGTGAATTCGGATTGGCAGGAGCAGTTTCAATCAATACTTGGTAAGGACTTACTACTTCCCTGTCCGATCCCACCCTGGAGTTTAAGCTAAACTAAAGATCTTACTGTGGAACTAGGCCTAAATATACTGAGGGTAGAAAATTAAACATCTGACATTAAAGACCCTTTATATTACTTGAAACAACATAAAACATTGACTGATATAATCATTGTACACACATGTGACTTAATTAAACTTCCTGTGTGACTACAACGTCCCTTCTCTATGTTACTGTTAAATGATTACGCCATAGGTAGATGAACTTGGACTTAGGGTAAATGTTTTAGGTCCAAATCAAACTATGCCAGGGTTTATCTGTCAGATGCCACTTTCAGTTGTTGTTAATTTATTTTGGGGCTTTTCGACATCATGTTCATGTAGCCCTGTGTACTTGGGTGTGTGTGTGTGAAATCAGTCTGATAACCTGTGTCATTGTTATAGCTCCAACCTCGACTCTCATACTATATCTCCAGAACTGTTACCGATATCATCTTGAATATTTTTAATGGAAATAGAGAATACTAAGATAAGTTCATCTTTAGGACTTATAAAAACCTGTTAAGTACAAAACAACATGGTGGCCAAGTAAAGTTAAAATATTTAAATGAAATTTTCTAGCGATGTAATTAAGCGAGTGCAGTGAAACTTGGCACAGCGATTGTTTATGTAGCATTTAATTCACGGGCATATAATGCTTTTTTTTATAAACTAAAGATGGCGGCTGTGTGAAATTTTTAAATTACGTTATTTTTGGTGCCCTAATCAAGTGATGAAAGTGAACGTTCGTACAATGAACGAACGCAATAATCTTCATCTACTGGTACAGTACACAACTCTGTGGCTTGCATATGGAACAACTCAACATGGCTATCATCCCAAATAATTCACCAGTTCTCAATATCCACGAATCTATTTCAGCAATCAAACTGAAATTTTGTGTACTCATAGAGTAGTTGATTCATTTAGGGCCTTTGTGACATTGTGATCATGTATCCCCGTGTACTTGTGTGTGTGTGTGGAATTTATCTAATAACCTGTGTAATAGTTATGGCTGTATAAGTGTGTGTAGTTGTAATTCAGATGAGGATGGGGAAGGAAGTAGCCGTGGCATTAATTAGGATACATCCCGGCATTTGCCTGGAGTAGAAGTGGAAAAGCACGAAATACCACTTTCAGGATGGCTGAGGTGTGAATCGAATCCACCTCTTCTCAGTTATGCCCCACGAGGCTGAGTGTACCCCGTTCCAGCCCTCAGTTAGAATTACTTTTGGCAGAGCGAGGAATACTACCCGGACCTCTGGGGCAACAGCCAAGAATGCTAGCCGCTACCCCATGAGGTGAATCTGCTCATCTTTAATAAAAAGGTTAAATGGAAGCACCGTCACATTACTAAACCAAGCTATTTTGGTTGATATGTCTAGCATATTTTATAAGCTCCTTCTTTTAAATGATACAGAACTCAACTCATAACTACTTAGATAAAGGTGTATGCAGTCCAGAAACTGTGTTAACTTAAATCCTGAGAACTGGGCCCTTTTAATATACTGTACAGTACACACATTTAATATATTTCATTCTCATAAAGACAAATTCCTGAGGCAATTAATCCAGGAATAATATATAAAACACACGCCTTCCATAATTGTTATAGCAGGAGGCGAATTGAAGCATTATACTGTATTTTGAAATAAGTTTAGCATTTAGTGTAAATATAAATGCAGAGCATTCGCTGCCACATCCGTATGCCGCTTGGAATATTCACAGCTCATTAGGCACTGGGAGGTATCAGTCAACAGTAGCACAGTGTGAGTTAAATGAGCCGGAGAAGAGAAGGGAATTACATTAACACTTCAGAGAGAAAGTAACGACTTTCTGATCTACCCGTGTGTTAAATGTAACAGTTTATACTTTAAATTGTCTTTACAAAGGCAGCCTCTGTTTTATCTCCAGAGAATAATAAATTAGACCATTATGTTTAATTCAGTTTAATCCGTATTAAGTATCATAAATAGCAACTAAGGATATTACAAACATATGGGGATAATTTGGCCAGACGTAATGAAGTAAACTAGGAATGAGAACTATAGCAAGCCAGGTTGTAATCTAAGTTGTATAACTCACGTTATAAAAGTAACTCCGTTTCAGCTACCATCACAAAAAAATATGCAGTACGGTATTGTGTGAAAAGTAAGACAAAGTTTGATGCTTTTCAGTCGGTCAACACCATTGTACCCAATTGTGTTGGTTTATTCCCTAATCCTGAAAAAAAATACATGAGATTAATAAATACACTTGGATGACCAGTTTCGATCGTCAAGCGATCATCATCAGATGAATTACACTTAGCCTTTAAAATCTATGTCTGAAAGTATGTACACTTATTTAGTTGCAGTATTAGTTGAGATAATGCAACTCGTCAATATTTGTTAAATATAAATTGTCTACGTGATGTTTTGTTAAGATACTGGAACTGGTGATTGACTTCCAAAATGTGCTTCTTTAGAGTGAATATGAGTTTATTGTTAAATGGTCAGTTCAGATTGTATTGTACAAGCTACTTATCTGGATGGGTCTTGTGTGGTCCTGGAGAGAGCAGTTAACTTCGTCACTATCTGCCATCAGCTGAGGAGTGTTTCCTGTATGTGAGGGTCCCTTATCTCTCAGGACGTTTCCTCCTCTCGCATTCCTGTCTGTGTTCATCGTACAAATGTGACTGTGTTTTGCCAAGTCCAGTCTCCCTAATGTGGTGTTAGTTACTAAATACCGAACAATCTTCAACTATTAAAGACCAATTTTTTTCATTCTCGCCACGCATAAGCTAAAGAGCGATACGTATGCGCAAACGGTCGACTGAGAATGTCCCGGAACCTTTAATACTGCCATTAATGCTGGTCTCGGTTTATTGTAGAAAAATATGCATCATACATGCTGATCCAATAACACGTTTCCCTTATTAAACCATTATCTATCTTGGCTACTTCTTCAAGTTGTGTCTTGTTTCCGACGTGGGGTGTTTTCTAGTAGAGTGAACAGGGGTGAATTCTCCATGAATGTGTGTTCGTTTAAATTATTGGGGTTGTTTACTTTAGCTAAGTGTATCTCGATTGCCTCCTCCTTGGCTTCCTTTCGGTTGGTGATGAATTATTTTAAAGTCTGTTTCAATATTAGTTAAACTGTGTCCCTAATCGCACATGTGTTCGCATACGACTGAGTGCGTCCCGTATTTTATCGCATTTCTGTGTTCACTGTATCGTGTATCCATTCTTCTCCCACTCTGGCCGATGTAATTTGCTTGACACCCTGTGTCTTGGCACGCAATGGAATATACCTCTGAATTTGAATACGGGTCTTGTTATTTAGATTACTGTTGTGCAGATGCTTTCCAGATGTGTTATTTGTTGTAAATATTATTTTAATGCCCTTGCTCTTCTTCACATTGGTGATTTTATATGTATTCGCGTTCACGTAATTGAAACGCGCGATTTTTTTCTCATTATTGTCCGGCTTTTGAATCGTTTTACTTTCATTGCTGGCTACAATTTGATCTAATTTGCTGGGCGGATTTATTATAGGTATTGAAGATTCCGGGACATTCTCACTTGACCGTTTGCGCTTAAATTTGGCTCTTTAGCTTATGCGTGGCGAGAATGCAGAATGGTCTTAAATAGTTGAAGATTGTCAAGTATTCAGTAACAGTCACCACATTAGGGAGACTAGACTTGGCAGAACACAGTCGCATTTGTACGATGAACACAGATAGGAAAGCGAGAGGGGAAATAGCCCAGAGAGATAAGGGACCCTCACATACAGGAAACTCTCCTCAGTTGGGAGCAGATAGTGACGAAGTTAACTGATCTCCCCAGGACCTCGCAAGACCCATCCATATAAGTAGCCTGTACAATACAACCTGAACTGACCATTTAACAACAATCACATATTCACTCTGAACAAGCAAATTTTGGAAGTCAACCACCAATTCCAGTATCTTAACAAAACATAACAATAGACAATAACTAACAAATATTGATGAGTTGCATCATCTCAACTAATACTGCAACTAAATAAGTGTATAGTGTAAATACTTTAACACTCCTGGGTATTTATGCTTAGCCTTTTTGAAAGCGCTATCAAATATCAAAGTTCAATATTGCCGTGTCAGTCGCAAGTAAGACAGCCGCAAAGTATAAATTTGCGCTAGGAAAGCACTAATACAGGGTGATTACAAATGATTCATCGAGTTTTGGATGACTGTATTTCACGAAGTATTACATACAAATAGTGAATGATACATTGCATGAAAAAGCACATTTTCAAGTTTCTTACACATGATTACAAATGTTCTCTGTGCTCTCCTCGCGTTACATGATACACATCTATGCGGTAGTCAAGCTCAGCCCATACACGTTTGAGCATGCCCTTGTTAATGTCCACCAGCGCAGCAGTGATGTGATCCTGGAATTCAGCGAATGTTGTTGGCAAAGGTGGTCTTTCACGAATCCCCAAAGGAAAAAATGCAAGGCCAGGAGACTTTGGGGGGCTCCTGAAGAGCGCCAACTCATCCTGAGCACATCGCCCAATCCACCTGTTTGGAAGTTCCTCGTTCAGATAGCGACGCACTTATCGATACCAACGCTTGCCACACCAACAGATTCTTCATGCTTCTTCATGGGAATCATGAATCTACGCGTGCCACAAGGAATTCCACAATATTAATAATTCATATTAAGAGAACTACCCATAGTCGAGAAGAAATATGAACAATTATTAGAAAATGATGGCCTAAATGCTGATGTTTTAACATTTCTAAAGAGCCACATAAAACAATGAACAGGTGTCATAACGATTAGCGAGAATGAGGTAGTTGACAACAGTCTGGCCACCGAGAAAGATTGAACAAGTAACTCTTCGTCGCAAGTCGCTGAGTCTACAAATGTAGCACGATGGTAATGAAGATTGAAGGATGGTGAATCACACCAGGACCCAGACGAGACTCTACATTGTAGATTCATCAAAGATCTTGGAGTATAATGACCCAGGAGTTCGAGTCGAGTCCAGAGGATGGAATCGCACCAGCTGTAGGCTACTTCATTAAGGGACAGATCCAAGTTCCAAACAAAATCAGGCACTAAGTTAGAATGAAGACCATAATTATTATATATAGGGAGGAGAGAAACTGTGGGGGCTCTTGGTTCCCGCAGCAAAGTACCACAGCCGTGTGCTATAAATACGTGACCTACTGCAGGATATACTACCCCAGCGGTGGTCCGGGCAGAGTCACCTAGAACCCGCTGATGAACCTGACTTAGTGCATCTAGGTGAAACCCCCCAACAGAAACAGTAAAACCTTAAAGGATTTCTGGTGTATGATGTTGTTCTTGCAGCTAGTATTAGTTGTGCAGACTAGTAATTAATGCAGTGCGGTATACTTCATATTCATGATTCAAGATTATCCATAACTCATTCTAGGTTTTAATACGTTTTTGTTTTTCTAATTTATACACGATCTATATAATTCAACGGTGTGAATTAATACTATAAAGCAATCCCAAGTGGTAGTTCTAGTACAGCGTAATATTTTCAGTTACAAGTAATTTTAGGGATGAGATAGTTTTCTCTTTTAACCTATCAGTTCAACGAAGATATCTTTATAAGAAGTAACGGTTTTGTTCTCATTCCATTCTCCTCAAGTGTATTTTGACCATATTTCAATGTTGATGGTAAAGTAAAGTCAAGTGACGGCAATTTTATGTTTCACGGAGAATATTGATGGATGTCACAGCTACGAGGTTGAAATCTGAAGTCGGGTGTAGACTCAGACAAGAAGTTTAATTTGCTATCGTAGTGTAATTAATAATATCGCAACACAATGAGATTCTTATCTGTTAAGAGGATATATTCCATGCTCAGGGCTAATCATACTAATTTATAAAAATGAGAAGGTGTGTGTCTGTCTGTCTGTCTGTCTATCTGTCTGTGTGTTACTCAATAACGCAAGAACCACTGGTCTGATTTAAATGAAATTTTTCATGTATGTAGCTGATTTACCAGGTTTACATATAGGATTCTTTTGATTTCGATATTTTGCACTACAGTATTAAAAAATGGCAACAATTTTAGTGACATCACTACACCCTTTGGTTTCAAAATTACATATTTCCATTTCAAATAAAAAGAGAACGCTAAGAAATAGCAAACTTTCGATGGCACATATGAGCTTTAATAATTTCCTATCCGAAAGGTACTTATTACTTTTCGTTTATCTCCAACGGTTAGCGAGTAAACCCCACCGTTTGGTTTCAAAAATTCATATTTCCATTTCAAATAAAAAGAGAACGCTAAGACATAGCACACTCTTAATGGCTCATGCGAGCTTTAACATTTAATTTTCTATCCGATGGGTCCTTATCACTTTTCGTGTATCTCCAACGGTTAGCGAGTAAAACCTAAATTTGTGCAATAAAACACTGTCAACACCGGACGGTGCAATATATCTCTCTCTATATATAAAAATGAAAGTTTGTCTGGTTTTTTTTTCTGAATTTCTACGTAAATTTGAGTTATTTACGCGTTTTAGACTGTTTTATGATGAATGCGCGCGAAAATATTTTTTGTCAGTCTGTCTGTCTGTCTATCTGCTTGTTTGTTTGTTTGTTTGTTTGTTTGTTTGTCTGTGGACAACTTTGTTCCCTTATAACTCGAGAACGGCTGGGTGTATCAACGTAAAATTTGGTACAGCTATCCATCAGAGGCACGACACTAATCATTGATGTAACTATTCTCCGTACCTCTCATAAAAGGGGGGCCTACCCCCTTAAAATACATGCTGAAATAGGTGTAGAAGGACGAGACAAAGCTCATTTTCAGCCCCTCAATGTGAGAGACAAAACCCGGGGACCCTAAAACCAACCGTTTTTGAGATATTCCCAGAAAACTAATTTCATTTAATAAACTAATGAACGAATGCAAGCCGGTAACCATGGCAACAGATTCTCAGAGGTCCATCTATTGCTGTAAGATGCAATGCAATTCCATTAATTACATTAGTGTGAAAGTTTTCAAACGGCTAGAAGGTTATCACGAAACCAAATTATGCTGTAAAATTCATCAATACGTATAATGCGCTGAAGGCGGTCAAGGGGTGCTCTAGAATTTTTTCACGCGATTTACACCTTCGGGTGTGGTACGGCAGGTCTATTATATTCATATCCCTATATTGTATTGTATTGTATTGTATTGTATTGTATTGTATTGTATTGTATTGTATTGTATTATATTGTATTATATTGTATTATATTGTATTATATTGTATCAACATTATCTCAAGGGGTGGCATCCAACTTTCCATCTATTTCTGTATGAAGCAATGTCACTCCATTTATTACATTTCTGTGAAAGTTTGCAAATGTCTATAAGGTTATCAAGGAACCAACGTAGGCTGTATAATTCGTCAATGCAATTAAGGGGGTCAAAGGGTAACCTACAATTTTTTCATGCAAATTTCGCATGCGACATATAGTACAGAAGGTCTATTATATCTCCAAACAGCAATATTATTTTCAAAAATTCCTGAATTGAATCAGCATTTTTTGCGGCTTTTAGGAATTTGGGCCATTTGAGGCTAAAGAACCTGAATTTTTATGCACCACAAGCCTTTATATGGTATGAAAGGGGTCTTCCTGTGTATGGGGACCTAACACAACGTAGAGGGTCAATTTTTATGTGACGTGTATTGCGTTTCGTCTATAAGACTTTCAATTCTATTTCACGTCAGGAAGTTCACGTTAGGTGAATTTAGTATGAGAGCACATTTCAACTTTTTTTTTTTTGTCGACATACGGGTTCATCGTAAGGATGATTTTATTTGATACTGTGTGGTAGATAAACCCATATTTGGATATTTGGGTGATATGCTGTAGACAATAGAATTGCCTGTCTGTCTTTCTGTGTATCTTTGTGTACGCCTATAACTCGTGTTCGGATGCTTGGTGCATCGTAAAATTAGGTATGGTAACCATGAGAGTCAATACACCAATCATTCATAAAACTCTTCACCGTACTTTTCATACAGTAGAAGGATGGATATAGGGAAAAGCTTCTCAAAATACATGCTAAAATAGGCGAAATATAAAAATTATCCTAGAAGGACGAACAAAGCATATGTTGCGTTTCTCAATGTGCGACACAAAATTCGGGAGTCTATAAAGGGTCTCCGAAAACCACATTTTAAGGCCCTTAAATTAACAGTGTGTGTGTGATATTCCCAGAAAACTAACTTCGTTCTGATAAACTTATGAAGGAATAACAAACCGCTAACCATTGCAACAGTAACTCAATTGATAATGTCTGGTGTTAACACCGAACACCGTTCGAAGAACGGGTACTTCTGCTAGTATTAGGATAATTATGTCAGCATTTGAGGAGTAAATAATTGAGAACTAAAGCGTTAAGTTACGATCAGCTGTTTTTAAGCTAACCAATGTTGAAAATGTGTGTTTTGAGAGAATGAAAGTTATCAAAAACTGTAATAAGTGATAAAATATAGAAAGATAATTTCAGTTGATAATTACATTCCAATCTGAGCAGTATTTTCAGGAATCGTTATATTCTGAGGCGAACAAATTTAAATTTGAGTTCCATTGATAATGTAAGATTATTGTGTTATGATATTAGGCATTGCTTTTACATTAACGGACAGGTATTGTATTTATCATGAGTGATGGCAATATTGGGGTATTAAACGCAGGTTCGGCTTCGGTGGCGTAGTCGGTAGCATGCTGAACTGCTATGCCCAAGATAGCAGGTTCAAACCCGGCCGAGGTCGTCGGATTTTTTAAGAGCGTTAAAAATCCTTCAGTATGCCTTCCTTCGGAGGGGAAGTAAAGCCGGCGGTCCCATGTCATAGATTTATGGCATGTAAAAGATCCTTTCACAGACTAAACTTGTGTAAAGCAAAATTTGTTAGGTTAGATTTCGTCAGAACGCTCTATCAAAGTTCCAACGTTCGCCAATAGGCATCATTGATATCTGCTGGCGAAAGTTGGAACTACTTGAAATTGAACGGAACTGGTAGCTCACCCTTTAGGGTGTCCGCTGGAAGCAGCTACAGACTCAGGCGAGCCGAACATGTCCTCGGACACTCCCGGCACTAAAAGCCATACGATAAATAAATAACGCAGGTTATAGATACATTATGTCCGTATCAAGAACCAGGTGTATAACATCCTGTGACCTGGATATGTTATATTTGAGCGTGGATGATGGTATTTTCTGGTTGTGAATTCTTACGACTTGGAGATATGTCAAATCTCGGCATAGATGAGTAACTGTTATAAGTATGAATTTTCGAAGTGTGTACACCATGCATAGATTGTACATTATGCCGCAGTGGTTTGATGAAGCTGCTTTTATGAAGTTGGATGCACCTCGTGTATAAATGTAAATACGAGGCCTATGTAATGGAACAAGGAAGAGCCATGGCGACGCTGTCTTGATAAATATCCATATTAAATATAATATTAACGTCAATAATATTCCAAACCTAATGAGAATAAATTAACTACCACATGGAAATACTTGACATAAATAAGTCAGAGGACTAATTATGAGACAAGTACACCCTAATTTAGTACAGAGGAATTAAATGCTGTAATATAGTATAATATTATTGAAATATTTAGTGGCAGTTAGGAAGTCAGATCAGCTGACAAGTCAACGTGAGAGCTAATTAGTTTCATTACATCGAATGATAACTAATCAACGTATATCGTACATGGAATGTAAATGTAACTAATTAAAATATCCCATACATATTTATTTAAAGAATATTAATGATTATGACAACCACGGGCTGTGTCCATTGTTATGATATTGTAGAAACATATGTTGTAATTTAGCCGATGGTAATTGTATTGACGAAAGGACGGGATTGATGTTGTAAATACTTCAATATATTTGTGAGATATTGGCATGAGTACTACCTACAATTTACAAGAACTAACCAATTATAGATTTAGATCATGGTATTAGTTGTCGACAGCAGTGGCTACGCTGGTTAAGCGCAGCGTTAGGTCATGGGGCCAAGCTCTCTGCTGACTCGGTAGACGCGTGGGTTCGAGCCCCACCGTCGGCCGTCCTTGAAATGGTTTTCCGTGGTTTCCCCATTTTCAACACCAGGCAAATGCTGGGACGGTACCTTCTGACAGGCCACGGCTGCTTCCTTCCACATCCCTGCCCAGTTTCAATCATCTTCATCCATTCCACCTCTCATCCCGACGCGCAGGTCGCCCACGGGCGTCGACTAGAAAGACCTGCACTCGTCCTCTCAGGAGGCCACACGTAAAACAATGGTATTAGTTAGCTATAATAGGTTCTGCAGATATTGGATCATTCATTGACTAACGGCTCTATGATTTATGAAACGAAGCAACAGTTATATACCGTATATTTCTAGGTTTACGCTGCTGATTACACAGTAATCCTATCATTCAGGGACTAGTGCTGAAAATTCATGTAAGAGGAATCGATATGCGTGTCATATATAATTTATGACAGTTAAGATGTTGGTTTATGTACCTGTTGGTTTATACTACAACCGTGTCAATTATTCCAAGTTTCACAGAGATTGGATCATTCCGTGACGAGTTTGAGAAATTCATCCATGTATAATTGTCTTGTACGTCATCTATAATTTGTAAAAACGATGCAACAAACCTGTGTGTTAAGGTTATTTCATATAGGCCTAGATATTAATGCCATAATTTTCAGGTATTGGATGATTCAGTGATGAGCTAGACGAAATCGTGTATGACGAATTGTCTTGCGCTCCAAATAGTCAACAATTTATTAAAAGTAAGATATCTGTAGATTTAGACTTTAGTAATGATCCACTGTACCAAGTATTACATTTATCTGATCATTCCTTGACGAGTTAGGGAAAATTCCATCTCAGTATTTGATGTGCACACCACGTGTAATTCATTGCATGTAAGCCATAGATTTATGCATCATATGATAAACATTGTAGTAGTAGTTGATAAAAAAAATCACTTACGATTAGGTTTCATGAATTTTTTCTTTTAATTTGCACAGTCGTCATCTTAAATTTTCCAAAACAATTGATAGACATTAGACGCCAATATTATGCTATGAATAAGGGTTTACTATACCGATTTTAACTGCGCTCTGATGATAAAGTCGCCAGAAAAGTCCACTTAAGTATTTAAATTTCATGTGCTTATGATGATTTTGAAAGTTAACAATTTATTGCATATTCATTTATCACCGTACTAAGTTTCAGGTTGATTACTGCACTAGTTTCTGATATATTTCGCGTGGTCGCCATGTTGGATTGGAGATACTTATTGGCATTAAATTAATTATTAAATCATTGCATTTCCTTTCATTGAAAGGAACGGTCGTTATCAGATGAGATGGCAATAACTCTTTACTAAGTATAATTGAAATCTCTCCAGAAAATCAAAACGTGTTAGGGACACACTCCCACGTACACAAAAGGACAAATGGTGATCTAGATAATGATGATGTTGATGATTATTTTAAGGGGTGAAACATTGAGGTCATCTACTGCTCGAATAGTGATATATATAAAATCAAATCCTTGACTATGCCTTAATAGCTCAAAGCCTGTAGTATTTTTAAGGTTGATAGTTGCCAAATGGTAAGCCCGGTACTACCTCACATGATCCTCGTGTCCTACGTTCTGACTCGACAAGTTTAACAAACTTAAATAAATCAATATTCTATCGATGTTTGTGCCAGAGTAGGATTGGGTACGCTACCTCACCACTACAGACAGGCACAATATATGCTGTTGGAGTTCATGGAGTCTATCTACCAACCGCTGTTTAAACAGAACCTTAAGACTGGATTTTCCTTGGTGGTTTACGCTCAATTTCTTAAAATCTAGTGACATATTTATGTCAGAAGGTAATATTTCTGTCAAGCAAGGAGTATATTCGTTGGTCATTCTGTGGAGGCGTACATTGTGATACCGGACATATACTTTAAAGGATTAATATTGTATATGACAGTTCCTTCTCACGAACTTGTGAAGAATATGTTGCGATTCTTTGTTGTGTAGGCGTTTTTCCTTGGCACTGATTCTCTGATTTAATATTTATGTTTAATATTATTATTAATAATAATTGTATTATTGTTATTGTCAGTGGTAGCTACGATCGCTAAGGAGCAGCGCTAGGCCATGGTGCTAAACTATCCACAGACTCTGTAGATGAGTTGGGTTTGAAACCAATTGTCTGCCATCCTTATAGTGGCACGAAAGGAGCCTCCCTGAAGATTGTGACAGAAGAGCAATAGGGCGTACCCAGGGCAACGTCCAAAAATGATTAAAAATAATCTGACAGCTGATTCTTTCACTACCGAATCAATTAAAACCAGTGGGCCTTTATCAAGGCCAGCACTCGTAGTTATGTCCATAAATATCGAGGGACTATCCAGCCAGAAAGAATATCTACTAGCAGATCTGTGTAGTCAATGTAACTGTGATGTCATTGCTGTACAAGAAAGCCATAGAGAACCATCGGGACGAAGACCGAGAACCAAAGGTATGAGACTTATTCTGGAACGGCCACACAATAATTATGGTAGTGCAATATTCTGTAAGAGCGGATTAAACATCACGTCTGTTGCTTTTTCAGAGGAAAACTACATCGAAATCCTCACTGTCGAAACAGCGCAGTTCTATGTAACATCTGTTTACAAGCCACCTGAAGAGAGATTTGTGTTTAAGGAACCTACCAATTTCAAATATAGTACAATCAACTTAATAATTGGTGATTTCAACTGTCATGGAACTACATGGGGGTATACATCTACAGATGAAAATTGTGCAGAGCTAGAAAAGTGGTCTGAAGATAATGGCCTCAGTCTGGTTGATGACCCAAAACAACCTCCATCGTTTAACAGCGGCCGATGGAGAAGAGGATATAATCCTGATCTAATTTTTATTATTTAAACACAAATTGTGCTAAATGTTCCGGCATAACTCAACAAAATGACAGCGTTTCGCCCCGGTGTGCTATTGGGCTCTTCAGTTGGTTAAAGCACACCTCACCAAGACACTGTCTAGTACACACTGGGAAGGCCATTGCAAGACGTATTTGATACATGTGTATCCGCGTCACGAGCAACGCCAGTGCACTATGGGAGTCGAAACTCCACTCCAAAGCAATTATAACCTTACCTTGGCATTGAATATACAATTTTCAAAAGAAAAATATGTATTGCCCGTTGAGCCATTATATATTTAAACACAAATTGTGCTAAATGTTCCGGCACCAAAATTGTTGGTAAGGCTATTCCCCGCTCACAGCATCGACCCTTACTGAGCAGAATCGAACCAATTGTTAAACCAGAAAATGTACCTTTCCAAGGTAGGTTCAACTTCAAGGAGGCGAACTGGGCTAAGTTCAGTTGTTAACTTGATGTAGCCACAGGGGAAGAGGAACTACAACCAGAAAATTATGACACCTTTATTTCCGTAGTGAAAAATGTCTCGCGAAAGAACATACCATGAGGATGCAGAACAGAATATCTCCCAGGTCTTTCTGATCAGAATATATCTCTTTGGAATGAATACCGCAACTTGTATGATATGGACCCCTTCTGCGAGGAAACAATGGAAGCTGGACATGCACTGATGATTTCTATCGGTCAGACACGTGCAGACAGATGGAATAGCTTGGTTTCTAATATCGATATGAAACAGAATAGTAAACAAGCATGGCGTCTTCTTTAGAATCTTAGTGAGGATCCTACTAGTCCGACTTTCAACTTTACTCAAGTAACTGCTAATCAGGTGGCACACCGAAAGACTTCGAAATCTAAGTTAAATACAGAGAAACTTGAACGGCGTATTGAAGAAGAGACTGAATTCTTTAAGGACGTGTTTACAATGGAATTACTTTTGAAAGCATTCGACGGTCTGAAATCGAACAAGGCAGCTGGGTTGGATGATCTCAGAGCGGAGCAAATAAAACAATTTGGACCAGCAACACTGCAATGGTTACTTTCATTGATGAACATCTGTTCATCCAGGCTGAAGATTCCTAAGGTATGGAGAAAAGCTCCCATAGTTGCGATCCTAAAACCTGGGGAGACTCTTGAAACCCCAAAGAACTTTCGGCCAGCTTCACTTCTGTGTCACACCTATAAGTTGCTGGAGAGAATGATTCTCAATAGAATATCTGATTCTATGGAATATAAACTGATTTCTGAACAGGCGGGCTTTAGACCGGGCAGGTCATGCCGTGGACAAATTCTGAACCTTACTCAGTACATCGAGAATGGCTTTGAGGAAAAGTGCATTACTGGTGTAGCCTTCATAGATTTAACTGCTGCTTACGACACTGTTAATCTTAACACACTACTTCGCAAGATTTATGAACTGACAAAGGACTACACGCTGACCTAATTGCTAGAACTTTCCTTGAGAATAGAAGATTTTACGAGTCTCTCCTTGGGAAGAATATTCTTTGGCGCCTCCAGAAGAATGGACTGCCTCAAGGCAGCGTCTTAGCACCACTGCTTTATAATGTATACATCAATGACCAGCCCAGAACCGAAGGCACCAGGCGATTTATCTATGCAGATGATACTGCAGTAGCCGTGCGAGGTAGTAGCTTTGAAGAAGTAGAACATTCTTTGTCCTGTGCTTTAGAAGAACTTGGTCCATACTATCACAGAAATAATTTGAAGCCAAATCCAGCCAAAACGCAAGTCTGTGCTTTCCACCTGCGAAATAAAGAAGCTAAGAGGACACTTAACATTAAATGGCAAGGTGAAACAATCCTTCATTGTTTTACACCAAAATATCTTGGTGTCAACCTCGATCGAACTCTGTCTTTCAAGCGACATTGCTTGAACACTGAAAGTAAAGTATCTGCACGAAATAACATACTAAGATGCCTAACAGGAAAGAAATGGGGTGCTCACCCCATCACTCTCAGAACTACAGCCCTTGGACTGAGCTTCTCAGCTGCTGAATATGCAGCACCAGTTTGGCTTTCTTCTCCACATTCCAAAGAGGTGGATATAGCTCTGAATGAGACTTCCAGGATTGTGTCTGGATGTCTTAGACCAACATCACTTCAGAAGATCTGCAGCAGGAAAGGTTCCCACAACGCCGACAGTGAATGTGTCTGCGAACTCTGCCACCAAGCCTGCTCAGAGTATCATCTGTTCGAATGTGCCAAAAGAACTCTGCCAATCTCACATTATGGAAAGGACTGATGCAAATGACGTATTCTAGAGACTATGTACACATTGGGTTTAGTTCAATAAATATATAAGAAGATCTACCCTCCTATTGGAAATTCCCCACCTCACGTCCGAAGAATAGCAGCGGCAGGATCTGAGAAACCGACTAAGGCATCCACTTTTCGGTCAACAACCCGCCCGACAGAGACTTAAGTCCAGAAACAGTGTTTTGAGTGGAGTTAACTGCCCTCAAAGGATCTTAAGAAGCTGCCCGTGTGATGATGTGGAAGACAGAAATCAAATACCCAATTTTTCTCTATCAGAAAAAATGGCACCTGGTCACAACTTGCCATATGGAACTTGGAAATCATTGAACAGGCTGATGAAGGGGCTTTCACACTGCAAGAACGATCTAAAGAAATGGAACCTGCTCGTCAACAATGATGAGTTCTGCTAATGCAGCATGTTACAAGATCCAGAACACCTGCTGATATGCCCCTTAATGGAGGACATATGTTCAAAAGACGATCTTATGGTTGCAAATACTAATGCTGTAACTGTTGCTACTTACTGGCAAAATGTAATTTGATTCGGACCCGAAAAATAAATAAATAGTGGTTCTTCGTTGTTCACCATCTTCTTCTCCAGAAAAATGCTGGACGGTGCCTTCTGATATGTCATGGCTGTTTTCTTCCAACTTCCTGACCAGTTTCATTCTTCGTCGGCCATTTTGTCTCTCTTGAACTCTTGTGATGAGTTTCCCGTTAGGAACAACGTCCGACCGTGAAGACCACCCACCACATAGAAATTCATCGCATCGTATACCCGACCTCTTGAAAACGGGAATAATAATTGGTAGATTTATTATCATAATTATAATCATTATTATCATTGTCGTTATTATTAAATATACAACAACAGTAACGCGAATTAAATGCTATTGTTACGTGCTACCCCTAGTAGCAAGTTCGTTAATTGGATTACAGTAAGTAAAGCACAAAACAAATGGTCCTTTAAAGATATAAGTTTTATTGCAGGTCTAGAAACATACACCGTACAATAGCACACAGAAACCCTTAGTAGTCTATACTCACCCTTTTCACTTTCTCTTGCAACTAATCCTGCACTAATTAGTCCCGTGTCCTAGCTAGAAATACCCACACCTCTCCTAATGATACACAAGCCACAGATGTTTAAAATAGTCTGTCACTCACCACTAAATGATGGTCATCATCACTGTCCTTGAATAATTCACACTGTTTCGCTGTCCAAAGAATCTCGCAAACTAGGAAACAATCTCTCACACGGTATCACAATTCGCACGGCACGTCACTTCTGTCACACTGTAAGCATAGCCTGCTAAAAACGCAGTCGTCCCCCACTGGCCAGGGTCGCTCTTATATATTGGGGCTGATGACTCAACAGATGTTTCCAGAATAGAAGGGTTCACGGCTCCTCCCGAGAATTCCAATACCAGGTGGGCCGCGAAATTTCCAGACCATGTCATTTGTTCTCGCTACAAAAGCGGCCGGCTGACACAGAGCCCAGGGATAGCCTCGGGCGGCTGAGAGTCACACGCGAGGGAATGAAGCAACACCGCACTCGCAACATCACCCCCATCCAAAAAAGCTGATCGTCCCGATCAGTCATTGGCCTGTCTGTGTCCCTCCGTAGGCTGCCAGGCGATCTCGATGCACGATCTTCATCTTCGCTCTCGGGCTCCGCTGGATCCTGTAGACGACATCGTTGATCCGTTTCACGACTCAGTACTTCTGCAGTTTGGGTGACAAGCCTTTCTTCCGTAATAGGTTGAAGAGCCAGACCAGGTCGTCCTCGTGGAATCCACCGGCATCCGTCTGCTGGTCGTATTGGATCTGCATTCGGTCGGTCTCGATCCGCAGTCTCCTCCTTGCAAACGCGTGCACGTCCTCCAGTCGGTCGACCAGTTAACAATACTGGTTTACCGGGACCGGATCGTCCCCAAGTCAGCCGAAGGTAAGGTCCACAGGTAGGAGTTCCCTCCCAATCATGGCCCGGGCTGGAGTGCACCCTGTGGCTTCATGCACGGCGGCGCGGTAGGCCAGGAGAAATAGTGGAAGATGTTTGTCCCAATCCCTCTGTTGCTTGCTGACGACTATCCGGAAATGGTTCTCGATAGTGCGATTGAATTGCTCTACCATCCCGTCGACTGGGGGTGCAGCGGCGTCGTCCTTGTCTTCCGGATTCCCAGCATCTGGCATAGATTCTGGAACACCTGTGACTCGAAATTCCTCCCTTGGTGGGAGTGCAGCTCCAAGAGTACTCCGTACCGACTGATGAATTCCTTCACCGGGTCTCTGCGATCGTCACGGCCTCTTGGTTAGGAAGTGCATACGCCTCTGGCCATTTGGTGAAGTAGTCACTGACAACCAATATGTAACGGTTCCCTGCTTCGCTCAACGGGAATGGCTCAGCAACATCGATGGCCACTCTCTGCATGGGGCCGCCCACGTTGTAGGTCTTCGGTGGACCCCTTCGTCTTCGTCCTAGTCCCTTGCCGGCTGCGCAATCGTGGCACCTCGTGCAGTTGTTTTCCACGTCTGCTCGGCATCCAATCCAGTAGAACCGCTTTCTGAGCTTCTCCAGGGTCTTCTTTATCCCCAGATATCCACCAGATGATCCTCCATGGACTATATTTAGGACTTCCTCCGTCATAGCCTTTGGAACGACGACTTGTTCACGAGATGTCTTCCAGTCGGTGCTCTCCCAGGTATGGCAGATGGGGCCATCCCTTATAACCAGCGAGTCCCACTGCGCCCAGTAGGACTTAGACTTAGGGCTGCAGTCACTCACAATGTTCCACCCGGGTCTGGGAAGACAGGCCCTCTTCCATTCAGCTATCAGTCCCAAGTCATCATTCTCCGCTTGTGCCCGAGTGAAATATTCGCGGCTCCAACTCCCTTGAAGTTCCACGGTAGTCCTTCGGCACTGTATCCCGGTGTTCTCCTCCCTTCTGGCACAGAAGGTGCAGTCTTCGTGGCAGGGTCTTCGTGACAGGGTGTCGGCGTTAGAATGCAGTTGGCCTTTCCTGTGTTGGATCTCAAAGTTGTACTGTTGGAGCCTCTCTAACAACCGCGCGAGTTGTCCCTCGGGCCATCGCAGGGATTCATTGTCTGTCCTGATGGGAAATTCTTGCCCGTACAGGTACTTGTGGAAGTGTTCAATGGTCTTCACGATGGCGAGCAGTTCCATCCTGGTGACGCAGTAGTTCCTCTCTGGCTTTGACAAGGCCTAGCTGAATTAGGCCACTACTCTCTCCTCGCCATCCACTACTTGCGACAGGACACCCCCTATACCAAAGTCACGGGCATCGGTATCGACTACATTCAGGACTTCCTCCGTCATAGACTTTGAAACGACGACTTGGCCAGAATGGGTGCGGTGCATAGATCCTGCTTGAGTTGTTCGAAGGCTTTGTTACATTCTTCTGTCCACGTTGTACCCGTTCGTCCTGGGGATGCGATGACCCATCTGCTATAACATCACATCCCTGGAGTTCCAGGACAGAGCGGAGTTAAATGAACCTCTAGTCAAATAAGGAATGTGTCGGAAATTCAGCTGAGTTCTTGAAAAAGCAGTGGGTTTCACGAGACAAAGTATCTCTAGGGTCGTTACGGGCTTAAGTTAATAAAAATAATTCGAATATAAATGGGCGCCATCAACTGAATTCCTAGCAAAACCACTTCCTTTCCGGATAAGCCTTACTCAAGACAAGGAAAGAAAAAGGAACATCACACCATCATCAGATCACAACTAAGATAAAAACAAATTTATTTTACTTTGATAGTCAGACAGACATTTTAAATATAAATCCTACCTAAGAGTATGGTCGAATACAAAGTTAAATTGTCATTGTCCAAAAATCGAACCATCTCCTTTCTAATGCAAAATTATTTCAATCCACTTATCAAGAAAAATGTATAAAGTTCTCTTGGGTTCTCAGGATCACTGTCGCACTATGTCTTTCGTCACTGACATTTGTGAAACCTGAGACCTAATTCTCTTTAATTTAACATCAATGTGGATTTAATTAAGTTACTAATCTGCCTAAACATACACATATAATAATCACTCATGTTAAATATCACATAAATTATGGTTTGCATGGTATAATTTGAACGTAGAACATGTTAATCAAATGTTCCTAAACATTGAATAATTAATTTACATTATTTACATCGTCATTAATCTCTTATCTGAGCGGCTTCGGTGGCGTAGTTGGTAGCATGCTGAGCTTCTATGCCCAAGATAGCGGGTTCAAACCCGGCCGAAGCCGTCGGATTTTTTAAGAGCGTTAAAAATCCCTCAGTATGCCTTCCTTCGGAGGGGAAGTAAAGCCGGCGGTCCCATGTCATAGATTTATGGCATGTTAAAGATCTTTCCACTAATTACACCTGTGTGAAACTAAATTGGATAGGTTAAGAATGTAAACAACGCTCTTAGGTTGCTACGTTCGTTGCCAAGAGCCGACTGCGGTGGCGTCTAGTAGCTAGTTCTGAACTAGGCCTAGTAGTCGTTGACGGTGGCGCTTGGCGGCAAAAGTAGGAACTATTTGAAAATTCAAAGTTGCAGTCCCTACTTGAATTTAAAAAAAAAACAGATACACACACTAATACAGTCATCACAATTAACACCGGTTATCAGACAGATTCTACACACACCCAAAGTACACGGGGCTACATGACCGCGTTGTCGCAGCCCCTAAACTAAGGAACCAACCAACCAATCTCTTATCTGTGAATTACAGAAAATTCAAATTCTCATTGGTCATCCTCATCATTATTATCAAATTAAATATTTCTCACATTAATTCTCACTTCAAAATTCCAAATATTCCTGTCAGAATCGTTAATTCATCACCATTACATCATTTACATTCACATTTCAAGTTGCAATTCCTTCGAATCATCTCTCAATTAAATTTATTTAATTTCATATAAATTCATTAATCATCAGCTTCTTTAATTAATCATCACCTTCTAATTCAGTTATTCATCATCATTACAATCGTCTAATAATTTATTTCAATCAGTTTAATTAATTCAATCTTTAATTCATCCACTTATTTAATTCATCGATTTATTTCAAAATTTAATTTATCAACTTATTTAAATTTCAATCATCTGGTTATTTAATTTTATTATTTCATCTAGTCATTCTGATTTTTATTTCATTAGGTCAGATCGTTAATATGCTTAAATCTCAGATTATTATTTCATTAATTATTATTTTCAGAAAATCTTGTATTATCAACTTCATTTACTTGTTTAATTTCCTAACAAATTGTTTAATAGGGTTTATAGAACGTTGTCTTACAGTTTTATTACTTCCAAGTTATATCTCGTATTTAATTATCATGCCAAAAATATTATTGTCTCCACGACATCACGTTGGATCTAACTATCCACAACGACATTATATTTCTTCAATATTCCAAATATCACATTTGAATATAAGAATTGATACAAAAACTCCATAAATATTCAGCACATACAGCATGAATCTCAACAAATACGCTAGACTGGGTACGACGACCTCATGTCCGCTTCAAAATACATTATCAACGTTGCAACTACCAAATGGCAAATTCCACAAAATGCCTATCACAAACTTCATTTAACCACGTTGCATGATCTACAAAAATATATAAATGGCTTCAAATTATTAACGCACATAATCTCCAATGACTGTAATTACTCTGATCATATCTAGACAACTTCTTAAACAATTGGAAAAACATTACTTCAGTAATTTAATATTTGCTTTCAAATAGCATAAATTCTCTTTCACAAGTTTCATAATTCACATCGTAGAAAAACACCAATGTGCTATAATCTCTCACATCAAAATCTGCAATACTGATCTGCCTTAAAATAATTATGACCATTAATGATTAATCTTACAAGATTAAATTACTTTAAATCCTTCTCAAAGGTATCAAACACAATTATAAAAATCATCAAAGCATCAGCTGTAATAGCTGTTAAACTGAAATTACTCTCAAAAGAGTATAGCAACAAAATATTGGATTGGCAAACAAGAATTACTAAATGCAATCCTGTTGACATTTATCGTTACTTTATTTAACAAAATTTCGACTGATATGTGACTAGTAGTTCCTTGTTTAATTCACTTACATCTCGTGTACATTCGGATGATAAAATGAGTTCCTCAATGGCGAGTAAGATGTGTAACCACCGTGCAATCGTATAAATACGAAGGACCTCGCCCCGTCGACTTGGATGATAGTTCCCTAAACGATGGGTAAGGCGAGTACCACCATACAATCGTATAAATACGACAGACCCCATCTCGTGGACTATATGAGTGAATGTACCAGAAAGGAATCAACAAGTTTCTAGTTGTCATATAAAAGCGACGTTCATTCACTAAAGTGAATAACTTCTTAATATCTCCAAACAATCCAATGGAAAAAATCCCTACTGATGAATAATACACACTCGCTAGTATGCAATGAACTGACGAAGTAGTTTCTGATAATCAATTGCAGATCACGAGTTCGAAATACTCGTTACACAAAAAAAACTATCCATGAAAAATATCCTAGCTGGAAAAATGTCTATAAGATCAAACATCTTCTTAATAAAGTCAAACAACGGTGAGAATATCGAATAATGATGCCTGCCATATCATATGGTCACTCCATATTCTAGCAAATTCGAAGTATATAAATTCAAACCATGTCTTAATAATCAAATCACTCCTATTAGAAAAATATACATGTGTGCCCAGTATTCATGAAAATAATCGAATCAGGTAGATAGAACTCTTACAATACCTTTCATTATCAGTTGTAATATAATTTCCAAGATCGTCGATTTTCCCTACCTAAAGATTTCTCATAAGATCGGCGTGAATATCATTTCATCCATGAAATGACGCTTTCCTTCGAAATCCCAAGCGAATCAGCTGTTGGACTCCTCTCGTCAGGAACCGAATCCATCGCTCTGTGGTGCCATCTTGTCTCTATTCACGTTTACTCGATCATGTTGAACCTCGAATTACCCATAGCGGATATCGTCCAACTCCTTCTCGAAAAGTTCATGGTAACAGCGGACCCCCTACTCTTCTTCTAATGCACGCCACTGTTCCGATAAATGTTCAGTTTGAGAATTGTAAGTCCTCTCTCAACTTACTGCGAAGTTCTACTTGAGTAAAATAAAAATTTTACTAGATAGTGTTCCAGATTACGATACACCCTGTATCTGTCTATAATTTGTAATCCATGAAAATGGCATAAGATAAAAATCTTATAAATGCACGCTGTAATGTTCATCAGAGCCTATGCTAAACATTCAGTTTACTTGAAATAGTAAAAAGCCGCTTTGAATGTATTATATAACAGCATGGTTATAATGTTAAATGTGAAAGCCTGTGTTCGAACAACGTCGAAATGAAGCTTGAAACAAAGTCTTCATATGCGATCAGTGCGGTTTTGAAATACCCCGGCTATCCACAATTGTCCTCTCGGCTAGCCCGGCTGGATCGATGACCCGCTCGGCCTCTGTTGCTCGGTGATGCGAGAAAAGTCGCCTACACTTGCCGTGACGGCTTACGTGTTTTGCGTGACCTTCAATGCCCGTCTCGCTGTGCTATAGGACTGCTCTGTACTGCTCGCCTCGTTGAGCCTAACTGACCTGCTCTGCGCTGCGTCCCAGCTTATGAGTTCCGAGCGGCACGTGGCTGATTCTCCCCCACCACAGTGCTCCCACGTCACGAAGATAGTCTCGAACCCGACTCCTCTCGGCTGTTCTGTTATACAATAACTTATTTCCATAAAATTATTTCCACATATAATTCATGTCATATATACTCTTCTAAGTTGTTTTAACTTATTATAATCCCATATACATTTCAATAAAGCTTCACATCTTTATTAATAATTCTATCTTCTCACAGATTTCAATGCCTCCTTGATTCTTGACCTCCTACGTCATCTTGGCTTTCTTCTTGACGCGATCGATGCGCTATCTTATCTGAATGCTTCCCAAAACTTCAACTACAGCTTAATGTCAGCTGGCGTAGCCGATAGCCTAAAATAGGTATCGGGTACATCTCTCCCGTACATCTCCTTTTTTTTTATCAGGATTGAGAAAAAAAAAATACACTCTCAGGCATTCAATATATTATACATGTACACGATAGCTCTATAATTTCCTTTACTCAGCATGATGGTATTTCCTGATGCTAGCTGCATTAAAAGTTCTCACAACTTCATCAGTATCCATTCTGACAATCTTATAGCTATTATTCTGGTATGTTTGTTCAATACGGAACGGACCAGCGTACAATGGAGCGAATTTATGGTAGATCTTCAGCTGTAGGTTCGAAGTGACTGGCTTCCTAATCAGCACCTCATCATTTTCTTGAAATGGCTCGTGGAACCTCCTTCCTGCCTGTCTCCTGGCTCTCTTCTCCGCCTGTCTTCTGAGCCTCTCTCCTGCCATCTCGACTCTTCTTTCTTGTGTGGGTTGAGGATCTGCTGGTGCCCTCACGACTCTATCCCATGGTCTATCTGGTTTCAATCCATGATGAAGCATGGACGGAATCTGTCCTGTGCTTTCATGTACTGTGGAATTCAAGCATTGGCTAATGATGGGTATCACTTCCATCCATCTATGGTGTTGCCTTGACACATATAAGCGACACAGCTTACTTATCTCCGGCATAATTCTTTCGGCGGGATTTCCCTCTGGATACCGTACAGAATTAAACACATGCCTGACTCCTAAACGTTCCATAGCATTAGAAAATTCCATGCTAGTAAATTGTGATCCATGGTCACTCAACAAAACTTCAGGTTTCCCCATGCTCGGAATAACTGTTTTCTCAAGTCGATTTATTACGTACTTGGACGTAGCTTTCTGTATAGGGCATAGAGATACGTACTTCGAAAATACATCGACTGTTACTAAAACGAATTGATTGCCTTTCGTCGAACGAGGAATCGGACCAAAAATGTCCGTCGCGAAAAGTTCTCTTGGCTTGCTGGGTAATATTGATCTGGGAACTTCTTTCATTAACTTAGATGAGTATTTACTTCGCTGACAACTGTCACAGGTCTTTATGACGTCGCGAATCGTTTGTCCCATTTGTTTCCAAACAAAAGTTTCTTGAGCGAGAGCCAAAGTCTTGTCTACACCTACATGAGCTGCAGTTCGGTGTATCATCCAAATAACTGGTTTGACAAGCTTGGGTGGGATCACTACTCTAAGTCTAGTATGATCCTGGTCAATATATTGGCATATAACACCTCCCATAATATGATGTCTTCTAGCCTCTATCTCAGTTCTATGAAAATCTGGATCAGTGTTATCCATCCTACGTGTCAGAAAACGGTAAATTCTTCGTAAAGGTGCATATCTCTTCTGAGTTTGCGATAACAACTTCAACTTTTCTAGAGTACCACTATCCTCTTGAATCAAATTTATATGGTTGACTATTACTTCTTCACAAGGGTTTCTGCTCAGCACATCTGCTAACAGATTTAACTTCCCCGGTCTATGTACAACAGTTGGGTTAAATTGCTGTAAGAACAGAGCCCATCTGGTGATGCGGTCACTCGCTAAGTCTGTCTTCATAATAAATTGGAGAGCTTTATGATCTGTGATCACTGTTATGTCATGTCCAAACAACACCTTCTTCCACGTTTTGAGAGCATGAACCACTGCTAATGCCTCTAACTCAGTTGCATAGTAATTCTTCTCACAATTCCTAAGCTTGCGACTGGTGAAAGCTAAATATCTATGTTTCTTGTCATCATCCAGCTGATATAGGATTCCACTAATACCTATTTTGGATGCGTCTGTCTCTACAAAGAATCGTCTTGTAAAATCAGGATACTCAAGTTTGATATTTTGGATTAGCATTTTCTTGGCTGCTAAAAACGCTTGATTGCATTTATCGTCCCATTTCCATCGATTTCCCTTCCTTAATAAATCCTGCAGAGGTGCCATTGTCTCAGTATATCCAGGACAATGTGTTGAAAAGAACTGACACATGCCTAAAAACTGCCGTACCTCTTTAATCTTTCGTGGTGTTGGAAACTCTGAAATTGCCATTATCTTCTTTGGATTGGGCCTATAACCATCTCCATCGATTCTATGTCCAAGAAATTCAATTTCTTCATGAAAGAATTGACATTTATTGAAGTTCACCTTGAAGTTCGTTCTTCTAAGATCTTCAAAAAGCATTTGAAGGTGTCTGATATGTTCTTCCGCTGTCTCAGACGCTATAATCAGGTCATCAATATAGCTTACAACATGCTCTTTAACTGCATCTGACAAATTTTGATCTAGTGCTCGGATCATCACCGGACCACTATTTTTCACACCAAAAGGTAACCTATTGAATACGTATGTTTTATGGTCAAACAGGAACCCTGTGTACTGTTTGCACTCTTCTGCTAGCTCAACATGATAATATGAACTAGTCAGATCGATTGTCGAGAAGACACTCTTTCCTCTAAATCGGCGTAACAATTCACGAATAACAGGTGGTCTATCGTGTTCAGGAAGAACTCTTTCGTTAAGGGATCTGGCATCTAGACATATCCTCAGCTTACCGTTAGGTTTCTTGACAACAGCTAAAGGATTCAAATAAGCAGTTGGCATTTTCTTAATTATTCCATCTGTTTCCATGTCGCTTATCATTATGCTAACTTCCTCCTTCCATTTATCCGGAATGGGATATAAATTTTTATGGTATGGTTTGTCATCCATCAACTTGATGCTGTATGTAAAATTTTCTATGAGACCTGGTTTGTCATTGAATATATCCTCGTATTCTGAAATCACTTGATCAAACCGCCCCTTAATTTCTGGATTTATTTTACTAGTTATGCCAATTTTATCTTCTATAGACCTTTCAACGCTGCATACAATTTCATCTAATATATCCTCTCTAAAGAATGTCATCTCCGATTCTTGATTTTCCATAACCCCTTCTTGAAAGTACATGCGCCTACTCTGCATATCTATGATCAGGCCACTCTCACTTAGGAAATCCACTCCTAGGATCATGTCAAAATGTAGTTGACCCACTACTAGGAACATCTGTTCAAAACTTCTGGTTCCAATCCCAACATCTAAAAGTACCTGACTTTTACATTTCATACTCTTGTCTGGAATCACCCCTTGAATTTTGCTAACAACAGTTGGCAACATTGTAATTCTTCCTAATAATTTTAATTCATCCAGGCAACCTATGGATATCAAGCTCACCATAGCCCCTGTGTCTACAAGTGTCTTTATTTCTTTTCCCATGACTTCCACACTAATAACTGGCAATTCATGTCTATTTTCCCGTTGTATTATGTCTTCTTCCTCGATTAAATCCTCGTCCTTGACCTGATATGTTTCTACGATGACGATTGATTCCCAATGATTTTCATTTTCTTCTGGAGTTAATTTGACGTTTTTTTTTTCCTTCGCCACTCGTGCTGGCTCGATTGACATCTCTCATTGTCTCCTCGAGTGGTGCACTAGGCTGTCTATCCTCTTGTCTTGACCTTTCATGTCCACGATTATCCCTTCTGTCGTCAGGATCGTTTCTTCGGCCATCCTGTCGGTCGTTTCCATTAAACTGTTGACCTTGGTTCCAGTTATTCCTTCCCCGATATCTGTTATTATACCGATTCCTGTCCTGATACCTGGAATTTTGGTTATAATTCCTATACCGGTTATCTCTCGCTTCTTGATCGTATGGCCTTTCATATGGTCCTCTATATCGATCATTTCCTCTTGCGTTACGGATATTTCCTCGATTCCCATCGTTCCGTCGGTTTTCCCAGGAATCCCTTCTATCCGTTTGAACTGCATTGTCCACGACTACCGCGTTTACTTCTTGCGTGTTTCTGTTGTCGTTTCGATTACTTCTCGGTGTAACCTGTGCGCTCGTATAATCCAATCGCCTCAATATATCATCATAATGTTCCAGCGTATTGGCTCCCGATGCTATCAAAGATCGCTGTACCTCTGTCGGTAACTGTCGCGCTATAGCTTGCAAAAGCTCTTCTTCTGGCAATGGAGGAATAAGGAACTGTAATTTAGCCAGCTGTGACGTGAAGTAGTTGGCGTAATGCGTCGGATGTGACGTAGAATAGCGTTTAGAGTACATCTCCGCTCTTACGTTGAGTTGATCCTCGGCACTCCAGAATCTCCTCAAGAAAGCCATGGCAAATTGCTCCATGTTCGCAAAGTTGCTTCTGAACGCTCTAAACCACGTAAGTGCAGATCCATCTAAGGCGCGTTCTACTATCCTTAGCTCTCTTTCTTTGGCTACCCTGTGTTCCGCCATGTAGTCTCGAATATCTCGCAGAAATTCTACTGGTGTAACACCTGTATTTCCCGAAAACTTTCTCGGTTTGTCATCTAGGTTCCTTATAATTGTGACTGGACCTGAATATCGTTCACTTGGACTCGACGTACTCCTACTCGAACTTGGATTCTCCTGCGGGGTTGAACTGACCCTTTCGAATGTCACATTCGGTTGCATTTGACGGTCTTCTACCATGCTCGTGTCTTGATTCGTCATACTGCGGTCTATCGCTGTTTGATTCATCAATGTTTCCCCTGATGTTACATTATGACTGGTGAAACTGTTAACTATGGATTCTAGTTTCGTCACCCTGTCTTCTGCTAATCTCTTGACCTGAGTCTTCAACTCATCTAACGATGTAACGTCCTGCGTCTTGTTACTTTCGTCTAGATCGTTCCTCAACTTGTCAATCTTTCCTTCGCACGTGTTCTTCACTAACGCGACTTGTTCTTTCAACAGATCAACATCTGTTCTAAATAGTGTTGAATCTAATTTCATCGCTTCCTTGCTTTCCGTAAACCTAGCTTCTAAGTTTGCCATACCTGCGATTAATTTTTCATCTAACCCGTCACGTTTCTCTTTTGCTTCGGCATCGACCTCATTATATCGTTCCTCAACAATTGCTCCGACTCTATTTTTAAATAAAGTTAAGTTATCGTTAACCTTTTGCTCTATATCGTCGTCTATCTTTCTAATATCCTTCTGCAATTGATTTTCTAACGACTTTATATTAGAATTGACCTCTCCCAAGACTTCATCTTTAATGGTCCCAATTACTGTCTTCAAATCTTTTATTTCGTTACCTAGATTCGTTTCTAGACTCTTAATCTTAGTCTCGAAAGATACTTCGGTAGACCAATCTTGAATTTTTCCTACATCTGCCACTAAACCATCGATGTCGAATCTCAACTTCGATACATCTGACTTAATGTCTTTCTGTATGGTCATAACGTCTGTTCTTAAAGTGAAAATATTTTCTTCTCCTCTACTTTCTAACTCGATAATATTTTTCCTTAATATCTGAACATTTTCCTCTCCTTTCATGTTTACTGCAATGATGTCTAATTGTAAAGTTTTCAACATCTCATTGTTCTTCAAAGTTAAACTATTCTCTAATCTGGTTAACTTATTTTCTAATTCAGTATTAGTTTCTTCACTACGAGACTGTAATTTCTCTTCTAACGATTTAAAATTATATTTCAAGTTAGCTTCACTATTTGACTGTAGCCTAGTCTCTAATAACATCAACTCATCTTTGCTATTTGACTGTAATAGTTTTAAGTTTTCTTCAGTAGTTGACTGTAGCCTAGTCTCTAATGATTTTAAATTGTCGTTTAGATTACCTTCGTTACTAGCCTGTAACAACCTTAAATTTTCTTCAGTACTAGTTTGCAATAATTTTAAATTCTCTTCATTACTAGCCTGTAATGATTTTACATTCTCTTTACATTTAGCCTCTAATCTAGCTTCTGAATTATTAATTTGTTCTTTAACTTCAGTTTCCATCTTAGAAATGGTTTCTGCAATTCCAGACATACCCGTCTGCAACTCTCCTAACACCTTCGCTAAATCCTCCGGCAACATAATTATATTTCAATATAGAATTATATAGAGACGTTAGACAACAACACATCGCAATGTCTCAATTCCTGCATTCACTTGGGTATAGGGAAAAATATCTTATAACTAACATGATATTACTAATACGATTAACATGAACACTGGATTGGGCACACAAGTACATTGTCTGACTAAGTATAATAAATTTTGTAACACACTTAAATGAACTTGAGATCAATCTCTCAGTAATCTAAATCTGATGTGATTCCATCGAATTAACAAAATCGAAAAGCCCCACTAGTTGGATAAAGCCAATTCTCCCTCTCTCTCTGTACCCGTTCGTCCTGGGGATGCGATGACCCATCTGCTATAACATCACATCCCTGGAGTTCCAGGACAGAGCGGAGTTAAATGAACCTCTAGTCAAATAAGGAATGTGTCGGAAATTCAGCTGAGTTCTTGAAAAAGCAGTGGGTTTCACGAGACAAAGTATCTCTAGGGTCGTTACGGGCTTAAGTTAATAGAAATAATTCAAATATAAATGGGCGCCATCAACTGAATTCCTAGCAAAACCACTTCCTTTCCGGATAAGCCTTACTCAAGACAAGGAAAGAAAAAGGAACATCACACCATCATCAGATCACAACTAAGATAAAAACAAATTTATTTTACTTTGATAGTCAGACAGACATTTTAAATATAAATCCTACCTAAGAGTATGGTCGAATACAAAGTTAAATTGTCATTGTCCAAAAATCGAACCATCTCCTTTCTAATGCAAAATTATTTCAATCCACTTATCAAGAAAAATGTATAAAGTTCTCTTGGGTTCTCAGGATCACTGTCGCACTATGTCTTTCGTCACTGACATTTGTGAAACCTGAGACCTAATTCTCTTTAATTTAACATCAATGTGGATTTAATTAAGTTACTAATCTGCCTAAACATACACATATAATAATCACTCATGTTAAATATCACATAAATTATGGTTTGCATGGTATAATTTGAACGTAGAACATGTTAATCAAATGTTCCTAAACATTGAATAATTAATTTACATTATTTACATCGTCATTAATCTCTTATCTGTGAATTACAGAAAATTCAAATTCTCATTGGTCATCCTCATCATTATTATCAAATTAAATATTTCTCACATTAATTCTCACTTCAAAATTCCAAATATTCCTGTCAGAATCGTTAATTCATCACCATTACATCATTTACATTCACATTTCAAGTTGCAATTCCTTCGAATCATCTCTCAATTAAATTTATTTAATTTCATATAAATTCATTAATCATCAGCTTCTTTAATTAATCATCACCTTCTAATTCAGTTATTCATCATCATTACAATCGTCTAATAATTTATTTCAATCAGTTTAATTAATTCAATCTTTAATTCATCCACTTATTTAATTCATCGATTTATTTCAAAATTTAATTTATCAACTTATTTAAATTTCAATCATCTGGTTATTTAATTTTATTATTTCATCTAGTCATTCTGATTTTTATTTCATTAGGTCAGATCGTTAATATGCTTAAATCTCAGATTATTATTTCATTAATTATTATTTTCAGAAAATCTTGTATTATCAACTTCATTTACTTGTTTAATTTCCTAACAAATTGTTTAATAGGGTTTATAGAACGTTGTCTTACAGTTTTATTACTTCCAAGTTATATCTCGTATTTAATTATCATGCCAAAAATATTATTGTCTCCACGACATCACGTTGGATCTAACTATCCACAACGACATTATATTTCTTCAATATTCCAAATATCACATTTGAATATAAGAATTGATACAAAAACTCCATAAATATTCAGCACATACAGCATGAATCTCAACAAATACGCTAGACTGGGTACGACGACCTCATGTCCGCTTCAAAATACATTATCAACGTTGCAACTACCAAATGGCAAATTCCACAAAATGCCTATCACAAACTTCATTTAACCACGTTGCATGATCTACAAAAATATATAAATGGCTTCAAATTATTAACGCACATAATCTCCAATGACTGTAATTACTCTGATCATATCTAGACAACTTCTTAAACAATTGGAAAAACATTACTTCAGTAATTTAATATTTGCTTTCAAATAGCATAAATTCTCTTTCACAAGTTTCATAATTCACATCGTAGAAAAACACCAATGTGCTATAATCTCTCACATCAAAATCTGCAATACTGATCTGCCTTAAAATAATTATGACCATTAATGATTAATCTTACAAGATTAAATTACTTTAAATCCTTCTCAAAGGTATCAAACACAATTATGAAAATCATCAAAGCATCAGCTGTAATAGCTGTTAAACTGAAATTACTCTCAAAAGAGTATAGCAACAAAATATTGGATTGGCAAACAAGAATTACTAAATGCAATCCTGTTGACATTTATCGTTACTTTATTTAACAAAATTTCGACTGATATGTGACTAGTAGTTCCTTGTTTAATTCACTTACATCTCGTGTACATTCGGATGATAAAATGAGTTCCTCAATGGCGAGTAAGATGTGTAACCACCGTGCAATCGTATAAATACGAAGGACCTCGCCCCGTCGACTTGGATGATAGTTCCCTAAACGATGGGTAAGGCGAGTACCACCATACAATCGTATAAATACGACAGACCCCATCTCGTGGACTATATGAGTGAATGTACCAGAAAGGAATCAACAAGTTTCTAGTTGTCATATAAAAGCGACGTTCATTCACTAAAGTGAATAACTTCTTAATATCTCCAAACAATCCAATGGAAAAAATCCCTACTGATGAATAATACACACTCGCTAGTATGCAATGAACTGACGAAGTAGTTTCTGATAATCAATTGCAGATCACGAGTTCGAAATACTCGTTACACAAAAAAAACTATCCATGAAAAATATCCTAGCTGGAAAAATGTCTATAAGATCAAACATCTTCTTAATAAAGTCAAACAACGGTGAGAATATCGAATAATGATGCCTGCCATATCATATGGTCACTCCATATTCTAGCAAATTCGAAGTATATAAATTCAAACCATGTCTTAATAATCAAATCACTCCTATTAGAAAAATATACATGTGTGCCCAGTATTCATGAAAATAATCGAATCAGGTAGATAGAACTCTTACAATACCTTTCATTATCAGTTGTAATATAATTTCCAAGATCGTCGATTTTCCCTACCTAAAGATTTCTCATAAGATCGGCGTGAATATCATTTCATCCATGAAATGACGCTTTCCTTCGAAATCCCAAGCGAATCAGCTGTTGGACTCCTCTCGTCAGGAACCGAATCCATCGCTCTGTGGTGCCATCTTGTCTCTATTCACGTTTACTCGATCATGTTGAACCTCGAATTACCCATAGCGGATATCGTCCAACTCCTTCTCGAAAAGTTCATGGTAACAGCGGACCCCCTACTCTTCTTCTAATGCACGCCACTGTTCCGATAAATGTTCAGTTTGAGAATTGTAAGTCCTCTCTCAACTTACTGCGAAGTTCTACTTGAGTAAAATAAAAATTTTACTAGATAGTGTTCCAGATTACGATACACCCTGTATCTGTCTATAATTTGTAATCCATGAAAATGGCATAAGATAAAAATCTTATAAATGCACGCTGTAATGTTCATCAGAGCCTATGCTAAACATTCAGTTTACTTGAAATAGTAAAAAGCCGCTTTGAATGTATTATATAACAGCATGGTTATAATGTTAAATGTGAAAGCCTGTGTTCGAACAACGTCGAAATGAAGCTTGAAACAAAGTCTTCATATGCGATCAGTGCGGTTTTGAAATACCCCGGCTATCCACAATTGTCCTCTCGGCTAGCCCGGCTGGATCGATGACCCGCTCGGCCTCTGTTGCTCGGTGATGCGAGAAAAGTCGCCTACACTTGCCGTGACGGCTTACGTGTTTTGCGTGACCTTCAATGCCCGTCTCGCTGTGCTATAGGACTGCTCTGTACTGCTCGCCTCGTTGAGCCTAACTGACCTGCTCTGCGCTGCGTCCCAGCTTATGAGTTCCGAGCGGCACGTGGCTGATTCTCCCCCACCACAGTGCTCCCACGTCACGAAGATAGTCTCGAACCCGACTCCTCTCGGCTGTTCTGTTATACAATAACTTATTTCCATAAAATTATTTCCACATATAATTCATGTCATATATACTCTTCTAAGTTGTTTTAACTTATTATAATCCCATATACATTTCAATAAAGCTTCACATCTTTATTAATAATTCTATCTTCTCACAGATTTCAATGCCTCCTTGATTCTTGACCTCCTACGTCATCTTGGCTTTCTTCTTGACGCGATCGATGCGCTATCTTATCTGAATGCTTCCCAAAACTTCAACTACAGCTTAATGTCAGCTGGCGTAGCCGATAGCCTAAAATAGGTATCGGGTACAACGTGAAGAGTTGGTCCTTCTCGGTCAGCCGAGGCAGTGATTTGGCGATGTCGGCGAATCCCCTCACGAATCGACGGTAATATGGGCAGAGCCCAAGGAAGCTTCGTAGTTGGGACTTGTCCTTCGGAACTGGCCACTCCCTCACAGCTGCACTCTTCTCTGGGTCGGTGCGCATCCCTTCCTCGGAGACGATATGCCCAAGGTACTGGACCTTCTTTTGGAAGAGCTGACACTTCTTGGGGCTCAACTTCAGCTGGGCAGACCGTAGCTTCTTCAAGATCTCCTTCAGGGTGCTGTAGTGCTCCTCGAAGCACCTCCCCAGAACGACGACGTCGTCTAGGTAGACCAAGCAGGTCTTCCAGTGAAGTCCCCTCAGAAAGGACTCCATTAGCCTTTTGAAGGTCGCAGGGGCGTTGCACAAACCGAATGGCACGACGGTGAACTGCCAGAGTCCGCTGTCCTCAGAGAACGCTGTCTTCTCACGGTCGTTAGGGTGGACATCCACCTGCCAGTAACCACTCTTCAAGTCTAAGGTGGAGGACCATCTTTACCCTGATATGGTGTCTAGGGTGTAGTCGATCCGGGGTAGAAGGTAGCTGTCCTTCTTCATGACGCCATTCACCCGCCTGTAGTCCACCCAGAACCTGGTTGAGCCGTCCTTCTTCTTCACTAGCACGACCGGAGAGCTCCAAGGACTATCTGATGGCTCGATCATTCCCTGCTCCTTCATCTCTTCCACCATCCGATTGAATTCGGCTTGCTTGGCTAGCGGGACACGTCGAAAAGGCGCCCTAATCGGTGCGCTGTCCCCAACATCGATTATGTGCTGGACAAAGCTTGTTCTGCCGAAGTCCTTGCTCCCCACGGAGAAGAGGTCCTGGAATTCGAGTAGCAGGTCCTGGAGTTGGCGTGATGGCTTCTCGTCTAGGTGGTCCTGGGATCCTTGGTACAGCTTCCGTAGTTCTTCTGGCAGGGCTCGTCTTCTTCGGTTGTCAGTCTGCAGGGGTTCGTCCGTCGTGTCTGTGATGCTGACAATCCAGGTAACGGGCTCGCAGACTCCTAGGGTGGTGTCACGGTGAACCGTAATATCGTAATCATTCAGGATGGACAGGTTGACGTACGGACGAGACGTCGTGTTGATGAGGGTCTTGGCAATTAGCAATCCCTTTGTCTGGATATCCTCATATTTTGACACGATGACAGCCGGCACTCCCTCAACAGTTCCGTCGACAATTACGGCTGCGCTGACCTCCGTCCTGGTTGGAATGGTGATGTCCTCTCTCAGCCTTACTCCTCGTGCGGTGATGGCCTCGTGTGGTGGTTGCAAAGCAAGTTCCTCACCTCCGTAGTGAAGCGTGATGGTACACAGGTCCAAGATGATGTTTTCTGGTCCAGAAAGTTCTGTCCGATTATCACTTCGTTCGCTACATCAGACACGAGCACTGGGCGCTTCACCACCCGTCGACCAATGACGAACTCCAGTGATGCTTCGCCATGTACCATTGCGGTCTCTCCAGTCGCGGTTATCAGTTGGAGGTTCCTTTGTGTCGGTCGCACTCTCCACTTCGGGATCACGGTGGGAATGACGATGGTCCTCTTTGCCCCCGTGTCGATCAGCATAGGCCAGCTCACTCGGTTGACGACTCCGTCGGCCATCAGGCTACTATCGTCCCTCCGTAACTTCGTCACACAGACCTGGACTGCCGGGGCTTGATAACTGTCACGAGCCTATCTTTGCCCCCTAAGGCTGGTTAATACTCCTTTCCCTGGGCCGCGCGGTTTCCGGATGGCTGATTTTCCCGACGGAAATCCTCGGCGTTGGCGATCACTGGAGTCCTTGCTCAGATGACCTTTCTTAGGGCAGGTCCAGCAGGTCGGTAGTCATATTCCGGGCCGCCTCTCCGGGTGTCTTTCGGCTACGTCGTTGTTGGTGGTGCTGCGACTATTTAAGAACCGGCCTAGCGCCTCCATCAATTCATCGGGCAGAGGCTTGGTCTCGTTGTCTTTGGCTGGTTCGTCGACGTCCTCTTGACGCGCCTGCGCGTGCATTCTAGATACCTGCTCTGCCGTCTCGAACCCAAGTGCCTGGCTCAGCGCATATGCAAGGGTCTTATTGGGCACTAGTCGCAGAGCCAGTTGAGTATCTGAGTCCCGTAGTCCGTCGATGAAGGTCTGCGTCGCAATCTGTTCCAGAAAGTCGGCTGGTGCTGTTAGGTAGGAGAGCCTTACGAGGCGTGCGATATCCGTCTCGAACTCCTGCGGGTTTTCCGCGTTCCTTTGTACCCGGGTCCGGAACTGCATCCGGGAGGCCTGTTGAAGATGACTATCTCCATATCGGTACTCAATATGAGCGATTAGTGAAGCGTAGTCCTGGGATTCAGTCGGGATGGCCTGAAGGACGTTAAGGGCGTCCCCCCTCAGCGCTACAATGAGAGCTGTTGCCTTTTCCGATTTGTTCCAGTTGTTGATGGAACAGGCTGCCTCGAACTGACGTAGGTAAGTGCTCCACGGGACCTTTCCGTCGAAGGTTGGGGGCGTCACTCTGCTCTGTCCCGTTCCTGATGTTCCCGGTGTAACTGTGGGCGGGCGTCGGTGCAGCTCAGCACCTTCCTCTTGTAAGGCATCGAACTTCTTTTCCACTGCCGTGACTTCCTCTCGTAGGCCCTGGCAGACGGTGTTGACTTCCTCCCGCAGACCCTGTTCTATTTTTTTTCAGGTCGTCTGCTAACTTATTCTGACCGTCTTCCATCTTCTTCTGGCCGTCCTCTAATTTGGAAGTTAGGTACAAGGCTAAATTCTTCTGACCGTCTTCCATCTTCTTCAGATCCTCCGCTAAATTATTCTGGCCGGCCTCCATCTTGGTTTCCGTGCCACTTAACTTTTCTAGCAGTAGTTGTAATTGTGCATCCCTTTTAGCTCTTTGTCTTGTAGAGGGCATGCACTCACAGGAGAATTAATTAACTTTTAAAATGACCTGCACGAGTTTTGAACCAGGACCTTCATGTGCTGTACTTGGATTCGTAATCCCACTTCTGACACCAGTTGTTACGTGCTACTCCTAGTAGCAAGTTCGTTAATTGGATTACAGTAGGTAAAGCACAACCCAAATGATTCTTTAAAAATATAAATTTTATTGCAGGCCTAGAAACATACACCGTACAATAAGCACACAGAAACCATTAGCAATCTTAACTCACGTTTCTTCCTTATAGAGCACACTCAGCCTTTTTCACTTTCTCTTGCAGCTAATCCTGCACTAATTAGTCCCGTGTCCTGGCTAGAAACACCCACTCCTCTCCTGCTGATACACAAGACTAAGATGTTTAAAATAGTCTGTCACTCACCACTAAATCCTAGTCTTCATCACCGTCCTTGAATAATTCACACTGTTTCGCTCTCCGAAGAATCTCGCAAACTAGGAAACAATCTCTCACACGGTATCACAATTCGCACGGCACGTCACCTCTGTCGTACTGTAAGCATAGCCTGCTAAAAACACAGTCGTCCCCCACTGGCCAGGGTCGCTCTTATATATCGGGGCTGATGACTCAACAGATATTTCCCGAGTAGGAGGGTTCACGGCTCCTCCCGAGAATTCCAATACCAGGTGGGCCGCGAACTTTCCAGACCATGTCTTTTGTTCTCGCTGCGCAAGCGGCCTGCCGACACAGAGCCCAGTGGTAGTCTCGGGCGACTGTGAGTCACGCGCGAGGGAATGAAGCAACCCCGCACTATCTAAGAATGTTGAGAAGTGTTGTAAAATTCACTCACAATCTTAGGAAAGGAAACTTTGGAATTCCTCAAAGCAAGAGCTTTAGAGCGTTGAGTGTAAGCATTCTTTCAGTCAGCATATCGTCCCCATCACCCCGTTGTGGGGATAGATCTGCAAAAAAATTATGCCGAGATGCTTTGTAAATTGCTTCTGCTTCTGTTCCGCACAAAGTTGCCAGTTTGTTTCCAACATATTCATGAAAGAACCATTCCATTGCGAGTAAGAATATCGACCAGTATGTCACTCTAGTCTAAACACTATTAGGCTTGTATGATGTAATTCTTCCCCAGGGGATACTGGATACAAATTTAGCACGCGCCATAACACGCACCACGACGGTTAAGGGCAGCCGCAACATGATCCAAGATTCATAACATCATGTGATCATATTCAGATCCTCATTAATTGCTGTTGTACTATGCTATAATATACAAGGTAGGTACGTAAAATATCGATAAACAATAACCCTGTGGTTCTACTCCCCAGTGAAGGCTTCTGCCTACCCAGCGACCGCTGCTCAGCTAAATGGTCTTCCGTTTTTGGGATGACATGTGGCAATGCGACGTGTCTCCTTGGTAATTAATATCGGCTTTCATAACCAGGGCTTTTGCTTATCACACCAGTCATATACCCGATTTTCCTCACGAGGTTAAGTACACCCCGTTTCAACTCCCGGGATTTCTTAGGTAAGACGCAAGCGTACTACTACACCATGGGCCATGCCACATAACAGACAGCAAGGTAACCTGGACGTAAGAAAGAACTACGATGATGGAACCAAAAGCACTTCAAGAGCATTCTATTACTCGAACCTTGAGCTTCCTCCATTGTGTACGTTTTCAATGGCTTGTTTAATCTTGGAGGATTATCTCCGAGCGCTGAGAGCAAACGCGAATGAAGATCATTGCGGAAACAATTTCCTCGTCAATACCTCACCTTATTAAAGTATGTTGTGTGCACAGGGTGGCAATACTACCCGTTTGCCTCGAAGGTCCATAGAACCTTTTCCTACTTGTCGTGATTTCATCACCCATGGAATTAAACTCCCCTCTATGTATGTGTTTCCATATATTTACATTTACCATCTCAGAAATATGGTATCAAAATGAGTATTTAAAATCATTAGGTGATGTTGGTTGGTACGATAGGATGCCAGGTAGGAGGAACTTAATCGGAGCATGTACTTGGGCAGTATATCCTCTCAGGATGGTATAATGGTGAAAGAGATGCAACAAACGATAATGTCATCATTGTAACTGCTATATATTGCACATTACTGTTTTAACATACTATCATACATATTCATGATGACGGTTGCGTAAAAATTCAGTTTGATATTCTCGTGAATAACGGTTCGAGTTGTATGCTATGTTATATAAGGTTCCTCGTTTACTAAGTTACGTTTCCACAATTGCATCTTGAAGTCGATACTATTGATCACCTTGATAGTATGGAGTCGTTTCAGTGAAAGCCTCTTATGTGAGATAACCTTCTTGCTACGTTTCATCATTGTAACTCAAATGGATGGTGGGTTAGGGATTCTAGTGACTCACCTAATGAAGTTGGCGGCTGATTGCCACATGCAGTGAGATTATCTCATGACTGATCGTAGTAATGTTGCTGATACGATGTCGTTATCTCACCAAGATTAGAGTTAATTGCACAATTACATCGTAAATTATCTATTTAAATTGTTTAATAGTTCGCCCAAACACCATCATGAATACATTAAGTAGTTGTACGATTTTTTTCTTTGGCTTACAACGTCATTTATACGGTTCTACCTTTTCCGGTATTGCTGATCTAAGTTATTGAAAGTTATTTCTCTTTATATTCCGTATTCTATAAATTAAAGATGGCCACTGCACACCAAATTCAGTGTGATATTTTTATAATTATTATTAGCAATGCCTCTGAAAAGATCTCGTAGTTCCGCCCCTTAAAACAGCAATAACTAACATAACTAACCTCTGAAAAGACACTCTTCTCTTAGCAACTATCGTATTAATTGTGTAATTACACCCAGAGTTATTAATGTCAATTAATGTCAATTAATGGTTTCGCAGCCATCATAAATGCATGGAATAGCTGATCCTTCCCCTTGGGCATATGACGTCATTTGAATGGTTGAACTTCATATCAATTTTCGATACTGTAGCTATAAAATAACGAGAGTTATATATTTTTGTGTTCTATCATTTCAAGATAGTTGCAGCACGCTATACGCGATTCAGTAGGATAATCCAATGGTTAATGAAAGCCAGGTCTCATATAGTATGATAGACATCACTTCCAAGTTTCATTAATTGCGCAATCCTGAATTAATTTTAATGATTAGGTAGCACGCCTGGTCACCATCTTCAATGTATGGAATCACTCTTTTGCTTTGGACACACGAATCCACCCATGCTGTTCTAACATATTACCGTACCTCATATTTAGCCTATTTTCATTATATGAAAAAAATGATTTATAATATTTATTGATAGCAGCCAATGGCTATACAAGAAAAGAATGTCTTAAAAATGAAAAACCTTCTTTTCGGTTAAATAGTTGTCATTCTTTTTGCACACAATATGCATTTTTAGCCTACTTTTCACATTTTGCAAAGATGAGGAAAAAGTAGACATGAGATCGATCCGGGAAAATGTGTGTCTGTCTGTCTGTCTGTCTGTCTGGCTGTGTGTGTATCCCCCCCCCCCCCTATCAACTCCTAAACGGCTGCAGCAATCAAAACCAAATTTAGTATGAGTAAAGATGTGCACCGGAATATCTCATGTCCATATTTGAAAATGATGTCAGTGCTACCAACTGCTGAAAAAACGCACTAGAAATTTGAGCTCCATGTTGGATATCTTGCAAGGTATGCATGGGAGCTATTCCAAAATTGGCACACATGTAGATAATACTATTTCAGTTTAATTTCCAGGAGGCCAACCATGACAGTGTTGCCAAAATAATTTTAAGCCTTCTGATAGGTCCAATGTGTAAATTCTTACAACTTCTACACTATCAATTGGATTTCAACCAAATTTTGTATGTAATATCTGTACATAATCAGATATGACTGAGTGTATTCTTAAGAGCCACCAGGGCTACCAACTGTTAATAATTGCTCTCTCTATTTTTTTTATCCAAATACCAATATATTAGAAAGTAAGCAAGCCAACAGCTTTAAACTATGCACACGTATATTCTGACATTTTAGACTGATTTGGAGTAACTTATATACCTCAGTTTTACCAACATGAATATAAGCCTGCTGATAGTACCAATTTTTAAATACATGTAACTTCTATACTATCAGTTGGATTTCAACCAAATTTCGTATGTGCTATGTGTACCATAACAGATATGACTATAAGTATTGTTAAGAGCAATCAGGGCTGCCAACTGTTAATAAATGCTGTCTATATTCTTTTTACCCTAATATCAATATATCGGAAAGTATGCAAGCCTACAGCTCTATACTTTGCACACCTAAAGCACCTGACATACTAGATTAATTTGGAGTAATTAATACAAGGCAGTGCTGCCAACATGATTCTATGCCTGCTGATATGTCCAATTTTAAAATACAAGTAACTTCTATACTAACAAATGGATTTCATCCAAAATTGACACAACAAGATATCATAATAATTCCGATTATGTCTGACCAGCACACGCATGGTATTGTTGGCAACATGCTTTTACGCGTGCTGATAGATCCAGTGTTTAACTGCATGTAACGTCCATTGGACTTCAACCAAATTTTGTATTCTGTACCTTAAGAGGTGGAACTAAGAATATATTCAGTCACCAGGGCTGCCAATTGTAGTGCTCTATTAGGCTACATTATACCAGGTATATTTTGAACTAATTAGATATTTCGATATTACCAACTTCATTTCGTCATTATTCTAGATAGGTTCATATACTGTAGAATAATCATTGGCATGAAAAGTAGGCTGTATAGTTCTTCACGGAACTTCTTGTTATCTAGCGTAATCACACAATGATTTTGATCTATTTTTGCAAAATTGCAAGTGGTACCTGCCACACCGAACATCACACAGTTTACTCACACACGAATCACAAGGCTCATGAAATCGCTTATTGGTGCAGACCGCATGATGGAAACCATGGCATGCAAACTTGGTGACAACATGTCTCAACTCGTAGTTAGTCTGAGTCCAGTGCCTATTCATCATCGCGTCAGAGCTGTAAAATTCCCACCGTACGTCTGCTCTTTTTTGTTCTCGTCTGCTTTTAACCTCTTCAGACCCAGAGTACACAAATGTGCTCCTTCCTTTTTTAATATGTTTGTCAGCAGAAGTTGGTATTATGTCATTTCTGACCCGCAATCTTAACCCTTCATTTGTATGGAGTCAAGGATGAAGGGAGACGCCTGAGTTATTTTGTGATGGATGTTTTTTACAACTAGATGACCTTTCCAATGCCTCACTCATCAGAGGTGTGATTAGAAATGAATGAAAATGGGTAAGAAGCTCAGGAGGTGGTCGTGGTCTATTAAAAGGTACCACTTCGATTTCATCTGGAGTTGAAAATATGAAACCACGGAAAACCATTACAAGAACGGCTCACAGTGAGGCTCGAACCCACTTGTCGTCACAATCCGAAGATAGCACAAACCTATGCACTTGTGATCTAGTGCTCTAACTACCCTGGTCGATAATTGTAACCTGATATTTTAATATTTTATTAATAATATGTATTTGGTCATAAAAAAATGTGTTGTTTCTGCCAGTATATAATACTTAATGCAGAAATGGAAAATCTCAGCTACAAATGTTGTCTAGGTTTGAAGAGGATAATGTCTTGGAAAGCGGTCGTTGATGGCAGAAACATTCTATTTCTGATCTCTTGTATCAGATAGTCTTCCTTAGATTGTATATATACGAGTCTTGAACGAGTGAATTTCGAGACACCAAGCGTTCTCTTGAGGAAAGTGGTCTTGACTTTCTCTAGAGTTTCTAGATCACTCACTTTCAATTGATCGCATATAAGCTCAATTCCATACGTCAAACCCGGTATTATTTTCGCTCGCAAGAGTTTCATTGCGGTAGTCAGGGACAGGTTTTCTGGTTTTGGAATGTCTTTCATAGCTCTAATCACTGCTGTTGCTTTTTCTCTAACATGAAAAGAGAAGGTGGTCCATGTGGTTTGAAGGCAAATGCCTAGATATTTGAACTGATTCACAATGGCTAATGTGTTTCCTCCCAGGTACAATTGGTCTTGTAATGCATTTCTTCCTCCCTTCCGGAACGTCATCTGAACTGTCTTCTTGGTATTGATTGTAAATTTATTTTGCATTGCCCAATCCGAGAGTCTATCGATCGCATCTTGGACATCTTTCAGGATTGGTCCTCCAATGAAAATGTCATCGGCATACGTGTATACCACGACTTTCTTATCCATCGCATGAGTGATACTTGTCACATCGGCTGTTACGATATTGAATAATACGGGACTCATGGGGTCACCCTGTAGCACTCCGTTCGTTTGGGTTATGACACTGCATGTAGTAATGCCATCATCTATGGCCTCTCTTGTATCAGGTAGTAAGTTTCTGATTATTATGGCAAGATAGTTTTCTCATCCTATGATGCGCTTTAATTTCTTGATAAGTACTTCTCTATCCAGTAAGTCGAACGCCTTATTAAAGTCTATGAAAACTGCGAAGAATTTTCCCTTTTCCTTTCATCGACACTACTGAAGACATATCATTACAAGTTATCTTATTTTCTTGAAATTGATATCACTGATTCCAAGAATATAAGCTAGTGGATTTTTCCCAAAAAAGAAGAATTAAATACATTTGGGGGGTCTTTTTCAAAGATTAATCACAAAAATAAGGTGCATTTTTGGACACGATATCTTTGCTCTTTTTCAACTTAATCGAGCCATTGTTGTTGCAAATTGATCTGCTGTATGTTCAAAATGTTGTATAGCAGAATCGTTTTTGTATCATTGATTGAGGCAAATATATTAGCCTTGTTTTAAAATTTACGTTATTTTGATTGAAAAAATACATTAATTGAGGGGGGCGCGACCCCTAATTTCAATTCAACAGCTTCATTCTGCTTTAAAACATAGCTGCATTATTTGTCTATATTTTAGTTTTTAAATGAAACTAATATCTGCATTCTAAGTGGACATTTTAACTGCCCAAATCAAGACAAATATTGAAAAAAATGAAGTGAGACAAATCGTAACTTAAAGTTGAGGTACACATCTAGAGTAAAGAGTCTTACTTTTCAACTCCTGAAAACTGACTTTTCTTTGGATTTTAGGCCAATCCTCTGCATTTCCCGACCTGTGAGTATCTCCTACATTGTTTTAGTTCTGGAGTAGTCTGTTTCAAAGCCAGATTAATGTGTGCTTTATCTGCTGCACCTATGCGTCAAAGTGACAGCTGCTGAAAAGCGTGTACACCGATCATTAAAGTGAATATAAACGAGTTAACAACAATAAAACTAGTATAAACTATATATTTTTGGAAACTAGAGAGGACATACTATCGAATATGTCAATAAAAAATCGAAAATTTTCTTGAAAATAACTAATGGAAGGGTCGATGAGTACCTTAGGTATCATCTATGTCAGTCAATAAATTCCTGACTGCATGGAGAGTTGATCTTCCCCTTCTAAAACCGAATTGGAAGTCCGGGATAGAGTTATCAAACGACTCGGTCAATCTATTACATAGTATTTTAGTGAACACTTTGAAACCGATGTTCTCTAATGCTATGCCCCGATAGGAATTGGGGTCTTCTGTGTCTCCTTTCCCTTTGCAGAAAATTTTAACTTTGGAGTACATCCAGCACTGTGGGCTCATTAGATCACCTTTTGTCCGTGTGTGTGTGTATGTGTGTGCGTATGTGTGTCTGTGTGTGTGTCCTCCTAATAACTTGTAAACTGCTGGAGCAATTTCAATGAAACTCGGTAGGGTCATAAAACTATTTCAGTCGACTCCGACCGTGCCCTTCAAATTTTATTACGTCTCACCAATCCAACATGGCAGCTGTGCAAAATATTTCACCGGCATTCCATGTCTCCTAATCTATTAATGATAACCTAAACTTCTTGTGTGGGACTTTCAAAAACCTGTCAACTACAAAACGAACATGGCGGCCAAGCGAATTTGAAACTTTTCAATATACGTTTCAAACGCAATGAAACTGTGTACAGCAAATGTTTAAACACATTGTAATGCACTGGCATCCAATTTAGTTATATTGTCTACATAACCTCAAGATGGCGGCTGTGTGAATTATTTAACTGGCATTCTATATCTCCGAAACTATTAATGACTAACTGAAGTACCCGTGCTTCGCTACTGGTCATAAATAAATTGAAAGGTGGTAGTTAAAGCAGGGGATAGGCGAGGTACTGCGCGGAGGGAGAGTTAGGATGGAACATTTTGTCCAGCTACACCGCTTGGCATTGACCGTGTTTTATAGCACAAAATTAGGTTTTACTCGCTAACAGTTGGAGATACATAAAAAGTGATAAGGACCATTCTGATAGAAATTTAAATTTTAAATCTCGTGTATGCCATCAAAAGTTTGCTATTTCTTAGCGTTCTCTTTTTATTTGAAATTGAAATATAAATGTTTGAAAGCAAAGGGTGTAGTGACGTCACTAAAACGGTCGCCATCTTTAAATAGTACAAAGTATTGAAATCAAAAGTAGCATATATATTAACCAGGTAAATCAGCTAATTCCGTGTAAAATTTCATGTAAATCAGACCAGTGGTTCTTTGGTGATTGAGTAATATAAAGACACACAGACACATACCATCTCATTTTTATATATTAGTATACCGTAGATGTAGTTCTTTGATGTACGAAAAACATGCGATAATATTTACTTAGTAATTTGAAAGTACCCAAGTTTAAATACAAAAGGAGCCTCGTCATGGCTTCTAATGATTACTATGAGAATTAATGGTGACGTCAGTTACCTGTAGGTTTGCTACGGTACTGTATCTGTTGAGGGGAGTGAAGGAGGAAATGTTCTGTACAAATCATTTACTCTTATAGTCATCTTTTTTGACGTATTGAGTGTACAGGGAGCTTCCGTAGTGCCTCTAAACTGAACCCAACGTCTTACGTAGAAAAGAGGACGTGTTCATGGCGTGGTTAATCATTGAAGTTAATGTTTCATTTTAATTGCTACAAATTATTCTGGTTCTGTTAGTCTTAGTCAAGTCTTACCACAGTTACTGTATTCCTGATTTGTAATACTAAAGATAGCCGGTACAGGTTAACACTGCCAACAATTAAAACAATGCAGCATAAAACATAAGGATTAATAAAACATAAACGTCAACATATTAGTAGTAGAACACACCTTAACGGAGAGTATAACACTACAATACAATATATTGCGCGTGATACCTTCCGTCATAAGGTAAAGATTCAAAATCACCCGTAACAGCAGCGGCATCAAGAGTATGAAATTAGACCCAATATGTCACATTTAGGCGACCACGTGGATTAGCGGCTAACATTCTCGGCTGTCGCCTTGGAGGTCCGAGTATGATTCCGGCTCTGCCAAGAAATTTTAATTCTGGTGTGCGAGCTGGAAGGGGGTACACTGCGCCTCCCGTGGCAAAACTTGGAAAATGTTTTCCGTGGTTTCCCACTTCTACTCGAAGCAAATTCCGGGATAGTTTCTAACTGAAGGCAACAGCAACCTCCTTTTTAATCCTCACCTGAATCACAAATACACACACTAACAGCCATCACAGTAACACAGTTTATCAGAAAAAAATTCAAACACTCTGAAGTTCATGGGGCTACATGGCCATGATGTCGCCAAGCCTCTAAATCAATCAACAATAACAGAATCATTAAAGCTCATTTAACCTTAATACTTAGTTTCGTGATGATATCTATAGCCGTTGTTACGTTATGCCTTATAGGATTAGCCGATGTATTTGTTTTTCTTCTATTTTAATTCCCTATATCAACCCATGTCAATATCTTCTTTTTAAACTACGTATTCAGATTTTTAAGGCGTTCAGATTCCTAATGTTCTTATCGTGGTTTGGACAGAAAATGGAGGCCCATGGCCTGGTGTTTTCGTCTTGAGTTACTGTAGTCATGGAGAAAATGGAGTAGCATGGCCTCTTACAGAGACAGGTGGACCTGGTGAGCTCTTCTTGAGGTACTGTTGCCATTCAGAAAATTGAGTGTCATGGCCTCTTACCGACATAGATGGAAACTTGGTGGACCCGTCTTGTGCTACAGTTGCCATGGAGATGGTCGGCCTTGCCGTTCCTTCATAAGTTAATTTTCTGACTTTATTAGCCTTTGCTCGAGTGCAAATAGGCCAATATCAGAAGAATGAGAAAGGCTATCGAAAACTCATGCAACCAGCGGTTTCTTCTGGATCCTAAAATATGTGTATGCAAAATTTGGTTGAGATTGTTGGAACGGTGTGGATTTGTATACGGATCATACATACATACATACATACATACATACATACATACATACATACATACAGAAAGACTTTCACTTTTATATATTAGATATCACCGTGACATTCTGTACGGTGAGAAGGGGTACTACTACAAGCTAAGCTATGAGACTTTCAAAAACCTGTAAAATACAAAACGAACATAGCGCTCAAGAAAAGTTAAAACATTTTAATGGACTTTTCTCGCAATTTAACCATCTGAGCGCAGTGAAATATGGTATAGTAAATGTTTATACACATTGTAATGCACTGGTATCTAATTTAGTTCTATTCTTCACATAACCTCAAGATAGCGGCTGTGGGCAATTTTTAAATTAAGTTTTTATTTCTCGTGTATTAGTCATGCGATCGAAGTGAACGCATGAATAATGAACCTGCGCAAAAATCGTCATCTAATAGCACATCACCCTATGGTCTACATATTATATAACAATAGAAATTGGCGACCAACTGAAATATTTAGACGGTTGTCAATATCTATTAATGTATGATAGAAATCAAACTGAAATTTTGTATGTTGTAGAGGCTACGAACGTAAGTTCATCTATAGGGCTTTCAATAACCTGGTGAGCACAAATACAACATGGCGGCGACGCGAAGTATAAATATTTAAATGGACGTTTCTCGCGATTTAACCAACCTAGTGCAGTGAAACTTGGTACGTTAAATGCTTATACAAACGTTAATCAACTGGCATCTACTGTCGAACAAAATATTATGTGCACTCGAGTTTGAAGGTTGTTTGTGAAACAACCAATAGGCCTACATAAAATCCAATAACATCATCATTTTAGTCGCTCTATTTTATGTTAGTTAATGTAGTTTTGGTATTTCTAGTTTGTATTTTAATATTTTTATCGCCTTTGGAACACAAAATGTACCCGTTTTTAAGCGTGCTTCAACAATGCTTCACATTTAAGAATAATTCTTAATTAATTATTAATATCTCAAATACCCATCATCAGATTTAATCCAAAGTTCAACAAATTATACATTTTGGAATGTATTATAACTGGTTTATTTATTTCAAAATTTTGTGTGTCAAAGAAACATAGTTGTTATCATTTTGCTAAGGTAACTTTATCTCGGTTCGGGGTGGTTGAAAAATTGCGTTCTTGGTTGCGTTGAAATCCTTATACATCAAGAGGTTATGCTATATGACTGTGGAATACGTAAATTAATTCACTTATTTTATATCGGTTTGTATTTGTACGGGAAAATAAGCAAGGTTCAGCAACTAGCCGATACGGGGAAAGCTGTACAGCGTTGCCGAGATGCGTTATATCGCGCCTTGCTCGGAATTGTATTGGCAGCTTCCTTCAAGCAAATGGTATTAAGAGGTCGTAAAAAGCATTTCCCATCAGCTTTTCTCATGAGGGCTGTGGACTTCCATAGCAGCTATAATTTGTTTACCATTTTTAGATTATCGTTACGTTTTTTAAAGCTGCTTTTACTTGCGTTTTGGACCGGCTGCGTGGCTCAGCGGTAACATTCTCGCTTGCTGGACCCTAGGTTGCATGTTCGTATACTGGCGCAGTCAGCTGGCATTTGAAGGTGCGCAAATGCAAAGGAGCCGTGTCAGTAGACTTACTGGCACGTTAAAGATCCCCTTCGGGGCAAAACTCCGGCACCCCGGCGTCTATTAAAGCCACAGTAGTTAAAAGGGCCGTAGAACCAATAACATTATTATTACTTGCGTTTATCTATTTACAATATATACATTGGTTTAAGTCACCAACAGCGGTAGCTTAACTCGCTAACGCGCAGCGCTAGGCCACCGGGACGAGCTATCTGCGGACTTGGTAGACTTTGGTTTGAGCCCCACCGTCAGCCGTCCTTGAAATTATTTTCCGTGGTTTCCCCAGTTTCAACTCCAGGCAACTCCAGTACCTCCTGATAGGTCACGGCCACTTCCTTCCACATGCTTGCCCAGTGACTTTAATCGTATTTCATTTCATCTCTCAATAACTCATCCCATGACATTGGTGTCAGGAAGGGCATCCGGTCGTAAAAACCACCCACCACATATCCTTCCATCGCATCTCATCCCCGACCCCGTTGAAAACGGGAATAATAAGGCGTAGACTTACTCTAACACTTTGGTCTAAGTCACCTTACAACTCAACGCGTGTCTAGAGACTGCGATCGATAACGATTCAATAAGAACAGGTTTTTAGCCTACTTTTCACATTTTGCAAAAATTCGGAAAAAGTAGACTTTTGATATCAGGCAAATGTGTGTCTGTCTGTCTGTCCTTCTATCGGTTTGTCTGTCCTTCTGTCTGTCTGTCTGTCTGTCTGTCTGTCTGCCTGTCTGTCTGTCTGTCTGTCTGTCTGTGTGTGTGCCCCCCCCCCTATCAACTCCTAAACGGCTGCAGCAATCGAAACAAAATTTGGTAGGAGTAAAGATACCTGAATATCTCACGGCCATATTTGAAAATGATGTTAGTGCTACCAACTGCTGAAAAATCGCAATTGAAATTTGAGCTCCATGTCGGATATCTTGGAAGGTATGATTGGGAGCTATTTCAAAATTGGCACACGTATAGATAATAATATTGCAGTTTAATTTCCAGGAGGCCATATATGGCAGTGTTGCAAAAATGATTATAAGCGTGCTGATAGGTCCAAATTTTAAATGCATATAACTTCTACACTATCAATTGGATTTCAACCAAATTTCGTATGTGCTATGTGTACATAAGCAGATATGACTGAACGTATTCTTAAGAGACACCAGGGCTGCCAACTGTTAATAAATGCTCTCAATTTTTTAAATCCAAATACCCGTATATCAGAAAGTATGCAAGCCGACAGGTATAAGCTATGCACACGTATAGTACTTGACATTCTATATTAATTTGGAGTAACTTATATACGTCAGTGCTACCAACATGATTCTAAGCCTGCTGAGAAGGCCAACTTTAAATACATGTAACTTCTATACTATCATTTAGATTTCAACCAAATTTCGTGTGTGCTATGTGTACCATAACATATATGACTATGCCGATTCTTAAGAGTAACCAGGGCTGCCAACTGTTAATTAATACTGTCTCTATTTTTGTTACCCTAATATCAATATGTCAGAAAATATGCAAGCCAATAGCTTGCACACGTATAGTACCTGGCATTCTAGATGAATTTGGAGTAACTAATATAGGCCTACGCTAGTGCTGCCAACATGATTCTAAGCCTGCTGATAGATCCAATTTTATAATGCATGTAACTTCTATACTAAATAATGGATTTCATTCAAAATTGACACAACAATAGATCATATTATTTCAGATTATTTCTGACCAATACATGTATGTCATTGTTGCCAACATGATTTTACGCGCGCTGTTAAATCCAATGTTTAAGTGCATGTAACGTCCATGCTATCCAAATTTTGTATTCTGTACCTTAAGAGATGGAACCAAGAATATATTCAGCCACCAGGGCTGCCAACTGTAGTTCTCTATTAGGCTACGTTATGCCATGTGTACAGTATTTAGAACTAATTAGAAATTTCGATATTACCAACTTAATTCCGTCATTATTCTAGATAGATCCATATAGATTAATCATTGTCATGAATCTGAAATTTTAAGAAAAGTAGGCTCTTTAGTTCGTCACGGAACATCTTGTTTATTTAATTCAGTTTTTCAAATCGAAATCCAATGCTGTGAACAATTTGCCAAAATTTTTCAAGGACATTTCTGGAATGTCTGTCATTGAATGCTCGAGTCTCTGTTTTAATTTTGAAATTGTTGGGAAACCCTTCTCCAATAATAAGCTGTGAATGGTACGTCTAATAATTCCAATAGTAAATTGTTCTATTACAATGTGAGGTCGTCCTGACAGTCGTCTCTTCTTGGCCGCAGGAGATTCTTATGTTTTTATAAATGTCATTTTATTTATTCTTCTTCACTGCATGTTTTACACACCGAAGTGATATTCCAAGACAATCAGGTGTTCGTTGATAAATAGGACACCGCTTTTCATCTAGCTTCTCGGCCTCTAGAGTAAAAAAAGAACAATCGGCACTCACGATCATCTGTAGCTCAAATACAGTAAATGCAGATCCTTGGAGGCATCTGGCCGGAATCTGCACTTACAACACTAAACATGACTGAACTGATCGGATAAGAAGACGGAAAATTTGTTTTTATTTTACTTCGCCACAATGAAAACCCATTGACTCATACGTGGAAAGGCCAGTATGTTGCAGGGGTGATGTCAGGCTCGTAAGTAAACAGGAAGCATTGCATGTGCCACGATCTACCTCAATATCCTACCAACACCGTTTATTTGAATAAAAACTGTTATCCAAACATTTATGACCAAACAAACTTTCTCGCCTGCTGTGCTCAATGTTGCAGGATCGAATCCTGGCGCAGTCAGTTGGTATTCCAGGGTGATTAAATAAGCCGAAGCAATTTAATGACACGTTAAAGATTCCCTTTGGAGAAAATTCAGGCAACCCTGTGACTCTAAAAGCCACAGTAATTAAAAGGGATGTAAAACCAATATTGTCGATATTATTATTACCACCGTGGCTCATGATCGCATGATTAACGGTCACGTAAAACTAAAAGCTTCCTTCCTTTTTATTAGTATTGCCCGCCCTGTTGGGGTAGCGCGTCTGCCTCGCACCCGGCGACCCGGGTACGATTCCCGGCTCCGTCAGGGATTTTAGAAACTGACGTGATGGCTGCAACGGCGTGCACTCAGCATCGTGAGGACAATTGAGTAGCTGTCTGACAATGCGGCAGCGGGGTCATGGAAACCAAGATTAATGACCGAGGGGATCCTATTCGCTGACCACGCGTCACCCCATAATCTGCTGGCCAAATGGCTGGGCAGCAGTCGCTTGGTAGACCTAGGCCCGTCATGGGCTGTAGTGTCACGTAGGTTTAGTTTTTATTATTATTATTATTATTATTATTATTATTGTTATTATTATTATTATGACCTTAAATAGAACGAGGAAAATGATAGTGTTATTGAATTATATATAGGCCTATTGGCTGTTCATAAACAACTTCCAAACTTAAGTGCACATAATATACTGTATTAGTCTACAGTAGCATGCACGTCGATGCTTTATACATCTCGACCTAACAGCCATGTTACGGATTAAATGGTCGTAAAAGTTTCTCACAGCAAAACTTACAGATGCGTTAACTGAGCGATAGTATTCAGAGCAAACCACGACTCTTTAAGTAGCCAGCCGCCAGAGAAGTCTGTAACAATTACAATTTAACAATAATAAAACAATAATAACAATAATTAAAAACAAATTCTAGCTGCTATGGAAGTCTTAAGTCCTCATGAGAAAAGATGATGGGAAATGCTTTTCACGACCTCTTAATACCATTTTCTTGAAGGAAGCAGCTCATACAATTCCGAGCAAGGCACGCTATGACGCATCTCGGCAACGCTGTACAGCTTTCCTCGTATCGGCTAGCTGTTGAACCATGTCTTATTTCCCGTTACAAATACAAACCGATATAAAGTAAGTGAATTAATTTACGTATTCCACAGTCATATAGCATAACCTCTTGATGTATAAGGATTACAACGCATCCGACAACGCAATTTTCCCACCACCCCGAACCGAGAAAAAGTTACCTTACCAAAATGATAACAACTTTGTTTCTTGGATACACAAAATTGTCAAATTACCAAATCAGTTATAAAACATTCCAGTGTATACTGTGTTAAAATTTGGATTCAATCTGATGACAAGTCTTTGAGATATTAATTCCTAAATGTGACGCATGGTTGAAGCACGCTTAAAAACGGGTACATTTTGTGTTCCGACTGCGATACAAAATATTAAAATATAAACTAGAAACTAAACCTACATGAACTAGCGGAAAATAGAACGACGAAAATGATGATGTCATTACATTTTATGTAGGCCTATTGGTTACTTCACAATAAACCTTCAAACTCGAGTGCACATTACGTTTTGGTCGACAGTAATTTATTTCAATTGTTTTCATAACCACAAAATGTGAATTTTTTAAAATATGATTTCCATTTCTTGTGTCCTAATCATGTGATTGATGTTTGAATACTACACCTACACAATAATATGCATGTAATAGTACATAACTCTAAGACCTACATATATAAAAATCCAACATAGCGACCATCCGAAATATTTAGATGGTTCTCAATATCTTCGAATGTATTACAGCAATCAAACTGAAATTTTGTATGTTGACACTTATTCACATGGACCATATAGCCTATCAGCGTTTTGCTATGAACATCACGATAATGACGATTCCTGGTGCGGTCTCTAACCCCTGCATCGAACGTGTGATTTCTCCTTCAATGATACTCCTACTTCTGGTAAGTCTCTATTTAGTTTAGTCTCTCTGGTATCTTATTACGGTACGTGGCTTTGCTAATTCTGCCTGTTTGGTTTAGGCAAAAAATTCCCTTAATGTTTGCCTCCACTTCTTCTCCTATTGCTATCTATCGCAACTTTTATAACTCTACAGCTTAACTTCCAATTCGAAGTCCATATACTTCCTATTTTAGATTCTAACTGCTATTATTTCGAATATTACTTCCTTTCTTTTAATTCGCGTTCTCGTAAGATCTCTGCACTATGCAATAGCAATATATTGTTCTTTGAATGTCCCTTTTGGGAGTTAATGTTTTCCGAACGCCTTTACTTTGGCGTAACGCAACTTGTTTCCGTTCTACGAACTCACTAACTGTTTCCTACTTTTAGTGTTCTTGACTTCACAGTGTGTTAATTTTTGTGTTCTATAGACTTGTGTGCTTGTTCGGAGTCTCGAACTCTGGAACGCTTACGTGGTGCAACTTCGTCTGATTTGTAGCGTAGCGCGCCTTCACTGAAGTCTTACTCTGACTGATTATTTAATTTTTATCGAATAGCACGACCTACACTTAGGTCTCAAATCGAACTGTGTTGTACTGATGAACTAATTTGCACTTATGGCACGGCGTGTAGCACGACCTTTGACTGATGTACTCTCAGAGCAGCCTCCCACCGGAGTCTCTGATAAAAACTGTGTTAGAATTCTTTACTTTGTCGAGTAGCGTAGCGCCTCCCCGAGGATCGAAGATCCTGAGATAGACTGAAGTAGAACTGAATGAATGAACACTTTGGCTTGGCCCAAGGCCTATTTATTTGAGTTGACAGAAAATATAGTCCCTTACAACTTCGGGAACTCAACTCCTGACTCCTTGTTCCGATCAGGTCCTTATTTTATTTCCAGATGTAAAATACTTCAACTTCAAGATTGCTTTTTGGCGGAACGAGATTCTATCAATGATACATTTTTAATTAATAAAAATCGTTATTATTCTCACTGAGGGGCCAACCTCATTACCTTGTATTCTTTCATAGCACTGCGCCAGAATCCCAGATGACGCAGTCTATGTCAGCGTTTTCTCCTGTGTTTATTTTCCAGGCTCACCAACCTACAGAATTATTTCGTCCCTGTGTTGGACTCGATTTCTTGGTTCATTAACACGGTGCATTTAGTTTGTTAAGTTATATGCCGGGGATTTCCCTGTTTATATATTCCAATTTCTGCTAGCTTGCACCTAGTGGGGCCACCTCTAATGGGTGCCATTAAAAATAATTTTCCCATTATTGTCACACTCGACTCGCAATCATTTATGTTAGAATTGCTGTCTCGTGGAATGTCGAGGATCCATTTGGCCTCTTCAACTCTGCTGCTCCTCGCTCCTTTTAATGGCCTTCTTAAAATGTTTCCATATTAAAAGTGTCAGGATAATGTGACTTTATGTCCCTGCATACTAAGGCTTGGTTTCTGAAGCTTGTTTCAAAAAGAATCTCTTCTTGGTTACCTATGATTTCTGTAAAAACTCTATCATCTTTTTATTTAAACGGTCACGGGTTCTCTTGTGCTAATGTCTGCATGGGCACAATACATCCCTTTTTACTATTGTTGCATTCTCCGCCACGTTATTGTACTCCATAGTACTGTACCTTTCGACTATTTACAGTGAGTTAATATTGAAATTGAGTAACATCAGAATCGAGGAGAACCAGGTTCTAAACTCACTTAAGGGCAAAATGAATACACACTGCGAAATATATATTGGCATGTATCTATCCATAACATATAAAGACACATCCCGGGCAACGCCGGGTACAATAGCTAGTATATAATAAAATAGAGTTATTTGTTTAAAATTATACTAGCAGTAGTGCCCGGCTTCGCCCGGTGGATTTATTTGTTTTATGGATGATAATTAATACTACTACAGAACTGCCACATGATACTTAAACTAACAGAAAATAAATATTTCTTAAATATAACGTTTTGTGATGGTGGTGGTGCTGCTAGTAGGGGTGATAAGTAGTACAGTATAATGGACGTAACATTCAGGTCATTTCCCCGTAATGATAATAATGAATAGGGAAACGCCTGTTTACTAACTACAGTACTGACACATGTAATTTACAAACAAATTTTAAAATATGATTAGTAAGAGGAGTACTGTAAGAGAAATAAGACACAGCCTAGGGCCTATATCTCATTGGCTGTTAGAAATGTAGAGACCAATAGTGTCGGCTTTTGTCGCATAACGAGGTAGGAAAATAATCAGAACACTTAGGAAAACTTCGGCTGTCCCGAGCTCCGGAGGTAGAATAGTATCATTTACCGCCACATAACGCTCAAGGATAAGTTTTGGAATAAATGATGGTAAATTTGAAAGCACCAACGCTTATTGCAGCTGATAACCTCAATGTATTGCACCAACACCATTGCACTTATACAGAGGCATAATATGTTCATGATGATAACTGTTTTAAGGGCCTAAGAAATCTTTTTGCAGTAATTACTCCCGGTGACTGCAATTTATAAGCAGCGCAAGATTTAACTATTTTCGCAATTCTGCAACAGAACACTGGTAGGAGCGACGTGATGCAGCCTGAATTTCCACTCAACAATGGACTTATTAAAATACTCTTACAGTTACACTACTACGGACATGAATGGTTCTAGGGCCTTAATACGTGGTTTTCAAGTTCAGTTTGTTTGTTATTGTAAATGTAGGGAATGGAGAGCGTTGTCCACAATATCAACTGGACAGTTTTACCAGCAGGGTTTCAAAGTGTAAGTAAAATTTGTGCAATTAGGAGGAACGGTGTAGATTTGTGATAAAGGGTCTATATACAGGGAATGGAGTGGTCTGTCCGAAATTTAAAGTGGACAGTGTCACCCGCAGGGTTCCAAAGGGTAAGTATACAAAATGTGGTTCAGATCAGTGAAACGGTGTAGTTTTGTGCCAAAGGACCTAAATGCAGGGAATGGAGTGGTGTGTCCGAAATTTCAAGCAGACAGTGTCACTCGTCGGGTTCCAAAGAGTACATATGTGAAATTTGGTTCAGATCGGTGAAACAGTGTAGATTTGTGCCAAAGGGCCTAAATGCAGGGAATGGAGTTGTCTGTCCGAAATTTCATGCATTTTGGGTCTGATCGGAGAAACGGTGTAGATTTGTGCCAAAGGGCTTAAATGCAGGGAATGGAGTGGTCTGTCCGAAATTGGATGTAAATAGTGTTACTCGCAAGATTCCAAAGGGTAAGTATACAAATTTTGGTTCCGAACGGGTAAAAGGTGCCAAAGGGCCTAAATGCAGGGAATGGACTGGTCTCTCATAAATTTCATGTAGACTGCGTTACTCACAGGGTTCCAAAGGGTAAGTATACAAATTTTGGTTCAGATCGGTTTAACGGTGTAGATTTGTGCCAAAGGGCCTAAATGCAGAGAATGGAGTGGTTGTCCGAAATTTAACATAGCCAAAACTATTCCTCTTGAATCTGGCTATCATTATACACAAGTAATTTTTCAAATCCGACTGGTAGTTCCAGAGATTAGCGTCTTTAAACACACAAACTCACAAACACACAAACGATTCTGCTTTATTATATTAGTATAGAGTATAGATTCTATGTTCCCAAGATAGTGGCTGCTCAATATTGAGTCTGATAAGGTCATCCGTTTGGCCATATGGTTACCTTATATAAAATACCTGAATGCCAACTACGGTGAGCAGTACTTCCTTTGTGGATGAATAATTTAATTGATAATGCACAATGTGCATGGATATACATAAATAGATACATTACACTATATAGTTCAGTTACGGATTATAATATTTGAATACTTCACACGGTCATCATCTTAAAATCATACACTTCAAGATCTTGAAACTTCGGCCACATGTCATCCCAAAATCGGAAGGCCAAATAGCTGAGCAACGGTCGCTGGGTAGCCAGAAGCCTTCACTGGGGAGTAGAGCCACAGGGTTATTGTTTATTGATATTTTACGTACGTAACTTGTATATAAAAGCATAGTACAGCATCAATTAATGAGTATCTGAATATGATCGCTTGATGTTTCGAATCTTGGATCATGTTGCGGCTGCCCTTTACAGTCGTGGTGCGTGTTTTAGCGCGCGCTATATTTGTATCCAGTATCAGCTAGGGAAGAATTATATCATAGGAGCCTATTAGTGTTTTGACTAGACTGACATACTGGTCGAAATCTGTGGACTCTAACGTGTCTAATAGGTTTTTTTTTGTTTTCATGAAAGTCAGTGGTGATCCGATGAATTGCAAACGGAGCATGATTTAGACATTGCACACAAAATGGCTGTCATTTTGTTTTCGTTAAGATGGCAGCGATATAAAATCTGCCTTTAAGCAGTTTTCAGGTTTCATTTCAGTCCCAGGTTTCATTTAATTCGGTGTCGTCGCTCGAGATTCCATACCGTATATGCAATGTCTGCATGTCTGTCTGTTATTTATACAAATCTACACCGTTTCACCGAACTGAACCAAAATGTGTATACTTACCCTTTGGAACCTTACGAGTAACACTGTCTGCATGAAATTTCGGACAGATCACTCCATTCCCTGCATTTAGTCCCTTTGGCACGAATTTACACTGCTTCACCGATCTGAACCAAATTTTACATACTTACCCTTTGGAACCCGACGAGTAACACTGTTGACGTGGAATATCGGACAGACCACTCCATTCCCTGCATTTAGGCCCTCTGGCAAAACTCTACACCGTTTCACCCATCTGAACCAAATTTTACATAGGGTCTAATTACCCTTTGGAACCCGACGAGTAACACTGTCTACCTGAAATTTCGGACAGACCACTCCATTCCCTGCATTTAGGCCCTTTGGCACAAATCTAATCCATTTCACCGATATGAACCAAATTTTACATACTTACCCTTTTGAACCCGACGCGTTACAGTGCCTACATGAAATTTCGAACATACCACTCCATTCCGTGTATTTAGGCCCTTTGGCACAAATCTACATTGTTTCACCGATATGAACTAAACGTAATGTACTTACCCTTTGGAACTCTACGAGTAACACTGTCTACTTGTAATTTCGGACAGACCACTCCATTCCCTGCAGTTAGGCTCTTTGGCACAAATCTACACCGTTTCACCGATCTGAACCAAATGTTGTGTACCCACAATTTGGAACCCTGCTGGTAACACTGTCCACTTGATATTTTGGACAACTCTGTCCATTCCCAATATTTCGAATAACAGACAATATGAAATTGAAAATCACGTTTTAAGGCCCTAGAAACATTCATGTCTGCAGTAATGGAACTGTAAGAATATTTCAATAAGTCTCTTGTAGGCTACCAATTCGAGCTGCATCACGTCGCCCATACGAGTGTTCTGGTGCAGAATTGCGAAAATAGTTACATCATGCGCTGCTTATAAATTGCAGTCATGGGGAGTAATTAGTGCAAGAAAATTCCTTAGGGCCCTTAAACAGTTATCATCAAGAAAATATTATGCCCTTGTATAAGTGCGATGGTGTTGGTGCAGTACATTGAGGTAATCAGCTTTATTCAGCTCCGATGCTTATCCTTGAGCGCTACGAGGCAATAAATGACACTATTGCAACTTCAGGAGCTCGGGACAGCCAAAGTTTTCCAAAGTGTTCTGATTATTTCCCTACGGCGCTATGGACTAAAACGACACTAGTGGTCTCTACCTATCTATGAGCCAATAAGATAAAGGCCAGGGGCAGTGTCATTTATTTTACATACTCCTTTTTCTAATCATATTTTTCAATTTGTTTGTAAATTACATTTGTCAGTTCTGTAGTTAGTAAATAGCCGTTTCCCTATTCATTATTATCATTATCATTACGGGAAAATGAACTGAATGTTACGTCCATTATACTGTACAATTTATTACCCCCACTAGCACCACCGCTACCACAAAAAGTTTTCTTCTGTTAGTTTTAATATCATGTGCCAGTTCTGTAGTAGTATTCACCATCATCCATAAAATAAATAAATCCACCGGGCGAAACCGGGCGCTACTGCTAGTATTAAATTAATAAAAGTTCAGGGGGCAAACATATACACACATACATACAGTACATGCATACATACAGTACATACATGCATACATAGAGTACATGCATACAGTACATACATACAGTACATACATACAGTACTGAGACCGTCGGTGGAGCTGCCAGGATAGCCAACAACCGCAATGACTTCCCTAACATCTCACCCGTCGAGCATAAACAAAAAAAATACCGTGAGGATCAGGTGAACTTCTAAATAGGCTAAAGCGGCACGAGAGTCCGTAGTCCACAGGGATCGTGGTACATGGTGACGATGGTCATAGACTGCCTAAGGAAAGGTTCACCTTAAAAACTAGACTGAGAAAATAAACATTCAGACTTATGTACAACACCGTGAAAATTTATTGATAAAATTCACAAGCCCCTAGCCTAGTTCGGAGGGTTACAATCGGCTAGTCCGCAAGCTAATAAACAAACAAAAGTAAAGAGCAGGTCCCTACCTGAGAAGTTACGGAAAACCCTCGCGAAAGATCTAACTCACAATAACAAAGCAACAACAGCAACGCTAGGAAAATGGTACGATGCAAGTCCCTAGTTCAAGTTACAAGATCAAGCTAATATCAGAATTTACATTTAACAGGGTAGCAAAACAAATCTAAGTTAGGATGATACCATCTCCACATTTACATTTAACGTTAATTCATCTAGCTAAGTCCTATCAATTAATAACAAAATTTACGGCGATGACGTCCGTAATAGAAAACAATAACATTCAAAGCTAAGTGAACAGCCATGAAAAAAAAACATTTAATTGATCTTAGAAACTACGTGCTAACAGCACACAATAAGGTAACATGTAGGATTTATACACTTGTACATCATAAATGAGTAATGAAATAGACACAGTAGTTTTATTAAAATGCCTGCCTGCACCATGGTTTACTCTTTGTAAGCCATAGTCATCTAAAGTGTGTGGTTACGGTGACGACTGCGTAGTAAAGACTACGTCTAACATCGCATGGCCTGCGCTCCACAAGCTGCGAACTCAAGGTTCGGGCATGCTTCAGGTCGCTACAATAGTGTCTGCTGTCCTAGTCATTTCCACAAAAGGAAAAACAAGATGTTCAGTAAAGAACATATAGCCTACTTTCTCCTAAATGCATGGGTATTGTTATAACTCTTTGTCCTTTTCAAGGAGTATGATTGAATGTTGGTTGCAGTAGCTTGTTGAAATACAACGTGCTATAGGGATATTAAACATGAATATGAGGTGCCCTTTGCTAGTGCTACCTCTGAACCAAATTTCGTTCAATTCGGTTTCACCGTGTTTGAATTGATAGGGGGAATCGATTTGCACACATACTTGGCCACCATCTGCAAATTATTGGGCTGATGTTCTTGCAGTTTGGTCTGAATATGTTTCCCACATAAAGATATGGTGTTGCAAAATTTGGTAGAGACTAGATTATTAGGTTGGTCGTAATTACATTTTAGCTTTTAACATTTGGGTGGCCTCGATTACGTTTCCGTCAAGATAGCGGTGATATAAAACATGACACTGAGGTGCCCTTTGCTAGTGCTACCTCTGTACCAAATTTCGTACCATTCGGTTTCACCGTGTTCGAATTGATAAGGGGAATCGATTTTCACGAAGAGATGGCCGCCATCCGCAAAATATTAGGCTGATGACCTATTAGTTTGGTCAAATGATGCTCCCTCTATAAAGGTATGTTGTTGCAAAGTTTGGTAGAGATCGGATGATTAGGCTAATCGTAATTTGATTTAAGCTTTGAACATTTGTGTGGCTGCCATTACGTTTCCGTCAAGATGGCGGCGATATAAAATATGACACTGAGGTGCCCTTTGCTAGTGCTACCTCTGTACCAAATTTCGTTCATTCGGTTCCACCGTGTTCGAATTAATAGGGGGAATCAATTTTGACATAAAGATGGCCGCCATCTGCAAACTATTAGGCTAATGGCCTATTAGATTGGTCAAATGATGCTCCCTCTATAAAGGTATGTTGTTGCAAAGTTTGGTAGAGATCGGATGGTTATGTTAGTCGTAATTTGATTTAAGCTTTAAACATTTGTGTGGCCGCCATTACGTTTCTGTCAATATGGCGGCGATATAAATCATGACACTGAGATGCCGTTTGCTAGTGCTACCTCTGTACCAAATTTCGTTCCATTAGGTTCCACCGTGTTCGAATTAATAGGGGGAATCAATTTTGACATAACGATGGCCGCCACCCGCAAACTATTAGGCTAATAACCTATTAGATTGGTCAAAGATGCTCCCTCCATAAAGAAATGTTGTTGCAAAGTTTGGTAGAGATCGGATGGTTATGTTAGTCGTAATTTAGCTTAAGCTTTGAACATTTGTGTGGCCGCCATTACGTTTCTGTCAATATGGCGGCGATATAAAACATGTCACTGAGAAGCCCTTTGCTAGTGCTACTTCTGTACCAAATTTCGTTCCAATCGGTTTCACCGTGTTTGAATTAACAGGGGGGATTTATTTTCACACAAAGATGGCCGCCATCCGCAAACTATTAGGCTAATGACCTAGTCATTTGGTCAAAGGATGCTTCCTCTATAAAGGTATGTTGTTGCAAAATTTGGTAGAGATCGGATGATTAGGTTAATCGTAATTTGATTTAAGCTTTGGACATTTGTGTGGCCGCCATTACGTTTCCGTCAAGATGGCGGCGATATAAAACATGACACTGAGGTGCCTTTTGTTCGTACTACCTCTGTACCAAATTTCGTTCCATTCGGTTGCACCGTGTTCGAATTAATAGGGGGAATCGATTTTCACACAAAGATGGCCGCCATCCGCAAACTATTACGCTGATGGCCTATTGGTTTTGTCAAAGGATGCTCCTCTCATAAAGGTATGTTGTTGCAAAATTTGGAAGAGATCGGATGATTAGGTTAGTCGTAATTTGATTTAAGCTTTGAACATTTGTGTGGCCGCCATTACGTTTCCGTCAAGATGGCGGCGATATAAAACATGACACTGAGGTGTCCTTTGCTAGTGCTACCTTTGTACCAAATTTCGTTCAATTCGCATTCACCGTGTTCGAATTGATAGGGGGGGACAGACATTCAGAGTACACACACTCACACATACACAGACACACACACACACACACACAGACTCACACACACACACATACACACACACACACGCAGACTCACACACACACATACACACACACACAGACAGACACACTTTTTTCGCCCTGTGTTGATCTCGTACGTCTACTTTCATTTTTTGCAAAAATCGAAAGTAGGCTAATACCTTCATCTGCACGGCTATGTCAACAGTTCCAAAATGTAAAAGAACAAAGTTAGATAGATAGAAAGAATTCGTTAGTTAACTTTTGTTTTACCAAAATTATGCGTTTTATTAATAAGATGTCGGTTTAGGTTTATCGTTGGTTTATGGCGAATAACATTGACAATAGCCTGGGCACGGAGTGTCTCCACTGAGATCATTCTCCACCAAAAAGCCTCGACTCAAAAGTCGGAATATAATCAACGAGCAATAACAACTCGGACACACTATAACACAAGTTACCAGCGGCGCAAAGCTCGCGTTCAATAACTCTGGGACGGGCCTGCACACTACAGTTACCCTCCAATAACATCTGGTCCACGGGAACAATCCCGGACAAGGCATACTCAAAATACCTTCATTCAATAACTTCCTGCTATAACAGGGTAGCCTTCAACGTACTATAGAAAACCTGACATAACTGTACACGTCAAACGACGGTACACGCAAGAATGCGTTTAACTAACAAAAAACAATCTATAAAACATGTGATCAGATACAGGAATGGACACTGAGTTCCATAAGCTAAGTTGCAATGAAAGGAAATGCGAATACAAAAAGTATTCTGTCTCTTGTCAAAGTAGTTCCGTCTCACAATATAACAGGCGTGCTTTCAAGGGCACTGGGTTACAAACCAGTTTTGTGTCGCTGGCAGGTTTCAACATTACTGCGCTCCACTGACACAACACATTGACTGTCAAGGCCGGCGATTTGAACAAATAAAACTATACATCTGGCCTAAGACGAGTAAATGATAGTGATGTCACTTTTACTGGAGCTCTTTGCTCTCAAAAATATAATTCAGCAGTTGCTTGTACAACATCAAATAAAAACGTGTCTTCACATGACACTAACAAAATAATAATTGTGACGCAGATTCCACACTCTGGATCTGCTTAAGGATACGCTGGGAACTGGGTTCGATGCTTGACAACGAAACATTCCTTCTAATTATTAGGTTCACACTTGACCAAGAATAGCTTCTGAGCTTATTCAAAATGAAATATAATGCAGTTACAAAACTGGTAATTACAGTTGACTACCTAACTGATACGACTGTTCTAACGAAAGTCAGGGGTGTAACAAAGAATTGCTGCAAAGAATGCAGTTAACTAACCATGGCACCTGATTGCCATAACTAAAGTCAGCAAAGACTTGAAAAATCACCCCAAATAGCGTTGAACAAAATAGCCTCAAATGACTACGGTCACGTTTAACAAAAGATAGGCTTTGACGTTCTACGACGTTCATCAGGCTGCACCAGGGCTGACCAAAATGTCTGACCCAAGTGTGTCTCACTCTAACTGAAATAAATGACATCTAATTAAACTAGTTACATTCCCTACCTATAAAAATGGCTGACACTGAGTTCGGTTGGTTCACAAACTACATTAACCTACTATACCACCAGAAACTAGAACAAGAAAGGGGTGTCCAAAAACTCACGAAATGGAGAAGCTCTCACTCAGCCCTCTATTCAACAACAAGGGTTGTACAAAATCCTCTCTGGCTCTCTGGAACGGTATCATCCTCATCAGGATTCCCATCTGGACTCCTCCAAAGACCAGGGTTCGATCTGTCCCTGTCAACAACTTCGTGGATATGCTGGATATGCCTGGAAATGGCATCCTGGGTTCCTTCCTTCTCGTTCGCTGTCCTGGAAGTTCCACCATCATGGTGGTTCCCGTAGAAACTTCACCCTCATACCGAGATGGTATTAGCCCATGATGACAGTCTCAAACATGGGGTAGAATAGTCCAATCACGTGGATGGTGAAATAAGTTGCGTAATAATTCATTCTTTCACTTTCAAAAATATTATGTTCGTCGTAAATGTTATAGGCTTTAATTGTAGTAGATGACACAGCCTTTATTTCGTCGATGTGAATTAACATGTGAGCTGACACTGTTTTATGATTCTTCACGTGCTAGTGACGCTACTTTTATATCACGTAGCATCCGTGAATTATGCGTCGTTTTTGAAATGAAATTTTCATTTTGGCAATTTAAATGTCATACAATCATAATCACACTTATTCAAGATAGTTGTAACACATTTACCTGTATATTTTCCACTAGGCACTTGGCCCTCCTCAAACACGTGGGTACAAAAATGTGGTGTTACGGCAATGTTATGCAATTCACTTATACTTGCCAATTATTATTTCCCAATATTCTTCTGTGGCTCACTGTGCTTGGATAACAGTGAATAGTAGTATTCGCGTGCTCGATGGCCCCTGATAATCACTTTCAACGCTCAACAGCGGATATTCTCTACGTCTTGTAGGACAGATACAATTCAACGCCTACACAGGGCGGATTCTCCAGACTTAGTGCAAGGCACTGAGTGTCTCTAGGAAGTAGGTCGTCAAAACGAAGTCGTTGAGCGACTACTTACGTTCCTGTTTGCGTATCTGCAAGGGTATTACCTTACCTTAAGCGAAAATAACATTCTCCAAAATGTTTTAATAATGCAGCATGACGAAATGGAATATTCTGAGTCTCGTGGAAAGATAAAATTAATTAATAAGACCTCAGATAAGTAATTAGCAAATTTCACCAAAGTCAAAAGTGCGATTCACCGCTACTTCAAAGAGTATAGCGTGATCTCTCAGCTCCACGTGGCTTTCTGGGTGTGTTCAAAGGTACGACATCCCATCATAAATGTTCTGTTATAAAAAATATCACATGAACCTTAGCTCAGCGGGTTCAGTACATACATACATACATACATACATACATACAGTACATACATTCATACAGTACTTACAGTACATACATACAGTACGTACAGTACATACACACATACATACAGTACATACATACATACATACATACATACAGTACATACATACAGTACATACATACATACATACATACATACATACAGTACATACATACATACATACATATTGCGCCCGTTGACGCATGTTCGCTCAGATAACGAAGACTAAAACCTAAGCTGGAATGTAACTGAACATACCCTGCGAGCGGCGGAAAGAAGCTCATGCAATATCGCTGATGATCATATTTTTATATATTTTGGACATTCCAAAAATCAATTATAATTATAACCAAGTAATTCAGCATATTTGAAGTACAGCATACTTCGTAAATCAATGAAACTATCAATTTACGCGGCTAGCTCATATCCGAAGAGCACGCCATATTTGGTAACACCAGTTCCTATTTGTCTTTGGATGAGGCAACATCGATGTGCATGTTGGAGCACAAGTGAAAGTACGTCCGTGAAGGTAAACCATGTGGCACGAAAAATCAGTGGATATTTTTCTCATGGATAGCCAGCATGGCATTATTTATCAATTTAGAGATTGGAGGAATTCATCATTACATAAACTGTGAAATATTTTCATTCCACGAGGTGAAATGATGGGCTTGTGTAAAGCAAACTTTATGACTGCATGGTCTCTCACACACACACAGACACACACTTCAGTGTTACAGAAACTGTGTAATTAACTGTACAAAATCTACGAGTACAACCTTTATTTGCCGGATGGGCAGTATTTTTGGTTTAATATTTTATGTTAATATTTTCTGTAAATATTGTGCAAAAGTCACGAGTGAGTGTCGCACAAGCGGCAAGACAAGAGCCAGTGGTGGAGTGAAAATATGCAATTTTTTTTACCGCATATTAGCATCAGTGCGGCCAGTTTTCTTTAATTATGTGCTACGTTATTACCAACGCTAACATTACAATCATGCGAAACCATCAGTTCTTCAAATACAACCCCAACCACGCGATGACATGTGATTTCTAAATCATGCGTGGGGAATTGGCAGCGGAAGATGTCCAAATACAATGAGAAGATAATCTAAAGCCATACACGAGACCGCATATAACATCTCATGGCTGGTCTCGAACCAAGTATCGCTGCTTCTGTAAGTCAGATCAAGTATTTGTAGCGTATTGTAATGAGTTGGAAACAGTCGATTAGTTTAATTTGGTTTCATTTATTTAAGTGCACAATGCAGGTAGTTAATTATAAGACGCGTGTGGAAAGTAATAGTTTTATTAAACATTTATAGACGCCAGGAAGGCTGGATTTTCAATGCTCATTTCGTATCATTTCAAAACAGTTATTATCAACTTTTATTTTGTCAAGCTGGTGAAAAATAGACTAGTTTGGCAGATGTTAAATCGAGGCCAAGGTTACGAGCCAAACCCACTACACAGCACACTCGATTCTAGGCAGTGCATCTGTATTTTGTTTAGAAGGCTGTGAGATTCTTAACATTATTACAAGTGGAATGCAGAGTTCCGTTATTCAAATTTGTTGGCCAGATCAACACTTGAAAACAGGTTTATTTCTTTAAGAGAAGCCACGCAGGCAATGAATGCAACTGTATTTCGTAACCAAATGAACGCAGGGTCGACCTTATTCAGGGAAGAGGCAATTTTATAAATGCTCACACACACTTTTAGCTTGTATCAGAAGCCTTCATGTTTATTTAAAGCGTTGTCAGGATGTGTTTTCTGTACACATAATCTTTATTACCAGCACTTCAAACGTGTATCAATTAGGAATCCACACTTTTGTAAATTAACGTTATGAGAGTCTCATATGAGTCGTGACGGTGGAGTAATACCTCCGACATTGTTATTGTGGTTATACCGGTGGTAATGAACTATTTGAAGTCGTACCAAACCGAGGGCGCCTGGATCGATGAATCCGAAATAAGAGTAAAGTAATTGGTGAGGACACAGGATGTCTAATAATTATGAAGTAATTGGTGAAGACACGGGGTGTCTAGTAAACTATTAAACTATTGAGTAATTTTGCTTAAGGTACTCATCGACACTACTGAAGACATATCATTACAAGTTATCTTATTTTCTTGAAATTGATATCACTTATTCCAGGAATATAAATTAGCTGATTTTTGCCACAACAATTTTTTTTCTAAGATTAATCACAAAAATAACGTGTATTTTTAGGACGCGATATCTTTGCTCTTTTTTCAACTTAATTGAGTCATTGTAGTCGTAAATTGATCTGCTGTATGTTCAGAATGTTGTATAGCAGATTCGTTTTTGTATCATTGGTTGAGGCAAATATATTAGCTTTATTTTACAATTTACGTTATTTTGATTGAAAAAATACATTAATTGGGGGGGGGGCGACCCCTAATTTCAATTTAACAGCTTCATTCTGCTTTACAACATAGCTGCATTATTTGTCTATATTTTAGTTTTTAAATGAAACTAATATCTGCATTCTAAGTGGACACTTTAACTGCCCAAGTCAAGACAAATATTGAAAAAAATGAAGTGAGAGAAATCGTAACTTAAAGTTGAGGTACACATTTAGATTAAAGAGTCTTACTTTTCAACTCCTAAAAACTGCATTTTCTTTGGATTTTAGGTCAATCCTCTGCATTCTCCGACCAGAGAGTATCTCCAACATTGATTTAGTTCTGGAGTAGACTGTTTCAAAGCCAGATTAATGTGTGCTTTATCTGCTGCAACTATGCGTCAAAATGACAGCTGCTGAAAAGCGTGCTCACCGATCATTAAAGTTATTATAAATGAGCTAAACAACAATAAAACTAGTACAAACTATATATTTCTGGAAAGTAGAGAGGACATACTATCGAATAAGACAATAAAAAAATTCGAAAAGTTTCTTTGAAAATGACTATTGGAAGGGTCGATGAGTACCTTAAGTTGGATACACACGTTACCTAAATACACTGAACGCTTTTAAAGGTCCATAAACTGAACAACAATACTGTCAGGGATAAATAATTGTGTGAAGCTTTAATAATCAAAAATAGGGTTTTGAAAACTAACGAATCTCTTAATTCCCCCTGAGTCTAAATAAAGTTTCTAAACATTAAAAATAAACTATTTTCTGGACCAAATGTTAACTCTTAGATATTGTTAAGCTATTTTAGATACATTTTGATACATTTTCACATGAATAGTCGACAACTAATTGGTGATGTGATAACAGAAGCACACACATCAGATTAGTAGCAGTATGAGTCGATGTAATTGTATAATTACTATCGCATTTGCAGGCTTTCCTATATTTTTCTACTTTCTTAACACTTTGACACTATGACCGTTTGTTACAAACAGTAACAAATCGAGTACGCAGGCAGTGCCAATTGCACAACCATAGGAGTGCTGAATTATTGTATGCATTTGTGTTGTATTTGCATAGCTTTTTTATTTATTCAGCAACATTGTGCACATAGCTTGATTTTCTTAGTAATAAACGCATCTCGTTTATTAATTAATGATATTTAGGACTAGCTAAACACTTAACTCTAAAGATAAATGTTAGAGATGGCACCGTCATAGCATAGGACAAATTTTCCCCTTGCTACTAAATGTAAATGTTCTAGTATTTGTAAACAAGTAAATGTCTTGCTTTGCTGTAGATTCTTTTGATGTTTGATCCCCCCGTAGTCATTTCGATGTAATTGCTTAGGGCCGATCTTACGTGCCATTCTCATAGCTTGTTCATTTTAGTCGAATTTTGTATTAGGACCATGAGAGTAATTTAGATCTTGTTTAGGACTTCTTTTATATTTTCTTTCAGGGCAGAATAGTATTGGACTAGCCGTTTGCAAATCTCATGCTAGGCTAGGGATCTATTCTGAATAAAATTTATTTGTGATTTTAGCATAAGGCTGACCTTTCATTTCTTGTTTAGTTTTGTTATCGATGCATTCCTCTGAGCTGGTTAAAGATCGAACCTCACTAATTCCCGACACCCCCGAGTGCAGACATTGTGCTACACCAGCCTATGAATGTATCGTCCCCTATACTTGTGTGTTAACTGGAAGAGGGTCTCGGAAGGGTCATTTGAAACCGGTGGCTTCCCGAAACCTTCGGCCAGCGGGCACAATACAGTACATACAGTACATACATACATACAGACAGTACATACAGTACATACCTACATACAGTACATACAGTACACACAGTACATACAGTACATACAGTACACATATACATACAGTACATACAGTACATACATACATACATACAGTACATACATTACATACATACATACATGCCTACATACATACATACAGTACATACATACAGTACGTACAGTACATATATACATACATATATACAGTACAAACAGTACATACCTACATACAGTGCATACATACATGCATACATACATACAGTGCATACATACAGCACATATATACAGTACAGTACATACATGCATACATACATACATACATACATACATACATACATACATACATACATACATACAGAACATACATACAGTACATACAGTACATACATACATACATACATACATACATACATGCAGTACATACGGTACATACATACAGTACATACATACATACAGTACATACTGTGCCCGTGTACACGGATGATGATTAATCAGCACTCGGCTTGTGCTCTTGCGGCTTCGGGGTATGGTACGTTCCCTCCACCGCTGATTAAACACCTGATATGGAATACTCCAAGTTCACAAGGATATTAAGGAAAAACACAACATTTTAAATATTACAAAAATTTAATTCATAAAAGAAAACTATTTTCACTCAAAAACATGTAAAAATCAATCACTTGGCATAGTTCCTTCATGTGTCCTTCAAAACTAAAAATTAATCGCTTGGCATAGTCTCTTCAAGTGCCATAAAAAATCACTTTGCAAAATTTTATCGAGATCACTATAATGTCATTTCATTATCTTAGGAACTCTGTAACCACTTTGTAATCACTTTGTCTTGCTTAAATCTAATTATAATTACTTGTAATATATTTTACTAAGGCGTCAAACGCGCCTATCATTCAAGTCATACAACTTTCCAAGGCTTTTGATATTTATATTCATTTCAAATCTTTACCCTTCTGGGTTTCTTTAACGTTACATAATATTCATTTATCTATCATTCATTTAGTCCTTTGGACCTTACTAGTAATTCTCCACAAAGCCTTAGTTTTACACATTTATAATACTTTACAAGAAACATGCCATGTCTGTGAATCGAACCCTTGTTCTACCAGTTTCATTCTCATGCATCAGGTGATCTTTCTTTTGCAGCGTACCATGCACTGTTTTATTTATTGTTATGGGATCTTTATTCATCTTTACACTGTATTTTCCACAACCCGTTCTTTCATTCTTTTGAGGAAGGAATCCTTTTACTTACAATAAAAGTGTTTGACAAAACTCGTCAAAATTCATGTAAATGCTTCAAACTTATATTCTGGAGAAATGTCTCCATCCCAGCATTGTGATTTTATAAGTTAATTTCAGCTTCCATCTTTTAATAAAACTTTTACATAATGGCCTTTTTATTGTTATTTTTTTGAAAGACCTTCACTTTATCGCGGAATCTATTAACTTTCTGTCTCACCCTCACATTACGGTAGGTCGGCGCTCACAGCTGCCTGGCCCCTGTGATACCTTACTTGATTTATTGCGTCTGGCCAGCCACCACACTTCACGCTTTATTTATCTCTCTCACCATAGGATTTTACCAAGAACTTCGTTCACTTCTAAAACAGCTATTTGTCACTGCTTTTGGTTATTATTATTATTATTATTATTAATATTATTATTATTATTATTATTATTATTTATATTTCATTTTTACAGGATATTTATAACTTATTCCGGAGAGGATGCCTAATATAATAACAATTCGTATGACGCCCTCTATCAATACTATTCATAACAAAGCCGCTAACGGTCTTACAAGCAAATTTTATTCGACGATTATTGCCTACAACAATTTGATATAACAATGACTCATGGTCTCACATGTCGATTCACTTACAACGCGTTATTTCGACGATTTATGGCCTGTAATAATTATAGCATTGCTCTTATGGTCTTACATGTATATTTCATTCGACGATTTTTGTCCTACAATAATATTTCAACACAGCCAGATCGGACTTACAATGTAACTATTTTAACGCTTCAATATGGCAATACAATTTATGGGAATTTCACCTACCTAATACGATACGACGTTTACATACGACAACACTACAGAAAAGGGAATCTTTCACCCACAACATTTCGATGAGACTCTCCATCTCCTGAATAATGATCCTGATTAACGCACAATCTTTTAGCTTTTAGCTTCATTTATTTAATATTCGGCCCTTTTGTCAACGACGATTTCTTGCTTGGTTATTCGCGGTTTATTTAATAATGAGTAGGAACAAGGGAAGCTGTACTAAGTCTTAGGCTGATTTTGGAAGGTAGAATAAGGAAAGATAAGAGAACGTTCATGGCTTTTGTAGACTTAGAAAAAGCTTTTGATAACGTTGATTGGACTAAATTGTTTGACATTTTGAAATCGATTGGAATAAAGTACAGGGATAGGAGGGTGATATACAATCTATACAGAAACCAGACAGCAGTCATTCGAGTTGAAGGACATGAGAGAGAAGCTGGTATTCAGAAAGGTGTAAGGCAAGGCTGCAACTTATCACCCATACTTTTCAATCTTTACATTGAACAAGCAATGAAGGAAATTAGAGAAAAATTTAAAGTGGGAGTGAAGATTCAAGGAGAAATAATTTCAACTCTGAGATTTGCTGATGACATCGTCATCTTGGCCGACAAGCCTGAGGATTTGAATGAGTTTTTGAATGGTATGGACTCTGTCTTACGGAAAGATTTCATGATGAAAATTAATAAATGTAAAACAAAAATACTGGAATGCAGCCGAAATAAATCAGAAACCTCTATGGAGATCAAATTGGCAGGTGAAAAGCTGAAGGAAGTAGGAGACTTCTGTTACTTAGGAAGCAGAATAACCAGTGATGGACGAAGCAAAGAGGATATAAAAAGTAGGTTGGCTCAGGCAAGAAAAGCATTTCTACAAAAAAGGAATCTGCTGACATCGAATATAGATTTAGGTATTAGGAAGTCATTTTTGAAAGCCTTTGTCTGGAGTGTGGCGCTCTATGGAAGTGAAACTTGGACTATTGGTGCAGCAGAAAAGAGGAGAATTGAAGCATTTGAAATGTGGTGTTACAGGAGAATGATGAAGATCAGATGGGTAGATAGGGTTACAAACAAAGAGGTATTAAGACGAGTGGGAGAGGAGAGATGTTTCTGGCGACTGCTAATGAAGAGAAGAGATAGGTTGGTAGGACACATACTAAGACACCCAGGAATAGCAAGCTTAGTTATGGAAGGAAGGGTCGAGGACAAGAACTGTAGGGGTAGACCAAGGTTAGAATATGTTAAACAGATTGCCTCGGATGTAGGGTGTCGGAGCTATGTAGAGATGAAACGATTAGCTCAGGACAGGGAGGCATGGAGAGCTGCATCAAACCAGTCAAAAGACTGAAGACTCAAACAACAACAACAATATTTCATTTATAACGTTAAGAACTCGGCCTTTTTATCATTTAATTTTCATATTTCTGGCTCGCTAACCGGTGACAATACATTTCTTTAGGTGTTTTATTTCACCAATTACTTTTAAAGAATTATAAACTTGGTCATTTGACAACAATACGTCAGGACATTTTAATTTATTTCGTTCTGTTTATTACTTGAGTTTCTCATTACAAATTTCATTATCACTTTATTTTTAGAGCATAACCACTCGATAATCTTTATTTTTATTATTTTCACTACGAACTTTCAATTATTTTTCATTTCAACTTTTGTCTTATTTGCCATTTAATTATAAGATCAAACTATTTTGTATTTCTTCCTTTCCATTATTCATTTTGATAACTTTACTACGATGCATATTTATTTCTTTATCTGCTTTTACTATGGCGAAAATTTTAAGCCCTTTAAATTATTATTTTCGGTTCCTTCCTCCAAATCATTTATTATTCTTTATTTCATTTCTTGGGTTATTTATTACTTTACATTACTGATCCCTTTCATATAATTATTCTGCGAGGTCATCCTCGCGATTATTCATTATTATTATTTCAACATTTCAATTATATAAGTGCATTCAACTACCCGATGAGTTCGATCGTTAAACTCCCCAGTTGCGACCGATCTCATCGAGCCAGTACATCGTACATCTGCAATTTTAATGAAAAATCATGACTCACCCTCGTGATCCGTCTTCTGATCCATCCTTAGGAAGGATTTCACCCACCTAACGACATAATTAGTACTCTTCCATGGCACTTTCTATTGTGAGCGACACCTCACATAGGTCCAAATGACCTTCACTTAAATTTAAACACATCACTAACTTGTAAAACATTATATTAACACTAAAACACATATATCTTGTAGCTTATTTACACTGCCTAAATTTTCACCACCTCTCAGTGACTCTTGGCACGTTTTATCGGTGTTCACGCCCTGATGAGTTCCCCGGACCCTGCATTGGACGTGATGCAAACTCGAACGGCTCCTAATTGTTCACTGGATCTAGTCTCTGCCCTGTTCTTTAGATAGTCGATTTTGACTTCTATTATCGTCTTTTATTAGCGATTTTCAATTTTTACTTGTCCTCTGTTTACGTAGCGGTCTAGCGAACCTATGGCCCGCTTACTTCGTGACCATATTGTGTCCTTATTTGCGACAAGTTTTCCTTTACTTCTCCTACGAGAATGTCTTTATTGCTACGTTCCTATTTGATACACTGTAGCTTCGCTAAAATTCACTATATTTGTTCTTGGGTCTCGAACCCGTGTCCATTTACTTGAGTTATTTGATTTCGTTCCAATATCGGTCCCTCAATACTGTAGTCTTCCACTTAACTTCCACGGAGACCTGTCTGTATCTTTCGAAACGATGACCTCCAGCGTAATGTCTTAACTGATCTGGACTGCTGTATTTTAGCTATTTAATGCTCGTTGCGCAATTTTACTTCGTCACGGTTTTCGAGTAGCGTATAATAATTTTGATCTAGCACAAGTTCTTTAGTGATCACTGATAACAACCGTAGCGGAATTACTTTGCCACGCACTTTTCGTTATTACCGCGGATAGTGCTGATTGTTAAGTCGTCTTAACACGATCTACTTTGGCGGTTGGAAACGAGCTACGTTACTTGCTGTGACTTCTCCATACAGGAGTACAATGAGTCTTTACTAATTTGAGGACGGACTTCCGTCCCGACAGCTTGATAATACTGTGTACGGTATACTTATATACTGTGCGGAATTGCGCTGAGCCTCCCCGGGCTTACTGAACTGCGACAAGTATCATGTAGCGCTCCTGCATTTTAAGAGACAGCGTGAAGCCTCTCCCCCGCTTCTGGTGAACTGCTTCTGACACAGCCTATAGCCTCACTTGGCTGACGGATACTGCATTCGATGTAACACCTCCATACGAGGTCTGTGGTAGACTGTACTTGATGATCCAACGTCACGCCCCTCTGGGCTGACTGATACTGCATTCGCGTTTGATATAGCCGGACGCCCCTCTCGGGCTGTCGGAAAACTGCATGCTCAGTGGTTGAAACCTGGGCTATTTATTGGGAACTTGCAAAAATAAACAATTTTTGCGTTCTTCCTGGAACTAACTTCTGAACTAGACGTCGCACGTTTTTGAAAAGTGTATCATTATGTTCCCTATAATTCAAACGTCTCATTACCATTTCGTTTTCTGAAAATCGAACGTCTAATTAATTTAAATAAAATCTACAAGGCTCCTCAGCTGCGTGGGCGATTGAGTTTTTTTTTATCTTCATCCCACTACCTTCGCTTGGCCCCGCCTAATGACGTAACTGCTGACTAAGTACTTCTTTCCTGGGCCTAAATTATTCATTCTTAACTTCGCTTAATTCATAATTTCCTGTATTATTCTGATCCCCATAGGCCTATTGTTATAATTTTGATCGTTTCCGCGAAAACGGCTTATTTCACAACTTTGCGGTGTTGATTCGCAATCCAGTGTTGTCAGAAAAGTGCCGATCTAAGCACTCAGTGGTGATTTCCCTGCAAATCTGCTCGGGCTGATTCATCCCAGCGTGACTGCTCCCGTGATTCACACATCGCTTGCACCATATATCTCCAGATAAAACTGTCAATATTCTGTGTCATGGCCTGACTCATTTCTTTATTTCCTCACTGCTAGCTCATAGCTGGACCACTTTTCATCTTAAAGGTCGGAAGTTCATATCCTGTACCAACTGCAGTTGGGTACAATACATACAGTACAGTACATATATACATACATACATACATACATACATATAGTACATACATACAAACATACATACATATATACATACAGTACATACAGTACATACATACTTACATACATACATACAGTACAGTACATACAGTACATACATTAGGGGCCGATAACCTCGATGTTAGGCCCCTTAAAACAACAATTTTCATCATACAGTACATACATACAGTACATCATACATACATACATACAGTACATACAGTACATACATACATACATACATACATACAGTACATACAGTATATACATTACATACCTACATACAGCACATACAGTACATACATACATACAGTACATACAAACATACAGTACATACCTACATACAGTACTTACACACATACAGTACATACATACATACATGCATACAGTACACATATACACACATACATACATACATACATACATACATACATACATACAGTACATACACACAGTACATACAGTGCATACACACATACATTACACACATACATACATACATACATACATACATACAGTACATATATACATACACACATACATACAGTACATACACACAGTACATACATACAGTACATACATACATACATACATACATACATACATACATACATACAAACAATCATGCAGTACATACCTACATACAGTACATACAGTACATACATACATACAGTACATACATACAGTACATACATACATACATACAGTACATACATACATACATACATACATACACACACATACATATATACATACATACATACATACATACTGTACATACATACAGTACCTACAGTACATACATACATACATACATACATACATACATATATACATACATACATAAATATATACATACATACATACATACAACCATACAGTACATACAGTACCTACCTACATAGATTACAGTACATACATTCAGTACATACAGTACATACATACATACATACATACATACAGTACCTACGGTACATACATACATACATACATACATACATAGAGTATATACAGTACATACAACATACATGCATACATACATACATACATACATGCAGTACATACAGTACATACATACATACAGTACATTCATACAGTACATACATACATACATACATACATACATACATACGTACATACATACATACAGTACATACATACATACATACATACATACATACATACATACAGTACATACATACAGTATATGCATACAGTACCGTATATACAGTACATACATACATACATACATACATACATACATACATACATACATACATACATAAATACATAAATACATACATACATTACATACATACATACATACATGCATGCATACATACATACATACATACACACAGTATATACATACAGTACATACACACATACAGTACATACAGTTCCTACATACATACATACTTACATACATACATGCATACATACATACATACATACATACATACTTACATACATACATACATACAGTACATACATACATACATACATACAGAACATACATACAGTACATACAGTACATACAGTACATACATACAGTATATACATACATACATACATACATACATACATACATTCATACAGTACATACATACAGTACATACATGCATACAGTACATACATCCAGTACATACAGTACATACAGTACATACATGCATACAGTACATACATCCAGTACATACAGTACATACATACAGTACATACATACATACATACATACAGTACATACATACATACAGTACATACACACAGTACATACATACATACATACATACATGCATACATACAGTACATACATTCATGCATACATACATACATAAGTACATAATACATACATACATAGATATAGTACATAAATATATACAGTACATACATACATACATACATACATATTAGAGCTGGTAATATGCATTGTTCGGTTAATCTAATAATAATCGATTAATCCAATAATTTTAAATTAATTAAAAATGATTCATCGATTAATCTACGGGCCATTCAATCGATTAGTAGGCACGAGATAAGAGAATAACTTCAGTGAGATTCTTTTGCTGGAGCGGGACTGGCGGCCGACTGCCGGGCGCGCTCCCCTCCGCCAACCAACCGAGCTGGGACCGCATGGTTGTGCGAGGCGGAGGCGAGCTAACCAGGGTCATTATATCACTAAACGTTCATCAACTAGGGTGTGTAGTGTCAGTGCACAGATAAGAAGGTAACATATACAACAGCTGCAATATTTAATTAAAAAGCACAGATTTTTTTATTTCTTAGTAATCTGGATGACTTCAAGTCACCAGTATCTTTTCACAGAAGATACTAAAAATGTTCTCCTTCAGCTGACAGACAGTAACTTAGAAGTTACATCGTTACATTATGTAGCTACTCCTGCACCCCTCTGCGTGCCTATTGTAATTAATCGAAGCACGGACCAAAGACCGTTTGATGTTCAATTGTGGGTTAATTTAAAATACAAAGTGTACAGATCAACTCGTACCCTAGTGGACCTGGAGAACAATATACGACAGCGGATATCCCTCACAACAGAAGGGAATTACAGCGTGTAAACGGTAATTTATTTACACTGTTCAACCCGCCAGTCTGTCAGCTGAAGGAAAACACTCTCAGCTTCTCCTGTGGATAGGTAAGTTCTTTAATCATGATTTGCTGGTGAATTTACCATTAATTAATGTACTTTGTTACGGTATCCACCGGCGCGCAATCCGCGGTGAGAGCTTGGTGAGCTGGCGGAAGGCGCGCGCGCCCGGTAGTCGGTCGCTGGCTCTACTCCAGCAAAAGAATCTCCCTGTATAAAAGAGAGGTCATCGCTTAAGTTAAGTTAAGTTGATGTATAGAAATCTATAAAAGTTACTTTTTGCCTGAATATACAACGTTTCCTTCCTAGTTTATCTTAACAATAAGAGTCCGTGACAGTGGAAGGGCAACCTTCCATCAAATTAAGAAGGGGTTTTGTTTCCAGCAAATATTTTGAATTCTTGTTCAATATTTATATTTATAATTCAGGACAGGAACATTTTTGTTTTATTTCGTTTTAGCCAAGTTAATTAAATGTCTGTTTTGCTTCTGATAGAGCGAAGTATTCGATTAATCGACTAAACGCACAATCGATTAATCATCCTTTGTAGCAATTAATCAATCTTTCTGCTTAATCTATTATTCGAATAATGGAATTAATCTATTAAAATTATCAGCCCTATAATAATAATAATAATATCGTATGGCTTCAGATCCGGGTGCAAGCTTTGTTATTTGACACCCAGAGGGCAGCTTGCATGTCTAATTTCGTTGTTCCTTGGAACGCTATAAAGGTCAAAGAGGCTAGATTTCTAAGCTCCTTGACGCTATAGCTCTTTCTAGTAGAGAATGAAGGAACGTTTTGTGCTGGCGGTAAATCCCGAGATTAATTTTGCCATTATGAACACGGCCTACTGAATTCAAATGGGTTCTTTGACATGCCAACAACGTATGACATGCATGTCGTGATTTTTGTCTCCTTTCAAAAATCACGTACCATGGCCAGGAGCGAACCTGCAAGCCTGGGGTTGGTATACAGACACAATAACCACTCACCCACCGTGGCAAGCTCTAATAAAAGTACACAAGAATCGTAGAATTCCCCGTGTAGTTCACCAAAGTCCATTTTTGCTAAATTTGAAAGTAGGCTAATAGCCATTTCAGTGGGAACACATACTGTGGGTCAATTTACGAATTATCCTGTGTTGCATTAAACCAATCTTCACTGCAATTTATCTTGAACCAATGTAACGAATAGGATCGAATTTTGAATGTTTGTTGTGATGGAACTTTTTAAAAGAACCCAGTTTTATTTTCATCATAGAAGGGCTTAAAAATACCTAGCAGGAACCTTAATAATCTGTTATTGTTCATGTAATGTAGGTGCTTGTGTTTATAAAATCTGAGGTAAATATTGTGAAACTGTCATATGAACATTCACATCTCTTGTTGTTATTCCATTAAAATGTTCGAGGCATGGTCGAACGTATTTATTGTGTGTATAACTTAACATTTCTTGATAGCATGCGTTATTATGGTGTCCATACTGCAGTTGTAATTAATGGTGAGAAAGCAGCCTCAGCCATGAGAAAACCACCAAAAGGCAATAGGACAGCTGAAACCTTCTTTTGTCTCATTTCTTTACTACCGCATAATGGTAATAATAATAATAGTAAAATTATAATAATAATAATAACAATAATTAGGGGTAGATTACCTTGTTGTTGCGCCCCTTAAAACAATAATAACCAACTAACAATAATAATACTAATAATGAATATAATAATAGAAACCAGTAAGATCAGATCCTGTCCCGATTAGTGGGTGCGGTTTTGGAATCATCAGAAGATTAGCTTTTTGAACTTAAGTTGTTCTTTAACGGAGTCTCCCACATTTAAGCAGCCTTAAACGCAAATCGACAATTTGTAGATTCGATACCGCAGCCGTAAGGACAAGAGATGAGTATCTGATGGGCTTTTTTTTGTCGTGTAGCCTCCTGAGAGGCCGAGTGCAGGTCTTTCTAGTCGACGCCCGTGGGCGACCTGCGCGTCAGGATGAGAGATGGAATGGATGAAGATGAATGAAACTGGGCAAGGATGTGGAAGGAAGCGGCCGTGGCCTGTCAGAAGGTACTGTCCCAGCATTTGCCTAGTGTTGAAAATGGGAAACCACGGAAAACCATTTCAAGGACAGCCGACGGTGGGGCTCGAACCCACGCATCTACCGAGTCAGCAGAGAGCTTGGCCCCTTGACCTAACGGAGCGCTTTTAGCCCGCGTAGCCACTACTGTCGGTATCTGATGGGCTGAACCACATATTAAAGTATTCGAGGACACCAAAATTGTAATTCTATTTATTCTCTTTTCTTCAGAGCAACAGTGCTGCAAATGTTATGTTCAACTGCGAGCCTTTTATCTTGCATTTCAAAAGGAAAAATGTCCATGCTCATTCGATGTTTTGAGAGGAATGTAGCCTTATAAAGACTTTCAAAAAGTCACTCGGATGGAAAATGTACGAAAGAGCCTTTCTTAAAAATAACCAGGATTTACTTTCGCTTAGTAGATGAATAGCATACACAGAAGCCTTTATTGATCTGGCATCAAACCACGAGAACGTACAAAGCAAACTCCAATCTGTGAAGGCTATTGATACAGTTCCACACGAGTAACTGTGCGCAATACTCGTATATAGCAAAAGGTTTCCTCTCCAGTCTTCTCCTCCAAAAGAGTTAGTTAACTGAATAGTTCACGATGGAATAGCCTATGAGAAGTCATTTCCCAACTGAGGCAGACCTGCATGTCTCCAATACGTACAGTACACAAAGTTGACCACCAACCCCAAAAAATAATTAAACACGTAGTTCCATAAACAATTAATGGGCTATATTGAGCCCGTTAGAGGAGGTTATCCTGGTAACATCCGCCGAAAGAATGGCTCTTCGAATGACACCTTCCTCTGATCTCATACTTGAGAGGATCGGATGCATTTCTAAATGAGCTTGCATAGCACGAGGGGCTTGGTCCAGGGGATCTGGGTCATATGTACGTAAGAAGTCAAAGACGCCCAAAGAATTACACCTGCAAAGACACAAAACTATGAATAAAAGAGATCCAGTCTTAGGAAAAATTTCGTGAAAGATTTAGTCATCAAAGAAACCCCTTTCCTACTTCGGAGGGTTTCAAAATCGGCTAATCCACTAACTAGTTACATAAAATTAGTCGACTAAGTCCCTAACTATAATTACTAACCTTCGCGAAGGTCCTAGTTACACAGAAAAACAAGCAACAACAATACTAGGCTCGCAGCACAAACAGAATCTACGCTAAAGCAAGTTACAAGCAAATGACTCGGTGAAATTTTCATTTATCAGGATGGCAAACCAATCCCTGAAGTTAGGATGATACTGCCCCCGTAAATTGAATTATTCTGGGACAAAATGAGAGTATTTTCCGTCCCCATGATAAAATTTAACTAGCAAATATAATTTCTGGAAGTGTGACACAAAAGGGTCGTGTTACAAGCTCGAGACCGTGAGAGAGCCCGATCACGTGATAGAGTGCACAATGAACGCTTATAGAAGGCTATTCTTAGCATAGCAACAGCGAGTTTGGAAATTAATATTATAAATATTGTTATAAATTATGCTATTGGATCCCAGCCCAGAGCCAATGAGAAGAGGTCTTATACACACATCAAAAAAAGTTTTGCATCACCTCGGTTCCCAGATCTCCGGCATATAGACGTTGACTGTGTATATTGTATCCAAGATACAGTCCCTTTGACTGTTCATAGATGTCACTAAAACTGCTCAAAGATGTAAACAACCATGCATGAGCAGGGCCTATTAGACGGAGGGGGTACGACAGCCGATCAGTTCCAGTCATTCCACCAGGACGAAGGTACGCTTCTCATGTTGTCTGTAGTTCTACCATGCCTAGAAGGTCAATACCGCAGTTCGATCGCGTCCGCATTGTTACTTTGTGTCAAGAAGGGCTCTCAACAAGGGAAGTTTCCAGGCGTCTCAGAGTGAACCAAAGCGATGTTGTTCGGACATGGAGGAGGTACAGAGATACAGGAACTGTCGATGACAGGCCTCGCTCAGGCCGCCCAAGGGCTACTACTGTAGTGGATGACCGCTACTTACGGATTGCCGCTCGGAGGAACCCTGACAGCAATGCCACCATGTTGAATAATGCGTTTCGTTCAGCCACAGGACGTCGTGTTTCAACTCAAACTGTGCGCAATAGGCTGCATGATGCGCAACTTCACTCCCGACGTCCATGGCGAGGTCCAGCTTTGCAACCCCGACACCATGCAGCGCGGTACAGATGGGCCCAACAACATGCTGAATGGACCCCACGGAATTGGCATCACGTTCTCTTCACCGATGAGTGTCGCATATGCCTTCAACCAGACAATCGTCGGAGACGTGTTTGGAGGCACCCTGGTCAGGCTGAACGTCTTAGACACACTGTCCAGCGAGTGCAGCAAGGTGGTGGTTCCCTGATGTTTTGGGGTGGCATTATGTGGGGCCGACGTACGCCACTGGTGGTCATGGAAGGCTCCGAAACGGCTTTACGATACCTGAATGACATCCTCCGACCCATAGTGCAACCATATCGGCAGAATATTGGAGAGGCATTTGTCTTCATGGACGACAATTCTCGACCTCATCGTGCACATCTTGTGAATGCGTTCCTTCAAGATAACGACATCGCTCGACTACAGTGGCCAGCATGTTCGCCAGACATGAACCCTATCGAACATGCCTGGGATATGTTGAAAAGGGCTGTTTATGGACGTCTTGACCCACCAACCACTCTGAGAGATTTACGCCGAATTGTCGTTGAGGAGTGGGACAATTTGGACCAACAGTGTCTTGATGAACTTGTGGATAGTATGCCACGGCGAATACAGGCATGCATCAATGCAAGAGGACGTGCTACTGGGTATTAGAGGTAGTGGTGTGTACTGCAATCTGGACCACAAATGCTGAAAGTCTAGCTGTATGATCGTACAACATGCAATGTGTGGGTCTCATGAGCAATAAAACGAGCTGAAATGTTGTTTGTGTTGATCTCTATTCCCTTTGTATTTAACGGTTCCGGAACTCTTGGAACCGAGGTGATGCAAAACTTTTTTTGATGTGTGTAGAAGACGGGATCAACTTTAATTACACAATATGATGAAATTAAGCATTTAGGACCTTAGATGAAGATTTTATTATTTGGTAATGAAGAGAATATTAAGAGAAATTATGTCTGATACTTAAAAAACCGCAGATTGGTTAATCTACGCAGTAATAAGCATTGGTAATCTACGCGCTAAAAATATGGTGGGAGATTGATATGGCCGCAAAAATACGACTTGGAGAGGGAGATCCAAGGATCGAGGTTCTTATTCCAGCAGACTTTGAAGAGTGGGGAAGTGATTTTACTGGGTTAACGGAGATCCCAAGGCTTAGTCCGAGTGCGACGACTGTCGACTTGTGGAGACGCGAGTATAGCTAGGTGGAGCATTAGAGATCACCGCACTTCCATTCTACGTGAAGTTGCGAGGAACAGTGTATTGATTATATCTCTTATATAATTGAGATTTGAAGTTAAATAAGCGAACACATATTAAGAACAGGTCGCCTACTATATAGTGTGGAAAGTCGAGCGCTTAAATATTCACCGTTACGACAATATAAGCCTGTCAAGTTAGATTTCCAAATGTGTTGGAAATAGAGCTGAATATCATTATAAATTGCAAAGTGAAGTTGACAAACGCAGTTCAAGTGAACAGTGGCGGAGGACTTTTAATATTGGGCCAACACATAAACATTAACAGAATGACTATTATTATTCTTCAAACATTATCATTCAACTTAATTTATATTGTTGATATGATGGACTAAACAGTCATGCGCCAGAGACATATTCAATAGCAGGAGTTAAGATACAACGATGGAGCTTCGTTAGACAACGGATTCTTGAATACAGACGTAGTGTACGGTCCATCTTGTGCATTTTCGTCAGTCTACGAACACTAATATAACATCAATTAGCAATGGAAACATTTCATTCACTATTTATATGAATATTTCCATAATTATATTCCAATGATGAAGCTGATACATATTTACGACGGAGAATGGAGACTTTACAGAAGAGATTAGTCAAGATGATAGGGAAGGTAGCCCAGCAATCCAGAAGAATTTGCCAGAAGGATGTCGTTCGAGTCCAAGCGAATGTTGGTGAATTCCAGAGAGAGACGTTTCTTATCTCTGAGGTCGCAGATCCGAGGTTTGAATGCAGATCCATCTCAGTGTCTTGTACTGAGAAAACATCTAAAGTATTGTGGCAATACTAAGATCTTCAAGTTTTCGTCTAAATAAGGTATTAGTGTATCTCAATTGTTATATAGAGCTTGATTAGTGACATTCTGAGCCAGCGATCTTATTCCATATTTTCGGTGATTTTATTTCATATTTCTATCTTTTCACACTTCATGTATTTCAGTGCTTTTATGTAGTTTACACTTCAGATGAGTGTTGAGATTTTTATATTTCAAGATTATTTAGAAATTGATTGCATTTCATCTATTTTTCAATTTTATTCTACGGATGAGTTGTGGAACTGACATTAAAATTTTGTTCGAGGAATCATATTACCTCATAGTTGACTAGTCGTTTCGACTCTCGAATTTTAATAATTTCATGTAAACCAAGTACTGTACTCTGACAAATTCTGATTAAATTCAATTTGAGCACTTTAATGTAACAACATATAACTTCAAGGAAAGAAGAAACGTCGAATGATATTGTTATATCATTATTGTACATAAACTATCGACGATCTAAGAAATACTAGTCGTTTGATAAGACCGAAGTCTTAATTCCTATGAACATTCTTTGTGTAGAGTGGAAAAATATTACGATATTGACAAACCTTTCTTATTATCTGTAAAGCTAGGAGCTTTGTTCATTTAATATGTTAGAGGAAATACCTTTTGATAGAAGATTATTCAAATCTTTGGCTAGGAATTCAAAGCTAGTTTATCCCGGTCAGGATTGAATTCTATCTGACACTATAAATAACATGTGTGTTATTTTATCCTATTTGTGTAACATCAAGTCATTTTGTCGACATGATATTACAACGATAAACAATTTATAGATTGGCAAGTGAGATGAAACAGGAGTATTAGTTTTATTACATGTATTTGGGACAGACGAGTTAACAGTTAATTATCTTGTTGTGGAGTAAACTTTAGGAGGTTAATCACGAATGTCTAATATCGTTCAATACAATTGGAAGTTTCGTTTGAAGAACTTACGTATGTAAAATTGTAGTCCAGTAGTCATTTGCAATGATACTGAGGGTCATGCCAGTATTTGAGAGAAGTACCTACATAAGATATGTTAATAACAATTAATCCCTTTTGATTATTGTTAAATATAGTAGATGATAATTGTTTATTCCATATATACTGTTATATGAGGTTTTGTAGAGCTATGGAGTGCTCAGACGAGGGAATTCCGCATTTTAAGGAAGTCAAAGTATTGTTGTTCTTTGATAAAAGGCATGTATCATGATAAGAGCCGTTGTATACAAGTAGTTCAGTTCTTGTGAATTAACGATTTAGCTGTGTTAACAGGAGGGTTTCAGCGGAAATACAACTCGAGAAAGTTTGTCTACTCACGTCTAAAAAACAATTATTAAATTTTATTAAACCGGAATTTATGTAATTACGTACAGCTTACCTTAATCAGTCGACTGTATTATACCGATAATGTAATGAAACCATTATAAGACGAGGTGTATGCTGTATATTAAAACTATAGAAAGTTAGAAAAGGATGGTTATGTGAAAAACCAGTGTATATATTTAGTTAAGATTTTTGTTGTTGAATGATTGCGTGTTTTTAATTTTAATGTCTATTGTTAAATTCATTTGTTGTTATTATGTTTATTGTAGATTAGTTTACCTTTTTGTTAATAAATTTGTTCAGATTGTTTTCCATTGTTGTTGGAGTGTGATTCATTTTCAATATTAGGAGCAGAGTATTGTGGATGTAGTGTAGGCGAAGCTAAGTCCCAGTCTCCGAGGTAAGTAGTTCAGTTCTTGTGAATTAACGATTTAGCTGTGTTAACAGGAGGGTTTCAGCGGAAATACAACTCGAGAAAGTTTGTCTACTCATTATCCTATAAAAATCTATTTAATTTTCAAATTCTACCTTCTAAAATCAATTAAAATCTTTTTCTTTAATAAACTAACTTTAATACTGATAATATTCATTCAAGTCCTACGTATAACCGCGACTGCTGGCACGACTTTTGTCGACCATAAATCAAATTACTAATTCTAAATTGCCTTAATTACTAATATTGATCCACAATATTCTGGTAACTGCTGTCTGTAAATCCCTAAAAACCATGTTGGAAGCGATTTCTAATGTTGTAGTTGCCGGAGCAATTAGAAATAGGCAATCCAGCGGGGGCAATGGATATTCCAACAGGATCCTTTCCGGATTATCGGGTACAGTAGGAATGGCGCCTATGAACTTTGGGGCTACGAAATTAGCTTCGTAGTGTGTCTAAAGGAAGTTGGTTTGAACATTTCTAGTGAAAGAAATAATTACCAGACTTGTGGGATGTCTTATCCAATTTCGGATGGATGTGAGTGTAATTATATAGGCTTAATTTAAATTAATATTAGGAAGGTTACACTCAGATAAAAATCAGATCTTAGAAACCTGAGAGAGGTGTAGTAGGTAGACACTTTCGAAAAGCGACCTACGATCTGATATCTATTTTATTTCACCGGTACATGACGATTGCTAAGGTCATGTGTAAAATATAGCTAACTTGTTTTGATGATTATAATGGTAGAATTTTTCTTTGTGGTAGAGTATTTAAAGCGAATCATGGGAGAACGAACATTTTGAGTGAGTTTATTCAACATAGGGTGTATAATAAGTGAGTGGATAGCGTGTTGGTCTACTAACCCCAAGATTGCAGGTTCGCCCCTGACCGTGGTAAGTGATTTTTGAAAGGCGGCAAAAATACGATACGCATGTCATACGATGTTGGCATGTCAAAGAACCCATTTGAATTCAGTAGGCCGAGTTCATAATGGCAAAATTAATCTCGGGAGTTTCCGCCAGCACAAGTTCCTCATTTCTCTACTAGAAAACGATATTGTGTTCAAGGAGGTCAGATATCTAACATCTAACCTCCTTGACTTTCATAGTCAAGGAACTACGAAATTCGACATGCAAGCTACCCTCTGGGTGTCAAATAGCAAAGCTTGCACCAGGCACCCGAGGCCATACGATATTATTATTATTATAAGTTAATGCTAAGGTAATTTTAAGTTACTTTTAGACATTAAGGTGCTCAAAAATATACACACATAAAAAAAGTTTTGCATCACCTCGGTTCCAAGAGTTCCGGAACCGTTAAATACAAAGGGAATAGAGATCAACACAAACAACATTTCAGCTCGTTTTATTGCTCATGAGACCCACACATTGCATGTTGTACCATCATACAGCTAGACTTTCAGCATTTGTGGTCCAGATTGCAGTACACACCACTACCTCTAATACCCAGTAGCACGTCCTCTTGCATTGATGCATGCCTGTATTCGCCGTGGCATACTATCCACAAGTTCATCAAGACACTGTTGGTCCAAATTGTCCCACTCCTCAACGACAATTCGGCGTAAATCTCTCAGAGTGGTTGGTGGGTCAAGACGTCCATAAACAGCCCTTTTCAACATATCCCAGGCATGTTCGATAGGGTTCATGTCTGGCGAACATGCTGGCCACTGTAGTCGAGCGATGTCGTTATCTTGAAGGAACGCATTCACAAGATGTGCACGATGAGGTCGAGAATTGTCGTCCATGAAGACAAATGCCTCTCCAATATTCTGCCGATATGGTTGCACTATGGGTCGGAGGATGTCATTCAGGTATCGTAAAGCCGTTTCGGAGCCTTCCATGACCACCAGTGGCGTACGTCGGCCCCACATAATGCCACCCCAAAACATCAGGGAACCACCACCTTGCTGCACTCGCTGGACAGTGTGTCTAAGACGTTCAGCCTGACCAGGGTGCCTCCAAACACGTCTCCGACGATTGTCTGGTTGAAGGCATATGCGACACTCATCGGTGAAGAGAACGTGATGCCAATTCCGTGGGGTCCATTCAGCATGTTGTTGGGCCCATCTGTACCGCGCTGCATGGTTTCGGGGTTGCAAAGCTGGACCTCGCCATGGACGTCGGGAGTGAAGTTGCGCATCATGCAGCCTATTGCGCACAGTTTGAGTTGAAACACGACGTCCTGTGGCTGAACGAAACGCATTATTCAACATGGTGGCATTGCTGTCAGGGTTCCTCCGAGCGGCAATCCGTAAGTAGCGGTCATCCACTACAGTAGTAGCCCTTGGGCGGCCTGAGCGAGGCCTGTCATCGACAGTTCCTGTATCTCTGTACCTCCTCCATGTCCGAACAACATCGCTTTGGTTCACTCTGAGACGCCTGGAAACTTCCCTTGTTGAGAGCCCTTCTTGACACAAAGTAACAATGCGGACGCGATCGAACTGCGGTATTGACCTTCTAGGCATGGTAGAACTACAGACAACATGAGCAGCGTACCTTCGTCCTGGTGTAATGACTGGAACTGATCGGCTGTCGTTCCCCCTCCGTCTAATAGGCCCTGCTCATGCATGGTTGTTTACATCTTTGAGCAGTTTTAGTGACATCTATGAACAGTCAAAGGGACTGTATCTTGGATACAATATACACAGTCAACGTCTATATGACGGAGATCTGGGAACCGAGGTGGTGCAAAACTTTTTTTCATGTGTGTATATGGAATAGGACGTTTCTCAGATGTTGTTATTTTGCTCTGTTATTGTTTATGTCTCTAGAGCACTATATAAAGGGTTATTGAAATGCCAAGTGAGGATGTGAAGAAAATGTTAGAGGAGATGCAGATGAAGCTGCAAGAAAGTATGAAGCAGAATTTGAAGGAGCAACTGCAGAGCAGTTTGAATGTTGTTAAAGGTGAGATAAAGGAGAATTTCTCTGCGAATATGGTAGATATGGAAGGTAAATTTCAGGAAGCGAAGCAGGACCTGGAACAACTGAAGCGGGAGCGAAAGGAGGACCTTAACACAGTGATGGTTAAAGTTGTTGATTCTCTTACAGATAAAGTTGCTGAAAGTGTTAAAGTGAGTTTCAAAACTGAAATTCAGGAAGTTCAGACTTCTTTAGAGGGTTTGCATACTAGTGCTTCTAAAATGGTTGCAAATGTCACGCGATTACAGGCCAGCTCAAAGCAGATACAGGACGATGTAAGTGGTGTACGGACAGATGTCGGAGATGTCCGAACTGATGTTTGTAATGTTAGGTCAGATGTATCCCATGTTCAAAGTAAGCAAGCAAGCTTGTAGTTTAACGTGACCGTTAATCTCGAGATCATGAGCCACGGGACCTCCTTTTTACGTGGAATCCGAACCACAGGACATGGCATTTCACTTCGAAAATCTCACATGCATTGACCGGGAATCATGTTCAAAGTAAAGTCGATATAGTCCAAGTAGATGTATCCCATGTTCAAAGTAAATTAGATACAGTCCAATCCAAGGTAGACTTAGTGCAAGCGGATGTGTCTAATGTACAGTCCGATATTGGTAATGTGGGGTTAGAGGTATCCAATGTCCAATCAAAAGTAGACACAGTCCAAGCCGATGTCACCAATGTTCAGGTTGACATAAATAAAATGCAGTCAGATGTCACTGATGTACAGTCTGACATAGGTAAAATACAGACGGAAGTTAATACGGTATTTGTAGATGTATCAAAATTCCAGGTGGACATCAATAAAATTAGACAAGAGGTAGAGGCGTCTAAAGAATTGTGTACACAAAATATAACTGCTTTAACGACACGTTTTGTTAACGATGCGATAAAAACTACAGCTTCTCTGGTCGAATTAAAAGGTAACGTAGAAACTTTACGAACACAGGTTATCGACCATAATAGAATTCTTAAGGCAGATATTGAGGAGGACATAGCTGAAATGTTAAAAGCTAATGTAGTTGTATGGAAAGACGAATGGAACAAATCTAGTGGGGAACATCTTAAGCAAATCCAAGATAACATAGAAAGGAAATTAGCCAGTACCCAGTAGAAATTAATAGAGAGATTATTGAAGTAAGAACAGATCTGGGTAAAAAGATGGATACGCTCACTAAAAAGCAAGTAGAGGATAGAACTCAATCTATTCAGGATGTTCAAGCTTTGAAAGAATCGTTAGAGAGTAAAACTAAAACGATAGAGGAACGATTAAACAAGGTTGTCACTAACGTTAATACCATGAGTGTGGAGAAGACTAATGAACTACAAGAATTATCCAAGAAGTTACAAAATATTAATCTAGGAGATGTTGCCAAACTTGAGACGTATAAGGAAGATTTAAAGAACGAAGTAGGACAACAGCTGAAGAAGATTATCGCTGGGATAGAAGAAAAGGAAAGGGAGAAGATAGATTTCGAAGATTCGAAAAATCAGACTAGAAGAAATAGCCTAGAAGAGGAAGAAAGGGAAATCAGGCCGGAAGAAAGATTATTCAGGTTTACGGAAGGTTTAGAGGAGAGGAGTAATGAGCTCGAAAGTTACAATAGAGATTTTCGACAAAACCTTCAGAATTCATATCCGAGAAACGTGACGGTCATAAGGAACTTTGAAGACAAACCGCGTAAGTTCAGCAACCTAGATAGTTTGACACCGATAGAGTACATCAGAAATATCAATGATTACTTTATCGAAGCGCATATTCCAAGAGAGAGGGTAATGAAGATCGTAGAACGCTTTTTATCAGATGGGCCCCTTGAATGGTTCAGAGCCTTCAGATATACCTTCATGAACTTCGATGAATTCACAAGAAGCACTAATAAAGCGTTTTTGGTCTATTGAAGCAAAAAATTCCCTACGCGCAGAAGTATACTCACGAAAATATTCAGGAACTCTTCCTACACGCTATGCAGAATTCTTCACGAGTCAGTTAGCCAGGCTCAGATTTCTTCAACCCCCGTTATCTACAGCTCAGTTGATAGATGCGATAGCCAGGATGCTCCCTGTTGAAGTCAGACGTCTAATTATCTCGTCAGGGATCAACGTTCTAGCAAGCATGGACGAATTGCTCAGAAAACTCGATAACACGAGCCCTATGCCAAACGTTGTTACGAAGAACCAAAGGCAAGAGTACAAAGACATTAACACAGTATATCTTGACCAAACACAACAGACAGACGATCCGAAAGAACCAGAAAAGGGAAATATTGGTCCTGAAAGAAATAATTATTTCCGGGATCGTAGACCAGAACACAGATACAGGAGATTCCGTGGAGGTCGTCCATATCAGCAACAGCAAGGACACAACAACGATAATAGCAACGGCAACCGTAGAAGTGGTTATTATCACAACAATAAAAACTACCGATACGATAATAATGGTTATTATAACAGGAATAACAATAGGAATAATCAGAACTATATTCGTAATAGAAACTCCCAAGATGAAATGATGACGAAGGAGAAGTATGAGGAACGTCATAAGGAAGGACAAGAGTATCTCAAGGAGTTGAGAAATAATGAGAATGGTAATGGAAGGGAAAATAAAAGTTTGATTTTAGATCCCGGTCCATCTACTAGTCAGAAGGGGAACCGTGAGAATATGCCTCAAGGACAAAAAAAACCTATTTTGAATAGGAATTAGAGGAGACGGGATATACTGCTACACAAAACCAGATTATGATAAACGAAATCTATGAGGTGACAGACGAAGACCTACTCTTCGAGAAGGAGATTGTTAGAGAACAAAGACCTTTCAAGTTCCCGATTATATGTGTTAATGTTGATGGACAAATATATAAGTCATTAATGGACACTGGTGCCATTATGTCTAGCATATCGGATGATTGTTATCAGAGATTATCTAAGGGCAAAAATATGACAGGTTTACCCTCATCTACTGTTAAAGTGCGTGGTATTTTTCAAGACAAAGCGGTAAAGTGCAATATCCAAGTTTTTTTAACTTTCAGATAAATGGAACCACATATGAACACATTTTCAGTGTGGTGAGCAAAATCAATTTTGATATCGTGCTAGGCATTGACTTCATTAATAAAGTTGGAGCAGTAATTGATATGCAACACCGAGTCATAAAATTTTGTGAAGGGTTAATAAACACAGAAGAGTTAGAAGAACAGGATTCGAATGACAGTCTAGATAAAGATCCTAGGGAAGAAATTATTAACAACATTATTGAAGAGGTAGAAAATGGACGGGAAATGCTTACTCTCCAAGCAGAAGGATTTGACGAAATCCAGGATGAATTTGAGGAATTAATCATGGAGTTTAAAGACATTTTCGATGATAAGCCTGGATTGATAAAAGACTACAAGTATAAGATTAGGCTTACGGATGAAACTCCTTATCAGAAGAGGATTTACCCGATACCAGAAAAGTACTATGAAGAAGTACGGGGGATAATCAAGAAAATGGAAGCTGACGGAATTATAAGGGAGTAGGCGTCGTCTTACATCAACCCTATAAATATAGTCAAGAAAAATAATAGTCAATTACGCCTATGTCTCGACGCCAGGACCATTAATTAAAGATTTTGCCCGAGGCACACCGACCGCCTAAAATACGAGATTTGCTCAGAAAGTTCAAAGGAAAAGAATGTTTCAGCGTCCTAGATTTAACCCCTTCGTTTTACCAAATTGAGCTTGAAGAAGAAAGAAAACAGTACACAGGGTTTCTGTTTGACCAGACGTCCTGGGTATTTCAGAGAATACCCTTTGGCATAGTCAACAGTGGTGCAGCCCTGATTAGAGCCCTTGATAACAAACTCACCGATGAAGTTAAAAAGAACGTGATCTGCTATATAGATGATTTAATCATATCTTCACCAAATGTCCAGGAACATCTTATACACATGCGTAAGCTTTTTGAAAACTTGAGAGACGCAAATATAAAGGTAAACTTCGATAAGTGCCGTTTCATGAAAGAAGAAATTAATTTTCTCGGACACACCATTGACCAGCATGGATATCACCCGAACTTGCAGAAAGTGGAAGCTTTTATGAGGTTCCCAAAGCCCACTAAGGTCAAACAAGTGCGAGAATTTGTAGCTGCGTGCCTATTCATTAGCAGTCATTGTCCAAAGTATTCAGAGATTATGGCACCTCTGTATGACTTGCTAAAGAAAAATAACCGTTGAAAATGGAGCAGTAACGCTGATGACGCCTTTGAGAAAGTTAAGGAGATGTTGAAAAACAACGTGAAATTAGAATATCCGGATTTCGAACGAATATTCTACATAGAATCCGATGCTTCACGTGTAGGCATTAGTGCAGTCTTATACCAAAAGGACGAAGAAGCAAATAAGCACTACATTGCGTTCACCGGAAGAAAGCTCAAGAAACACAAAGAGAACTACTTCACGACAGAACTAGAGGCCTTAGCTTTCGTGACAGCTCTACAAGTGTGGAAGAAGATATTAATCGGACATCAGATTATAATTATCACCGACGATAAGGCACTCCAATTTATGCTTCAAACCGATATGTCGAGTGATAGATTAACTCGATGAGCCCTTTTCACTCAACAGTTCAATGCTACAATAGTCCACCAACCAGGTAAGGACAATCTGTTGGCTGACGCATTATCACGTAACCCAGTTAGATATTTGCAGATTAACCATGTACAATTGGAGGAAGAAGATCAGGAAACCGTTAGGAGATTAGCCCGAATCGGTGTGTCACAGAAGAGACACGCTTCAATTAGGAAAATGTACAGGTTCCTTAAGGGTTACATGGATACAGCAGATCTAGATTATGCTGGTACTCAAAGGCGATCACGACACTATGTATTGAGCGGAGATCTTGTGTGTAAGTACGAAGACTCCGAACACACTAAGATTCGTATAGTCGTGCCCCCTAATCTTGTCGCAAAGTTAGTATGGTTGGCACACCACTCTATCGGACATGGAGGTTTAGATAAAACCCTCAGTACTCTTAAAGAGAGGTTTGTCTGGACCAACATGAGATCCACTATAGCGAAGATTATAAGATCTTGTGATAAATGCCAGAGAGGAAAATTCGCATCAGAATTATTGAAAGGAAGACCCAGAGCTATGATACCTTCTAAACCACGTGAGCTGATGACCACGGACATATTTGGTCCTTGTCCGAAGGGATATCAGGGTAATCAGTTCCTGTTAGTGACTGTTGATATCTTCACTAAATTCGTTACCATGAATCCTATGCAAAAAGCCAATACCAGAAATGTTGTGAGTAGATTAGAGAATGCTGTGTTTCCGAGGCTGGGAAACCAGAATATCTCTTATCGGACCATGGAGCGCAGTTCACTTCAGCCGAATTCGCAGCAGACATGGAAAGGTTGGGAATTAAGCACATTTTTTCAAGCGAGCGTCATCTAGAGTCAAATTCAAGCGAACGCAATATAGCAAAATTTAGTAAATTCTGCAGAATTTTCTGCCCAGATGATCACCCCAGTTGGGTAAAATACGTGCCAATGATTGAGGATTGTTTGAACTCCACAGTTCAAGAAAGCACGGCAGAAGTTCCTATGATTCTTCACTTAGGAAGGAATCCAGAAAGGCCATGGGACAATGTATTTGATTTCATTCCCAGAGATCTTGATCTAGGAAGACAAGCGAGGATCGATATGGCGAAAGAAAAACTTCAGAAAGCAGCAGAGAAGTGCTTGAAACGAGTTGCATGAAAACGTTTCAGAACACCGTTGGAAATTGGAAATTGGAACTGCGCAGACCAGTGAAAGCGGACGTGAGCAAAAAGATATACCCCAATTTCGGAGTTATATTTATTGGCCCGTTCCGCATAACTAATGCTTATGGGAATAATTGTTATGAGTTATTTGATGATGAAAATAACGTTACTTTAGGAAAATTAAACGCTAAAAATTTGAAAAGGTATCATAAGAAAATAGGCTAAAATAATTCAATATACGAGTTCAAGTGACATATAAAAAGTCTTGAATTAGTATGATTGAAACAATTTGCAACTGTTTTTTACTTGAGATGACGGAGGAATGCCCCCGTAAATTGAATTATTCAGGGACAAAATGAGAGTATTTTCCGTCCCCATGATAAAATTTAACTAACAAATATAATTTCTGGAAGTGTGACACAAGAGGGTCGTGTTACAAGCTCGAGACTGTGGGAGAGCCCGATCACATGATAGATTGCACAATGGACGCTTCTAGAAGGCTATTCTTAGCATAGCAACAGCGAGTTTGGAAATTAATATTATAAATATTATAAATATTATAAATATTGCCCAGAGCCAATGAGAAGAGGTCTTATTGAAGACGGGATCAACTTTATTTACACAATATGATGAAATTATGCATTTAGGCCCTTAGTAGAAGATTTTCTTATTTGGTAATGAAGAGAATATTAAGAGAAATTATGTCTGATACTTTAGAAACCGCTGATCGGTTAATCTACGCAGTAATAAGCATTGGTAATCTACGCGCTAAAATTATGGTGGGAGATTTATATGGTCGCCAAAAATACGACTTGGAGAGGGAGATCCAAGGATCGAGGTTCTTATTCCAGCATACTTTGAAGAGTGAGGAAGTGATTTTACTGGGTTAACGGAGATCCCAAGGCTTAGTCCGATTGCGACGACTGTCGACTTGTGGAGACGCGAGTATAGCTAGGTGGAGCGTTAGAGATCACCGCACTTCCATTCTACGTGAAGTTGCGAGGAACAGTGTATTGATTATATCTATTACATTGAGATTTGAAGTTAAATAAGCGAACATATATTAAGAACAGGTCGCCTACTATATAGTGTGGAAAGTCGAGCGCTTATATATTCACCGTTTCGACAATATAAGCCTATCAAGTTAGATTTCCAAATGTGTTGGAAATAGAGCTGAATATCATTATAAATTGCAAAGTGAAGTTGACAAACGCAGTTCAAGTGAACAGTGGCGGAGGAATTTTAATATTGGCGCAACACATAAACATTAACAGAATGACTATTATTATTCTTCAAACATTATCATTCAACTTAATTTATATTGTAGATATGATTGACTAAACAGGCATGTGCCAGAGATATATTCAATAGCAGGAGTTAAAATCCAACGATGGAGCTTCGTTAGACAACGGATTCTTGAATACAGACGTAGTGTACGGTCCATCTTGTGCATTTTCGTCAGTCTACGAACACTAATATAACATCAATTAGCAATGGAAACATTTCATTCACTATTTATATGAATATTTCCATAATTATATTCCAATGATGAAGCTGATACATATTTACGACGGAGAATGGAGACTTTACTGAAGAGATTAGTCAAGATGCTAGGGAAGGTAGCCTAGCAACCCAGAAGAATTTTCCAGAAGGATGTCGTTCGAGCCCAAGCGAATGTTGGTGAATTCCAGAGAGAGACGTTTCTTATCTCTGAGGTCGCAGATCCGAGGTTCGAATGCAGATCCATCTCAGTGTCTTGTACTGAGAAAACATGTAAAGTATTGTGGCAATACTAAGATCTTCAAGTTTTCGTCTAAATAAGGTATTAGTGTATCTCAATTGTTATATAGAGCTTGATTAGTGACATTCTGAGCCAGCGATTTTATTCCATATTTTCGTCGATTTTATTTCATATTTCTATGTTTTCACACTTCATGTATTTCAGTGCTTTTATGTAGTTTACACTTCAGATGTGTGTTGAGATTTTCATATTTCAAGATTATTTAGAAGATGATTGCATTTCATCTATTTTTCAATTTTATTCTACGGATCAGTTGTGGAACTGACACTAAAATTTTGTTTGAGGAATCATACTACCTCATAGTAGACTAGTCGTTTCGACATTCGAATTTTAATAATTTCATGTAAACCAAGTATTCTGACAAATTCTGATTACATTTAATTTGAGCACTTTTATGTAACAACATATAACTTCAAGAAAAGAAGAAACGTCGAATGATATTGCTATATCATTATTGTATATAAACTATCGGCGATCTGAGATATACTAGTCGTTTGATAAGACCGAAGTCTTAATTCCTATGAACATTCTTTGTGTAGAGTGGAGAAACATTACGATATTGACAAACCTTTCTTATTATCTGTAAAGCTAAGAGCTTTGTTCATTTAATATGTTAGAGGAAATACCTTTTGATAGAAGATTATTCAAATCTTTGGCTAGGAATTCAAAGCTAGTTTATCCCGGTCAGGATTGAATTCTATCTGACACTAAAAATAACATGTGTGTTATTTTATCCTATTTGTGTAACAACAAGTCATTTTGTAGACATGATATTACAACGATAAACAATTTATAGATTGACAAGTGAGATGAAACAGGAGTATTAGTTTTATTACATGTATTTGCGACAGACGAGTTAAGAGTTAATTATCTTGTTGTGGAGTAAACTTTAGGAGGTTAATCACGACTGTCTAATATCGTTCAATACAATTGGAAGTTTCGTTTGAAGAACTTACGTATGTATAATTGTAGTCCAGGAGTCATTTGCAATGATACTGAGGGTCATGCCAGTATTTGAGAGAAGTTCCTACATAAGATATGTTAATAACAATTAATCCCTTTTGATTATTGTTTAACATAGTAGATAATAATTGTTTATGCCATATATACTGTTATATGAGGTTTTGTAGAGCTATGGAGTGCGCAGGCGAGGGAATTCCGCATTTTAAGGAAGTCAAAGTATTGTTGTTCTTTGATAAAAGGCATGTATCATGATAAGAGCCGTTGTATACAAGTAGTTCAGCTCTTGTGAATTAACGATTTAGCTGTGTTAACAGGAGGGTTTCAGCGGAAATACAACTCGAGAAAGATTGTCTACTCACGTCTATAATACAATTATTAAATTTTATTAAACCCGAATTTATGTAATTACGTACAGCTTACCTTAATCAGTCGACTGTATTATACCGATAATGTAATGAAACCTATATAAGACGAGGTGTATGCAGTATATTAAAATTATAGAACGTTAGAAAAGGATGGTTATGTGAAAAACCAGTGTATATATTTAGTTAAGATTTTTGTTGTAACCGAGAAGTTAGAATATCGAAAGTGTCGCGTTAGCAACACTAGATAATGGATATTATTATAAACATATTACATGTAAATAATTTTTGTAGAAATGATTTAATTAGTTAAACAATTTATAGGATTTATTAATCAATTGTTTTGGGACAGTGAGTGTTTATGAGCGGATGTTTTGGGTGTGAATGATTATTCATTGTTAAGAGCAAATGAGGAAGAGTATTGGTCTAGAACATAGACAGAGTGCGAATGAATGTGTGTATAAAAATTTTAGAATGATTGGTTTAGAAATAGAGCAGTTATATGAAATTTTGTAAGATCTAAATGATAATTTTTACGTGTTTTATAAATACACACACATGCAGTCTCTGTGGGCTAGCAAGAATGATTCACCGTTAGTAGTGGAGAGCGATGACATAATATTTAAGCAGGTGTAGAACAATTGCCTTCTATTTATTGTATAAACCAGATTTTGAGTACGGCGTGATGCCAGTGTTTCATTGATGAAACAAAGCCACGGCACGTGCGTTTTACAACGCAGGTTTGTGAATGAAAACATGTGTATGGAATGCCATTCAGAGGATGAACTAAACGTTTTTATTTTTACGCTGTGTAGCCTTAAAACAAGCCAGGTTTTATACTCATAATTTTAATACAGCATTGTAATAAGATGTAGAGTTGAAAGAAGGTGTGAATGATTGCGTGTTTTTAATTTTAATGTCTATTGTTGAATTCATTTGTTGTTATTTTGTTTATAGTAGATTAGTTTACCTTTCTGTTAATAAATTCGTTCAGATTGTTTTCCATTGTTGTTGGAGTGTGATTCATTTTAAATATTAGGAGCAGAGTATTGTGGATGTAGTGTAGGCGAAGCTGAGTCCCAGTCCCCGAGGTAAGTAAAGGTGAGTGCCCCGTGTAGTTGGTTGTTGATCCACAATATTCTGGTAACTGCTGTCTGTAAATCCCTAACGACCATGTTGGAAGCGATTTCTAATGTTGTAGTTGCCGGAGCAATTAGAAATAGGCAATCCAGCGGGGGTAATGGATATTCCAACAGGATCCTTTCCGGATTATCGGGCACAGTAGGAATGGCGCCTATGAACTTTGGGGCTACGAAATTAGCTTCGTAGTGTCTCTAAAGAAGTTGGTTTGAACATTTCTAGTGAAAGAAATAATTACCAGACTTGTGGGATGTCTTGTCCAATTTCGGATGGGTGTGAGTGTACTTATATAGGATTAATTTAAATTAATATTAGGAAGGTTACACTCAGATAAAATTCAGATCTTAGAAATCTGAGAGAGGTGTAGTAGGTAGACACTTTCGAAAAATAACCTACGATCAGATATCTATTTTATTTCACCGGTACATGACGATTGCTAAGGTCATGTGTAAAATAAAGCTAACTTGTTTTGATGATTATAATGGTAGGATTTTTCTTTGTGGTAGTGTATTTAATGTGAATCACAGGAGAACGAACATTTTGAGGGAGTTTATTCAACATAGGGTGTATAATATGTTAATGCTAAGGTAATTTTAAGTTACTTTTAGACATTAAGGTGCTCAAAAATATATATATTGAATAGGACGTTGCTCAGATGTTGTTATTTTGCTCTGTTATTGTTTATGTCTCTACAGCACTATATAAAGGGTTATTGCAATGGCAAGTGAGGATGTGAAGAAAATGTTAGAGGAAATGCAGATGAAGCTGCAAGAATGTATGAAGCAGAATTTGAAGGAGCAACTGCAGAGCAGTTTGAATGTTGTTAAAGGTGAGATAAAGGAGAATTTCTCTGCGAATATGGTAGCTATGGAAGGTAAATATCAGGAAGCGAAGCATGACCTGGAACAACTGAAGCGGGAGCGAAAGGAGGACCTTAACACAGTGATGGTTAAAGTTGTTGATTCTCTTACAGATAAAGTTGTTGAAAGTGTTAAAGTGAGTTTCAAAACTGAAATTCAGGAAGTTCAGACTTCTTTAGAGGGGTTTGCATACTAGTGCTTCTAAAATGGTTGCAAATGTCACGCGATTACAGGCCAGTTGAAAGCAGATACAGGACGATGTAAAAGGTGAACGGACAGATGTCGGAGATGTCCGAACTGATGTTAGTAATGTTTGGTCAGATGTATCCCATGTTAAAAATAAAGTCGATACAGTCCAAGTAGACCGACAGTAGTGGTTGCGCTCGCTAAAGCGTTGCGTTAGGTCATGGGGCCAAGCTCTCTGCTGACTCGGTAGACGCGTGGGTTCGAGCCCCACCGTCGGCCGTCCTTGAAATCGTTTTCCGTGGTTTCCCATTTTCAACTCCAGGCAAATGCTGGGACGGTACCTTCTGACAGGCCACGGCCGCTTCCTTCCACATCCTTGCCCAGTTTCATTCACCATCATTCATTTCATCTCTCATTAACTCCTCTCATGAGGTTGGTGTCAGGAAGGGCATCCGGCCGTAAAAATCATCCGCCACAAAGACTTCCATCGCATCTCATCCCCGACCCCGTTGGAAAAACGGGACTAATAAGGGGTAGACATACACAGTCCAAGTAGATGTATCCCATGTTCAAAGTAAAGTAGATACAGTCCAATCCAAGGTAGACTTAGTGCAAGCGGATGTGTCTAATGTAATGTCCGATATTGGTAATGTGAGTTTAGAGGTATCCAATGTCAAATCAAAAGTAGACACAGTCCAAGCCGATGTCACCAATGTTCAGGTTGACATAAATAAAATGCAGTCAGATGTCACTGATGTACAGTCTGACATAGGTAAAATACAGACGGAAGTTAATACGGTATTTGTAGATGTATCAAAAGTCCAGGTGGACATCAATAAAATTAGACAAGTGGTAGAGGCGTCTAAAGAATTGTGTACACAAAATATAATATAACAACACGTTTTGTTAACGATGCGTTAAAAACTACAGCTTCTCTGGTCGAATTAAAAGGTAACGTAGAAACTTTACGAACACAGGTTATCGACCATAATAGAATTCTTAAGGCAGATATTGAGGAGGACATAGCTGAAATGTTAAAAGCTAATGTAGTTGTATGGAAAGACGAATGGAACAAATCTAGTGGGGAACATCTTAAGCAAATCCAAGATAACATAGAAAGGAAATTAGCCAGTACCCAAGTAGAAATTAATACAGAGGTTATTGAAGTAAGAACAGATCTGGGTAAAAATATTGATACGCTCACTAAAAAGCAAGTAGAGGATAGAACTCAATCTAGTCAGGATGTTCAAGCTTTGAAAGAATCGTTAGAGAGTAAAACTAAAACGATAGAGGAACGATTAAACAAGGTTGTCACTAACGTTAATACCATGAGTGTGTAGAAGACTAATAAACTAGAAGAATTATCCAAGAAGTTACAAAATCTTAATCTAGGAGATGTTGCCAAACTTGAGACGTATAAGGAAGATTTAAAGACCGAACTAGGACAACAGCTGAAGAAGATTATCGCTGAGATAGAAGAAAAGGAACGGGAGAAGATAGATTTCGAAGATTCGAGGAATCCGACTAGAAGAATTAGCCTAGAAGTGGAAGAAAGGGAAATCAGGCCGGAAGAAAGATTATTCAGGTTTACGGAAGGTTTAGAGGAGAGGAGTAAAGAGCCCGAAAGTTACAATAGAGATCTTCGACAAAACCTTCAGGATTCATATCAGAGAAACGTGACAGTCATAAGGAACTTTGAAGACAAACCGCGTAAGTTCAGCAACCTAGATAGTTTCACACCGATAGAGTACATCAGAAATCTCAAAGATTACTTTATCGAAGTGCATATTCCAAGAGAGAGGGAAATGAAGATCGTAGAACGCTTTTTATCAGATGGGCCCCTTGAATGGTTCAGAGCCTTCAGATATACCTTCATGAACTTCGATGAATTCGCAGAAGCAATAATAAAGCGTTTTTGGTCTATTGAAGCACAAAATTCCCAACGCGCAGAAGTATACTCACGAAAATATTCAGGAACTCTTCCTACACGCTACGCAGACTTCTTCACGAGTCAGTTAGCCAGGCTCAGATATCTTCAACCCCCGTTATCTACAGCTCAGTTGATAGATGCGATAGCCAGGATGCTCCCTGTTGAAGTCAGACGTCTAATTATCTCGTCAGGGATCAACGTTCTAGCTAGCATGGACGAATTGCTCAGAAAACTCGATTACACGAGCCTTATTCCTAACGTTGTTGCGAAGAACCAAAGGCAAGAGTACAAAGACATTAACACAGTATATCTTGATCAAACACAACAGACAGACGATCCGAAAGAACCAGAAAAGCAAAATATTGATCCTGAAAGAATAATTATTTCCGGGATCGTTGACCAGAACCCAGATACAGGAGATTCCGTGGAGGTCGTCCATATCAGCAACAGCTAGGACGCAACAACGATAATAGCAATGGCAACCGTAGAAGTGGTTATTATCACAACAATAAAAACTACCGATACAATAATAATGGTTATTATAACAGGAATAACAATAGGAATAACCAGAACTATAATTGTAATAGAAACTCCCAAGATGAAATGATGACGAAGGAGAAGTATGAGGAACGTCATAAGGAAGGACAAGAGTATCTCAAGGAGTTGAGAAATAATGAGAATGGTAATGGAAGGGAAAATAAAAGTTTGATTATAGATCCCGGTCCATCTACTAGTCAGAAGGGGAACCATGAGAATATGTCTCAAGAACCAAAAAAAAACAATTTTGAAAAGGAATTAGAGGAGACGGGATATACTGCATCACAAAACCAGATTATGATAAACGAAATCTATGAGGTGACAGATGAAGACCTACTCTTCGATAAGGAGATTGCTAGAGAAGAAAGACCATTCGAGTAACAGATTATATGTGTTAATGTTGAAGGACAAATATATAAGTCATTAATGGACACTGGTGCCATTATGTCTCGCATATCGGATGATTGTTATCAGAGATTATCTAAGGGCAAAAATATGACAGTTTTACCCACATCTACTGTTAAAGTGCGTGGTATTTTTCATGACAAAGCGGTAAAGTGCAAAATCCAAGTTTTTTTAAACTTTGAGATAAATAGAAGCACATATGAACACATTTTCATTGTGGTGAGCAAAATCAATTTTGATATCGTGCTAGGCATTGACTTCATTAATAAAGTTGGAGCAGTAATTGATATGAAAAACAGAGTCATAAAATTTAGTGAAGGGTTAATAAACACAGAAGAGTTAGAAGAACAGGATTCGAATGACAGTCTAGATAAAGATCCTAGGGAAGAAATTATTAACAACATTATTGAAGAGGTAGAAAATGGTAAGGAAATGCTTACTCTCCAAGCAGAAGGATTTGACGAAATCCAGGATGAATTTGAGGAATTAATCATGGAGTTTAAAGACATTTTCGATGATAAGCCCGGATTGATAAAAGACTACAAGTATAAGATTAGGCTTACGGATGAAACTCCTTATCAGAAGAGGATTTACCCGATACCAGAAAAGTACTATGATGAAGTACGGGGGATAATCAAGAAAATGGAAGCTGACGGAATTATAAAGAAGCAGGCGTCGTCTTACATCAACCCTATAACTATAGTTAAGAAAAATAATGGTCAATTACGCCTATGTCTAGACGCCAGGACCATTAACTTAAAGATTTTGCCCGAGGCAGGCCGACCGCCTAAAATACGAGATTTGCTCAGAAAGTTCAAAGGAAAAGCATGTTTCAGCGTCTTAGATTTAAATTCTTCGTTTTACCAAATTGAGCTTGAAGAAGAAAGCAAACAGTTCACAGGGTTTCTGTTTGACCAGACGTCCTGGGTATTTCAGAGAATTCCCTTTGGCATGGTCAACAGTGGTCCAGCCCTGATTAGAGCCCTTGATAACAAACTCACCGATGAAGTTAAAACGAACGTGATCTGTTATATGGATGATCTAATCATATCTTCACCATATGTCCAGGAACATCTTATACACTTGCGTAAGCTAATTGAAAATCTGAGAGACGCAAATATAAAGGTAAACTTCGATAAGTGCCGTTTCATGAAAGAAGAAATTAATTTTCTCGGACACACCATTGACCAGCATGGATATCACCCGAACTTACAGAACGTGGAAGCTATTATGAGGTTCCCAAAACTCACTAAGGCCAAACAAGTGCGAGAATTTGTAGGTGCGTGCCAATTCATTAGCAGTCATTGTCCAAAGTATTCAGAGATTATGGCACCTCTCCATGACTTGCTAACGAAAAATAACCGTTGGAAATGGAGCAGTAACGCTGACGACGCCTTTGTGAAAGCTAAGGAGATGTTGAAAAACAACGTGAAATTAGAATATCCGGATTTCGAACGAATATTCTACATAGAATCCGATGCTTCACGTGTAAGCATTAGTGCAGACTTATACCAAAAGGACGAAGAAGCAAATAAGCACTACATTGCGTTCACCGTAAGAAAGCTCAAGAAACACGAAGAGAACTACTTCACGACAGAACTAGAGGCCTTAGCTTTCGTGACAGCTCTACAAGTGTGGAAGAAGATATTAATCGGACATCAGATTATAATTATCACCGACCATAAGGCACTCCAATTTATGCTTCAAACCGATATGTCGAGTGATAGATTAACTCGATGAGCCCTTTTCACTCAACAGTTTAATGCTACAATAGTCCACCAACCAGGTAAGGACAATCTGTTGGCTGACGCATTATCACGTAACCCAGTTAGAAATTTGCAGACTAACCATGTACAATTGGAGGAAGAAGATCAGGGAACCGTTAGGAGATTAGCCCGAATCGGTGTGTCACAGAAGAGACACGCTTCAATTAGGAAAATGTACAGGTTCCTTAAGGGTTACATGGATACAGCAGATCTAGATTATGCTGCTACTCAAAGGTGATCACGACACTATGTATTGAGCGGAGATCTTGTGTGTAAGTACGAAGACTCCGAACACACTAAGATTCGTATAGTCGTGCCCCCAATTTTGTCGCAAAGTTAGTATGTTTGGCACACCACTCTATCGGACATGGAGGTTTAGATAAAACCCTCAATACTCTTAAAGAGAGGTTTGTCTGGACCAACATGAGATCCATTATAGCGAAGATTATAAGATCTTGTGATAAATGCCAGAGAGGAAAATTCGCATCAGAATTGTTGAAAGGAAGACCCAGAGCTATGATACCTTTTAAACCACGTGAGCTGATGGCCACGGACATATTTGGTCCTTGTCCGAAGGGATATCAGGGTAATCAGTTCCTGTTAGTGACTGTTGATATCTTCACTAAATTCGTTACCATGAATCCTATGCAAAAAGCCAATACCAGAAATGTTGTGAGTAGATTAGAGAATGCTGTGTTTCCTAGGCTGGGAAACCAGAATATCTCTTATCGGACCATGGAGCGCAGTTCACTTCAGCCGAATTCGCAGCAGACATGGAAAGGTTGGGAATTAAGCACCTCTTTTCAAGCGTGCGTTATCCAGAGTCAAATTCAAGCGAACCCTGTATGGCAAAATTTAGTAAATTCTGCAGAATTTTCTGCCCAGATGATCACCCCAGTTGGGTAAAATACGTGCCAATGATTGAGGATTGTTTGAACATCACAGTTCGAGAAAGCACGGCAGAAGTTCCTATGATTCTTCACTTAGGAAGGAATCCAGAAAGGCCATGGGACAATGTATTTGATTTCATTCCCAGAGATCCTGATCTAGGAAGACAAGCGAGGATCGATATGGCGAAAGAAAAACTTCAGAAAGCAGCAGAGAAGCGCTTGAAACGAGTTGCAGGAAAACATTTCGGAACACCGTTGTTAATTGGAAGTAAGGTCTTATTGCGCAGACCAGTGAAAGCCGACGTGAGCAAAACGATATACCCCAAGTTCGGAGTTATATTTATTGGCCCGTTCCGCATAACTAATGCTTATGGGAATAACTGTTATGAGTTATTTGATGAAGAAAATAACGTTACTTTAGGAAAATTCAACGCTAAACATTTGAAAAAATATCATAGGAAAATAGGCTAAAATAATTCAATATACGAGTTCAAGTGACACATCAAAAGTCTTGAATTAGTATGATTAAAAACAATTTGCATCTGTTTTTAACTTGAGATGACGGAGGAATGCCCCCGTAAATTGAATTATTCAGGGACAAAATGAGAGTATTTTCCGTCCCCATGATAAAATTTAACAAACAAATATTATTTCTGGAAGTGTGACACAAGAGGGTCGTGTTTCAAGCTCGAGACTGTGGGAGAGCCCGATCACGTGATAGATTGCACAATGGACGCTTCTAGAAGGCTATTCTTAGCATAGCAACAGCGAGTATGGAAATTAATATTATAAATATTATTATAAATTATGCTATTGGATCCCAGCCCAGAGCCAATGAGAAGAGGTCTTATTGAAGACGGGATCAACTTTAATTACACATTATGATGAAATTATGCATTTAGGCCCTTTTGTTAGGTCCCCATACACAGGAAGATCTCTTTCATAAATTATAAAGGCTTGTGGTGCATGAAAATTCAGGATCTTTAGCCTCAAATGGCCCAAATTCATAAAAGCCGCAAAAAAATGCTGATTCAATTCAGGAATTTTTGAAAATAATGTTGCTGTTTGTAGATATAATAGACTTTCTGTACTATATGTCGCACGTGAAATTGCATGAAAAAATTCTAGGTTACCCCTTGACCCCCTTAATTGCATTGACGAATTATACAGTCTACGTTGGTTCCGTGATAACCTTATAGCCATTTGCAAAATTTCACAGAAATGTAATAAATGGAGTAGCCTAATAATAATATCGAATGGCCTCGGGTGCCGGGTGCAAGCTTCGTAATTTGACACCCTGTGGGTAGCTTGCATGTCGAAATTTCGTTGTTCCTTGAATCACTATGAAAGTCAAGGAGGGTAGATATCTAAGATCCTTGAACACTATAGCGCTTTCTAGTAGAGAAATGAGGAACTTTGTGTTGGCGGAAACTCCTGAGGTTAATTTTGCCATTATGAACACGGCCTACTGAATTCTAATGGGTTCTTTGACATGCCAACATTGTATGACATACGAGTCGTATTTTTGCCGCCTTTCAAAAATTACGTACAGGCCGGATGTTTGTTTTAGACGATTGCCTTTGACCTTGAAGCCTGCGGGTGAGCCTGTACACAGTCACTCTCTCACCCTATCACTTCACATTTGTCACCACCGATCTGATGTAATGGAATTCCGGACTTGAGCAGACAGTACAGTCCACGTCGAAGTATTGTGTCACACGGAAGTACATGTTATGTAGTTACGAACAGAACGTCTGAAACAAACGTCCGGCCTGTACCACGGCCAGGAGTGAACCTGCAATCTTGGGGTTAGTAGACCGACTCGCTATCCACTCACCCACCGTGGCAAGGTATATATGGAGTGACATTGCTTCTTACAGAAATAGATGGAAAGTTGGATGCCACCCCTTGAGATAATGTTGTCATGGTTACCGATTTCCATTCCTTCATTAGTTTGTTAAATTAAATTAAATTAGTTTTCTGGGAATATTTCAGATACTGTTGGTTTTAGAGCCTTATAATATAGTTTTCGAGGCCCCCAAGTTTTGTTTCTGGCACCGGGGGGCTTTGTCTCCTCGTTGTACGCCATAATATAATACTAATAATAATAATAATAATAATATAATATAGGGATAGGAATATAATAGACCTTCCGTATCACACCCGCAGGTGTAAATCACGTGAAAAAATTCTAGTGTACCCCTTGACCCCCTTAAGCGCATTATACGTATTGATGAATTTTACAGCTTAATTTGGTACCGTGATAACCTTCTAGCCGTTTGCAAACTTTGACACCTATGTAATTAATGGAATTGCATTGCGTCTCACAGCAATAGATGGACCTCTGAGAATCTGTTGCCATGGTTACCGGCTTGTATTCGTTCATTAGTTTATTAAATCAAATTAGTTTTCTGGGAATATCTCAAAAATGGTTGCTTTTAGGGCCTTAAAATGTGGATTTCGGTGACCCTTTGGGGCCCCCGAGTTTTGTCTCTCACATTGAGGGGCTGAAAATGATCTTTGTCTCGTCCTTCTACTCCTATTTCTGCATGTATTTTAAGGGGGTAGGCCCTCTTTTATGAGAGGTACGGAGAAGGGTTACATCAATGATTAGTGTCATGCCTCTGATGGATATCTGTACCAAATTTTACGTTGATACACCCAGCTGTTCTCGAGTTATAAGGGAACAAAATTGTCCACAGACAAACAAACAAACAAACAAACAAACAGACAGACCAAAAAATTATATTCGCGCGCATCCATAATAAAATAGACTGAAACGCGTAAATAACTCAAATTTCCGTAGAAATTGCGAAAAAAAAACATACGAACTTTAATTTCTATGTTTGTAGAGATATACTGCACCACTCGGTGTTGGCGGTGTTTTATTGCACAAATTTAGGTTTTACTCGCTAACCGTTGGAGATACACGAAAAGTGATAAGGACCTTTTGGATAGAAAATTAAATGCTAAATCTCGAGCATGCATCAAAAGTTTGCTATTTCTTAGCGTTCTCTTTTGATTTGAAAAGGAAATATGAAATTTTGAAACCAAAGGGTGTAGTGACGTCACATATTATGAGGGTTTTACTCGCTAACCGTTGGAGATACAGGAAAAGTGATAAGCACCTTTCGGATAGGAAGCTCGTATGTGCCATCAAAAGTTTGCTTTTTCTTAGCGTTCTCTTTTTATTTGATATGGAAATATGAAATTTTGAAACCAAAGGGTGTAGTGACGTCACTAAAATGGTCGCCATTTTTTAATAGCGCAAAATATCGAAACTAAAAGTATCCTATATGTAAACATGGTAAATCAGCTACATCAATGCAAAATTTCATTTAAATCGTACCAGTGGTTCTTGCGTTATTGAGTAACACACAGACAGACAGATAGACAGACAGAAAGACAGACACACACACCATCTCATTTTTAACCTATTTTCAATTTTGAAAAATTAGGCTTATGAGATAACCTTTTGTTCGTGTGTGTGTGCGTGTGTGTGTGTGTGTGAGGTGAGTGTGTGTGTCCCCCTAATAAAATCTAAACGGCTGGAGTGATTTCAATGAAACTCGATAAGTTCATAGCACAATTCCCGGCGACCTCGACCGTGCCCTTCAAATTTTTTACGTCTCACCAATCCAACATGGCGTCTGTGCGAAATATTTCACTAGCATTCAATATCTCCGAAACTATTACCGATATCGCCCTGAAATTGTGTACGGTGATAAAGGGCACTACTAGAAGTTCACCTATGAGTTTTTCAAAAACCTGGTGACTACAAAACCAATATGGTGGTCAAGCGAAATTGAGACTTTTAAATAGACTTTTCTCGCGATTTAACTATCCAAACGTAATGAAACTTGGTACAGCAAATGTTTGCACACATTGTAATGCAAAGGAGTCTAATTTAGTTCAATTGTTTACATAACCTCCAAATGGCGGCTGTGCGAAATATTTCACTGACATTCTATATCTCCGAAACTATTACAGATATCATCATGCAATTTTGTACGGTAATAAAGGGTACTGATACAAGTTTATCTATGTATATTTCATAAACCTGTAAAGTACAAAACGAACATGGCGACCAAACGAATTTGAAATATTCTATTAGACTTTTCTCGTGATTTAACTCTCTGAGCGCAGTGAAATGTGTTACAGTAAATGATTCTGCAGATTGTAATGCACTGCCATCTAATTTAATTCAATTGTTTACATAACCTCAAGATGGCAGCTGTGCGAAATTTTAAAATTAAGTTTTTATTATTGTGTCATAATCATGCGATCGAAGTGAAAGTTTGAATAATGAAGCTAGGCAATAATTGTCCTTGAATGGTACATAACTCTATGGCCTATACATATAACAATCCTAAATGGCGAGCTTCCGAAAGATTTAGACGGTTCTCAATATCTATGAATCTTTTACAGCAACCAAACTGATTTTTTAATGTTTATAGAGACTATGAACATATGTTCACCTATAGGACTTTCAGTAACCTGGTGAACACAAATCCAACATGGCGGCGACGCGAAGTATAAATATTTAAATGAACTTTTCTCGCGAATTAACTATCCGAGTGCCGTGAAACGTTGCACGTTAAATACTTATACAAATGTTGATCCACTGGCATGTAATTTATTTCAATTGTTTGCATAATCACAAGATGGCTGGTGTGCGTACTTTTAAAATCTCGTTTTTAGCCTACTTACGATTTTTGCAAAAAATGAAAGTAGACTTATGAGATCACTACAGGGCGAAAAAAAGTGTGGCTGTCCGTGTGTGTGTATGTGTGTGTGTGAGTCTGTGTGTGTGTGTATGTGAGTGTGTGAAATCTGAATGTCGGTCCCCTCCCCTATCAATTCGAACACGGTGAGCGCAAATTGAACGAAATTTGGTACAAAGGTAGCACTAGCAAAGGACATCTCAGTGTCATTTTTTATATCGCCGCCATCTTGACGGAAACGTAATGGCGGCCACACAAATGTTCAAAGCTTAAATCAAATTACGACTAACCTAATCATCCGATTTCTACCAAATTTTGCAACAACATACCTTTATGGAGGGAGCATCCTTTGACAATCGTAATAGGTCATTAGCTGTATAGTTTGTGGATGACGGCCATCTTTGTGTCAAAATCGATTACCCCTATTAATTCGAACACAGTGAAACCGAATGGAATGAAATTGGGTACAGAGGTAGCACTAGCAAAGGGCACTCCAGTGTCATGTTTTATATCGCCACCATCTTGATCAAATCGTAATGGCGGCCACCCAAAAGTTCAAAGCTTAAATCAAATTACGACTAACCTAATCATCCGATCTCTACCAAATTTTGCAACAACATACCTTTGTGAAGGGACCATCCTTTGACGAATCTAATAGGTCATTAACCTAATAGTTTGCGGATGGCGGCCATCTTTGTGTCAAAATTGATTACCCCTATTAATTCGAACACGGTGAAACCGAATGGAATGAAATTTGGTACAGAGGTAGCACTAGAAAAGGGCACCTCAGTGTCATGTTTTATATCGCCGCCATCTTGAAGGAAACGTAATGGCGGCCATACAAATGTTCAAATCTTAAATCAAATTACGACTAACCTAACCATCCGATCTCTACCAAATTTTGCAACAACATACCTTTATGGTTGAAGCATCCTTTGACAAATATAATAGGTCATTAGCCTAATAGTTTGTGGATGGCGGCCATCTTTGTGTCAAAATCGATTACCCCTATTAATTCGAACACGGTGAAACCGAATGGAATGAAATTTGGTACAGAGGTAGCACTAGCAAAGGGCACCTCAGTGTCATGTTTTATATCGCCGCCATCTTGACGGAAACGTAATGGCGGCCACACAAATATTCAAAGCTTAAATCAAATTACGATTAACCTAATCATCCGATCTCTACCAAATCTTGCATCAACATACCATTATGGAGGGAGCATCCTTTGACCAAACTAATAGGTCATTAGCCTAATATTTTGTGGATGGCGGCCATCTTTGTGTGAAAATCGATTCCCCCTATTAATTCGAACACGGTGAAACCGAATGGAACGAAATTTGGTACAGAGGTAGCACTAGAAAAGGCCACCTCAGTGTTATGTTTTATATCACCGCCATCTTGACGGAAACGTAATCGCGGCCACCCAAATGTTAAAGGCTAAAATGTAATTACGACCAACCTAATAATCTAGTCTCTACCAAATTTTGCAACAACAAATCTTTATGTGGGAAGCATATTTTGACCAAACTGCTAGATCATCAGCCCAATAGTTTGCAGATGGTGGCCAAGTATGTGTGGAAATCGATTCCCCTATCAATTCAAACACGGTGAAACCGAATTGAACGAAATTTGGTACAGAGCTAGCACTAGCAAAAGGCACCTCAGTGTCATGTTTTATATCGCCGCCATCTTGACGGAAACGGAATGACGGCCACCCAAATGTTAAAAGCTTAAATCAAATTTCGACCATCCTAATAATTTGATCTCTACCGTATTTTGCAACAACATGCCTTTTTGTGGAAAGCATCTTATGACTGACTACAAGGTCATCAGCCCAATAGTTTGCAAATAGCGGCCATGTATGTGTGCAAATCCATTCCCCAGATCAATTCAAACACGGTGAAACCGAATTGAATGAATATTTTTACAGAGGTAGCACTAGCAAAGGGCACCTCATATTCATGTTTAATATCCCTATAGCACGTTGTATTTCAACAAGCTACTACAACCAATATTCAATTATACTCCTTGAAAAGGACAAAGAATTATAACAATACCCATGCATTTAGGAGAAAGTAGGCTATATGTTCTTTACTGAACATCTTGTTACTTCTTGTGTTCTAATCATGCGATTGAAGTTTGAATACCACACGTACACAATAATCTTAATGTAATAGTACAAAAATAAAAATCCATCCTGGCGACCATATGAAATATTTAGTTGGTTCTCAATATCTACGAATCTGTTACAGAAATGAAACTGAAATTTTGTATGTTGATAGAGGCAATTAACATGAGCAGGATATATGAAAATAGGCTGTATATTTCTTCACGGAACTACTTGTTATATATTAGTATGATTAGCCGAATATTGATGAAAATTCACTAAATTCTACCAAATTTGGCCAAGAGGTCTACAAACCATGAAATTTAACCAATTTTTTAAAACAGATTCCCCCTATTAATTCAAACACGGTGAAACCGAATGGAACGAAATTTGGTACCGAGGTAGCACTTGCAAAGGGCACTACAGTGTCGTGTATTATATCGCCACCATCTTGACAGAAACGTAATGGCGGCCACCCAAATGTTAAAAGCTTAAATGAAATTACCACCATCCTAATAATTTGATCCCTACCAGATTTTGCAACAACATGCCTTTTTGTGGAAAGCATCTTATGAATGACTACAAGGTCATCAGCCCAATAGTTTGCAAATAGCGGCCATGAATGTGTGCAAATCCATTCCCCATATCAATTCAATCACGGTGAAACCGAATTGAATGAATTTTTTTACAGAGGTAGCACTAGCAAATGGCACCTCATATTCATGTTTAATATCCCTATAGCACGTTGTATTTCAACAAGCTACTACAACCAATATTCAATTATACTCCTTGAAAAGGACAAAGAGTTATAACAATACCCATGCATTTAGGAGAAAGTAGGCTATATGTTCTTTACTGAACATCTTGTTTGAAATCATATACAACAGAAGCTTAAACCTATAGACGAACCGTGTGTCCATGTTTGTTAAACAAGACATTATACCAGAGACAATTAGGATACTTATGTAGAGTGTATCAAAAATAACGTTGTGTAACAGTAAATGCTAGTCAACAAACAGTTATACACTACTAATCAAGTAGTTCCGTGAAGACCTAAATCGCGTATTCTCATATATCCTACTAGTATGAATTGCCTCTATCTACATACAAATTGTCAGTTTGATTGCTGTAATAGATTCGTAGATATTGAGAACCGTCTAAATATTCTGGATGGTCACCATGTTGGATTTTTATATTATAGGCCTAAGATTTATGTACTATTACATGAAGCTTATTGTGTAGGTGTTTTATTCAAACTTCAATCGCATGATTAGGAGACAAGAAATAAAAGCGGGATTTTAAAATTTCGCTCAGCCGCCATCTTGTGGTTATGAAAATAATTTAATGACTTAGATGCCGGTCGATTAAACTTTGTTTAAGGATATACCGTATCAAGTTTCACTGCGCTCGGATGGTTAAAACGCAAGAAACGTCCATTAGAATATTCTAATTTCAAGTCGCCGCCATGTTGGATTTGTGCTCGCCAGGTTATTGAACGTCCCATAGGTGAACTTATGCTTATAGCCTCTATACACTTACAATATTTCAGTTGGATTGCTGGAGTAGATTAAAAGATATTGAGAACCGTCTAAATATTTCGTATGGTTGCCATGTTGGATTTTAATATATGTAGGCCATAGAGTTATGTACTATCAGGTGATGATTATTGTGTACGTTCATTATGCAAATGTTCATTTTGATCGCATGACAAGAACACAAGAAATAAAAACCTATTTTTCGAAATTCGCACAGCCGCCATGTTGAGGTTATATAAACAATTGAACTAAATTAGACACCAGTGCATTAAAATGTGTATAAACATTAGCTGTACGAAGTTGCATTGCGTTTGGATCATTAAATCCCGAGACAAGTCAATTTAAAACTTTCAACTTCGCTTGGCCGCCATGTTCGTTTTTTAGTTATCCGGCTTTTGAATGACTCATAGATGAACTTTCAGTAGCGCTCTTTATCTCCGTACACAATTTCATGGTGATACCGGTAATAGTTTACGAGATATAGAATGCCGGTGAAATATTTCGCAAAGCCGCCATCTTGAGGTTATATAAACAATTGAACAAAGTAAAATGTCGGTGCATTACAATGTGTATATACATATGCTGTACCAAGTTTTATTGCGTTTGATTGGTTGAATCGCGAGAAACGTCTATTTAAAAGTCGCAACTTTGCTTGGCTGCCATGTTGGTTTTGTCGCTACCAGGTTTTCAAAAGTTACATAGGCGAACTTCTAGTAGTTCCCTTTATCACCATACAGAATTCCATGGTGATATCCGTAATAGTTTCGGAGATATTGAATGCTGGTGAATTATTTCGCACAGCCGCCATTTTGGATTGGTGAGACGTAACAAACTTTGAAGGGCACGGTCGGGGTCGCGCGGTATAGCACTATGAACTTACCGATTTTTTTTGAAATCGCTCCAGCCGTTTAGATTTTATTAGGGGAGCACACACAAAAATCCTTACACACACGCACACACACACACACACAGACAGACACACGGACAAAAGGTGATCTCATAAGCCTATTTTGTTTTTCAAAAATGAAAATAGGCTAAAAAATCATCATACAATACCTGAGAGCTCTTCTAAAATTATTGATGTGTAACACGTTTTCACTAGCTTGCTATGTAGCTTTTGGCATGGGGGTGATTTTCAAGAAATAAAATGCAAATGGAATTGAAATGCAATACAAACAATGAGCGCGCGTGGTGGCTGAGATTGATACCACGACGTACTGTCGATTATGTAGCTATGTGGAATGTATATCAATTATGGTTTACTTCAAGGTTTGGAGATCCCATTAAAGATATTCCTACAATAAATGATATTGAAATGGTCATTCTATGGTGTGAAAATATTTATTAGGTATATGATATTTAATGAAAACAATTATGATTTATTAAATGTTTATATGTTTACAGTATTGTTATTTAATGTAAGCACTTGAGGCACTACCGACCAAAATACAGCACTATCTGCAATGTATATTGCATACTTGAAGGTTTTGGTGGTCCCATTAAATGTATTCCTACAATAAATGATTTTCAAGTTGTCGTTCAAGACGAGAAAATATTTAATATATGATTTGCTAACAGGATATGCCACTGGAATTATTTTACAAGTAGTTATTTTAATGACCAACAGAGTTCACTGTTAAGAAGGGAGAGCCCTATGTGGAATGTAGGATAACATGTATCATATTATACTTGATATGTGACAACTGTAATGCTTGTGATTTTTAGCCTACTTTCGATTTTTGCAAAAAATGAAAGTAGACTTATGAGATCAACACAGGGCGAAAAAAGTGTGTCTGTCTGTGTGTGTGTATGTGTATGTGTGAGTCTGTGTGTGTGTGTGTCTGTGTGTCTGTGTGTGTGTGGGTGAGTGTGTGTACTCTGAATGTCTGTCCCCCCCTATCAATTCGAACACGGTGAATGAGAATTGAACGAAATTTGGTACAAAGGTAGCACTAGCAAAGGACACCTCAGTGTCATGTTTTATATCGCCGCCATCTTTACTAAAACTGAATGGCGGCCACTCAAACGTTCAAAACGTAAAATCAAATAACGACTAACCAAATCATCCGATCTCTACCAAATTTGGTAACAACATACCTTCGTATAGGATGCGTCTTGTGACCAAACTACAAGGTCGTTCGCCATACCATTTCAGGATGGCGGCCGTGCGAATTATGCAAACTTTATAATCCATATCATGGGACCCACCAGTTCCGATTATCGAGCCGAGAATCGTTTTAACTGTTCTAAAGGAAGAGGCACGTTCGAAATTAAAAGTTTATTTTGTAATACTATAGTGCAGACGTGATTTTAAAAAGCTGAGCTGATTTAGTAAAAAGACAAGATGGCAGCGGATATCTTGTGCCTGACTTATATTTCACTAATTTGAGTATTGCATGCAATATAGCGTACTGATATAAAATAAATAAACTTTGTATGAAATGCTTTATATATAAATAATATACTCCAGTGATGAAATCGTTTAGTATAAATCACTATTTGCTAACAAGTTCTATGTAAGTCATTTTATATAGAACGATATTCGTTGACACAATTAGCTCAGTGGTAGAGCGTTAGCCTATCGCTCAAATGCCTATGGTTCAAACCCGATCAGAGCAATTTTTTTGCTTGAAATTTTATATGTTTATTGTTTTGTAATGACTCAGATGTTTTAAAATTAAGCGTTATATTGTGCATATTATGGTGTAAAATATATATTTAATTAAAACATAATTCGCCAGCAGATTTACTCGAGACATCTAGCTGCCAAAAAGGTAACTGCACGCCGACCAGATTTTATTGAAAAGTTTCTTCTTCTGGCCGCTAGAATGCACTCGCTCTGTTAGGATTATATTGTTAGATATTTCACCACTAGATATCACGACTAGTCTACATGGGGCTCCATTGATTACTATACCATTTGCATTCTATGCGCATCGAATTTGAAGAATGACAAGATGATACTACGATACATTTTTACTTTCTATTTTAAAGGGTTTGTAACAGCCTATTGTGCGTTATTTGAAAATGTTAATTGAAGTAAAGAACAAAACGATTTCACATAGTATCTGAACTCTATCGTTGGTGCTAGTTCAGGATATTAATTAATACTCCTATTTCAGCCAAATAGCAATCGAAAATATCCACATAGTTGGTATACACACGTCTCTGTAGGGTCATGGAAAGATTTGTTAATTCAATTAGGGTTGTGAAAGTCATACGCAGCCAGACGTGTAAAGACATGCCTCAACTCAAAGTTGGATGTTGCCCGCGTCAGGCCGATTATGTAATAATAATAATAATAATAATAATAATAATAATGTTATTGGTTTTACGTCCCTTTTAACTACTGTTGCTTTTAGAGACGCCGGGGTGCCAGAATTTTGTCCCGAAGGGGATCTTTAACGTGCCAGTAAATCTACTAACACGGCTCCCTCGCATTTGTGCACCCTCAAATGCCAGCTGACTGCGCCAGGATACGAACCTGAAACATACGGTCCAGCAAGCGAGAACGTTACCGCTGAGCCACGCCGCCAGTCCGGTCGATTATGTCTCCAGATCCATAACATTCTTTAGATACTTCTTATCTTTCTTTCTTTCTTTCTTTCTTCAATGATGGTAGCAGTTTTTATCTAGGTTGTGGCGTTTGGTAGAGGTAAATCGTTTCTAAGGTCTTCAACACAGAATAGTTCTATTATACTCTTTGATAAGAACAACGAGTTATAACTATACTCATACATTTAGGAGAAAGTAGGCTATATGTTCTTTACTGAACATCTTGTTTAAAGATGCCTTTATACCTATATTAATCACCCAGTTTACAAGACTGATAACTGTAATGCTACGGAAAAATCAAAACAAATCAAAAATGTGCATTGAAAAACCAAAAAGTGGTTGAGCAAATATACAGTCAACATGCAAAAATATATATATACAAACTGTGTTAATTAATTTAATTCAAATATATATATTTCTACAATAGGTATTCACACACACACACACACACACACAGAATACAGCTCTTTTTTGTTCACGTTTGCTTGTTATAGTTTTTAAATATAACACTTGCTGAACATTATTTTAGGGGATGAGGGTGTTACTACGTTGACCAATTGCACTATAATACCAGCTTTACGAAGTTCATCTTCTATTTTTAACAGCTCTTCCTCATAACCAATATGACCAGCCTGTTTACAGGCATGCAAGAGCTGTAGACGTTCTACTAATATATTAGGATCGTTCCATTTGCTACTTTTATGAATGGTTTTAAATTATCGGGAAGCAGTTCATCATTTTTACCATCATCATCATTATCATCCTCATCATTATAATCATCTTCATAATGATGATCATCATCGTCGTCATCTTTACCGTCATAATTTCCACCTGTGTCCACAGTCTGTTCAATGGTTTGAGTTGCCTTTGATAGTGTTGAAAGCTTCATTTTAGATGTGCTAGAGTGCTTTAACATTGTTATGTTATTATTATCATCATCACCATCACCATCCTTTTCACCTTCCCCAACCAACTTCTTGATGGGGTATGTTGTCTCTGATAGAGTTGAGGGCTTTTGAGATGTGTGTGTGTGTGTCTGATCATGGGTTTTACAGGAGGAGTTAAAGGTTTCTCATTAAACAACTTGCTAACAGCATGAGTGCGTTGTAGTGTATTGGACCTGAGGTTAATATTATCTTGAGCAGCACTATTTTTTTCTTGGACTTGGTTTTTTGCTTCGGTTTGAGCTTTCCTTACATTTACACTAGCATGATTATTAAGTTTACAATCATGATTGTTTGAAGAAAGTATGTCCAATTCTTTTGTCTTAAGCACTCCTCGACACTGTTTCGATCGTTGCTTTGAACAGCGCCAAATAACAGTTCCATTTTTATTGCTTCGTTTCACAATATATGAATACCCTTTATAGTATGCATAAGGCTAACCATACCTAGTCACTGATACTTCCATATCAACTGTCAAGCATAAACTAATTTCTAGTAAAGACAACTTGGTAATAACAACAATAGATTTATGTGGGACCATATACAGATGCAAAAAGTGGGAGCAAAAGTGGGGGCAAAAAGTGTCAGCAAAAGTGTGATTAATGTGGGAGCAAAAACTGTGAGCAAAAAGTGGGAAGCACAAAGCGGGAGCATATATGGGATGAAATGTGGGAGCAAAGCAAATATAAAAAGAGGGAGCAGATATGCTAACAAATATGTCAACAAATATGCCGGCAAAAGTAAATACACAAGTCAAGATAGTTGTAAGTGCAAAGAAAATATGGAACCAAATATGAGAGCAAAAGTGGTGTTTTTCTAAAACAACTAAACATAATAAACTTAGTCATAACCTAACCTAACCTAACCTACCCTAACCTCACCTAACCTTACTTCACCTATCCTAACCTAACCTAACCTAACCTACCCTAACCTCGCCTAACCTAAATTCACCTATCCTAGCCTATCCTAACCTAACTTCACCTAACCTAACTTGACCCAACTTTACCTAACCTAACCTAAACTATCAAAACTTCACCTAATCTAACTTTACCTAACCTAACTTCACCTAACCTAACCTCCTAACTCTCAGATCAAAATTAAATTCTGGGCATAGTTGAGTTGGAACCCAAGACCTCAGGGATAACACCAAAGTCTACTAACCACTACACCGCAAGATCGGCAAATTATCACGCAACACAACACAAAAATAAAAGTATCCTGTTGTGTAGCTCATTGGCTGACAACCATAGTTGGGAATTAAAACCCAAGACCTTAGGACTTTTGTTTTGAACATTATCAGAAATATTATTCCCATTTACATTTTGCTGCAGCTTATAATTATAAGAGTTGGCATTAATATTAGAGCAAAAAGTGGGAGCAAAATGGTGGGAGCAAATGTGGGAGCCAATATGGGAGCAAAAGTGGGAGCAAAAGTGGGAGCAAATATGGGAGCAAATGTGGGGGCCAATATGGGAGCAAATGTGTGAGCAAATCAGCTCACCTCGGATATCACCAGTGAGTGCTCATATCCACCGCTAGGTTGCGGAAACACACTTTGCGTGTTGTATGTAACTATCTTACAAAATTTGACTGCATGCAAAACGTGCTTGTATAAACTGTGCATAAAATTTTAATATACAATTAGCACTAAGTGTTCAGAACTAACATGCATAGCCTTTTCTAGGGTATATAGAGCATCCTTAGCAAGAAAGACTGACTAACCCAGGAGTGTAAGGCCTTGCCATATGCAGTAAGCACCTGTTGGCAGAAAATGTTTCCTGATAATAACGGACTTAATGAATATGTAACGTTTTTGAGTGTCGTCAGTACAAGTGGAAAAACCACATGAGTTTGACGTTTAGAAAACTCAACTCATCTCACCCCAACTGTTTGGAAATGGAAATAATTTGTTTTTGTCTTACTTAGGGGCTTGGAAATCATGGTCATCCTTCCCATGTACTGTACTTAGAGAAAATAATAAGGGGTCTTGTACACTATTATTAGCTGAGTATCTAATACAATTTTGCATACCCCTAGAACCAGTATCGAATTATAAAGGCATGCCATGTGTTACCGTCCTTAAAGCTAGTGATTTAAAACAAAAGAGGTCGTTATTTTCCACCACCCCCAAACATGGGCTTACATCTAGTGGAATGTAGGTTGACGACCATGGAGCCCCAGCGGAGTACGTCATTGCTTCCACTGACTTGTGCTAGGCTCCTGTTTATCTTCTTTCCCGTCGACCACACTTGGTCAACACTTGTTCTCTACCGACTCCGACATTATTAGGCTATCCAAGGCTTAGGGAGTCTCTATATTTTCTGAGTTAATTGACCCTTGTTTAATTTTTTCTGATACCCTCCTTGTGTGAGAAGGCAGCCTTCTTTTTATTTTATGTTATTTCCTGCCTTTTGCTGAAGCCACACTAAAGGTAGGGTGTATGTAGCCCCACCACTTGTGGTGCACCCAGGATATGGCTACACCCTCAGGGGCTTAGGCTGATCAGTTTGGAAGTTGGCGACCACAAGGGATTCCTGAGCTGGGTCCAGTTTTCCTCCTTTTTATCGATTACCACTGGAGCGGGACCCTCTCCTCTTATACTTTCATATCTACCTTTTATGGCTCTCCTTCCTTTCAAGTCCATCAATCCACATTCTTGAGGGTTGAGGGGCATTTTTTATTCCTTCTGTACTTTATTTGTCCTGTTATCCTTTTGTCTTACATTTCTTTTTTCTAGTTATAAGTGTGTAGTTAGTTTTAGTTATAGTTTACATTTAATTTTATTTTCACCATCAGCCAAACAATTAGGGGTCGATAGGACAGCTTGGTGGTTAAGTTTATAGAACGCTTGTCTTTTATTTGAAACAACACCATGTTGAATTTCAGACTGGGTCAAGAATTTTATACGTTGTTCACTTATTTCTCATGGCTTTGAAACTGGCTGTCTGTAACGTGATCAATATTAATTTTAACTTCAGTGCACGGTCTAGGATTGGAAATGAGGCAGCCATGGCTTCTGAATTACAACTATGTTAGCGTTTGTCGAAAGTATAAATAAAAAAAGGGGTTCAAACATCATGTAGGACATAAACTATTTTTAAATTCAGATTTGTGTTTCACAGTAAACACAATCATTCTCCGTTTAAAACAACCCATAAATTTATTTTTCTAACATGATAGCTTATAGGCGGGCATTGCTATAGCTTACATGTAATAGGGTCAACAGCTAAGGATTCAATTTCAATTACCTATACCTCTCATGGTATGACTCTTAGTCAATTCGTTAAACTACAGAAAACTTTTCTATATGTTCTGTTACATTATCATTTGACCATCTCACTGTGTAGTGTTTAACATACTTGGTTGTCTACCCTAAGGTCATGGCTTCCAACCCCGACTATACCAAAAAATTCATTTTCATTTTAAGGTTGCGATAAGGTTCATTGAGCCTTGTCAACCCTTACCTAACAACTATCTAGTCATGTACGTTAACACGGTACGAAGCATGTCTACTATCAAGCAGACGAGTAATATGAAACTTGTTGGCAAGAGCGCCGTGTTCTTATCACCAAGACGCATTACACAAACAAAGCCAGTGTCTCTGTGCAGATTCAACCCAGCGATCGTACGCAAGTGTGTGTTTGTTCAAAAAGCATCATTAATATAACTCAACTGTCACCACAGAGGTCCGGGTTCGATTTTCTAAAGGCTGCAACAGGGTACACTCAGCCTTGTCAGGTAAAACGTTTTGGGTCAATTCATAAATCATGGGAAGGGGTTAGCCATTTTCAGTCCAAAACAACACCCTCTCCGATAATTAGTTTTATAAAATCTCAGGTCGATAACCTTAACGTTTTGGCTCTTTTGGGTAAATTCATGGTGCATGGCAACGGGTTGGCCATCCTGATTTGAACAACAACTGATAAAACTCTGTAGCCTTATTCGTTAGCTATAAACACATTAATCCATAATTACCTAATAATAATAATAATAATAATAATAATTAGCAAGCTGTCATCCTCCAAACACACATTCATTAGAGCATGGTTTCACAAAGCTCTTATGCTTTTAAGTGTTTAATAACTTTTTCTCCTGTAACATTACTATTCCCTGTTTTAAGAGTGAAATAATCTATCGAGGTAAAAGCGTATGTCATTACCTATTTTTCAACTATCACACCTAATTTTAGGGTTCTTAGTTTGCAAGATATCGATTTTTTCAATTTGGGGGTAGTTTTCACCCCCTACTATTATTCATAAAAAACAAAAGATCTCAGGTTCAATTATCATTTTTACCCGTTTAGCACCTTTTTCCTCAGTGTAAAATCACTATTTACTGTTTTAGGGGTGAAATCATCTATCCAGATAAAAGCCTATGTCACAACCAATGTTTTAAGCTATTACACCTAATTTTACGGTTCTTGGTTTCCAAGGTATCGATTTTTCAATTTGGGGTAGTTTTCACCCCCTGCTATTTTTCATCAAAAACAAAAGATCTTAGTTTCATTTATCATTTTTAGGAGTTTAACACGTTTTTTCCCATAACATGACTATTTACTGTTTTAGGGGTGAAATGACCAATCCAGGTAAAAGCCTATGTCATCACCTATTTTTAAAGCTATCACGCCTAATTTTAGGGTTCATAGTTTCCAAGATATCGAGTTTTCACTTTTGGGAGGGTAGTTTCACCCCCCAAAGGGGGACGTCGCCCCAAGTGCTAGGACCCCTCATACAAGTCCCTAGCATGATTGGTTCGCGAGATATTAACAAAAGTGTAGTTAGGCACTTTTGACAAAGAAATGAATCATACATTCAAAAACGAGGCGTCACCCCAAGTGCTAGGATACTGCCTATGGCAAAATCCCATCAGGGGTTCAGAAAATATTAACAAAAGTGTAGTTAGGCCCTTTTGACAAAAGCCGCCGGTGTGCATACATACTAAAAATTACTCTTTCACCCTGGGTAAGGGTAGTTTTTATTTTGGGGGTTGACATACCTCGTTCATACAAAAGGAGAATTCACTACGAGTCCTACGACACCCCATATGTTTAAATCGCATTATTGATTAGCGAGATACTAAAAAGCGAATGACCTAATAGTTTTTGTTTTTTTTATAAATATTTAAATAAACCTCATCTATAAATAATCATTTAAAAATTCCGCTCTCTTATAAAATCCCTCAAGTGCGCATGCATAAAAAACACGTCTTAACCCCCGGGTAAGGGTAGCTTTTATTTTGGAGTGGATATACCCCCGTCCATAGCAAGGGGTGATTCACCACAAGTCCTACGACATCCTATATGCTCAAATCCGACCATGCGTTCGCGAATCATCGCCAATGTTCGCCAGAAAGTAGGCTATCATTTTGTTTTGTCCTAGACACTTGAAACTTGCTGTCAGCCTAGAGGGCATAGGGACCTTTCATTGACGTCAAGAAAACTTTTTTCTCATCTTCACCGCTTCCAAAATAGCGCCAATTTCAAAAAACAACAATTTAAAAAAAATATACCGACACACATTCATAGCAAAGAGGACGTCATGCCATTCCTAAATAACACATCGATCTAGCCTTACAAGCTCATTAAATTCGCCAAAATGTCAAAATCGCAATTTTACCTCAAATTGCGTTTCCAAATTCCACCCATTTTAAAAAAATAACCTCACCATCAAATAGAGCGGGAAAAATAGCATTTAAACGAGCCCTCACTCAACTCTAGTCCTCGCCCACCACCAAACCTTTTCCCAACATAGCCATACGTATTCAAGCACACACGCGACTTGAAACAGAATATACACTACCCCACTACTCGCGAATGACCTTTTAGTTTTGGTATTTTAATTAAATAAAGAGGCTATAGGAAAAGAGGGGGCATTACTACGAGTGCGAGATATGAGGTTCGGGGCCGATACAACGAGGATTCAATAAGTTAGTGGACAGAACCCCCAGGTTAACACTACTTGTTAAAGGTCAACCACGTCTCACGCGAACACTGCAGACATATCACGTGATCGCTCGCACAGCTGCACACTTGCACGGGTATCAGATGACGTCAACACCCATTAATTGTTATCTCCATCGCATAAATAAGCCAAAGGTTATCTGCTTCAAGCGGTTACCCAAAGGTTATCTGCTTCAAGCGGTTACCCAATGGTTATCTGCTTCAATTGGTTAAAGGTCGACCTCTTACCACGCTAACATGTGCACGTGGACGCTGCACATGCTCACACCCGCATGGCTATCAGATGACGTCATGATGATGCAATGTCCTCGCGATTACGCAATATCCAAATGGTAAAAATGTATACTACTGATACCCTACACAAGACACGGCATAAACCTAGAAAAAAGTTGCTGAGTTTTAGATTTAGGTTGTTACGTGAAAATTAATTTCGAAAACCATAATACAGTAAACAAGCATTAGTTTATTTTGTGGAATAGAACAACTAAAAGAATTAATGTATGCTTCATTGCGTCAGTCATTTCATGAAGTGCCGAATCAACATACACCGGATCTGCATGAAGTGCCTCAGCTGATAATGTAAAATCATTTCTTACACCATCTGCCTAAATTGGTCCGTCACTTCATGAAAAAACGCGTTAGATGGTGTAACTATCCCTATTTACATCATATGCCGGCTTAATATAAAGTTCCTAGGATCTTCATGACTACGACATATGTTTCACAAAACTCAAGCTCTTAAACCAGAGCGAGTTACAGTATGTTGCGGTTAATAGAAATGGATAACGGGAACACTACAATCTGATCTGTATTCAGTCTCACGAAGTGACAAGTCAAGTAGTAACAATAAAAACAAAATACAATCATTAATCGCAATCCATAGATTGCAACTCTCAAGAGTTGCAACGTCTCAATTCCCCACATCCTCCCCACCGTGGTCAACCTCCAGGGGGATGACCAGCTGAATGGGGCGGGTTATTGTGGCTCCAGTAGGGGTACGAAGAACCACCGTCCTGACGACTGCATCTCTACCAACACGGAGCTCCTCAATGCGGGCCTTGCCCACATGTGCCTCGGCGTCTTGTCTTCCTGGAGAAGTGCTAGGTCACCAACCCTTAATTGCGGAACTTTTCCCCGTGGTCGACGAACTTCATGGAAATTTCTCAATTCCAGGAGATACTCCTTCGTCCAGCGTTTCCAAAAATCATCCGATACCTTCTGTTGCGCAGCCAGCACTTTGGGCAGATCTTCATTCCCCGCACTTGCAGGTCCAGTCGGTATCGTGGTGAAGCGCTGTCCAATCAGAAAGTGGGCCGGCGTTAGAGCATTTTCTCTGTCTTGGGTGATGGGCCTCGAATTAATGGCGGCTTCGATATTTATCAAAGTGGTGTTCAATGCTTCCTCGCCGATTAATGATTTCCCCAGTACCTTTCGCAGACACCGCTTGGTCGTGCCTACCATCCTCTCCCACCATCCTCCCCACCAAGACGCCCTTGGAGCAATAAATCTCCAGGTGATGTTGTGATGAGCGAAGTACTGATGTGTAGGAGGGGCTGTGAGAGAAGTCCAGATGGACTCGAGTTCGCTGTTGGTCGCGAGAAATGTCTGAGCATTATCAGTATATACCGTGTGTGGTATCCCTCGTCTATCAACGAATCTCTGAACCTCCAGAAATGGGCTGAAGCGGGCTATTCTTGATTCATTTGGCAGAGCTACACCGTCTCTTAGAGCCAGATATTCTGCAGGGAAACACTCTTTTTGTACCGTTTGAATCCAATATTTGCGTGAGTTTTGAAGCTCTGGCGCTGTTAACTCCCCAGAGAACCGTTCTTTTCTTCGAACATGTTGCAAGAAACGAAGTATCCAATTATGCCAATGCACGCCTGTATCATGTGGTAAGAGTTCGTCCCATCCAATCCCTCTGCACCAGGTTTCTTGGAACAGTATTTTCCCAATAATCGATACCGGTGTTAAAAGTCCCAAGGGGTCATAAAATCGGGAAGTAGTTTGTAACAGTAATCTCTTACTAGCGGGTTCCTGCATGCGATTATCGGTGATATCATGGTCGTCTATGTAGAAAGTGTCAGTTTCAGTGGACCATTTCACTCCTAATACTTGCGTATTGGTCTCTAGTACCCGACCTTCGGACGTCCAGATGCACTTCAGTTGTTGAGAGTTCGTCGCCCATTTCGCCATGGGCATGTGAATTGTGTTTAGCAGTCCTGTGAGTTCATAATAAAGTTTGATCACTTGGTTCTCAGTTTCACCGCCGGTTACAAAGTCATCCATGTACGTACTACAATCTATAAGGGCGGCAGCATTTGAGAAGGCAGAGTCATGGATATTGGTTAGTTCCCTTAGTGTCGCTGAAAGTAAAAATGGACTGCAAGTTAGACCAAAGGGGACGCGAGCAAAACGGTATATTACGACTTCATCTGTTGTTTCGTACACTCCTTCGCCTTTGGCAAGCACATCGTACCAGAAGAATCTGGTCAAGTCTCGATCTTTGGAATCGAGTACAAGTTGTAAGAATGCCTGAGAGACATCACCAATGATGGCTACCGGGTAGCTTCTGAATCTGAGGAGAACAGAAAGTATCTCAGGCAGTAAATTTGGCCCCATTTCGAGGGCCTCGTTAAGGGACGGACCACCTCCTTGACGAGAAGATGCATCAAACACAATCCTCCATTTCGTTTTCCCAGATTTACACTTCTTAACTAAATGGTGAGGCAAGTAGAACGTATCACCAGTTGTTTCAGAAGGAGCATGTTCAACATGGCGTTTTATAATATAGTCCATCATCTGTGAATAATAAATCTCCTTCAAAGGTTCATTCGCCTCTAGTCTCTTTTGCAATGCGTTGAATCGTTTTACCGCATTAGCATGGTTGTTGGGCAAGATGATACCTGATTTTCTAGGAAGAGAGACCACACGCCGATGGTCTTCTATTCGGTAAGAATCATGAAATTCCTTAAGTATCGCAGAGTTATTGGAACTGAAATATTTATCCTGGCTCTCCCTGATTCCCATTGTTTCCAGATCCCAGAACTGTCTGAGTGTCTCATCTAAAGGTGAGGGTATATGTTCAGAATGAATATGGTTTACCAGTGATGAATTCAAGGTGATGCCTGATCGATTTCCTGTCAATACCCTTCCAAACATGGTTGGTATGAGTACCACGGAGGTGGAAATGCGCACTGGTGAAGTGTCCTTTACGATTTTCCAATAACAATCTCCTCCAATAAGTATTTCGATAGGCAAAGGTGGCTCTGATTCATTCTTTGGGTCAGCCAACTGTAGTTTTTGAGTGTGTGCTAACATATTAACATCATCAGGAACGACCGGATGAGCTGAAAAGGCATGGCTACTCTCAAATGCAGTAATATTTGTAGCCGAGTTTGTCCAGATGCTCTTTATGGAAAACTTAACAAGGTTACGTACACTCCGATTGGTTGGAGACGATTCAAAGGCGCCAATAGTTAAGTCTTGGCGGCCAATAACTTCGAGTTTCAGTTCGTTAACTACAGACTCAAGGATAAAACTGGATTGACTTCCATCATCCAGTATGCAACGCGTCTGTTTAGTTCGCACATTGGGACCCGTAACCCATACTCGCGCGGTCTGCAGGTAAGTAAAGTCGGATGGAAGAGAATCTATCTTGTTAACGGACGTAATGGTTGCCGCTGCATTAGTAGATAAGTTTCTACTGCAGACAGATCTGTGATGCAAGGCTTTGCAGGAAGAACAGAATGCCTTACCCTTTCGGTTGCAGTTCTTCACGGAGTGTCCACGGTTCAAGCATAGAAAGCAGCGGTTCGTGTTCCTGAGTTTGGTAAGCCGACCGTTAACGTTAGAAACTGTCTTGCATTCTTGCGCCCAGTGTGCGCGGGATTCGCAAAAGACACAAAATGGTTCCGGTGCAACCTTCCTATTGGATTGTTTCTTATTTGAATCAACGTGCAGTGCTGCTGTCACGGGAACATGAGTCGAAGCAGATGTAGATCCATGAATCTTGTGCGTCACCATAGCCCCATCTACTTCTTCTCCCAAGAATTCCATGAGCTTGAGAATATCGCCTTCTGAGATATTTTCCCTCTTCGTCTGAATTATCCAACGGCGACAAATATCAGCGGGAAACGTTCTAAGTATTTTTGGAGCAAGAACTCTCCCGTAGCCGTTTACGTCTTCTCCCAGCGCACGAAGCGCTTGTATGTGTCGATGGCAATCGATGAACGTGTCGTTGGGTGCTTCAGAAGTAGCGTGCTGAATAGGTCTGATCCCCTCTAGGTAGTCTAAGTGCGCCTGTATTATTCTGTTTTTATCCCCGTAGCGAGCTTGTAGAATCCGTTTCGTTTCCTCGTATGTATCTGCTATTACGGCGATTCCATCGACTATCCGCTTCGGCTCGGCTTCCAAGTACCCGCGCAAAAATATGTGTTTATTTATGGTAGGAAGGAAAGGGTCTTTATCAACGGATGCCTCGAATTGCTCCCAAAAACGTGGCCAAGTTGCGATGTCACCAGCGAAGGATTCTAGCTTAAATGGCGGGAGTCGAACTGAGTGTGAAGCCTGAATTGGAATAGTAGGTGTAGTTGGCAGTGATTCAGGGATACTTAAATTAGCGGCTGAATTTGACAATTTACTTGTAATTGTTCTCGATGCCCTTGTGATAGCGCGTTTCGCTGAGTCTATATATTCTTCACAACTCTGAACATCAGTATCGTATTCAGTGTCCGATAGTAACTCATGTATAGAATCATCAAGTGTGGTTAAGTTGTTGAGAGTTTCCTGTAGTCTATCTCGGTAGTGCTCCCAGTCTTCGAATGAAGTATTATCAGTGAAACTGTTAATTTCCGTAACAAAGCGTGTTGTATTTACCCTCTGTCTGGTTCGCTTTCTTCTTAGATTGTGTAAAATTCCATCTGTTTGATCGTTATTGCTCATGTTATACGTGTGTTCACGGAAATGTGCAAGGCAAAGAGTTGTCAATCTGTTATCTGAAGTATCGAATGATTTTCGGTCAGGTGCTACTAGGATCGCTAGTGTCGACGCTTAGATTGTGCGTTAATTACTATGGTCAGTTTTATATTATCTATGGCCTGCGCTCCAAATTTATAATATCTATGCTTAGCACCAGTTGACACTACAATATGCACGAACGAAACATACTGTTATTACACACATACATAACCTAACAAGAAGTTATTTGAGTTATTCAACAGTTATTCGGTTTACAAATGTGTAGCTTTATCACTTATCTGTAGTCGGTTGCGAAGTTGGAAACCTTCCGTCCAGTATAGTGTAATTGCAAGTCTTCCCTCACAGTCTGGAGGTTCCGTAATGCAATTGCAGAGTAAAAACTTACGAGAGGCTTCAATTCCTGCAGTATAGGCCTAACCAGATTATTCCTTAAAAGCACTTGATATCATGCGATATCCCGGGTTTCGGCACCAAATGTTGCGGTTAATAGAAATGGATAACGGGAACACTACAATCTGATCTTTATTCAGTCTCACAAAGTGACAAGTCAAGTAGTAACAATAAAAACAAAATACAATCATAAATCGCAATCCATAGATTGCAACTCTCGAGAGTTGCAACGTCTCAATTCCCCACACAGTAGAAGATGCGGTATGTGGCATATCTTCCAAATCGTCTCAATAGTAGAGGAAAAATCTTGCACTTCTTGAAAAGTAAACGAAAATATATGTATTTGTTTATAAAGAGCGTTTGAACAAATTAACAAGAATATAGACCCTGGTAGAACTGTGTGGCATCTTGCCCGCATAACACTAGAGCCAGGCGGGCGTCCACAAGTAACCGATTGGGATTCAAAAGAACAGAATTACCTGCAACAGTGACTAATTGCACACTGATTTTATAAATATCCATAGTTGGTTTAAAAAGTGCGTTTAAACAAATAAATAAGAAGCCCGCATAACAATAAAGTCAGGCGGGTGTTTTATGCGTTTGCGAGATTTCTCGCACAGGTCTCCTAATAACTTAATAATATTATGGGTTTTACGTCCCCTTTAACTATTGTGACATTTAGAGTCGCTGGGAAGCCAGGGTTTTGACCTGAGGGGGATCTTTAACGTGTCAATAAATCTAATGACACGGCTCCCTAGAATTTGCGCACCCTTAAATGTAAAACAAAAATATTGCAATGCAGCCGAAATAAATCAGAATCCTCTATGGACATCAAATTGGCAGGTGAAAAACTAAAGGAAGTAGGAGACTTCTGTTACTTAGGAAGCAAAATATTCAGTAATGGACGAAGCGAAGAGGATTTAAAAAGTAGGTTAGCTCAGGCAAGGAAAGCAGTTCTACAGAAAAGGAATCTGTTGACATAAAATATAGATTTAGGTGTCAGGAAGTCATTTTTTAAGGCCTTTGTCTGGAACGTGGCACACTATGGAAGTGAAACTTGGACTATTGGTGCAGCAGAAAAGAGGAGAATTGAAGCGTTTGAAATGTGATGTTACAGGAGAATGATGAAGATCAGATAGGTAGATAGGGTTACAAACGAAGAGGTATTAAGACTAGTGTGATAGAAGAGATGTTTCTGGCGATTGCTAATGAAGAGAAGAGATAGGTTGGTAGGACACATATTAAGACACCCAGGAATAGCAAGCTTAGTTATAGAAGGAAGGGTTGAGGACAAGAATTGTAGGGGTAGACCAAGGTTAAAATATGTTAAACAGATTACCTCGGACGTAGGGTGTAGTAGCTATGTAGAGATGAAACTATTGGCTCAGGACAGGGAGACATGGAGAGCTGCATCAAACCAGTCAAAAGACTGAAGACTCAAACAACAACAAATGCCAATTGATTGGGCCTGGTTCTGATCCCGCAACCCTGGGAACAGCATTCGAGAGTTCTTCCTCCAGTTTGTTCTAGTAACCATTACCGCTACAACATTCTACAGTATGTCTGTTACTTTCCAGCTTATGAATAAGATATCTTGATGCAACCCAGCTTTCACTCTCATACAGCAGAGTCGACCTGAATACATAACGATGCAATGAGGGACCTACTGTGACTTCCTTCTTGAAAAAATCATTGAGGGCTCATTGATTTACCTCTCCCGCTACTCCATCGTAATTGTATCACTATACACCGATCCAAGTAACGTATTTGAAATAGTCCAGCTGCTACAAATTATATTCCAGCACATTAGCCCAACATGTTGAGCCACGCTCCAAGGCTGACGGACTCCCGGCGTTGGGAGAGGCAATCCTGAGTGTACGTCTTCTCTAAAATGTCGTACGTTCCTTCCAGGCAAATGCCTGGATGGTACTCTCTTTAATGTCGCAGATCATCTACACCCAACACTTAACCATCGGATCGTAAAGTCCTTGCCCCTATGTTTTTAGCCCAAAAAATTACATACCGGTATTACAAATATACGTACCACACACTATGTTTCCACATAATCTCCATATTTATTCAGAAATTTGTCCCATGGCACTAAATTTGAAATGCCCCTGTGGTAGAATTCAGCCGCTGTCCTGCCAGGAACTTCCTCAGCGGACCATGACAATGCGAGACCACATGTGGCAACCAAAACCAACAACAAGCTCCGGTCATTTCACTGGGAGAGTCTGGCCCACCCACCAGACAGTCCGCACCTCGCCCCTAGTGATTTCCACGTTTTTGCTCCGCTGAAGAAGTTCCTGGCAGGACACCGATTAATGTGCAACGATGTCGCCAAGACAGTAGTCTGACGATGGTTCCACAGTCAGCTGGCTGAATTCTACCACAGGGGCATCTGAGGTTTATACAAGCTGTAAAATTATGTTACATGGGCTAGATCTCGTTAATATTATTATCATCGTTTGTTTTACATCATTATGCCCGTCTAGGAGCACGATTGAACCAATCAAGCTGATCTTGCTTTCTTGTCTTACCAAAATCTCTTCATCTTCTCGCTATATCTCTTTCTTCGCTCCTCCGTCCAGTTTCTTTTAGATGCAATGTTCGGATGGTCTGAAAATTAATCATCGTCAACTAGTTCTCTGAATTTAGATCTGTCCAGTACCATATCACTTGAAATGTCTATTTCGTGGAGGTCTTTTTCAACTTCAAGCAGGCAGTTTTTCTCAGCTTTCTTTGAGAGAATAAGATTTAGAATTATTTTAGTCAGTCTTATAAAGGGTTACGAAATAACTGGAGGGATCCTCTCCCAGATATTTGAAAGATTACTATTTTCTTTTTCTATGTATCAATTTTTCAAATATTATCATTATTATTATTATTATTATTATTATTATTATTATTATTATTATTATTTCAACAACAAAATGCGTGAGGGTCGTCAGGGATGGTTTGGGCATGTGCTACAGTCAGGAGCGGACACCTTTGCAAAACAGGGCTACACACTAGAGGTCGCCCGGAAAAGACCAAAGGGGTGACCGAGACAAAGTTGGGCCGATACACTGCACAGGGATATGAAAAGCGTCAACCTTCATCCAGACATGGCCTATGACCGAGAAAAGTAGAGACAGCGGATTCACATAGCGGAACCTGCCACGATGCGGGACAAACGCTAAATAAAAAGAAGAAGATTATTATTTTATTAAATTAATCATAATAATCTACTAACATTTTATATGACAGTGGTTTGTATACCAATTACTATCGTTGTGGCAATATATAAGTGTATCATGAAAGGTGCTGTTGCTTGAATCTTTCCGCTTTATTTTAACAAATTTTAATTAGCTACCTGTTAACGTTCTTCTCTCTAATTCTAGTTTATTCATAGAATAAATGATCACTAATTGGTACCAGTGAGTTGAGGTCTCAGCATAACAATAACCACGGGTAGCTAATTAAAATTTGTGAATGTGTTCATATTTCCGAAAACCAAACATATTTCCTGAATCTTCTTGATCTAATAGACGAAACAAAAACCAAATCAAAATCAGAAGCAATCATAAAATCAGAAGCAAAATCTATCACAAAACCTAACAATAAAGACAATCAATCACAAAATTAAAAGTAAAAACAAAATTTAAATAAATGAACAAATTCAATAACACAAAAGACTAACATTTAACAAAACAAAAGAACAAAAAATCTGTCCTGTAAAGGGTTAAGGAATAACTCGATCGATCCTTCTCCCAGCTGTTTGAAAGAATACTGAGTGATTTTTTTTCTATTTTTAAAAGCCAACCATCCATAAAAAGAGAACGATGTCGCTGAAGAGCAAAAAAGCAATTCCGCGGCAATCTGCTCTCACCATTGCTCAAGGAATCGATATTTCAACCAGGGATTTCCGACGTTATCATAGGCTCGTGTGAACTTGTCACGGTGTAACGCTCTGCTGCCTGGAAAACAACAAATTAATCGCTCATGGAGTTCAAAGAACTTCATTAATGAAGTGCGCATACTCATCAAACGATACTGTAAACAGCCACAACTGCATACATAACAATTACGTCATTATCCCATACTCCCCTGTTCACGTTCTTCTCTCTAATTCTAGTTTATTCATAGAATAAATGATCACTAATTGGTACCAGTGACTTGAGGACTCAGCATAACAATAACCACTGGTAGCTAATTAAATTAAATTAGCAGTTTGAAGGCGTGGTGGTGCAGTGGTCAGGCTGCTTGCTCCTCACCAAGGCAGACCGAGTTAGAATCCCGCTTAATGTAAGTGAGTTTTAAATGTTGTCTTGTGCCAGTGTCGTAGTGAAGGAGGCGTGGCTTGTGCGGTTCGTATTTGGAGGCACCTCGCTATTGGTATTTGGTCTTCTATAAAATAATATAAAAAATACGGAAAAACTGTGGATACTCGGTCGCGTGAAGGTAGCTTGTAGTTTAAAATGACCGTTAATATCACGATCATACACTTTAGGATCTCGTTCTTTACGTGTAATCTGAACCACCGGACATGATACTTCTCCCCAAAATTCTCACGTGCATTAACCGAGAACTGAACCAGATCCGGTTTGGTGGAAGGTAAGCAGCTTGGCCGCTGCGCCATCACGCTCGTCAAGTGGAGGGAAGGAGGTGATGTAGTGATTATCACGTGCACACAGTACACAAAAATTTCAACTTTTGTACCTTGGAAAAGTTGACAGTGTCAGACCTCCAATGCCAGACCTCCAATGCCATGACAGACGCAGGAACTTTATTAGTTGCAATTCCGCTGCATACTGTCAATTTTTTTGGAAAAATATTTTGGAGAGTTTCTCAATGCCAACGGAAATTCATTTTGACTCAAGCATGACGAGATATCATTATTCAAGGTGTACGGGCGTTTCAGAAAGAGCAGAGTTCTTTTTCTTTCTATTTTTTAGTGGAAGGAGTGTAGATACATGTTATAAAGTTATCAGGAGTGCCATTTAACACAGAAAACACTCAACGGTATGCGAATACACGAACGGTAATGGGTATAGCTTCACTAATATAGAAACAGATCTACAAATGTTACACCACTAGGCAGAAGGCAGGATAATTGACTTGAAGGAGTTTGAATGAAAATGACCTATGATAAATGACCTACACGAACACGAATTTTTGAGACACGCCCCTATTCGTGATTTAAGGCAATTGAACAGCCATAAACATTTCCAATAAAAAGCAGGAAGTGACATTGAGATGGAAGTCCGACTATGAACGAGATGAGGCAAGGAACCAATGATAAGAGAAAAATGTTAGTTGGGAAGTATGTACAATGTACCCAATACTCAATAAACCAAGACTTAAGTAAGGCAGTAGTCAGCTATAGAACCCAAAATCATGTTCATAAACTAGGTGCGGCTTATAAGAGTGGTATACTTAAGCCAAGGTGAACGATGAAGATTGGGCTATAGTTATTGAGAAGGTCCACGAACCATTAAAAGATAAACACTCAGAGAAACAGCCTTATTAAACATGCATAGTAGTCATTTTTGTTTCCACGGAACCAGAAACAATTTTAACGACCTCATGCTTGAAAACTAACATCGTAATGTCATAAGCTAAGTGTAGGCTATTACACAAAAATAAATTTAATTCTGGTCAGAGGGTTGGAATGGAGTACACTCAGCCTTGTGGGTGAGGCAAAACTGAGAAAACATGAGTTCCATTCCTACTTCAGCCACCCTTGAAGTAGTATTGAGTGGTTTCCTATTTCTACTCCGGGCAAATACCGGGATGATTCCTGACTTAAGAAAACGACCGCTTCCTTTCCAATCCACACGAGAATTACAAATGCACACTCTACTACAGATACCACCATTACACAGTTTTTCATACAAATTTTATATACACGCATACTTGTTGTGCCCGATATTCCAACCCTGGATTGCGTGGTCCGACTCATCACAATCCTCAGTTGAAATTCGGTACAACATTATCAAACATTTTACAAAAAGGAAAACATGAATGGCTAGATATTCGCCGGAATGAAGTTGCGATGAAAGACAAACAGATGAGATCTAAGTGATCTCGGGGCGTGAAAATGGACTGGGGTTCATATTTTACCACGTAACGTAATTTCCAATCATCAATGTTACGTTGCGAAGCCATGAAAAAGTTTGCACAAATAAGATAAAACTCCACATTTTTATTCATTGATGCACTAATACAGACAATAGAAATAAATATTCCTAACCCCCTGCACTTGGAGATTGACTAAATTAGGTCTTGATGTGCAAAAAATAAAATGCGTTTTCATTGGGTCAAAATCTCTTCGTGTCCTACCTTTGGTATAAAGAATCTTACGGAAATTAATTATATTTGCTCCAATGAACTGAATTTTACACAGTTATATCTCATCCATTGCTTAGCTTAGAGTTCATTATTGGATGTTCTAGAAAGTGAAATGCATTGTTAAACACTCAGAAGAATTACTGAAATTGTTCCATCGGATCTCCTTCTAAATAAAATATAACTCGCGCATCGTGGATGTTCGTGCTTATCCTAAATTATTTTACAATATTTACACCTATGTGAATGCTCACATCAAATTATAGCAACATTCATAACCCTAAATGTGTCCAATATCACTGCCTTCATAACTGTACGGTCGTTAATATCATTCCAAAAACTTGTCATAATTCATTACTGCTATTGATTCAAATTTTAATTCATTAGTTTAAGTTATTCCATTGATAGGATTGACAAGGGTAATACTCATTTAATATTGAATGATCTCATTACGAAAAGAAAATATATAAAATACTTATCAGACAGACTGATTGACCAGATTGATACAGTGACTTTCACTAAAATCACACTATCTCAAAGCCATTCCATATCAATTATGTGTGCTGTGGTCTTTGGTCCGTCACTATACTGGAAATTAATTTTGTCATGGCATAGTAACATCCTAATTGGGCCAAAAAGTAGACAACTCTTAATATAATCATACACTCTATCTGGACATGACCAAGTGTTATATAAGTGTTAAACACTCGCCTCATTAATTAGTCAGCTGCAACTGAATTGATTTTCATTCTACAAAGATCTCATTCTTCTTTCATAATTACACATAATTAATATTCCCTTTTATATTTCATTGAGTCACATGCTTCAGATACCACATAATTGAGTAAAAATGAGCAGATTAAACCTGAATAAAAACCATTAATTTGAATCCCACTACTGTGGATTCTGTCTCAGAATTACCCATTAACATTAACATGATATCTATTTATTTTCACACATAATCCTTAAATAGCCCTCCTGGCTTCACTTTAAAACGCTCATAGGCATATCTTCAACCAACACTATAATATTTGCATAATCACATTTAATTCAAGCCCCATTATACCACAATTATCTACAGTGATCCTTTAATCATACAAATTGCTTCATATTTCTTCACACACTCAAGATCCCTTGATCACGTCATTGTTACATTCTTAGGAACACACGCCCAGTCAGAGTCAGCTCTTGCTGCTATTTTGTTCGTTTATTTATTCAATTTCTTTCTTCGCAGACACCAACAGAGATCCCTTTGCATGTCATCCTTTTTTCACTTTGAGCAGGAATTTATTGTGTCTTTGAGTCTGTTCTAGATATGTATCTTCCATGGAGAACCTAGCGGCATCTTGCAGAAAACCACTGAAATTCTTCAATCTATCTCAGCTCAAGGGGACTTCCTCACCAATCCACCAGGCTTCGTCCTTGTCGCCAGCTAACATCTCTTTGAAGGCACTGCTCTATGAAGAAAAATTATTTTTAAAAGAGTTTTTTCTTTATGTCATATTTCCCCTTCTGACATATATTCTCTTGTCTTTCATCCCCACTCCCTCGTTCTCCCCGGTCCCTTCGCGCGCCGTTCAGCTCTCTCACTTCTAGTCCGGTCGTCAAGTGTACAGTTCAGAGCCCTCCCAAGAGCCAGTCTCCTGTCTTAATGAAACATTTTTAAAATAGACGCCATGTCTACTTTTTAATGCTAACGGTCACAAGGAACCATCGCCTGATTATCATGAAAAAGCTAAGTACAAATCTTCAATGATTTTAGTCTCATTTTAATGGTTTTAAAATGCCAAACACTTTTAATATAATTGTATAGACAGTGTCTGGAATTGCTCACTATTGTGCAATAACCGTCTTTGTGGGATTTTCTTTGTCTGGCTTTAGCTATCTAACCTGGCTTTATAACTTGGAATCCAGTACTTCTTGTACGAAATAAATGGGAATACCTTCCTACAACGTGGGATTTAATTCAAATTAACCGCTGTATATAAACTTAGCTTTTTCCACCGTGGGAACTTTCTTGCCCTATTTAACTGTCATCATAGTTCTGGAACTTTCCACATGAACCAATCTTTCTACCAGTTAAGCCATCTAGTATTTCCACACCAAATAAGGGAATACTTTTCCACACTCCTAAACACACCTCCTGTTCTCTCTCATCATCTTCCCTTAGGTAGTGTTAATCCTCTGCAAAAAACCTACCAATATTTGGTGCCGAAACCCGGGAGAATCCAAGTTGTCAATATCCTGCAAATTACTAATATCTATTTTGAATTTTTCAGCTATAACTTGACTGTGCAGGGCTGGTGAAGGGGAAAGGGGTCGCTCTTGTCTCCTTCAGTGTCTCTCACTTTCAACTTGTTCGCTGCTGCCAACCTGACAGCATTTCCAAAACTCCACAGTTTCGTAAGTTATACTTTAATTTACCTATTTCATCATGCCTTCTGTTAAGGATAAAGATAAAGAAAGTAGGGATGACAAGCTTACCGCCAAACGAGCGTCTTATAAATGGCAAATTACCCGATTTAAAAAATACATCAAAGAGCTTGATCCTTCAGAAGCTCAATTAGATTTATTGAAACACCGTGTAAAAGACTACGAACGTTCCTTTGAGAATTATTGTACTATTCAAACCAAAATTGAAACTTGCATGCTCAATCAAACAGACGATCGAGTAGAAGTAGAAAACCAATACTATGATGGTATAGGCTCTGCCTTTAAAATAATTCGCCAACTTGAAGAAGACCAGAAAAAGGACGTTTCCGTTCTTAGCTCCCTCCACGAACAACAAACCTCGTCTCGTGAGGGCACTCACAAACCTAAACCAATACTTCCCAAAATTAATTTGCCTCACTTCTCAGGAGACGAATCTACTTGGGATTCTTTTTACGAACTTTTATGTTCCCTTGTCCATGACAATGAAGATATTCAAGTCATCTAAACATTGCATTATTTTGAGATCAATTCTCTGTGATCAACCACTGCAGTTACTTGAAGCACTCCCATTAAGCGCTGAAAATTGCCCTCATCGCCTGTAACTTATTGAAGGAAATATATGGTAATTTACGGTTACGTATTCAACGCCATATGAAGGCTCTATTTATCTTGCCTTCTTCACAACATAATGACGTCACCAGTCTGCGAACCTTCATGGATATGACCCAACTTCATGTAAAAGCATTATCCCAATTAGATCAGCCCACTGACCATTGGGATACTTTCTTAAAACATTTAGTGGTTTCTAAAGTCGATACTGCTACTTTCAAGACTTGGGAAATTGAACTTTCTAATAACGATGATTATTCTTATGAGCATTTAGTCGCCTTTATCAATGCTAGATGTCAACTTTTAACCGCTTTAGCTAACCAAAGTGAACCCGTTTCTCCAAATTCTAATCATGCACCTATGTCTCTTAAATCTAAAAGCGAATACGCAGCGTCTAGTACTCAAAAACCTGGGTCTAGCTCTTCTAAATCCAAGTCATACGCCACTGGTTACCAAACAAGGTCTAGTGAACGCCGTATTGCAAGTTCTCTTGCTTTAAATACTCAAGGTGAATCCCGTAAAAGTCTTAATGAACCATTAAAGTGCATACTTTGCAAATATTCTCACGCTTTATATTTATGTAAATCTTTTAAAGAATTATCAGTTGATGACAGAAGGAAATTAGTATCTCAAAACAAATATTGTTTTAATTGCCTTTCACCTAAACATTCCGCATCTAATTGCAAGTCCACCAGACTCTGTTTCCATTGTGAAGAAGCGCATCGTACTCTATTGCATCGTCATGATCAATCGTGGTCATCAGCAGCATCCACTTCTCAAAAAAGTGATAATACTAGCAATCCTAATGTTTCATCTTTTATTCAAAATGCTAAGTCTTTGCGTAGTGCTCAAGTACTATTGTCCACTGTTCAAATTGAAGTTCAAGATAAATCTGGCATCTAGGTCCGTGCACGAGGTCTCGTCGATTCAGCGGCAACCCATGATTTCGTTTCCAATTCTTTAATAAAATGAACTGGGTCTTCCAGTAACTCCCACTTCTATCAATGTATCAGGTATTAACAGCTTAAAATCCCAAGCTTTGCAATTCTCAAAGCTAACCATAAAGGATATTTGTCATAGAAATAATTATCTCAATCTCATTTGCCTTATTCTTAATAGCATTGGCGAAGACACTCCTAGTCACTCTGTCGATACATCATGTTTAAATATTCCTTCCCACTTAAGGCTAGCAGATCCTCTGTTTAATATACAGGGTCCCATTGACATACTTTTCAGTGCAATGTTTTCTGGAATTGCCTTCGCAAGCAAATTCGTCAACTATCTTCAAATGTGTTTGCCAGAGACAATAATTTTGGATGGATTGTTACCGGTCAACTTCCCCATTATTCCCCTCAACCTGTGTCCCAATGTCATTTTGTAAGCACCGATTTGGAACAGTTCTGGAAACTGGAAGATATTGATTCTCCTAGCTCAACCTCCTTAGAAAACGAATTCTGTGAGCAACGTTTCATGTCTACCACCACACGCACTCCAGAAGGCCGCTTCATAGTTCAAATGCCGAGATTAATCAATCCTCCAAAACTTACTAATTCTCAACCCAAGGCTCGAAAAGGTCTTTTTGCTATCGAGAGTAAATTTAAGAAAGAACCCCTCGTTAAACAGCAATATACAGAGTTCATACGAAAGTCTGGATCACGTGGAAGTTGTCAGCAAAGCTGATGACGAATTACACCCTCCGATAGAAATTGTATTCTTAAATCATCATCCCGTGTGGAAAAACCCTATTTTTAAAGATAAAATCCGAGTCGTGTTTAATGGGTCATCACCTGATGCTAATGGCAACAGTCTCAACGATACTCTTCACTCCGGTCCCGCTATTCTGTCTGATCTGTCTACTATTCTCTTAAATTTTCGCCTGTTCCCTATAGCAGTTATTGCGGGTATCGAACAAATGTACCGTCAAGTTTTAATTCAATCCGAACAGCAAGATCTCCAAAGAATATTATGGCGTGACGAAACTAGTAAACCCATTAAAATATTTCGCTTAAAACAGTCACGTATGGTCTTAAACCGTTCGCTTTCCTAGCCATCCGACCCATACATATGTTAGCCTCTCAAGATGGTCATTTATTTAACGCTAAAGCTTCAGAAGCACTAACTACATCCTTTTATGTCGACGATTACCTCCAATCCTCTCAGACTCTTAAAGAAGCCTCTCTTGTATTGCTGGAGCTTAAAGCATTGTTGAAGAATGGATTCCCACTTCATAAGTGGAATTCTAATTCTCCCGAATTCCTTGCTGAATTTCCCATTGAAGATGTGGACCCCTCTTCTGTCGAAATTGGTGGAGATTCCGAATACATAAAAACGCTAGGAGTACACTGGTGCACTCGCACTGATACTCTCATCTACGAAGTCTCGCTTTCCGAAGAGCTCCCTAACACAAAAAGGCAAATTTTATGTGTAATTGCCAAAATTTTCGATCCTCTTCAATTTCTTGCTCCGGTTATTGTTATCGCCAAGCTTTGTATGCAAGAGCTATGGTCTCTTAAATGTGAATGGGACGAATCCGTTCCCTCTTCTTTCCTCAATAGATGGCTCTCTTTTCGATGTAGTCTACTCGATCTTTCTCTTATTGAAATTCCTAGAAATTTAATTAACGCTCCTCTTAATGCATCTTTCTTTCCTCATGTTTTTGCCGACAGCTCTAAAAAAGCTTACGGTTGCTCTGCCTACCTGGTTTATTGCAATTCTCTAGATGAATCTTCACGTTCACATCTTATTTGTGCTAAATCTAAAGTTGCCCCTCTTAAAAATATCACTTTGCCTAGACTTGAATTGTGTGCTGCACTCATGGCCGCGGAACTTGCTAAAAAACTGCAGAAAGTCTTAAAAATTGAATTTTCGCAAATCTATCAATGGAACGACTCCATGATTACTCTTTCTTGGATCGCCAAGACCCCCACCCACTGGCAAAACTTCGTTGGAAATAGAGTTTCAAAAATTCAAACCCTTTCTTCGGGATATCAATGGAGGCAGGTGCCTATCGTTGATTACCCCGCTGACATCATCTCCTGTGGTTGTTTACCCTCTCAATTGGCAGCATCTCAGTTGTACTGGTATGGTCCCTCGTGGTTAATCGAAGTCTCTTCTTGCTGGCCTTTTAAACCTCCAGTTACAAACTCCAACTTGCCTGACGCTAAAGTATCTAAATCAACCGCTTCGTGTCTTATTTCCAGCGTTTCATTTCCTTTGTTGTCTCGCTACACTTCCTTTCATAAACTGACTCGAATTTTTGCCTATCTTCTCAGATGGAAATATCTTGTTGTTGACCAACCTGTTCTTCCTAAACCACATTTAACTAATCATGAATTAAATCTTGCCCCTGTTAAAGTTTTGCAACTAACACAGCAAGAAGCTTTCCCTACTGAATTGTCTTTGCTATCAGCTAAGAAAGATCTTCCGAAATCTAGTTGTCTTTGCGCCTTAGCCCCTTTCCCTGACAACAATGGGTTACTCAGAGTAGGTGGTGGGCTTCTCACTCTTCCCTTTCTGAAGGCAAAAAGCATCCTGTTATTTTGCCTTCCCAACATCACGCAACTTCTTTAATCATACGTGACTCTCATTATCGAAATCTGCATGTTGGTGCTCGCACACTGCTTTGTTTATTAAGGAAAAAGTACTGGATAATAAATGGAGTTCATGAAGTTTCTTCTGTAATTCACAAATGTATCCCTTACTTTAAGGTGAAACCTAAGGATAGCACTCAAATGATGGGTGACCTACCTTTTTCCGCTCTTCCCCTATTCGTCCCTTTGCTTTGATTGGTGTAGATTATATGGTTCCGTTTCAATATCAACGCAATTCCCCTGAAGCTAAACGCAAATTGTTTGGAAAACTCTATGTTTCTCTTTTCGTTTGCATGGTTCGATCCACCTGGAACTAGTAACAAATGCCTCTACTCGTTACTTTCTATCATCCGTTTCTCGCTTCACTGCCAGGCGTGGCGTCCTCTCTGAAATGTTCTCCGATAACGCCTCCACCTTTCAAGGCGCAGCTTCATTGTGGAAGAAAGCTCTTTCATCTTCTCTTGCCATGGAACAAATTTCTAACTTCTCTTAATCTAAAGGTTTCAAATGGTGGTTTATACCTCCTTACGCCCCTCATCACGGCGGTAGATGGGAGTCTTGTGTCAAGCTTGCCAAACGTCTTCTCAAAAACGTTTTAGGTAGTCGTATTCTGATTTATGAAGAATTTAACTCACTGTCTATTCTAATTGAAGGTGTTGTTAATTCTCGCCCCTGACTCCACTTTCTAATGACCCTGATTATTTGTTTCCATTAGCACCAGGTCATTTCCTTATTGGCACTTCTCTTTCTTTCCCTCCCCCCCCCCCCCTTCCTAACACTTATAGAAATTCTAACTTGCCTATTGTTTGGCGTAAACTTGAAGCTCTTCGTAATTCTTTCTGGAAAAGGTGGAAATTGGAGTACTAAACTTCTTTGCAACGGAGACAGAAGTGGCTTCTTTCTAATCCGGATATCAAAGTGGGAGACCTGGTTCTTGTTAGGGATGCTTTCCCTCCCCTGGTGTGGATCTCAGGCAGGGTGGTGGAGTGTTTCCCGGGATGGGATAGAAGAGTCAGGGTTGTGAAGACCTTGACCACCAGTGGGCATGCCATAAGAACCATCTCTATGATAGCGCCCTTTCCTCTCGATCTTAAATCTCGTGTTCTTGTTCTCTGCTGGTGTCTTCCCCCCCCCCCCCCCCCAGTATGGTGTATTCTTAGAAATACACGTTCAGTCAGAGTCAGCTCTTGCTGCTATTTTGTTCGTTTATTTATTCAATTTCTTCCTTCGCAGACACCAACAGTGATCCCTTTGCATGTCATTCTTTTTCACTTTGAGCAGGAATTTATTGTGTCTTTGAGTCTGTCCTAGATATGTATCTTCCATGGAGAACCTAGCGGCATCTTGCAGAAAACCACTGAAATTCTTCATTCTCTCTCAGCTCAAGAGGACTTCCTCACCAATCCACCAGTCTTCGTCCTTGTCGCCATCTAACATCTCTTTGAATACACTGTTCTATGAAGAAAAGTTATTTTTAAAAGAGTTTTTTCTTTTTGTCATGTTTCCCCTTCTGACATATATTCTCTTGTCTTTCATCCCCTCTCCCTCGTTCTCTCCGGCCCCTTCGCGCGCCGTTCAGCTCTCTCACTTCTAGTCCGGTCGTCAAGTGTACAGTGCAGAGCCCTCCCAAGAGCCAGTCTCCTATCTTAATGAGACATTTTTAAAATAGACGCCATGTCTACTTCTTAAAGCTAACGGTCACAAGGAACCATCGCCTGATCATCATGAAAAAGCTAAGTACAAATCTTCAATGATTTTAGTCTCATTTTAATGGTTTTAATATGCCAAACGCTTTTAATATAATTTTATAGACAGTGTCTGGAATTGCTCACTATTGTGCAATAACCGTCTTCGTGGGATTTTCTTTGTCAGGCTTGAGCTAGCCAAGCTGGCTTTACAACTTGGAATCCAGTACTTCTTGTACGAAATAAATGGGAATACCTTCCTACAATGTGGGATTTAATTCAAATTAACCGCTGTATATAAACATAGCTTTTTCCACCGTGGGAACTTTCTTGCCCTATTTAACTGTCATCATAGTTCTGGAACTTTCCACATGAACCAATCTTTCTACCAGTTAAGCCATCTAGTATTTCCACACCAAATAAGGGAATACTTTTCCACACCGAGGGAATCATGTTAAATTAATTGCTATTCAAAACTTAATTTGTTTTCTACCGTGGGAACTTTAATGCATCATTTAACTGCAACCCACAAACATTCCAACGCAATAAACGTATTCAAACTCAAATTAAACTAAGTGTTCTCCATAACTGCAATAACTTTCTCTTGTTCTACGAACTTACATACACTACAATAGTGAAGTTGTTCAACTTATCAACAAACTATCAGTGCTTCGAATTTGTGTGTGCTAACTATCTTCCGCGCCGCGTTCGATGAGAGCAATAATTCTGGCCAGGACTTTATCCTAAAGTTCCTAACCCCACTTCCCAAATACCTTTTACTAACAAAATTTAGGTTAAAACCTTTATCTAGCTAAAACACAAAGAGGCCTCTCTCATAATTAAGCGCCCTCCCAACTTTGTTCCACTTCTCATATAGTCATTCTGCGTAAACATGTGGCTAGTCCATATTTTAATATGTATTGTTCTTCCCTTCTAAAACTAGGGAATTGTACTTTATCTAATTATAAAGGAGTTAGCTAATTGTGTAAACCAGGCATCACAAAAGGTGGCTTGCCCTATTAGAGTTGAAAGTCTCTTATGTTCTGTGTGAATATCAGTAGTTCTAGAAACTACTTATTAATCTTTTTTTTTCCTCCAGGCTTTGTTAATGCGACCTGTACATTGTTTGGTATATCACATTTAGTAATTTCTGTTTAAAAATAGCGGTGAGCTCTGCTTGTAATTCTACTATTTCCTTCTGTTACGATCAGGAATCTAATCTATTTGTTTATAGCCTTTTCTCCTGTCAAAAAGGCATTCTACTCCTTCGATTTTCTATCTAACTCGTTTAATAAAATGTTGAATGGAATTGCAATCTTATAATCAACCCAAAAGGTTCAAAACCTTTTTATATAAGCTTGTCAAAAAATCTTTTTTTAGAAGTTTGTTCTAATAGGGGTCTCAGACTTCCACTTTGTAAACCCATTATTCTAGCTTAAAATAGCTACGTTGTTACCTTAATCCCAAAATAAGATTTAACGTTATTCATTTTGTCCCTTCTTATTAGCCTACTTTCGATTTTTGCAAAAAATGAAAGTAAACTTATGAGATCAACACAGGGCGAAAAAAGTGTGTCTGTCTGTGGTTGTGTATGTGTGTGTGTGAGTCCGTGTGTGTATGTGTGTGTGTGAGTCTGTGTGTGTGTGTGTGTGTCTGTGTGTGAGTGTGTGTACTCTGAATGTCTGTCCCCCCCCCTATCAATTCGAACACGGTCAATGCGAATTGAACGAAATTTGGTACAAAGGTAGCACTAGCAAAGGACACCTCAGTGTCATGTTTTATATCGCCGCCATCTTGACGGAAACGTAATGGCGGCCACACAAATGTTCAAAGCTTAAATCAAATTACGACTAACCTAATCATCCGATCTCTACCAAATTTTGCAACAACATACCTTTATAGGGGGAGCATCCTTTGACCAAACTAATAAGTCATCAGCGTAATAGTTTGCGGATGGCGGCCATCTTTGTGTGAAAATCGATTCCCCCTATTAATTCGAACATGGTGCAACCGAATGGAACGAAATTTGGTACAGAGGTAGTACTAACAAAAGGCACCTCAGTGTCATGTTTTATATCGCCGCCATCTTGACGGAAACGTAATGGCGGCCACACAAATGTTCAAAGCTTAAATCAAATTAAGATTAACCTAATCATCCGATCTCTACCAAATTTTGCAACAAAATACTTTTATAGAGGAAGCATCCTTTAACCAAATGAATAGGTCATTAGCCTAATAGTTTGCGGATGGCGGCCATCTTTGTGTCAAAATCGATTCCCCCTATTAATTCAAACACGGTGAGACCGAATGGAACGAAATTTGGTACAGAGGTAGCACTAGCAAAGGGCATCTCAGTGTCATGTTTTATATCGCCGCCGTATTGACAGAAACGTTATGGCGGCCACACAAATGTTCAAAGCTTAAATCAAATTAAGATTAACCTAATCATCCGATCTCTACCAAATTTTGCAACAAAATACTTTTATAGAGGAAGCATCCTTTAACCAAATGAATAGGTCATTAGCCTAATAGTTTGCGGATGGCGGCCATCTTTGTGTCAAAATCGATTCCCCCTATTAATTCAAACACGGTGAGACCGAATGGAACGAAATTTGGTACAGAGGTAGCATTAGCAAAGGGCATCTCAGTGTCATGTTTTATATCGCCGCCGTATTGACAGAAACGTTATGGCGGCCACACGAATGTTCAAAGCTTAAGTCAAATTACGACTAACATAACCATCCGATCTCTAACAAACTTTGCAACAACATACCTTTATGGAGGGAGCATCCTTTGACCAATATAATAGGTCATTCGCCAAATAGTTTGCGGATGGTGGCCAAGTATGTGTGCAAATCGATTATCCCCTATCAATTCAAACACGGTGAAACCGAATTGAACGAAATTTGGTACAGAGGTAGCACTAGCAAATGGCACCTCATATTCATGTTTAATATCCCTATAGCACGTTGTATTTCAACAAGCTACTAGAACCAACATTCAATCATACTCCTTGAAAAGGACAAAGAGTTATAACAATACCCATGCATTTAGGAGAAAGTAGGCTATATGTTCTTTACTGAACATCTTGTTATAATACAGTATAAGATATTGTCAAAGCCCCTTTTTTCACATTAACATTGCTTGAATATACACCTATTATTATCTAAATTTAATTTTATAATGTCTGCTTTGAGGTTTTGTGGGTATCTACCGACCTACCTAGAGATCTCGGGTTCGAATCCGGGACGGAGTATATATTTTTGCTACCAGATTATCATTTTAAATTTTGTAAATATTGTCAATTCAAATTACAGTACAGTAAGTATGTAGTTACTTTTAGTTGTAAGTATGAAGTTAATTTGTTTATTAGATATATGTCATTGTTCTATTAGACTGTGGTGTGTGAGTGTGTCTGGTGAGGATGCATGTGAGTGGGCCTGGTGACAGACTGTTTTAGTGGTAGTATTTGTTGTTGGTGAAACTTAAGTATTTTTTTCGTTAGTAGAATTTTGGTATTTAATTGTTAGTAGAAGGTTAGTATTTTGTAGTATAATTGCTCTTTACTTATTGTCTGTCTGCGACATACGTGCCCCAGATGAAACATCAGGGGATAAATGAAAATGTCGAATTAACTCTAGTGGACTGTATTTACAAAAATGTACATGTTACAAAAGACACAACACTTGATATGCGAAGGAGCTGCTGCTCCGAAACACAAACACATTCAGCCATGATGGCTACTTCACTCACTGTCCAGGTCACTGCTGCCAACCTAAACATAATAAATGTATCTGTTACCAACTGTGGAAATAAAACACTATATAATTCTCCCTGAGAGCAAACATACTCCCCACCTTGAAATACATGGATTTCAATAATCTGAAATAGAAACACTGAAATGTTCCAATGACAAGGACATAAAACACTAAAATATTCACTAAGTTAAAACACTGACATATTAACAGTCAAAATTATGTGTCTGCTCAATTGGTAGCGGAGCTACCTTGGAAACTGGTCGTTTAAAAATACCACTGTTGCACTTCACTGAAACCACTCTTACCACATTGTCTTGACCACCATGCACTTCAGTGATAACACCAAGGGGCCACTGGAGTGGGGGAACATTGTCTTCCCGTATCAGCACCACAGTACCTGGTGATACGTTGCTGGAGGAGGTCGTCCATTTGCTGCGCTGTTGCAGATGGGTGAGGTAATCTAATGACCATCTCTTCCAAAAGGATTGGAGTCTTTGTTGCAGAACCTTATATCTAGTTAACAAAGGCCGTTTACATAATGTTAAATCGGGTTCGGGAAGAGTCGTGAGGGGTTCGCCTATAAGGAAGTGACCTGGTGTCAAGGCAGATGCATCTGAAGGATCATTTGACAGGGTTAGAAGGGGACGTGAGTTTAAGCAAGCCTCAATTTGCGCAGTTAATGTAGCCAATTCTTCATATGTGAAATGAAGTGTTCCGAGAACTCTTCTTAGATGATGTTTGAGGGATTTTACTCCGGCCTCCCAAAGCCCTCCAAAATTAGGGGCATGAGGAGGTATGAAATGCCACTTAACTCCACAACTACTGGCGAAGTTACTGATCTCCTCTCTAGTCCGTTCCTGAGTGAACAATTTCTTGAGCTCCTTTAGCTCTCTACTAGCACCTTGGAAATTTGTACCATTGTCGGAGTACATGTTGCTGCATAATCCTCTTCTTGCGATGAATCTCCTGAGTGCTGCGAGGAAAGCTTGAGTGGTTAGGTCGGAAACTATTTCTAAATGAATGGCCTTGGTGCACATACATATGAATATGCATATGTAACCCTTGACAATGGTCTTGCTACGTGGATTGCCGATCTTCAAGTAGAAAGGGCCCGTGAAGTCTGTGCCGGTGTTGCGGAATGGTCTTGCTTGAGACACACGAACTGAGGGCAACTGTCCCATTACTTGCTGTGTAGTTTTGGCTTTGAACCTGAAGCATTTTGTACAAGTGTTAATAACTCTTCGAACCACCGACTTTCCATTGATGATCCAGTAGCACTGTCTGATGGATGCTAAAGTCAACTGGTTTCCTGAATGTAGGAGTCTTTCATGTTCCCTCTTGATTATTAAATCAGTAAACTGATGTTTAGCGGGCAAAATCATCTGATGTTTGAAATCGTAGTCTTGATTGGAGTTCTCTAGTCTTCCTCCAACTCTCAGGATTTGATCCTTGTCTAAAAATGGTACTAAACTTTGAAGTTTGCTACGTCTTGACACTGCATTGTGTTTCAAAAGATCAGCTATTTCGTCGCGGAATTCTATTGACTGGACTAGTCTAACACATGTCATGTTAGTTTGCTGCAACTCTTCTATAGTTAATGGACCATGTTTCCGTTCTGAAGGTTTGTGTTTAGTGTTGTGCACGAATCTTAAACAGTATGCTAACACTCTTTGTAGCTTGAGATGGGAAGAAAATCTTGTGAGCACGTCTGCAGGATTACAGTGGACTGAACAACTAAGCACTATCTTGCGTTGCTCAGGAATCTCTGATTCAGGTTGTTCACTGGAAGTGGGCCAGTTCCGTTCCGAACACTGTAGCCATTCAGGGCCATGCCACCAAAGATGATTATTTAAAAGGTTTGTAGGAACAGTTCCTCGAGAAATTAGATCTGCTGGATTGTCTGCTGATGCTACGTGCTTCCAATCCTTGACTGAAGTATTGCCTTGCACTTCAGCCACACGGTGCGCAACAAAAGTTTTCCATTTTGACGGTTCACCTGCTAACCATGCGAGAACAATCTTTGAGTCTGTCCACAGATGAATGCTATGGAATTCAATATTGAGAACATGACACATCTTTTTAACCACTTGTGACAATAGTACAGCTGCACACAACTCTAGTCTGGGTAGCGTGATCTGTTTCAGTGGAGGCACTCTGGACTTGGAGCACAGGAAATGTGTTATTACGTGACCTTGATCTGTTGACGAGCGTAGGAATAAACATGCACCGTAGCCCTTCAAGGATGCATCAGCGAAGCCATGCAACTGCACCTGAGTACAATTTTCTTGAAGCACAAATCTGTTAATATATATATTGTCAATCAAGGGTATTTGAGAATGCAGAGTACGCCATCTTGTAAGAAGTTCCGTTGGAAGTTCATCATCCCATCCTATCTTCTCTTGCCATAGTTGCTGCAGAAACATCTTGAATGCGATGACAATAGGACTGATTAGCCCAATAGGGTCATAAATTGACGACACAATCGATAACACCTTGCGTTTGGTCACTGGAGATCCACTTCCTTGTTCTTTCTGCACACCACTGGATATCTGTAGTTTGTCTGTCGCTGGATGCCAAAGTAGACCTAAAGTCTTTATATTTTCTCCAGAATCAATCTGAAGGGGAAGCTGCGTTTCTCTGCAGTCTTTTGGAACCGCCTCTAACAATGCTGGATGGTTAGAGCACCACTTGCGGAGCTTGAAGCCTCCCTTGGATAACAATTGGATCAGTTCACGTTGTAGGAGTAATGCATTGTCAACCTTACTTGTTCCTGAAATGCAGTCGTCTACATAAAAATCACGAAGAAGGACAGATGCTGCCTGCGGATACTGTTGTCCCTCATCATATGCCAATTGCCTTAAACATCTTATTGCTAGAAATGGAGCTGATGATGTGCCATATGTGACCGTCTGAAGTTGGTACTGCTTGATAGGCTCATTAGGAGAAGCTCTCCAAAGGATGCGTTGAAGGCTGCTGTCTCTGGAATCAACCTTAACTTGTCTGTACATCTTCTCGATGTCAGCTGTAAAGCCTATGGCGTGAGTTCTAAATCTAGCGACAATCGAACATAAATCTTGTTGAATAGTAGGACCCGTCATTAAAATATCATTAAGTGACTTTCCTGACCTCGATTTACAAGAAGCGTCGAAGACAACTCTAGTTTTTGTAGTAGTGCTGGATTTCTTGAATACCGGATGGTGCGGCATGTAGTATGCTACCGATGTTGCCATACTAGAATTAACAATATCCATGTGACCTAGTTCCTGGTATTCAGTGAGAAACTGGTCATAATCTACCTTCAGTTGCGTATCATTGTTAAGCCTACGCTCAAGGTATTGAAATCTGCTTGTAGCTGTTTGTAAAGAATTGCCTAATATACTTGGATCCTGCTTAAATGGTAGTCTGACTATGTATTTCCCAGATGCATCTCGTGTCACATGATCAGAAAAATGCTGTTCACATTCAATCTCTTCTTGCGACATGACTGGCTCGTGAAGTTCTTCGATCTCCCAAAATCGTTGTACTTGGTTATGAAGGTGAACATCACTACGAAGGAAAAACGTTCCTGCTGCACTGTTTCTATTTCTCGAGGTGGATTCATATGAACCTGACACAATCCATCCAAAATCTGTGTTTTGTAGGACTGGAAACTTCCCTGGTCTCGTCCTGTGTCCCCTCTGTAGAATTCTAAAGAATACATCAGCACCGAGAAGCATGTCTATCTTGGCTGGGGCATAAAACATTGGATCTGCTAACTGAATATCATCAGGGAGCTCCCACTCTTCATAGGGTACCTGCTGACTAGGCATGTCGCTTGTAATTTTGGATAGGATCAGACATTCAACATTATGACGTGTGTTGCTTATGGAAGAATGCACTTCAACGCTCACACTATACTTGGCTTCAGACATGGACTGAGAAATACCTTCGATGGGTGTGAGATTCTTGGCCTTTCTTAAGCCCAAATTTTGAACCAAACTCTCGGTTACAAAATTGCTTTGACTGCCACTGTCCAATAAGCACCGAGCTAAGTGTAGCCTACCAGCACTATCCTTAACCTTTACTATTGCTGTAGAAAGTAGAACTTGAGTTTGTGGTTTGAGTTTCATGGTGCAATAACTGGAGGAGTTACCACGAACTTGAGCATTGTGAGCCTGGTTGGACTCGGGGTTTGAGCATCTGCTGATAGCTCCTTGCTGAGACTGTTTAGACGAGTTGGCATTGAATTGCTGATTCCCTGAATCAAAATGCAACAGTGAGTTGTGACGACCGTTGCAAGTTTTGCATGTTGACTTCGAAGGACAAGAACTTATAGCGTGTGATTCATGCAAACAGTTGTAGCAAAGCTTATGCTGCTTAACTAGGTTGTATCTACGATTAACATCATAACCTAAAAATTTATCACATCTGAAGATTGGATGTTGCCCCTTACAGGCTTCACAATTATTGTTAATTGCAATGTATGAACTACTTGCAAATGGTTGTTTCTCATGCTTGAAACCATGCTTAGAAGTTTTATCTTGAGACAATCTGCTGATCTTATCACTGTGACCCTTAGTAGGTGAAAAATCAATTAATTCAAGGGTTTGAGCCCGCCTTTCAAGATATTCTAACAATTCCGTAAGTGTAGATAGTTCCTTGGATTTGTTGCTCATTTCCCATTGCTTACGTGTGGCTTCAGGTAACTTGTCAAGTATGATTTGACCTATTATGATTTCATGTAGGGGAATATTCAAATTCAAAGACTCAACAGCCTTTAAATTGGACTGAACTTGATTCAAAAGTGTGCGTAGACTAGAAGATGATTCCCTTTGGACGATATCTGGAGATAACAGTAATTTGATATGTGCATTTACTATTACCTTTGAATTGCGGTATCGCTTGCAGACCGTTTCCCAAGCTAGCTCAAAGTTATCTGCAGTAAGAGGAATGTTTTGAATGAGTTGATGAGCATTGCCATGCAGTGCTGACATTAAGTAATGGAACCTTTCAACATTACCCAAAGACTGATTCTTCAGTATTAATGAATCAAACAGGTCATGGAAATGCATGAATTGTGTAACATCACCTGAAAATTCTGGTAACCGTATCTTGGGCAAACTGTACGAACCTGTATTACTACTTGTAGATTCTCTACCGTTGCTAGAGACAGATGAGGCATGTGTGCAATGGGTATTTAGTAACTGTTGTAGCTTAGCCCTAAGTTCATCATAATCATCTTCGAATTCACACCGGACCTGCTCATGAAGATTTTTGTCATCCAAATCCTCCAATTTGCTTTGAATTTCATTAAATTCTGGTAATAGAGCTAATAAACGTTCATTCTTCACATTTAATACTTCAGCAGGAGTCTCATTATTAAATTCATTAATTTGGGTATGGAGTCTCGTGAGGGATGCTCGGAGAACACCTCTGCGCTTGGTCAGTGACTTTATCTCACGTTCAGTAGACATGCTTAAAATGGTTCATGCACAGGAAGGATTGCTTGGTATGGGAAGGAATTGCTATGAAATGCCTTTGTTAACTTATCTGGTGTAGAGGTTCTTTCAGTCTGCGTCGTCACCAAACGGTTGGATATCGAAGTCAGGACGTCTGAATGGAACTGCGTCTGTCAGGAATCGAAGGCTGCACCGCTGAATGGAACTGCGTCCGTCAGGAATCGAAGGCTGCACCGCTGAATGGAACTGCGTCCGTCAGTAATCGAAGGCTGCACTGCTGAATGGAACTGCGTCCGTCAGGAATCGAAGGCTGCACTGCTGAATGGAACTGTGTCCGTCAGGAATCGAAGGCTGCACTACTGAATGGAACTGTGTCCGTCTGGAATCGAAGGCTGCACTACTGAATGGAACTGCGTCCATTGATGCTTTCAACTGCACACCGAAACTTTCACAATACTGGATATGCTTTTACGAATATACAATTCATCATGATTAATTTTGCAAGTCCCGCTGCATGAATTAACTTATTCAAATATTAACCTTGTATTACAACAGCCGCGTTGTAAACATGGATCAAGTAGGCTGGCGAGCGCTGCCTGCTGGCGCTGCCTGCTGGCACTGCCATCAGCACGTGTATCGAAGCTTACCGATGCTAGCCGAAGCGACACGAAGCCAAAGCACACTGGTGGCTTTGTTTCGCAGCCACAATGCTCACTTTTCAAAATAAGTTAGATCGAACTCACAAACATTGATAAATAAATTGCAATTGCGCCTGCATTGTTCACAATAATGTACTAGTATTGTCTCTACATACGTATTTCGCACTGGTTCACTTAAATACAGCAGTTTTAGCGTTTGTCGAGACCACATGGCCTCAGTTGATATAGCGGGAATCCGGCCCGGAGGACCAAAACATATGTCTGTCTGCGACATACGTGCCCCAGATGAAACATCAGGGGATAAATGAAAATGTCGAATTAACTCTAGTGGACTGTATTTACAAAAATGTACATGTTACAAAAGACACAACACTTGATATGCGAAGGAGCTGTTGCTCCGAAACACAAACACATTCAGCCATGCTGGCAACATCACTCACTGTCCAGGTCACTGCTGCCAACCTAAACATAATAAATGTATCTGTTACCAACTGTGGAAATAAAACACTATATAATTCTCCCTGAGAGCAAACACTTATTCTGAAAGGGAGTAGCAGCCTTTCGGAAAAAATCAATTCTTTACTAGTCTAATAGACGGTTAAGATATTGATAATATAAGCCTACTAATGGCTACACTGCGTTCTACTGCACGGCTGAAAGCAACGGGAAACTACAGCCGTAATGCTATTCCCGAGGATATGCACCTCTCTATGCATAATTACATGTGATGATGGCCTCCTCCCTTGAAAAATTTCAATCCGGAGGTAAACCAGTCCCCCGTTCGGATCTCCGGGTGGGGACTACTCGAGAGGGGTTAACATCAGAGAAGTGACAAAGAGGAAATCTGACATTCTACGGATCGGAGCGTGGAATGTTAGAAGTCTGCTAGGAGGTGGAAAGTTAGAAAACATAGAAAGGGAAATGGATAGGTTGAGGTTTGGATTTGGTTGGGATTAGTGAAATGCGCTGGCAGGAAGAACAGGACTTTTGGTCAGGAGACTATAGGGTCATTAGCACTAAATCAAACAATGGCCAAGCAGGAGTTGGTCTCATATTGAGTAGGAAACTTGGACAGCGGGTGGAATATTATGAGCAATACAGTGAACGGATTATTGTAGCAAAAATCAATACTAAACCTACGTGCACCACAGTGGTACAAGTCTACATGCCTACCAGTCAAGCTGATGATGAGGATGTTGAAAAGGTCTACGAAGAAATAGATGACATTCTGAGGTATATCAAAGGAGATGAAAATGTTATAGTAATGGGAGATTGGAATGCTGTGGTAGGAAAAGGGAGAGAAGGGAAGATAGTAGGAGATTTCGGATTAGGTGAAAGGAATGATCGAGGAAGCAGGCTGATGGAATTATGCACCGAACATGAGTTGTTCATAGCTAACACCTTATTCAATAACCACAATAGAAGAATATACACATGGATGAGACCAGGAGATACAGGGCGTTACCAAATCGACTTCATTATGGTCAAGCAGAGGTTTCGAAACCAGATTTTGGATTGTAAAACATATCCTGGTGCTTACATAAACTCTGACCACAATCTGGTTGTAATGAAATGCAGATTAAAGTTGAAGAAACTGAAGAAAAGTCAAAAGCCAAAAAGGTGGGCAATAGACAGACTGAAAGTAAATGATGTAAACGAAATATTCAAGAATAGTATAAAGGAAGGACTAATCAAAACCCCTAAACAAACTTTAATTGCAGACGAATGGGCACTTTTGAAGAATGAAATAACAAAATCCGCAGAAGAAAACATTGGTAGGAAAGAAAGAATAGGTAGAAAACCGTGGATCACTCAGGATATACTAGAATTGATGGATGAAAGGCGGAGACACAAGAATCTAAGAGATGAAGAGGGGAAAGCAGAATACAGACGTCTGAGAAATGAGGTTAACAAGAAGTGAAAGGAAGCGAAAGAAGAATGGTTGAAAGAGAAATGTGCAGGTATAGAAAAGTGTCTGAAATTAGGAAAAGTAGACACAGCTTATCGAAGGAGTAAGAATACTTTTGGGGAAAAGAAGACTGGGACACAAATGGAAAGCCTCTAACAGATAGGGAAGAAAAGGTTGAGAGATGGAAAGCTTACATAGAGTGCTTGTATAAGGGAAAGGAGATTGAGAATCATGTAATGGAAAGGGAGGAGGAAAATGATGAGGATGCAAAAGGAGATTTAATATTGAGATCAGAATTTGACAGAGCATTAGAGGACTTAGGCAGGAACAAAGCACCAGGCATAGATGATATACCGATTGAGTTGCTACGCTGCGTAGGAGATGAAGGTCTGATCAGGTTATTTCACTTGGTGTGTAGGATTTATGAGACAGGTGAGGTACCCCCTGATTTCAAGAAGAATGTTATCATCCCTATACCAAAGAAAGTGGGAGCTGACAGATGTGAAGATTACCGTACAATCAGCTTGATTACTCATGCTTCAAAGATCCTGTCTAGAATAATTTACAAGAGGATTGAAAGCCAGATAGAAACGGAGTTGGGTGAAGACCAGTTTGGTTTCAGGAGAAATGTAGGAACAAGGGAAGCAGTACTAAGTCTTAGGCTGATTTTGGAAGGTAGAATAAGGAAAGATAAGAGAACGCTCATGGCATTTGTAGACTTAGAAAAGGCTTTTGATAACGTTGATTGGACTAAATTGTTTGACATTTTGAAATCTATTGGTATAAAGTACAGGGATAGGAGGGTGATATACAATCTATACAGAAACCAGACAGCAGTCATTCGAGCTGAAGGATATGAGAGAGAAGCTGGTATTATGAAAGGTGTAAGGCAAGGCTGCAACTTATCACCCATACTTTTCAATCTTTACATTGAACAAGCAATGAAGGAAATTGGAGAAAAATTTAAAGTGGGAGTGAAGATTCAAGGAGAAATAATTTCAACTCTGAGATTTTCTGATGACATCGTCATCTTGGCCGACAAGCCTGAGGATTTGAATGAGTTTTTGAATGGTATGGATTCCGTCTTACGGAAGGACTTCATGATGAAAATTAATAAATGTAAAACAAAAATACTGGAATGCAGCCGAAATAAATCAGAAACCTCTATGGACATCAAATTGGCAGGTGAAAAGCTGAAGGAAGTAGGAGACTTCTGTTACTTAGGAGGCAGAATAACCAGTGATGGACGAAGCAAAGAGGATATAAAAAGTAGGTTGGCTCAGGCAAGGAAAGCCTTTCTACCAAAAAGGAATCTGTTGACATCGAATATAGATTTAGGTATTATGAAGACATTTTTGAAAGCCTTTGTCTGGAGCGTGGCGCTCTATGGAAGTGAAACTTGTCCTATTGGTGCAGCAGAAAAGAGGAGAATTGAGGCATTTGAAATGTGGTGTTACAGGAGAATGATGAAGATCAGATGGGTAGATAAGGTTACAAACGAAGAGGTATTAAGGCGAGTGGGAGAGGAGAGATGTTTCTGGCGACTGCTAATGAAGAGAAGAGATAGGTTGGTAGGACACATACTAAGGCACCAAGGAATAGCAAGCTTAGTTTTGGAAGGAAGGGTCGAGGACAAGAACTGTAGGGGTAGACCAAGGTTAGAATATGTTAAACAGATTGCCTCGGATGTAGGGTGTGGTAGCTATGTAGAGATGAAACGATTAGCTCAGGACAGGGAGGCATGGAGAGCTGCATCAAACCAGTCAAAAGACTGAAGACTCAAACAACAACATTGTTATTAATATTCAGAGTTTACTAACTGATAAATAAAAAATATATTATTATCCGTTTTATCTCTCTCGCTAGAATTAAGGTCAGGCAGGACCTTCTCTTCCCTGATTCTTCCCCCAATCTTAATTTGATTTATGAAAAAAAAAAAAATTCTCTGCACCAGTAAAACCGTTACTACTTGTTGCATTGGAAACAAAATTTCAAATAACAACGTTTTCAAAGTTTCTCTTAGCTGTTAAAGCTAATCCTAGCAAATCATCAAGACAAGTATAGCTAGCTCCACCAGCTTCCTAATTGTAGAGATTTTCACTCTGACTTATGTTTTGCTTTCAAAATCTCAGTTTTGTTTAAGTTAGGTCTGAGGTTTTCCTCTGTTCTAAACTTTTAGTCGGCACCCTGCTGGGTAAAATCTTAGCCTACCTTCATTGCAACAATTGGTATTCTTATAGGATTTTCACAAAAGCCAGTAAAAATATTGCTAAAAGCAATAAAGTCACTTTATCCCTTCTCACTCTGGAAGCATTCGATTGTTTTGCCAGAGATCCACCCGTTCCCAGAAATAAAAAAAATATCACGGCAAATTCAAATTATTCTAGCCTTTCAAAACGTTCAGTAAAATCAAAGCCTTTTGAAGGGAAAAATAGTAAATCGTTTTCCTTTAGTATTCTTTGTCTTGACAGAGTACCACCCGTCCCCATAGTACCGGAATACCGGCTTGGGGGAGAAAGAGCATTCACCGACTGCTTGCAGGCAACCTCATTTCATGCTGCTCTCTCCGCTTCCCTTGTACAAGTCCCCTCTAAAGATAGGTGTCTCATAGGCTTAGCACAGCGAAATTCCTCTTTATAACAACATTTACTTAAAACTTCTCTTCCTATCTGCCAATACCTGTCTCTACTCCTAAACCCACCTCCTGTTCTCTCTCATCATCTTCCCTTTGGTAGTGTTAATCCAAAAATTGGTGCCGAATCCCTGGAGAATCCAAGTTGTCAATATCCTGCACATTACTAATATCTATTTTGAATTTTTCAGCTATAACTTTACTGTGCAGGGCTGGTGAAGGGGAAAGGGGTCGCTCCTGTCTCCTTCAGTGTCTCCCACTTTCAACTTGTTCGCTGCTGCCAACCTGACAGCATTTCCAAAACTCCACAGTTTCTTAAGTTATACTTTAATTTTCCCATTTCATCATGCCTTCTGTTAAGGATAAAGATCAAGAAAGTAAGGATGACAAGCTTACCGCCAAACAAGCGTCTTATAAATGGCAAATTACCCGATTTAAAAAATATATCAAAGAGCTTGGGGTCCGTGGTTTAAATCCCGGCCACTCCATGTGAGATCTGTGCTGGACAAAACGGAGGCAGACAGGTTTTTCTCCGGGTACTCCGTTTTTTCCCTGCCAAAATTTCACTCCAGCAACACTCTCCACTATCACTTCATTTCATCTGTCATTCATTTAATCATTGCCCCAGAGGAGTGCGTCAGGCCTCGGCAGCCGGCACAGTTTATATCCTCGCCGCTAGTTGGGGGCTTCATTCATTCCATTCCTGACCCGGTCGGAGACTGGAAGCAGGCTGTGGATTTTCATCAAAGAGCTTGATCCTTCAGAAGCTCATTTTGATTTATTGAAACACCGTGCAAAAGTCTACGAACGTTCCATTGAGAATTATTGTACTATTCAAACCGAAATTGAAACTTGCATGCTCAATCAATAACATTTACTTTTACCAAACTGTATCCTTTTAATTATATCATCGAAGCATTATAACAACCTCTCGTGTATAGCTCATCCGTCCTAACTTATCTGTGTGTTTAAATAAATGTTTAATCATCTTAATTAAGTGTTTAAATTGGGTATACTCTGCAGCATTAGGTTAATTCCGTTACATGGCTTTAGTTTAAAAGAGTCTGACAAATGTTCCTAACGAACTTGCGGATATTACGGTGTAATAGTGACCAAATTATTGACTGTGTTTCATCCATACCTCAATAATTTACTGCTTTCATGACTTATCCTACTAATTAACTAGAATTACATCCACGATTTTCATGACTGCCTGTCATTTCTCTAGAAAATATGGAAAAGAAAAGGTTTAATGTTTCAGAGTCTTGCTCTTATGACTATAGATCCTCTTAAAGTTACCGCAATAGAATTTAATGAATGCTTTCCAAACCACTAAAATATGCTTCACTAAATATGCTAGACTTTATGAATCATGGTGATGTCAGGACCTGCGAATTCCTCTTGACGATGTCTGGAGTGATTTTATGACAAATGGTGACTCCTCCGTCCACGCAATTTTCGTCTCGTTCTTACCCATCTCCAAGCCCCTTGGTGGACTCGCGTTGGGTCGTGAGCCTCCATACTCGTCTCTGGAAGGTCAGTTGTCCCCTAAACTCACCATGCCTCCTTCTTCTTAGTGACACATCCTGTGGTTTCGGAAGTTCATCGCAAGAAATGAACAGTCACTACGTCTGATGACCATGATGATCATAAATTTCATGAAAATTTCTGTCCATCTAATCGGATAGTTTATGGTTTTCTTGACACATTCGCGCAATCCGCACCTTGATAAACTTATCAGTTCGCGAACTACGGCCGTTTCCGTAAAGCAATGTTCGTACGAGATATTCCGTGAAGTTCCACACCTCTCGCTTGTGATGAGTCCAGCCTTGAAACGCAGCTGTGATGCATACACGCCACAACTGACTGGCCTTGACCCACACATCTCGGCACAGCACTATCGCTTCCTCGTAAACACCTGCTCGCCACCGTCTGTTCACAGAATACTTATTTTATAAATATTTCAATGTCCGGCGCGACACAATTTGCACATTCTACACGGACATAACTCCCGTAAAACCTCTTGGCTATCAGTGTACACGTACTTTCTACACTTTGAACTGTAAAACGTTATCATACTGCGTAAACTCCGCGTGTCATAAGTCAGTTCGGCTGGTTTTAAGAATCACTTCCAACACTTGCCATGATGGCATTGCAATATGTTACGTTCTTCGCCACAAGCCTGCATTCGAGTATATGCTCAGTCCTGGAATTGCCTTCACCGGTCGGTATGTAAGAAAAAAGTGGCCGTCTCTCCATCATCGGCTCACCTCCAAAACTCGCTTTCCTGATTGCAGTGCCCTCTGTAGAGTGCTTCCTGGTCACGTGGCCTGCTTCTTCCCCTTCTCATCTCACACGTTGCCACGGCGTTAGAGACTCTTCACAAATTCTCAAGCAAAAATAGTGAAATCATGAGTCATTTCTTTTTCATAATCTACACCTTTCTGGTAAGGTTTTATCATCGTATATGGATGTCATAAAATTTGAGTTTTCCTGGTGATGACGTCACAACTCTCACTCCTGTCACCAGTCCACTTTCAACTTATGGTGTGCGTTCGGTCAGCATGACACATGTCATATCGGGGACAATACAGACATAAGAATCCGGGGCTAAATGACCACGATGATAAGCCCCGCAAATGAAACAACAATAACTTTACTTTAATCCCTTTCAAATAGTATTCATTACAGCAATCCCCACCCAGACCACCCCGTAAAAAAGAAAGAATATCCTAATATTTAACATAAATTTACCGAGTATGTGTGCATATGAAAATAAATATTCCTGCCTGTTAGTTAAGGATTTATTTCTCTTCAAGTTCTGCACGTATGCTGCTCGCTGAGGCCCTATGCCGTGGACAACTAGTCCCTTTTCGAATACACGTACGATTATAAAGCATTGTAACTTTCTTGCTTACGTTTCTACACCACATAATTTGTCTTAAGATTTGAATTTAGAGCTCTGGTTTGAAGGGGTGGACAGTGTGGCTAAATTGGTAAGGTGCTCGTCTCCTGTGAGTATGATAACGTGATGAAATCCTGTCAATGGTCAATTTGCACTTAACAGTATTAAAATATCAGAAACCTGAGTCAGTAGATATACGTCAAAGAACTCCCTAGAACAATATTTCTGCACCTCGGCATCCCTAATACCACAGCAGATGAAAGCGATACCAAACTCATATCATCATCATCATCATCATCATTATTTTTATTATTATTATTATTATTATTATTATTACTAACAAAAAACAACGCTGGTACATAACAACATAACTATAACTTATAAATTTTAAGGAACCAAAATGTATTTACTGAAACAGTCAGTACGAAACTTAACTGGAACACCTAAATCATCCCCTACTCTTACGAATGATTTGGTTTCTTAAGATACCTGGGATTATTTATTTATTTATTTATTTATTTATTTATTTATTTTAAACGAATTCTCCCAAAAATGGAAAACATCAAGCAAATAACTCAGTCTTTTTTTGATTCTTCTTGTTGTTCCAATAGGCTTTCATTCTTTCCGAGAAGGCTTATTTGCGTTCTTCCGACCACTTTATTATTATTATTATTATTATTATTATTATTATTATTATTATTATTATTATTACCGTATTATTATTATTAATAATAATAATATATTTTCTAGCACCCAGTATATGAAATATACGCAGACGTCGTGAATTTTCATCTGCATCATAAATTAAATGGAAGCTGCGTGGTGTAGGACAACATAATAATGAGGAATATTTATGCCAGCCACTGCCATTGACATTCATTGCGCTATTTCCAAATTATGAAATGAAATAATTGCTTATTTTGATACATATATATGGACCTGATATAAATTGAAAAGTGTTGCAAAAGGAAATGGGAGAAAGAAACCTGTAAAATCACACTGGATGGCATCACGTACTGAACGAGCTTACTGTCCGAATACAGTATTTCTGTTAGTTTTGTCAATAAAACTAATTTTTCTGAGAAGGACTTCAATAGGATGATGGGCACGGGATTCTCTGGTAGAGGAGATGGGGGAGAAATATTCACCTGTAAACATTTCATCACAGTTCAATAATATTAATGATAAAGGTATATCGTATAGATCATATAATTTTCGTGTGCAGTGAAGTGAAAAATATTAGGCAATTCTTTATTAATAGTGTTAATACAGACGATAACTGGCCGATGCAGAAATCTGTGCTATTAAAAGAGTTTTTAAAGGAATTTTCTTAATTTGTTAATGCTCTGGATTTTCAAGCTCTTAGGAAAAACGAAGACTAATATTGTGTGATCTAGAAATTTAATTATTAAAATGTAATTTATTTTGTTCATTTGTAAAAATGTATTGTAAGTGCATGTAGTACTACTTATATAGTGGAGCAAGCAGAGAGTATGAACAGTAAATAAAAAATAAATAAAATATAAATAAAAAGGTATATAGTATGTCCTTCTGCAGATCTTTCGAGATGACGCCCGTGGGCAGCGTATAAATTGTGATGAGGACAAAATGGCGATAAAGACGTCAGAAACAGCCAGTCCCCAAGCCAGCGTAATCAACTATAGGAGAATAAATCCCCACGATCCAGCTGGAAATTAAGAACAGGTCCCTTCCGACCAAAGCCTGGCAGTTTACCACTTAGTCATGGGGCGTAGCACTTTCCAATATTGGGAAAATACGCTGTAAATAAATAAATAAATAAATAAATAATAATAACAATAATAATGTTAATGATAATTATAACAATAATGGCAATGATATAATAGGCTAATAATTTCATGTTTTGCAAAATTCGAAAGTACGTTAAATATGCATGACCACAAAAGAGACGTCAGACCCTAGAGGAAAGATGAGGAATTTCTGTGAAGAAAAGAAGAACGGGAAGACCAGTACTAAGTAATACTAAGTAAGTGTTCTTTAGAGGACCAAACGCAAGAGTATATCAAATAATAATAATACATTATTTTTATTATTATTACTATTACTATCATTATGATTATTATTAATATTAGCGACAGTGGTAGCTAAGCTCGCTAACGCACAGCGCAAAGTCATGGAGCCAAGCTATCTGTGGAATGGTTAGACGTAGGTTCGAGTCCCACCGTCGCCCGTCCTTGAAATGGATTTCCGTGGTTTCCCATTTTCAACTCCAGACAAATTCTTGAACGGTACCTTCTGACAAGCCACGGCTGCTTCCTTCCATCCCCACTAAGTTTCATTCATCTTCATTAATTGTATCTCTCATCAACTCCTCTCATGAGGTTGGCGTCAGGAAGGGCATTCGACCGTAAAAAGAACACCCACCACATAGACTTTCATCGCATCTCATCCGCAACTCCGTTGAAAACGGGAATAATAAGGGGTGGACATACATTATTATTATTATTATTGTTGTTATTGTTGTTATAAGAATACTGTAGTTAGAAACGACTTTGGAGAATAGCTCCTCCCTTTCAGTGATAACATCTGCAGAGTAAGACTTGAAAACAATACCACATTTGGAAATCAAACCCGAGTCTCCTGCGTTCCAGGAAGATAAGTTTTCCATGAATGCCATGACCATAGGCAACTTGAGAAACTTTCGACTAAGGAGGCACTGCAGAGTGATCTGAGAGATCTCTGATTGCCAGTTATCGGGATCAAGGATATCTCTAGGGCTGAATGATACGAGGAAAGTGTATGCTCGCCCCACTCTGACTGTGGGTTGGAGGAATGAAGAATACAAAATGTGCACCAATTGTTACACTAAATTATCTTGACATATGGTTTATTAGTGTCTAAACGAGCAAGTAACTCCTCATGGCAGTGCCTTCCGCAACTGCTCCCACTGTCGGTGTCGTAACTTAACGTAATTTACTGGCAGCTCTCATTTCGCTAATGATGCCCCACCTGCGACTTGTTAATCTTCTTCTCGGGGGGAAATGCACCTGCGTCTCCAGTTGCCCACACTTAAAATATTATCTTCGTTGAGATGTTGGTAATACTTATTATAACCAATAGGATATCTCGATCAAAACTCTTCCCTTTTTTCTCATTTGTGATGACAATGTGGCAGGTGTAATGCTATTGCTCGGCATCCTCCCCTTTCTCCTCTTATTGTCGTTGTTATTGATTCCATGAGACCTTAAGACATGTTTGGTCATCACCCTCGTGTGCTTTCATGTGTGATACTTCCACAGACTAAACAAGTGTGAAGCTAAATTGTTAGGTTAGATTTCGTCGGAACGCTCTATCAAAGTTCCAACGTTCATCACTAGGTATCATTGATATCTGGTAGCGAAAGTTGGAACTACTTGAAATTGAACCGAACTTGTAGCTCACCCTAAGGGTGTCCGTTTGAAGCAGCTACAGACTCATGCGAGCCGAACATGTCCTCGGACACTCCCGGCACTAAAAGCCATACGATAAATAAATAAATAAATAAATGAATAAATAAATAAATACTTCAGACAAGTGAGCTGTGTTATTAGTCTATGTACCTGAAATTATTACGTTCTTTGATTAGGGAAGGTTCCCGGCAATTTAATTAAGTTACAATCTTAGAATTCACCTGAAGTGAGTATGCGAACAATGGCCGGTGTTAGTGCCAGGATTGAAACCTCAGATTTCCGAGCTTACAGCTTCCCATTCCTGCCATGGAATATAACTTGGTGCGCTTGGCTATACTGCTAGGTCATGTTTCCTCTTACTTAACCTAATGTAATTACATTTCAAATACACTCTGACCAGCATAGGTCAGTTCGTTGAAGTGTTGTCCTTGGAACTGAACTCACGCTCGAATCAGGATTCGAATTGTCCTAGGACACGAATGCCTGTTGTCCGGTAAACTGTAAATAGGTCTCATGAACAACGAAGGCACATCCACCCTGATCAGGTAGGCTTTATCCATCAGTGTATATTATGGAGTCGTGACAGCTAGAAGATGCTAGGATGTCTGATTTAATAAAGATCCACTTTTCCTCTACGACAGTCCTAAAAGTTAATGCAGGCGATGTCTTATACCTTTTGAGAATTGCCAGCTCACCTTTATCCATGGCAGTTAAAAATAACAGCTCTATTCCTGCGATGACAAGTGTAGCATCCGTAGATGTAATGCGATAGGCAAGGGAGATGCGAAGAGCAAATCCTCTTTGAATTTGGATCAATTTGTCTCGAGTGCATATTTTTTCCAGTGTGGATTAGAATGAAGAGGCACAGTACAAAATCAATGGTATATGCAAAATAGTGTTCCTTCTATAAATTGAAAACAATAATAATTATACTCAAATTATAAGTATAGGCCTACATCTACAACAAAACATCTATGTAAAAACAGACAAACATTCGGCACTACAACACAGTCATAAAACCAACAGTCCTTTACGCAAGCGAAACTTTGACACTTACAAGGGAAGTATCAGGTAAGGCAGATCAAAACCTATCTTGAAACTTTGTGGACGCAACCGTTGTACTATAAGATGACAAAATGAGGAAAATCAGCTGTCAGATTGAACTGCAAATCCGAAACCATGTGACGAATCGCTCATATAAATCAATGGGAGGTAGCGAGTACCATACATGTTGGAATGGACAGCCCTGACCGCCCAAGCACTCAAGGCCAGTGGAAAGGCGCCGCACGCTTCAGTCAACACATACGAATGCCTGCGTACCAGGATGTCAGGTATGATTTCGGAGCCTTGCAGTTCAATCTGGCAACTGATTTTCCACACGTTGTCCTCTTATAGTACAACGATAGCGTCCACAAAGTATCAAGATAGGTTTCGACCTGCCTTACCTGATACTTCCCTTGTTAATAATAAACATGTACTTGGAGAAATCAAAAAAGTAGAGAGTAAGATCATTACGAACATCATAGGAGTAAGATTACCCAAGATGATTACAGGCTACAACCAATCAAAACAACATAAACGGAATTCAAACATCGAAATTGATACTAAGAAAAGACGAACGAAATTCTTTGGTCATCTCACTAGACTACGAGAAAATCGATTGACGAAAAGGATAATAAATTATGTAACCTCACTCAAGAACTCAACACCTAGGCTAGAAGAACTTCGAAAGAGCCTCAAAAACGCGAACATAAGTTTAACAGACGTTTCATAAAGGGACACTTTCAGACACAAGATAAACAAATGGCAAGTTGCATCAGAGCAACCAAAACTAAAAAGATACGAGCCTTACAGTAGTCGCATATGTGTAACATTTGACATGTTATCCTGCTATGAAATTGAGATGAAATGTATGTGAAGTCATCTGACATGTTATCCTACTCGTATACTACACAGCTTGGACATTCTTAAAATGTTAATTTACGCTCCGTTTTCATACTGGTACTATGATGAATGTATAGATTCAATTGGAGATATGCTACTGTCACACTTGTTTGAACAAACCTCACATATTATATTGTAATTTAAGAGGAGGAATGAAACCATAGTATCTAGCCTACTCCTGCTTGGTGCAAACTATTGTTATTAAAATTAGATAAATCATAATGTCATGTAGATTCTGTTAAAATGACGCATAATGTTATGATATATATCGTTTAAATCGATAATCCGGTAGCAAAAATAATCCCCGGCACTTGTGTTCGAACCTGAGACCTCATGATTCGCAGACCAAGATGCTATCCACGCAGCCATTACAACCACAGAAATTTAGAGTACAAGACAGTTACTAATTTTCACGTGCCGGTAATAATATGGAAGTATTTTTTATGCTCCATTAATATTTTGCTTTTTCTTTTCGATAATGTTCCTGCGTGGAATTGAGTTTTAAATTAGTTATGAATACGCCTACTTGACAGTAAAGGGAATTCCTATAGTGGTCCGTGTAAGGCTATCTCAGTTCCCGTATAAAAACAACGATATATATATTCATTGATCGCTGCATTACCGCAATGTGGGTTAATATCTGAATACCCATTGTGTAGAAACGTAATACTGGCTTTGCCGACTAGTTACAATATTCCACATTAAAAGCATATCATCATTTAAATACTGATACGAAGACTATTAACATGTGGTTTGTGTTTCAATCAGTTGACACCAGAGTTCGCATGAGCGTTTACCGTTCAGTATGAAAGTGTTGAGCAAAGTTACTCGGGGAGCGGATGCCCATCACTTTTATCCAGAGATTGAAAAACAGACTCTTAATAAATCATAGTTGTTTTTAGCAAATATGATATAATGAATATTTTTACACCAAAGAATGCCAACTTGAAGATTATTTATTGTAGAAATATCTGTAATGGCGCCTCCAAACCTTGAAGTAATCCGTATGTGATAAACATTCCACATGGTACCACTGCCTGCTGGATCACATCCCTCGCAGCCAGGAGGGATGCGATCAAGCTGGCAGTGAGTCTCCACTTTCGTCCCATTTTTCAAAATCACTCCCACCAAAATATCCACCGAGTGGAAAGATGTTACACATCAAAAACAGAAGGCCTACAGACCAAGTGGTCGTAAGAACGTAAACAAGCCTTCTCTGAAAGAATGAAAGTTTATTGGGACAACAAGAAGAACCAAAAATAGTTGATTGAATTATTTGCTTAACGTCTTCCAGTTATTGGGAAAAGAAGAAAAATATAATATACTTTAAATCGTCGTTACACATGGAAATGGCACTTCCATTCATTTCCTAAATAGCGATCACTGCCCGAGTCACAACCCAGCGTTTAGTCACATTTGTGAACAGGGGAAAATAACCCTTCGTTGGACTGTAAGACTAGAAGTGGCCAGATTTAAGGAAAAATATCAAAGAAACCAGCATTGTCACATTGCTAATTTTTCAGGTGCAGCGACAATGCACTTTACGTTATATATGGAAGTTTTTTTTAGCGTATGGCTTTTAGTGCCGGGAGTGTCCGAGGACATGTTCGGCTCGCCAGTTTTGTAGCTGCTTCGAGACGGACACCCAATGGGTGAGCTACAAGTACCGTTGGGGAGGGAAGGAGGGAAGTTGGAATGTAAGGACGAGGAGTTGGAAGGCAGCGTCTGTGGCCTATAGTTAGGGACCAACCCCGGCATTTGCCTGGAAGGAAGATGGGAAACCACAGAAGACCATCTTCAAGGTTGCCGGCGGGGGGATTCGAACCTCCTCGCCTCCCGGATGTGAGCGACTGCCATCAGTCATGCCGTAACCACCACGGCTAACTCACCCGGTATATATGGAAGTGATTCACAATAATAAAAAGCACTGTGTGGATATCGACCTTACAGCCCATATGATCCCAATGTTACCACAATTAGTGGCAAAATATAGTTCCATGATACGTTCTTGAAACGGATACAGTTACTTACATAGTTCCTTGGCCACTTCGTGGCGCAGTGCCTACCATTCTTGGCTGTCACCCCTGAGGTCAGAGTTCGATTTCTGGCTCTGCCAAGGAATTCAATGTTAATCTGAGAGCTGAAACGGGGTACACTCAGTCTCGTGAGACAGAACTGACAAGATTCACACTTGTCATCTTAGAAGGGGTCTTCCGTGGTTTCTCACTTCTACTCCAGGAAAATGCCAGGATGGCCATTAAGTTCACGGCCGCCTCCTACCCAATCCTACACTCGAGAACAAATACACACACTACTACAGCAATCACAATAGCACTGGTTACCAAAAAAATTCCACTCACACACCTCATTACATAAGGCTACCATGACTACGATGTCACAAAGTCCCTAAATGAATCAACAGCAAATTACTTACTTACTTACTTACTTACTAGCTCACTCTTGTGCTTACTTAATTATTTACTTATGTACTTAATTAATTAATTACTTACTTACTTACTCACTCACTTACTTACTCACTTACTTGCTTACTTACTTACTTACTTACTCACTCACTTACTTACTCACTTACTTGCTTACTTACTTACTTGCTTACACAATCGATCACTTACTTACTTACTTAATTAATTACTTACTTACTTACTCATTTACTTACTCACTTACTTGCTCACTTACTTATTTACTTATTTACTTAATTACTTAATTATTTACATGCTTACACAATCGATCACATACTTACTTACTTACTTACCTACTTGGTACCTACCTAAGGGATGATGATAAGAGAAAAAAGGAAATGGGTTTCGGAGTGGAGAAAAGTATTGGTAGATGGGATGAGAATCCAGCACTAAGGTTTAAGCAAATTAAAGAAGAATTTGGCAGTGCCAAGATTGGGAGGAACCTAACTCTAGCGGGGGCCTGTCTCAAGCAGGCGGAGAGCACAGCGTGAATTGAGGTTGTCTGCAAGCGTTCGGTGATTGTACTTTCCCTCTCGAGTCGGTATTTCGGTACTATGGGGACGGGTGACACTCTGGCAAGGCAAAGTGAGTCGAGAAAAAATAATGTACTAACTTTCCTTTTGGAAGGATTAGTATTTATGATGCATTAGAAAATGCTGGAAAGATTTAAATTCACAACAATAATTGAGTTTTTGAATACTGTTGGATCTCCGGCAAACAAACCGAATGCTCTCCCAGAGAGGGAAGAGATAAATTAATTTTAACGATTTGAGCGATGTTGTTTTTTTTTGTTTTTTTTTTATCTTATGTAAATACCAGTTGTTGCACTTTAGGAAAACTATGCTTTTACGCAGCAGGATGCCGACTAAAAGTTTAGAAAGAGGAAACCTCTGACCTAACTCAAACAAAACTAGAATTTTGAAAGTGAACCATCAACCAGAGAGAAAATCTCTACAAATAGGTAGCTGGCGGAGCGAGCTTTATTTGTTTTAATGGTTGGCTAGAATTGGCTATGATAACCAAAAGAAACTTTGAAATGTTGTTACTTGAAGTTTTAGTTTAATGCAACAAGTAGTAATGACTTTATTGTTTGAGGACTTATACGTTTTAGTAAAGATAACTTAAGTTTAGAGGAAAAATCAGGGATGATAAGGACCTGCATAATTTTGATTCTACTGAGAAAAATAACGAACGAAGGAAAACAAATAATTTATTTAACAATGTTAAACGGTGAACTGAATAACAACATTTAAGTTTGATTTTAGTTTGAATTAAGAATAACAATTGTTTGTAAAATACAAAGGTCTCAGATCTAATAAGAATACGTTTACAATTTGTAAACAATGCTAAATGGGGTGCAAGTTTCTAACTTGCTACAAGCACTAACCCTGTATAAAGGTTTTAAAATGTGCTTAAAATTGGGTTTTAAAGCTTTTAAGAACACAGCGATTGTAATTTTTCAAATTAGGTTAGTTACAAGAGTTATTTGACTGCACTTATGGTAAGCTAACAGGTAACAGACAAATATTTTAAATCCTGATCGTAACAGGATAAAGGAAAAGGAAAACAGAAAATGAAAAGCGGAGATTACCGCTATTTTGCGCGGAATTTAACAATGTTTGAAATACAAAGATGTAAAGGTCGTATTAACGAAGCCTGGAGAAAAAAAAGATCAGGTACGAAAGCGAGATTAGTTAATTAACGATTCCTGACCAAGCAGAAAATAAGGAAGATTAATAAGTAGTTTCTATAACTACAGATATTTATACAAAGTGAATAAGTTTTACATAGAGCAAAATTGGAAGGGCGCTTATGGTTCGGCGAAGCCTCGTTTAATAATAGCTAGGTACATGAGTTAATTTAAATTTTGTTAATAAAGGGTGTTTGGAAAAGGGAGATGGAAATAGAAAGTTCTGGCCAGTTTTATTGCTCTAACGAACGCGGCACGGTTGATAGTTGAACGGGCACTGTTTTGCACTGAAGTATATTGATGAATTGGAAAAGTTCACTATTGCAGCACAGAAAGTTTATGAAACGAAAAGTTATTGCATCTTCGGAGATCACTTGGTAGAATTTGAACTTGAATCAGTTTATTGCGTTGAAGAGTTTTTAGGTTGCAGTAGAATAATGCGGTAAAGTTCCCACGGTGGAAAGCAAATTATGTGTTGACCAGCAGTTTATGTAACGTAAATTCCTCATTGAGGAAAAGTATTCCCATAATTGGAGTGGAAAATACTAGATTGCTTGAATAGTAGAAAGATTGGTTGCCATAGACAGTTCTAGAGTTGTGATAACTGTTAAATGGGGTAACAGAATTCCCTCGGAGGAAAGCTAAGTTTTATAGACAGTGGGTAATTTGAATTAAATCCCTCGTTGTGAGAAAGTATTCTCAGTTATTTTGTACAAGAAGCACTAAATTTCATGTATTAAACTCAGCTTAGATAGCTAGAGCGTGACAAGAAAAATCCCTCGAAGACGGTTATTGTACAACATTTAGCCATTCCACACACTGTCTATAGAATGGTATTAGAAGGCGTTTAGCTCTTTAAAAACATTAAAATGTGGTTAAAACATTGAAGTTTGTACTTAGCTTTCATTCATGGCGAATAGGCGAAGATTCCTGGTGACGGTTGGTTTAAAACAGTCAAGGCGTCTGGTTTAAAATCTCATGTATACAGGAGGCTTGCCCGTGGGAGGGCTCAAACTGTATGCTCGAAGACTAAAGCAAAAGTGAGGACGAGAGATACGTCACTGTAGCCTTGACGGCCGAAAAACAAGTAGTGAACAGCTGAGCGGTGCACCGATAGAGGTAAGCGATACCACACACGTCAGAAGCAGGCGGGCGAGGGGGTAGGGTAAGGAAACAAAAGAGTTTATGGAAACATAGGAAACATTAAAACAGCAAAATTTCTTGTACAAAGGCTTCTTCATGGAGTAGTTAGCTGGCGACGAACACCAAGCCTGGTGGATTGGTGAGGAAGTCCTCTTGACCTGAGGCGATTGAAGAAGTCCAGAGGGTAGCTGTAAGATTCTGCTAGGCTGGTTCCGCAGAAACTGCACCTCTAGAACAAACTTATACAAAAAACAAGTAGTTCCGTGAAGAAATACTGTATACAGCCTATTTTCATACATCCTACTTATGTTAATTGCTTCTATCTACATACAAAATTTCAGTTTGATTGCCGTAATAGATTCGTAGATATTGAGAACCGACTAAATATTTCGGATGGTCGCCATGTTGGATTGTATATATGTTAGTCCTAGAGTTATGTACTGTTACATGAAGATTATTGTGTACGTGTAGCATTCAAACTTCAATCGCATGATTAGGACACAAGAAGTAACAAGGAGATTTTAAAATTTCGCACAGCTTCCATCTTGTGGTTATGGAAACAATTGGAATAAATTAGATGCCAGTGGATTAACATTCCTATAAGGATTTACTGTACCAAGTTTCACTGCACTCGGATGGTTACATTGCGAGAAACGTCCATGTGAATATTTATAATTCACGTCGCCGCCATGCAGGATTTGTGATCACCAGGTTATTTTAAGTCCTATAGGTGAACTTAAGTTCATAGCCCCTATGAACATTAAAAAATTCAGTTTGATTGCTATAATAGATTCGTAGATATTCAGAGCCGCCTAAATATTTCGGATGGTCGCCATGTTGGATTGTTAAATGTATAGGCCGTAGAGTCATGTACCATTAAAGGAAAATTATTGCGTAGGTTCATTATTCAAACTTTCATATCGATCGCATGATTCCGACACAAGAAATAAAAACGTAATTTTAAAATTCGCACAGCCGCCATCTTGAGGTAATGAAAACAATTGAACTAAATTAGATACCAGTGTATTACAATGTGTATAAACATTTCCTGTACCAGATTTCATTGCGGTTGGAATATTTTTTTTTTTAGCGTATGGCTTTTAGTGCCGGGAGTGTCCGAGGACATGTTCGGCTCGCCAGTTTTGTAGCTGCTTCGAGACGGACACCCAATGGGTGAGCTACAAGTACCGTTGGGGAGGAAAGTTGGAATGGAAGAGCGAGGAGTTGGAAGGTAGCGGCTGTGGCCTATAGTTAGGGACCAACCCCGGCATTTGCCTGGAAGGAAGATGGGAAACCACAGAAGACCATCTTCAAGGTTGCCGGCGGGGGGATTCGAACCTCCTCGCCTCCCGGATGTGAGCGACTGCCATTAGTCATGCCATAACGACCACGGCTAACTCACCCGGTGGTTGAAATATTAAATCGCGAGAAAGGTCTATTTAAAAATTTTAAAATCGCTTGGCCGCCATGTTCGTTTTGTAGTTAACCGGTTTTTGAAAGTCTTATAGATGAACTTCCAGTAGTGCCCTTTATCTGCGTACAAAATTTCAGGGTGATACAGCTAATAGTTTCAGAGATATAGAATGCCGGTGAAATATTTCGCACATCCGCCATCTTGTGGATATGTAAACAATTGAACCAAGTTAGATGTCGGTGCATTACAATGTGTATAAAAATATACTGTACCAAGTTTTATTGCGTTTGATTGGTTAAATCGCGAGAAACGTCTATTTGAAAGTCGCAAATTCGCGTGGCCGCCATGTTGGTTTTGTAGTTACCAGTTTTTCAAAAGTCACATAGGTGAACTTCTAGTACTTCCCATTATCACCGTAAAAAATTCCAGAGTGATATCGGGAATAGTTTCGGAGATATTGAATGCTGGTGAAATATTTCGCACAGCCGCCATGTTGGATTGGTGAGCCGTAACAAAATTTGAAGGGCACGGTCTGGGTCGTCCAAAATAGTGCTATGAACTTACCGAGTTTCATTGAAATCGCTCCAGCCGTTTAGAATGTATTAGGGGACACACACACTCCTCACACACACACACACACACACACACACACACGGACAAAAGGTGATCTCATAAGCCTATTTTGTCAAAATTGAAAATAGGCTAATAAGCAAGTGTACGGGGAAAATAAAATATAAGGGTTCGCTGTTGGTGTCTGCGGGAAGGGAAATTAAATAAATAAATTAATGCAGAAAAACAAAGAGCAGCAAAAGCTAACTTTGCATGCCCGTGTATTTCGAGAAATACACCACTACTCACTTACTCACTTACTTACTTACAAAGTAAATTATTAAAACGCACAGGAATAAATCAAATATTCAGTCATTCTTTCGTGATTTTTAGCCTATTTTCAATTTTAAAGAAATAGGCTTATGAGATCACCTATTGTCCGTGTGTGTTTGCGTATGTGTGTGTGAGAGAGAGAGAGAGAGGGGTGTGTGTGTGTGTGTGTGTGTGTGTCCCCTAATAACTTCTAAATGGCTGGAGCGATTTCAATGAAACTCGGTAAGTTCGTAGCACTATTCCGGGCGACCCCGACCGTGCCCTTCAAATTTTATTACGTCTCACCAATCCAACATGGCGGCTGTGCGAATTATTTCTCCAGCATTCAATATCTCCAAAACTATTCCAGATATCACCCTGGATTATTTTTACAGTGATAAATGGAACTACTAGAAGTTCACCTATGTGACTTTTGAAAATATGGTAACTAAAAAACCAACATGGCGCCACGCGAATTTGCGACTTTTAAATAGACGTTTCTCGCGATTTAACCAACCAAACGCAATAAAACTTGGTACAGTATATTTTGTACACATTGCAATGCACCGACATCTAACTTGGTTCAATTGTTTACATAACCACAAGATGGCGGATGTGCGAAATAGTTCACCGGCATTCTATATCTCTGAAACTATTAGCGGTATCACCCTGAAATTTAGTACGGAGATAAAGGGCACTATCTATAAGTCTTTCAAAAACCGGTTAACTACAAAACGAACATGGCGGCCAAGCTAATTTGAAAATTTTAAATAGATCTTTCTCGTGATTTAATGTTCCAACCGCAATGAAATCTGGTACAGGAAATGTTTATACACATTGTAATACACTGGTATCTAATTTAGTTCAATTGTTTACATAACCTCAATATGGCGACTGTGCGAATTTTAAAATTATTTTTTTATTTCTTGTGCCGTAATCATGCAATCGAAGTGAAAGTTTGAATAATAAACCTACGCAATAATTGTTCTTTAATGTTACATGACTCTATGGCCTACACATTTAACAATCCAACATGGTGACCATCCGAAATATTTAGACGGCTCTGAATATCTACGAATCTATTATAGCAATCAAACTCAATTTTTTAATGTACATAGGGGCTATGAACTTAAGTTCACCTATAGGACTTTAAATAACCTGGTGATTACAAATCCAACATGGCGGTGACGCGAAGTATAATTATTCACAAGGACGTTTCTCGAAATTTAACCATCCAAGTGCAGTGAAACTTGGTACAGTAAATCCTTATATGAATGTTAATCCAATGGCATCTTATTTATTTCAATTGTTTCCCTAACCACAAGAAGACAGCTGTGCGAAATTTTAAAATCTCCTTGTTACTTCTTGTGTCCTAATCATGCGATTGAAGTTTGAATGCTACACGTACACAATAATATTCATGTAACAGTATATAACTCTAGGACTTACATATATAAAGTCCAACATGGCGACCATCCGAAACATTTAGTCGGTTCTCAATATCTACGAATCTATTACAGCAATCAAACTGAAATTTTGTATGTTGATAGTGGCAGTTAACATGAGTAAGATATATGAAAATAGGCTGTATAGTTCTTCACGGAGCTACTTGTTCCTCATTCATTCACTCATGCATTCAATCGATGAATCAGTGACTGTATCACATTAGAATTGAACACGCATACACAATAATGTACAGCCAAGTTCTCATATTTCTCAGGCTAGTCGCAATAGCGTCAACTTGAATATTCCCAACAGTAGCCTATAACAAGCTGTTTGTTTGTACACGCACAGCCATGATGAAGGAGGTTAATACCTCGCAGAGCCAGCATACATCAGTTTTCCTTTAAATTAAAATGGCTTTACGGTATAAATTTGTGATACGTTCATGGAATTAATTAAAACACACAAACTTGTGTTACAATATACTAGCAGAAATGTTAGTGGAGGGCTTGTAAAAATGTTAGCATGTTATGAATGTAAACACACGTGCAGGGATCCACAAAAAATACTCTGATATTTACGGTCAACGCAACTTATAATCGAGAATGAGATATCACAACTTCCATGTGCGTTTTGCGAAACCAGTTAACGTCAATATATTTGTGAATTACAACTTCCTCTCCATTTCATGTGAAACCTACCAGCATAGACGAGCGATCTCAGAATCAGTCCACAACTACACCTGGTAGCTCGCGTTGGGAGATTCGAATCCTGGGATTAACAGTGGATATCTCGAGTGTATTTTCCCCCGAGTTTATCCTTAGAAATTCTGGGATGTTACAGTACCTTCTTTCAAGTTCCCAGGTAACTACTTAGTTAGTAAACCGTAATAAGTAAAGTTAAACAAACTGTCTTAGATATCAAATTAACTTAAATTGTTAAACAAATGTCTCACAAACTCAATTAGATACACGGCGTTGATGCTCATGATGTTCCTTCACCTTAAATTAAACAAAAACAAGAAGAACCTCAATACGAACGAGGAAATTTTGTGAACGTGAACTTTGCAACCGTATAAAAATCTTGGCACACACTGCATGTTAGACAGTCTGTGAAGACTTCGCCTGTAGACTCGATCGTTCCGTTACACATATTAAGCAGAGAGGTTGCCGACACATCAGGGCTGTAGACTGAACATATGTTAAAGCGAAGCTCCGATTACCGTGGGATGCCCCACTTATTGAGCTGTATCTGTGATATCCTGCTCACTAAATGTCTCCAATAATATGATTATTTTAGTTCCTTCCTATTTCTCATTTACCCAAATTATATTGGTAAATATTATGTTAGCAAAAGATATAATAAATTTATTAGAGCACAAAATATGCAATGGAGTTAAACATGCCTTACCTTTTTCTCGAACATCATCATCATAACAGAAAGAAAACAGAAATTTGACTGGACTCCTACAGCGCAGATGCGACGACCACCGACAAGTGGATAGAAGCCAACTACGAATTAAGACACATAACGACCAGATTAGCTGAGCACGGATCTCACCCCAAGCTATGCTCCACGAAGACGCACCACTCGCCGAACGAGGAATGCGTGTGCGCCCTATGCGGGAAGCAATGTGACGATCATCACGCACTGGGTTGTGCAGGAAGGACAATTCCTCTAACTAAGTTCTGCACAGTATGACTGTGAAATCAACTACTTATCACTAGTACAAAACTGTGACAGAGATAACTTCCTCTGATCACACTGCATTACATGGTATTTGTCACACGCTTTGCCGCACAGGACACACACGCACCAGTAATCCGGTTGATGGTACATTTTGTTTGTACACACCCCGAAGTGGAATCCATGCACTGAGAATCTGGTTAACAAGTGTCTCATCCCATAGAAACCCCACGTCCGATCCCGTGCTGTCATCGCATCCGTGATATAAAATTCCTGCCATATACTTCCTCTCTTTAACATCATTTCCTGCATTAGTCTCTCATAACCCGATGTAGAGGGCAGGAGCAACTGCTATCTGAGGTCTTCAATAAAAGGTGGCTCTTTCGCGAGTTCATACACCAACCGAGAAAGAGTGAATTTAGAAATACACAGTACCCTTCCCAGGCAGGTAGCTTTCACCTTCTCCAACTCTACGAGGTGCTTATACTTAAGGTGATGCCAAATACTTTCCAAACCATATGCAACTACAGGAATGATCTTCAGCGAGAAAAGTCTCATCGCTGTCTGTAATGACAGTGTTCGGAGATGTCGTATGTCACTCATGGCCTTTATAGCCGCGTTTGTTCTGTCCTCAATGTGAATTGTGAAGTCGTTTCCGTGAGTCTGGAACGTCACCCCCAGATACTTGAAGTGAGTAATACAATCCAGTGGTCTATAGAGAATTGTCGCTCCTCTTCCCCCTTTTCTGAAAGTCATTGCAACTGTTTTCCTTTCATTCAGATAGAATTCATTCTCTTCCGCCCACTTCGCAACTCTGTCAAACGCCTGCTGTAAATCCTTTTCACTGGTTGAAATTAGAGCCATATCGTCTGCGTAGATATATATTTTTACACTTGGGGGTAATATTTCCACCACATCTGCCGTAGCGAGAGCCAAAATAATTGGGCTTAAGGGATCCCCCTGCATTACTCCAATTGTGTGCTGTATTTCCTTGGAAGTTGTAATGTTTTCCGAAATAACGATGTAGTTTTCGCACAACAGGGTCCTGACAACTCTCGCCAAGTAGTTGTCTTCACCAATCATGTTGTCTAATTTCCTTACTAGCATTTGTCTATTGATGGTATCAAAGGCCTTTGCATAGTCCAAGAATACCACATGTAGTTTTCCTCCGGGTGGTTTCAGGGCTTCTTAAAAGATATAATCGTATACAAGGAATTAGGAAATTATTGCAAAAATCCACAAAGGAATCTGGAGCCCATCTAAAATGTAGCTGAATTGATGAATATGCCAAGTAATTTGATTCACATACTTTGTAGAGAGTATAGAATGAACATACTGTACAGTCTGGGAGGAGATAATACAGTTAGGGCTGACAGTGGTGCTGCAGTCACGTGCGTGCGTGCGAGCGAACTCTTTGGATAAAGCTGAATTGTTTGGCACTATCACTATTAACGCTTCCTGGTAAACACAGCAATATATTTCTCTGAAGGAGACGATGGTTACACGGGAAGGTTAATAAAGGACCATGGCGTGTCATTTCACAGGTACGTTTGTTTGAAATTCATTTTCGTTTGTACAGTATATGCATATTATGTAACAATATTGGACGACTTACGTGCCAACTATGCGGACTTTTTCCTTACTTTTTATGACTTCTTTAAATGCCATGTAGGTATTTTACCCATTACTACACTGGCGGAAAAAAATATCCCAACACCAAAAATGGGTTGTGCTAGGCGTATTTATGACGTTGATTCAATTTTCCCGCTTATTTATTTATTTATTTATTTATCGTATGGCTTTTAGTGCTGGGAGTGTCCGAGGACATGTTCGGCTCGCCTGAGTCTGTAGCTCTTTCCAGCGGATACCCTAAAGGGTGAGCTACAAGTTCCGTTTAATTTCAAGTAGTTCCATCTTTCGCACCAGATATCAATGATACCTAGTGGTGAACGTTGGAACTTTGATAGAGCGTTCTGACGAAATCTAACCTAACAAATTTTGCTTTACACATGTTTAGTCTGTGAAAGGATCTTTTACATGCCATAAATCTATGACATGGGACCGCCGGCTTTACTTCCCCTCCGAAGGAAGGCATACTGAAGGATTTTTAACGCTCTTAAAAAATCCGACAACTTCGGCCGGGTTTGAACCCGCTATCTTGGGCATAGCAGTTCAGCATGCTACCGACTACGCCACCGAAGCCGCTAATCGCATTAGAGTGGCGCTAGTAGTGGCCCCATGACTTGGCACATCAAGTTTGCTTTTTAATACGGGCTGTACTGTGTGAGAGCGTTATTTGTCTGTGAGATTGGATGGTGTGACTGTGAGTTTGTCAAAAATGCCTTTACGACGATGAAGAGGCCAGTAGCAACAGCTCACTGCGTTTCAACGAGTCCGTGTAATAAGGCTACGAGATGGTGGATCTTCCTTCCACGCTATTTCAGAATGACTTGGCAGGAATGTCTCTACTGTGCATGAGTGCTGTCAGCAATAGTCACGAGAAGGTACGGTCGCAAGAAGACCGGGTTCCGGACGTCACCGTGGCACCACCGAGAAGGAGGAGCGCCGTATTTAGCGAATGGCTTTGGCGCATCGGACGGCGTCTGCATCAGCAATTCGATCGGTAGTTGGCACCACAGTGATGCTACGAACTGTTAGAAATCGGTTACTAGAAGGACAGCTCCGAGCCAGACGCCCTGAGGCGTGCATTCCACTTACCCCAAACCAACACCGTCTGCGGCTTCAGTGGTGTCAAGTGAGAGCTCATTGGAGGATGGATTGGAGGTCTGTTGTGTTTTCCGATGAAAGCCGATTCTGCCTTGGTGCCCATGATGGCCGTGTGTTGGTTAGAAGGAGGCCATGTGAGCGCCTGCATTCCACCTGTCTGCGGCGTTGACACACTACACCTACACCGAGCATTCTGGTCTGGGGAGCAATTTCCTATGACACGCACCCGAACTGCAGATGTGTACGTCCGTTTTATGATTTGACCTGTTGTGCTGCCATTCATGAACAGCATTCCCGGGAGTCTTTTCCAACAGGATAACGCACGCCCCCATGCGTTTGTTGTAACCTGACGTGCTCTACAGAGTGTTGACAGGCTGCCTTGGCCTACTCGATCCCCCAATCTGTCCCAAATCCTATTTAAATCATGTTTGAGAAACGTCCATAACAATAATTTTCCTGGTCCGTTTCATAATCTCACCGCTGGTTTTATACCTAAATCCTAACTCATTGGTTTCGCACCAATTATTGATTGATTTTATTTTCACGGCTACACTTAGAGTTTAAGAGCTCCTTTACAGTAGCATCCTACATGGAATAGGATTAGGGCTTATAAACACAGTAACAAATAGAAGTAGAAAACACCCTACATTACATTTAATTAAGATCATGTTGTAGTGCATCATCTCATAAGTAACTAGTTACATTTAAAAATATTATAAAATACGTTCCATACAACATTCACAATATAAATAATAAAACATTAATAATATAAAATTGTATATAAAAGAGTGCATACACACTCACTATCAGCCTGAAAATATTCATCATCATAATACAAGGAATATTTTAACACATTCTTATGGTAGATGGTCTGCTATTGACCTGTTTTTAAGGTTGAATCTAATTGCATAAAATAGAGATGGGTGGTTGGTTCCTTAGTTTAGGAGCTGCCACAACGCGGTCATGTTGCCCCGTGTACTTTGGCTCTGCGTAGAATCTGTTTGAAAACCGGTGTTAATTGTTATGACTGTATTAGTGTGTGTTATCTCTTTTAATTCAAGAAAGGACTGCAGACGATAATTTCAAGTAGTTCCTACTTTCGCAACCAAATGCTACCGTCCACGACACCTAGCTGTGAACGTAGCTACTACTAGATGCCTGTGTAACCAGCGCCTGGTGAAGAATGTTGGAACTTAAGAGCATTAATCAAATCTAACCTACAAATTTTGCTTCACACAAGGTTAGTTAGTGGAAGGATATTTTACATGCCATAAATCTATGACATAGGCCCACCGCCGGCTTTACTTCCCCTCCGAAAGAAGGCATACTGAGGGATTTTTAACGCTTTTAAAAAATCCGACGACCTAGGCCACGTTTCAACCCGCGACCTTCGGCCTAGAAGCTCAGCATGCTACCAACTTCGCCACCGAAGCCGCCATAAAATAGAGAGAAAACGAGAGAGAATGTTTGCGACCCCTGATCACAATAGTCCCGGTCATACACACTAAACAATAGCGGAACGTACTTACATACAATCTAATACGAAGATGTTAATCAAGTGTAACTGAACACTGGCCTCCTTCATTACGCATTTCTCCTATATTTGTACTTTTGAAGCTTACTTCCTGCTGGAGAGAAGAATCTCAAGGGTCTCTGAGAAAGTTTGCATTTACGAATTGTAAACCATATCTACATGGTTTTTGAATTCCTCTGTTTACATTCATTCGTACAGCGTAGCGAGCCTTTAGCAGATATTTCAACATGCTCACGCTGTGGCCACTACCTCTGGTGTATATTCTACTAACTGCATGGAGAATTCATACAGCTCTGAGTAACCATTGCAAATATTTGGTAATAAAGCCATCTCATAAATTGTACTGAGACAAACATGAAGTGAATGTAGTTGGAAAGGGTTACAAATCATGGTTCTCTGAGTGGTGGCATGGAGAGAGAATGTCGAAGGCAAGCTTGAAATATTCTGCAAGTACGTAACAGGAATAAGTTAACATGTTGATATGTCACAGTGGTTTTACAGACAATGTATGTACTCTATTATGTCAATTACTATTTTCATTTTGTGGGTCCGGGATGACGTAAGATGAGTGTATTTTAATGGAGTGGATTTATGATCGGATGCCCTTTCCGATAATAACCACGTTAGAGAAACTATACCTATATTCTGGCAACTTGGTGCATCTAAACCAACAGCGGTTAAAGGGGACGTTAAATTCATAACATGATTGACTACTAACCTAATTCATTCAGAGTGTAGTATTTTTGTGAAGCTTAAATCAAATTGTACCTCTACGGGAACGCCGATCTCTATTCAATCTCTTGTGTTTAAGGTGCAGCTAGCTAAATTTTCAATAAAACCAAAAGCGATTTATTTAATAAAAGACTTCGCAACTTCAAGATCTCCATATATCAAGGCATAATACAAATGTCCTTAAACTAACATAAAGACTAGAGAAACCAAACTATTACAGCACAAATTAATCCATATTATAAAAAGCTTTTCAGTCGGTCAACACAAATTGTGCCCAGTTACATTAGGCTGGAAAACATGTACTTGAAAACCCTAATCTGAAGTAAATATTATTCATCACTAAAATAGCCTGTTGTTGTTTGAGTCTTCATTCTTTTGACTGGTTTGATGCAGCTCCCCATGCCTCCATGTCCTGAGCTAATCGTTTCATCTCTACATAGCTACGACACCCTACATCCGAGGCAATCTGTTTAACATATTCTAACCTTCGTCTACCCCTACAGTTCTTGTCCTCGACCCTTCCTTCCATAACTAAGCTTGCTATTCCTGGGTGTCTTAGTATGTGTCCTACCAACCTATCTCTTCTCTTCATTAGCAGTCGCCAGAAACATCTCTCCTCTCCCACTCGTCTTAATACCTCTTCGTTTGTAACCCTATCTACTCATCTGATCTTCATCATTCTCCTGTAACACCGCATTTCAAACGCTTCAATTCTCCTTTTTTCTGCCGCACCAATAGTCCAAGTTTCACTTCAATAGAGCGCGACGCTCCAGACAAAGGTTTTCAAAAATATATTCCTTATACCTAAATCTATATTCGATATCAACAGATTCCTTTTCTGTAGAAATGCTTTCCTTGCCTGAGCCAACCTACTTTTTATATCCTCTTTGCTTCGTCCATCACTGGTTATTTTGCTTCCTAAGTAACAGAAGTCTCCTACTTTCTTTAGTTTCTCTCCTACCAATTTGTTGTCCATAGAGGTTTCTGATTTATTGCGGCTGCATTCCAATAGTTTTGTTTTACATGTATTAATTTTCATCATGAATTTTTTCCTCAAGACGGAGTCCATACAATTCAAAAACTCATTCAAATCCTGAGGCGTGTCGGCCTAATACACTTTTATGTACAAAACAGGGTTTTATTTTACATTAAATTGTGTTATCTTAGTGATTAATATTTCATGTAATATTTCTTTCAGGTTAGGGTGTTTGAATACTTGTTTTCCCGCCTAATGTGATTGGGCACAACTTGTGTTGACCGACTGGAAACTTTCTATAATTGTACTAGGCATCAGTGAAAAATGCCTTCTAATACTTCAATGATGATCAGTTGATCACATATACGAAACTAAGAATAGGAAACAAAGAGACTAACCTTCTCCCTGAAGTAGTTATAAAGTCTTTCCCGAAGAATGTACGTAAATATATTTAAGAATAAGATAATGCGAATAATGCGAATAAATTGACAAGTGTGGATGAATTAATTATTTGGTACATGAAATAAGTGAATGAACGAATTATAATTCACGTAATATTATTTAAATTCACTTTAATTGAGATTATTTACTTTGTTGTTTTGCTGTATTCCTTGTTGTCTCCGGGACTCAACACCTAACTCAATATACAATAATAATACATTTTCATTTGAGAATGTTTTGCCTTTGAGCGTCCAGTCTAGTCAGCCTGTTTGCGAACAACTTGCCTCCATGATGCCCTATTAGCAGTTAGCATTGTGGCCTCCTCTGCTTCTATACTTCTCACTTTGAAATCGTTCAACTCTGAATCTAACCATTGCCACCTAGGTCTACCTCTACTTTTCTTACCCTCTACAGCCCAACTCATTAACCTCCTCCCCCATTCTCTCCACATGACCTCACTATCTGAGTCGACTCACAAGAACAGCTTCATCTAGCGTGTTCATTTCTAACTTAGCCATTATCTCTTCATTACGAGAACCCTCCTGCCATTGCTCCCATCTATTTTTTCCAGCAATCATTCAAGTCACCCTCATATCAGTTACCTCTAGCTTATGTATCAGATACTCTGAATCTACCAAACTCTCACTTTCCATACAGCGACGTCGCGTCGGTCTAAATACTGAGCGAAGTAGGGAGAGTGCCATCGCTACACTAACAGCTTACTTGCAGAATACTGTAGTAGATCGCTATTGAGAACTCACCGCATTGGCTTTTATACACCTCGACTCTATGTCATCCCCCATACTACCATCCTCATAGAATATGTACCGGTATATCAATGACTTTAGTCATGATCATTTTTCCCGTATTGAATTCAAGATCTTTAATTCTACTTTGCAATACAATATTTCACTTCTACTACTTTACATTAAAGATACATGTTTCGGCATATATTTGCTTCTTCAGTCTTGACGAAATATCTTAAAAAATAACATATTTTTTAATTTCCACAGAGTCATTTGACACACTGTCTCACATAGTTTAACCAGTGAAAAATTATGTTTTTAAGGAAAAAAAAAGGTTTTTAAAAAGCTGTTTTAAATACAGAAAAGTATTTACTGTATTAGCCTACTTTTCACATTTTGTAAAAATGAGGAAAAAGTAGACTTATGAGATCGATCCGGGAAAATGTGTCTGTCTGTCTGTCTTTCTGTCTGTATGTCTGTCTGTCCTTCTGTCTGTCTGTCTGTCTGTCTGGCAGGTTGGCTGGCTGTGTGTGTGTCCCACCCCCACCCACCCACCCCTCTATCAACTCCTAAACGACTGTAGCAATCGAACCCAAATTTGGTATGAGTAAAGATCTATATCTGAATATCTCAATGCCGTACGGTATTTGAAAATGATGTCAGTGCTACCAACTGCAGAAAAATCGCAATTGAAATTTCAGCTCTATGTTGTATATCTTGGAAGGTATGCATAGGAGCTATACCAAAATTGGCACACATATAGATAATAATAATTCAGTTTAATTTCCAGAAGGCCATACAAAAGGCATCCATTTCCAAAGGGTTCCTTATCCACCTATTTGAAAAATTCATGTTTCGATATCAATGGGTTTGTCTGTGCATCATCTACTGATTTATATTTGTCTTACAGTTCCAAAACGACCCTAAACCCTTGAAAATTGCATTTGAATATCCAATCCAGTTCCGAGGTGGCCCTTGTCCAATGCCAGAAATCCAATATGGCAGACATAATAATATTCTATAACAAACGGTTGCTTGATCCATTGCGAGGGTAAGCAAGCTGTGCTACTGAGTTCCAATGTAACCCTTGTCCATATGTTAGATATCCTGTTACCAAACTTTATTAGAACTCTGTGCTTTATTTGAATGAATAATACATGTTTTCCAGTGGGCAGCATTGCTTTCGTATATAAATCAAATCGAAACATTCGAATTTAAACGAACAGGAATCTTGTAGTGTTTATGTCAACTATTGGTTCGAATGAGGTGAGTGAGTAATATTCATAAAAGATCATGAGAAATTGCCTCTGCGGTTTATCATCGACTAACCGATACCAACTTAGAAGATTATGAAGTAATACGGTTGTTTACTGATGGTTGCTGGGGACAAAATAAAAACACAATTATGATAGGGATGCTCATGAAGGTGTGGCACAATGCTCCCTATCTTCCCAGTTCCCGTACATTCATTCATTCCACCCGATCAGGTGTTTGAAAAAGAAATTAAGAAATTGAACACGATATGCAAACCTGAACAGTACTATAGTCTCTGAGAAGAATGGGACTGTCCTGAAGATAGGTAGGGACTTCAACGTGTACAATTAGAGAGCAGCAATAGGAGAAATTTTGAAGAAACCTAATCAGAGGCACTTTCAATTTGCTGTAAGAGAGATTTATTATCGCTGGAGGAAGGACACCAAAAGGATATATTCTTCTTCGAGGAGGGCATACGCACAACACAGATCTGGGTGCAGGGAGGAAGGTTACAAAGCCAAATAAGAAGGTAGCAGACATTGATCCACAGCAGGTCGAAATTGGAATTCCGGTGAAGCAAACTAAAAAAGATTATGTCAAGAGGTTACTTCATCTTCATTATGATGAAGATTGGCATACTGTACCTGATTTGCTTTTCTACAAAAACATCATCTTATCAAATTGCGCCAGAGACAACTTAGACGTATCGGAGGACGAAAATGAGGGAGGACTGATGAAGGATGTTGTTGATTCAGCTGAATAGTTGTGGACATAGTTGGTTTTTAAACAACAATCTAATCTATTATCCAGTTTTATGAATACACTAGCTAACATCACATCAAGAGTTATTCTTATTATTATCATCTTAAAAAAGAGAATTAAATCTAAAGAGATTTACTCTAAAAGTCTTCCATGCTTAATAGTAATAAGTGTGAAAAATATTAGTAGCGTACGATAAACAGTAACTCTGATAAACGCTTTTCGCGTTTTCCCAACAATTTCACTTCTTGGACAAGGGTCTTGACAGTGTTGCTAAAATGATTCTAAGCCTGCTGATAGGTCCAATTTTTTTAATACAAAGAACTTCTACACTATCAATTGGATTTCAATCAAATTTCGTATGTACTATGTATAGATAGACAGATATGACTGAGCATAATCTTAAGAGCCATCAGGGCTGCCAACTGTTAATAAATGCACTCTCTATATTTTTATCCAAATACCAATATATCAGAAAGTATACAAGCCGACAGCTTTAAACCAAGCTCACGTATAATACCTGACATTCTAGATTAATTTGGAGTAACTAATGGACCTCAGTACTACCAACATGATTCTAAGCCTACTGATAAGACCAATTGTGAATACATGTAACTTCTATACTATCAATTCGATTTCAACCAAATTTTGTATGTATAATAATGATGTTATTGGTTTTACGTCCCTTTTAACTACTGTGGCTTTTAGAGACGCTGAGGTGCCGGAATTTTGCCACTAAGGGGATCTTTAACGTGCCAGTAAATCTACTGACACGGCTCCCTCGCAGTTGCGCACCCTCAAATGCCAGCTGACTGTGCCAGGATACGAACCTGCAACCTAGGGCCCAGCAAGAGAGAACGAAAAATTTTGTATGTGCTATGTGTACTATAACAGATATGACTATGCGTAATCTTAAGAGCAACCAGGACTGCCAACTGTTAATAAACGCTGTCTCAATTTTTTTTACCCTAATATCAATATATCAGAAAGTATTCAAGCCAACAGCTCTAAACTTTGCACACGTATAGTAGTACCTTACATTCTAGATTAATTTGGAGTAACTAATATACGTCAGTGCTTCCGACATGATTCTAAGCCTGCTGATTGGTCCAATTTTAAAATACATGTAACTTATATACAAATAAATGGATTTCATCCAAAAGTGGCACAACAATAGGTCCTAATAGTTCAGCTCATTTCTGACCAACACATGCATGACAATGTTGCCAACATGATTTTACGCTCGCTGATAGGTCCAATGTCTAACTACATGCAACGTCCGTGCTATCCATTGGACTTCAACCAAATTTTGTATTCTGTACCTTAAGAGAAGGAACTAAGATTATATTCAGTCACCAAGGCTGCCAACTATAGTGCTCTATTAGGCTGCATTATGCCAGTTATATTTCGAACTAATTAGAAATTTCGATATTACCAACTCAATTTCGTCATTATTCTAATTAGGTACATATAGATTAATCATTGGAATGAATCTTACATTTCCAGAAAAGTAGGCTCTTTAGTTCGTCATGGAAATTCTTGTTTTTGTTATGTTATTTGTTTAGATATTAGGTCAAGACTGAAGAAGGCAAATATATGCCGAACCATGTATATTTAATGTAAAGTAGTAGAAGTGAAATATTGTATTAAAAAGTGGAAAAGTAGAATTAAAGATCCTGAGAGAATACACGACCCAAGTGCTTAAAATGTTCCACCTTCTCCAATTTAGTTCCTGCTACCTGACATTCTAATTTCTTGCGTTTCTTCCCTTCCGACATAACCTTCGTCTATGAATGCTCTATCTCGACATCTAAACCTGCTAAAAATGTCAATAATAATACAAAGAAAATAGTGTTACTCTGGGCGGAATGATTCGCATGAAGTACAACAACTCGCTCGTCAACATTTCCAAGTACATCATATCTAGGAGCATTAGACGTCTTCACCTGTTTGTATTAACTCAAAAACCTTTAGTGGTAAATAGAGTGTGACAAGCGTAAATATTATATTTTTAGAGGCCTGACATGAGTTCAGGAGCGTGTGAGGGGTCATGCATACATTAAAGCGTGCGTTATTTTCAGATGTTCTTTGCTATAGTTTCTGTTGGCCAGGATACACTATTCACGCAAATTATAACTGACACAGAATTACCATATAGCCTCGTAACAACGGAAGGCGATTAAATATGACGTTTCCGGGAATTCGTCAATTTTAATTAAGCCGAATTTCACTTTAGGAACAGTATAGTGCAAAAGTTATGATTGTTTATGTGGCTGCTTCAGCTTCAGTTGAAGGAGTACAAGCCTTCTAAATTCTTCTAGTACTCGTATCTCAAGTGTTTGAATCCTGGCGGTAGTGATATCCTATTTTAGCCTACTTTCGAATTTTGTATGGGTTAAAATGAAATTAGACTTATAGGATCTACACGGACCAAATATCCGTGTATGTATCGATGTATTTATGTATGTATGTATGTGATTTGATGCACCCTTATGAATTCTGGCAATATGCTGTTGTCGTTGTTGTTGTTGTTGTTGTTGTTGTTGTTGTTGTTGTTGTTGTTGTCATCAGGTCCGCGACAGGATAGTATGCTATGACCCAACATGAGCTACATAACGCAAGAGACAGGTCAGAATGGAGAAGCCTGATAGCATAATGAAATAAAGAATACTAGTGCGCCCGTGCGAGCTTTCGCAACATGCAATGCATGAAATGCAAAGCATAAATACAGTCTAGAAATACAGAAAGACATATAGGTTAGGTATCTTGCAAATGCCACCGCGCTGCCCTGTGCTCTAGCGGCAGGTTCGCCTAGCAGTACGCCGCGGTACAAATAGTGTCAAGACTTTGTTAAGGTATACTGGGTTGACAGTGCTGTATGAGCAATAGAGTAACTAACGGGATTTCAAGTAAAGAGCCTCATTTTCAATACCGGTAGTGCAGAGCGCTACTCGCATCCAGTCGGCCGTGTCTCGTCAAGAGCTACTGTTGCCTGGAAATGACATAACTTGCCATTCTTTCATGAGTTTATTTTATTACTTTATAAGCCTTTTCTCGGGGGTAAGATGGTATTTATTTAATTGTGACGCATTTAAGGAGTAAGTGAGTCTGTTTCGCGCACACATTGGGTTATGCGGAACCTGTAGGTACCCCATATGTGTAGTTGGTGTTAATAGGACCTTACTTTCGGTACAAAACTGGAATGGGACCTTAGCAGAATAATATAGGGAGGGATGGGATGTAAAGAAGACTTCATGGTATAAACATGGGGAAAAATTGAAGTAGAGTATTAGTATTAGAAGCCATTTTTCAGTGTGGCCTAGATCCATTATTGAAAGCTTTCCAGTCGTTCAACACAAATGAATGGGGGGAAAATGGTTAATTTCAATGCCACGCACAAGAAATAGAACTATGATTCGAACCATTCTCCGGTTGGACGACGCAGGTCCTGAACCAGGGTAAAATCTAAGTCCTCACGCTACTAGGCACACATTGCAGTGATGTTAAACACACAGTCATCGAAATAGTACGTTGAAAATAAGTCTAAGACGCAGATCCCTTACACTCAAGCTATAACGACTATGTGTGAAAATATTTACAACTAGCAGTAGTGCCCGGCTTCACCTGGAGGAGTTATTTGTTTTATGGATGATAATGATTAAAGTTGTTGCCTCAACAAAAGCAGAGCGATATGCAGACCTCTACAAGAAACTTGATACGCGTGAGGGCGAGCGTGACATTTATCGGATCATCAAATCGAGGCATCGAAAAACGGAAGATATCCAACATTTCTATGTCATCAACAATGAAGTGGGTGAGCTGCTAGTAGACTGGGAGAAAGCAAGGGAACGCTGGCGGAGCTACTTCGAGAACATTTCGACTGAAGAATTTCCCCATCCACCAATCCCAACCACCTGTGCTGTTGAAGGACCAATTAAGGAGATCGACATTGCCGAAGTTGAGGCTGCTCTGAAGGAGATGAATCCTGGGAAAGCCACCGGCCCCGATGATCTTCCAGCAGAGTTATGGTGCTCTAAGGAGTGGGATGCTGCAGGATGGTTAACACAATTCTTCAATCGAATTACCAAAGAAGGTCGAATACCAACAGATTGGCAATGGAGTATCACAGTACCAATCTTCAAAAAGAAGGGAAGCCCTGCCGAATGTTCAAATTACCGCCCGATCAGACTTCTGTGCCACGCAATGAAAGTTTTCGAGCGTATCCTTGACAAAATAATTCGTGCGATTGCCAAAATCACAAGGAACCAAGCAGGCTTTGTGAAAAACTGCGGCACAACAGATGCAATCTTCGCTGTACGGCAACTGACTCAGAAATACTCCGAAAGAAATAAACCTTTGCATCTTGCTTTCCTCGACCATGAGAAGGCTTTTGATCGGGTGCCACATGACCTAATCTGGTTAGCGCTCCGTCAACACGGCATCCCAGAACACCTTAAATGGGTGCAGCTGCTTTACGCAGAACCAAGGAGCTATGTCCTAGCTGCCGCGGGAGCGTCTAATGACTTCCGCATCACCGTAGGTGTCCACCAGGGCTCCGCCTTTTCACCACTGCTGTTCATTCTTGTGATGGACACTGTAACGTCAGACCTGCACCAGCCGCTTCCATGGACACTTCTCTATGCAGATGACGTCATGTTGGCTGCTGAGACGAAGCTTGATCTCCAACGTCAAACACAAGAGTGGTACAATCGACTTGCGTAATATGGTCTACGCCTCAACAAGAAGAAGACAGAATACATGACATCCGATACACAAGAAGTGGGCACCATTACTGTTGACGGAGAAGATTTACCACGTGTAGCGAAATTTAAGTATCTTGGTTCCACTATCTCTGATGATGGGCGACTTACTGACGAGGTGAACACAAGGATACACGCAGCCTGGACGAAGTGGCGAATGACAACTGGCGTCACCTGTGACCGTAGGATGAATGACCATCTGAAATCTAAGATCTACCGGACTGTCATTCGTCCTGTCGCTCTCTACGGCACGGAGTGCTGGCCATCTAGTAAGGAAGCAGAACGTCGCCTATGTGTCATGGAGACGAAGATGCTTAGATGGTCAGCAGGTTTCACTAGGCTGGATCATATTTCAAATGATGCCATCATAAATCGGTTTGGTGTTGCTCCAATCGGGAAAAAAATGCAGGAAAACCGTCTGAGATGGTTTGGACATGTGCTGCGCGCAGAGGGCGACACAATGACAAAAGCAGCTTACACACTGGATGTGGCTGGAAAGAGGCCCAGAGGGCGACCAAGGCAACGGTGGGCCGATACACTGCACAATGATCTAAAGGCTGTCAATCTTCATCCAGACATGGCCCATGACCGAGGGAAATGGAGACTACGATCCCACATAGCGGACCCTGCCACAAGGTGGGACAAACGCTAAAGAAAAAGAAGAAGATGGATGATAATGAATACTACTACAGAACTGGAGCGCTCAAGGAAAGCACCAACGCTTATTCCAGTTGATAACCTCAGTATACTGCACCAACACCATCGCCCTTATACAGAGGCATACTATTGTCATGATGATAACTGTTTTAAGGGGCCTAAGAAATGTTTTTGCACTAATTACTCCCCGTGACTGCAAGTTATAAGCAGCTCGCAATTCTGCACCAGAACGCTGGTAGGGGCGACGTTATGGAGCCCGCAATGCCTGGCAACAATAGACTTAGGTATTATTGAAGCGGTTCAGGAGCGCTTGTTCTTCGGACTTACTGAACAAAAATCAATATTTAAGGTTACCTGAGAGGTGTCGCATAATGCTACATAGCCTAAACTATTCCTCTTGAATCTGGCTACCATATACAAAAAGAAATGTTTGAATCCGACTGGTAGTTTCAGAGATTAGTGCGTTTAAACACAAAAACAAACAAACTCTTCAGCTTCATTATATTAGTATAGATATTATATTAGTATAGATATATGCAATACTGTAGTTTAGTCACAGAAGTGTATTGTGAACTTTCGAAACCTGTCAGGATTTTTTAGCTTGGTGTGGTTATGATATTGACCTTAGTGTGACAATCTGTTATGGTGGTCAGGTTGCCTTACGTTAGGCACCATCCCAGCATTATCCTGGAGTAGAAGTGGGGAAACCACGGAAAACCACTCCCTGGATGGCTGAGTTGCTAATTGAACCTACCTCTTTTCAATTCTTCCTCATGAGACTGAGTGGACCTCGTTTCAGCCGTCAGACCAGAATAAAATTGCTTGGCAGAACCAAGAATCAAAGCTAGACTTGAGGAGTGTCAGCTAAGAATACTAGTCACAACACCCTGAGGGATCAATCTGTAAATGTTATCATATCTCACCTCCTTAATAAGGTCACTAAATTCGTGCAATCTATAATTTGTAACATACGGCACTTTGTATTAAGGTCATGAAATACTGAGAAAGATACTTTAAATAAATACCCCCTGGCACTTAAGGCCATGAAGGGCCTAGGCTTACCAAGCGACCACTGCCCAGCCATTTGACCTGCAGATATTGGGGTGACGCGTGGTCAGCGCATCGGACCCCCTCGGCTATTAATCTCAGTTTTCGGGACCGGGGCGCTGCCTCACTGTCAGAGATCTACTGAATTGTCATCATGAGGTGAGTGCATCCCGTTCCAGCCCTCTCACCAGTTTCTAAAATCCCTTACGTAGCCAGGAATCAAACCCGAGGCCTCCAGGCGCGCTACCCCTACACCACAGGACCGGCGAGAAAGATTCTTTAGTGTCTAACTTTAAAATAAAATAAGTGGTATAATTTGTCTCCACTAGTAATAATAATAATAATATCGTATGGCCTCGGTGCCGGATGCAAGCTTTGTTAATTGACACCCAGAGGGCAGCTTGCATGTCAAATTTCGTCGTTCCTTTGAATGCTATTAAAGTCAAGGAGGTTAGATATCAAAGCTCCTTGACACTACAGCGCTTTCTAGTTGAGAATGGAGAAACTTTGTGTTGGCGGAAAATCCCGAGATTGATTTTGCCATTGAACACGGCCTACTGAATTCGAGTGGGTTTTTTAACATGCCAACAACGTATGACATCCATGTCGTGATTTTTGTCGCCTTTCAAAAGTCACTTACCACGGCCAGGGGCCAACCTGCAAGCTTGGGGTTGGTAATCCGACACGCTAACCACTCACCCACCGTGGCAAGCTCTCCACTAGTGAACCTCATACATGAACATATAAACCCCAACAATCAAGTTGTGTGTGAACTGACAAAAATTATCACGAAACATAAATAAATTGTCTTCGAAAGATATTATTGGTTGGTTGGTTCTTTAGTTTAGAGGCTGCGACAACGCGGTCATGTGCACTTTGGGTGTGTGCAGAATCTGTCTGATAACCGGTGTTAATTGTGATGACTGTATTAGTGCGTGTTATCTGTTTCTAATTCAAGTAAGGACTGCAGACAATAATTTCAATATAATGTTCTTATAAATATAGTGATAATAGTATTCTAAGGAGTGCTTTATGAGCCAAATGTGGGATCTCTTGCTTCATTAAGCGTAATTAATGACCGAATAAAGTGTTGTGCTGATCTGTGGGTGTCCTTTCAGGCTAGTTGATCGCCTCTGAACCACTAATGAGGCACCAGGAGTCTTGTTACAGCTAATCCGAGCTTGATACGGGACGAAATATCACCTCCCTGTCTCCCTTCACGATAGCTGAATCAAGTACTGATTAAACACTGCCTAAGGCATAATACTAATCGTCTTTATGATGATTTTGTTGATAACAGTAAGAATAATAATAGTCTTGAATACCATCCGAGGAGCTCAGTCCATTAATTGACGAGACTTTGGGGCGGAAAAACTCCGAACTTGGGCGGACGAGTGGTTTTGAACCCCACTGTCGGCTGCCTTTGAAATGGTTTCTCGTGCTATCCCGTTTTGAAATCCAGTCAAATTCCAGAATGGTACATTCTAATAGACCACGAATGTTTTCTTCCAAACTCCTTGCCCAATTTCATTCATCACCATTCATTTCATCTCTCATCAACTCCACTGATGAGGTTAATGTTAGGAAAAGCATCCGATTCTAAAATTCACAACAAAGAAACTCATCTTACCTCCTCACCGACCCCGTAGAAACTCTATTATAATGGGGGTAGAATATACTATTATCGTAAATGGAAACGTTCATAATATGGTCACCAACGGGACTCGAACACATGTCCCCAGTTTCTGTAGCCACCTCCTATGATCTATAACTAATAGATAACTGAGTAGATAATGTGGTTATGTGCACTTAGTTGAGTCTTGGATGTTCCTCTACTAACGTCCACTGTGTTTCTTCAAGTGATTGACCAAACTAACCTATCACAGAAATACATTATGCAAATAGGACATTTGAATAGTAACGGTTATAGATCTCTGAATTTCCTCGTTAATGAGCGGCTCGCCATTGAAACCCAGCTGGGCGGACATGTTAGCATTCCATGTCTGCGGGGAGACGAGGCTTTCCCAGCTCGAGGCACAGTGCCGTCACGTAGCCACTGAGACCAAGCAGCGAGACTTGACAGAGCTATGTGCAGCTGTGCAACACTGGAGACCTGACACGCGAGCAGGCCGCCAGGATTGGACTCTGAGGTCCACGTAGAGATATAGAGGAAGCATGCTATTGGTCCAAAGCCATTAGCTAGTGGTCAACAGCGAACAATGGTTATTGTAAGCGTGTGCTACTTCCTAATTTTTGGGTCGCCGCTCGTTAACGAGGAAAGTAAGAGAACTATACTAACACGATAGTTTCGAACGCAATCACTTCAAAAGCTCACTACGGTAGAATTTAACCATTCAAAGGGTTTTCATATTTATACACATAAAAACACTACAAGAAATGCAACACTTACAGAAATGTAATAGCCTAGACCAACAGAATAAAAAGTTATTGATTTCGTTAGTCAGCAGTGAACGACTTGTGCATAGTTATGAACGCCGGCAGTGAAAGCCTAAGATGTTATAAACATGATAAGAGTTATTAATAATTGTGGCATAAGTTCCGCCTAATCAATACCATTATTTTGTTTAATGATCACTTTGTGGTCATTGGGTACATGTTTCGAGGCCTACTTGTTTTAAAATGTTAAGGCAAACAGGTGTTTGGAAAGCTTAACACTAATAAACATTCCCATCAATAACCCTATTATGGTGCACCGTAATGAAAGGTGGAAGTTGCATACCCCTAAGATACATAAGGAAACAAATAAATAAAGAAAGAAAGAAAAAGTAAGAAAGAAAGAAAGAAAGAAAGAAAGAAAGAAAGAAAGAAAGAAAGAAAGAAATAGTTGAAATTTGAAAACCAAAACACAATGTGAACAAACTCTAAAATGTCACCCTTTCTTGCTGATCACTGTATTGTGCACTCTTCATTTGGGAAACAGTCATGTGGTCCAAATCTTCCGAAATATGTGGTGATAACAACCAATTTGAAGACAAACCTCACGTTGTATTGTGGTTTGCAGATGCCAACGAAATGGTGATGGTTCAGCTCTGTAGGCTAGTAGTTCTGCATGAACCTTTCAAATACTAAAATCAATGATAAGAGTTAACTAACTTTTGTCCATAGCAAACCAAATGTATCAATAATTCCTAATAACGCAGTTACTATACTGATCTTCTTAGAAGATCTTCGCAACACCCTATATCTGCCATCAACCGATGCATATCATAACCTGCTAAATGAAAACACCCGGAAGAGGGAAAATATAGAAGAAGAATTCTTCTGCACCAGTGCTATGATTGATAGAAGTTGGATAAAGCCAAACCAGAAGATGAGAAGTGCTGTGAACAGACTAGCTGCCCATGGCTTTCACCACAAATTGTGTGTTATAAACTCATATCATTCAGTGACTGAATATTGCATCTGCAAACTCTGAGGAGCCAAGTGTAGCAAATATCACGTCCTACATTGCAAGGAAAACACAAGAACTGTGATGGAGTTGAGCACAGAAGACCAAATTCTGTAATTTGAATTTAATTCATGCACACTTGTACGCGGTTTCTGTATATTTATTTAAATAAATATTCAGTGATTATATATAGTGAGTATTTTTTTTTACCACGATGGTACAGTTTATTATGTAGATATGGACGTATCTGACCATGCATTATTCTCTTAGGACCATTGCCCAAGGTAAGGAGGATATGTAACTTATTCGGTATGTTGATGTTGATAGCAAACTTTCCGGATAATTTCAGTTGACTACGCTTGACTTTTCTCTCTCCGTGTTAGCACATTTGAGAAGACTTATGCAGCAAGGACATAGAATTGCATGCACAGCTAGGAAGATTTTAGTCCGCTGGTAGTCAACATTGCGTGCGAATTGTTGTATCAGAATAATGGGTCAACAACGCTGTCGGCTTTTGCAAACAGACGAGTTGAACAGTCAGTCAATACGTTAACAAGAGCCCAACTTTGGACAATATTAACATAGTGTTATAAGCTCTTGTTCTTGATAATTCATTTTAGGGTCTTGGGACATCTTGTTCATCAGCCCCGTGTATTTGAGCGTGTGTCGAAATTGTCTGATAAACTGTTTCTGTGATTACAATATTGTGTGTCACTGCATTAGGGACAAAGATCGGGTAGGTGCACCGGGACTTGAAATACCTGTAAGGTACTATCCAGGAATTTGCTTGGAGTGAGACAAAGAACTACATTTAGTATAACCGATAACGGTGCTGGGATTCGAACCCCCCATCTCCGGACTTACTGCAGCTCCTACGGTCGTGGTATGCGATTCATGAATGAAGCTGGTCAAAGATGTGGAAGGAAGTGGCCGTGGACTGTCAGAAGGTACCGTCCCAGCATTTTCCTGGTTTAAAATGGGGAAACCACGGAAAATTATTTCAAGGACGACCGACGGTGGGGCTCGAACGTACGCCTACCGAGTCAGCAGAGAGCTTGGCTCCATGGCCTAACGCTGCGCTTTAGCTACCGCTGTCGGTAATGGTGCTTATTTTAAAGAAAACATACTCGTGTTTTCATTCAAATATTAACTGAGCTTAAATTATTTTCTTTACAGCAATGCTATACAGGGTGTCATTAATTTTAAATTGTGTGCGTTTATTTCATATTTGTTGGCTGGTTGGTTTCTCGGTTTAGGGGCTACGACAACGCGGTCATGTAGCCCCATGTAGGCCTACTTTGGGTGTGTGTAGAATCTGGCTGATAATCGGTGTTAATTGTGATGGCTGTATTAGTGTGTTATCGGTAATTCCCGTAAAGACTGCAGACGACCAATTTCAAGTAGTTCCTACTTTCGCTATCAAATGCTACCGTCAACGACACCGAGCTGAGAACTTGGCTACTATATGCCACCGCAACCGGCACCTAGCGACGAACGTTGGAACTTACAGCGCGTTAATCAAATCTAACCTACAGATTTAGCTTCACAAAATTGTAGTTAGTGGAAGGTTCTTTCACATGCCATAAATCTATGACATGGGCCCACCGGCTTTACTTCCCTTCCGGAGGAAGGCTTACTGAGGGATTTTCAACGCTCTTAAAAAGTCCGAAGATTTCAGCCGGGTTTGAAGCCGCGAACTTGGGCATAGAATCTCAGCAGGCTACCAATACGCCACGGAAACCGCTTTCATATTTGTATTCTTCAGTTTCTGTTCTGTATAGTCCATCCATTGTCCCGTTAATTCGTGTACCTACTGAAGAATAACCTGGGTATTTGGATTTAACCAGGCAACACTGAAAAATACTGCTTCTAATATTAGGATATACACCTTCAATTTGAACTTCTATATGTTTGTTAACGTGTGTTAGTCTGGATAACATAGATCCACCGCAACGTCCGGCCCATAAAAGCCTTCATCAAAACAAACATACTTTCTAACTTATCTCAATCTGATCGCATTTCATTCTGTCATCTATCTATTCAATAATCAGTACTGGTTATCAGTGGCGTCATGGGAGGGATCTGACAGGAGCAACTATGCACGTTGTTGTTGTTGTTGTTGATTTTAGGGGCTTTATGACATCATGTACTTAGGTGTGAGTATAAGTTGTCTGATAACTGAGATGTCTGTATTAGTGTGTGTATTTGTAATCGGGGTAGACTTTGGGAAGGAAGCGGCCGTGGCCTGAAGTTAGGAACCATCCCGGCATTTGCCAGAAGTAGAAGTGGGAAACCCAAAAAACCACTTCTAGGGTGGCTAAGATGGAAATAATTAATTAATTAAATTATTTGTAATAATGCAGCCAATGGAGCCTCCGTGGCTTAGGTGGCAGCACGCCAGCCTCTCACCGCTGGGTCCGTGGTTCAAATCCCGGTCACTCCATGTGAGATTTGTGCTGGACAAAACGGGGGCAGACAGGTTTTTCTCCGGGTACTCCGGATTTCCCTGTCACAAATTCCATTCCAGCAACACTCTCCACTGTCATTTCATCTATCATTAATTTAATCATTGCCCCAGGGGAGTGCGTCAGGCTTCGGCAGCCGGCACAGTTCATATCCTCACCGCTAGATGGGGCTTCATTCATTCCATTCCCTGACTCGGTCGGTCGACTGGAAGCAGGCCGTGGATTTTCATGTCAATGCAGCCAATGGCCATTTATTTTATTTTCAGGACGGGTCAGAGAAGGAACTTGGGAAGGAAATCGGCTAAGAATGAAATCAAACTCACTTCTTCTCAGTTTTGCCTCATAATGGTGAGTGTACCCCGCTCCAGACCTAATACTAGAATTAAATTATATAGCCTAGATGTTAGGCCCCTTAAAACAACAATTATCATCATCATCATCATCAGAATTAAATTTCCGGGGCATCAGCCAACTAGACTAGCTGCTATACCACGAGTTGGACACATGTAAATGAAGCATCATCACCGCATGAAGACATGCCCAAATTACAAAACTCTTCAAAACAAAACCTAATGCATGTTGTTGCTTCTTGTTCAGGGTCTTGCGCATCGCGGTCATTTCAGTCCTGGGTACTGTACCCGATATGACTTTGGTGAGATCGGCTACGCTGACCCAGTTCCAGATTCCAGGTTGAAAAAGAGTGCGCTGATATCGGAAATGTAGCATTGTGGGCGCGTGACGTCAGGCCGGCTGGAAGGAGATTCATGGCGGTTTCCCAATTAGCAGGCATGCTGGGAGATAAGCATTGGAATGTATATTTTATAAATATTACGGCATGTAAATCGAGCCAAGGAGATATAAGTGCTAATGGGAATTTATATTTCCCCTTTCCCTAATTAGTAATGTCTTATGAGAAGCCTGGTTAAAATAATGGATTGTTATTTGCACCTCAGAAAAAGTACGTAACGTCAGAGACTCGCCACCCTTTAGCCCGCTCCATTGGAGGGATGATATGTCACGCCACGATCTACGTGAGCCGAGAGCATTGTGAAGACGGTACAGTTCGCTTCGTGAAACCTTCACAGGAAGGAGAATCTCAGCACAGTTCGATCCGTGAAACTAACGGGAAGTTACAGTATAGTTCGATCCGTGGCCTTACGTGCGAGATATCATGTAGTTACAACGCAGTTTGCGGTTGTTAAAATTGTTTCAGTTATTCTACACAGTGAATTCGAATAACCTTACAGTTTGGTGCAGTGAAATACCTTCAGCCTTATAATACTGCATTAGCAATCAGTGAGCGTGTTAGCACGCGCCACGTGCAGTTGTTTCTTCCAAATTCAAGCTATACATTGTGAGTGACGCAAATGATCGCCATGGTACACAGTGCTTGCAAACAGTTATAGCACGACATGCCGTGAAATCAACAGGTGAGCAAACCTGTATTCCAGTGCACTCCATGAAACACTTTGTTGAAATTGTGATTAATCTATACTACAGTGACTCAAATACACATAATACACATAACATACTCGCGTACTATATGAGTATTATAATCTACCGAAGAGCTGATGTGTTCCATACAACATGCATGGTGACCACGGGGTTTTTACACACGTGAATGAACAGTTAGCAACCAGCCAAGTGAACATTGAACATTGTTATATATCACTATTAGTTATCGAATATTCTCACATATGATTTTCACTTCGAATATTTGTAATTACACATAAGCCATTATCGAGTGTCGTGCACTTCGAACATTTACGAATTATAGTGTGTTCCGAAATTATAGTCATGCAATATCAGCACTTATAATTACGCGATATCATCGGACCTTTTGTGTGGACTTGATAACCTACGCTGGAATAGACTTACTGAACAGTGGCGTGAGGCATCGACCATTAAAATGGGTTCATTTTCAATTCAATCCAACTCAGCGATACATTTGAACTTTATTGGAAACGTTTGTGAGATGGAACCGTTCGACACCGTGATGGAGCATTAAACGCTGAAGAGGCAGGGTGGCCGAGCGGAGTGACGGTCCCGAGGTCGACCGGATAAAAGATTGCCATCCCAGATTCGAAATAATGCACCAAGGCGACGCCGATCTCTGGAATTTTCGCCGATCTGTGAAAGCGAAGATCTATGCAATAATGGGATAACTCAGGGCACTGGAGATGGAGGCCCTGATCCATGCAGGACCCATATTACATATTATTGGGCCAATTTAAGGTATTGTGACTGCCTATCTGTGTTGCGTCTTGAATTTGATCTCAAACAGAGTACATGAGTAGGCCTATAATAATAATTTTCGTATTGATCTACATGAGTATAATAAGTGCCTTATTGATCTACGTGAGCATTTTTTTTTCTCTTCTAAAATGCGCTAGAGAACACGAATACAGGTCTGTTTTATCTGTTGTGTTATGATATGCTGTGGTGCTGGTTTAATTAATCGGGTGTACTCGATACTCGATGCCTGCAAACAGGTGTTTGCTTTTCTCGATTTATTATTTGTGGAGCTTCATCTTCATGGTTGAACTTGCCGTCCGGGCAGTTTGATATTATTTTTCTTTTGAGTGGATCATTTGCTTTTGCTTTAAATCGCTTTAGTGAATATGTCATTGATATGTTTGACTGAACAATTATGGTTAGTTCCATTCCAATGCATAACTCACCTAGCCTACAAATAGGGCCCATTTGCCTTTGAGCAGTGGTGTGGTGTTAATCATCTGACCCATCCTAGGGATTTTTCATACATAGCCGACGCTGTGGGGCTTACTTGCCATCGTGCAGTGGTGTGGTGTTAATCATCTTCCCCACATTAGGGACCATTTCATCCTAGTCAACAAATGGGGCCCATTTGCCTTTGAGCAGTGGCGTGGGGTTAATCCTCTAACCCATACTAGTTTCCATATTTTTTATCATCTTAATGCTGAATGGATTGTAAGAGAACCAAACTATTAGTGTCAGTCACGTAACAGTATATGATTATTAATACAGTAACAGTAAATGTCATCAGGATCTTATTTTTGGATTCTTGTTCGCGATCCACTAATTAGCCTATTTTCAATTTTGAAAAAAATAGGCTTATGAGATCACCTTTTGTCCGTGTGTGTGTGCGTGTGTGTGTGTGTGTGTGTGTGTGTGAGGTGTGTGTGTGTGTCCCCAATAAAATCTAAACGGCTGGAGCGATTTCAATGAAACTCGTTAAGTTCATATCACTATTCCCAGCAACCTCGACCGTGCCCTTCAAATTTTGTTACGTCTCACCAATCCAACATGGCGGCTGTGCGAAATATTTCACTAGCATTCAATATCTCCGAAACTATTACCGATATCGCCCTGAAATTGTGTACGGTGATAAAGGGCACAACTAGAAGTTCAGCTATGAGACTTTCAAAAACCTGGTGACTACAAAACCAACATGGCGGTCAAGCGAAATTGAGACCTTTAAATAGACATATCTCGCGATTTAACTATCCAAACGTAATGAAACTTGGTACAGCAAATGTTTGCACACATTGTAATGCACTGGAGTCTAATTTAGTTCAATTGTTTACATAAACTCAAAATGGCGGCTGTGCGAAATATTTCACTGACATTCTATATCTCCGAAACTATTACAGATATCATCATGCATTTTTTTACGGTGATAAAGTGTACTGATACAAGTTTACCTATGTATATTTCATAAACCTGTAAAGTACAAAACGAACATGGCGACCAAGCGAATTTGAAATATTTTAATAGACTTTTCTCGTGATTTAACTCTCTGAGCGCAGTGAAATGTGGTACAGTAAATGATTTTGCATATTGTAATGCACTGCCATCTAATTCAATTCAATTGTTTACATAACCTCAAGATGGCGGCTGTGCGAAATTTTAAAATTAAGTTTTTATTCTTGTGTCGTAATCATGCGATCGAAGTGAAAGTTTGAAGAATGAAGCTAGGCAATAATTGTCCTTGAATGGTACATAACTCTATGGCCTATACATATAACAATCCTAAATGGCGAGCTTCCGAAATATTTAGACGGTTCTCAATATCTATGAATATTTTACAACAACCAAACTGAATTTTTTTATGTTCATAGAGACTATGAACATATGTTCATCTATAGGACTTTCAGTAACCTGGTGAGCACAAATCCAACATGGCGGCGACGCGAAGTATAAATATTTAAATGGACGTTTCTCGCGAATTAACTATCCGAGTGCCATGAAACGTTGCACGTTAAATTCTTATACAAATGTTGATCCACTGGCATGTAATTTATTTCAATTGTTTGCATAATCACAAGATGGCTGGTGTGCGTACTTTTAAAATCATGTTTTTACTTCTTGTGTTCTAATCATGCGATTGAAGTTTGAATACCACACGTACACAATAATCTTAATGTAATAGTACAAAAATAAAAATCCATCCTGGCGACCATATGAAATATTTAGACGGTTCTCAATATCTACGAATCTGTTACAGCAATTAAACTGAAATTTTGTATGTTGATAGAGAAAATTAACATGAGCAGGATATATGAAAATAGGCTGTATAGTTCTTCACGGAACTACTTGCTTTTGTCTGAGTTCTATGTTATGAGAACAGTAAATTTAAATTGATGGTTGATTAACATATTCAAGGATTTTAGGGACAGTACACTCCACTTGCTAAGATGTTCTCAGGCAGTAGCGTAGCCAGAGGGGGGGGGGCAGTGGAGCCGCCCGCCCCCCCCCACCCCCCAAAATAATTCCAGATATTTTCTTACAACTCCAACAAATTTAGAACCTACAACGAAAAGAATAGTAGGTGCCTCAGTACTGGGAATACAACCAGGTGATGATGAAAAAAGTCTACCAAGAAATTAGGAGATTGCTAATTAGCAAGAGACCTATCTGGAGGGGGCCAGCTTGTCAGCTTATACTCTCTTGTCAGCTTTTAATTTCCATTTTCTGGGAATAGCAGTGTTCAAATGTCCCACTCTGCAATACTGGCGCAGCGTGGTTGATTGTCGCCACTGTCGTGATATACGGTGGTTGTGTGTCTGTGCTAGAGGAGATATACAGTTTGTATTTTGGAAGAGTCGGGAGTTATTTGATAGTTGCTCTTTTCTTCTTCTTTTTGTCACATTAGCGAGTGTTCAGAAGATCGACCGCTTTGTCGTAAAGAAGGCAAAACTGGATACATGTTCGGTAAGTTATGAAAAGTTTTTATTGTAGGTGTAGAAAATCGAGGCCCCATTTCATTATATAAGCACAGCACGAGAAAGACGCATTGTTCACTGATAAAATGTTAAGTTATTCGATCTTTTTAAAAGGCTCGTATTTATTTATTATTATTTAAAGGGTGTTACAGTTTCCTTTGAATAATAATAATAATTAACTAGAATGAGGTCCACGGGGACCGTTAGGCTTACCTTTAAACAGCACTGTATAAATTACACTAACAATAATAGACCTAAATGTTTTGCAACCTACCTCCTTTGCTTGATGCCTTTTATGAGTGTCCCTTCTTCCTGTTATCTACTCCTGATGGGTTTGGTTTGGACATATTCATTCAATTGACAAAAAATATTTCTGGTAAATTAACTATTTAAAAACACCAAGACATAGTGCGGTATTAATGTAAAGAACATTCTGAACTGAAACGTGTGAATATGACATAATAGTAGTATTCTGATAACTGATAATTGAAAATCTGAGCATTACAGACAAATATAGACACTGACACAGCTCTGAGCTGCCTCAAAACAAAGCAACGAAGGGTGGAATTCAGACAGACATGAACAGACCGAAGATTTTTGTTCGAAGCTAAAAGTGAACCCTAAAGTACTTATAATCAGAACAAGTACTTCCGTGAAGAACTATATAGCCTATTTTCATATATCTTATTGGTCTTCTTTACTAAAAAAGAAGTCCTCTCGGCACGCCGGAAGGCGGAGGTAGATTTCACCGGACAAACTTGGGGATAGGTGAAAATAGGCAGAATATGCAGGTTTTCGTAAGGATCAGACCTCATTTATTGCGAGAAAGTATTTTATAATTGGAGATTAATTAACTTTGTTATCCGTCATTATGCATATTTTAAACATTTTATTGTCTTATGATGACGGTAACCTTCTTGTCATTTGGAGTACATTTTTATACTTGTGGTCACACTGTCCTTATGCAAGGTTTCGACACTGATGTGTAACTATGTAACGGTCTGTTACTTCTTCACGCAAAATTATATCTCCCGCAGAGATTTTGGTTGGTTCCTCAGTTTAGGGGCTGCGACAACGCGGTCATGTAACCCCGTGTACTTTGGGTGAGTGTAGAATCTGTCTGATAAACGGTGTGAATTGTGATGGCTGTATTAGTCTGTAATTCAGGTAAGGACTGTAGACGGTCAATTTCAAGCAGTAGTTCCTAATGTTGCTACCAGATACTACCGTCAACGACACCTAGCTGTGAACTTGGCTACTAGATGCCACCGTAACCAGCAACTCGCAACGAACGTTGGAACTTCCCCTCCAAAGGAAAGCATACTGAGGGTTTTTTAGCGCTCTTAGAAAATCCGACGACTTTGGCCGGCTTTGAACCCGCGACCTTGGGCATAGAAGTTCAGCATGCTACCAGTTACGTCACCGAAGCCGCTTCACACTCGTGCGTTGTCATGGCAACGTCTGATGGCTCATCCCTCATCAATTTAGTAGTGTTGCCATGGCAACCACTGATAGCTCTTGGTATTTTCTTACAATCCCGAAATCATTTTTCTCATCCCTTGGCGTAATGGTGGGTCATATCAAAAATTCTTTCAGACAAAAGTTTTAGGTAATTATTAGGGGAATATTGTCCATTTTGTACGGTTTTGATATTGTGCCTATTAAGAGAGAAATGATTAATGTTTCCCGAAAAACCAACTTTTCCCACCCTTTGGTCAATGGTTGGTGCTATAAAAAAAACTCTTCAAACATAAATTTTCGGGCTTTATCCGACACATAGTATAAACTTTGAACGGATTAGATATTTCACATATGAAGAGAATTATAGCAACATTACACTTTTTCGAAAAAAAGCCCCCCATTTTCACCCCCTTCGACCGATTTAGCCCAGTAACGAATCGACCGAGATTTTATAGGTATACATATATACATAATATACATACGTACATTATATATAAACTTTTGAACCGACGGTGGTTCCCGCAGAGTTTTTGGTAGGTTCCTCAGGTTAGGGGCTGTGAGAACGCGGTCATGTAACCCCGTGTACTTTGGGTGAGTGTAGAATCTGTCGGATAAACGGTGTGAATTGTGATGGCTGTATTAGTCTGTAATTCAGGTAAGGACTGCAGACGGTCAATTTCAAGCAGTAGGTCCTTATGTTTCTACCAGGTACTACCGTCAACGACACCTAGTTGTGAACTTGGCTACTAGATGCCACCGCAACCAGCAACTCACAACGAACGTTGGAACTTCCACTCCAAAGGAAAACATACTGAGGGATTTTAGCGCTCTTAGAAAATCCGACGACTTTGGCCTTGGGCATAGAAATTCAGCATGCTACCAGTTACGTCACCGAAGCCGCTTCACACTTAGTCAGATGGAAATCTGAATCTGATCTCGTGCAAGTGCGTTGTCATGGCAACGTCTGATGGCTCATCCCTCATCAATTTAGTAGTGTTGCCATGGCAACCACTGATAGCTCTTGGTATTTTCTTATAATTCCGAAATCATTTTTCTCATCCCTTGGCGTAATGGTGGGTCATATCAAAAATTCTTTCGGACAAAAGTTTTAGGTAATTATTGGGGAAATATTGTCCATTTTGTACGGTTTTGATATTGTGCCTATTAAGAGAGATATGATTAATGTTTCCCGAAAAACCCACTTTTTCCCACCCCTTTGGTCAATAGTTGGTGATAAAAAAAAACTCTTCAAACACAAATGTTTGGTCTTTGTCTGACACATAGTATGAACTTTGAACGGATTCGATATTTCACATATTAAGAGAGTTATAGCAATATTTCACTTTTTCGAAAAAAAAAACATTTTCACCTCCTTCGACCGATTTAGCCCAGTAACGAACTCGACCGAGATTTTATAGGTAAACATATTCGGTAAAAAATTCAAAGTGATTGGTGCAAAATTACGGCGGTTATCGTGTCCACAAGAAACTGATATACATATATATATATATACATAAATTATATATAAACTTTTCAACTGACGGTGGTTTTGGGGTCTGGGGGATGTGAAACGCGAAGATATGTCGAAATTTTCCGGAAGTCGACACATGGGACCCACTGCAATAGTTATCTTTCTAATGAAATCTACGTAATTCTCCCGCCTATGAAAAGGAACGCCATGTTGGATTGTTCTGTATGTAGGCCATATAGTTATGCACCATTAGATGAAGATTATAGCGTAGGTTTATTCAAACAACCGACAGTGGTAGCTACGCTCACTAAGGCGCATCATTAGGCCATAGGGCCAAACTCTCTGCTGACTCGATAGACGGATTGGTTCAAGCCCCTTGAAATGGTTTACCATGGTTTCCCATATTCAACACCAGGAATATGCTGGGAAGGTACCTTCTTCTAGGACGCAGCCGCTTCCTTCCACATCCTTGCCCAGTTTCATTCATCTTCATCATTCCATCTATCATCACGACGCGCAGGTCGCCCACGGAACTCGACTAGAAACACCTGCAATCAGCCTCTCAGAAGGTTAAAAAAAATCAAACGTTCACTTCGATCGCATGATTAGGATACATGAAATAAAAAGTCAATTTTAAAATTTCTCACGACCGCCATCTTGGGGTTATGAAACAATTGAATTTAATTAGATGCCAGCAGCTTTTGTATGAACATTTACCGTACCAAGTCTCACTGCGCTCGGATAATTAAATCGCGAGTCAATTCCATTTAAATGCGTTAACTTCGCTTGGCCGCCATGTTTGTGTTGTGCTCACCATGTTATTGAAAGTCCAATAGGTGAACTTATATTAATAGCCTCTATCAGCATACAAAATGTCAGTTTGATGCTGCAATAGATTCGTAGATATTGAGAACCATCTAAATATTTCGGATGGTTGCCATGTTGGATGAGTATATATGTAGGCCATAAAATTATGTACCATTAGATGAAAATTATTGCGCAGGTTCATTATTCAAACTTCCACTTCGATCGCATGATTAGGACACACGAAATAAAAACTTAATTTATAATTTCCCACAGCCGCCTTCTTTAAGTTACGTAAACAATTGAACAAAATTAGATGTCAGTAGATTAGAATTTGTACAAACATTTACCGTTTCAAGTTCCACTGCGCTCGGATGGTTAAATCGCGTGAAATATCCATTAAAATGGTTCAATTTCGCTTGGCGGCCATGTTCGGTTTGTACATAACAGGTTTTGTAAAGTCACATAGGTAAACTTGTAGTAGTACCCTTTATCACTGTACAAAATTTCAGGGTGATATATGTTACCGTTCAGGAGATAGAGGCCTAGAATGCCAGTGAAATATTTCGCATGGTCCGCATGTTGAATTGGTGAAACGTATCAAAATTTGAAAGGCACGGTCGAGGTTGGACGAGGTAGTAGTACCGAATTTCATTGAAATCGCTCCGGTCCTTTAGATTTTATAAAGAGTAGGTGGGGGAAGGGGGGAGGAGGGGGGAGGGGGTGGGGGGCAGACAAACGTACACACATGAAAATAGGCTAAAGTATATGAACTCCTGCAGTAATAGATGTGGACCTAATAGCCCCCCCTCCTCAAACTAAAATCCTGGCTACGCTACTGTTCTCAGGTGTAATTAAATCTCATACGATCAGAAATATCATTGTAACTGCTGTATACATTAAATGGTTGAATATCAGAAATTTATCCAGAATGATACTATCGTCAGTTACTCAATTTATGCTTGGAGCGTATTATAATTGATTCTGTGATCCATATATTTTTGAAAGGCTTTTGGACACACTAATTTGATCACGGCACATGTGTATGATTATTTTAGAGGCCAGCTTATGGAATTTTTTATGCTCGTATTAAATGCATTCTGTTGAGAGATAATATTGCTAAACTTTGTGATGTAATAATGTTGCCATATGTAAGAAAGGCTGTTACCACATTGAAATTCATTGACTGGAAACGTTATGGTTTGAATCCAGTCTGGCTCATGAATCAGGCAATGCGCTGAATGATTACCGAGAGTTCTATGAAGTTTAATGAAGGTTTAATTGATGCGATTTGTGATTAAATAAATAACAATGTGGTTGTTGATTAAGTGAATAATGATGTGGTTTTGATGTACAAAGGTTCATGTTGTTAATGTCGGATGATGATATCCGAATATGTGCAGTTTATTGCAAATAATTTATGGCAATCAGTATGGTTAATGAATGCAATAGAGGAGCATAATACTCAGGTTAATAATATAGAGGGGAATCTGGCTCCTCTAAAAGGTAATAATCTTATCTTGTACAGTACAGTATATAAAAGTGAAAGTCTGTATGTATGTGGGTATGTGGGTTTGTTCCGCATACAAATCTACACCGTGCCACTATTCTCAACCAAATTTTGCATCCAAAGACTTTAGGACCCAGAAGGAACGACTGCCTACATGAATTTTCGATAGTCTTTCTCATTCTTCTGATATCGGCCTATTTGCACTCGAGCAAAGGCCAATAAATTCAGAATATTAACTTATGAAGGAACGGCAAGGCCGGCCATCTCTATGGTAACAGTAGCACAAGACGGGTCCACCAAGTTTCATTCTATCTCGGTAAGAGGCCGTGTCACTCAATTTTCTCAACGGCAACACTACCTCAAGAAGTGATCACCAGGTTTCCACCTGTCTCTGTAAGGGGCCATGCTACTCCATTGTCTCCATGACTACAGTCAAGAGGTAAACACCAGGTCATGGGCCTCCATTTTCGATCCAAACCACGATAAGAATATTAGCAATCTGAACGCCTTAAAAATCTGAATAAGTAGTTTTTTTAAATTTTATTAACAGGGGTCAATGTAGGGAATTAAAATAATAATAATAATATAAACAAATACATCGGCTAACCCTGCACGCGACCTAACGTAACAACGGCTATAGATATCATCACGAAACTTAGTATTAAGATTAAATGATCTTAAATGATTCTGTTATTGTTGATTGAGTTAGAGGCTTGGCGACATCATGGCCATGTAGCCCCATGAACTTAAGTGTGTATGATTTTTTCTGATAACCAATGTTACTGTGATGGCTGTAGTAGTGTGTGTATTTGTAATTCATGGGAGGATTAAAAATGAGGTTGCTGTTGCCTTCAGTTAGAAACTAACCCTGTATTTGCTTCGAATAGAAGTGGGAAACCAAGGAAAACATCTTCCAAGTTTTGCTACGGGAGGCGCAGTGTACCCCTTTCCAGCTCTCAGACCAGAATTAAAATTTCTTGGCAGAGCTGCATTCAAACTCGGACTTCCAAGGCGACAGCCGAGAATGTTAGCCACTAATCCACGTGGTCGTCTAATTGTGACATTTTGGGTCTAATGTCATACTCTTGATGCCGCTGCTGTTACGGGAGATTTTGAATCTTTACCTTATGGCGGAAGGTATCACGCGCAATATATTGTATTGTTGTGTTATACTCTCCGTTAAGGTGTATTCTACTACTAATATGTTTACGTTTATGTTTTATTAATCCTAATGTTTTTGTGCTGCATTGTTTTAATTGTTGACATTGTTAACCTTTACCGGCTATCTTTTGTATTACAAATCAGGAATACGGTAATTGTGATAAGACTTGACTACGACTAACAGAACCAGAATAATTTGTAGCAACCAAAATGAAACAGCAACCTAAAATGATTAACCACGCAGTGAACACTCCCTCTTTTCAACTTAAGACACGATTATACGAGTAAATAATTTGTACAGAACATTACCTCCTTCACTGCCCACAACAGATACAGTACCGTAGCAAAGCTACAGGTAACTGACGTCACCAATAATTCTCATAGTAATCATTAGAAGCCATGACCAGGCTCCTTTTGTACTTAAACATGGGTGCATTCAAATTACGTTTTTCGTACATCAAAAAACTACATCCATACTAATATATAAAAGTGAGATGGTATGTGTCTGTGTGTCTGTGTATTACGCGATCACCAATGAACTACTGGTCCGATTTTCATGAATTTTTACATGTAAGTAGCTGATTGCCTGGTTAATATATAGGCTACTTTTGATTTCAATACTTTGCAATATTTAAAGATGGCGACCATTTAAGTGACTTCACTACACCATTTGGTTTCAAACATAAATATTTCAATTTCAAATAAAAAGAGAACGCTAACAAATAACAAACTTTAGATGGCATATACTGGGTATAAAATTTAAATTTCTATCAGAATGGTCCTTATCACTTTTCGTGTATCTCCAACTGTTAGCGAGTAAAACCTAATTGTGTGCTATAAAACAAGGTCAATGCCAAGCTGGACAAAATGTTCCATCCTTACTCTCCCTCCGCGCAGCATCTCGCCTATCCCCTGTTTTAACTGTCACCTTCATATTTCAATTTATTTATGACCAGTAGTGAAGCACGGGTACTTCAGTTAGTATATATAAGAATTAATGTTCGTTTGTTCGTCTTTTATGCGTTCATAAACCATTCATCCGATTGCGATCAAATATTGGTGAGTTGTTGTAAACACTTCCGGGATGGTTATAGGCATAGTTAATCCAATTTACAATAGAGAGCGCACGAGTTGTTTAAACAAATGAGTGTTGGCGATGCGTTCATATAGCCTGCAATTCATCCGATTGCGACCAAATTTTGGTGGGTTGTTTAGCACACCTCCGGGATGGTTACAGGCATAGTTAATCAAATTTACAATAGATAGCGCGCGAGTAGTTTAAACAACTGAGTGTTGGCTATGCGTTCATATACAATTCATCCGATTGCGATCAAATTTTCGTGAGTTGTTGTGCACACTTCCGGGAATGTTATAGGCATAGTAAATCCAATTTACGATAGATGGTGCGCGAGTAGCTTCAACAAAATGGCGTGCAATTCGTTTCAACAAAGACCACATGCGTTCATATACCATTCATTCCATTGTGATTAAACTTGGGTGAGATGTTGTGTACAATCCAGGGAGGGTTTCTGGCTTAGTGAATCCATTTTACAATAGGTAGTGCACGAGTAGATTCAACAAATGAGCGACGATGCGTGAAACGTTTCAACAAAGTCCCGTATGCGTTCATATACCATTCGTCCGATAGCGATAAAACTTGGTGAGATGTTGTGTACACTTGAGGGAAAGTTTCTGACTTAGTAAATCCAATTTACAATAGGTGGCGAACGAGTAGATTCAACAAATGAGCGACGACGTGCGAAACGTTTCAACAAAGTACCGTATGCGTTCATATACCATTCGTCCTATAGCGATGAAACTTGGGTGAGATGTTGTGTATATATCAGGGAAGGTTTCTGGCTTAGATCACCCACTTTTCAATAGGTAGCGCACGAGTAGATTCAACAAATGAGCGACAACGCGCAAATCGTTTCCACAAAGTCCCATATGCGTTCATATACCATTCGTGCAAAAGCGATGAAACTTGGGTGAGATTTTGTGTCTGGCTTAGTACATGCATTCCACGATAGGTAGCGCACGAGTTTGTTCAACAAATGAGCGACGGCACGTGAATCGTTTCAACCAAGTAGGCCTACCATATGCGTTCATATACCATTCATCCGATTGCGATGAAACATTGGTGAATTGTTATGTGCACACCAAAAAGTATTCTGACTTAGTAATTCTATTTTGCAATAGGTAGCGTCCGAGTAGTTTCAACAAATGAGCGATGGTGCGCGAATCATTTCAACAAAGTCCCGTATGCGTTCATATACTACTCATTCGAATGCGATGAAACTTTGGTGAATTGTTGTGTACACTCCAGGGAAGGTGCCTGGCTTAGTACATGCATTTCATGATAGGTACCGCACGAGTAGATTCAAGAAATGAGCGACGGCACGCGAATTGTTTCAAAAGAGTCCCATATGCGTTCATATACCGTTCATCCGATTGCGATGAGACGTTGGTGAATCGTTGAGTACACTCCTGGAAACGTTTCAGGCTTAGTAAATCTACTTTACAATAGGTAGCGTACGAGTAGATTCAACAAATGAGTGACGGCACGCGTATCGTTTAAACATAATCCCATATGCGTGCATATGCCATTCATCCGATTGCGATGAAACGTTGATGATTTGTTGTGTACACGCCTGGTAAGGTTTTCGACTTAGTAAATCCATTTTACAATAGGTAGTGTACGAGTAGATGCAACAAATGATGGACGACGCGCGAAGCGTTCCAACAAAATCCCGTATGCGTTCATATACCATTCATTGATTGCGATGAAACTTTGTTGAGTTGTTGTGTACACTTACGTGAAGGTTTCTACCTTAGTAAATCCATTTCACTGTAGGTAGCGCTAGAGTAAATTTTAAAAATGAGTGACAGCGCACGAGTCGTTTAAACAAAATACCGAATGCGTTCATATCCCATTCATCCGATTGCGATGAAACTTTGGCGAATTTTTGTGCACGCTCCCACGAATGTTTCTAAATTAGTTAATACATTTTACGATAGTTTACAGGCAGTTAACGGAAATTGAAAAAAGATTGTTTCCAAAAGCACTTCAAGAAACAAACTTACAACGCCAACATTTTCTTTGATTGGCATTGCAACGCATGCCGGGTTCAGCTAGTATTTAAATAAAATCTCTAATATAATCCTATTTAGCCGTCCAAAATAAATATGAGTGAATCAATCCGAGTTGCATTTATATGAGATTTAAAATGGTTTAAGCTAGATATTAATTTCTATAATTTGATCAATCTGATTGTTTGTTGGAGTTAAGAAAATCTCTGATCATAACTAACAGTATGACCGACATCTCCAATTGTTTATGAACACAATATTTTTTTACCATAACAGATGATTATTCCAATTTATGGATAATGATGATGATCGATTATTTCTTTTGAATTTGATCTAATGAATTTAGAAATGAATAATAACTTTTCCCAACGGTATATTAATGCTAGTCTGTAAATAAATATATGATGTTCAGAATATATATTTGTGTGCACATGAACAATCTGTTAAAAATAATTTTTGGTTTAGGTCTCAGAAATCACAAATGTTTATTTTTTATTTTTTTTATTTTTAGCCTATTTTCAATTCTGAAAAAATAGGCTTATGAGATCACCTTTTGTCCGTGTGTCTGTGTGTGCGTGTGTGTGTGTGTGTGTACGTGAGGAGTGTGTGTGTCCCCCCTAATAACTTCTATACGGCTGGAGCGATTTCAATGAAACTCGTAAGTTCATAGCACTAACCCGAGCGACCCCGATCGTGCCCTTCAAATTTTGTTACGTCTCACCAATCCAACATGGCGGCTGTGCGAAATATTTCACCAGCATTCAATATCTCCGAAACTATTCCCGATATCACCCTGGATTTTTTGCGGTGTTAAAGGGAACTACTAGAAGTTCACCTATGTGACTATTGAAAAAGTGGTAACTACAAAACCAACATGGCGGCCACGCAAATTTGCGACTTTAAATAGACGTTTCTGGCGATTTAACCAACCAAACGCAATAAAACTTGGTACAGTATATGTTTATACACATTGTAATGCACCGACATCAAACTTCGTTCAATTGTTTACATAACCACAAGATGGCGGATGTGCGAAATATTTCACCGGCATTCTATATCTCTGAAACTATTAGCGGTATCACCCTGAAATTTTGTACGGAGGTAAAGGGCACTTCTGGAAGTTCATCTATAAGACTTTCAAATACCAGTTAACTACAAAACAAACATGGCGGCCAAGCGAATTAAAAATTTTAATAGACCTTTCTCGCGATTCAATGTTCCAAACGCAATGAAATCTGGCACAGGAAATGTTTATACACATTGTAATGCACTGGTATCCAATTTAGTTTAATTGTTTACATAACCTCAATATGGCGGCTGTGCGAATTTTAAAATTAAGTTTTTATTTCTTGTGTCGTAATCATGCGATCGAATTGAAAGTTTGAATAATGAACCTACGCAATAATTATCCTTTAATGGTACATGACTCTATGGCCTTTACATTTAACAATCCTACATGGCGATCATCCGAAATATTTGGACGGCTCTGAATATCTACGAATCTATTATAGCAATCAAACTGAATGTCTTTATGTTCATAGGGGCTATGAACATAAGCTCACCTATAGGACTTTAAATAACCTGGTGATCACAAGACCAACATGGCGGCGACGCGAAGTATAAATATTCACATGGTCGTTTCTCGCAATTTAACCATCCTATTTCAGTGAAACTTGGTACTGCAAATCCTTATACGATTGTTAATCCACTGGCATCTAATTTATATCAATTGTTTCCATAACCACAAGATGGCAGCTGTGCGAAATTTTAAAATCTCCTTGTTACTTCTGGTATCCTAATCATGCGATTGAAATTTGAATGCTACACGTACACAATAATCTTCATGTAACAGTACATAACTCTAGGACCTACATATATGAAATCCAACATGGCAACCATCCGAAATATTTAGTCGGTTCTCAATATCTACGAATCTATTACAGCAATCAAACTGAAATTTTGTATGTTCATAGTGGCAGTTAACATAAGTAGGATATATGAAAATAGGCTGTATAGTTCTTCACGGAACTACTTGTTTATTAGTGAAGTGCTTCCATGTGATTTTCTGAAGTGGACAAACGAACTTTTAGTTTTCATAATCTTGAACATGTGAACGATAAGACCGGCACGAGATGGTTGGAATTGAAACTTAACATTAACATACTAACTTTTATATCCACCATTTTCCTAGGCAGGATTACTTCATTTATTTTCATTACTTTATCTCTTGCCAAATTTGAATACATTTGATTTTTTAGCCTATTTTTCACATTTTGCAAAAATGAGGAAAAAGTAGACTTATGAGATCGGGCAAATGTGTGTCTGTCTGTCTGTCTGTCTGTCTGTCTGTCCTTCTGTCTGTCTGTCCTTCTGTCTGTCTGGCTGTGTGTGTGTCCCCCCCTATCAACTCCTAAACGGCTGGAGCAATCGAAACAAATTTTGTTAGGATTAAAGATCTATACCTGAATATCTCACGGCCATATTTGAAAATGATCTCAGTGCTACCAACTGCTAAAAAATCGCAATTGAAATTTGAGCTCCATGATGTATATCTTGGAAGGTATGAATGGGAGCTATTTCAAAATTGGCACACGTATAGATAATAATATTGCAGTTTAATTTCCAGGAGTCCATACATGGCAGTGTTGCCAAAATGATTATAAGCCTGCTGATAGGTCCAATTTTTAAATGCATATAACTTCTACACTATCAATTGGAATTCAACCAAATTTCGTATGTTGTATGTGCACATAACCAGATATGACTGAGCGTATTCTTACGACCCACCAGGGCTGCCAACTGTTAATAAATGCTCCTAATTTATTTTATCCAAATACCAATATATCAGAAAGTATGCAAGCCGACAGCTTTAAACTATGCACACGTATAGTACCTGACATTCTATATTAATTTGGAGTAACTTATATACGTCAGTGCTACCAACATGATTATAAGCCTGCTGACAGGTCCAACTTTAAATACATGCAACTTCCATACTATCATTTGGATTTGAACCAAATTTCGTATCTGCTATGTGTACCATAACAGATATGACTATGCGTATTCTTAAGAGCAACCAGGGCTGCCAACTGTTAATATGTACTGTCCCTATTTTTTTAGCCTATTTTCAATTTTGAAAAAATAGGCTTATGAGATCACCTTTTGTCCGTGTGTGTGTGCGTGTGTGTGTGTGTGTGTGTGATTCGTGTGTGTGTCCCCCCCTAATAAAATCTAAACGGCAGGAGCGATTTCAATGAAACTCGGAAAGTTCATAGCACTATTCCCGGCGACCTCGACCGTGCCCTTCAAATTTTGTTACGACTCACCAATCCAACATGGTGGCTGTGCGAAATATTTCACCAGCATTCAATATCTCCGAAACTATTGCCGATATTACCCTGACATATTCTATGATGATAGAGGGGACTACTATAAGTTCACTTAAGTGACTTTTGAAAACATGGTAACTACAAAACCAACATTGCGGCCAAGCGAATTTGCGACTTTTAAATAGACGTTTCTCGCGATTTGACCAACCAAACGCAATGAAACTTGGTACAGTATATGTTTATATACATTGTAATGCACCGACATCTAACTTCGTTCAATTATTTACATAACCACAAGATGGCGGATGTGCGAAATATTTCACCGGCATTCTATATCTCTGAAACTATTAGCGGTATCTCCCTAAAATTTTGCACGGAGATAAAGGGCACTACTGGAAGTCATCTATAAGATTTTCAAAAACCGGTTAACTACAAAACGAACATGGCGGCTAAGCGAATTTGAACATTTTAAATAGACCTTTCTCGCGATTTAATGTTCCAAGTGCACTGAAACCTGGTACAGGAAATATTAATACACATTGTAATCCACTGGTATCTAATTTAGTTCAATTGTTTACATAACCTCAAGATGGCGGCAGTGCGAATTGTAAAATTAAGTTTTTATTTCTTGTGATGTAGTCATGCGATCGAAGTGAAAGTTTGAATAATGAACCTACGCAGTAATTTTCCTTTAATGGTACATGACTCTATGGCCTATACATTTAACAATCCAACATGGCGACCATCCGAAATATTTAGACGATACTGAATATCTACGAATTTATTTAACAATCAAACTGCATTTTTAATGTTCATAGGGGCTATGAACTTAGTTCACCTATAGGACTTTAAATAACCTGGTGATCACAAATCCAACATGGTGGTGACGCGAATTATAAATATTCACATGGACGTTTCTCGCAATTTAACCATCCGCGTGCAGTGAAACGTGGTACAGTAAATCTTTATCCGAATGTTAATCCACTGGCATCTAATTTATTTCAATTGTTTCCATAACCTCAAGATGGCAGCTGTGAAAATTTTTAAATCTCCTTGTTTTGTCTTGTGTCCTAATTATGCGATTGAAGTCTGAATGCTACACGTTCACAATAATCTGCAAGTAACAGTACATAACTCTAGGACCTACATATATAAAATCCAACATGGCGACCATCCGAAATATTTAGTCGGTTCTCAATATCTACGAATCTATTATAGCAATCAAACTGAAATTGTGTATGTTGATAGAGGCAATTAACATAAGTAGGATATATGAAAATAGGCTGTATAGTTCTTCACGGAACTACTTGTTTACCCTAATATCAATATATCAGAAAGTATGCAAGCCAATAGCTCTAAACTTTACACACGTATAGTACCTGGCATTCTAGATGAATTTGGAGTAACTAATATACGTCAGTGCTGCCAACATGATTCTAATCCTGCTGATAAGTCCAATTTTAAAATGCATGTAACTTCTATACTAACTAATGGATTTCATTCAAAATTGGCACAACAATAGATCATCATATTTCAGATTATTTCTGACCAATACATGCATGACATTGTTGCCAACATGATTTTACGCGCGCTGTTAGATCCAATGTTTAACTGCATGTAACGTCCATGCTATTCATTGGACTTCAACCAAATTTTGTATTCTGTAACTTAAGAGATGGAACTAAGAATATATTCAGTCATCAGGGCTGCCAACTGTGGTGCCCTATTTGGCTACATTATGCCAGGTATACAGTATTTCGAACTAATTAGAAATTTCGATATTAGCAACTTAATTCCGTCATTATTCTAGATAGGTTCATATACTGTAGAATAATCATTGGCATGAAAAGTAGGCTCTTTAGTTCGTCACGGAACTTCTTGTTTTAGGTAGATTTCTTTAGAAAGCTAACTATTGCAATGGGTCCCATGTTTCGACTTCCGGAAAATTTCGACATATCTTCGCGTTTCACATCCCCCAGACCCCAAAACCACCGTCAGTTCAAAAGTTTATATATAATTTATGTATATATGTATCTATCTATCTATCTATATATATATATCAGTTTCTTGTGGACACGATAACTGCCGTAATTTTGCACCAATCACTTTGATTTTTTTACATAATATGTATCCCTATAAAATCTCGGTCGAGTTCGTTAATGGGTAAAATCGGTCAAAGGGGGTAAAAATGGGGGGCTTTTTTTCGAAAAAGTGAAATATCGCTATAACTCTCTTAATACATGAAATATTGAATCCCTTCAAAGTTCATAATATGTGTCGGATAAGTGCCAAAAATTTATGTCAAATAAGTTCTTTGATAGCACCAACCATTGACCAAAGGGGTGGGAAAAAGTGGGTTTTTCGGGAAACATTAATCATATCTCTGTTAATAGGCACAATATCAAAACCGCACAAAATGGACAATATTCCTCCAATAATTACCTAAAACTTTTGTCTGAAAGAATTTTTGATATGACCCACCATTACGCCACGGGGTGAACAAAATGATTTAAATTATAAGAAAATGCCAAGTGCCAAGAGAGGTTGCCATGACAACTTTACTTTTAATTGATAAGGGATGACCATCAGCAGTTGCTATGACAACGCCACTGCACGAGATCACATTCAGTTTTCATATGTCAGTGGGAAGCGACTTCGGTATCGGAACTGGTAGCATGCTGAACTTCTATGCCCAAGGTCGCGGGTTCAAACCCGGCTGAAGTCGTCGGATTTACTAAGAGCGCTAAAAAACCTGAGTTTGCTTTCCTTCGGAGGGGAAGTTCCAACGTTCGTTGCGAGTTGCTGATTGAGGTGGCATCTAGTAGCCAAGTTCACAGCTAGGCGTCGTTGACGGCAGTATTTTAGGTAGATTTCATTAGAAAGCTAACTATTGCAATGGGTACCATGTTTCGATTTCCGGAAAATTTCGACATATCTTCGCGTTTCACATCCCCCAGACCCCAAAACCACCGTCAGTTCAAAAGTTTATATATAATTTATGTAATATATGTATGTATGTATATCAGTTTCTTGTGGACATGATAACTGCCGTAATATTGCACCAATCACTTTGAATTTTTTACCGAATATGTATACCCATAAAATCTCGGACGAGTTCGTTACTGGGCTAAATCGGTCGAAGGGGATGAAAATGGGGGACTTTTTTTTTCTTCGAAAAAATGAAATATTGCTATAACTCTCTTAATATGTGAAATATCGAATCCGTTCAAAGTTCATACTATGTGTCGGATAAAGCTCAGAAATTTATGTTTGAAACGTTTTTTGATAGCACCAACCATTGACCGAAGGGGTGGGAAAAAGTGGTTTTTTCGGGAAACGTTAATCATATCTCTGTTAATAGGCACAATATCAAAACCGTACAAAATGGACAATATTCCTCTAATAATTACCTAAAACGTTTGTCTGAAAGAATTTTTGATATGAGCCACCATTGCGCCAAGGGATGAGAAAAATGATTTCGGATTTATAAGAAAATGCCAAGAGCTATCAGTGGTTGACATGGAAACACTACTAAATTGATGAGGGATGAGCCATCAGACGTTGCCATGACAACGCACTTGCGCGAGATCAGATTCAGATTTCCATCTGACTAAGTGTGAAGCGGCTTCGGTGACGTAACTGGTAGCATGCTGAACTTCTATGCCCAAGGTCGCGGGTTCAGAGCCGGCCAAAGTCGTCGGATTTTCTAAGAGCGCTAAAAATCCCTCAGTAAGCTTTCCTTTGGAGGGGAAGTTCCAACGTTCGTTGCGAGTTGCTGATTGAGGTGGCATCCAGTAGACAAGTTCACAGCTGGGTGGCGTTGACGTTAGTATCTGGTAGCAACATTAGGAACTACTGCTTGAAATTTAGCGTCTGCATTCCTTACATGAATTACAGACTAATACAGCCATCACAATTCACACCGTTTATCAGACAGATTCTACACTCACCCAAAGTACACGGGGTTATATGACCGCGTTGTCGCAGCCCCTAAACTGAGGAACCAACCAACATCTCTGCGGGAGATATAATTTTGCGTGAAGAAGTAACAGACCGTTACATAGTTACACATCAGTGTCGAAACCTTGCATAAGGACAGTGTGACCACAAGTATAACAAGTAGTTCCGTGAAGAACTGTACAGCCTATTTTCATATATCCTGCTCATGTTAATTGCCTCTATCAACATACAAAATTTCAGTTTAATTGCTGTAACAGATTCGTAGATATTGAGAACCGTCTAAATATTTCAGACGGTCGCCAGGTTGGATTTTTATTTTTGTACTATTATATTAAGATTATTGTGTAAGTGTGGTATTCAAACTTCAATCGCATGATAAGAACACAAGAAGTAAAAATGAGATTTTAAAATTACGCACAGCAGCCATCTTGTGATTATGCAAACAATTGAAATAAATTAGATGCCAGTGGATCAACATTTGTGTAAGCATTTAAAACGTGCAACGTTTCACGGCACTCGGATAGTTAATTCGCGAGAAACGTCCATTTAAATATTTATACTTCGCGTCGCCGCCATGTTGGATTCGTGCTCACGAGGTTACTGAAAGTCCTATAGGTGAACATATGTTCATAGTCTCTATGAACATAAAAATTTCAGTTTGGTTGCTGTAAATGATTCATATATATTCAGAACCGTCTAAATATTACGGAAGCTTGCCATTTAGGATTATTATATGTATAGGCCATAGAGTTATGTACCATTCAAGGTCACTTATTGCCTAGGTTCATTATTCAAACTTTCACTTCGATCGCATGATTACGACACAAGAAATTAAAACTTAATTTTAAAATTTCGCACAGCCGCCATCTTGAGGTTATGTAAACAATTGAATTAAATTAGATGGCAGTACATTACAATCTGCAAAATCATTCACTGTACCACATTTCACTGCGCTCAGAGAGTTAACTCACGAGAAAAGTCTATTAAAATATTTCAAATTCGCTTGGTCGCCATGTTCGTTTTGTACTTTACTGGTTTATGAATTATACATAGGTAAACTTGTATCAGTACCCTTTATCACCGTACAAAATTGCAGGGTGATATCTGTAATAGTTTCGGGGATATAGAATGTCAGTGAAATATTTCGCACAGGCGCCATTTTGAGGTTATGTAAAAAATTGAACTAAATTAGATTTCAGTGCATTGCAATGTGTATAAATATTTGCTGTACCAAGTTTCATTACGTTTGGATAGTTAAATCACGAGAAAAGTCTATTTAAAAGTCTCAACTTCCATTGGCCGCCATGTTGGTTATGTAGTAACCAGGTTTTTGAAAGTTTCATAGGTGAACTTCTAGTAGTACCCTTTATCACCGTACACAATTTCAGGGCGATATCCGTTATAGTTTCGGAGATACTGAATGCTAGTGAAATATTTCGCACAGCCGCCGTGTTGGATTGGTGAGACGTAACAAAATTCGATGGGCACGGTCGACGTCGCCGGGAATAGTGCTATGAACTTACCGAGTTTCACTGAAATCGCTCCAGCCGTTTAGATTTTATTGGGGGGGACACACACCCACACCTCACACACACACACACACACACACGCACACACACACGGACAAAAGGTGATCTCATAAGCCTATTTTTTCAAAATTGAAAATATGCTAAAAATGGACTCCAAATGACAAGATGGTTACCGTCCCAGTAAGACAATAAAATGTTTAAAATATGTTTAAAATGAAGACAAACAAAGTTAATTAATCTCCAATTATAAAATACTTTCACGCGATAAATGAGGTCTGATCCTTCTACGAAAACCTGCATATTCTGCCTATTTTCGCCTATCTCCAAGTTTGTCCGGTGAAATCTACCTCCGCCTTCCGGCGTGCCGAGAGGACTTTTTTATTTCGTGATGGCATCTTTTCCATTTTCCCCTTTCCCGTGTAAGATTAAGGCTTCACCAGAACGGATGTGGTTTGTTAGGAATCCAGCTTGATGGCGCCCCCCTTTTATTGTTGATTAAGCCCGTAACGACCCAGAGGCACTTCGTCTCATGCTACCCCGAGTTGATTTAAATTAATTTTTTTAAGTTATTAAGGATCTAGGAAGATGGTTCCTCTCAGTCTCTCTATTCTTCGCCTATTTCAAATTGAACTTTTTCCTCTATGGCTACAGAGCCTGGATTTGATCTCCTTTGTTCGTCACTGCAGGAGTTTCCATCTGAATTTAAGCTGTTGCCTGTATGACGTTAGGTATCGTTCAGATACACTTCCCTTTGTTTATGTTTCCTTATTGAACCCATGTACCATTGGTTCAAGGGGTCGAATCCATGTATTATGGTAAAAAGAAGGAAGGAAATATATAGTCTTCAGAGGAACATAGAAAGATTTTATACAAGAGGGCAAGCATAACGTTGTGAAATAAACTGAAGCCAGGTGGCCAGGAAATGACATCATGCCTGACGCATTGATAAGGAGCCAGTCACGAATATAAATAGAACGAGTGGAACTTTCCAAGCGAGTGACGAAGAGCGTGTTTCGGAAATTGCCCTTACGTTGCAGTAAAATGGCAACCGCGCAGCTGTGCCAGAAGAAGAATAATTAGATTTAACCCATTTGCAAGAATAAAATTAACTAAAGAAATACAGCATTGTGAATCATTTAGGAATAGAGATTTTTGTGTGGAGAAAGATGTTATAATAAAGGCCCAGGAAAGAAGTGCCGACGTGGCCATACGTCATTGGGGGTTCCCGAGACCCGAGGAGGGGGGAATTAAACAATCAACTGTAACACCCACACAGCTGAAGACCAAATTTTATTTAATATCTCAGAACTGCACGATCGATTTTCATGTGCAAAGAAGTCAGTTTACGTTTAGAAATCGAGCTTTCCAGAGATATAATTTTTAATAGTGTGCGACCATTACTTCAAAAGTTGGTTCTGAGAAAGACGTGGATTTTATCTTTTTTTAGCCAAAGAGTATAAATGTCCTGGCAGAGCCAAGCTAATCAGGCAGTACTTAATAGACCTCGAGAGGTCGTGATACTCTGTATCACCAGTGTGCACCCGAAGGGAGTGGCCGAGAAGTATCATCAAAGTATCGTCGTGTGAAAACTTAGGAAAATCCTAATACAGGATTTAGTTCCGCCAATATCAGTCTTACAGTGAAAAGTTGAGTATTACAGTCAAAGTAGGCTGCGAACTTAAAGAACAGGCGATAGGTCTTCAAATAACAGTTCATTTAAACGACCGAAAGTGTCGTAACGTTTTGAAGTACCATAATAGCGAAACAAACATTCTATCAACGTTAAAGAACCCGATCAGAGTCGGACAAAATAAGGTCCGCATAGTATTCTGGAAAGAAAGGAATTAGAGGACAGAATAATCAGAAGGGAGAATTAAATTCAAGACACTGTTTCAAGGAAACGAACGAACTATAAAAAGCACTAAGTTACGAGGAGTATTAGATGCTAGAAAATAATAGGTCACCGATAGAGTATTTGGGAGACCGTGAACAAGACAGACTTTCGCTAGACAACTAATAGGGTCTAGAAAGAAGCAAGTTCGAGCTAATAATAATAATAATAGCCGATCATCAGGAAACCGGATTTGAAGAAGTACCATTCCAGGGAGGGGTAGAGTGTTCGAGACTTTCATATTCTGGTCAGATAGGAAGCCGACATCTACTAGTTTCACCCTTGAAGACGGGGAATCAAGAAATCACGTGTGCAAGGCCTAATCAAAGCCTCAGTGATTAGAATCAGTGTAGTGTAAATATATAAAATTTGTGTTAGATAGTAATTTTTCAGTGATTTTATTGTGTGTAATAGATGAATACACAATTGTATTTTAAAATGCTACCAGTGTTTAAGGTATATAAATTATATGTGTGTCAAGATATGTCAGTGTATGAAATGAATTTGAGCAAGATGGTTTAATCACAAATAGTGGGCAAAATGAAACATCGTTGGAAAGCACGGTAGTGGACCGTCCGAGCATGTAAGTAACCATTTTCATTATGTTAGGTGTTGGGGAATATTTGTGTACAATCCACCTGAGTTTGAGAAATAGGGATGCTTTTGAATAACAAATAACAGAATAAGAGCGCGATCTGAAAAGAAAAAAATTGAGAAATTATAAAATAATTATGTGAAATGAATAAATCCTTTAGAGGAAATGTAAGAAATACAATATCAGTGTATTTGATAAATGTTATGAAAGCAAGCGGAATAATAAGAATAATAAAAAGTATATAAATGAAGATTAAGTTGAATTATATGAAAGTAGTAGCTTTTTGAGCTCTTGTAAAAGTATAAAGACATGGTGTAAATACATGTTCTTAAAGTAGAGCGATTATTGTCACGGGAGAGGATTAATATAAAATTTTGAGATGTAGATCAAATGATGATTTTGAATTTATCAGTTCTTTGGAAGACGCTAGGCCTTAAAGTAATGTATAGCGCAATGTAGCGCATTAAAGTAAATTGTCACGCTAGGAAGGCGTTGAACCTAAATATACTTGGTAAATTAATTGTGAGGGACAGTTGATTGCGGTAATTGAGCTATAATAAGTCCTCCATCTAGTGATGTAGATCACGAGGCCATGTGTTTTATGTTGTGTTATAATAGGGAGCAAATTTATTGTATTATGAGCGCAGGTTAGACCGAGGTCGCCCTAAGCCGCTAATTGTTGTAAAGTCCTCCAGTATGGGATTGGTTCCCGAGGCAGTTGAGAGAGTCGAACCCAGACTCGTCTAGTTGCTGAAGCCCCTAAATATTGTTGTTGTATTGAATTATTCTTACCCATCAATGATGACACTTCATAATTAATAAATGCCAAGGTTACGAAAGTGGTCTATGAACCTAAATAATGTTGTTAAAATGAATGAAAGAAACGCCAGGTCTGTTCAAAGAACTGTGTATACGAAATAGCTGTTTTAAAGCATGAGGTAGCCGTCCCGTGTGGGCGAAACTTAGGGTCTCCCTCCTGGGCGATAAATCAATCTGAGTGTTACGGTCCGACCCCTCGCTCTTGAAAGTGTGGTAGGTCAGGGGAACCGTCTGTTTGAAGTAATAATACACCATGAGTGTTTAGAGTTTGTTAATGACCCGGGATTCGAACCGAGGTTCTTGTAGATGAAAGTTACCGCTTGCAAGTTCAGATCGTTTGCTTTCTTATGAGATGATGGTCTTTTAAGACAAATAATAATGAATATAAATCCCTAATGTAATGATATATGAATGTAGGATTTCACGAGTTTAGTGAAGACAATTAGATTTCGGGAGTAATCATAATTTTTGACTTTGTTCAAGTAGTCTTCTATAACTCGGGAGTACACAAGTATTTTTCCCAATCACTGTAGTGAATTTGTTAACTTGAGAGGGGTGGTAACATGAGAACATTGTGAAAAGCCCAAAAATTTAAGTAAAGGAGTAACATTGACGTTAAATAAGATTATATATTGTTTTGATTATAAGAAACTCAAAAAATAGATAGTGAGATGTGTAAAGAATGACACAGTTTATATTGGAAAATATCGAGCCATTGAAGCTCATGGTTGTATTGAACATTAAAAGGGATACTTTATGGAAGTGAAAAGAATTATAAGTTTGTCGGTTTGAAGGAAAACATGTATTTTAATATAACATATGTTGGATTCCATGGACTCCGTGTTCCGCTTTGAACCGGAGTATTTTATTTGTTTAATCTGTTTTCCAACGTGGGGCTTGTATGATTATATCATACACGTACTAAACATTTCTTTGGCGCCCAGTACGCAGGGATGAGTTTTCCTAGGGGAAACCCGAGTTTTCTTGAAAAATAAAAATTTTCATTTTTTTATTGTTTTTCGAAATTTTGAATTTTTAAATACTTCCATAAAGGTTTTGACATTGAATGAGTATATCAAAAGGGTACGTTTTAGTAAACACCCGTACCAAGGTAAAAATTTTGGAAATTGGGACACAATGGTTCGGAATACCATCTCTCAAGCATGTACCAGCGATGTGGCATAGTAGCCCACTGTATTCTAATAAGATGTCATTAAGTGAGGAGATGCAGAGGCTTTTGGACGCTTTAAAAGCTGAGAGTAATGAAAAGTTGGATGCCTTAAATGAGAATTTAATAGCTCTTAAAACTGACAGTGTTAAGATAGAGAATAAACTGGACAGCCAACAGAGTATAAATAAAGAAGAGTTCGAATCCATAAATCACAATTTTGGATCTTTAAAAACTAATAGTGATAACATGGGAACTAAATTAGAAGCTATCAAAGCCGACTGTATAACAATGAATAGTGAACTGAAGGCTGAGATAGAAAATATGAAAACTGAAAATGAAAAACAGTTGAAAGTTGTAAAAGATGAGACGGTAGAGTCTATAAAAGCCGACAGTAAAGCAAACAATGAGGCACTGAAGGCTGAAATAGAAAAGACAATGAATACCAAATTTCAAGATTTTGACGCGGGGTTGGAGATTAAGTTAAATGAGTCAAAAAGGGAATGCCAAGAAAATTTTAAAATTTTAGAGGATAATTTTGGTTCTATAGAAACTAAATTAAGTAACATGGAAGGAACGTGTAAAGAGAATGTAGATGCATGTAAAGATGAACTTGTAACCCAGATCCAAGGGGTGCACAAAGAGTTGAAAGCTCAGATAAAATTTAACAGCAATATTTGTGAAAAATCCCGGAAGGAGATAAAAGATAGTCTTGATAGGCTAGAAGGCAGATTTACAGGGGTGGAAGACCAAGTAGGAAAACTCGAGGGAAAAGTCGATGAAATTCAGGCCAATGTTAATGATATGGAAAGTCAGAATCACAAAGATGTACAGGGTATAAAAGATCAGATTGATGATTTTACCGGGCAGGTAGATGAGAACTTAAAGAAGCACGAGGAGGGAATAAATAAAAGATTAGGTATATACGAGGAGCATATCCAGGAAGAAAGAAAGCAACGAAATGAAAAAAATCAGGAGAATACCCAGAAGATAGAGGAAATTAGTAAGGGTATCAATGAGGTTCAGGAAACCATGGAAACCTTAAAGGGACAAGTAGGAAAAACAAATACTGAAGTAAAACTTGTCAAAGATGTCTTAACGAAATTATATAAAAATCAAGGGAAAACTGAGGAAAAGCTTGAAGAAATTAAGGGAAATCTGGTCAAAGGACAAAAGGAGATGGAGAAAAAAATAAAGGAAATACGAGAAGACTTAGATTCCAAAGGTGACATTAAGCCGGAAATTATAGAAGAACAGGTCGTGGTCATCAAGAAAGAGGTAGAAAAACACTTAGCTGAAATGAGGGATAGTTTCAGGGAAGAGAAATTCCAACTCGAACGAGCAGTGGAAAACAGTAAAAAGAATCAAGAAAGAATTCAGAATGAATTAGGATCCCGGTTGGAAAGGACTGAACACAAGAACAGTCAAATGGAAATTCAACTCATGGCTAATGAGGAAAGTGCCCGAAGAGAAAGGAAGTTAGAATTTGAGAGTCAGGATGAGTTCCAAAAGACAGGATGGATAGATCCCCATGAACGAGGCACAAATCAAGATAGGGACTTAGGAGGGGAGAGCCCTTATAAGAACCCTGGATATCCGATGGCGATGTCTACCCCTTATATGAACCAAACAAATGGTCAAATAATAAATATCATCAAGTCAAATGAGGACAGACCGGTGAAGTTTACGGGTAATAATATGTCAATTACTCCTAAATACTGGTTGAAGGAAGTCGCAGAGTACTTGAATGAAATGAAAGTTCCTCAGGATCGGAGACTGAGAGCAATTGAGATGCTGTTGGCAGGTGATTGTCTCACCTGGTTCAGGAGTTTCAGGTATACATTTGACACGGTGGAAGGTTTTAGAGAGGCTTTTCTGAAACGATATTGGGCAGCAGATATCCAAGAGAATCTGAGGCTAGATCTGTACTCTAGGAAGTATAGCACAAATGCCCGAACTAAATACTCAGAATTTTTCACCGCTCAGCTGTGTAAATTCCGGGAACTTGACATTGCTCCTGCTGAGAACGACCTGTGTGCCGCCATTGCAAGACAACTTCCATATGAGATCCAGAGGTTGTTAATCTCATCTAAAGCCAGAAGTGCTGTGGAAGTGGAGAGCGTATTACGTCAATTAGATATGACGACTTCACACGTTACTCCCAGGCATCCAAGACAGACTGAACAAGTACATATGGCTAGCAGTCAAGAAAACAGAGAGAAACCATCGACCAGAAATCAGTCCACTAGTACTGATACTCAGGGACTGGGTCGAGAATATGGACATCAAGAGCCTAGGGGAAAACAGCCATACTATAGAGGAGGATATCGAGGAAGGAATCCTAGAAATACGGGTTATAGGCAACAAGAGAACCGACCCTATAACAATAATAATCAGAGGCAGGATAACAGAAAGAGATGGGAAAATTATCCCAGAAGGAATGTGAGGCCGGAGGACAGAAATGATGAATATCGGTCCGAAATTGAAGAAAGATATCAGGAAAGTCTTCGTTACATGAATGAACGAACAGACGAGCCTGAAACGCAAAGAGTCCGTTGGAGTGAGGCAATAAAGAACCGAAAATCACCCGACCGACTAGAAGGAGCTCAAAGCTTGGAGTTACAAGCTCAATTGAAGAATGAGGGGAAAGGAAGCCCTCAGGATTAAAAAAAACTTCAAAATTAAATCATCAAAAGTGGAAACATACCAGGAGCTGGGAGGAGGTAGAGATTGTGAATTGGATAGCCAGACCAGATGAGCTAATTAAAGAGGATATGGAAGGAATCCCACCTATTAGAAGAGAACTACCTATCATCATGCTAAGGATAGAAGGATTGCTGGTTAGGGCATTAATTGATACTGGATCAACCATAAGTTTAATTACGCAAACCCTCCTATATGAATTGGAAACAAGAGGCCGCGTATTGAAAATTCCCACCTCAAGTGTAAAGATTAAGGGAATTATTCCTGAAAAATCTTTAACATGTAAATTTCAGGTATACATCGATTTGATCATAGGTAACGCTGAAATTTCGCAATGCTTTTTGCTGGTAAATCAATTGCCATATAATGTCATATTAGGTATTGATTTTATCCATGAGAACAAGGTCATCATAGACCTAGCGCAAAATTGCATTAGGATTCAAAGAGAGGATGTGGACGAACAAAACATTAATTTACAGGAACAGGATGCGAAAATAGGAGAACAGGTATGGCATGTGGAAGAAGTAACTGAGGAAGGTTGTAAGGACATAGAAAAGGTATTTGAAGTCCTAAATATAGAACTTGAAGACAGTTTGGAAACTGAGTTCGAAACCAACTTGTCAGGTAAAATAGAGGAAGCTAAAGTTGACCTCGAAAACAAGGAAAAATTAAAGGAATTACTATTAAATTACAGGGACGTATTTGATTCCAAGCCAGGAAAGATTGAAAATTTTAAATACGCTTTTCAAGTAAATGATTGGGCACCGTTCAGACAAAAACCATACCCGGTGGCAGAAAAACATTACCCACAAACGAAGAAAACACTGCAGGAGATGAGTGATGCAGGTGTTATAGAAAAGATGGCGACACCATATGTTAGTCCATTAGTAATTGTGAGTAAACCGGATGGCTCAGTAAGGGTGTGTTTGGATGCCAGAAATTTGAACGCGAAAATCATACCAGAAAATGATTCGGCACCACCCATAAAAGAAATACTGAGGAAATTTAAAGGCAAGAAGATATTCACAAATATTGACATGACTTCTTCATATCATCATCTCGAACTGAAAGAGAAAACCAGTCTCTTAACTGGATTTCAGTTCGACCAACAAACATATTGCTTCAAGAGATGTCCGTTTGGCTTGAAGACTGCGGGATCCGCCTTAATAAGAGCGCTTGATCGAAACCTGCCAGAGGAAGTGAAAGATTTCACTATCCGTTATGTGGATGACATATTGCTTACTTCAGAAAACATTGAGGAACATTTGGAAAAGTTAAAGAAATTATTGGAAGATTTAAGAAGGGCTAACTTTAAGATTAATTTGAAGAAATCAAATTTTTGTCAGAGACAAGTTACATTTTTGGGGCATGTGATAGATAAGGATGGTGTTAAACCAATTCCATGCAAATTAGAATCGATAAGAGATTTTCCCAGGCCTTTGAAGGTGAAAAACGTTCGTCAGTTTTTGGGATTGATTGGATTTTTCTCAGGACATTGTCCGTCATACACCAAAACTGTTGCACCACTACAGGACCTTCTGAAGAAGGGGGGCAAGTGGAAATGGACGGAGGAAACAGAAAAAGCATTTATAGAGGCCAAGGAAATGCTCTTAAACTATGTGAAGCTAGGATATCCTGATTTTAATCAGAGATTTGTGATACAAACAGATGCATCCCAGATTGGAATAGGGGCAATGCTATATCAGGAAAACCCGGATAACCCTGAGAAGAAGAATTATCTAGCTTTCACAAATTGGAGACTGAAACCACACGAGAAAAATTATACAATCAGCGAGATCGAGCTGTTAGCGATATTGCACGCGTTGCAATATTGGCGAAAGATCGTATATGGGTTTCAAGTCACATTAAGGACTGATCATAAAGCCTTAACCTTTTTGATGAAGACGGATTTATCCAGTCAAAGGTTGATGCGTTGGGCTTTATAGATTCAACAGTTCGACGTAAATATAGAGTATTGCCCAGGGAAAGAAAATGTAGTTCCAGATTATTTAAGTAGACAGCCAGAGTCCACAGAAGAGGAAGTAATGGCTATTGATTTGGAAGACAGGGATCAGCGTACTCTGGATGAATTAAGAAGCATTGGTCAACGACAACGTGAGGATCCATGGATGAACATGCTCATATCGTTCTTGGAAGGGAGTTTGATAAGGGGAACACCTGCGTATACAGAAGCGAATAAGATAGCTCAGGATTACACGTTCTTTAATGGATTGTTGTATAAGTTTGTGGACTCTGACCATACAAGATTAAGGATCGTTATACCTGCGATTTCGCAGAGGAAAATGGTATGGTTAGCCCATAGATCGTTTGAACATATGGGAGTCGACAAAACAGTCTCGATGCTGAAAGAAGCATTTGTATGGCCGAGACTGAGAGAGACTGTAAGGGATACGCTCAAGACATGTGATCTATGTCAAAGGATTAAACCAAATGCGTTATTGATGAGACAAAAGCCAATACCATTGTTGCCCGAGAGGCCATGTCAAATTATTTCTATTGACAATTTCGGACCTTTACCAAAGGCTAGGCGAGGAAATAGACACATAATGGTGGCTATGGATGTTTTCACGAAAATGGTTGTCCTTGCTCCCATACAGAAGACTAGTACCAAACAGGTTTTAAAACGACTCAAAGAAAAAAGTGATACCCATTCTGGGAAAACCCGAGAATTTGTTGTCGGATCACGGTAGTTGTTTTACAAGTGTAGAGTTCAGACAGGAATTAGACAGACTTGGAATACGTCAGATTTTGTCATGTATTCGCCATCCTGAGGCAAATCCTGTGGAAAGGGTGATGGGGGGAAACGGACAAGTATTGTACGATATACTGTGCCGAGGAAAATTGGAAATGGATATATATCCTTGATGTTATCGAATTTTGTATAAACAACACAATCCATGAATCTACGGGAGAGATACCAATAACGTTACATCGGAATGAGCAACCAGAGAGACCTTGGAGTCTGGTAATTCCTAGGCCAGCAGACGCTCAGCCTGGAAGAGATGTACGTATTAGAAGAGCCTTTGAGCATCTAAAAGCTCAAGCTGATAGAAGGCAAAGAAGAAACAGGCACAAGAGGTATCATCGACCACTATTAGCAGGAGAAATGGTGTTAGTGAAAAGACCAGCCATTTCGGATCCAGGGAACCGCGTGTACAAGAAGTTCCAGAAAATGTACCACGGACCGTATCAAATCATAAGAGACTTAATAAATAATGCCTATAGAATTCGGCACTGTGAAACGAATCACGAAGTGACCATGAACTCAGCGAATTTAAAAATATATTACCCTCCCAAAGACTTCGATGAAGCAAATGAACAAGCCCTGGTTATGGAACAATTTAGAGATGATGAATCCACTTTTGATGGAAACAAGAGTAAGGTAGAACAAGGAAACAGAGCTCAACCATTCGATTGCGAATGCGAATTAGAGAAACTGTATTGTGAGATAAGAGAAATAATTGATTGTGTTGAAAAATAAAATTTCAAGTTAAGAAAAGAGAATGATGAAATAAAGAAACGGGTAGGGATAGACCACACCCGTAACGAAGAATTATGTTTTGGAGACTTTTAGTCCAGACAAATAAGAAAGAACGAAAGGGTAGGGACAGAGCGTACCCAACCTACACTATTACCGGAAATGACTTAAAAGGTGGAAAAACCCAAATTATCGTGGGATTTTAAAGGAATAAAGATCAGAAGGTACGGATAAACGTTATGATGGCTTCGACAATGAAGAAAAAGGAGATTTTTATGAAAATTATTGAAATAAATTTCCTCAAAATTTTTCGAAAATTTATTTACCTAAGGAGGGGAGAGATGAACCCATGTTCAAGGGGTCGAATCCATGTATTATGGTAAAAAGAAGGAAGGAAATATACAGTCTTCAGAGGAACATAGAAAGATTTTATACAAGAGGGCAAGCATAACGTTGTGAAATAAACTGAAGCCAGGTGGCCAGGAAATGACATCATGCCTGACGCATTGATAAGGAGCCAGTCACGAATATAAATAGAACGAGTGGAACTTTCCAAGCGAGTGACGAAGAGCGTGTTTCGGAAATTGCCCTTACGTTGCAGTAAAATGGCAACCGCGCAGCTGTGCCAGAAGAAGAATAATTAGATTTAACCCATTTGCAAGAATAAAATTAACTAAAGAAATACAGCATTGTGAATCATTTCGGAATAGAGATTTTTGTATGGAGAAAGATGTTATAATAAAGGCCCAGGAAAGAAGTGCCGACGTGGCCATACGTCATTGGGGGTTCCCCGAGTCCCGAGGACGTATGTTTAATTCCCCCGAGGAGGGGGGAATTAAACAATCAACTGTAACACCCACACAGCTGAAGACCAAATTTTATTTAATATCTCAGAACTGCACGATCGATTTTCATGTGCAAAGAAGTCAGTTTACGTTTAGAAAACGAGCTTTCCAGAGATATAATTTTTAATAGTGTGCGACCATTACTTCAAAAGTTGTTTCTGAGAAAAACGTGGATTTTATCTTTTTTAGCCAAAGAGTATAAAAGTCCTGGCAGAGCCAAGCTAATCAGGCAGTACATAATAGACCTCGAGAGGTCGTGATACTCTGTGTCACCAGTGTGCACCCGAAGGGAGTGGCCGAGAAGTATCAAAGTATCGTCGTGTGAAGACTTAGGAAAATCCTAATACAGGATTTAGTTCCGCCAATATCAGTCTTACAGTGAAAAGTTCAGTATTACAGTCAAAGTAGGCTGCGAACTTAAAGAACAGGCGATAGGTCTTCAAATAACAGTTCATTTAAACGACCGAAAGTGTCGTAACGTTTTGAAGTACCATAATAGCGAAACAAACATTCTATCAACGTTAAAGAACCCGATCAGAGTCGGACAAAATAAGGTCCGCATAGTATTCTGGAAAGAAAGGAATTAGAGGACAGAATAATCAGAAGGGAGAATTAAATTCAAGACGTTGTTTCAAGGAAACGAACGAACTATAAAAAGCACTAAGTTACGAGGAGTATTATATGCTAGAAAATAATAGGTCACCGATAGAGTATTTGGGAGACCGTGAACAAGACAGACTTTCGCTAGACAACTAATAGGGTCTAGAAAGAAGCAAGTTCGAGCTAATAATAATAATAGCCGATCATCAGGAAACCGGATTTGAAGAAGTACCATTCCAGGGAGGGGTAGAGTGTTCGAGACTTTCATATTCTGGTCAGATATGAAGCCGACATCTACTAGTTTCACCCTTGGAGACGGGGAATCAAGAAATCACGTGTGCAAGGCCTAATCAAAGCCTCAGTGATTAGAATCAGTGTAGTGTAAATATATAAAATTTGTGTTAGATAGTAATTTTTCAGTGATTTTATTGTGTGTAATAGAAGAATACACAATTGTATTTTAAAATGCTACCAGTGTTTAAGGTATATAAATTATATGTGTGTCAAGATATGTCAGTGTATGAAATGAATTTGAGCAAGATGGTTTAATCACAAATAGTGGGCAAAATGAAACATCGTTGGAAAGCACGGTAGTGGACCGTCCGAGCATGTAAGTAACCATTTTCATTATGTTAGGTGTTGGGGAATATTTGTGTACAATCCACCTGAGTTTGAGAGATAGGGATGTTTTTGAATAACAAATAACAGAATAAGAGCGCGATCTGAACAGAAAAAAATTGAGAAATTATAAAATAATTATGTGAAATGAATAAATCCTTTAGAGGAAATGTAAGAAATACAATATCAGTGTATTTGATAAATGTTATGAAAGCAAGCGGAATAATAAGAATAATAAAAAGTATATAAATGAAGATTAAGTTGAATTATATGAAAGTAGTAGCTTTTTGAGCTCTTGTAAAAGTATAAAGACATGGTGTAAATACATGTTCTTAAAGTAGAGCGATTATTGTCACGGGAGAGGATTAATATAAAATTTTGAGATGTAGATCAAATGATGATTTTGAATTTATCAGTTCTTTGGAAGACGCTAGGCCTTAAAGTAATGTATAGCGCAATGTAGCGCATTAAAGTAAATTGTCACGCTAGGAAGGCGTTGAACCTAAATATACTTGGTAAATTAATTGTGAGGGACAGTTGATTGTGGTAATTGAGCTATAATAAGTCCTCCATCTAGTGATGTAGATCACGAGGCCATGTGTTTTATGTTGTGTTATAATAGGGAGCAAATTTATTGTATTATGAGCGCAGGTTAGACCGAGGTCGCCCTAAGCCGCTAATTGTTGTAAAGTCCTCCAGTATGGGATTGGTTCCCGAGGCAGTTGAGAGAGTCGAACCCAGACTCGTCTAGTTGTTGAAGCCCCTAAATATTGTTGTTGTATTGAATTATTCTTACCCATCAATGATGACACTTCATAATTAATAAATGCCAAGGTTACGAAAGTGGTCTATGAACCTAAATAATGTTGTTAAAATGAATGAAAGAAACGCCAGGTCTGTTCAAAGAACTGTGTATAAGAAATAGCTGTTTTAAAGCATGAGTGTAGCCGTCCCGTGTGGGCGAAACTTAGGGTCTCCCTCCTGGGCGATAAATCAATCTGAGTGTTACGGTCCGACCCCTCGCTATTGAAAGTGTGGTAGGTCAGGGGAACCGTCTGTTTGAAGTAATAATACACCATGAGTGTTTAGAGTTTGTTAATGACCCGGGATTCGAACCGAGGTTCTTGTAGATGAAAGTTACCGCTTGCAAGTTCAGATCGTTTGCTTTCTTATGAGATGATGGTCTTTTAAGACAAATAATAATGAATATAAATCCCTAATGTAATGATACATGAATGTAGGATTTCACGAGCTTAGTGAAGACAATTAGATTTCGGGAGTAATCATAATTTTTGACTTTGTTCAAGTAGTCTTCTATAACTCGGGAGTACACAAGTATTTTTCCCAATCACTGTAGTGAATTTGTTTACTTGAGAGGGGTGGTAACATGAGAACATTGTGAAAAGCCCAAAAATTTAAGTAAAGGAGTAACATTGACGTTAAATATGATTATATATTGTTTTGATTATAAGAAACTCATAAGATAGATAGTGAGATGTGTAAAGAATGACACAGTTTATATTGGAAAATATCGAGCCATTGAAGCTCGTGGTTGTATTGAACTTTAAAAGGGATACTTTATGGAAGTGAAAAGAATTATAAGTTTGTTGGTTTGAAGGAAACCATGTATTTTAATATAACATTTGTTTGATTTTGTGTATTCCTTGTTCACTCTGAACAAGTCAGAAGGATGTGGTCAGTAGTTTATTTGTTTAATTGGTTTGTAGCGCCATATATTTGGTAAATTAAATGTTTTATAATAGGAGTTGATTTTGTTTTTATTTTTGGAAGTGTATCCTCTATTTAATCCAAAATGTGTAAGTCACAGAGTGGGAGAACATACCATAACCCCGAAAATCCCGATTTGAGCATTGCTGGCATACTGTGATTTGCATATTCCTTGCTAAAAGGGCACATTATATCCACCTCCCCTCCCCACCCACCCTTTTTCTTTTGTACACCCTCATTCTTCGAGGAGTCTCTATATTTACACCCCGCCCCCTTTACCTTCTCCTTACTACTCTGTCCGCCGTTCTACCATGGCCCATACAGTAATTTCTGGCAGTTGCTCTCTGGTGACGAACAGAGGAATTTATGTATATTTTTTGTAATTTTTTGTAATCTCATTGATATACTTTCTTTGTCCACATTGTTCGATTCCATTGAAAAAGGAGACAAGGTTTCTCAGAAACGTATGGTTCTAATTTAAATACACACGGCATTAGCCCAAAAACATGAATTATTTATATGATTTTTTTGTTTTTTTTTCAAACTGGATTTCGATACATTCCTGTGTTTTTATGTGTGTGTACCGTACCGGATGATGTGTGACGTTTGTTCAGCCGGGTCGTCGCAGGCCATCGCGGAACGGGTACAGTACTTGGGTGTATGTAGAATTTGTCTGATAGTCTGTGTTATTGCGGTGTGTTAGTAGTGTGTGTATTTGTAATTCACGTGAGGAATTGGAAAAGAGACGGCCGTGGCCTTAAGTTAGGAATCATCCCGACATTAGCATGTAGTAGAAATGGAAAACCACAGAAAACCACTTCTAGGACTACTGAGGTGGGAATCGAACCCATCACTTCTCATTTGTGCCTCATGAGGCTTAGTGCACCCCGTATCAGCCCTCAGTTGAAAATTAAATTTCTTGCCAGAACAAGGAATCACACCCGAAACTCCGGGGTGACAGCTATGAATACTAGCCACTGCGTCACAAGGTGAACCTCACATAATATAGCTGTCACATATCATACGAACGATATTAATGACACAATTTTCTCTCCTGGGGCACTGCATGCCTTAAGTTTCCATTTGAGGCTTAGAATCCTAGTGGTAAATTAAATGTTTTATAATAGGAGTTGATTTTGTTTTTATTTTTGGAAGTGTATGCTCTATTTAATCCAAAATGTGTAGGTCACAGAGTGGGAGAACATACCATAACCCCGAAAATCCCGATTTGAGCATTGCTGGCATACTGTGATTTGCATATTCCTTGCTAAAAGGGCACATTATATCCACCTCCCCTCCCCACCCACCCTTTTTCTTTTGGACACCCTCATTCTTCGAGGAGTCTCTATATTTACACCCCGCCCCCTTTACCTTCTCCTTACTACTCTGTCCGCCGTTCTACCATGGTCCATACAGTAATTTCTGGCAGCTGTCACATATCATGCGAACGATATTAACGATATTAATGACACAATTTTCTCTCCTGGGGCACTGCATGCCTTAAGTTTCCATTTGAGGCTTAGAATCCTAGTGGTAAATTAAATGAGCATTGTTTTTATTTTTGGAAGTGTATCCTCTATTTAATCCAAAATGTGTAAGTCACAGAGTGGGAGAACATACCATAACCCTGAAAATCCCGATTTGAGCATTGCTGGCATACTGTGATTTGCATATTCCTTCATTCTTCGAGGAGTCTCTATATTTACACCCCCCCCCCCTTTACCCTCTCCTTACTACTCTGTCCGCCGTTCTACCATGGTCCACATATCATACGAACGATATTAATGTTATTATTATTATTATTATTATTATCATTATTATTATTAATAATATTATTATTATTATTATATCACCTGGCTCGGTACATAAATGCCTTCTTCTAACCATTCTTGTGTTCCCCATAGCAGTGATAACTCCAGTCTAAGTTACACATCAACCGAGAAGTTTCCTTCCGGCTGCGTATCTCAGCGGTAACGTTCTCGCCTGCTGTGCCAATGATTGCAGAATTGAATCTTGACACAGTCAACTAGCATTTGAGGCTGTTTAAATATGAGGGAGCCGTGTCAGTAGATTTATTGGCAGGTTAGAAACCCCTTCGGGACAAAATGCCGGCACCCCGGCGTCTCTAAAAGCCGCAGTAGTTAAAACGCACGTAAAACCAATAACATTATTATTATCATTATTATTATTAATAATATTATTATTATTATTATTATTATATCACCTGGCTCGGTACATAAATGCCTTCTTCTAACCATTCTTGTGTTCCCCATAGCAGTGATAACTCCAGTCTAAGTTACACATCAACCGAGAAGTTTCCTTCCGGCTGTTATTGGCATTCGTCTGTTGTGTGTTCCCTTTTGCCCGTTTGAATACGACTAGCAGTAGGAGAGTACATATCGACGAACTTTCAATACCGCTTATCTGACAATGATCTTCTTTTCCTAATTTTCCTTATGACTGGTCACGCATCCCAGCCGTGTGAGGATGAGCTGTCCAACAGAACAATATACGTTAGGTTAATTTTCCTGTGTAGAGGCATAAAGACCAAGTTGTTCCGTGAAGAACTATACAGCCTATTTTCATATATCCTACGTATGTTAATTGCCTCTATCTACACACAAAATTTCAGTTTGATTGCTGTAATAGATTCGTAGATATTGAGAACCGACTAAATATTTCGGATGGTCGCCATGTTGGATTTTATATATGTAGGTGCTAGAGTTATGTACTGTTACATGAAGATTATTGTGTACGTGTAGCATTCAAACTTCAATCGCATGATTAGGACACAAGAAGTACCAAGGAGATTTTAAAATTTCGCACAGCTGCCATCTTGTGGTTATGGAAACAATTGAAATAAATTAGATGCCAGCGGATTAACATTCGTATAAGGATTTACTGTACCAAGTTTCACTGCACTGGGATGGTTAAATTGCGAGAAACGTCCTTGTGAATATTTATACTTCGCGTCGCCACCATGTTGGATTTGTGATCACCAGGTTATATAAAGTCCTATAGGTGAACTTAAGTTCATAGCCCCTATGAACATGAAAAATTCAGTTTGATTTCTTTAATAGATTCGTAGATATTCAGAGCAGTCTAAATATTTCGGATGGTCGCCATGTTGGATTGTTAAATGTATAGGCCATAGAGTCATGTATTATTAAAGAAAATTATTGCGTAGGTTAATTATTCAAACTTTCACTTCGATCACATGATTACGACACAAAAAATAAAAACTTAAGTTTAAAATTCCCACAACCGCCATCCTGAGGTTATGTAAACAATTGAACTAAATTAGATACCAGTGCATTACAATGTGTATAAACATTTCCTGTACCAGATTTCATTGCGTTTGGAACATTAAATCGCGAGAAAGGTCTATTTAAAATTTTCAAATTCGCTTGGCCACCATGTTCGTCTTGTAGTTAACCGGTTTCTGAAAGTCTTATAGATGAACTTCCAGTAGTGCCCTTTATCTCCGTACAAAATTTCAGGGTGATACCGCTAATAGTTTCCGAGATATAGAATGCCAGTGGAATATTTCGCACATCCGCCATCTTGTGGTTATGTAAACAATTGAACCACGTTAGATGTCTGTGCATTACAATGTGTATAAACATATACTGTACCAAGTTTTACTGCGTTTGGTTGGTTAAATCGCGAGAAACGTCTATTTAAATTCAAAAAACGCGTGGCCGCCACGTTGGTTTTGTTGTTACCAGTTTTTCAAAAGTCACATAGGTGAACTACCAGTAGTTCCCTTTATCACCGCAAAAAAATTCCAGGGTGATATCGGGTATAGTTTCGGAGATATTGAATGGTGGTGAAATATTTCGCACAGCCGCCATGTTGGATTGGTGAGACGTAACAAAATTTGAAGGGCACGGTCGGGGTCCTCCGGAAATCGAAATCATTGAAATCGCTCCAGCCGTTTAGAAGTTATTAGGGACTCGCACACACACTCCTCACACACACACGCACACACACACACGGACAAAAGGTGATCTTATAAGCCTATTTTTTAGCCTACTTTTGATTTTTACAAAAAATGAAATTAGACTTATGAGATCAATACAGGGCGAAAAATTGTATGTCTGTCTGTATGTGTGTGTGTGTGAGTCTGAGTGTGAATGTGTGTACTCTGAATGTTTGTGTCCCCCCCGCCTATCAATTCAAACACGATGAAACCGAATTGAACTAAATTTGGTACAGAGGTAGCACTAGCAAAGGGCACCTCAGTGTCATGTTTTATATCACCGCCATCTTGACAGAAACGTAATGGCGACCACCCAAATGTTCAAAGCATAATGAAATTACGACTCACCTAATCATCCGATCTCTACCAAATTTTTCAACAACATATATTTATATGGCGAGCGTCTTTTGACTAAACTACAAGGTCATCAACCCAATAGTGTGCAGACGGCGGCCATGTATGTGTGCAAATCGATTTCCCCTATCAATTCAAGCATGGTGAAACCAAATTGAACGGAATTTGGTACAAAGGTAGCACTAGCAAAGGGAACCTTAGTGTTATGTTTTATATTGCCGCCTTCTTGACGAAAACGTAAAGGCCGACACCCGAATGTTAAAAGCTTAAATCAAATTACGACCAACCTAATCATCTGATCTCTACAAACTTTTGCAACAATATACATTTATGTAAGAAGAATCTTTTGACCAAACTGCAAGGTCATCTGCCCAATTATTTGCGGATGGTGGCCATGTATCAAATCGATTCCCCCTATCTATTAAGACACGGTGAAACCGAATTGAACGAAATTTTGTACAGAGGTAGCACTATCAAAGGGCACCTCATAGTCATGTTTAATATCCGTATAACACGTTGTATTTCAACAAGCTACCAACATTCAATTACTCCTTGAAAAGGACAAAGAGTTATAACAATACCCATGCATTTAGGAGAAAGTAGGCTGTATGTTCGTTAATGAACATCTTGTTCAAAATTGAAAATAGGCTAAAAATGAGCTTTAAATGCTTTGTACTGTGGAAAAAAATATTTCAGTGTAGTTATGCACTCCTAAAGTACAGTATATTTCAGGTTCATTTTTCTCTTATTTAATACACAGAGAAATGAACCTGGCGTGAATTGTTTTGTTGGACAGAACATCCACTCGTTACCCACGCTAACACAGTTACACCAATGCCCACTCACGGACTCAGAGACCATGTTTTCTCTTCAGTGTTAAAATTGGGTTATAATTAACAAATTTTGATATTTTTGGCGAACTCTAATTTACATAAGAAGTATAGAAGTATGCTAGTGGAAATTAATTACATCCACACACGGCTGTTAGGCGTGACCAGTCATAAGGAAAATAATATATATGTATAAAAGTGAAAGTCTGTATGTATGTATGTATGTATGTATGTATGTATGTATGTATGTATGTATGTGGGTATGTGGGTTTGTTCCGTATACAAATCTACACCGTTCCACCAATCTCAACCAAATTTTGCATACACATAGTTTAGGACCCAGAAGGAACGGCTGCCTACATGAATTTTTGATAGTATTTCTCATTCTTCTGATATCGGTCTATTTGCACTCGAGCAAAGTCTAATAAATTCAGAAAATTAACTTATGAAGGAACGGCAAGGCCGGCCATCTCTATGGCAACAGTAGCACAAGCACCAAGTTTCATTCTATCTCGGTAAGAGGCCATGCCACTCAATTTTATCAACGGCAACAGTACCTCAAGAAGTGATCACCAGGTTTCCACCTGTCTCTGTAAGGGGCCATGCTACTCCACTTTCTCCATGACTACAGTCAAGACGTAAACACCAGATCATGGGCCTCCATTTTCTGTCTAAACCACGATAAGAATATTAGCAATCTGAACGCCTTAAAAATCTGAATACGAAGTTTTTTTTTATTTTTTTTAACAGAGGTCAATGTAGGGAATTAAAATAATAATAAAAACAAATACATCGGCTAACCCTGCACGCGACCTAACGTAACAACGGCTATAGATATCATCACGAAACTTAATTACCTGTTTTACGTAAGTACAAGCCTACAATAATATGTCTGATTATAAACTAAAAACGTATATCTAGAGAACTAATAACTGAAAAACCTTTTCCTGGAAATAACTTATCAAACTTTGAAAATGATGTCTTAGAAAACGTGAATGTAAAGACATCTGTTTGGTTAGCATAATGTCAACTCTGTAAACATCTCACTCTTTCACACATACACACTGACACTTTTCATTCTGAATCTGTTTCTTCCAGAAAATCACCAGATATATAAGGTTCACTTGACACTTCATTTAGTAGATGAAGAATCCAATTCTCCTCATTATTATCCATTTTGTTTATGATTTTGACATAACAGTCTATACTAAAATGTTGAAAAAGCACAAACAAATTTACTCACGCACGGAATGACAAACTGGGCTTGGAGAAAACAGCACTGTTACAACTCAAGGTCACACCGCGGACTGATCGAAATAGTAGAAGTGGGGTTGAGGGGTTAGAAACGGAAGCCATACCGGCTCGCTAATCTTTTTGCCAACTTATAGCTATGTAATAACAAAAATAACTAAGCCCAGACCGTGAGACCATGCGCGAGTAACGCAGGATTAAAGGGCTAGAAAGAAATGTTACCGCTCTTCAGACACAATCGGTAGCTATAATGGTGAATAACATCTTTGGGAGGACTGTATGTCACAACACTGAACAAAAGGGTGAATGCACTTCTCTTTTTCTCACAAACATTACCTCCTGTCCCTGAATGACGAGCACTAGGGATCACAGAGTAACTTGACTCACCGCTGGTTTGGTCCAACCCACAGCCACATTGAAGAGTCAGCAGCATAAGGGCTGAAATCGCAAGGATCGCGTTACCCATGACGTCAAGGGGCGATAATTGATCTCCGAGAGCCGCGTAATTGATCTGCCTCTTGACTTATCGCCAGCAATTAATCTGAAAAGGAAAACCAGACACTGACAAACACCGTAGTTGAATACCAAAGGAAGATAAATAGGCTGAAGTTTGGAAACAAACCGTCTTGCTGGTTTATTTCTGAATCTCAGTGGGGAGTGTGGCTAACCTTTATATGAGTGATACAGTGGTATTTTACTCGTATGAGGAGCGATGTATCTCTGTAGTTCAGTGCCTCAGGGTAAAACCCTACGCGGATGTGGATATTCTCGGGTTTATTCGTGGATATCCGTAACTTTTTTTAGCCTACTTTTCACATTTTTCAAAAATGAGGAAAAAGTAGACTTATGAGATCGATCCGGGAAAATGTGTGTCCGTCTGTCTGTCCTTTCTGTCTGTCTGGCTGGCTGTGTGTGTGTCCCCCCCCCCCCCTATCAACTCATAAACGGCTGCAGCAATCGAAACCAAATTTAGTATGAGTAAAGATGTATACGGGAATATCTCAAGCTCATATTTGAAAATGATGTCAGTGCTAACAACTGCTGAAAAAACGCTCTAGAAATTTGAGCTCCATGTTGGATATCTTAGAAGGTATGCAGGGGAGCTATTCTAATATTGGTACACATGTAGGTAATACTATTTTAGTTTAATTTCCAGGAGACCATACATGACAGTGTTGCCAAAATAATGTTAAGCCTTCTGATAAGTCCAATTTTTAAATGCATATAACTTCTACACTATCAATTGGATTTCAACCAAATTTTGTATGTAATATGTGTACATAAACAGATATGACTGAGTTTATTCCTAAGAGCCGCCAGGGCTGCCAACTGTTAATAATTGCTCTCTATGTTCTCTTTATCCAAATACCAATATATCTGAAAGTATGCAAGCCGACAGCTTTAAACTATGCACACGTATAGTACCTGACATTCTAGATTAATTTAGAGTAACTTATATACTTCAGTTCTACCAACATGATTCTAAGCCTGCTGATAGGACCAATTTTTAAATACATGTAACTTCTATACACTCAGTTGGATTTCATCCAAATTTCGTATGTGCTGTGTGTAACATAACAGATATGACTATAAGTATTCTTAAGAGCAATCTGGGCTGCCAACTGTTAATAAATGCTGTCTATATTGTTTTTACCCTAATATAAATATATCAGAAAGTATGCAAGCCAACAGCTCTATACTTTGCACACATATAGCGCCTGACATTCTAGATTTATTTGAGGCAATTAATATAAGTCAGTGTTGCCAACATGATTCTATGCTTGCTGATAGGTCAAATTTTAAAATACATGTAACTTATATACACTCAGTTGGATTTCATCCAAATTTCGTATGTGCTATGTGTAACATAACAGATATGACTATAAGTATTCTTAAGAGCAATCAGGGCTGCCAACTGGTAATAAATGCTGTCTATATTGTTTTTACTCTAATATCAATATATCAGAAAGTATGCGAGCCAACAGCTCTATACTATGCACACGTATAGCACCTGACATTCTAGATTTATTTGGAGCAATTAATATAAGTCAGTGCTGCCAACATGATTCTATGCTTGCTGATAGGTCCAATTTTAAAATACATGTAACTTCTATACTAAGAAATGGATTTCATCCAAAATTGGCACAACAAGATTATAATATTTCCGATTATTTCTAACCAGCACATGCATGATATTGTTGCCAACATGCTTTTACGCGTGCTGATAGATCCAATGTCTAACTGCATGTAACGTCCATTGGACTTCAACCAAATTTTGTATTCTGCACCTTAAGAGATGGAACTAAGAATATATTCAGTCACCAGGGCTGCCAACTGTAGTGCTGTATCAGGATACATTTTACCAGGAATAATTCGAACTAATTAGACATTTTGATATTACCAACTTAATTTCGTCATTATTCTAGATAGGTTCGTATACTGTAGATTAATCATTGGCATGAAAAGTAGGCTCTTTAGTTCGTCACGGAACTTCTTGTTCGCCATGCGGATGTAGTTTGCATGGCTGTGCGGATAGCGATAAGCTGCGGATACTGTTTGTAGAAAATATGTGGATGGCTTTGAGAATCCAATCCGAACTTGTTGAATATCATTACTAGGACCCGGATGTTTATGACATAGCCTATCACATTTTTCCGTTATATGTTTTACATGACGAATGTAATATGATGATTTAAGCTAATCTCATTCAAATTATGTCATCAAGCATAATTAACACTCCGAACTGAAAAGGGGTGCAATTCTGGCTGTATAACGTTAATTTTAAACATGGCGTACAAATTCTAAGGGAACGACTTTCTCCTCAAATGTCTAAAGGTGTTGCTTTAATACTTTATGCATTATCTAGTAATATTATTGTATGATGATCGTGTGGCCTCCGGAGAGGCCTAGTCCAGGTATTTCTTGTTGACGCCCGTGGGCGACCTGCGCGTCGTAATGAGGATGAAGTGATGATGAAGACGGCACATACACCCAGTCCCCGAGCCACGGGAATTAACCTCAGGAGATTAAAATCCCTGATGGCTCGGCCGGGAATCGAACCCGGAGCACTTTGGTCCAAAGCCTAGTGTGCTAACCATTTAGCCACAGAGCCGGACTAGTAATATTATTGTAATGCCAGTAGATTCGGATAACAGTCGTGCGGATGCAGATGACAGTCGTGCGGATGTGGGTCTGGTGTGGATAACAGTCATGTGGATGCGGGGTGGATGCGGATAACAGTCGTGCGGATGCAGATAACAGTGTGGATGTGGGGTGAATGCGGATAACAGTCGTGCGGATACTGGTCGGATGTGGATAACAGTCGTGTGGATGCGGGGCAGATGTTTATCCGCACTGGGCTCTACTCATGGGCACAAGGTCCCAGGGCAAATTCTTCCCCTGACTGGGTCCAGGGGTTTTCTAATCCCAGCCTAAAAAACTATGGTTGACCACATTGAATGGCTGCTTTCGTCGAATTCTCTCGCCAGTCATTACCAGAGCAGCCAAATATAGAAGTAAATGTCTATTGCAGGGCCATTAAGTGACAGTTAATGTAACAAACATATAGGGGAAGTTGGGCAACCAAGATACTGCATTTTTTTGGCCAATTAGTTTAAGTATGGCGTTTGTGCGGAATTTTCAAGTATTATAATCAATAACTTGCTTTCCAGAAGAACAATTCTAGCCAAAATTTGCAGTCAGAAAGCTTCATATGACATATGTATGTTGCCAGAGTTACAACGTAGTCACATTGAACATTACGTGCATCCACCATCTTGGATATAAAATATTAAATTCCTTCATCCACCATCTAATAAACTTAGGACTTCGATACATTGTAGAAATATAATATTGTATAGAATATTTACCAAGTACCGTGGTGTAGCAGTGCTCATTAAATCGTGCACCATGGTCGCGAAGGTATCTTCAACAAGTCCGGAGATCACAAGTTCAAATCCCGGCGCCAACAGCGGCTATCCTGAGTGTTGTTTTTTTTTCGCCATTTATCCAAAAGCTTACTTTATTTAAAGTTAATTAACGTCTACAAATAAATCATTTTATTTATATACATCAAAGGAGTTTTGCACCACCCCTTTTGTCACGTATAATGCTGAGGTAGCGTCTACATTTATCCCTGACAGGTGATTGCCTTGCTATAGGTACCACCATCTCTTGGATATTGCAGGTGAATACTACTGTACTGTACCAAGAGAGCGAATTCCTCGATGCTATTAGAGCTCGCGTCAGCCCGGAAGGCGGCCGGCTCTGTGGGATTTGCGCAGAGAGAGAAAGAGATACATTTTCACTGTTGCAACAGGTCCACCATGTCTGAGTTCCCACACCGCAGGCTGCAGCCATGAGTTCCTGCGGTATGACAACACCGTCGCTTACCTCATCGAGCCTGTCTCTTTCACGCTGCTTTACACTTAGCTTTCCAGACAACACACTAGCTCAGATTCTCAAGACAGACTGACTATGATTGGTGGGATGGAAGTGAGGCATGACGTAATGGTAGCGTTGTGTTCTGCGCACCGCCTTCCCGGCTGGCTCGAGCTCTAGCGAAACCTAAACAGCTGTGTTCACGCCATAAGGAAATGGTCTGTGATGGTCTTCCATCTCAGATTCACTTGGGCCATCCCTAGATAGGGCGCAATCGTACGAGTTAAAATACCAGCGCAGGATGTAGCTTGTCCAGTAGGCCATGCAGGGCGAGTTCCCGAGTGAGGTAGAATGGAGGTGTTGGTCTGTGAAGACGGAATGACGTACGCCTTGGTTGGCACTACGTCTCTTGCGTGTACCACCCGACCAGGGAATATTGTTACCGCTAGACGTGGAGCGGTGCTGTTCTATATACATTACGTCACCTTGCCTCGTATTGGCTGCAGCGAGCGGTTGCGGGGCAAGACGGAGAACGCATGTACAGGCATAGGCCTACAATGGGAACACACCGCACAGCGCACGACCCAGCACGAATCATACACACCAATGCGACAACTGCACGTCTCTCGCAGGCGTGTGGCTGGGCGGAGAGCATTAGTTCCGATTTCCGCCACCGGTAACAATTCGCTGGTAGGGTAGTAATCGAATTATTGCAATGTTGTGCTTTCTAGAAAATGTATTATTTAAATTATTCATGGTGGTTCCGTATGATATGCCAAAATAGTTATTGAAAAGAATTATACACCCGCCTGAATCAATACTAAAAAGAAATTAATTATTAAACTTGTTCTTAGTACATGTTTCGGGGATTAATCAAATTTTATCCCTTTCATCAGCTAAAAACATATTGAAAACAAAATAAAGCGTAGCACTGTAATATTTATTAAACCTAATATGGTGCATCATATATTTAGGTTGTAAAAATTAGAATAAAATGAAGTAGTTGGTGGCGGTGATGGATCATTAAGCATAAAGGCTTCTTCATTAATTATACACGGAATGATGAAGTATTGAAATTTCCAAGTCTGTCACCTCAAGCTTTTGATCTTCTCAATACGGAACTGTGAATGTAGTGTCTACTGTTTGTCATACAGTACATATTCATTAACATCTGCAGGCTGATCACACCGAGTATTGTTTCTCGCATCGAGGGGCGTAAAATGAGCTGTGTCCGGTCTTTATGCGACAATTTCGATATTTGTCCCATTTGATTATTTTTGGTGTATTTTCAGTTATGTTGCCCGTTCCACGGGAACAATGATTTATTTCTGGATGAAAGACAGCCTATATGTTAACCCAGGTTATAAGCTATCTTCGTTTCAAATTTCATCCAAATCCGTCCAGCCGTTTTAGTGTCAAGAGGTAACTAACTAACACACAGACACACACACAGATTTTCACAATTATAATATATATAGGGATATAGGGATTATATTAATAAAATGTATATTTGAACCAATATTTTTATAGAATTTATAAAAGTTTTTCAAGTTTTAGCGCGGTGGGAGAGTTCTCGTTCAAAACATTCCCTTGTGGTCAGCAACCGTTGAGAGAATTGATTATCCGTATGCACCTGCTAGCTAGTTTTTTTGAATTCATTGTATAAGCTTTGATGTGTAACACAGATATAGTTATAGCATTACGTTTCCAGATAAAAGCCGGTATTTTTACGGTAGCCACAGCCCTTATTTTATGAATGTATTTTTACTGTGGTAAGGGGAGGCGAAGCATCCAGTGACGCACAAAGAATTAAAGAAGTGAACCAGAACGGAGATGGGGAGAAATATATGACCAACTTGACATGTAACGATGCTGGTTCTTTGTGTAAATCCTGTTAAACACACAACGGAGAGAATATCGTACAAAAAGAAAGCCGGTATTTTAGTTTAACAAATAAAGGTAAGATGTGGTATATGTAGCAGGAAAGCAATGTTTTAACCAAACCCTGAGATATTTGAGAAACTAAACATGTGGTTCATTTCTAACAACCTTCGCCAGTAAAATTTCCTAATTAGTGAGAAAGAAAGTTCGAATGCAAGGCTATCGATTGTCAAGGGATACATTACTTTATTGGATAGTACTAAAGAATGTATTTGAATCTCGTTGTCACCAACCTCTACGGTCTAAGGCAGTGATGGGCAAAGTACAGCCCGCAGGCCAAGTGCGGCTCAAGAGCTAGTCTAATCCGGCCCGCGACATAGTTTCAAATTATACTATCTTTAGGACATATTTCCTAGAAGTGAAAGTCTATTTCAATCTCATTGCGTTTATGCATTTTGTGTAATATATATTTGTGCGAAAAATCTCCACGATGAATTTGAATGAAGATTTCAGAACTGCATACATTTACTGAACATGACTTGCACGTTTTCAGCAAGTCATTTAATGATGACTGTGAATCAGTAAAATCAGAGTTGCAGCTAGAGCAATGTAACAACGAATTAAAGGAACTATTCCTCAACGTTTCGAAAATTGAGTTTTCCAAGGCCCTACCAAAATCAAGCTTCCTAAACATGAAATCTCATGCACAAAAGATAACTGCATGTTCGCATCTTAGAATATCTGTGAACAGGTGTTTTCTACAATGTTGCTTTGCAAAAAATAGCGTCGGAAATAGATTAGCAGATCACCTTTAATCTGCGCTACTAAGAATCAGCTCATCCCAGTTTCAACTAGATTATGAAAAACATTTAGAAGCACAGTAACAGTTTCACTTGTCACGTACTTCTTCCTCTTCTAACGTGTAGCTCACCCTATGGGTGTCCACTGGAAACAGATACAGACTCAGGCGAGCTGAACATGTCCTCGGACATCCCCGGTACTAAAAGCCATACGATAATTAAATAAATAAATCCTCTCCTAACAAATAATGAAGGTGTGTTCTCTCTTCCTAAATTTTCTACCATTGTAGCCTATAATGTTTGTTTGATTTATGAGTAAAATTCAGAAATGGAAAGTTTATAATCTATCTACCGTAGCCTATAAACATGTGTTGTTCTTCTTTTTGGCCCGCCTAGATTATTTTGTATTGCATCTGGCCTGTCCCTAAAACGTTTGCTCATGTCTAGTCTAAGTGTACGTATCAAGACTCCTATCCCAAAGGTCTGGGATTCAATACCCAGCTCTTCAAGCAAAAGTCTCAGGTCAGGAAGGAGATACAAACAGCGTTGTGAGAACGGTATTTAAATAATTGAAATTGTTTCTATTGCAATGTGACCTTTCACCCAAGATATTACATTAATTAATTAATTAATTAATTTTAACTGTACCCAAATGGCCAGTTAAAAAGTGATACGAATGTCCGCATAACATTTCAGTGACCTTGTCCTCTTTACACAAACTTCAAAATGATAAGTTTCACACTTCTAACGCTTAGTTCACATGCACAATCTTCGTTGGGGTGATGCCATCTTGTTTTTGTGCATAGCTTACTATGGAAACCGTGGACAGTCAGTCGTGTTACTGCGTGGCGTAGATCACAGTTTGCCTTTGTCCAGCTTCTGTCTGTCATTGCGGCAGTGGCTTAAAAATCCGGATCTCTCTCCATATTATATTAATAAATAGGATACCGCATCAAAACAACAGTAAGTTCATCTCTTATAAGCCATGCATTAGCTAGTGATCATCTCATAACAGTCTGGGACAAACATAATTCTAAGGAGTGGAACTATTCTATTAATATATAATAGTGAAATCTGCCTTGTCAGTGCTGTGAAATGATGTTTAATAAATATTTAAACGTACATGTTTCAATATGACAAATATATTTTCATCAGCGTTGAATAGTTTAAATTAACATGCTAAGGTGAAATGGATATACTTGCAAAATTTTGAATTTAAAATAAAGTGAAAAGTTCACATACTGGAATAAATTAAATGTTACACACGCACACGCACACACACATACACACACACACACACACACACACACACACACACACAAGGACAAAAGGTGATCTCATAAGCCTTTATTTTTTCATAGCTGAAAATAGGCTAGAAATAAAATACGCACCCACACAATTGTGTGCCAAGGGATTAAAAGGGTTATAAAGCTTTTCTCAACGAAAGTCATACATTGCTCAAGACACCTCCCATGAACTTAAATACACTTCTGGAATTGGTTTGTCGTGGTTTTCCAGGAATCAACCCCACATCTCCTCAGTCTTTCCTCACGGGGCTGATAAACCCCGTTCCTGTCCTCAGACCAGAACTAAATTTCTTAGCAGAGCCTGAATCGAACCCGGACCTCAGGGCCGACAGCCAAGAAGCTAGCCGCTATACCGCGAGGTGGTCTGGGTCTTCTGGAGAAGGTGATTGTCTACACGACGTGTAGAACCGTTCTCACTAAGGCCGCTGGCATCTCCATACTCCTACTGGCATTTCTTCCTTAAAAGCGGGTTCACACGGAGTCGTGAAGCGGGCGAGAGCACTACTAGTTTTGAGCATGCGACTTGCTTATTCAACTTGAGAACCCACGACCTTGTTCAATTCATACGGACGAAGTGTTCTCGCTGGTCGTAAGTTTCTCGCTGCGAAAGAATACGATTGAAGCGGTCGTTGGAGAACCAGTCGGAGATTTTATGCCCCACCTTTTCGAGGGCGAGCACGACCCCCACTCCCACTACCACTGGTTCACACGAGGTCGTCTCCACGACCAGCTAATCGACCAGTAGTGCTCTCGCCCGCTTCGCGACTCCCTGAGAACCCGCCTTTTTAAAGGAGAGGCTATTTGGGATCTGACTGTGTAATGACAAGAGCAGTGTCCCACGGTCGCACCTATTTCTGCACCGGTACTCTCTTGTTACCTGTCGGATATACTGTAGCTCTGACAGATGATATATTCACATTCATTTTCAGGTGTTATGCATTCAGTCGCAGTGAAGCCTGCTTTACTTGCCTTCGATGTACTTTTCCCCGTCACCTCGTTAAAAATCTCGACGCCCCTGCCTTTTTCTGGAGGAGAAATCTATTTCTTGAACTCTCCGTGGCAAAAGTATTCTCTCATTTCCTATAGGCTACTGTAGTTTTCGTCAACTCTGTAGGTAACGGAAGATGGAGTTTCTTACACGACGCCTTGAGTTCCTCTCCCAAAGGTCTTACTGCATAGCTCGAGTATTGTTGGTTGTAATCAAACAGATGCACGCATTACAATGTTGTTGGAATGCTTTCGGGGTGGAACAGCATTTCTTTGCAGGAACTTCTAACGATCTTACCAAGATTCTTCACATTATTGTTTTAGGGGTACCATTATTTTGTTATGAATTTACCAGCTTGGCTGAGCCCAAGTAAATGAGCAGGATCTAATGGTATTCGCTTGCCGAACGAAACTAGACATCAAATTACCGGGTGAGTTAGCCGTGGTTGTTACGGCATGGCTGCTGGCAGTCGCTCACATCCGGGAGGCAAGGAGGTTCGAATCCCCCCGCTAGCAACCTTGAAGATAGTCTTCTGTTGTTTCCCATCTTCCTTCCAGGCAAATGCCGGGATTGGTCCCTAACTATAGGCCACAGCCGCTATCTTCCAACTCCTCGTCCTTACATTCAAACGTTCCTCCCCAGACAACACTCCACACGCGACGGTACTTGTAGCTCACCCATTGGGTGTCCGCCTAGAAACAGCTACGAACTGGCGAGCCGAACATGTCCTCGGACACTCGGATATAAAAAAAAATAAGCCCCTATTTTGTGTGAGAATTGTTTAACATGTTAGGCGTATAAATAACTCATAACTTATATTTCATTTCAGGTCCTAGAGTACTTATTGTAACTCCTTGCCCCATCTAATTAGGAGCACTCATGTTGACCGACTGAAAACCTTCTACTAATAGCCAACATCCATCCATGTTATTCATCTTCATCCAGCTTATAGAAAGTATTGGGCACGCCACTGAACTCCCTAATCAGCATTCTGTTGGCTAACAATAAGTCTAAACTATGTCAAATCACATATAATCTTCATGGCACTAAATAAACACAGTGATGTCTCTTGGGGAAAGTTCTCAATAGCAGCAACACTGTATTGAGTTTAGGCCAGTGGACCTTAACCGGTGGTCCGCGAGTGCCTCGGGAGTGGTCTGCGGGAGAAAAGGGTCCACCAGCCCCAGCACGTATAAAAAAGTGGCCAATAAATGGAGAATTCGAAAACGATGTGCGTTGAACGAGAATCGTCCGAATGTATTCGCGGCGATAACTATCAGGTTTTGAATTAAAATATATTTAAATTAAGTGTTACTGAGGAAGGGTTACAACTGATAAGGTGTATTGGGGGGGGGGGGGGGGCGTACATGATTCAATTTCACTCTGAGTGGTCCGCAGACTTCTACGGGTTCAGAACCATTGGTTTAGGCCAACCTTACATATTTGACTATTGACAAGAAGGAGTCAGAGCATATCTGTTTATGTGTATGGAGAAGTTTCAGAGAATGCTTAGTGAAGGTGAATAGGAAAGTCGAAATTGGCGTGAATAGCTGGTGTGTGTTGTTGTGTGTTCTTCCAATGAGCAGTACGCAGGTTCTTTAAAACGTAGCACTGTGTTATTGCTACGATCTTTAAAAAATGACAAATTAGTTCATCGTTGAGAAACTTTGCATCGTAGAAATCTTTCTGGGAGAACGACAGGTAAATGTATTATTACATTAAATCTAGGTACAATCACACAGCACACCCATGATGATTGCTTCAAACGTGACAAGCGTGTACTATGTCAAGTACAATTCACAGCTGTTCAAGGTAGTCCTGCCATATTCTAGGGCCTAGCATTATCGTGTGCCATTGATGAACTTTACACTATGTCTGCTGGCTAACACTTTCAAGTACTAAGAACTGAACGTACTGCGTAAAGGGCACAAGCACCTTATTCAATCATCGTTGTAGCAAGCAAACAAACGACTTAGTGTTGTTAATTCGTTTTAGGGGCTCAGGACATCCTGGCCATCAGCCCCGTGTACTTGGGTGTGTGTTCAAAATGTCTGATAACGTGTGCATCTGTGTGACTGTAGTACTGTAGTGTGTGTAAACGTAATTATTAGGATCGATAATGGGGTAGGTGCCCAGCATTTGTCTGGAGGAAATGTGAAAAACTACTCCTATGATAGTCGCTGTCATCTCCTATCTCCGGACTTGCTGAAGCATCCCAACGCGGTCATGGTGAACGATTTAACTACGCTGCTGTAGAACAAGCGTACAGCGCTGAGCATTGCTACCAACAGCCGCTCTTGTCACATTAACAATCGCTAAAATAAAAGTCTCGTTAATTCTTGTTTGGCATACGTAATGTGTTTACATAGTGCACATGCATCTATCATTGATTGTATCACCTGCAAGAAAGATTGAGCCAGTTTGGATTGCAATTCATAGTGCGTATTCCTGTTCAAGCGATTGTCCAGAGTGCAAATATGGAGTACCAAATGCAAACGATGGGTGTGGTCGAGAACTGAAGTTAATGAGTCCTTTCCCTTCAAAGACTAATGTCGCTGTTAAAGCAAGAAGGTTCTCACTCTCACTTTGTGTTCTTGACACCAGTGCCCGTACTTGTTATAATATTAATCTCCTATTAATACCAGGAGATTTTTTCGTGGCGGTAACAGCACTTTAATCTGAGCATGGAAGACAACTGCATTGCATTATTCATTTCCTTTGAGCCTTAGGCACGCATCTTCAATTTAAATTGAGTTATTAATTGATATAAATAGAATTCAAAATATGATTGAGGTTACAGATTTTCGGCCTAATTTGCTCATTGGGTATTTTAATGCGAGTTAGGATAATGGGAAATCCTTTTGCAAAAACATAAGTAGCTGATAAGGCACTAATTGTAGTGAAGACGTAGCGAATATATGTAATACAATAAAACGTAGACAAAATATTGAAACTATGTGCTGCAGGGAAACGAAATATCGTCAACGGTTGCTGTGCCAGTGATGAATGAGACAACTTGATATAGTATAAGAGAGAATGGAAGGGAGCGTAGTAGATTTAGCTACATAATCCATAGGATCACTTGCAATAATTTACAGTCGAAAAGTGCGCAGAAGGGTCAAGGACGTAGATTTGCAGGTGCTCAGAAAAACTTCATGAAATAGCGGCAAGAACAGGGCTGAAATTCAAGTATCAACGAAGAAATCATTCACAATAGACCAAAATTTAGAACCCTAATAAACAGACACAATTTGCCGAGAAACATATACGGAAGAATACAGGATGGACACAAACACGAACACAAAAGAGTGTAGGCCTACAGTGAACGGATGAAGAGATATTGGGACGAAAAAAGGAAATATTGTGTTTAATAAGTTCTAACGCGATCCTTATTTGGGCATAACGAGTCAAAATAAGTATAATACTAATGTTACGTCTTAAACATACGAATGTAGAAATTACTAGATTTAGTGAATTGTCGCTAAAGTTGGCAGCACTGCACGTAACGGATGGTCCTTGTGGGATAAGCTTATGACATAATTGTCACAAAGGAACAGACCCACATTAGTCCGCTAGTGCTCATAGAGCTATGAATCACCTCCCCTCAGGGAGAACATGGGATGTGCATAGAGACATACTGTACGTGACACTGCTAATGACGTCAAGTCATGTTGCCATAACTCACTCGCAAAGATCAGACCCACCCGTTTGTCCGTTTAAATCCAGTCTAGCTCAGCTCTAACCCTAATCAACCTTCTAGTCACTTCTAATTGCATAGCACTAAAAACTACAGCCTGGTCAAACAGTACTATTGCTTACTGTCGTAGACTATATAGTTCCTGGTGAAACACGCGTTGTGAAGTTGGCTGAAGGACACAACGTGTGTGTAGATTATGTTGGATCAGTGGTGTGTACAGGCCGGACGTTTGTTTTAGACGAGTGAAAAATCATAATGGAAGCCTGGAGGCGAGTTACTGCAGTACCTGCGGTGTTATCAGCTTCCCCAAGCGGTCCGATGATTGACAAATCTGTCTCACACTATGCTGAAGTACAGTCATTGGCAAATATAATGGCGTTCTGTTCGTAACTACGTAACGTGTACTTCCGTGTCACACAATACTTCGACATGGACTGTACTGTCAGCGGGACGGTGTCACCACGTGCTCAAGTCTGAAATTCCATTACATCAGTTCGGTGGTGACAAGTTTGAAGCGATAGGGTGAGAGTGAATGAGTGCAGGCTCACCCGCTGGCTTCAAGGTCAAGGGCAATCGTCTAAAACAAACGTCCGGCCTGTAAGCAGAATCTAAAGGTCGCTTGACCCACGAGCGATTACGAGAATGTTGAGCGAGCGGTAGCGTGTAGCGAAGTCAGCAGCCTGGCCGGCGGGGGCCCGTGTGGCGCAGCTGAATTGGCCGCTCGGAGAAAGTTGGGAGTTGGGGTTTTGATTAAGGGGATCTGAGCAATGTAAGGTTCCAATTCAAATGTGTAAAATGGTTTGGCGAATTGCTAGTGAGCTTCTAGCGACACCAAGCATAATGGATGCCATGGTATGATTACAAAGTAATTGGGGTTGGCTTTGGAAGGAACTGTTACAGGAAATAACCGAGAGCTACACTCACCTGAGCAGTAAAATCGTGGTGACGTCGACGGACAGCAGCTCCGCAGTCAAGAGATGGTTCCCTTAAGTTGTCAGGGTTATTTATAGTAGTTTCAATGGTGTAGTAATTTCGTGTCAGCATTCTCGTGCCTTGCGGCGCCCTAGTTAGCTGCTGACCAAATGTTTATCTTGTGTGACAATGTAGGAGAGCTGGCTCGCCAGGCCCGAGTGATTTGTTGTTGTTGCTTCGTCTTGGGGATTGTGGCGGGAAGAGGGTCTGAGAGGGGGTGAAAGGGGTGATTATGCCCCGTTAGGGCTCAGGCTCAGGGCATAACAATATGTTTATGGGCTGGACATATTTCCGACACCTAGTTGCCATAGCAACAAGTGCAAGTACACCTAGTTCCCACTCGTTGAAGAGTGCGCGATCACCATACACAACGATTACCAGAATAGAAACATATTCAATATTCTATATTATGGTTCTGGAACACCGTAACTTATTTTTAGAGCAAGTGCCGATTTCTCCTTTTCTTTCTTTTCCATTTCCTTTTTTTCTTTTTTTCTTCTTATTTTTAGCCTAATTTCAATTTTGAAAAAATAGGCTTATGAGATCACCTTTTGTCCGTGTGTGTGTGCGTGTGTGTGTGTGTGTGTGAGAGAGAGAGGTGTGTGTGTGTCTGTGTGTGTCCCTAATAAAATCTAAACGACTGGAGCGATTTCAATGAAACTCGGTAAGCTCATAGCACTGAACCGGCGACCTCGACCGTGCCCTTCAAATTTTGTTACGTTTCACCAATCCAACATGGCGGCGGTGCGAAATATTTCACTAGCATTCAATATCTCTGAAGCTAATACCGATATCACCCTGAAATTGTGTTCGGTGATAAAGGGCACTACTAGAAATTCACCTATGAGACTTTCAAAAACCTGGTGACTACAAAACCAACATGGCGGTCAAGCGAAGTTGAGACTTTTAAATAGACTTTTCTCGCGATTTAACTAACCAAACGTAATGAAACTTGGTACAGCAAATGTTTATACACATTGTACTGCACTGGAGTCTAATTTAGTTCAATTGTTTACATAACCTCAAAATGGCGGCTGTGCGAAATATTTCACTGACATTCTATATCTCCGAAACTATTACAGATATCACCCTGCAATTTTGTACGGTGATAAAGGGTACTGATACAAGTTTACCTATGTATATTTCATAAATCTGTAAAGTACAAAACGAACATGGCGACCAAGCGAATTTGAAATGTTTTAATAGACTTTTCTCGTGATTTAACTCTCTGAGCGCTGTGAAATGAGGTACAGTAAATGATTTTGCAGATTGTAATGCACTGCCATCTAATTTAATTCAATTGTTTACATAACCTCAAGATGGCGGCTGTGCGAAATTTTAAAATTAAGTTTTTATTTCTTGTGTCGTAATCATGCGATCGAGGTGAAAGTTTGAATAATGAACCTAGGCAATAATTGTCCTTGAATGGTACATAACTCTATGGCCTATACATATAACAATCCTAAATGACGAGCTTCCGAAATATTTAGACTGTTCTCAATAACTATGAATCTTTTACAGCAACCAAACTGAATTTGTTTATGTTCATAGAGACTATGAACATGTTCACCTAAAGGACTTTCAGTAACCAGGTGAGCACAAATCCAACATGGCGGCGACGCAAAGTATAAATATTTAAATGGACGTTTCTCGCGAATTAACTATCCGAGTGCCGTGAAACGTTGCACGTTAACTGCTTATACCAATGTTGATCCACTGGCATCTAATTTATTTCAATTGTTTGCATAATCACAAGATGGCTGCTGTGCGTAATTTTAAAATCTCGTTTTTACTTCTTGTGTTCTAATCATGCGATTGAAGTTTGAATACCACACTTACACAATAATCTTAATGTAACAGTACAAAAATAAAAATCCAACCTGGCGACCATCTGAAATATTTAGACGGTTCTCAATATCTACGAATCTGTTACAGCAATTAAACTGAATTTTTGTATGTTGATAGAGGTAATTAACATTAGCAGGATATGTGCAAATAGGCTGTATAGTTCTTCTCGGAACTACTTGTTCTCATTCTTATTCCCATTCTGATCCTTTTTCTCATTCTAATTCTTTAGGGGCAGAAGATCCCGCTGTTCCACACCTTTAAACAACAATGACTAAGTAACTAACTTATATCTTCTTCTCTCTCTTCTCCTTCTTCTTCCTCTTCTTCTTCAAGAAATACGTCATTCGTTTTGAATATATTTTGTTATTATTGCATTCAACACACTTTTAACTACATTTCCACCTGACCATTTCGTGGTCTAGTGGCTAGCGTTCATGGCTCCTACCCCAGAGTTCCTTGTGAGTGCTGGGTATCGAACCCAGCCCTCCCCGGTGACAACCAAGAAAGTAGCCACTACACAATGAGATGGACTTCAGTGACTTCTCATTTGCCAAGTTTTATGAAAATTTCTCTTTTACATATTGTTATACATTTTTAGCCTAGTTTCATTTAATGAAAACATAGCCTTATGAGATCACCTTTTGTCGGTGTGTGTGTGTGTGCGTATTGGTGTGTTGTAATGTAATCAAAATATGGATGACACGCCGTGGAGTTGTTATGATTAGATTATTAGTAATTGAATGGTGTAACTTTGGGCAATATTGTAGCCATAGATTTAATTTTTCAGTTTTATTATTATGATTACTAATTTACGCCATGTTGTTGCGGAGGCATAAGATAGTCTCAATTTTATTTCAATCCATTTTGTAATAATATAATATAATGTTTCATTATGAAATGAAGTCTCTTTTAGTTCAGTAGGGTGTTGCAATATGGGGCAAACACAGTGTATTCTGGTCGTTTTCTTTAGGCCACAACGTTCAGTTTAACTTCCGCAAATTTATTATTATCATGTCTTGTTTCTTTTTGTTATAATTAAATTCTATCTTTAAATTCATGCACCGTGTTTCTTCCTCTGTAGTTAGAAATTACTATAAGTCGAACCTTTACTCTCATTACGAATATAGTAGTAAAAATTAATGACCTAATCGTCGTTAATGTGTACAAGCCTCCTTGCATCAGATGGACTTCGAAAGTTTTGCCCACCTTCAACCATCCCTGCATCTATACTGGGGATTTTAATAGCCACCACACAAACTGGCGGTATGACACAGTAGATGATGATGGCGAGGTACTAACTCAATGGGCGGGCATCTAGTTTTTGACGCGAAAGACAAAGGCTCCTTCCATTCTGCTCGTTGGGGAAGAGACTACAATCCCGACCTAACATTTGTGTCCAAGGATTGTCTTGATCAGCCTCTTAACACTACACGTGAAATACTGTCTAACTTCCCAAACAGCCAACACCGACCAGATCTTCTGGAAACTGGCACGAAGATACCCCTGGTGAACTCAGTACCTCTACCCAGGTGGAATTTCAACCGTGCAAATTGGGACAAATTCTCTGAATATCTTGATCGGAAGCTATTTGATTCAAAACTAGAGCCAATTGCCAATAACTATGATGACTTCGTTAACCTAGTAATTTCAGCTGCTAAATTAAACATCCCTAGAGGTTTCAGAAAAGACTATGTGCCAGGCTGGAACCCTGAAAGCGAGGCGCTATACGAAGAATATCTAACAACAGGCAATCATGAAGTTGGTTCGAAGCTGCTACAATCACTAGAGAAGAATAGGAAACAAAAGTGGGAAGAAACAGTGAAAAACATGGACTTCGCGAAATCGAGCAGAAAGGCTTGGAGAGTCTTAAATCGTCTTACTGGAAAACATGTCTCCAAAAAGCAGTATACTAACTTGAGCCCAGATGCCATTGCAAATAGAATGGTGGACGTTACACGATCCAAAAGAGATAAATGTCACACGAAAACAGTGAAACAAAAGCTCACCGAACTCAAACGTAGAACTCAGAAGAATGAGAAACTGTCTAGGCCATTTTCTGTTCAGGAAGTTGAAACCGCTATCAAGATGTTGAAAACTGGTAAAGCTGCTGGTCCAGATGGCATCTATAATGAATTCCTGCGAAACATGGGTCCACATAGCATCAGCTGGCTTACTTCACTTTTTACTTTCATCCTTCAGACTAACAACCTACCAAAGCAGTTTAAACGGTCAAAGGTGATCGCCCTTCTTAAACCTGGCAAGTCGGAGCAGAGACCTGAAAACTACCGTCCAATAGCACTTCTTAGCTGCATTTATAAACTTTTAGAACGAGTCCTTCTTGCCAGGATAGCACCACTCATTGAAGCTGTAACCCCACCAGAACAAGCTGGATTCAGGAAAAACCGAAGCTGTACTGATCAAGTCTTGGCCCTCACCACTCACATTGAAGCAGGGTTTTAAAAGAAGCTAAAATCAACAGCTGTCTTTATCGACCTGACTAGCGCATATGATACTGTCTGGCGACATGGACTGATCCTCAAAGTGCTGGAAGCTATCCTCTGTTTGGAAATTGCAAATCTTATCTCTAACATGCTTTGTGAAAGAGAGTTCGTAGTATTTCTAGATGATGCTAAAAGTCGCAAAAGGAAACTAAATAATGGTCTACCCCAAGGATCAGTTTTGGCCCCAGTTCTATTCAATCTGTACATTCATGACTTGCCACCAACAACAGCTACTAAGTTTATCTACGCAGATGACATTGCACTGGTAGCTCAAAGCAGAACTTTTGAAGATGCAGAAGGCACTCTTACAACCGATCTGGAGAAAATGTCAACGTTCTTCAAGTCCTGGCGACTGATCCCAAGTATGTCTAAGACAGAGGTTTCATGCTTCCATCTTGCCAACCGACTAGCAAACTACAAGCCAAATGTTGTATTTCGTGGTAAAAAACTGAAATACAACCCTTTCCCGAAATACCTAGGTGTCACGCTGGACCGAACTCTGAGCTACAAAGAACACCTCACCAAGCTCTCTCACAAAATTTCCACCAGAAATAACATCCTGCACAAGCTTTGCGGTAGTTCATGGGGAGCCACGGCGGACTGCTTAAGATTAACGGGTATCAGTCTAGTCTATTCTGCAGCGGAATACTATGCTCCAGTATGGTTGGAAAGTGCACATGTGCATAAAGTGGATACCAAGCTGAATGACACTATGCGTTGCATAACCGGCACGATAAAATCAACCCCTCGCCACTGGCTACCAGTACTCAGCCACATTCCACCACCTCACCTGAGGAGGAAGGAAGCTCTGATCAGAGAAGCAAAGAAGATCTATGCTTCTCCCTCATTACCAATACACCAGGAATTCTGCCACCCACCACCGAAGCGACTTCATTCGAGGAGACCAACCAGTTTATTGGCCGACCAACTTCTGGCAAATCGATTCAACCTAAACCAATGCTGGCAGGACGAATGGTCAAACTCAACGTCTGGAACTAGTGCCCAGGAGATCAACCCAACGGTGAAAATACAAGGATTTGACCTTCCTAGAAAATTATGGTGTCGCCTCAATAGACTGAGAACCAGGCACGGCCGTTGCAATTACCTATGCCATAAGTGGGGTTGGATAGATTCCCCATTGTGTCAATGCAATGAGGAGGAACAGACCATGGACCATATCATGCAGCGCTGCCCTCTACATGCCTACTCCGGGAGCCCTAGTGATCTGTTTCATCTTCGAGAATGTACTGTGGAATGGCTCCAAAACTTGAACTTGGATTTGTGATTTGTTTTTATGTAATTCACCATACGATTAAATAAATAAATAAATAAATTACGAATATTATCCTGGCGAGAAACTTAGTTTCCCCACGGCCTGAGAATAAGAAGAGTCTACATAGCATATGCACATTGGTATGTGCACAGGTAACTATTTCGGTGTTCACATGGCAGTGAACTCGATGGCGCCCGCCAACTATTCATAAAAACATCAGAATTCAGCATCAAAGTGAAGAGTTATTGTGGTTCTTCCACATACCTTCAGGAAAACAAAACCATATTTAAAAACAATTACAGTGTGTGTGGATGTGTGGGTTTCCCTCCAATAACTTCTAAACGGCTGGAGCGATTTCAATGAAACTCAGGAAGGTCATAGTACTATTTTGACCGAACTCGACTGTGACCTTCAAATTTAATGACGTCTCACCAATCCAACATGGCGGTTGTGCGAAATATTTCACCGGCATTCTATATCTCCGAAACTATTACTGATATCACCTTGAAAGTTTGTACGGAGATAGAGGACACTATTCTCGCGACTGTACCATCCAAACGCAATGAAACTTGGTACAGCAAATGTTTAAGTACATTGTAATTCACTGGCATCAAATTTAATTCAATTGTTTACATAAATTCAAGATGGCGGCTGTGCGGAATATTTTACCGGCATTCTATATCTCCGAAACTATTACTGAAAATCACCCTGAAATTTTGTACGGTGATAAATGGCGCTACTAGCAGGTCTTTCAAGTCGACGCCCGTGTTTGACCTGCGAGCCGGGATTTGAATTTGAATTTGAATTTATTCATAGATAACTGCCACTGAAGCTAAAGAGCCCCTTTATGTAGCGTATACAATGTTCTGGCTTGAAGTTATGTAATAAAAAAGTAAAAATAAAAACTAAACCAAGCTTAACAACTAATAAAAACTAAACATAAATTATACTTATAACTTAACGAGCCAATTAGCAGACACTGCATTTTCATTTTCCTGAGTTTCATTGAAATCGCTCCAGCCGGTTAGAAGTTATTAGAGGGAAACCCACACATCCACACACACTGCAATTGTTTTTAAATATGGTTTTGTTTTCCTGAAGGTATGTGGAAGAACCACAATAACTCTTCACTTTGATGCTGAATTCTGATGTTTTTATAAATAGTTGGCGGGCGCCATCGAGTTCACTGCCATGTGAACACCGAAACAGTTACAAATGAAGCAGGACAGAGACTCCTAGAATTCTGCCTAGACAATTCACTGATTATTACCAACACACTATTCCAGTTACCCAAAAGACGTCTATACACTTGGACTTCACCAGATGGCCAATACCGAAATCAAATTGATTACATAATTTGTAATAGTAGGTGGAAAAGTGCTATTCAATCTACTACAACAAGACCAGGCGCTGACTGTGGATCAGATCATGAATTATTAATTGCAAAATTCCGGTTGAAGTTGAGGAAAACGGCTAGAACTGCCTCATCGTACAGATTTGACCTGGGAAGAATTCCTTGTGATTATACAGTAGAAGTCAGAAACAGATTTAATACATTGCAGATTGGAGACAAAACCCCTGAAGAGTTGTGGACAGACGTATCTGCTGCTGTTAAGCAGGAAGCAGAAAAATACATTCCCAAGGAAAATAAGAAGAAGAAGGCCAAATGGTTATCGGGTGAGGCACTGCAAATTGCAGAAGAACGAAGGAATGCAAAAATTAAAGGGGATAGATCAGCAATGTTTGAGTTTAATGCAGAGTTTAGAAGATTAGCTAGAAGAGATAAGAATATTTTTATAACTAATCAATGTAAGGAAGTTGAGGAAAATAACAGAATGGGAAAGACGAGGGAACTTTACAAGAAAATTAGGGATATCAAAGGAAAATTTCAGGCAAAATTTGGGATGGTAAAAGATAAATATGGCAAAGATCTAACAGAAGCAGAGGACATTAAGGAAAGATGGATGGAATATGTAGAAGATCTGTATAAGAAAAAAACATGTATTATGGATAATGAAGTTCATGTGCCCTTCGAACCAGAACCAGATATTTTGGAATCTGAAGTCAAATGGGCCCTAGAGAATATTGCTAAAAACAAAGCTAGTGGACATGATGGAATTCCAATAGAAATGTTCAAAGAAGTTGGAGATAGTGCAGTGAAAATTTTACATTCCATATGTCAGCAAATATGGAAAACCCAACAATGGCCAAACGACTGGAAAAGTTCAGTATTCATCCCAATTCCTAAGAAGGGAAATTTTAAAGAATGCACGAATCACCGAACAATAGCACTTGTCTCACATGCTAGCAAAGTCATGCTTAAAATCCTACAAAATAGACTACGCCAGTATGTAGACCGAGAGCTACCTGAAGAACAAGCTGGATTTCGTAAAGGAAGAGGGACCAGAGATCAAATCGCCAACGTACGATGGATAATGGAGAAGGCAAGAGAATTCCAGAAAGATGTATATTTTTGTTTTATTGATTATGCTAAAGCTTTTGACTGTGTTGATCATAATGAGTTATGGAAAGTACTAAAATACATGGGAGTACCAGAACATATCATTAACCTCATCCGGAACTTATACTCTGATCAAGAAGCTACAGTGAGAACCATATATGGAACAACTAAATGGGTTAAGATTCAAAAAGGAGTACGGCAAGGCTGTATATTGTCACCTTACCTTTTCAATCTGTATGCAGAACACATTATGAGGATGTGGGGTTAGATGAAGAAGAAACAGGAATCCAAATAGCTGGGTTAGATATAAACAACCTGAGATATGCAGATGATACAATCCTGATGGCTGGACCTGAAGAAGATTTAAAAAATCTCTTACTGAAAGTGAAAGAAGAAAGTTCAAAGGCTGGACTAATGTTGAATGTCAAGAAAACAAAAATTATGTCAACTACAACTGTCAATTCATGGCAAGTAGGAGGAGAAAAAATGGAGATTGTCTCGGTTTTTAACTATCTTGGCTCACAGATTTCTGCCGATGGTGACTGCAGTCATGAGATCAAAAGACGATTGCTACTTGGTAGACAGGCATTTTCAAATCTGGACAATATCTTAAGGAGTAGAGACCTAACCTTAACAACAAAGATCCGTATAATAAGGGCTATGGTTTTTCCAGTTGAGATGTACGGATATGAAACCTGGACCATAAGAAAAGCTGAACGCCGAAGAATAGATTCCTTCGAATTATGGTGTTGGAGAAGAGTTCTTCGAGTTCCATGGACTGCGAAGAGAACCAATAAGTCAGTTTTACAGCAAATTAAACCAGCTTGTTCCTTGGAGGGCTTAATCCTGAAACAAAAACTGGGCTACTTTGGACACATCATGAGAAGACATAAATCATGAGAGAAGACCTTAATGCTGGGGAAGATAGAAGGCACAAGAAAAAGAGGGAGGCAAAGAATGAGATGGATGGATGGCATCACAGAAGCACTAAATTCCAGCTTGGAAAATCTTCGAGAGGCAGTGCAGGACAGGAGAAATTGGCGTAGTCTAGTACATGGGGTCACGGAAAGTCGGAATCGACTAAACGAATAGAGAGAGAGAGCATACAAAATGAATTATACAAATTAGAATATAGAATAATTAAATAAAGAACCTACCTAATGTATTATATCTATTAAAAGAAAACAAATTATAGTACGGTAACAAAGGGTACAATTTTTATGTAAGTATAATGGACACCAAATTATGTAAGTATAATATGATCTATTAATAAACAATTACATGAGTGACATGATTACTAGAACTACTATCAATTCCACGGAAGTTGTATCTTGGATACTAAAAATATTATAGAAAGCTGTATGGCACGGATATATTTCAAAAATTTGTATGGAATATTTATATTTTTGATTCGTATTCCTTCAGGAATCTTGATATTAGGTATTCCTTGAGTTGTGTAGTGTTAACAAAGTTTGTAAATGAGTGAAGGTGGAATGTATTAACGAACCGTGAAGCTGTGCAAAGGAATGATTTATTGTATTTAGTTGTACGGTGGACAGGACTCTGTAGAGTGGAATCAGTAAATCTATTTTATCTGTGGTGGATGGAGTTCATTGGTTTAAACACATTATAGAGATAATCAGGGGTTTTTGTACACAATATGTTCTCGGTTAGAATGCTGAAGATGAATGAAACTGGGCAAGGATAGGAAAGGATGCGGCCGTGGCCTATCAGATGGAACCGTCCCAGCATTTGCATGGTTTTGAAAATGGGAAACCACGGAAAATCATTTCAAGGACGGCGCGGAGGGGTGAACGGGGGGGGGGGGGGGAGGCTCGAAGCCACGCGTCTACCGAGTCAGCAGAGAGATTAGTCCCATGACCTAATGCTGCGCTCTTAGCGATCGTAGCCACCGCTGTCGGTAATTAAATCAGTGAACGTAATCCTTATATGTACGACACTGTCTTCTTGCTCCTGAAAATCACCAGATAATGAATTATTGGTTAAAATAGTTTATATAATCAAGATGGTGATTCTTCACACACCCAAGTGCACTGGGCTGATGACCACGATATCGAATGAGACAGCAACAATCAGACAAGTGTCAGGAGATCTATGTTATATTACGTTAATATTAAAAGTGCGTTTCCAGTCCTCTCCTTTTACGATATTACATTACAAGCAAAGGGGAATCCATATAAATATTTCACATTTCCATTTCTACAGGCCTCACCAGATTCTCTCTTTCCTTTCAATATAGGCAGCAGATTTTCGTCAATAACAGTTCATAAAGGGTTGTAATTAACATCGCGTTGCCTCAGAAATCATTTTTTCTTGTGCTTTTCATCAGTGTTCATGGGGTTTACGCTTGTAAGGAATTCTTACAGGTGGCAGTCCTTTATTGTTTCCGACCATGTAATAAATCATGTCTGTTCTAGTGTCAGAGTCCTTCTTTTTTCTTAAAAATCCTTAGATATAAGTAATCTACGTCATTCATCTATTTTTTATTTTATTTTTTAAATTAGTAAGAAAGTTCTGCTTTAGGTCCACACACTTTCGTAAATCATTGTCTGGCTGTATCTATGATCTGAAACATGCGCCTCCTTTATCTCGCTCTACTGAGCTACACCGTCGTTTTCACATTATTAATATGCATCAAATGTTATGAGTTAACTGGTAAGATGTTATTGACTGCTGCAATGAGCTTAATTTTGTATTTATTAGCCCAATACGTCACTTTTCCTGTGCTACTGTAAAGGATAGAATATGTAAATTACTGAAAACCTACAGAATCACCTGGGACAGGTACAACAAAATATCACTATCCCGTAACGTAAAATTAAAACACTATAGCACGGTAATTCAACCTGAAGCATTATACGCATCAGATTATTGAAGGCAAATCACTAACTAAACATTTAGAAAAACAAGAAAGGAAAATCCTTTGAAAAATCTTAGGTCCAGTGTACATAGGAGTGTGATGAAAAGGGGGTTTCACGAGTTCTACCAACATTCCGAGAAAATATCAGATACTAACAGAAGAAGACAATTGAATTCTATGGACATATTCTAAGAATTCACATTGAAAGACTTTCTAATAGGACATTTAAACAAGTCTCCTCAATAAATGTCAAGAATAACTGGATAATCGAAATTGATGATGATGATGATAATTGTTGTTTTAAGGGGCCTGACATCTAGGTTATCGGCCCCTAATGGTTTAGGTGATCGTGAAGATGAAAATGAAATGTAAACTATAACTAAAACGAACTACTAACTTATATACTAGAAGACGAAATGGAAAACAAAAGGAAAATAAGGCAAATAAAGGAAATGAGGAAAATAAATGCCCTTAAACCCTCGAAGAATGAGGATTGAGGAACTTGGAAGGAAGGAGAACCATGAAAGTCAGGTAGGAAAGTGAAAGAGGAGAGGGTCCGCCCCGGAGGTAATGGATAAAAGGGGGAAAACCGGACCCAGCTCAGGAATCCCTCGGGTTAGCCAACTCCCGAATTCACCAGCCGTGAGTCCCTGAGGGTGTAGCAATATCCAGGGTGCACCAGAAGTGATGGGGCTACATACACCTTGCCTCCTTGAGGGCTTTGAGCAGAAGGCAGGAGTTAACATGAAAAGAAAAAGAAGGCTGACTCCTCGCAGAAGGAGGGTATCAGAAAAGATGAGGCAAGGGCCAATTAAGGCGGGAAAGGAAGAGACTCCCTAGGCCTTGGATACCGTAATACCGTCGGGGTCGGAAGACAACAAGTTTTGGCCAAGTGAGGTCGACAGGAAAGAAGTCGGAGAGGAGCCTGGCACAAGTAAGTGGAAGCAATGCCGGACTCAACTGGGGCCCCATGGTCGCCAACTCACGTCCCACAAGATGTGAGCCTCTGGAGGAAATCGAAATTGATCATGAATGACCTTCAAGAAATGTTCTATTTGCAGCTAGTGTATGTTAACAAAATTTATTATTTTACCAAAATATAATACACAAGAAATATAACCTGGTATACATTATTATACCTCTTACAACTAAGCATGCAACTTATAATTAATCCTCGTATCATGCAGTGTTGGGAATTGCCTGTGACTGCCAGTTGCGAGCATGGCTACTAAGTGCCATAGCGCGTAGGGCGTTTGTTTTAATTTGCCTATCCCTGGGTTCGAATTATGTGGAGGAAAATATATCTATTTATTCCCTATTCATGGTGATTAAATGTTCTCCTTTCCTATGGCTCTGGGGATTGGAGAAATGTGGGTATAGCCTATGTGGGAGTGCTGCGAGCGGAACGTACCTCGACATTTCTTATCTTCCACCTATACCTACATGGTGTGTGGGAAAGAAAAGTGGGCTATAAAAGCGATTTATATTACGCGTAAGGTTATTTCGTGAACTGTGTAACTGGTATTATAGTGAAATATACTTTTAATTACGTAGTAATAATGTGCTCTTATTTGGGAATTTCCATTTTTTTTAGCTATCTCAAATAATAGCTTCGTCTCCCTCGGATTGCCAAAGCGGCTTTCGCACCTGGTATCCACTCAAGGGATGCATTCTCCGTGCGAAGCGTTTGGAGAAGGGTAATCTTAGTTTTATTTATCCTACCCTCTATTTTGGGGATTGTGATCGGAAATGTGCGGTGAACTAGTATGGCTTTTCGGCGTACCTTAGGACCGTTGCTAGCCGATATAGGCGCTAAGGTCCTAGGGCCTAATGGAAGCGTTGGGATTGAAATGTTATTACGCGGTACAGTGATTGTGTCTGCATGTGTCCCGTTTCCCATATCAAGCTTGGGATGTGGCATGGCCACGGCCGTCTCCTTCCTAATAGGAGTGGGCATTATGGGAATAGATGTGTTAATTACTTTAGGTACATTCTGTGTATTGATCGCTTCCATTGGGGTAGGTGAGTGTGTTAGCAACTCAAATGTAAGGAATTGTGCCTGGAGCTGACGGAAGCTTTGCCATATCTCGGCGTATTGCAGGGTAATCACCCTGGCCTGTTCCTCCAGTCTCGTGTTTACTGTATTTGCCCTAAGGTGCTCTATCTTGAGGTGGAAATGTTGTCTGTGTCTGTGAAGGGCCTCGTGGAGTAAATGAATCCTATCCTGTGTTCGGTTAAGTTGTTGCCTGATGGCTGGGATGGGGCCCCTAATGACATATTTATGTCCTGTCTTATGGGAAAGGGCTCCCAGAATCCTCTTATACTGGGCACGCAGTATTTTCTGCAGGCGGTTCAGGTAATCCTGTTTGTCGCCTAGGAATTTGTGCAACGCAATTAAGCTTCGCAAGGCGTCTATACGCTGCAATGTATGTATGCGGTTGAGGGATGCCATAATGTAAAAATGGGGGTAATAAATGAAATATTATTAGTATAGTACTATTTAAGATACTGGAAGTCGAACTGGGTGGGCAGTTAACTAATGTGACCCTATATGAATTATCTATTGTGTGGACGTAGGAAATGTGGGGTCTCAAGTGGCTGATTACTTGATAGGGGTGGCGTTACTAAAAGTGTCTCTATTAGGGCGGGTCTGGGTGGGTATATAAATTTGACTGGACTCTGATCTCAAAAAAAAATCCCAATTTTGGGTGGCGTTTGCTTGACTAGCACGAGGTCCTAGGGATCTTTGCCGCGGAAGTTCGTTGTCTGAACTCCCTTAGACGTTGCTTTAATACAACGTCGCGGTACTCCTAGCTTCCACCAATTTGTAAGGTTCCTGTTAGGGATGCCTGTACAAATAATAAATCTAGGGGGTGAAATTAGTCTAAAATGGGGGTCAAGCTTGGCAAATACTGTAAGAGGTAGGGAGTGTTTTATGAATGGAGATCGACAGTGCGATTAGCCAAGAGAACTCCCCAATGTACTGTTTGGCGGGGTAGTTCTATGTGAAGGGGTAGTTTACAAGAGCTATAAGGTCATAATTCAGAGCGCGACAACTGCGCCACGCGGTCTACAGTGAGTCGTACGCACGCGAGTAAGCGGAGAGTTCGCTAGTGTCAGCGCGGAGCAAGGACGCTCAGCTGACTACAAGCAGCAATTAAACAAGTACACAGTAAGGCTAATTCTAAGTCCTACCTAAAGCGGAATCTAATAGGGTAGGAACTTACTAGCTAAATAAATAAATGAATAAAAGAATAAGACCAGTGGCTTCTAGTATTTATGAGTTTAATGTGTACCTCGATCTGGAGGTACACTGATAGAGCTAGCAGTTCTAATAACAATTAATAAGAAATAATAACAGTCCAAGCACAGGGGGAGGTGAGTGTGTAGTGTAGTGGAGAGTGTAGTGATCGCTAAGACACTTACCCGTCCAGCAGACAGCAGAGGTTCAACACGTCGGTGCACTGAGTGAGGACTGATTGATTGATGATCCCAGGTACTTGACCTCTGGGGTTCTTATACCTTTTGTGTGCTCGATCGGCGGAATCCTCACATTCCTACCGAGTCGTGCACCTCTCCCGGGTCATTGCCTGGGCTACGAGGCTACTTGAGTTCATGTATGTGATAATTGTTCTTCATGTAATTTATAGGTGGTATTTTATAAGGTTTTTAGATTAGAAGTTTGTAATTTTGGTGTTTTGTAGATTTTACTTAGGGGATGGGGGTAGCGTACCCTAGGGGTACAACAATAACAAACAAAATTCTGACAGGCAGAACATTGGTGAGTAAACATAAATTTGCTGCCAACAGATGAATATGAATTTGCTTTCATCTCTTCCCAAATTATCTTTAATTAATTAAAATGCGCCGCCAATCCATACAAATTATCTTCAAATTAGTGCATGTTTCGGTCCAACAATGGGGCCTTCTTCAGAAATATACAATTAAACCTTAAGAAGCTAATTTAATAGAGACTGTTGAGAAATAAAATCAAGTAAAATACAGTATATACAGGATGAAATGAATAAACTGGAAAAACAATTGAATAAGAACGATGAAAATATAAAATCTAATTGATGAGTATTCTTGTAAAATTTAAAATAATTAGAATCAATTTGAAATGAAATAAAATGGATCTCCTTACAAACAATTCGGTTTAATTAGGGTTCAAAATATTGGAATATAATTTTCAAAAACACTCTGGAGGTGCCTTTTCAAACTTTTCAAACTGGTCGGATGAGAGCCACCACTGTGTGGACACATGAAAAGAAGAAAAGTCATAGTGAAAGAAGAAAGGGGCAACAGCTGATTCAACATTTCCAATCTACAGCAAGTGTGGCTTACTTAACGTTATAAGAGCATAGCATTGGTTTTTAATTAGAGCTTATAATATAGGGATTCATTCACGGAGTGATTGAACCGCGTGAGATTTATATGCAACTAGCTGAAGTACCCGTGCTTCGCTACGCGTCATAAATAAATTAAAATGTGAAAGTGACAGTAAAAACAGGGGGTAGGCGAGGTGCTGCACAGAGGGAGATTAAGGATGGAACATTTTGTCCAACTACACCGTTCGGCGTTGACCGGGTTTTATAGCACAAATTTAGGTTTTACTCGCTAACCGTTGGAGATACCTTTCGGATAGAAAATGTAATTTTAAACCACGTATATGCCATCAAAAGTTTGGTAATTCTTAGCGTTCACTTTTTATTTGAAATGGAAATATGAAAAATTGAAACCAAAGGGTATAGCGACGTCACTAAAATGGTCGCCATCTTAAAATAGTGCAAAGTATTGAAATCAAAAGTAGTCTATATGTTAACCAGGTAAATCAACCACTTCCATGTAAAATTCATGTAAGTCGGACCAGTGGTTCTTGCGGGATTGAGTAATACACAGACACACACCATCTCATTTTTAGCCTCGCTTCGCTCGCGTCATAGTCGTGTCATATTATTATTCAATGACATGCAGGTTTAACCCCCTTAACACCACTTTAGAACCAGAATATCCAAAAATCCCTCCTTAGTAGACTTTTTCGACACACAACAAACATATCCCCTTCTTCTAACTTTAATAGTTTTGATTGGTCGAAGAGAGTGAACATCCAAAAATCCTTCCTTAGTGGACGTTTTCCTTCCAGGATTTCACCCTTCCCCTTTGGATTTATGAAAAAAAACGGTCGAACACCTACTTATTTTAATTATTTATTCATTTATTTATTTTTAAGCTGATTGAAACTCGGAGAAAATCAAAACTCCTCGCCCATGTCGTTTAAGAAATACACGCTCCGTTAGGACTCTTTCAACCCCCACTTTTCATCCCTTTCATTTCATAATATACACCACATCGAAAAACCATTACACATATGTCAGCTTATTTTTAATGATTAGTATATATGCCAAGTATCACATCCCCAAATGAAACCACTCGTGAGATATTGTTATTCAATGAAATGCACGTTTACCCCCTTAACACCTCTTTAGAACCTGAATATCCAAAACTCTTTCCTTAGTGGACGTTTTCCTCATACAAAGAACTTATCCCCAAAATTTCATGTTTCTAACTTCAATAATTTTGGCTGGGCGATGATGAGTGAGTGAGTCAGTCAGGATATTTTCTTTCATTTATTTTTGAGAATTTCACCCCTCGCCATGAACCCCTTAAATTGGATTTATGAAAAAAACGGTCGAACACCTATTTACTTATTTAAAGTTGTTTCCCCCCTGAGTTTGATGAGTAAGTGATTCAATCAGTTAGGACACTTTCTTTCCTGTTTTTCCTCCCGAATTTCACTCCTCCCCATGGGCCCCTTAAATTGGATTTATGAAGAAATGGTCGAACATTTATTTACTTATTTTTGAGCTGCGTTTTCCGCTGAATTTCAAACTTATCGCCTATGTTGAATAAGAGATACAGTACACGCTCCGTTAAGAATCCTTCAACCCCCAATTTTCTCCCCTTTCACCTCATAATATACACCATATCGATAAACCCTTTGACATATGTCTGCTTATTTTGAATGCTTACTTTATATGCCGAATATCACATCCCCAAATGAAACAACTCGTGAGATATTGTTATTCAATGAAATGCAAGTTTAACCCCCTTAACACGCCCTTCAGAACATGAATATCCAAAAATCCATCCTTAGTGGACTTCTTTCCCCAGAATTTCATCTCTCCCCATGAGGCCCTTAAATTGGATTTATGAAAAAACGATCGAACACCTATTTACTACTTTTTCAATCTGATTTTTCTCCCTGAGATTCTTACTTTTTGCCTCTGTCTTTTAAGAGATACTTGCTCCGTTAAGAATCCTTCAACACTCACTTTTCACACATACACCTCATAATATACACCACACCGAAAAACCCTCAGACATGTGTGTTCTTATTCTTAATGATGAGTTTATATGCCTTGTATCCCATCCCAAAGGAAACCAATCGGTAGATATTGTTATTCAATTAAATGCAAGTCTACCCCCTTAACATCCCTTTAGAACCTGAATATCCCAAATTCCTTCCTTAGTGGACGTTTTCGACATACAACGAACATAGCCCCTTAATGTCATGTTTCTAACTTCAATAATTTTGGCTGGGGGATGATGAGTGAGTAAGTCAGGACATTTTCTTTCAATTATTTTTCAGAATATCACCCCTCTCATGAACACCTTAAATTGGATTTATGAAAAAAAACGGTCGAACACCTATTTACTTATTTTTGAGCTGTTCTTCCCCCCTGAGTTTGATGAGTGAGTGAGTTAGGACACTTTCTTTCCTGTTTATTCCCCCAGAATTTCACCCCTCTCCAAGGGCCCCTTAAATTGGATTTATGAAAAAACGGTCGAACACCTATTTACTTATATTCTAAGCTGTCTTTTCCCGACGAATTTCAAACTTCTCGCCTATGTCGTTTAAGAGATACACGCTCTGTTAAGAATCCCTCAACCCCTAATTTTCACCCCTTTCACCTCATAATATACACCACATCGATAAACGTTTAGACATTTGTCTGATTATTTTAATGATTAGTTATATACCGAATATCACATCCCCCAAGAAACAACTCATGAGATATTGTTATTCAATGAAATGCACGTTTACCCCCTTAACACCTCTTTAAAACCCGAATAACAAAAATCATTCATTAGTTGACGTTTTCGACATACAGCGAACATATTCCCAAAATTTCATGTTTCTAACTTTAATAGTTTTCGCTGGGCGTGATGAGTGAGTGAGTCAGACAGGACATTTTCTTTCAATTATTTTTACCAGAATCTCACCCATCCCCATGGCCCCCTTAAATTGGATTGATGAAAAAACGCTTGAACACCTATTACCTTATTTTTAAGCTGTCTCTTTCCCCTGAGTTTGATGAGTGAGTGAGTTAGTCAGCCAGTTAGGACACTCTCTCTCCTTTCCCTCCCCCAGTATTTCACCCCGCCCCATTGGCTCCTTAAATTAATTTATGAAAAAACGGTGGAACACCGATTTACTTATTTTTTAAGCTGATTTTTTATCGCTGAGTTTCAAATTTCTCGCCTATGTCGTTTAGGAGATAGGCCTACTCGCTTCGTTAGGAATCCTTCAACCCCCAATTTTCACCCCTTTCACCTCATAGTAATACACCACATCGAAAAACCCTTAGACACATGTCTGCTTATTTTTAATGATTAGTTTATATGCCGAGTATCACATCCACACATGAAACCACTCGTGAGATATTGTTATTCAATGAAATGCAGGTTTAACCCCCTTAAGACCCCTTTAGAACCTGAATATTCAAAAATCCTCCCTTAGTGTATGGTTTTGACATACAACGAACATATCCCGAAAATGACATGTTTCCAACTTCAATATGTTTGGCTGGGCGATGATGGGTGAGTGAGTCAGGACATTTTCTTTCATTTTTTTTTTCTTCAGAATTTCACCCCTCCCGATGAACCCCTTAAATTTGATTTATCAAAAAACTGTCGAACTCACATATACTTATTTTTAAGCAGTTTTTCCCCTTGAGTTTGAAGAGCGAGTGAGTCAATCGGTTAGGACACTTTCTTTCCTGTTTATTTTACAAGGAATTTCACCCCTCCCCATGGGCCCCTTAAATTGGATTTATGAAAAAACGGTCAAACACCTATTTACTTATTTTTTGCTGATTTTTTTCCCGCTGAGTTTCAAACTCCTCGCCTATGTCGTTTAAGAGATACAGGTTCCGTTAGGAATCTTTCAACCCCCACTTTTCTCCCCTTACACCTCATAATATACACCACATCGAAAAACACTCAGACCCGTGTCTTCTTATTTTTAATGATGAGTTTATATGCCGAGTATCACATCCCCCAATGAAACCAATCGGGAGATATTGTTATTCAATGAAATCCAGGTCTACCCCCTTAACACCCCTTTAGAACCTGAATACCCAAAAATCCTTTCTTAGTGGGCGTTTGCGGTCCTTAAGGAAGCTGCATACCAAATTTCATTCCAATCCGTTTGGTTGTTTCTGAGATTTCGTGATGAATGTGTGAGTGAGTGTGTGAGTGGTATTTGACAAATATCTGGTAGATAGTGTCAAGTCTTTGTTATGCTAAACTCGGTTGACAGTGCTTTGTGAGCAGTTGAGTAACTAACGGGATTTCAAGTAAAGATCCTCATTTTCTATACCGGTAGTGCAGAGCGCAAATGGCATCCAGTCGGCCGTGTCTCGACTTGAGCTATGTTGCCATGGAAACTATCTGCCTTGCCATTCCTTCATGAGTATATTTTATGATTTGATTAGCCTGTGCTTGAGTGCAAAAGTGCCGAAATCAGAATAATGAGAAAGTCTATCGAAAATTCATGTAGCCAGCGGTTCCTTCTGGGTCCTAAACTATGTGTATGCAAAATTTGGTTGAGATTGGTGAAACGGTGTAGATTTGTATACGGAACCAACCCACCCACCCACCCACCCACATACATACATACATACATACAGACTTTCACTTTTATATAGGCTATAAGATTTATGAACGACTACAGTGAGAATAGGCCGGCATGTGTGACTTTAAATTTCGTAGATGTGAAGATTGGAAGTTTCAATTCCACAACCATCCATCTCGGCTCCAATAACCAGTTTCAAAAAGGCATCTCCAGAGTATTTTGAAAATTGTATTAAAATATTAAGGCACTTTATTTAACGGAATTATTTGTAGGGATATACATTTTATTTTATTTCAAATTGATTATATTATTTTACATTTTACAAGAATACTTATCCATTAGATGTTATATTTACATCGTTCCTATTCATTGTTTTTCCAGTTTCTTCATTTCATCCTGAATATATTTTACCTAATTTTATTTTTCAACAGTTTTTATTAAATTAGTTTCTTAAGGTTTAATTGCTTTTGCTGAAGAAGGCCCCATTATTGGACCGAAACATGCACTAATTTGAATTTAATTTGTATTGATTGGTGGAGCATTTTAATTAAAGAGAATTCGGGAAGAGATGAAAGCAAATTCATATTTATCTGTTAAATACAGTAGGTTCAATAGCGTTCCTTAGTTGGGCATAACGTTGTAAAAAACAAGTAATCTGACACAAAATTCTCTAACTTACTTTTCAAATATCATAGATGCTTAAAATGAACTACGGAAACTCCTACAGAAAATTCGATCTCTACGGGAATGGTCGTAATTAATTGATAATATTTAAACATTCTTCAACTCAATATTGCTTGTGTGGTGGAAGTGATGATAGTTATTTTAAGGGCCAAATCACTAAGGCGATGTGCTCAAACTTTCTATTGCTACCGTAATTTATGGATAATACGAATCTTAATTTCTAAAATCAAATACCTCTTATTCATGTTATATTGAACAGATCATTATGAAAGTTGATCAAATGTATCAGTATGGTGAACTAAATAAATAATCTGGTGCATATTTTACCATTGCATTGGAGAAGTGACCAATCATGACACATCGTACATATGTTTTAAATTCTTGGAAATGTCTTGATGGGAGGTATCTTGGACAATGGTGGCAACTTTGCATAAAAATGAGGAAAACCGTAACAACCCCATTTTATTTAGTTTGAAATTTTAATTTAATTTTAATTTAATTTTTATTCCTATTGTCTATAAATGGCTACAAAATTTGGATGCTACATTACGAGTTTGAAATTGTTGTGCAATATCTTATCAAAGTGTAGGCATACACTGAAAGCTATTTAGTCCATCAAATGAGTAGTCTAGACGGGGGAATTTCGTAATGTAAAGACCAATGGAATATGCTAGTTCTTCATGAAACAGAGAATGATGATACATGTAGTATTAAGGGGCCTAATATCTGGGTTATCGCTTGCCACGGTGGGTGAGTGGTTAAAGTGTCTGTCTACTAACCCCAAGCTTGCAGGTTCGCTCCTGGCCGTGGTAAGTGATTTTTTTTGAAAGGCGGAAAAAATTTACGACACGCATGTCATACGATGTTGGCATGTCAAAGAACCCATTTGAATTCAGTAGGCCGTGTTCATAATGGCTAAATTAATCTTGGGAGTTTCCGACAACACAAAGTTCCTCATTTATCTACTAGAAAGCGCTATAGTGTTCAAGGAGCTTAGATATCTCACCTACTTGACTTTCATAGTGCTCAAGGAACAACGAAATTCGACATGCAAGCTACCCTCTGGGTGTCAAATAACAAAGCTTGCACCGGACCAGAGGCTATACGATATTATTATTATTATTATTATTATTATTATCTGGGTTATCGTCCCTTAATGGTTTGGGTGATCGTGAAAATGAAAGGTAAACTATAACTAGAACGAACTAAACACTCACATACTAGAAGAGGAAATGGCGAACAAAATGAAGAATAAGGTAAATAAAAGACTGAAAGAAAGGACATGTCCTCAATCCTCGAAGAATGAGAATTAAGGGACTTGGAAGAAAGGAGAGCCATGAAAGACACATAGGAAAGGGAAAGAGGAGTGGGTCTGCCCCAAAGGCAATGCAAAACGGGGAAAATGGAAAACTGACCCAGCTCAGGAATCCCTCGGGACCGCCAACTCCCGAACTCACAAGCCGTAAGTCCTTGAGGGAGTAGCACTATCCAGGGTGCACCATAAGTGGTGGGGCTACACACATCCTGGCTCCCTGAGAGCCCTGAACAGAAGGCAGGAGTTATCATAGAAAGAAGAAAATGGGGACCCCTCGAAGAATGAGGGATCAGAAAATATTAAAAAAGGGCCGATTAAGGTGGGAAAGTGAAAGACTCCCTAGGTTTTAGATACCCTAATACCGTCGGTGTTGGAAGAGAACAAGAGTTGGCCAAGGGAGGTCAACAAGAAAGACGTCATAGGGGAGCCCGGCACAAGTAAGTGAAAACAATGCTGGACCCAGCTTACGCCCCGTGGTTACCAAATCACGTCCCACTAGGTGTAAGCCCGTGTAGGGCTTCACTAAACTACAGTGCGTCAGGGAATGTTCTCCGCAGTGCCTAGGCACTGCTACGTTAGGTGAGAGCCGGAGTTAAGTTAGCAGCGCGGTCTCAGACCTTTCGCTCACTCGCCCTGGCTGTTTTCTCCAAGGTCGACAGGATATCAGAACACACGTGTGAGCTGTGCTGTGCTGTGCCAACTGAACCCCGGCTCTCACCTAACGTAGCAGTGCCTAGGCACTACGGAGGACATTCCCTTGACACCCTATACTTGTTCGATTTTATTATAATAATTTTGAGAATATTCTAAATGAACTGATATAGAACTAACAGAAATATTGGAATACTTCAATAATATTTAAATAACGAATCTCTTATTCTTCAGAACGGCAAAGACTCGTCAGACGGGTAATATCACTTTATTATTATTTCCGATTATTCCCCTTCAGGAGAGCGTGAGAACTTGAGCCAATCACAGCTTCACTTCCTTTTCCTCTCTTCTTTTCTTCCCAAAACCTCTTCATTAGTTCACTGTGCTTTTTCTTCCTTTCCTCTGTCCATTTTTTCCCTGATGTATCTTTCCTTGAAACTTGTGCAATTTTCGTGTTTCTGATTTTCTTTCTAAATTGTTCTCTGTCCTTAATGTCGTCTTCAGAGATTTTAAGTAATTCCATGTCTTCATGTACTTCTTTAATCCAACTGGTCTTTAATTTACTTGCATTCACGATATTGAAAATCTTCTTAGTGAGTCTGTTCTCATCCATCCTATATATGTGTCCGTAGAACTGCAGACGTCTCTTCCTAAATTTATCTACAATGGTGTCTGTATTTTCATAAAGTTCCTTTGTTGGTCTCCTGACCCAAATTCCATTACGGAAAACAGCGCCATGGATTTTCCTAAGAATTTTTCGTTCCTGTTTCTCAATATCATGAATTCTTGTCATTCCTCTAATGACGGTTGTTTCTGCCGCGTACAAGGCTTCAGGCATGACAACTGTGTTATAATGGCGCAATTTTGCATTGCGAGATACTGCTCTTTTGTTATAATGATTCCATGTCAGCTTGTACGCCTTCTGCAATTTTACTATTCTATCTGCATTAGAAATTGTGTTCAATCCTGTGGGTTGGATGGCTTCTCCTAAATATTTGAAGTGAGTGACCTGCGAGATTTTTCCATATTGCGTTCGCAAGGTGATGTTTCCTGTTGATTTGGTATCCATATACTGTGTTTTTTCATAGGAAATATCAAGTCCCGTTTTACTGGAGATTTCATGTAGTTTCTCTAGCGCTAATATGGCTTCATCCTTGTTGTTTGTTAAGATGGCCAGATCATCTGCAAAGGCCAAGCATTTCACAGTGACTCTTTTCCCTTTCTCCTTTCCTATTTGGATACTTTTCCCATTCTGTGATGATTTTGTCCAGTACGATGTTGAACAAGAGTGGTGATAAACCATCCCCTTGTCGAACTCCAGTATGTATTGCAAAAGAGTTAGAGATTTCTCCCATGAATTTCACCTTTGAGGTAGTTCCTAATAATGTTTCCTGGATGATGGCCCTCGTCTTCCTGTCAACTCCTAATTCTTCTAGTCTGTTAAACAAGGTTTGTCTGTCAACCGAATCGTAAGCCTTTTTGAAATCCACAAATGTGACTGTAGTGTTCCTGCATCGTCGGATGTGCAGTATGGTCTTGAGGTTCCAGATCTGCTCAATACAGGACCTTCCCTTCCTGAAACCTGCCTGATATTCTCCAATATGGTGGTCCACCTGTGGCTCGAGTCGATTCAGCAAAGCTTTAGAGAGAATTTTATAAGCGACTGGAAGAAGCGAAATTCCTCTATAATTATTCGGATCAGTTTTGTTTCCCTTCTTATGGAGTGGGTGTATCAAAGCACTCTTCCATTCTTTTGGGATTTTCTCAGTTTTCCAGACATCTGATATTATTCTGTGAATTTTAGGTGTTATGTGTTCATGATCCAATTTCCAAACTTCTGCAATAAGTCCATCTTCACCAGGGGCTCTATTGTTTTTTAATGACTTGATTATGTCCACTATTTCTTCATGTGATGGTGGAAGTGAATCAAGGTTGGGCACTGGTTTTGCAAATTGAAGTTGTTCAGAAGGTGCTTCGCAATTAAGGAGTGTACTGAAATATTTAGCTAGAATTTCACAATTATTGCTCGTATTTGTTTCCAGAGATCCATCAGGTCGTTGGAAGCATAAACTAGGGGGTTGAAAGCCTGCTATATTTTCTCTAAAGGTCTTGTAAAAATTTCTGGTGTTGTTCTTAGTGAAGTCCTGTTCTATTTCATTTAGCCTATTATTATCATAATTGCGCTTTTCTCGGCGAATAATTTTAGAAGTGTTTTTCCGAACCTGCACAAATTCTTGCCATTTTTCTGTTGTTTTATGGCTATTGAAATTATTCCATGCTTTAAACCTATATTCAATAGCATGATCGCATGTGATGTTCCACCACCTATGTTTTCTCTTTCTCGGAGGTTGACCGAATTTTATTGCTTGTTTCATTTTCTCTGCAAGTTCAGACCAGCTCGTGGTATCCATTTGACGGATTTCTTCAATGATGTTCATCTTGTTGAATTCAAGGTATTCTGGATCAGTTCGGAAAAGCTGGGTTCCCCTTATCCTTTGTCTGTTGGGTTGAAATTTTACCTTGATTTGTAGTAAATGATGATCTGAGTCAAAGAATCCTCTCCTGGTTTTCACATTAAGGACTTCTTTAGCGTTCCTTCTAGAGATAGCAACGTGGTCAATCTGGAATTCTCCAAGTGTTTCATTGGGGGATATCCATGTTGTTAATTTACGTGTAGGCTTCTGGAATTGTGTTGACATAATTTGGAGATTGAAATTTTGACAGAAGCTTATAAGGTGTTCACCATTTTTATTGGTTCTGCTATGAGCAGTGTATGGTCCTGTAATTCTCCTATATTTCTTTTCTTTTCCTAACTGACCATTAAAATCCCCCAGTAGAATCTTGACATGATGTTTGGGAATTTTGTTCGTGATTTCCTCCAGAAGTTCCCAGAAGTCTTCTATTACCTGAGGGTCTTTCCTGTTGTAGTCATTCGTTGGTGCATGCACGTTAATCAGTGTGTATACCTTGTTTCCCGATTTTATTGAGAGTGTTGAGAGTCTTTCTGATGGTGAAGTAAAATCAATTACTGAATCTGTGACGGACTTGCTAACCGCAAAACCTGTGCCAAATTGTCTTGGTCCTGTGTTGATCTGCACTGCAGGTTTTCCTTTATAGAGCCTGTAATTCTCAGAATCAAAGTGATTTTCATCTGTAAATCGTGTTTCCTGCAATGCCAAAATTTTGATGCTGAATTTATCAAGCGTGTTCGTTAGATGTTTGAGTTTCCCAGGCTTAAGCAAAGTGTTCACATTAAGTGTACCTATGAAACACTTTCGTTTAGGTCGAAGAGGTTTTGAGAAGCTCCGATCCTTCTCTACATGACATGTCTGGTCCCCCAGAATCCTATGACCAGAACAGGGATCCAATCTATTGACTGGGGCCTGGGGTAGTGGAATCTTTTCCTGTCGTTCTGCCATGGTTGCTTCAAGTTGAAGATTGTTTGTTGTGATCTCCAATGGAGATCACAAGATTTTAAGACTTAATTGTAGAAGATTATTATTATTATTTGTGGCCCTGCACACATACATACGGTATGTCTTTTTCTTTCTTTTCTTTGCTTAAATTAATATATTTACAATTTATAATACTTTGATGAGCCAACCAAATATGTTTCGTTACCCACCGATTGAAAACCAATGCAGTCTATTCCAGTACCTACCTCTTCTCCCACTCGGTAATAGACATAACGTATATTTAAACCGTGTCCTCCTACTCATTCAATAAGTTGCTAGATTGCCACGGTGGGTGAATGGTTAACGTGTCGATCTACTAATCCCAAGCTTGCAGGTTCGCTCCTGGCCGTGGTAAGTGATTTTTGAAAGACGCAAAAATTACGACACGTATGTCATACGATGTTGTCATATCAATGAACCCATTTGAATTCAGTAGCCCGTGTCGATAATGGCAAAATTAATCTCGGGATTTTCCGCCAACACAAAAAAGTTACTCCTCTCTCTACTAGAAAGCACTATAGTGTCAAGGAGCTTAGATATCTAACCTCCTTGACTTTCATAGTGCTTCAAGGAACAACGAACCTCGACATGCAAGCTACCGTCTGGTTGTCAAATAACAAAGCTTGCACCCGGCACCCGAGGCCATACGATATTAATTAATAATAAGTTGCTAGATTGTAAACTTGGAAGCACTAAAACATCTTGCAACTTTCTTATTAGAACACGCAGCACGTGCAGTTGTTACCCCGTTCCTATTATAACTTGCCTCATATTGTATATTCGTAACCTCCCCTTTTTGTTACCACGATTTATTGCATGGGAATAAGAAATTCAATAATGGTGCGGTACTATTTAGTCATACACAATGGTAGCAATGCCTCTCTCGTAGTTTAACACGTTAATTATGGTCCACATTTAAAAAAGGGATTCGTACTGTCTTACTCACTCCTTCAATCATCACGCACTTCATCAATCATCCCTACGCTTCACTCACTCAATCAATCGCCCACTTCATCAATCATCCATATGCTTCACTTACTCATTCATTCACCTATTTCATCAATCATCCTTATAATTCACTCACTCTTTCACCTACTTCATTAATCATCCATATAATTCACTCACTCATTTATTAACTTCATCAATCATCCATATAATACACACACTCATTTATCCACTTCATCAATCATCCATATACTTCACTTGCTCAATCATTCACCCACTTCATCAATCATCCATATGCTTCACTCACTCAATCATTCACCGTTTTCGTCGATCACCCACATACTTCATCCAATCATTCACCCACTTCAGCGATCATCAATATACTTCACTCACTCAACCATTCATCCACTTCATCATTCATCAATATACTTCACTTACTCAATCATTCACCCACTTCATCAATCATCCATATACTTCACTCAATCATTCACCCACTTCATCAATCACCCACATACTTCATCCAATCATTCACCCACTTCAGCAATCATCAATATACTTCACTCACTCAATCATTTATCCACTTCATCCATCATCCATATACTTCGCTCTCTCAATCATTCATCCACTTCAACGGTCACACCCCACTTCACTCACACACTCATTGAGAGAGAAAAGCCTCGCCAAAGCAGGTAAATAATACTAAGTAACTTGAATGCAAGGGCTGTGTCGCGGCCATCGTGATATACCAGACCGTACGTTGGATTCAGTGACGCTGAGGTGGTCCGAGGACGAAGATGAAGTGCTATTCATGCACTGTGTTGGGTGTTAATCAATATTAATTTCATTAATATGCATCGATTATGCGATGAAAAATACAGTATAGTTCCACTGTATTGAAAAATCTGGTAACAATTATAAGTAGCCGTAGTGGGTACAAAGAATGCTGGAATATGATTAGTTTATATCACGATATAACATTTATGTTCGACGATGTTGCAATGTAAATATTATATGTCAGAAAACTGTACAATAATGGGGCTCATTATAATACAAGTTTTCATTACGGGAGAGTTTCTCCCACCAATCAGAGCTCAAGAAACAGTTGGTTGACCAATTGGGTAAGGATAGCATCGCACCTGCGCTGAGTTCCAAGGCCTTCTAATTTAAATTTCACTGCGTGGCCTAGTGTCATAGTGGGGTAATCGAGGAGGGCATGGTTAAATACAAGGTATTCTCTGCGTCCCATGCGCTCTGTGCAGTACATAAAACTGGCGAATTCTCTACAGATATTTATGAATATTCATGTTCGAACATAAAATAGTTAAAATAATTATCGTCGAACATAAACAGTCGTGTGCAACTCGCCTATAATGGTAATTAAGAAACTCGTTAAATTATAAAACTCGCATACGCTCGTTTTATAAACATACTCGTGTCTTAATTATTGCCATTATAGGCTCGTTGCATAATGTACTATTCTATTATATAAATTTCGTCGGAAACATTGGACAACATACCAAAGGGGGGAGTATTTCTTAAAGACTATATGTATCAAATTAAGCTCCTAAGTTATAAGACGACCGTTTGGCAGAGAGAGAGACTTTCTTCCTGTCCGCCTCGTGAGTAGCGGCTAGCATTCTTGGCTGTCACCGCGGAGGCCCGGATTCGATTCCTGACTCTGCCAAGAAATTTAAATCTGGTCTCAGGACTCGTGAGACAAAACTAAGAATAGGCAGGATCGATTACTACCTCAGCCATCCTGGAAGTGGTTTTCCGTGGTTTACCACTTCTACTCCATGCAAATGCCGAGATGGTACCTAACTTAAGGACACGGCTGCTTCCTACCAAAATTCTACCTCAATTACAAATACACACACTACAGTAGTACAAACATCACAGTCTACGTCCGAAAGATGTTTATTGCCAACTGTTTTATCGAGTGGCTGAAGCTTAGGAGTGTTCTGCAGACTTCTGATTTTGGTTGTAAATACTCACGCACTCTGGGAGCTATTATGTTTCTGAACCAGCCATGGGAACTTTTGGTTGGTTGGTTCCTTAATGTAGGGACTGCAACAACGTGGTCATGTAGCTCCGTGTACTTTAGGTTTGTGTAGAATTTGTCTTACAACCGGTGTTAATTTTGATGGCAGTATTAGTGTGTGTTATCTGTGATTCTGGTAAGGTCTGCAGACGATTAATTGTTTAAGTAGTTCCTACTCTTGCTACCAAGTGCTACCGTCCACGACACCTAGCTGCGGACTTGGCTACTTGATGTAATCACAGCCAGCACCTGGTGGAGTACGTTGTAACTAATATAATGTTATAAAATAATCTAACCAACAAATTTTGGCTTCTCACAAGAGTAGTTAGTGGAAGTTCTCTTTCATGCCAAAAATCTATAACATGGGACTGCCGGTTTTACTTCAACCTCCGAAGGAAGGCTTACTGAGGTTTCTTAACGCTCTTAAAATATCCAACGAATTTGGCCGGGTTTGAACCCACGACCTTGAGCATAGAAGCTCGGCATGCTATCAACTACCCCACCGAAGCCACCATGGGTAAATTTAAGGTACTTAGAAACCATGCTGTGGTTATTATGGCTGTGTTCAATATGGCGGGTCAAATTATACAATGATAGTTATTAAGCTACTCGCTTGACTACTTGCTGTTTAATACTGGCTTCATTCATATGAAGTTGTAATGATAATTGTGAATTGATATACGTATTACCTACGATTGGTAAAACTGGAGCCATCTAAAACTTCTTAAATCATATGTCTCTATACGGTATCTCTCTCTATATATATAAATGAAAGTTTGTCTGTTTTTTTCTGAATGTCTACCGGAATTTGCGTTATTAACGCGTTTCAGACTGCTTTATGATGGATGCGTGCGAAAATATTTTTTTTTGTATGTCTGTCTGTCTGTCTGTCTGTCTGTAGACAACTTTGTTGTTCCCTTATAACTCGAGAACGGCTGGGTGGATCAACGTAAAATTTGGTAGAGATATCCATCAGAGGCACGACACTGTTCATTGATGTAACTCTTCTCCGTACCTCTCATAAAAGGGGGACCTACCCCCTTAAAATACATGCCGAAATAGGCGCAGAAGGGTGAGACAAAGCTCATTTTCAGCCCCTCAATGTGAGAAACGAAACCCTTTAGGGCCCCCGGAAACCACTTTTTAAGGCCCTAAAACAAACAGTTTTTGAGATATTCCCAGAAAACTAATTTCATTTAATAAACTAATGCAAGAATGCAAGTCGGTAACCATGGCAACAAAATCTCAGAGGTCCATCTATTTCTGTAAGACGCAATGCAATTCCATTTATTACAATACTGTGAAAGTTTGCAAACGGCTATAAGGTTATAAAGGAACCAAACTAAGCTGTAAAATTCATCAATACATATAATGCGCTTAACGGGGTTAAAGGGTACTCTAGATATTTTTCACGCTATTTACACGTGCAGGTGTGGTACATAAGGTCTATTATATCCCTATACCTATATTGTTATATAGCGGCTTCGGAGGCGGAGATGGTAGCATGCTGAACTGCTGTGCCCAAGATAGCGGGTTCAAGCCCGGCCGAAGTCGTCGGATTTTTCAAGAACGTTAACAATTATTCAGTATGCCGTTCTTCGGAGGGAAGTATAGCCGGCGGTCCCATGGCATGGATTTATGGCATGTAAAAGATCCTTCCACAGACTAAACTTGTGTGGAGCTAAATTTCTAGGTTGGATTTCGTTGGAACGCTCTATCAAAGTTCTAACGTTCACCACTAGGTATCATTGATATCTGGTAGTGAAAGTAGGAACTACTTGAAATTGAACGGAACGTGTAGCTCACTCTCTGGGTGTCCGCTGGAAGCAGCTACAGACTATGGCGAGCCGAACATGTCCTCGGACACTCCTGGCACTAAAAGCCATACGATAAATAAATAAATATAGGGGGTGGGAGGAGGGGGAAGGGGGGGTGTAGAAAGAGATTTTAGAGAGAAAACCTTCGTTATTAGTATTATTATAGTATGGCGTACAACGACGAGATAAAGCCCATTTTCAGCCCCTTCGTGTCAGAAACAAACCTCGGGCCCCCTAAAGAGCCGTAAATGGTCCCCGAAAACTATATTTTAAGGCTCTAAAACCAACAGTTTCTGAGACATTCCCATAAAACCAATTTCATTTCATAAACCAATGAAGGAATGCAAGCCAGTAACCATGACAACAGCATCTCAAGAGGTGACATCCAACTTTTCACCTATTTCTGCAAGAAGTAGTGCCACTCTATTTATTACATTTCTGTGAAAGTTGCAAATGGCTATAAGGTTATCACGGAACCAACTAAAACTGTACAATTCATCAATGCGGTTAAGGGAATCAAGGGGTACCTTAGACTTCTTTCAAATGACTTACACCTGCGATATGTCGTACAGAAGGTCTATTATATCTCCAAACAGCAACATTATGCTCAAAAATTCCTGAATTGAAATAGTATATTTTGCGTCTTTTAGGAATTTGGGCCATTGGAGGCTAAAGGACCTGAACTTTCATGCACCGCAAGCCTTTATAATTTATTAGAGGGGTCTTCCTGTGGATGGGGACTTGACACAACGGTGAGGGTCAGTTTTTATGTGACGTGTATTGCGTTTCGTCTACGATGTTTTCAATTTTATTTTCATGTCAGGAAGTAGGCCTACACGTTAGGTAAATTTAGTTTGAAAACACATTTTAACTAATCATTTTTCTTTGTAGACAAATAGGTTCCAAGCCCCTAACCATTGCAACAGTAGCTCAAGCCTCAATTGATAACGTCTGGTTATTAATACCGAAGACGGTTCGAAGAATGGGTAGCCTACTTCTGCTAGTATCTAATATGTATAGCAAGTAGTTCCGTGGAGAACTATACAGCCCATTTTCATATATCCTACTTAAGTAAATTTTCTCTATCAACATACAAAACTTCAGTTTGATTGCTTTCATAGATTAATAGGTATAGAGTACCGCCTAAATAGTTCGTATGGTCGCCATGTCGGATTTTTATAAATGTAGGCCATAGAGTTATCTAAGTTACTATGAGATGATGATTTTTGAGTAGGTCATTATTCAAACGTTTACTTCGAACACATGATTAATACATAAGAAATAACAACTTAATTTTAAAATTGCGCACAGCAGCCATCTGGAGGTTATGTGAACAATTGAAATAAATTAGATCGCAGTGGATTACAATGTCCATAAATATTTACTGTGCCATATTTCACTGCGCGCACATGGTTAAATCGCGAGAAAAGTATATTAAAATGTTTCACCTTGGCTTTGTATTTTACAGGTCTTTGGAAGTCTTCTAGCTGAACTTCTAGTAGTATCCTTTATCACCGTACAATAATTTCAGGGTGATATCAGTGATAGTTTCGGAGATATAGAATACCGTGAAATATTTCGCACAACCGCCATCTTGAGGTTTTATAAACAATTGAACTAACTTAGAAGCCAGTGCAATACAATGTGTAAAAGCAATTGCTGTACCAAGTTTCATTGCATTTGGATGGTTAAATTGCGAGAAAAGTCTATTTAAAAGTTTCAACTTCGCTTGGCCGCCATGTTCGTTTTGTAGTTAACAGGTTTTCTAAAGTCTCATAGATAAACTTCTAGTAGTGCCCTTTATCACCGTACAAAATTTCATGCTGATATCAGTAATAGTGTCGGATATATAGGCTGCCGGTAACATATTTTGCACAGCCGCCATGTTGGATTGGTGAGACCTAATAAAATTTGAAGGACACGGTTGGCGTCGGCTGTAATAGTACTATTACCTTACCGAGTTTCATTGAAATCACTCTAGCTGTTTAGACGTTATTAGGGGACATACACACACAAGCAAGCAAACAAATAAACAAACACATATATACACACACACGGACAAAAGGCGATCTCATAAGCCTATTTTTCATAAAATGAAAATAGGCTAAAAAAGAATGTTGGTTTGTTCGTCTCTTATGTGTTCATATACCATTCATCCGATTGCGATCAAATTTGGGTGAGTTGTTGTGCACACTCCCGAGATGGTTATAGGCATAGTAAATCCAATTTACAATAGATAGCGCTCGAGTAGTTCCAACAAATAAGTGTTGGCGATACGTTCATATACCATTCATCCGATTATGAAACGTTTGTGAGTTGTTGTGTACACTCCTGCAAAGGTTTCTGACTCAGTAAATCCATACTACAATAGGTAACGCACGCGTAGATCAACAAATTAGTGACAGCGCGCGATTTTTTTGAACAGTCCCGCATGCGATCATGAACCATTCATACGATTGCGATTAAACTTTTGTGAGTTGTTATTTACACTCCTGCAAAGATTTTTGACTTAGTCTAAGCTTTGTAAGTCTGTGGGAGTACAACTTACAAATATTACTAGCTCTTACACTTGGCTTTACCGGATGGCTGCGTAGCAATATTGACAGATTGAATTGTTAACACATTTAAGTGAAAGAAACAAGCCCCTCTTGGTGTGCTTGTTCCTTACAGGTCCAGAAGTCACTGTTTTCTCTCATCAACCTCAGGATTACCTGAGTATTTCAGCTTTATGACTGGTGAATATTTTGAAAATCATACCTCCTTAATCGTTTTAAATATTATATTTTCACCATTTATCAAACTTGGTCAGCTTTGATAGGATATTCTCTTGAACTGAGGGTTATAACTAGTTGCTGACTAATGTGTATATACTCTGCTATTATATGTTTCACTGTCAATTTATTTCATTTTCATACACAGCCACAATTAACACAAAACACAGGTTATCAGACAAATTAAACACACACCCAAATACGCGGGACTGATGACCAAAGTGTTCCAAGCCCTCAAAATAAATTAACATATATTTCGGAAATATATTTTTAGGTTTGACATTTTATCGCAATTCGCTATTTATTACAGTTACAATGACGAAACGCAGCAAATATGTAGTCTCACAAAAGAGGCTTTTTCTACAGAAGGCTCAAGATAATATACTCCATACATTCAAAATGGTGAAAGAGCGTTGCTTTCTAATGTATCAATCAATTATTCTAGTTTAAAAAATCGGAATTACAACGAAACTCGGTAAACGGGGAATCTTATGTAGGATACAACACTTATCGTTTATCACACGAACATTCAAGTATACTCCTTGATAAGGACAAGGAGGTATACCCCTGCATTTAGGGGAAAGTAGGATGTGTGTTCTTTACTGAACATCCTGTTACGTGATATTGTAGCTTTATTTGTTAAATTTCAGTTCATTTTAGGTCCAAACTCAGTGACAATGTACAGTAATTACATAATGGAGGTGTCTATTCTTAACGCTGCCCACACTGAAAGTGGTGAGACTGTCAGTAAGTCGCTGGAGTAAGTTAGTAACTTTGATTCTCTCTTAAATTACCTCCCCCACGACTCTCCAATCACCTAGAGTGCACTGCTACGTCTGCTACTTTCCTCCTTGATCAGTGAGGTATGTGTGATAAATTTTATTAATCACTTACGAACTTTAAATATTACGCTTAAATTCTACATTGACCCACTCGATAGCTCATATGCTGAGATGAGCTAAATTTAGAGTACAGTAAAGAGGTTCTTCAAGATGTTCAGTAAAGGACATATAGCCTATTTTCGCTTAAATGCATGGGTACATGTGTACCCTTTGTCCGTGCAAAATAATTTCATATCATTAGGGTTGGTTGGTTGGTTGGCTTCTTAGTTTAGGGGCTGCGATAACGTGGTCATGTTGCCCCGTGCACTTGGGGTGTGAGTAGATTCTGTCTGTTAACCGGTGTTAATTGTGATGACCGTATAAGTTTGTGTTATTTGTTTTTAATTCAAGTAAGGGCTGCAGACGATAATTTCAAGTAGTTCCTACTTTCGCTACCAAATGCTAGACCTACCATCCACGACACGCAGCTGTGAAATTGGATACTATTAGATGGCATCGCAATCATCGCCTGGTGACGGACATTGGAACTTACGGGCATTAATCACACCTAACCTACAAATTTTGTTTGACACAAGTTTAATTAGTGGAAGGTTCTTTTACATGCCATAAATCTATGGCAAGGGCCCGCTGGCTTTGCTTCCCCTCCAAAGGAAGGCGTACTGAGGGATTTTTAATGCTCTTAAATAATCCGACGACTTCGGTGGTCAACTAAGAAAGTAAACTCGTGCTATTCTTTGGCCTGGTGCCACTTAGGTTCCACCGTCCCAGCACCTCAAGTAAGTATTAAATATCATTGGAGAGCCAGGAATCGAACCCGGGACTACAGGTTGGTAGTCAACAACGCTAACCATTACAACAAGAAGAGTACTGTCTGTATATACCGTTAATATTTGACCACCCACTAAGACTCGTAATGTAGTGGTTATGGTAATGAGGGAAATGTCATTAACATTGTAATTGCTATACAGGTGTTTGAAAATAAGTTGTGTAAAATCCTCAACAATGTTAGCGAGGATCTTCCATCAATAGCTAATGGTGACTGTTTCATATCTCAGGCGAGGCATCAGGAGGAGAAATTCAAAACAACCATTTCATGTAGGTGTACTTGCTTTACAGCACAATAGGATGCTGGTCTGTGATGCGCCCCTGTTACAAGCTAGGTAGCGTGTAAGCGTCAGTGTCCTCCATTAGCTCCATCCAGGTTATCAAACACTAGCAGTAGTGCCCGGCTTCGCCCGGTGGATTTATTTATTTTATGGATGATAATGAATACTACTACAGAACTGGCACATGATACTTCAACTACCAGATATTATTTAAATATAACTTTTGTGGTGGTGGAGGAGGTGGTGGTTGTAGTGAGGGTGATAAGCAGTACAGTATAATGGACGTAACATTTAGGTCATTTTCCCCTAATGATAATAATGATAATAATGAATAGGGAAACGCCTATTTATTAACTATAGCACTGACACATGTAATTTACAAACAAATTTCTAAAAATGATTAGAAAGAGGAGTAAATGAAATAAAGGACACTGCCTAGGGCCTATATCTCATTGTCTGTTAGAAATGTAGAGCCCAATAGTGTCGTCTTTTGTCGCATAGCGCCGTAGGGAAATAATCAGAACACTTTAGAAAACATCGGCTGTCCCGAGCTCCTGAGGTAGCAATAGTATCATTTATGGCCACATAGCACTCAACGATAAGTTTCGGAATAGATTAAGGTAAATTTGAAATCACCAACGCTTATTGCTGCTGATAACCTCAATGTACTGCTCCAACACCATTGCACTTATGCAGATGCATAATATGTTCATGATGATAACTGTTTTAAGGGGCAAAATAAATATTTTTGCACTAACTACTCCCCGTGACTGAAATGTATAGGCAGCGAAAGATTTAACTATTTTCGCAATTCTGCACCAGAACACTGGTAGGGGCGACGTGATGCAGCCCGAATTGCCAGTCAACAATATATTTATTAAAATACTCTTACAGTTACACTACTACGGACATGAATGATTTTAGGGCCTTAATACATGGTTTTCAAGTTAAGTTTGTTTGTTATTCTAAATGTAGGGAATAGAGAGCGTTGTCCAAAATATCAAGTGGACAGTGTTATCAGCAGGGTTTGAAAGTGTATGTATAATTTGGGGCAATTAGGAGGAACGGTGTGGATTTGTGATAAAGGGCCTAAATGCAGGGAATGGAGTGGTCTGTCCGAAATTTAACATAGCCTAAGCTATTCCTCTTGAATCTGGCTATCATATAAAAATAATTTTTCGAATCCGGCTGGTATTTCCAGAGAATAGCGCGTTTAAACACAAAAACACACAAACAAACACACAAACTCTTCAGCTTAATTATATTAGTATAGATTGTTCAGCCGCCCACGCGCTGTAGGCCTACAGACTGACAATGGAATTTCTCTCAATTGAACTTACATCTTTTTTTGTCATCTTTCTGGTAAGAATTCACCCTGAGATCATAAAGAAGCACTGGAGATCTCATTTTGATTCAATGCAGCATACCCTCATACAATTTCCTCCAAGCTTCTTTTACTGTAGGCTATTAGTAATTTTCGTTATTCCAGCTTTGAAATATATTGTTGCATATTCTTATGTTCTATAATTTCAAAATGGTCACTACGCACTGAATTCAGTGTGATGTTTGTATGACTAAACAACATATATGAAATTGCTCTCTTGCTCTCATCTTAATTGAGAAATTACAGGACATCCTGAATTATTGATTTTAATAGATCGACCAACCGCCATCTTCAATGTAGGTAGTCTCTGGCCTTTTACTATGGGCATACAAAGTCACTTATACGGTTTATTGTGTTACTAACTTTCGTTATTATACCTCTGAAATACCGATAATTATTTTATGTTCTATAATTTCAATATGGCGGCTACGCTTAATATCCAGCCCATAAATGCATCACTTTATCAAAACAGACTCTTCATAAATCTAACTGAATGTCAGATATAGTAAGCATTGTTTCATTGGAGCACGAGTTACGGATTATAACGTTTGATTGCTGATGACGTAGCAACTTAGGCCTCTAACGCTTCCCATCGGAAGGTTTGCTTTTGCAAAATTTCATAGTGTTCCGATGATTATGGAAATGACTGCTTGATTTAGGCACTCAAGTGGCCACTAGTTTGTTTTATTTAAGACAAGCTGTACCCGGCATGCGTTGCAATGCCAATCAAAGAAAGTGTTGGCGTTGAAATTCTGTTTCTTGAAGTGCTTTTGGATACACAACATGTTAACTGCCTCTAAGCTATCGTAAAATGGATTTTCTAATTTAGAACCATTCGTGGGAGCGTGGACAACAACTTTCAAAAGTTTCATCGCTGTCACTCATTTGTTGAATCTACTCGTACGCTACCTATTGTGAAATGGATTTACTAAGTCGAAACCCTTCCCTGGCGTGTACACAATAACTCATCAATGATTCATCGCAATCGGATGAATGGTATATGCACGTATAGGGGGTTTTGTTTAAATGATTCGTGCGCTGTCACTCATTTGTTGAATCTACTCGTGCGCTACCTATTGAGAAATGTATTACTAAGTCGAAGCCCTTCCCTGGCGTGTACACAATAACTCATCAAGGTTTCATCGCAATCGAAGAATGTTATATGAACGCAATAGGGGATTTTGTTGAAACGCTTCGCGCGTCGTTACCCATTTGTTGCATCTACTCTTGCGCTACTTATTGTGAAATGGATTTATTAAGTCCCCTTCCCTGGCGGGTACACAATAACTGATCAATGTTTCATCGCAATCGGCTGAATAGTATATGAACGCATACCGGATTTTGTTTAAACGATTCACGCTCCGTCACTCATTTGTTGAATCTACTCGTGCGCTACCTACTGTAAAATGTATTTACTAAGTTAGAAACCGTCACGTAAGTGTCCACAACATCTCACCCAAGTTTCATCGCTATCGGACTAATGGGATATGAAGACATAGGGGACTGTATTAAAACGCTCCGCGTGTCGTCGTTCATTTGTCGAATCTACTCGTGTGCTACCTACTGTGAAATGTATTTACTAAGCCAGAAACCTTCCTTGGAGTGTCCACCATATTTCACCCAAGTTTCACCGCTAACGGCAGAATGGTATATGACCTTATACGGGACTTTGTTGAAACGCTTCGCGCGTCGTCCCTCATTTGTTGAATCTACGTGTGCGCTGCCTGTTGTATAGTGGATTTACTAAGCCAGAAACCTTCCATGAAGTGTACACAACATCTCACCCAAGTTTCATAGCTATCGGACGAATGGTATATGAATGCAGACGGGACATGGTTGAAACGCTTCGCGTGTCGTCGCTCATTTGTTGATTCTACTTGCGCTACTTATTGTAATATGGATGTACTCAGCCAGAAACCTTCCCTGGAGTGTACACAACATCTCACCCAAGTTGCATCACAATCGGATGAATGGTATGAGAACGTATACGGGACGTTGTCGAAACGCTTCGCGCGTAGTCACTCATTTGTTGAATCTAAACGTGCGCTTCGTATTGTAAAATGGATTAACTAAGCCAGAAACCTTTCCTGTAGTGTACACAACAATTCACCAAACATTTATCACTGTCAGACGAATAGTATATGACCTTATACGGGACTTTGTTGAAACGCTTCGCGTGTCATCGCTCATTTGTTGAATCTACTGCTGCGCTACCTATTGTAAAATGGATGTACTAAGCCAGAAACCTTCCCTGGAGTGTACACAACAGCTCACCCAAGTTTCATCGCTATCGGATGAATGGTATATGACCTTATATGGGACTTTGATGAAAAACTTCGCGCGTCGTCGCTCATTTGTTGATTCTGCTCCTGCTCTTCCTATTTTTAAAGGGATTTACTAAGCCAGAAACCTTCCCTGGAGTGCACACATCTCAGCCTAGTTTCATCGCTATCGGACGAATGGTATATGAACGCATACGTGACTTTGTTGAAATGCTTCACGCGTCGTAGCTCATTTGTTGAATCTACTCGTGCGCTGCCTATTGTATAGTGGATTTAATAAGCCAGAAAATTTCCCTGAAGTGTACACAACATTTTACGCAAGTTTCATAGCTATCGGACGAATGGTATATGAATGCATACGGGACTTTTTTGAAACTGACTTTGTTGAAATGCTTCGCGCGTCGTAGCTCATTTGTTGAATCTACTCGTGCGCTGCCTATTGTAAAGTGGATTTACTAAGCCAGAAAATTTCCCTGAAGTGTACACAACATTTTACGCAAGTTTCATAGCTATCGGACGAATGGTATATGAATGCATACGGGACATTTTTGAAACACTTTGCGTGTCGTCGCTCATTTGTTGAATCTACTCGTGCGCTATCTACTGTGAAATGTACTCACTAATTTGGAAACCTTCACCTAAGTGTATACAACATCTCACCCAAGTTTCATCGCTATCGGACGAATGGTATATGAACACATACGGGACTTGTTTGAAACGCTTCGCGCATCGTCACTCATTTGTTGAATCTACGCGTGCGCTACCTATTGTAAAATGGATTTACTAAGTCAGAAACCTTCCTTAGAGTGTACTCAACATCTCACCCAAGTTTCATCGCAATCGGTTGAGTGGTATATGAATGCATAGGAGACATACACACACACCCACAGACAAACTATCACGTAAGATTGATTTTTATATATATAGATGGAGGCTATATAACATGGGATTGAGGTGCCCTCTACTTGATCATAATCTCAACTTTCTTTAAATATTCGGATTTTTCTTTTGAGAATTGACACACACACGGACATTCCGTCAATATAGACCTCATAAGCCTACTTTCAATGTTTGAAATATTCGAAAGTAAGCTAAAAGGTAATTAGAATTTAAACAGGGTAACTATTTTAAATACAGATATAAAGATGCACAGTTGTATGGTTATGATACACGTTGCTAATCAATATAGTCATCATTCTTGTCTAATCACTTATTCCAATGGTACTTCACGGTATCGATGTTGGCATGGAATGAATTCACGTCCAGTCCCTGACGCCACGTTGAAGAAGCAATCGGGTGGTAAGTGTGTCACGGCATCCACTATCTCTTCCCTGACGAGGAAATCAACCAAAACCACTTCTATTGTGGTCCCAAAAGACGGTCACCATTATTTTCTACATGGTTGGAGCTGTTCGAACTGTTTTGGGAGGTAAGAACGATAACTGTTTCACTTCGTCTGCAGTGTCCCACAATGACGTGTCATCTCCTGTTACGATACACAAAAGCCAGGTGACACTACTCACTTCCAAGTTTGACCAAGTTTCTGCGCATGCAGCCATCTTTCAACACATGTCGCCAGGATTTGACGTAATGTATGCACCATTTAATGGCTGCATGATAAAATAGTAGTCTCCTGTTACAGCCCTGGTGGAATATTTGAACACGAAGGGTAATATGTCTCCCGTGAGAGCTCTCGTTACCTTATTTTTGAAGCTATCTAGTACCAGTATTGAATCATCTGACCAAATGTTGGACTAGGTACTCTTTGTCCACGTGGCAACTTGCTCATTGAATGCAAGAAGAATATTGAATAAATAACAGGAATATTTTTAATACGTCCTCTAAATACGATGTCCAAACAAATTGCAATTGAAACGTTTAAATCGCCGATAACTTAATTAACTCTTTCAGGTCAGATTTTAGTGGGTAGGCCAATACATAACGCATGACGTTACAGTTTAACATTAATAATATGAAGGTTGTTGATGTTCAATTTCAAGTATTATGCCAAATTATCACATTTATATTCAAAATTGTAAAGCTGTTTTCACCCTTGTTCGTGCTGCAAACCCTAACTTTGCACCAAATTTTTACCTTGGTGTTCATTTCAAATTAATTGACTGGCCTTCATTATTTATTAAATACATCCGTTATTGCAAGGTTGCAACCTCTGACAAAGGTTACCAAACTTCCAATAACTAAGTTTCTACGTAATCAAAATCATGAGAGTACTTCCAACATAGCTAGAAACATGAAACTTGGTATGCAGTAAGATTGCAAATAACAAATAATCCAGAACAATCAGAAAAATGCATAATCACACTCTTCAATTAAATATGTTTATATCATTAATATGTTCATATCATTAATATGTTTATGATATTGAGGTTATAAAACGTTTCAAATTTTCATTTCCCTATCCCGTAAAACATGCCAAGTTTATGTTTCTGTGTACTAATGATTAGCTAATTGGCCAATCCTGAACTCCCCATTCATGAAGATGCTAGCACCACATATAGCCGTCTCAAGTCAAGATCTCCACCTATTCAAACAGCACAGGAACTGGTTAGGAAGGTTTATGATCCAAAAACTGATTGTCAACAGGAGTGGAACAGCATAGCTCCGATGCAATGGCAGGCATTGTTCAACTCTCAAAATCTGCCTGCTGGATTTGATTTTCCCCGAAAGACATGGGTAACTCTCAACAGAGTCCGCATTAACCACGGGAGATGCGGATCAATGATGTTTAAGTGGGGTATGCGATCTTCCCCAACCTGTGACTGTGGTGCAGTTAAACAGACTATGAACCATATTGTCACTGAATGTATTAGACTGGATCAACACAAGACTTTGTAATAGCCTCTACTGAAGCCATAAGATGGCTAGAAAATGTAGATATTTATCTTTGAACACCATTTCCCTTGCATGATTGTTACAGTTGTAATGTGTAACCTTTTGTCGTATGTATATTGCTTATGTTGATTGTTTTGTGTTGTACCATACGCTAATAATAATAATAATAATCTTCTACTGATTAAATTGGTATTACCCGTCCGACGAGTCTTTGCCGTTGTGAAGAAAGTGCGCTGTTCACTGTTTACATGTGTCTATCGGCACGTCAGGGCTAGTGTGAGGCAAGAGAGGTGTGTGCACTCAGCTTCAAGCATTATGGCCTGTTGTTCTTCTGCTGGTGATAATTAGGGCTCGGATTTTTAAGTGCTAAAAATAGGGAAAATATTTATTTTTTATGCATTAGAAATACCTGAAATATGTGACAAAAAAGTAAAAATATTTAATTATAATTTAGTGTATTAATGTGAATATAAACAATATGCGGTACTCACGAATGCTATTAAATGCTATGTCTCACTGACTGCTGAAGCATTACAATACACAACGAATTACATCTTCAGGTTGTCCATCCCAAATGACCTACGATTAACACGAAATACTTCTTCCATAGGCGCGAAACTGCGGCAATATGTTTCTTGCCCTTGGGGTGTTGTGTAACTTGAGATCGCTGTTCAGCCTTGATTGCTTTCTCACATGGTTGGCAGAACAGAATGCCCCCATCAGAAGTAAAATTATCTTTAAATTCTGCAAAAGACGATAACTAAAAGTTGTTTTTACTTTAGGCAGCGTAGAAGTGCCAGAAATTAACTGGTTCCAAGTAGCTGGGGGAGAGTCTAGCACGTGGTGAAATATGGCAAGGAAATCCCCGGCTTCCCAAGTGAGTGGCGCGGGGCGACAAGATAATAACACAGTAGCAAGCTGACATATGCTCTGTATGAAGATTATATAGCTCACAGGTTCTTCCCCGTTAAAGTAACACAGAACAAAAATTCAATAAACTGAAAGATCTAGCATTCTGATTTAAAAAATTTAAATATTATATCGTTTTATGTGCTAATAAGTGAAAAGCAGGAATTTATGTATTTATTGAAAAAAATTCTTAAAATATGTATTTACATTAAAAAAATATATTTACCGTACCTAAAAATCCGAGCCCTAGTGATAACATACACTATACGGTATAATAGTAATCAACTAATGATACTGTAACAACACAATACTCTTCAGTTAAGTCCATGAATGCTTTAAAACTATTCACTTAACAAACATAGACTTCAAAATACCAAACTGACCTAACAGAAAGCTCCTGGCACTCATCGATATAGAGTGCAGACTGTACCACTATCTCCGGAAAAACAGCTTGCGTCTTACTGCTGACAACTCGTAGTTCATATAATTACCTCTGGCAAGGATTCGTCAGACATACTTTCGTACACTTAAATTATCATGGGAGTTGATTGTAGGTAACATTAACCAAAACAATTATTGTAGCTCTGCTACTGTAGCTCCATGAAGAACTAATATGCCTATTTTTCTTACATACATGCATACATTACATGCATTTTCATTTCAGATTGTTTTGCCTTTCAGTGTCCAGTCTAGTCTGCACGCCTCTGTTTGTGAACAAATCACTTATTTTTCTTTCCTTGCATCAATCACATACAAAATTCACATATTTCATTATTTTCCATTGAAGATGCAGTTCCAATAACTGATGCATTAATTTGTTATTTCTAATTAAAGCGTTATACCCACACAATCCTAAATTCTGACTATATTTTAGTTTTCTCACCCATGACGTCTGAAATTCCTTCCATACAATCCCTTACAAATGATGATGATGATGATGATGATGATAGTTGTTGTTTTAAGGGGCCCAACATCAAGGTTATCAACCCCTAATGGTCTGGGTGATAGCGAAAATGACAATGAAGTAGAAACCAAAACGAAAATTAAGTGAGAAGGAAAATACTTACAAAAAGGAATTCAGATTGAAACTACTCACAAAATGGAGAGCGATAATACTTACAGAGAGAATTTAGAACGAAAATACTCACAAAAGGAATAGATTGAAAAATAAGCCCAACATGTAGGTCAGGTTCAACATTTTTACAAAATGCAATGTAGATTCGGAAGTTAATTCAAAATACTTACAAAATGCAAATGAGATAGAAATACGTACAAAATGCAATTGAGGTTCAAAATACGTACAAAATGTAATTGAAATTCAAAATACACAATGCAATTTAGATTGAAAAACGTGCATTTCAGATTCCAGAAAATTACAAAGTGCAATTGAAATTCAAAATACTTACAAAATGAAATTGAAATTGAAAATTCTTACAAAACGTATGGTAGTTTCTAACTACTCATTTGGATTGACAATACTTACAAAATGCAATTTAGATTGAAAATACTTACAGAAAGTAATTTAGATACAAAATACCCACAAAATGCAATTGAGAATCAAAATACTTGCAAACTGCCCACCATACAAAATTCAATTTTGATTAAAAATACTTGCAAAAATCGGTTTAGGTTGAAAATACAAAATGCAATTTAAATTCAAATTACTCACAAACGTCCCTTCCCCTATATTGAAAGACTTACTAAAGAGCAATTTAGATTGTCAATCCTTACAAAATGCAATTTAGGTTGAAAATACTCGCAAAATGCAATTTACTGTAGATTGAAAAGACTTAAAAATGCAACGTAGACTGAAAACACCTACAAAATGTAGTGTAGATGAAAAACAAGAAGTTCCGTGAAGAACTATACAGCCTACTTTTCATGCCAATGATTATTCTACAGTATATGAAACTATCTAGAATAATGACAAAATTAAGTTGGTAATATCGAAATATCAAATTAGTTCAAAATATACCTGGTATAATGTAGCCTAATAGAGCACTACAGTTGGCAGCCCTGGTGACTGAATACAAAATTAGGTTGAAGTCCAATGGACGTTACATGCAGTTAGACACTGGATCTATCAGCACGCGTAAAAGCATGTTGCCAACAATACCATGCGTGTGCTGATCAGAAATAATCTGAAATATTATGATATCTTGTTGTGCCAATTTTGGATGAAATCCATTTGTTAGTATAGAAGTTACATGTATTTTAAAATTGGACATATCAGCAGGCATAGAATCATGTTGGCAGCACCGCCTTGTATTAATTACTCCAAATTAATCTACAATGTCAGGTGCTATACGTGTGCAAAGTATATAGCTGTTGGCTTGCATATTTTCTGATATATTGATATTAGGGTAAAAAATATAGACAGCATTTATTAACAGTTGGCAGCCCTGATTGCTCTTAACAATACTTACAGTCATATCTGTTATGGTACACATAGCACATACGAAATTTGGTTGAAATCGAACTGATAGTATAGAAGTTACATGTATTTAAAAATTGGTACTATCAGCAGGCTTATAATCATGTTGGTAGAACTGACGTATATAAGTTACTCCAAATTACTCTAAAATGTCAGAATATACGTGTGCATAGTTTAAAGCTGTTGGCTTGCATACTTTCTGATATATCGGTATTTGAATAAAAAAATAGAGAGAGCAGTTATTATCAGTTGGCAGCGCTGGTGGCTCTTAAGAATACGCTCAATCATATCTGTTTATGTACAGATATTACATACAAAATTTGGTTGAAATCCAATTGATAGTGTAGAAGTTATATGCATTTAAACATTGGACCTATCAGAAGGCTTAAAATTATTTTGGCAACACTGTCATCGTTGGCCTCCTGGAAATTAAACTGAAATAGTATTATCTGCATGTGTACCAATTTTGGAATAGCTCCCATGCATATCTTGCGAGATATCCAACATGGAGCTCAAATTTCTAGTGCGTTTTTTCAGCAGTTGGTAGCACTGACATCATTTTCAAATATGGACGTGAGCTATTCCGGTGCACATCTTTACTCATACTAAATTTGGTTTTGATTGCTGCAGCCGTTTAGGAGTTGATAGGGGGGGACCCACACACAGCCAGACAGACAGACAGACAGACAGACAGACACACATTTTCCCGGATCGATCTCATAAGTCTACTTTTTCCTCATTTTTGCAAAATGTGAAAAGTAGGCTAAAAATCGCTAAATGGAATTTAGATACACGGGGAGCCAATTAACAACAACAAAAACAGTGCGGGAATCTTAAAGAGAAAAGGAAATATAAAAAAGTCCTCTCGGCACGCCGGAAGGCGGAGGTAGATTTCACCGGACAAACTTGGAGATAGGCGAAAATAGGCAGAATATGCAGGTTTTCGTAGAAGGATCAGACCTCATTTATCGCGTAAAAGTATTTTATAATTGGAGATTAATTAACTTTGTTTTTCTTCATTTTAAACATATTTTAAACATTTTATTGTCTTACGGGGACGGTAACCTTCTTGTCATTTGGAGTCCATTTTTAGCCTATTTTTAATTTTGAAAAAAATAGGCTTATGAGATCACCTTTTGTCCGTGTGTGTGTGTGTGTGCGTGTGTGTGTGTGTGTGTGTGTGTGTGTGTGTGTGTGTGTGTGTGTGTGTGAGGTGTGTGTGTGTGTGTGTGTGTGTGTGTGTGAGGTGTGTGTGTGTGTGTCCCTAATAAAATCTAAACGGCTGGAGCGATTTCAGTGAAACTCGGTAAGTTCATAGCACTATTCCCGGCGACGTCGACCGTGCCCATCGAATTTTGTTACGTCTCACCAATCCAACATGGCGGCTGTGCGAAATATTTCACTAGCATTCAGTATCTCCGAAACTATAACGGATATCGCCCTGAAATTGTGTACGGTGATAAAGGGTACTACTAGAAGTTCACCTATGAAACTTTCAAAAACCTGGTTACTACATAACCAACATGGCGGCCAAGCGAAGTGGAGACTTTTAAATAGACTTTTCTCGCGATTTAACTATCCAAACGTAATGAAACTTGGTACAGCAAATATTTATACACATTGCAATGCACTGGAGTCTAATTTAGTTCAATTGTTTACATAACCTCAAAATGGCGGCTGTGCGAAATATTTCACTGACATTTTATATCCCCGAAACTATTACAGATATCACCCTGCAATTTTGTACGGTAATAAAGGGTACTGATACAAGTTTACCTATGTATAATTCATAAACCTGTAAAGTACAAAACGAACATGGCGACCAAGCGAATTTGAAATATTTTAATAGACTTATCTCGTGAGTTAACTCTCTGAGCGCAGTGAAATGTGGTACAGTAAATGATTTTGCAGATTGTAATGTACTGCCATCTAATTTAATTCAATTGTTTACATAACCTCAAGATGGCGGCTGTGCGAAATTTTAAAATTAAGTTTTTATTTCTTGTGTCGTAATCATGCCATCGAAGTGAAAGTTTGAATAATGAACCTAGGCAATAAGTGACCTTGAATGGTACATAACTCTATGGCCTATACATATAACAATCCTAAATGGCAAGCTTCCGTAATATTTAGACGGTTCTGAATATATATGAATCTTTTACAGCAACCAAACTGAAATTTTTATGTTCATAGAGACTATGAACATATGTTCACCTATAGGACTTTCAGTAACCTCGTGAGCACGAATCCAACATGGCGGCGACGCGAAGTATAAATATTTAAATGGACGTTTCTCGCGAATTAACTATCCGAGTGCCGTGAAACGTTGCACGTTTTAAATGCTTACACAAATGTTGATCCACTGGCATCTAATTTATTTCAATTGTTTGCATAATCACAAGATGGCTGCTGTGCGTAATTTTAAAATCTCGTTTTTACTTCTTGTGTTCTTATCATGCGATTGAAGTTTGAATACCACACTTACACAATAATCTTAATATAATAGTACAAAAATAAAAATCCAACCTGGCGACCGTCTGAAATATTTAGACGGTTCTCAATATCTACGAATCTGTTACAGCAATTAAACTGAAATTTTGTATGTTGATAGAGGCAATTAACATGAGCAGGATATATGAAAATAGGCTGTACAGTTCTTCACGGAACTACTTGTTATACTTGTGGTCACACTGTCCTTATGCAAGGTTTCGACACTGATGTGTAACTATGTAACGGTCTGTTACTTCTTCACGCAAAATTATATCTCCCGCAGAGATGTTGGTTGGTTCCTCAGTTTAGGGGCTGCGACAACGCGGTCATATAACCCCGTGTACTTTGGGTGAGTGTTGAATCTGTCTGATAAACGGTGTGAATTGTGATGGCTGTATTAGTCTGTAATTCAGATAAGGAATGCAGACGCTAAATTTCAAGCAGTAGTTCCTAATGTTGCTACCAGATACTCAGGTTTTTTAGCGCTCTTAGTAAATCCGACGACTTCAGCCGGGTTTGAACCCGCGACCTTGGGCATAGAAGTTCAGCATGCTACCAGTTCCGATACCGAAGTCGCTTCCCACTGACATATGAAAACTGAATGTGATCTCGTGCAGTGGCGTTGTCATAGCAACTGCTGATGGTCATCCCTTATCAATTGAAAGTAAAGTTGTCATGGCAACCTCTCTTGGCACTTGGCATTTTCTTATAATTTAAATCATTTTGTTCACCCCGTCTTTCAGACAAAAGTTTTAGGTAATTATTGGAGGAATATTGTCCATTTTGTGCGGTTTTGATATTGTGCCTATTAACAGAGATATGATTAATGTTTCCCGAAAAACCCACTTTTTCCCACCCCTTTGGTCAATGGTTGGTGCTATCAAAAAACTTATTCGACATAAATTTTTGGCACTTATCCGACACATATTATGAACTTTGAAGGGATTCGATATTTCATGTATTAAGAGAGTTATAGCGATATTTCACTTTTTCGAAAAAAGCCCCCCATTTTTACCCCCTTTGACCGATTTTGCCCATTAACGAACTCGACCGAGATTTTATAGGGGTACATATTATTTAAAAAATTCAAAGTGATTGGTGCAAAATTACGGCAGTTATCGTGTCCACAAGAAACTGATATATATAGATAGATAGATAGATAGATAGATAGATAGATACATATATACATAAATTATATATAAACTTTTGAACTGACGGTGGTTTTGGGGTCTGGGGGATGTGAAACGCGAAGATATGTCGAAATTTTCCGGAAGTCGAAACATGGGACCCATTGCAATAGTTAGCTTTCTAAGGAAATCTACCTAAAAAGAGAAAACAATAAGGCTGAACCCTCGAAGAAGGAGGGATCAGGAAAGATGAGACCAGGGCGGTAAAGTGAAAGACTCCCTAGGCCTTGGATACCCTAATACCGTCGGGGTCGGAAAAGAACAAGAGTTGACAGGAAAGAAGACGGAGAGGAGCCCGGCACAAGTAAGTGGAAGCAATGCTGGACTCAGATGGGGTCCCGTGGTCACCAACCCACGTCCCACAAGATGTGAGCCCCTGGGGGATCTTACAAATTATCCCTAGCGGGTTTCTTGAGTACACGAGGCTGACAAGAGCATTTTCCATAGCTCCTATATCCCCTACTGACAAAGAATAATTTCAAACAGAGTATTGAAAATGAAACAAGTAGTTCCGTGAAGAACTATACAGCCTATTTTCATATATACTACTCATGTTAATTGCCTCGATCAACATACACAATTTAAGTTTGAAGGTTGTGACAGATTCGTAGATATTGTGAACCGTCTAAATATTTCAGATGGTCGCCAGGTTGGATTTTATGTACTGTTACATGAAAATTATTGTGTACATGAGGTATTCAAACTTCAATCGCATGATTAGAACACAAAAAGTAAAAACGAGATTTAAAAATTTCACACAGCTGCCTTCTTGTGGTTATGGAAACAATTGAAATAAAATAGATGCCAGTGGATTAACATATGTATAAGCATATAACGTGCAAAGTTTCACTGCACTCGGATGGTTAAATCGCGAGAAACGTCCATTTAAATATTTATACATCGCGTCGCCGCCATGTTTGATTTGTGCTCACCAGGTTACTGAAAGTCCCATAGGTGAACTTAGGTTCATAGCTTCTATGAACATAAAAAATTTCAGCTTGATTGCTGTAAAATATTCGTAGATATTGAGAACCGTCTAAATATTTCCGATGCTCGCCATTTTGGATTGTTATATGTATAGGCCATAGAGTTATGTACCATTAAAGGAAAATTTTTGCGTCGGTTCATTACTCAAATTTTCACTTCGATCGCATGATTACGACTCAAGAAATAAAAACTTAATTTTAAAATTTTGCATAGCTGCCATCTTGAGGTTATGTAAACAATTGGACTAAATTAGATGCCAGTGAATTACAATATGTATAGTTGTTTACTGTACCACAGTTCACTGCGCTCAGAGAGTTAAATCACAAGAAAAGTATATTAAAATGTTTCAAATTCGCTTGCCCACCATGTTCATTTTTTACTTTGCAGGTTTATGAAAGTTACATAAATAAACTTGTACCAGTGCCCTTTATTAGCGTACAAAATTTCAGGGTAATATCTGTAATAGTTTTGGAGATATGGAATGCCAGTGAAATATTTCGCACAGCCGCCATTTTGAGGTTATGTAAGCAATTGAACTAAATTAGACGCCAGTGCATTACAATGCGTATAAACATTTGCTGTACTAAGTTTCATTACGTTTGGATGGTTAAATCACGAGAAAAGTCTATTTAAAGACTCAACTTCGCTTGACGGCCATGTTGGTTTTGTAGTTACCAGGTTTTTGAAAGTCTCATAGGCGAACTTCTAGTAGTGCCCTTTATCACCGTACACAATTTCAGGGTGATATCGGTAATAATTTCGGAGATACTGAATGCTGGTGGGAAATTTCGCACAGCCGCAATGTTGAATTGGTGAGACACAATAAAATTTTAAGGGCACGGTCGAGTTCACCCAGAATGGTGCTTTAAACTTACCGAGTTTCATTGAAATCGCTCCAGCCGTTTGAAGTTATTAGGGGGACACACACATCACATCACACACACACGCACACACAGACACGCGGACAAAAGTTGATCTCATAAGCCTTTTTTTTTCTTTCAAAAATGAAAATAGGCTAAAAATCGAACGAGAAAGTACTTAGTTAATTAGTTATTGTTGTTTTAAGCGGAGGAACTACGAGGTCATCTGCCCCTAGAAAGTACTTAGCCTAGTTCGTGATTAAAGTAATAAAATGGAAGCCCATCAAGAACTAAAAGCTACAGCACACGATCTTGGATTTCGATGATTTCTCATTTTTCTCATTACAAGTGGAAGGGAATTGTTATCGGAAATGCGTTTTGCAAGCAGCGAAGCCTTAAAAGCATTTTACTGCCCAATGACGGCGCCGTGGTTGAAATTCGATTCATTGTTGCAGGTAGTATTCAGATCACGTTCAGGAAACCGACCTATGCGGCAAAACCTTCACCAGTGCTGTTACGGTCAAGCAAGGCAAGAAGTCAAGAATATGATCACGTATTGATTCTGAAAGCACTCAGAAGATGTACGCCGTAAGAACTCGGTCGGCACGATAAGGAATGTTTATGTGTTGTACAGTACTTTTACAAATTCAGTATTACTGGATTACCAAACAAGATGTTCAGTAAAGAACATATAGCCTACTTTCTCCTAAATGCATGGGTATTGTTATAACTCTTTGTCCTTTTCAAGGAGTATGATTGAATGTTGGTTGTAGTAGCTTGTTGAAATACAACGTGCTATAGGGATATTAAACATAAATATGAGGTGCCCTTTGCTAGTGCTACCTCTGTACCAAATTTCGTTCAATTCGGTTTCACCGTGTTTGAATTGATAGGGGGAATCGATTTGGAACAAATACTTGGCCACCATCTGCAAACTATTGGGCTGATGTTCTTGCAGTTTGGTCTGAATATGTTTCCCACATAAATATATGGTTTGCAAAATTTGGTAGAGATTAGATTATTAGGTTGGTCGTAGCTTTTAACATTTGGGTGCCCGCGATTACGTTTCCGTCAAGATAGCGGTGATATAAAACATGACACTGAGGTGCCCTTTGCTAGTGCTACCTCTGTACCAAATTTCGTTCCATTCGGTTTCACCGTGTTCGAATTGATAAGGGGAATCGATTTTCACACAAAGATGGCCGCCATCCGCAAAATATTAGGCCGATGACCTATTAGTTTGGTGAAAGGATGCTCCCTCCATAAAGGAATAATGTTGCAAAGTTTGGTAGAGATCGGATGGTTATGTTAGTCGTAATTTAACTTAAGCATTGAACATTTGTGTGGCCGCCATTACGTTTCTGTCAAGATGGCGGCGATATAAAACATGACACTGAGGTGCCCTTTGCTAGTGCTACCTCTGTACCAACTTTCGTTCATTCGGTTCCACCGTGTTCGAATTAATAGGGGGAATAAATTTTGACATAAAGATGACCGCCATCCGCAAACTATTAGGCTAATAACCTATTAGATCGGTCAAAGGGTGCTCCTTCCATAAAGGAATGTTGGTTCAAAGTTTGGTAGAGATCGGATGGTTATGTTAGTCGTAATTTGATTTAAGCTTTAAACATTTGTGTGGCCGCCATTACGTTTCTGTCAAGATGGCGGCGATATAAATCATGACACTGAGATTCCCTTTGCTAGTGCTATCTCTGTACCAAATTTCGTTCCATTCGGTTTCACCGTGTTTGAGTTAATAGGGGGAATCGATTTTGACACAAAGATGGCCGCCATCCGCAAACTTTTAGGCGAATAACCTATTAGATTGGTCAAAGGATGCTCCCTCCATAAAGGTATGTAGTTGCAAAATTTGGTAGAGATCGGATGATTAGGTTAATCGTAATTTGATTTAAGCTTTGAACATTCGTGTGGCAGCCATTACGTTTCAGTCAAGATGGCGGCGATATAAAACATGACACTGAGGTGCCCTTTGCTATTGCTACCTCTGTACCAAATTTCGTTCCATTCTGTTCCACCGTGTTCGAATTAATAGGGGGAATCGATTTTGACATAAAGATGGCCGCCACCCGCACACTATTAGGCTAATAACCTATTAGATTGGTCAAAGGATGCTCCCTCCATTAAGGAATGTTGTTGCAAAGTTTGGTAGAGATCGGATGGTTATGTTAGTCGTAATTTAACTTAAGCATTGAACATTTGTGTGGCCGCCATTACGTTTCTGTCAAGATGGCGGCGATATAAAACATGACACTGAGGTGCCCTTTGCTAGTGCTACATCTGTACCAAATTTCGTTCATTCGGTTTCACCGTGTTCGAATTAATAGGGGGAATCAATTTAGACTTAAAGTTGGCCGCCATCCGCAAACTATCAGGCGAATAACCTATTAGATTGGTCAAAGGATGCTCCCTCCATAAAGGAATGTTGTTGCAAATTTTGGTAGAGATCGGATGGTTATGTTAGTCGTAATTTAACTTAAGCTTTGAACATTTGTGTGGCCACCATTGAATTTCTGTCAATATGGCGGCGATATAAAACATGACACTGAGATGCCCTTTGCTAGTGCTACCTCTGTACCAAATGTCGTTCCATTCGGTTTCACCGTGTTTGAATTAATAGGGGGAATTGATTTTCACACAAAGATGGCCGCCACCCACAAACTATTAGGCTAATAACCTATTAGATTGGTCAAAGGATGCTCCCTCCATAAAGGAATGTTGTTGCAAAGTTTGGTAGAGATCGGATCGTTATGTTAATCGTAATTTAACTTAAGCATTGAACATTTGTGTGGCCGCCATTACGTTTCTGTCAAGATGGCAGCGATATAAAACATGACACTGAGATGCCCTTTGCTAGTGCTACCTCTGTACCAAATTTCGTTCATTCGGTTTCACCGTGTTCGAATTAACAGGGGGAATCAATTTTGACATAAAGATGGCCGCCATCTGCAAACTATTAGGCGAATAACCTATTAGATTGGTCAAAGGATGTTCCCTCCATAAAGGTATGTAGTTGCAAAATTTGGTAGAGATCGGATGATTAGGTTAATCGTAATTTGATTTAAGCTTTGAACATTCGTGTGGCCGCCATTACGTTTCAGTCAAGATGGCGGCGATATAAAACATGACACTGAGGTGCCCTTTGCTAGTGCTACCTCTGTACAAAATTTCGTTCAATTCGCATTCACCGTGTTCGAATTGATAGGGGGGGGACATACATTCAGAGTACGCACACTCACACACACACAGACACACAGACTCACACACACACATACACACACACACACACACAGACTCACACACACACATACACACACACAGACAGACACACTTTTTTCGCCCTGTGTTGATCTCATAAGTCTACTTTCATTTTTTGCAAAAATCGAAAGTAGGCTAAAAATTCATAACACGGTTTTCAGATATGGAGCTTTGAATACATACACTTATTTTCACCGCGTACTTGCCGCAATCTGCAGACCATATCACTGAGCAGCGGCCAGTTGTTTGGCTAAGGATATCACTGGGTTATTGAGCTATAGGGCCATTTTTTCCAACTCTCTTAATTCATCATTAAAGGTTATTTAACTTTTCACAACCATTTCAACAAACTGAAACGCTCGTTAACTTACTACTAACTAGCAATTACGTTAAATGGCCAAACCTGACCACTCAACTCTCTAACGCATCGTTAAATTGGAGGGAAACAGCTGAACTCTACCTCACACATCTTTCTTCCATTCCCCATCGTATTCCTTTCTTTCTTCTTCCCAGAATTTTTCTTATAATTAGTAATGTACCCGTCTTGAATTACGGAGAACATATGGTCCTATTCCAGTTTAGCTCAGCGATCGGGGGTGTTGCGTTCAATCCCACCATATAACACATACCTTCGGATTATGAGCAATCAGGTTAAACATGCTACACAAATGACAACAAGTTACTATAATAATGCTTTAATGACTGTAAATGCACCCACAAATGCTATAATATTAGCAACAATTACAAATGTAACAAATACAATAATGAACCATACTATTATTAGAATCATCAAACTCTAACATCACTCATCACATCTGATATTACATAAAATATCTTGCTTCATTTCTCGAACTCCTTCAATACATTTATCATCATTAACATCAAACTATAAAATTTTAACTTCCTCATTTCATTCAAATTCAAAACCTTTCGTTTACTGACTTTTTCAACAATACTTTCCCTTCTGGGTATCAAACTCAAGTTACTTTACATACAAGATCAATCTCAACTTAGTTCCAACCTTGTCCGGTGTCGAACCCAGGTTATTGACATTATTCTTACGACAACATTCAAAGATTACTCCTATATCATGTTAGGCTTTGAATTTTCTCTGCTTTATCAACATTTATTATAATATATCTTTCACCATTATGTCGGCCCAAAAGCACAAAACATCTCTCCGCATTCACAATGTATGATTTTGTGTTCCCACCATGTACCATTTTCTGGACCTATATGGGACCCACATCCCCTTGCATTATATCCAGTATAATTCATGCCCGTTAGATATTTAAGGTAAGGACCAATTCTTTACTATCATCACAAATATCCAAAAATATGTATTATTATTATTATTATTAGTTGTGTGCGTAAAAATTCATATTTTTCATAATAATTTTAGCAGAAATTCCTCCTCTAGATTCCAACATTACATTAATCACATTTTCATTACTGCCATATTTACTGTTAATTACTTTTTAACTCAGTGATTTAATTACTAGTAGCATCGATTCCCCTTTAGACTTAACTCTTTCCGTGTCAATGAAACCATTCATTCTTTCTTCATCCAAGAGGTTCGGCCTGGCGTGGGTAAGGACACACCTCCTTCCACAGCTGGTCACCACTGGTCTCAATAAAAGCCATGACCGCAAGTGGTCGGCTATAATTAGTTTTGCTCACTTGAGCATTTCATTCTGTGTTTCATTCAACCCTCACTTATTGGACATCCAAGTTTGATTTCTACATCCCTAACTCATATACATTATATCACTTTATATCACAACAAGGTGTATTCGTTTAACCGTGCTTTTTACTCGGGGAAGGTGCATTTATGTCGGAATAATAATATAGAGGGAGAATACTGCTTTCCCTTAATTCAACTTGCTGAGGTGGGCATTTCAACATACAGCTCGGATAAGGCCCAATCACCAAATACCCGACTGCCAACATACTAAGTCAGACGATTCAAGACTATTTCACCGTGGTATCGGCAGCTTGCACAAATCTAATATATAAAAGTGAAAGTCTGTCTGTATGTATGTATGTATGTATGTATGTATGTATGTATGTATGTATGTATGTATGTGGGTTGGTTCCGTATACAAATCTACACCGTTCCACCAATCTCAACCATGTTTTGCATACACATAGTTTAGGACCCAAAAGGAACCGCTGGCTACATGAATTTTCGATAGTCTTTCTCATTCTTCTGATTTCGGCCCTTTTGCACTCAAGCACAGGCTAAACAAATCATAAAATATACTCATGAAGGAATGGCATGGCAGATAGTTTCCATGGCAACATAGCTCAAGTCGAGACACGGCCGACTAGATGCCAATTGCGCTCTGCACTACCGGTATAGAAAATGAGGATCTTTACTTGAAATCCCGTTAGTTACCTAACTGCTCACACAGCACTGTCAACCGGGCTTAGCATAACAAAGACTTACACTATCTACTATATATTTGTCAAATACCACTCACTCACTCACTCACTCATTCATTTATTCATCACGAAATCTCAGAAACCACCGAACGGATTGGAATGAAATCTGGTATGCAGCTTCCTCAAGGGCCGCAAATGCCCACTAAGAGAGGATTATTGGATATTCAGGTTCTAAAGGGCTGTTAAGGGGGTAGACCTGCATTTCATTGAATAGCAATATCTCCCGAATGGTTCCATTCGGGGATGTGATACTCGGCATATTAACTCATCATTAAAAAGTAACAAGACACGTGTCTGAGGGTTTTTCGATGTGTTTATGAGGTGAAAGGGGTGAAAAGTGGGGATTGAAAGATTCCCAACGGAGCGTGTAGGGGAGGGTGGGCCACAGTGAGACAGAAAAAATATATTTTAGTATACCGTCTTATTTTTCGATATTTGAGAATATCTTTATATACTGAAATATAAGTTGATTGTTGCTCATCAATTTCATACCCTTAGAATTTCCAAAGCATCCACACGTTTCTGTAAAAATAATAAATTGTGAACATGTTGCAGCCGTCTCACTGTAGCCCACCCGTGGGCCACACTGAGACAGATGATGGTCCACACTGAGACACAGTGAAAAGAATTTATTTTAACTTGTTAAATACATAGACAAACACTAAAACAAAGAATTAATGCCAGAATTCACTACAGCACATTCAGATTCCCAAAATTCACAGAAAATTTGAAATATGACTTTTGTCTATTTGTTTTGCCACATGCACAGGAACCCGTCTGTTGCCTTTAACGGGGACTGAAGCAATATCTGCACCCTATGGGTAAAAAAAAAGAACTGCCTATCATTTTTGCACTTTTTCTTAAGAATTTTACTTGATAATATTCATCATCTAAATCTCGTTTCACTTCCCCGATGCAAAATCTTGAGTGTTTCCCTGAAAACTCAACCAGAACGAAGTCACCTTCCTTAGGTTTGCGAGCAAGTTGATGAAATGTTAGGAGCTCGATTTCTTCATTATCTGAAGAGCTGTCTGTCTGAATTAGAAGAATTTATTTATTTTTATTTGTGGACTTAAAAGCATTTTTTTAAATTTTCTTTCTGGGGGTGTGAGTTGGAATGAAAGATCTCCCCTTTCCTCTCCTAGAAGTTGACTCTGCCCTCTCCTCAGCTTTGGGGTAACTCCGTATATCTTTCTCACTCTCTCACTGTAGCCCACCCTACTGTGTCTCACTGTGGCCCACTTGCGACATGTAAAAACAATTATGTCTACTATCTCACCTACAATACTGAACAAGCTGACAATTCCAATAATTATTTAGTAATATGTATGTATTTCGACCATATCATATTCATTAATGTACAATAATACACATAACTATTAAAACAAAACAACAAAGGAAGAAAATTTTACTTTTCTTACCTCAAAAACGAAGATGTTGTTTATCTCCTACATAACATTCTTCTTTCAAAGAGTAAACAATATCAAAATGTCTGCTACCAGGAGAGCCAACCTCTAAGAAATATTAAAAAATGTCCCTCTTTCAAAAAACAGATTTAATGAGCTTGTCTCACTGTGGCCCATTTCTCACTGTGGCCCACCTTCCCATATATCTTAAACGACATAGGCGAGGAGTTAGAAACTCAGCGAAAAAAAATCAGCATAAAAAATAAGTAAATAGGCCTATGTGTTTGCCCGTTTTTTCATAAATCCAATTTAAGGGGCCAATGGCGTGGGGTGAAATTCTGGGGGGGGGGGCGGGAGGGGGACAGGAAAGAAAGTGTCCTAACTGATTGACTGACTGACTCACTCATCAAAATCAGGGGGAAAACTGCTTTAAAGTAAGTAAATAGCATTTCAACAGTTTTTTTTTTTCAATCAAATTGAAGGAGTTCATCGTGAGGGGTGAAATTATGAAGAAGAAAATTGAAAGAAAATGTGCTGACTCATTCACTCACTCATCATCGACCTTATAAAAATATTGAAGTTGGAAACAAGACATTTCGGGGATATGTTCGTTGTATGTCAAAACCGTACACAAAGGGAGGTTTCTTGGATATTCAGGTTCTAAAGGGGTCTTAAGGGTGTTAAACCTGCATTTCATTGAATAACAATATCTCACAATTGGTTTCATTTGTGGATGTGATACTCGGCATATCAACTAATCATTAAAAATAAGCAGACATGTGTCTAAGGGTTTTTCGATGTGGTGTATTATTATGAGGTGAAAGGGGTGAAAAGTGGGGGTTGAAGGATTCCTAACGGAGCATGTAGGCCTATCTCTTAAAAGACATAGGCGAGAAATTTGAAACTCAGCGAAAAAAAAATCAGCTTAAAAAGTAAGTAAATCGGTGTTTGACTGTTTTTTCATAAATTAATTTAAGGGGCCAATGGGGTGGGGTGAAATTCTGGGGGAGAAAAGGAGAGAAAGTGTCCTAACTGACTGTCTAACTCACTCACTCATCAAACTCAGGGGAAAAAGACAGCTTAAAAAATAAGCTAATAGGTTTTCAAGCGTTTTTTCATCAATCCAATTTAAGGGGCCCATGGGGAGGGGTGAAATTCTGGTAAAAATAATTGAAAGGAAATGTCCTGTGTGACTCACTCACTCATCACGCCCAGCGAAAACTATTAAAGTTGGAAACATGAAATTTTGGGAATATGTTGGCTGTATGTCAAAAACGTCAACTAAGGAATGATTTTTGTTTATTCGGGTTTTAGAGAGGTGTTAAGGGAATAAACGTGCATTTCAATGAATAACGATATCTCATGAGTTGTTTCTTTGGGGATGTGATATTCGGTATATAAACTAATCATTAAAAATAATCAGACATATGTCTAAGGGTTTATCGATATGGTGTATATTATGAGGTGAAAGGGGTGAAAATTGGGGGTTGAGGGATTCTTAACGGAGCGTGTATCTCTGAAACGACATAGGCGAGAAGTTTGAAATTCGGCGGGAAAAAACAGCTTAAAATGAAAGTAAATAGGTGTTCGATCGATTTTTCATAAATCCAATTTAAGGGGCCCTTGGAGTGGGGTGAAATTCTTGGGGGGGGGGGGGGAGGAAGGAAAGAAAGTGTCCTAACTGATTGACTCACTTACTCACTCATCAAACTCAGGGGGAAAACAGCTTTAAATAAGTGAATAGGTGTTTGACCGTTTGTTTCATAAATCCAATTTAAGGCGTTCATGGGGATGGATGAAATTATCAAAAATAAATGAAAGAAAATGTCCTGACTGACTGACTCACTCATCATCGCCCAACCAAAATTATTGAAGTTAGAAACATGAAATTTTGGGGACATGTTCGTTGTATGTCGAAAACGTCCCTAATCATTAAAAATAAGCTGACACAGTCATGTCTAATGGTTTTTCGATGTAGTGTATATTATGAGGTGAAAGAGATGAAAAGTGAGGGTTGAAAAATTCCTAACGGAGCGTGTATCTCTTAAACGACATAGGCGAGGGTGTGAAACTCGGAGGAAATGAATCAGCTTAAAAATAAATAAATAAATAAATAAAATAAATAGGTGTTCGACCGGTTTTTTTTTCATAAATCCAATTTAAGGGGCCTATGGGGAGGGGTGAAATTCTGGAAGAAAAACGTCCACTAAGGAAGGATTTTTGGATGTTCACTCTCTTCGACCAACCAAAACTATTAAAGTTAGAAGAATGATATTTTGGGGATATGTTTGTTGTGTGTCGAAAACGTCTATTAAGGAGAGATTTTTGGGTATTCAGGTTCTAAAGGGGTGTTAACGGGGTTAAACCTGCATTTCATTGAATAACAATATGACACGACTATGACGCGAGCGAAGCGAGGCTAAAAATGAGATGGTGTGTGTCTGTGTATTACTCAATCACGCAAGTACCACTGGTCCGATTTACATGAATTTTACATGGAAGTAGCTGATTTACCTGGTTAGCATATAGGTTACTTTTGATTTCAATACTTTGCACTATATAAAGATGGCGTCCATTTTAGTGACATCACTACACCCTTTGGTTTCAAACTTTCATATTTCCATTTCAAATAAACAGAGAACGCTAAGAAATAGCAAACTTTTGATGGCATATACGAGGTTTAAAATTCATTTTCTATCCGAAAGGTATCTCCAACGGTTAGTGAGTAAAACCTAAATTTGTGCTATAAAACACGGTCAACACCGAGCGGTGTAGTTGGACAAAATGTTCCATCCTTAATCTCCCTCTGCGCAGCACCTCGCTCATCCCCTGTTTTAACTGTCACCTTCACATTTTAATTTATTTATGACGCGTAGCGAAGCACGGGTACTTCAGCTGGTATACAATAAATCCATCCCCTTTAAACATCCACCCAGCACAACATGCGACGCAACAATTCACTTGTCGTTCCCTGAAAGTGGTAATACAATCACAGGCATACCTAGCTCAGTGAGACAATACATAACAATTCGACGATTCATCGACAGACACCGTTCGCCCTTACATTACACGTAAACGAAACACGTGTCAAAACTCCTATACTTGAGCTTACATTTATTTCTGACATATATTGAGCGACAGTATCAACTTGGATAACCAATCCCATTTATTATTTATTAAACAATTATTCTTGCCAGAATATGTTTATACTTAAGTGGCTCCTTACAACTTCGCGCATATTTTCATTTACTTGGTTTCCTTGACTTACATCTCCCATTTTAATATTTATAATTTTTACTTAATATTTTGAAATCACTGATCATTTTAAATATCGCAATCTCCTTCATTATATTTTTTTTAAATTCATCGGTCCCTCTTTCCAGATCCTTTAGTTACATTTATTAATTTTTGGGGGGTTCCATATTGATTTACTTTTACCAGGCACATGATTCACTTGTGCTCATTCAACAAACCATGATAAATATGGATACATTTCACAATATAATTTGTAATGGTACATGGTTTTACAACAATATAATAAAATCATTTGTACTCACCCAGCTCTGGTGGTCGGCCAATTTTGTGGAGTGTTTCGCCCACCAGCGTCATGTTAAGCAAAACATATCGACACCATGGTGCGCAATTTTAACACTTTCCTTTCCATATAATTTTCTTACCCTTATGATTGACATAAGTACACTTTTCACAATATCGCTTTTATATAAAATTCCCTTTACGCTGGGAATATTTAACACTAAAATATTTCTTAACACTTACAAAAATTAATTAAATTCACTGCTTTTTACACACGTGTACATTTCACGTTGCTGAATATCATGTCCTACAACACTATATTTACAATGGTGGTTACACATATAAACGTGTAACAGTTTATTCCTGTCGCATCTCCAGTCGTAGGTTAGATAGCTTCTCCGTGCCGTATTCCCTGGACGAATGTTTATTTCTGTACTGTTCTATCTGGGTTTTCTGTCCTATCGCGACTTCGTCCACTCCGGGTACTTGATTATCGAGTTATGGTGCTACTTGCACCGAGTTTCGAACTCGTATTACTTTCACTAACTTGACCCTTACCAGGGTTCAAACTCAACTTGTCCTGCTAACTAGCGTAGTATTTGACTGTCTTATAACATGTGGCCATCACTTGGATCCTCAGTATCAACTTGTATTGCCCGTACTAGGCTTCAAACTTGCAGATTACTAGCGTACCGTGTAACTTGGCACCTCTCTGGGTCCAGTATGACTTACTGTATCTGCTTACTTACGTAGCGTCCCCCTCTGGGGTTCCAGATCAACTGACTGTAGTGTAACGACCCCTCTGGGGTTCGGTGTATGACTGTAACGAAGTATAGTTTCCCCCTCTGGGGTTCAAGAACGACTGGCGGTGCTCTCTAGCGTAACGTCCCCCTCTGGGGTTCGATGTATAGGACTGACTTTGACTCTGTTTCTCCGGCCTTATATCTGATTTGAATAAAAATATAGGTCTTTGAGCACTTCTGAGGTTCAACTTCTGTTTCCCTGCTCACATCATATTTACAAAAATATATCCTTGTATGGGAAGTTATGCAGGTTCCAAACATCTTTCGCGGAGCGGAATTCGCTCGTTCACTTATTTTTAATTAATTCATTAAGGTAATTACTGCTGGGCGTGGGCGATAATTTCTCCCTTTCATCCGCGTGTATCCTTGCGCTGAGGTACGATTCTGGGGTTCAAGAACGACTGGCGGTGCTCTCTAGCGTAACGTCCCCCTCTGGGGTTCGATGTATAGGACTGACTTTGACTCTGTTTCTCCGGCCTTATATCTGATTTGAATAAAAATATAGGTCTTTGAGCACTTCTGAGGTTCAACTTCTGTTTCCCTGCTCACATCATATTTACAAAAATATATCCTTGAATGGGAAGTTATGCAGGTTCCAAACATCTTTCGCGGAGCGGAATTCGCTCGTTCACTTATTTTTAATTAATTCATTAAGGTAATTACTGCTGGGCGTGGGCGATAATTTCTCCCTTTCATCCGCGTGTATCCTTGCGCTGAGGTACGATGACGTCATGCTTCGTCAGCACTTCCCTGAATGTTTAATGTTAAAGAATATTAATGCTTCAAAACTTCTTATTTCCAACTTTATTCACTGTGAGGTTTATCTTCTTTAATAATTGTGCACAGTTTTCGAAATATTTCAAATTTCATGTCCTGAGTCTCCGACTTCCACATGCCATCATTGGTTTTTACCTGACCAAACTCTAGAACAGAGTATCGGAGTGATACTTCACGAATATAGTTCGCCTTCTTATCGATGACTTAATGTCTTGTGAATCATTCTGAAACTGCCGAGTTGTTGCGTGACTCATTGCTTGCACCACTGGACGAAATTTACCACTCATAAGCTAGATCTAATTAAATCTTAATGGCTATTTACTACATCCTGGGCTTGGTTTAGTCATCTGCGTGTACCACTGCTTGTTTCATAACTGGCTTTCATTTAGACTACTTCTTGGGTTGTAGTTTAAGTTACCAACTTTAACAGAGGATTACGGGTTCGCACCTCTTGTGCCATATTCAATAAGGGCACACTAAGCACGATCAATAATACAGAGAGGATGCACCCCTGCCGAACTCCACTTGTGGCATCCACATAATCCGTGAGCTTTCCCTCGTGTAATACTGTGGTCTTTGTACATTTCCTTCAGGAGACTCAGGATCAAACAAGGTATTCAATATTTCACCAAAGTTCTCCACATTTCAGTTCACTGAAGTAAACGCTCTCTCGAAGTCTATGAATGTTAAATACAGTGTGTCTTGCCATTGACTACTTTGCTCCAAACTTATTTGTAGGGCATTTATGAGATCAATGTAGCTGCGATGTCTAATAAACCCAGCCTGTTCATTCCGGAAGCGCTATCCTATCGCATCCTTTACTCTATTTAGAATTCTTCTGCACTATATCTATTATTTTACGGTTTAAAAGATCATTGACAAGCGTGAGGAACAGAAGAGAAGCCGATGAAACTAGTGGTCACCATCTAGTGGTTGCGAAGTTTAAATAGAAAATACAGGTTGCTTCAAAGACGAATGAAACCATAAAGAGGACGTCTAATGTACAAAAGTTAAAGAACGAAGAAAGGTGGAAAGAATTCAGTTAGGAGTTGCAAACCCTCTATAAAGTTCTTTCAAATCCTTAAGAAGATTTTAGTGTCGAAGAAACATGGAAATTGTCAAGATTATGTTAATAACAAGTGAAAAAGTAATTGCTTACTGGAACTATCAGCAGAAATACTGGATGTCGGAGAGAACATGGGACTTTTGAAAAATGGCTACAATGATCCAAAGCAGGATAAGGCAGAAAATGTTAGAACAGAATAAGGCAGAAAACGTTAGAAGCCCAATAATGATATACTCGGAAAGAAATCAAATGGTTACAAAGAGTTTGAAAGAGAATAAATGAAGATTGAATGATCAACAGGCACGACTTGCAGATAACGCAGAGAAAAAGGGTGACACGATGCAACTGTACAATATTACTTGAAAACTGTTCAGATGTGGTTACAGGAAGAGTAAACCATTGAAGGATAAACCAGCAGGATATTTGTAGAGCAAAGAGGAGATAAATGCTAAGGAAATGCAAGAAGTGAGTGAAGATTTAGACAACGAAGACATATCCTCCTACAAGAATAGAAGTTAGTCTGGCTTTGAAACAATTAAAGAATGGGAACGCGCCTAGTATTGACGACATAGTCCCATAAATACTAAAAGTCCCAAATAAGGTGACACTACGGTTTCCAAACATTGGACACAAAAGAAAACACTTTTTTAAAATACCAAACATTCAAACCTCTTAACCATAATTAATTCCTTTTCTTTCGAAAGCATCAAAACACGATTTCATTCTTCGGCATAACGGGTGCATTATACACACCATAGTAATTAATCCTGTTTACTTATTGTTGTATCCATCTCACAAGGGAAGATTACGTGACTGGGAGAAGACGCTCTAGAATGCCACCAGATATTTCGTGTAGTCAGAGAAATAGGAATGCATGTAGGTATTCTTAATTACATCAATGTTTAAAGTCAGCAACCTTAATACTTGGCGATTCAAATCATTTTACAGCATAAACCACCACCATACTATCCATAAATCTCGCTCCCACAGGGTTTCTCAACTAGTGGGACCTGGATTAGATACCTCTAGACCCCAGCTGAGCACGTCATTGTATCTACTTGCGTGTGCAAAGCTCCTCTCTTTCATCTTTCTGTCGACCTCCATTGGTCCATTCTTGTCCTCTTTCTAAAGTTAATTTCATTTTCCTGGGTCAATTACCCCATATCCTTTCTTTCCTGACGTCTTCATATTCCTAACGGTCATACCTCTTTTTTGTCTTTCTTTCCACGGTTGCCCCTGCCTATTTTAAAAACCATGAAGGGTCAATTAGTGTGCAGTTCACTATATTTTATCCATTGACTGTGTGCCCAACATTCTTCTCTTTCTCTTTCCTATTTGCCTTTCATGGCTCTCCTTCCTTCTGAGTCATTCAGTTCTTTCTTCTTTGTCACATTTTTTACTACTTTTTCGCACGTTAGTTAGTTAGTTGCGATACTAGTATACCAGTTGCCAACTCAACACCTGAGGAAGATCTCCGCTCTCTGTTCCAACTTGTGCCTCCGCCTTGGCGCGGAGCGGGTCGAGTATTTAAAGCTATCATAACTACAAGAGACCTTTTAGCGCATGGACCTTTGATTCACTACGATTGAAAATGTATCTACAGTATTTTCACTGAACCAAGTAGCCTATATTTTCCTATTATTTGTGGATCGTCCCTGCTGAAACCAGACGCCCTGAGGTTATTAAAAACGGACTCTCTAGCGTGGGCCGAGCAAACACTGCACATCGATACGCTAATCAAATACACAGTTATTTCGCCACCTCTTCAAATGTTCCCTCTAGACCAGAGGTTCTCAAAGTGGGGGGTCCAGAGAGTGATAAAGGAGGAAACGGCTCCGATTGAAATATTTATATTTCATAACAAATATTGCTAGCTATCCTCATATCCATGAACCTATCATAGGCAGAAAGCTCCCACGACCATTCAAAACTAATAAACTAGTACTTTTGCTGTCTTATTTCACAAGAACTGAACAGTAGGTCCTGCCAGCGGGAATTCGGAGAAAAGGTGTCGAGTAACATTTCCCACACTGCACCCTTTCGCCTGCCACCCGCAGCTACAAACAATAAAACAATTAAACTACTGACCAAAATCTTCTACTTGTTCCAAATGAACAAGGAATAATATAAGAATAAAACAAATATTGTATTAAAACACATGGTTTCCTTTAAAACCAACAATTCATAATTATTTTCACTTCCATAAAGTATCTATCTTAAAGTTCCATATAACTACGAGCTCCTTTGGCTCGATATTTTCCAATAATAATGGTGTCATTCCTTTGTACACCTCAAAAACTATTTTTATCTTTTCTTATCATCAAAACAAATATATAATTACATTTAAAATTACATGTTAATTATCTACTTCAATATTTGGGCACTTCACATGTTCTCAGCATTTACTATCTCTCTCAAGTTTTACAAATTCATCACGGTGATCGGGAAAAAAAACGTGTGTACTCCAGAGTTATAAAGATTACTTGACAAAGTCAAAAACTATGATTACTCCCGGAACCTAGTTATCTTCATTTAACTCGTGGAATCCTACTTCCATACAACGTTACAATAGGGATTGTTATTTATTTTATTTGTCTTATAAGACCATTATCACATAAGAAAACTACGATCTGAACTGGCAAGCGATAATTTCATCTACAAGGACCTTGGTTCAATTCCCGGGTCATTAACAACCTTTAAACACTCACGGTGCATTCATTACTTCTTACAAGACGGCCTTCAGCCACCCCTCCTGCTCCTAGGGTCTGACCGTAATACTTGAGCGTGATTTATGACTGTGCGGGAAACTTCCCGTTTAGTTTGCGGGTGGAGCTCTCTTCAAAGCTTTTAAACAAACCTTCCTTTCATTTTCAGTTCTTTGGGGAGACCTGGCTTTTACTTCACTTATTTTCTTTCAACAATATTATTGGGCTCATAAACCACTTTCGTAACCTTGGCATTTATTAATTGTAAAGGGTCCTCATTGATTGGGAAGAGTAATACACATTCTACGACGAATAATTAGGGGCTTTAACAACAAGAGGATTCTAAGTTCGAATCTCTTAACATGCCTCGGGAACCATTCCCATATTGGAGGACTTATACAAAATGCGATTTAAAGTCGGCCGTGGCCTACATGACCTACGCTCAATAATACCATACATTTGCTCCCTTTTACATAATAACACCCACATGGCCTCGTGATCTACGTCACAATTAGAGGACTTACGACATATCTCAATTCACTGCAATCAACTACCCTTCATAAGTAACTTACCAAGTACTTTAACCTTTACGCGTTCCTAGCGTAACATTCTATTTTAATTGCGCTCCGTTGCGCTATACATTATTTTTAAGCCTATCGTCTTCCAAAGAACTGATAAATTCCATATTAACAATTGATACATATCTCAATTTTTGTCTGTCTGTTAGGTCGTCAGCCCGAAGGCTGGTTGGATCCTCAAATAGTACCGCCATTAGGTTATGTGGGTAGATACCCACAAAAACCCCAGGCAGCGCTATATTGAGGCGTACTAGGCAAGATGAGGAGTGAGGTAGTTTGCCATTGCTTTCCTCACTGAGTCAGAACAGCGGTACTAACCCTATGAGTAGAACCTTTCACAGCATCCACAGGCACTGACTGTGCCCTGAATGTCATTACTAAGCATCACCCATACCTCAGTAGCTTCCATATAATCACAGCCATGAGTGAGACTGAGACATCGGTGAAAAGCCACATTTTACTCTAGCCTGTGCCAACAGACAAATGCAAATATACTGCATTAATCTTTTCCTTTGACAATAATTGCTCTATTTTAATAACATGTGTTAATATCATGTCTTATACTTTTTATTAAGGCTCCAACGCTCTTATGTTCATATCATTCAATTTGATCTTCATTTATATTTCCTTGCCTTGTTATTATTATTATTATTATTCATATTATATCTTCATTCCTTACAAAAGCTCAAAAGCTATTTCTTTCATATAACTCAAATTTACCTTTATTTAAATATCTTTCATGATAATTATTTTTATAACGCTTGCTCTTATAACTTCGTCAAATACACTGACATTTTATTCATACATTTCCTCTACAGGATTTATTCTTTCAAATAATTATTTATAATTTCTCAAAATTCTATTTTTGTTCAGACCGCGTTCTTATTCTGTATTTAGTTATTTAGAAACATCCCTTTTACTCAAAAACTCCGGTGGATTTGTACACAATCATTTCCCGACACCAAAACATAATGAAAATCTTTACTCACATGTTTAAGGTCGTTTTTTGACCCTTCTCCTCGTGCGATGTGTCATTTTTGGCCCACTTTTGAACTTACTCCATCGTGTACAACTTCATTGCATGTACAGATATATCTTGACACATATTTAACACGTATATATTTAACACTAATAACATTTTAAATACACTGGTGTATCCGTTTAGAACACACAATAAAACACTGAAAATATATTATTTTTAACACTAAAATCTTGATATATTTACACTTCACAATTTTTGATCACTAGGCCGCTATTTAAGCCTATCACACGTGACCTCTTGATCTCCCGTCTCCAAGGGTGAAATTTAGTAATGTCGGCTTCCTATCCTCTCTGAATGTGAAAGTCTCGAATCATCTACTTCCTCCCTGCAATAGCACTCCTTCGAATCCCGTTCTGGACGATCTGCTATTCCTCTGACACGAACGGCTCCCCTTTTAGATTCTGTTTATTGATCTTAATGAAAGTCTGTTCTGTTCACGGTCCCCTTGATAATTTATCGGTGACCTATGGATTTTTAGCAATTAATACTTCTTGCGTCTTAGTGCTTTTGAATAGTTCGTCTGCTTTCTTGAAACGAATGTCTATAGTTTCCTGTCTTTTCCTTTGCTTATTCGGTTCTAGTATTTCTAATCTTCGAGAATACTTACGAATCTTATTTCTCTGTCCCTGCTCGGGTTCTTTAAATTAGATAAACTGTTTATCTCTCTGTTACGGTACTTCCGTACGCTATGATACTTTTGGTCGTTTACTTAAAGACCTATCGCCTTGAGTCCTACGTTCGCAGCCTGCTCTGACTATATTTTACGAACTATTCACTGTACACTTTTATACTGTCGGACCTAAATCCTGTAACTAGGATTTTCCTACTTTTTCAAACACGGCGATACTGTACTTTTACTTCTTTACAACTCCTTACGGAGGTACGTAAATTATTGATAACGCGACGCCCGTGGCTATCGGATATTATTCATTCGGTGTGATACAGCGTTTTTCCCCTCAAGGAAAGCTGGTATACTGTCTTCGGTGTGTTTCAGCGTGACGCCCCACACGGACTATCTGAATTCGATGTTTGATGAAGCAGAGTGACGCCCCCTCACGGACTGTCGGAATACTACATGTACTGATGCAAAGTGACGCCCTCCTGGGCTATCGGAAACTGCATGTACTGATGCAAAGTGACGCCCTCCTGGGCTATCGGAAACTGCATGTTTGGCTTGGTGAGGCCAGGAGTTTTAGACTTTTTAGTCAAAAAAGATAAAATCCTAGTCCTTTTCGTGACCAACTTTTGAACTAATTGTCGTGCAATTATAAAATTTATATCTCCAGAAAGCTCGTCTTCTCAACGTCAAATGATCTCATTGCGCATAAGAATCGATCGTGCAATTCGGAGATATTAATTAATTTGTAGTCTTCAGCTGCGTGGGTGTTGCTGTTCATTTTTAATATTCCCCACTCCTCTGGTATCAGTGAATCCCCGATGACGTATACTGCATTTGCTGTTTTTTTCTGTGCAATTATTACAAGGTTTTTCTTTACACAAAAATCTCTAATCCAAAATGATTCATAGTCCAGTGATTATTTACTTATTTTCATTCCTGCAAATGGGTTAAATTTAATTATTATTCTTCTGGCACATCGGCGGTGTGCCGTTTTCCTGCAAGCTAAGCTGGATTTCCGAGTCACGCTTCCTTGTCCTACAGTAAAAATTTTCCACTCGTTCTATTAATATCCATGACCCGCTCCTCTGAAGGAGTCAAGAGGCATGATCTCATCTCCTGAACACCTGGTCCTCGCCGCTTGCACAACGTTAGGCTAGAATCCTGGCTTGATATTTCTCTATGTTACATTAGAAACTGTATGTTTCTTTCATTTCTTCACCAAATACATGGATTCGACCCCTTTTGAGCCAATGGTACATGGGTTCATTACCAAGCACTTAACAACCACTAATGACAATAAGTCGCTTGAAACTGTGACCGCCATTTCCTTACAATAATATATTCTTCTATATCTGCCATTGGCTAACGGCCAAGCCATGTTGAAACATCGGATCCCATGAGAACTCCGCAGTTAAGCAACATTGGGCGTAGTCGGAACTTGGATGGTGTGCCGGTTCTAGGCACTGCGCGCTGTTGGACAACATAAGGCAGTAGCGGCTATTCAGGTGAAGGGAGTGAAGAGCCTCTTCACTAGCTATCTCGTAAGATAAACATTATATTTTCTTATTTAAATGAAAATGTTGCAGTTGTCTTGCGCTATTTTATCGTGTATTCATATAGTGTACTGTTATTTCTACAGTCCGTTGCTAGAAGGTACGCAAGTGAGGCTCACAGATTACCTACTGGCGAGGCTCTATGACGGCCTTGTGTCAGTTGAACTCCCTGTCGCTAGATTGTGCTGTCGTAACTTGGAAGAGAATCTGCAGGAGACGAAGTAACGTGTTTACGTCAGCCACTTCGTCTCGTTGCCATGGCAACCTGACATCGGGTGTGACGTCATTACCTGCCGTTAGACAGTCGAGTGAAGACTTTGATGTGTCTCCAAGCCAATACGTCAAGTCCAGTTGTTGAAAGTTGGCGTTGCGGCAGGCTTCTTTTCTTTTATGCTGAAGCTTGTATTTATTTTCCCAATAAATAATATTTATTTATTACGTTACTTACCCTGTTGTTGATGAAAGTTGATGGCTTTTAGTGTAATAATATTTCCAGTGAAAGACACGGTATTACTTTTATTAGAAATTCCCTTCAGTAGGTGGAAAGACGAAGACAAAGGGGAGTTATTAAATTGTGGACGGCCAAATTAATTAATAGAACTGTGTACTAAAAAGATATTAAGAAACCCGGCAAATGTTATAGCCTTCATTGCAAGGGATCATGGTTCGAGCAGTTCACATGCTTGTGCAGTAGTTGTATTCTTAAAAACAACCTGTTCTGTTAGCCTTGCTTACTCTTTAGTAACAAATGTGGTGTGTGGAATCAACAAGTTTCGGTGATTTCCAAAACATTAGGCCTACGCGCGGGTTGAACAAACACAAAGACAGAGAGGAACATTTGAAGTGCCAGTTACAGATTAGAACACCCAAAAGAAACACTACCACGTTATCTGACGCCTTGAGGGGAAATGCAAGACTACAGTGCTTGCAGAAAGTTTAGGGACATGTCTAAATTTCGTTTGATGCACATTTGTCCCTAAAGTAACACCATTTCAGTCATTGTTTTACTTGATATTATTAGTCATCTATATGAGGGGTTTTCGTTTACAATTTCGCTGCTCTAGATCTAATACTTTTGGAGGCGGAATGTTTTTTTGTAAACAAGGCTAAAAAAACTGTTTTTCTTAAAAAATGTTTTCTTTCTCAAAAACTGCTAGTCCTACTGCTATGTAATTTTTACTGCTGTTTTTATACTATATAGCAATCATAAAAATAACAACCTTGGAAAATATACTACTTATTTGGTCGCCTCTCAAAAAACGTTCTTCCCCAGTACGGTAATTTTGGTGGCAAAATTGGTCAATTTCGTTTCGCGATAACTTCCGATTAGGAACACTTCGAGCTATTCTGACTACGCAGTTGTTTTCTCCGTGTCTTGTTTGTGATGGATCGGCTGTGGGTACTTTCTCGAAATGTTGCCAATTGGGAGTTATCATGGAACGAAATTGACCAATTTTTCCGCCAAAATTACCGGGGAAGAAAGTTTATTTGAGAGGCCATCAAATGAGTAGTAATTTCTTTACCTAGGTTGTATTTTTATGTTTATGATTGATATATTGTAGTAAAACAGCAGTAAAGATTTCATAGTTGTAGGATTAGCAGTTTTTGAGAACAAAAACATTTCATTAGTAGGAAAAACAGGTTTTTTTTGCCCTGTTTACAAAAAGGTAAAACATTCCATCTCCAAAAGTATTAGAGCTAGAGCAGTGAACTTTTTAATGAAAACCCCTCATATAGATGTCTAATAACATAATGTAAAACAATAACTGAAATGCTGTTACTTTTGGGACAAATGTGCATCAAACGAAATTTAGGCCTGTCCCTAAACTTTCTGCAAGCACTGTATGTGGAGTTACATATAATGAGAATGTGACTTTAAATAGGCTTGTAATTGGAGTTGTTCTATACTTGAGGTCTCACTCTCGTCATAACCTCTGGAAGAGAGTTCCTATGAACTTCAAACTTTACTGTAACTCGTGGGAACTTTAAGGAATTATATTAATTCTATTAATGCAGGCAATGGCCATGCATTTTCTTTGCAGGGCGGGTCAGGGAACGGATTTTGGAAGGAAATCGGCCGTGGACCTATTGAAAGGAACCATCCCAGCATATGCCTGGTGGTGAAAATGAGAAGTCACAAAAATCATTTTCAGGACGACCGAGTAGATATTTTAGCTTTAAAATACGAAAAAAAAGCAATATTCACAAAAGCAATCAAGCACTGCTGAAATTAGAGTTTCGCTCTTCACCTGATTTTTGATCTACGAGCCGCCACTGACATAAGGAGGAGCGGAAAGGCCCTGGCCACCCTTCCGCACGTAAACTCCGGCTGGGGGAAGCCTCTTCGGAGGCTCGGACCTGCCTTCGGGCAGAATACCGATTAATTTTTTTTTAATCTGCCATTGTCGACTTGAATCAGCCAGGCCTTTGCAGTCAGTTCAAAGACAGTTAGTGGACAGTGGAATTGTAGTGCGTGTTCAGTGGAAGTGCTTAGCCCGATTTACAATAAACTGATGCAGGTAACGCCATTACTCATCAATAGGCGGCTTATTAGCAGTGGTAAAAAGATACCCCATGAAAGTGATAGTGCTTGCCCTCCTTCTGAAAGAAGAAAAGGAGGGGCGGGGGTTCGCTAAATATTTCATGTTTCAGAAGGGGTGCGCGAAAGAAAATGTCTGAGAACCCCTGCTATAGACTGTCGTATCTCAACTTACTGTATACATTTAAGATCATTTGTTTCCACCTCTTATATAACTCTCTCCTCTTTCATTATCTTGAAAGTAATGTATTTTACTGTTGATTCAAGCTGTTGTTGTTTTCTTGAAAAAACAATTTGAAATTCCTTTCATCGTTACAGCGTTACTAACCTTTGGATTTACTTCACCATAAAATTGAATTACTCGGTTGCTCTTGTGTACCAATGGGATGAACGCAGAAAAGGCTTATACCGAAGGAAATATAATATACAGTAATATCAAATTAGTATTGAATTGGTCATTTATACGTGGTTTATGTTTTAGTTTATTTTTCATATTTTCAAATATATTTCCGCTTTACAGGGTGATGAACACAATTTGTAAAAATTATTAAACAAGCAACTTCCGTATTTTCGTCTCTACCGGGATAACTAACACACGATTCTTATAAAAGACGTCTGTACAATGGGGTAAGTTATTGCCCAATCAGAGTTATCAGTTCAGGTTTTCCAATTAAGGAATGTAAATTGTCAGGAGCTTTTTGTTGTTACAGGTCCCTTGTTTGGAAAAGATTTCAACGACGGTGAGTCCACGACTTAAATTTTATACAGTTTTTTTTAATTCTTTAAGTATGTTATGTCCAATGTTTTAATTGCCATGACGATATGAAAATCGTATTAAAAATTAACAAATTGTATTGAGAGGTCAAACTGATCAACCCTAGACTGTTATGTGAGAATTTCATAAGTGCTATTGACTGAAGAAGGCTCAAAATGAACCGAAACATTTGTGACATCACTACACCCTTTAGTTTCAACATTTCATATTTCCATTTCAAATAAAAAGAGAACACTAAGAAATAGCAATCTTTTGATGGCATACACGAGATTTAACATTTAATTTTCTATCCAAAAGGTCCTTATCAATTTTCGTGTGTCTCCAACGGTTAGCGAGTTAAACCTAAATTTGTGCAATAAAACACGGTCAACACCGAGCGGTGCAGTGTATCTCTACATAATAAAAATGAAAGTTTGTTTTCTGAATTTCTGCGGAAATTTGAGTTATTTACACGTTTCAGACTGTTTTATGATGGATGCGCACGAAAATATTGTTTGTCTGTCTGTCTGTCTCTCTGTCTGTTTGTTTTTCTGTGGACAACTTTGTTCCCTTATAACTCGAGAACGGCTGGGTGTATCAACGAAAAATTTGGCACAGATATCCATCAGAGGCACGACACTAATCATTGATGTAACTCTTCTCCGTACCTCTCATAAACGGGGGCCAACCCCCTTAAAATACATGCTGAAATATGCGTTGAAGGACGCGACAAAGCTCATTTTCAGCCCCTCAATGGGAGAGACAAAACTCGAACCGCAATTTAAGGCCCTAAAATCAACCGTTTTTGAGATATTTTCAGAAAACTAATTTCATTTAATAAACTAATGAAGGAATGCAAGCCGGTTACCATACCAACAGATTATCCGAGGTCCATCTACTTCTGTAAGACGCAATGCAATTCCATTAATTACATTAGTGTGAAAGTTTGCAAACGGCTAGAAGGTTATCACGGAACCAAATGAAGCTGTAAAATTCATCAATACGTGTCAAGGGGTCAAGGGGAACTCTAGATTTTTTCACGCGATTTACACCTGCGGGTGTGGTACGGCAGGTCTATTATATTCCTATCCTTATATTATATTATTAGTAATAGTATTATATTATGGCGTACAACGACGAGACAAATACCCTCGGTGCCCGAAACAAAACTCGGGGGCCCTAAAGAGTCCTCGAAAACTACATAATAAGGCTCTAAAACCAATAGTTTCTGAAATATTCCCAGAAAACTATATCAATTTAATTTAAGAAACTAATGAAGGAATGCATATCGGTAACCATGACAAGATTATCTCAAGGGGTGGCAACAAACTTTCCATCTATTTCTGTAAGAAGCAATGCCACTCCATTTATTACATTTCTGTGAAAGTTTGCAAATGGCTATAAGATCATCACGGAACCAACGTAGACTGTATAATTCATCAATGCAATTAAGGGGGTCAAGGGGTGACCAAGAATGTTTTCATGCAATTTTCACGTGCGACATATAGTACAGAAGGTCTGTTATATCTCCAAACAGCAACATAATTTTCAAAAATTCCGGAATTGAATCAGCATTTTTTGCGGCTTTTAGGAATTTGGGCCATTTGAGGCCAAAGAACCTGAATTTTCATGCACCACTAGCCTTTATAATTTATGAAAGAGGTCTTCCTGTGTATGGGGACCTAACACAACGTAGAGGGTCAGTGTTATGTGGCGTGTATTGCGTTTCGTCTACAAGGCTTTCAATTCTATTTCACGTCAGGAAGTACACGTTAGGTGAATTAGGTTGAGAGGACCTTTTAAATAATCTTTTTTTTTGTCGACAAACAGGTTCATCGTAAGGATGATTTTGTGTGATACTGTGTGGTAGATATACCCATATTTGGATATCTGGGTGATATGTTGTAGACAATAGAATTGTCCGTCTATCTTTCTGTGTATCTTTATGTACGCCTATAACTCGTGTTCGGATGCTTGGTGGATCGTAAAATTAGGTATGGTAACCATGAGAGTCAATACACCAATCATTTATAAAACTCTTCACCGTACTTTTCATACAGTAGAAGGGTGGATATAGGGAAGAAAAGTTTCTAAATACATGCTAGAATAGGCGAAATATAAAAATTATCCTAGAAGGACGACCAAAGCATATGTTGCGCTTCTCAATGTCAGACACAAAATTCGGGAGTCTATAAAGGGTCTCCGAAAACCACATTTTAAGGCCCTTAAATTAACAGTGTGTGTGATGTTCCCAGAAAACTAACTTCGTTCTGATAAACTTATGAAGGAATGACAAACCGCTAACCATTGGAACAGTAGCTCAATTGATAATGTCTGGTGTTAACACCAAACACCGTTCGAAGAACGGGTACTTCTGCTAGTAGTTTATAAGGATATCTTGTGATTTTAAAAAATGTATTGTAAAGTGGATATTTTTATAATATATTGAATTACTCTCCCTATCGTTTCAGATTCCACTAAAAACTATATCCATGTACACAAGTCTTCGCATGGAAAGTAAAGTTGGTAACGCTCTCAAATATCTAGTTGCTTTGATTAATACAAAGAATATTCTGAAAAGTAATCTTGTCATCTTATGGAAACATGCAGTGGAAAATCTTGTACGCCAACAACAAGCAGTGAACTATTTCTTGACGTGTTAGCCTCTTCACAGACCAGAACATCGAAGATACCGCTTAGATCTTGAGGCAACTTCCATTAAAGTAGTAGAACTGTAATAATAATAATAATAATAATAATAATAATAATAATAATAATAATAAATGGAATTCGGGCTGGAGAAATGTAAGACGCTGAACATTATGAAAGGCAAGCTGCAAGAAGGTGTATATGAAACAGCTCAGGGCCAGCAGATTGCAACAATGCTCACTAGCGAGACCTACAAGTATCTGGGAATGAAGCAAGTCAGACACATAGAACACTCAGTAGTGAAACAAGATCTGACGAAGGAATTTGTCAGAAGATTTAAGCTTGTTTCTAACACCAGCCTCAACAGTAAAAACTTGGTTAAGGCAATCAACGCTTATGCTGTCCCTATTCTTAGTTACTCGTTTGGGGTCATCAAGTGGAGTAAAACTGACATTGCAAGTTTAGAACAGAAAATTAGAACATCACTGACCAAGTCACGAAAACACCATCCCAGGACATCTGTGGAACGAGTCATGTTACCGAGACATATGGGTGGGAGAGGAATTGTTGATATAAACAACCAAGTAGCTCGACAGATCTATGAGCTAAGAAAATACTTCTGTTCTGTATCGAACCATTCGATGCTGCACAGGGCTGTCACAGAAGCAGATGATTCAACTCCACTACTCTTAAGTCAGCAAGAGACTCAAATTCAGGTGCGCAGTTATTTGGATATATTCAATGCCTGGTTGTCCAAGCCACTACACGGAAGACATCCCAATGAAGTCATCCAAACTCACGTCGACAAGCTAGCGTCGAACTTTTGGTAGATTTCTGGGCAGATGTTTCCTGAAACAGAAGGCTTTATGATGGCTATTCAGGACCAGGTTGTCCCCACGAGGAACTACCTAAAGTTCATAATCAAGGATGCATCTGTGCAAGATGACCATTGCAGATACGGTTGCCCAACATCTGAGACTGTTCAGCATATTATATCAGGTTGTCGCCATTTTGCAGGGACAGAATATAGGAAGAGACATGATTTTGTTGCCAAGATAGTCCATCAAGAATTGGCTATACAACTTCAACTGCTGAGCCAAGAGAAAGTGCCGTACTACAAATATGCTCCTGGAAGTGTACTGGAAAATGACAGCTTTACGTTGTACTGGGATCGTACTGTATTGACAGACCAATCAGCTGTGCACAACAGACCTGATTTAGTTCTTGTTGACAAATGCTTGAAGCACACCACCTTCATAGATGTGGCGATCCCAAACAGTGGCAACATACTAACAAAGCATGTTGAAAAGCTGTCAAAATACACAGAGCTTTCAGAACTGATAAGGAAGCAATGGCACATGGCACAAGTCAGGACAGTTCCTATTATTATCTCCAGCACTGGCGTGATTCCCAACAACTTAAAGGAATCGCTCACGGCGTTGAAATTAGACCCAGGCCTCTTCAAACTGATGCAGAAAACAGTCATACTTTCTACGTGTCGCGTAGTAAGGCTGTTCTTGGGCAATCAGGCCTGAAGCAATGAGGGGAATATGAAGCTACTGCAGTCACCAAGAATTTGCTCCTTGTGATATGTACGGTATCTGGGATTGTAAATGTTTTCTTTCCAGCAAATGCTGAGAATGTGTAAGCGCATGCGCAAAATAAATAATAATAATAATAATAATATCGTATGGCCTCGGGTGCCGGGTGCAAGCTTTGTTATTTGACACCCAGAGGGTAGCTTGCATGTCAAATTTCGTTGTTCCTTGAAGTACTATGAAAAACAAGAAGGTTAGATATCTAAGCTCCTTGAACACTATAGCGCTTCCTAGTAGAGAAATGAGGACCTTTCTGTTGGCGGAAACTCCCGATATTAATTTTGCCATTATGAACACGGCCTACTGAATTCAAATGGGTTCTTTGACATGCCAACAATGTTTGACATGCATGTCGTAATTATTGCCGCCTTTCAAAAATCACTTACCACGGCCAGGAGCGAACCTGAAAGCTTGGGGTTAGTAGACCGAGACGTTAACCACTCACCCACCGTGGCAAGCTAGTAGTACTGTAGTAGTAGTAGTAGTAGTAGTAGTAGTAGTGATCATTTTCATTATCATTCTTATCCTCATTGTTCCGCCCTATCCCTTAATACAACAATCACCAATTACCTTTCAATACACTAAGTCGCGTGAGTATTAATTTCTTTCATTTTAGCTCTGTACCGATAAATCGTTTAAATTCAAAGTAAATGACTGCACTTATGTGCAAAGTTCCCCAATTACGATTTATGTAATTTGGTAGCTGTGGTAGCACACTACTGGCCAATTATCCTCACACAAGACTTCATCAACCAAACCACACGCTATTTCCGCCAGCACACACTCGCCGGAGTGAGAGTATTCGATCATTTGCAATTAACTCGCATTTCGAACAAATTGCTGCAGCTTGGGTAATGAAACGTTCAGGTGCAGGATAAACTCCGCTAATACAAAGTCAATATGCTTCTGTTGTGGTCGAAAGGTATGTATTGGAACTGTTTTCCTGCATAACATTAATACCAGGGCTCGAAATTTTAGGTAAATAATTATTTTTATATAAATAAAAATTTAAACTTTTTTGTATAAATACGTAAATTCCTGCTCTTCACTTATCTATTATATAAAACTAAGTGTCCTGACTGACTGACTGACTGACTGACTGACTGACTGACTGACTGACTGACCGACTCATCATCGCCCAGCCAAAACTATTAAAGTTAGAAACATGAAATTTTGGGGATATGTTCGTTGTAAGTCGAAAACGCCCACTAAGGAAGGATTTTTGATATTCAGGTTCTAAAGGGGTGTTAAGGGGGTACACCTGCATTTCATTGAATAACAATAAATCCGGATTGGTTTCATTGGGGGATGTGATACTCGGCATATAAGCTCATCATTAAAAATAAGAAGATACGTGTCTGAGGGTTTTTCGATGTGGTGTATATTATGAGGTGAAAGGGGTGAAAAGAGGGTGTTGAAGGATTCCTAACGGACGTGTATCCCTTAAACGACATAGGCGAGGAATTTGAAACTCAGCGGCAAGAAATCAGCTTAAAAAATAAGTAAATAGGTGTTTGACCGTGTTTTCATGAATCCAATTTAAGGTGCCCATGGGGAGGGGTGAAATTCTGGGGGGGGAAACAGGAAAGAGAATGTCCAAACTGATTGACTGACTGACTCACTCATCAAACTCAGGGTAAACAAGTAGTTCCGTGAAGAACTATACAGCCTATTTTCATATATCCTAATCATGTTAACTGCCTCTATCAACATACAAAATTTCAGTTTGATTGTTGTGATAGATTTGTAGATATTGAGAATCGTCTAAATATTTCAGATGGTCGCCAGTTTGGATTTTTATTTATGTACTATTACATGAAGATTATTGTATACGTGTGGTATTCAAACTTCAATCGCATGATTAGGACACAAGAAGTAAGAACGAGATTTTAAAATTTCGCACAGCTGCCATCTTGTGGTTATGAAACGATTGAAAGAAATTAGATGCCAGTGGATTAACATTTGTATAAGCATTTAACGTGCAAAGTTTCACTGCACTCGGATGGTTACATCGCGAGAAACGTCCATTTAAATATTTATAATTCGCGTCGCCGCCATGTTGGATTTGTGCTCACCAAGTAACTGAAAGTCCTATAGGTGAACTTAAGTTCATAGCCTCTATGAAAATTTAAAAATTCAGTTTGATTGCTGTAAAAGATTCGTAGATATTGAGAACCGTCAAAATATTTCGGATGCTCACCATTTTGGATTGTTATATGTATAGGCCATAGAGTTATGTACCATTAACGGAAAATTATTGCGTGGATTCATTATTCAAACTTTCACTTCGATCGCATGATTACGACACAAGAAATAAAAAACTTAGTTTTAAAATTTCGCACAGCCTCCATCTTGAGGTTATGTAAACAATTGAACTAAATTACATGCCAGTGCATTACAATATGTATAACCATTTACTGTACCACATTTCACTGCGCTCAGATGGTTACATCACGAGGAAAGTCTATTAAAATGTTTCAAATTCGCTTGGCCGCCATGTTAGGTGTGTACTTGACAGGTTTTTGAAAGTCACATAGATAAACTTGTAGCAGTGCCTTTTATCACCGTACAAAAAATCACGGTGATATCTGTAATAGTTTCGGATATATAGAATGCCAGTGAAATATTTCGCACAGCCGCCATTTTAAGGTTATGTAAACAATTGAACTAAATTAGACGCCACTGCAATACAATGTATGTAAACATTTGTTGTACCAAGTTTCATTACGTTTGGATGGTTAAATAGCGACAAACATCTATTTAAATGTCTCAAATTCGTTTGGCCACCATGTTGGTGTTTTAGTTATCAGATTTTTGAAAGTCTCATAGGTGAACTTCTAGTAGTGCCCTTTATCACCGTACAAAATTTCAGGGTGATATCTGAAATAGTTTCGGAGATACTGAATGCTGGTGAAATATTTCGCACAGCCGCCATGTTGGATTGGTGAGAGGCAATAAAATTTGAAGGGCATGGTCGGGGTCGTCCATAATGGTGCTATGACTTTACCGAGTTTCATTGAAATCGCTCGAGCCGTTTAAAAGTTAATAGAGGGGGGGGGGGCACACTCGAATCACACGCACACACAGACACACGAACAAAAGGTGATCTCATAAGCCTATTAGCCTACTTTCGATTTTTGCAAAAAATGAAAGTAGACTTATGAGATCTACACAGGGCCAAAAATTGTGTGTCTGTCTGTGTGTGTGTATGTGTGTGTGTGAGTCTGTGTGTGTGTGTGTGTGTGTGTGAGTGAGTACTCTGAATGTCTGTCCCCCCCCCAATCAATTCGAACACGGTGAAACCTAATTGAACGAAATTAGGTACAGATGTAGAACAAGCAAAGGGCACCTCAGTGTCATGTTTTATATCGCCGCCATCTTTACCAAAACTGAATGGCGGCCACTCAAATGTTCAAAACGTAAAATCAAATAACGACTAAACAAATTATCCGATCGCTACCAAATTTGGTAACAACATACCTTCATATAGGACGCGTCTTGTGACCAAACTACAAGGTCCTCCGCCGTACCATTTCAGGATGGCGGCCGAGCGAATTATGCAAACCTTATAATAAATATCTTGGGACCCACCAGTTTCGATTATCGAGCTGAGAATCGTTTTAACTGTGCTAAAGGAAGAGGCACGTTCGAAATTAAAAGTTTATTTTGTAATACTATAGTGCAGAAGTGATTTTAAAAAGCTGAGCCGTCTCAGTAAAAAGACAGGATGGCAGCGGATATCTTGTGCCTGACTTATATTTCACTAATTTGAGTATTGCATGCAATATAGCGAACTGATACAAAATAAATAAACTTTGTATGAAATGCTTTATATATAAATAATATACTACACTGATGAAATCGTTAGGTCTAAATCATTATTTGCTAACAAGTTCTATGTAAGTCATTTTATAAAGATCATTGTTTGTTGGCACAAATGGCTCCGTGGTAAAGCATTGGTCTATCATTCATATGCCTGTGGTTCAAACCCCATCAGTGTTAGGACTTTTGCTTGAAATTTTACATATTTATTGCTTTGTAATGACGCCGACGTTTTAAAATTAAGCGTTATATTGTACATATTACAGTGGAAAATATATATTTAATTAAAACATAATTCGCCAGCAGATTTGCTCGAGACATCTAGCAGCCAAAAAGGTAACTGCACGCCGGCCTACTTATCAACTTCCAGATTTTATTGAAAAGTTTCTTCTTATGGCCGCTAGAATGCACTCGCCCTGTTAGGATTATGTTGTTCGATACTTCTCCACTAGATTTCACGGCTGGTCTACATGGGATTCCATTGATAGTATACCATTGGCATTCTATGCGCATCGAATTTGAAGAATGACAAGATGATAATATGATACATTTTTACTTCTTATTTTAAAGGGTTTGTAACAGCCTATTGTGCGTTATTTGAAAATGTTATTTGAAGTAAAGAACAAAACGATTTCACATAGTAACTGAATTCTAGCCGTTGGTGCTAGTTCAGGTTATTAATACTTTTATTTCAGGCAAATAGCAATCGAAAATATCCACATAGTTTGTATACACACGTCTCTGTAGGGCCATGGAAAGATTTGTTAATTCAATTAGGGTTGTGAAAGCCATGCACAACCAGACGTGTAAAGACATGCCTCAACTCAAAGTTGGATGTTGCCCACGGCAGGTCGATTATGTAATAATAATAATAATAATGTTATTGGTTTGACGTCCCTTTTAACCACTGCTGCTTTAAGAGACGCCGGGGTGCCGGAATTTTGGCCCGAAAGGGATCTTTAACGTGCCAGTAAATCTACTGACACGGCTCCCTCGCATTTGTGCACCCTCAAATGCCAGCTGACTGCGCCAGGATACGAACCTGCAACCTAGGGCCCAGCAAGCGAGAACGTTACCGCTGAGCCACGCAGCCAGTCCGGTCGATTATGTATTCAGATCCATAACATTCTTGAGATACTTCTTATCTTTCTTTCTTCAAAGATGTTAGCAGGTTTTTTTTCTAGGTTGTGGCGTTTGGTAGAGGTAAATAGTTTCTAAGGTCTTCAACCAAGAAATTATTCTATTATACTCTTTGATAATAACAACGAGTTATAACTTTTTTTTTTACTTAGTCAATTTACCCTATAGGTTGGTGGTTCCCACGGACTTAGCGAGGGAACTCACCACTACCACCTCTATGGGCAGTGTCCTGGAGCTTGGAACATCTGGTCGGGATGGATACAACTGGGGAGGTGTGATCAGCACTTCGCCCAGGCGGCCTCACCTGCAAAGCGAACAGGGGCCTCATGAGGGAGGGGAAGGGATGGAAGATAGGGATGGATAGGCTAGGAAGAGGGAAGGAGGCAGCCGTGGCCTTACAGTAGGTACTGCCCCCGTAAATTGAATTATATTGAGACCACGGTGGCTGTATTGGAAAAAATATGAGTAAAGTTATGGATGTCATAGTTGTGACGTGGATACTCATGACGTAGGCACGGATGACGCAGACTTGAGGCAAGCAGGCTGGTTGAGCTGAGATTCTTGGTGACGTCATGATTTTGTTCGAGAAAGATCGAAGATTTACGACGCAGTCGCAGGAAACAAGGTATTGTGCTGAGGAAGAAGCTACGCTATTGGAGGAAAGGCTCGAACCAATGAACGATAGTTTGGAAAGAAGACGGAGATTACTGAAACTATCATATTTAATTACTTTTGGCATGCAGAATTGTGGAAATCTATTTTCAGTTATGGCATTGATTTGGAATTTTGAAGAAATTAATTTTGAGTTTTTGAAATTTGAAAATCCGTCAAGTATAGCCAAAGTTAGAACTTACAGCGATGACGGAGGAACGAGTTATGGAAGGGATGGATACGCCCCTTAAGAAGTTAATAAAAGGTCGTGCACAGGATAGAGGAGCTCTCATATCTCTCATACGCTCAGATCTCATATGTCAGATCGCATATATATTTCTGGTGATTTATAGTCGTTTTCAAGTGATTCAGTGAAGTAAGTCGTCTTTAGCGTGCATGGTAAAAGCCCGGCGCATCGAACGAACACGGAGCAGTTCCATTTTACGCTGCTCAAAACTAGGTGAAGTTGAAACGCTCACATTAACGTTTCTACTTGATAAGATATAAAGAGTTAACTTCAGCCGTTATTATAATTCAATTGGGCAGTACAACATTGAGGTGTGTAGAAGATTTGAACAATTTCACAGTTATACTTCGAAAGATATTGGCACTTTAAGGCTGCCAACAAAAGTGATTTTCTCGCCACATGAGAAACACTTTTAAAATTTCCACATTATACACTACGGCTGACACGTGGATTACAACAGTGATATTGGAGAATACGTTTGGTAATACAACGATACATTCCACTATGGAACATTATAATCTTGCAGTGCTTTCAATGATTATAACAGAAGTTGAGATGGAAGGCTAAAGCTTTAATGCAATTGGGACATATATAGATGGAGTGAAATAACAGCATAGAACTTCGTTAATCGTCTTTCTACAAAAGCGAGCATGTAGTGAACATCCAACTACACTCATGCATCGTGAATCCATCGCTGAATTATATCAAATGACAGTGGAAATATTTTCATACTCCACTATTATGAATATTTCTGCGGAAATAACTGCAATAAACTTCATGGCGTATTACGACCAGAACTTCAGGGAATTTTCAAGAGAGGCCAGGGTGGACCCGGCTCAAAAAGAAGAATTTTGCCAGAAGGATGTCTTTCGTATACATGGAGCAGTGCAATTTCCGGAGAAGGAAGCAGTTCTATTCTCCGAGGACGCTGATTCCAGGTTCGAGGTCGGAGCACATCTTTACGCTGGTGAAATGGAACCAACAGCAGTTTTCTTTGAAAACTTTCCTCTAGAACTTCAATCAACAGATAAGGTAGTCGTGAACGTTTCTTGTATTATTTGAGTCTTGTAGCGATATCTGAGCAACCATTTTTCCCATATTTTTGTGTCCTATTTTTTGCCCCATTTTCTTGATTAATATTTCTGTACTCAGTACACTTCGATGATTGATGCCTTTTTCGACGATGTATTAAGACATGGTTATGTCATTGGCATACTTAAATAATTTTGGATCAGTTGAGACTGATAATTCATATTCTTTCAATTATTTGCATATTTTTGAAGTCACGATTTGACTGTAAAGTTAATGATTTTCTATGGAAGATTTGAATTCAGACAGCGTGTCACTTTATTAAAGCAATTCTATTCAGTAAATTACTTTGACCAATTTTCTGTCATCCTCAAGAAAGAAGAATAATTAAAAGATTTTAGAGCGTTAAAATCTTTATCTTTGTCGACGATCTTGGAAATACTAGTCGTTTTATGAACATGATTGCAACATAGACATTTATCGTCAGTTCTAATTACCGTTGCATTACAGACAATTTTATGAAATAGGAACTTTGACTACGAATTATTGAATACACTATAGTAATGAACATTTGATAGGAGTTTTTCTCAATTATAGATTGGAACAATAATGTTTGCATTCCACAGTCTAATTGTATTCTATTCGACTATTTATGCAGTTTAGATGAACTTTGATTGAAGATAGTATTTTTATACTGCGTTACTTTGAAGATATTAACCTCAATTTTGATAGACCAGGGAGGAGTGTCTAATCGTATTTGCTATTAAATTTATTTGTGATTGGCAAATTTTTACTTCATATCGATTCATGAATGAAACCCACGAAGGTTAAATAATAACAGTCATTATTACAATTGATGAATATAAGAATTTTTAAAGAGGAACAATGGATGTATAATCGTTAGTTCAGTGGACATGTGAAAGTCGCTGATGAATAATGCCTTTGAATAAGTGAAGCAGATTCCCACAGTAATTATTGATGTTGAAGAAGTTGTAAGTGGAGGATTTTTGTATGTACTGTGGAAGATTTTTATGCCATATATGTTGAAATATATGAGGAATTCTGGGCCTATTTTATGCAATTTTGTGCATTTTGAAGCGAAGTATTTTTCCGCTGAATGTATTGTCCTGGTTCTTTGAAAGTTATTCATATGAAGATACTGTTAAAATTAACAAGAGTGTTAAATAATTTGAGATAACGATTTTGAATGGAGGTTACCATCACTAATAATAATAATTATTAAAACCTTATTAAACCTGAATATGAACTTTAAAATATAACTAACCTTCATTGGTCGATTATATCACCACGATTTAAGTAATTATCAACCGGATAAACGTGTGGTTTAATGTATTTCTTGTATAAATAATATAAACAATATTTAATATTGTAAATAATTGTGTAAATATCTTTGATAATAATTTGAAATGAAAAGGATTGAGAGTGGCGAATATATATTTTTCAATTGTCATTTGACATTGTTATAAACAACTTATAATTGTCATAAATAATTAATGAACTTTTGTTATAAACATTTGGAGTTTTGTTTTTATACTCTAAACAACGCTAATTAAGCAAGTGGCTTGAACAATTAAACATGATTTGGGATTGTTAGAGTATTCCACTGGTGTTTGAATGGAGCATTTAAAACATTTGCGTGATAATATTTCAGTTGAGATGTGGACATTTACGTGTTTTGAAAAGGGAGGGCTAAGCTCTGATGTAACAAGCATATGCTAACGCGGACCAGACAGGAGAGTCCACTTTGACGATGCAGGTGCATTGCAGCTGGCCCGGACAACTGTATGACAGAGGCCAAGGACGTTTCCATAATAGCCTTGTGGCTATAAATAAAATGTGAAGTGTATAAACACGCAAAACAATTGCTATATGTGTCTCGTCCCAAATCCCGTTTCCATTCCAAGTGCATTATTATTTTTACGTTATTTTGAGCTTGAGAAAGCTGAAACATTGTATGTAGAGTATACAGGTCCTACAGGAGGACATGGTTATATAGACGATGGCTTCTGATTGCCACGTGGATTTTGTTGTTTTATTTTGTTAAATTCATTCTTTTTGTGAAATAAATTATTGTGCAGTTTAAAGTTTCTCGTCTTCGTTGTGGTTCATTTTAAATATCATGGTGGAGGTTATTGTGTGGGCATACTTTAAGTGATCCAGTTGACAACCCAGTCCCCGAGATAAATTTAAAAGGTAAGTAAAGGTAAGTATGAACCCCCGTATATTTTGGTGTGTTCCACAATAATTTCTTGTTAACTATTGTGCTCTAATCTCGATAGTATCTGTCAGTGCCATTTTCATTGATGTAGCTATGCCGGCGCGTTTGATTATTGGCAATCCGATTGAGGGGGCGGATATCTGACAGCCTACTATCCGGGTTATCGGGTACAGTACCATCCCGGCATTTGCACGAAGACGAAGTGGGAATCCACGGAAAACCACTTCGAGGATGGCTGAGGTGGGAATCGAACCCCCTCTACTCATTTGGACCACCCGAGGCTGAGTAGACCCCGTTCCAGTCCTCATATAACTTTTTTCATATTTCGTGGCAGAGCCGGGAATCGAACCCAGGACCTCCGGGGCGGCAGCTAACCATTCTGACCGCTACGCTACGGAGGCGACTGAGTTATAACTATACTCATATTTTTAGGAGAAAGAAGGCTATATGTTCTTTACTGAACATCTTGTTTTTTCATAAAATGAAAATAGGCTAAAAATGCTTAAAAAAGTAAATAGATGTTCGACAGTTTTTTTTCATAAATCCAATTTAAGGGGTTCATGGGGAGGGGTGAAATTTTGAAAAAACAAAATTGAAAGAAAATGTCCTGACTCACTCACTTACCATTGCCCAGCCAAAATTATTGAAGTTAGAAACATGACATTTTGGGGATATGTTCATTGTATGTCAAAACCGTCCACTAAGGGAGGATATTCGGATATTCAAGTTCAAAAGGGGTCTTAAGGGGGTTAAACCTGCATTTTATTGAATAACAATACCTCCCGATTGGTTTCATTCGGGGATGTGATACTCGGCATATAAACTCATCATTAAAAATAAGAAGACATGTGTCTGAGGGTTTTTCGATGTGGTATATATTATGAGGTGAAAGGGGGTGAAAAGTGGGGGTTGAAGGAATCCTAACCGAGCGTGTATGTCTTAAACGACATAGGCGAGGAGTTTGATATTCAGCGGAAAACAAGATGTTCAGCAAAGAACATATAGCCTACTTTCTCCTAAATGTATGGGTATATTTATAACTCTTTGTCCTCATCCCTAAAACCACCTCTACCACCATGTAGTGTTTGTTTTCTTTTATATTGATAATTAGCCAGTAAGTGTCAAAATCAATATTATATACTTTTTGATGATTGAATAACAAAAATACTAACTTATTGTAATGCATTCACGTCCGTTAATCTCTATATTAAGCCAGCCTGCAAACTTAATAATCTTTCGTTTTGAGTACCTTCCCCTTTAATAATCCGCGCCGATCACAGTAGGTTGGTGCTGCGACCTAGCAGTGAATTAATATTTATCTTGTACGCATCTGGGTGTTCAACGAGCAGGCAGTTTAAAGTAGCCAGGAGGGAGGCGATCCAGCTGGCCGTGTTTAAAGTTAATCGGAGCGCGATCGTGGCTAATAGTTGAACTACCAGTATTACAAAATTGCCATACTTGGAGGCCAGGTATTTACACAGCGGTATGTTTGGAACAATATTACCCACATAACCCACAAGAGGACAGCACCGTACAGAGACATTAAGAAGGCTGTGGTTGATAACAACGCGTATCTAGTTCTCCTATTCTCCTTTTCCTAATGTCTTCTGTTTATGTGCAATGCTGGGACTGTGATTTTATTAATAAACGAGTGTATACATTAGCCTCCCCTTTGAGCTAAATGACATTTTATTCAGTATCTGTGGAAAGAGCTTGTGCACATCATTTGTAAAAGAATTCAAGAAAAAAAAAGTTAACTGTAGCAGTATTCGATCCTCAGTCAACTGCGTGACCGACTAATACGCTAGCCCAGAGCTAACCATATCCTTAACATCATGGCGATCTTAACTGATATATTAGATACAACCTGTTGGCAAATAATGACTTGAAATAAACTATTTCTTCACTGCAGTACATCTTCATTATAGGTCATTTCATACAAAGTTTATATTATTGTATCAGTAGGGTATATCGCATACAAAATACTAAAACTACTGAAATATAAGACAGGCTCATGAGGACAGCTGCCTTCTTGTCGTGTGGCAGATACGGCTCAGCTCTTTTAAGCCACTCATACAGAATAATATTATAATATTAAATTATAGTAAATAACGGATGACGACCTTCAGGATAGCATAAACCACCCTAGGCTTGATAATCTGAATTGGTGGGTCTTAAGCTATTGATTATAATGGTTGCATAATTCACACGGACGCCATCCTGAAATGGCAAGGCCGATGACCTTGCAGTTGGGGTGAAAGGCGCGTCCTATATAAAGGTATGTTGTCACCAAATTTGATAGAGATCGGATGATTAGTTTAGCCGTAATTTGAGTTTACGTTTTGAACCTTTGAGTGGCCGCCATTCAGTTTTGGTAAAGATGGCGGCGATATAAAGTATGACACTGGAGCTACCTCTGTACCAAATTTCGTTCAATTCGGTTTCACCGTGTTCGAATTGATAGGGGGGGACAGACATTCAGAGTACACACACTCACACACACAGACTCACACACACACACACACACACACATACACACACACAGACAGACACACAATTTTTCGCCCTGTGTTGATCTCATAAGTCTACTTTCATTTTTTGCAAAAATCGAAAGTAGGCTAAAAATCAGCTGAAGAAAAGAGTAAATAGGTGTTCGACCGTTTTTCTTCATAAATCCAATTGAAGAGGCACATGGGGAGGGATGAAATTCTGGGGTGGGGGAAAAAACAGGAAAGAAAGTGCCCTAACTGATTGACTCACTCACTCACTCTTCAATCTCAGGGGGGAAAAATGCTTAAAATAAGTAAATAAGTGTTCGACAGTTTTTTTTTCATAAATCAAATTTATGGGGTTCTTGGAGAGGGGAGAAATTCTGAAAAAAATATTGAAAGAAAATGTCCTTACTCACTCACTCACTCACTCACTCATAATCTCCCAGAAGAAAAAAATGTGAAGTTAGAAACATGACATTTTGAGGATATGTTCGTTGTATGTCAAAACCGTACACTAAGGGAGGATTTTTGGATATTCAGGTTCTAAAGGGGTCTTAAGGGAGGTTAAACATGATTTGCATTGAATAACAATAGCTCAAGAGTGGTTTCATTTGTGGATGTGATACTCAGCATATAAACTAATCAATAAAAATAAGCAGACATGTGTCTAAGGGTTTTTCGATGTGGTGTATATTATAAGGTGAAAGGGGTGACAAGTGAGGGTTGAAGGATTCCTAACGGAGCGTGTATCTCTTAAACGACATAGACGAGAAGTTTGAAACTCAGCGGAAAAGAATCAGCTTAATAGATAAGTAAATCGGTGTTCGACTGTTTTTTTCACTAATTCAATATAAGGGGCCAATGGGGTGGGGTGAAATTCTGGAAAAGAAGAGGAGAGAAAGTGTCCTAACTGACTGACAAACTCACTCACTCATCAAACTCAGGGGAAAAAGACAGCTTAAAAAATAAGTTAATAGGTGTTCGAGCGTTTTTTCATATATCAAATTTAAGCGGCCCATGGGGAGGAGTGAAATTCTGGTAAAGAATATGTCCTGACTGACTCGCTCACTCATAATCGCCCAGCGAAAACTATTGAAGTTGAAAACATGAAATGTTGGGAATATGTTCGCTGTATGTCGAAAACGTCATCTAAGGAAGAATTTTTGTTTATTCGGGTTCTAAAGAGGTGTTAAGGGGGTAAACGTGCATTTCATTGAATAACTATATCTCATGAGTTGTTTCTTTGGGGATGTGATATTCGGCATATAAACTAATCTTTAACAAGTAGTTCCGTGAGGAACTATACAGCCTATTTTCATATATCCTTCTTACGTTAATTGCCACTATCAACATAGAAAATTTCAGTTTGATTGCTGTAATAAATTCGTAGATATTGAGAACCTACTAAATATTACGGATGGTCGCCATGTTGGACTTTATTAATGTACGTCCTAGATTTATGCACTATTACATGAAGATTATTGTGTACGTATAGCATTCAAACTTCAATCGCATGATTGGGACACAAGAAGTAAGAACTAGATTTTAAAATTACGCACAGCTGCCATCTTGTGGTTATGGAAACAATCGAAATAAATTAGATGCCAGTGGATTAACATTCATATAAGGATTTACTGTTTCACTGCACTCGGATGGTTAAATTGCGAGAAACGTCCATGTGAATATTTATACTTCGCGTCGCCGCCATGTTGGATTTGTGATCACCAGGTTATTGAAAGTCCTATAGGTAAACTTATGTTCATAGCCCCTATGAACATAAAAATATTCAGTTTGATTGCTGTAATAGATTCGTAGATATTCATAGCCGTCTAAATATTTCGGATGGTCGCCATGTTGGATTGTTAAATGTATAGGCCATAGAGTCATGTACCATTGAAGGAAAATTATTGCGTATGTTCATTATTCAAACTTCCACTTCGATCGCATAATTACGACACAAGAAATAAAAAATTAATTTTAAAATTCGCACAGCCGCCATCTTGAGGTTATGTAAACAATTGAAATAAATTAGATACCAGTGCATTACAATGTGTATAAAAATTTCTTGTACCAAGTTTCAATGCGTTCGGAACATTGAATCGCGAGAAAGGTCTATTTAAATTTTCAAATTCGCTTGGCTGCTATGTTCGTTTTGTAGTTAACCGGTTTTTGAATATATTATAAGTGAACTTCCAGCAGTGCCCTTTATCTCCGTACAATATTTCCAGGTGATACCGCTAATAGTATCAGAGATATAGAATGCCGGTGAAATACTTCGCACAGCTGCAATCTTGTGGTTATATAAACAATTGAACGAAGTTTGATGTCGGTGCATTACAAAGTGTATAAACATATACTGTACCAAATTTTATTGCGTTTGGTTGGTTAAATCGCTAGTAACGTCTATTTAAAAGTCGCAACTTCGCCATGTTGGTTTTGTAGTTACCAGTTCTTCAAGAGTTACATAGGTGAACTTCTAGTAGTTCCCTTTATCACCGCAAAAAATCCAGGGTGATATCGGTAACAGTTTCGGAGATATTGAATGCTGGTGAAATATTTCGCACAGCCGCCATGTTGGATTGGTGAGACGTAACAAAATTTGAAGGGCACGGTCGGGGTCGCCCGGAATAGTGGTATGAACTTACCGAGTTTCATTGAAATCGCTCCAGCCGGCACACACACACCTCACACACACGCACACACGCACACACACACGGACAAAAGGTGATCTCATAAGCCTATTTTTTCAAAATTCAAAATATGCTAAAAATAAGCAGACATATGTCTAAGGGTTTATCGATGTGGTATATATTATGAGGTGAAAGGGGTGAAAATTGGGGGTTGAAGGATTCTTAACGTAGCGCGCATCTCTTAAACGACATAGGCGAGAAGTTCGCCGAAAAAAAACAGCTTTATATATGAGTAAATAGGTGTTCGACCTTTTTTTTTTCATAAATCCAAATTAAGGGGCCCTTGGAGAGGGGTGAAATTCCTGGGGAACAAAACAGGAAAGAAAGTGTTCTAACTGATTAATACACTCACTCATCAAACTCAGGGGGGAAGAACAGCTTAAAAATAAGTAAATAGGTGTTCGTCCATTTTTTTTTCATAAATCAAATTTAAGGGGTTCATAAGAGGGGTGAAATTCTGAAAAATAAATGAAAGAAAATGTCCTGACTTACTCACTCACTCTTCTTCGCCCATCCAAAATTATTGAAGTTAGTAACATGAAATTTTTGGGTTATGTTCATTGTATGTCGAAAACGTCCCTTAAGGAAGGATTTTTGAATATTCAGGTTGTAAAGGGGTGTTAAGGGGGTAAACCTGCATTTAATTGGGGGATGTGATACTCGGCATAAAAACTCATCATCTTGTATATATATATATATATAAGGAATGTCTGTCTGTTCATCTTTTATGCGTTCATAAACCATTCATCCGATTGCGATCAAATTTTGGTGAGTTGTTGTGCTCACCTTCGAGATGTTCTTAGGCATAGTTAATCCATTTCACAATAGATAGCGCGCGAGTAGTTTAAACAAATGCGTAATGGCGATGCGTTCATATACAATTCATTCGAGTACTATCAAATTTTGGTGAGTTATTGCGCACAGTTCCCGAAAAGTTATAGAAGTAGTAAATCCAATTTACAATAGATGGCGCGCGAGTACCTTCAACAAAATGGAGTGCATTTGTTTCAAGAAAGTCCCACATGTGTTCATATACCATTCATCCCATTGCGATGAAACTTGGGTGAGAAGTTCTGTACACTTCAGGTAAGGTTTCTGGCTTAGTAAATCCACTTAACAACTGGTAGCGCACGAGTAGATTCAACAAATGAGCGACGACGGGCGAAGCGTTTCAATGAATTCCTGTATGCGTTCACATATCATTCGTTCGATAGCGATGAAACTAGGGGGAGAGGTTGTGTACACTACAGGCAAGGATTCTGGCTTAGTAAATCCATGTTATAATAGGTAGCGCACGAGTAGATTCAACAAATGAACGACGACGCACGAAGCGTTTCAACAAAGTCCCGTATGCGTTCATTTACTATTCGTCTGATAGCGATGAAACTTGGGTGAGATGTTGTGTACACTTTAGGGAAGGTTTCTGGCTTAGTACATTCACTTAACAATAGGTAGCGCACAAGTAGATCCAAGAAATGAGCGATGACGGGCGAAGCGTCTCAACAAAGTCCTGTATGCGTTCACATACCATTCGTCCGATAGCGATAAAACTTGGGTGAGAGGTTGTGAACACTCTAGGAAAGGTTTATGGCTTAGTACATGAATTTAACAATATGTAGCGCACGAGTAGATTCAACAAATGAGCAACGACGTGCGAAACGTTTCAACAAAGTCCCGTATGCGTTCATATACTATTCGTCTGATAGCGATGAAACTTGGGTGTGATGTTGTGTACACTTCAGGGAAGGTTTCTGGCTTAGTAAATCCACTTTACAATAGGTACCGCACAAGTAGATTCAACAAATGAGCGACGACGCACGAAGCGTTTCAACAAAGTCCCGTATACGTTCATATACAATTCGTCTGATAGCTATGAAACTAGGGTGAGATGTTGTGTGCACTTCAGGGAAGGTTTCTGGTTTAGTAAATCCACTTAACAATAGGTAGCGCGCGAGTAGATTCAACAAATGAGCCACGACGGACGAAGCGTTTCAACAAAGTACTGTAACCGTTCACATACCATTCGTCCGATAGCGATGAAACTTGGGTGAGAGGTTGTGTACACTACAGGAAAAATTTCTGGCTTAGTAAATCTATGTTATAATAGGTAGTGCACGAGTAGTTTCAAAATAAGAGCAACGACGCGCGAAGAGTTTCAACAAAGTCCCGTATGCGTTCATATACTATTCGTCTGATAGCGATGAAACTTGGGTGAGATATTGTGTACACTTCAGGGAAGGTTTCTGGCTTAGTAACTCCACTTTACAATAGGTATCGCACAAGTAGATTAAACAAATGAGCGACGACGCGCAAAGTGTTTCAATATAGTCCCGTATGCGTTCATGTACCATTCGTCCGATAGCGACTAAACTTGGGTGAGTTGTAATGTACACTCCTGTTAAATTTTCAGGCTTAGTAAATCCATTTCCCAATAGGTAGCGCACAAGTAGATTCAACAAATGAGGGAAGACGCGCGAAGCGTTTCAAATAAGTCCCGTATGCGTTCATATACCATTCGTCCGATAACGATGAACCTTGGGTGAGATGTTGTGTACACTTCAGGGAAGGTTTCTGGCTGAGTGCATCCACATTACAATAGGTATCGCACAAGTAGATTCAACAAATGAGCGACGGCACGCGAATCGTTTAAACAAAGTCCAGTATGCGTTCATATACCATTCATCCGATTGCTATGCAACTTTGGTGAATTGTTGTGCACTCTCCAGGAAAGGTTTCTGACTTAGTAAATCCTTTTTGCAATAGGTAATGCAGGAGTAGATTCAACAAAAGAGTAATGGCGCGCGTATCGTTTAAAAAAAACTCTGTATGCGTTCATATACCATTCATGCGATTGCAATGAAATTTGGTGAAATGTTGTTACACTCCCGCGAAGAAATCTGATTTAGAAAATAAATTTTACAATATTGATAAAGCACGAGTAGATTCAACTAATGAGCGACAGCGCGTGAATCGTTTCAACCAAGTCCCGTATGCGTTATATGCCATTCATCCGATTGTGATAAAACTTTAGTAAGTTGAGTACAGTCCTGCGAAGGTGTATGAATTAGTAAATCCGTTTTTCAATGGGTGGCGCACAAGTAGATTCAACAAATGAGTGACGGTGCGCGAATCGTTTAAACAAAATCCCGTATGCCATTCATCCGATTGCGATGAAACTTTGATGAGTTGTTGTGTACACGCCAGGGAAGGTTTTCGACTTAGTAAATTCATTTTACAATATGTAGCGTACGAGTATATTCAACAAATGGGTGATAGCGTTCGAATCGTTTCAACAAAGTCCCGTATGCATTCATATACCATTTATTTCATTGCGATGAAACTTTGTTGAGTTGTTGAGCACGCTCCCATGATTTTTTTGAGACAGTAAATCAATTTTACAATAGTTTAGAGGTGGTTAACGGAAAAAGAAAAAAAATATTGGGAATCCAAAAGCACTTAAACAAACAAAGTTACAACGCCAACGCTTTCTTTGATTGGCATTGAAACGCATGCCGGGTACAGCTAGTTAAGAATAAGAAGACATATGTCAGAGGTTTTTTCGATGTGGTGTACATTATGAGGTGAAAGGGGTGAAAAGTGGGTGTTGAAGGATTCTTAACGGGGCAAGTATCTCTTAAAAGACAGAGGCAAAAAGTGTAAATCTCAGGGGGTAAATCAGCTTGAAAAATAAGTAAATAGGTGATTGACCGTTTTTTCATAAATCCAATTTAAGGGGCCAATGGGGAGGGGTGAAGTTCTGGGAAAGAATTCCACTAAGGAAGGATTTTTGGATATTCACTCATCATCCCCCAGCCAAACCTATAGCAGTTAGAAACTTGAAATTGTGGGGATATGTTTGTTGTTTGTCGAACACGTCCACTAAGGATGGATTTATGAATATTCGTGTTCTGAAGGGGTGTTAAGGGTGTTAAAGTTGCATTTCTTTGAATAACAATATCTCACGAGTTGTTTCATTTGGGGATGTGATATTCGGCATAGTGTTACGGCTGTGAGTTTGTGTCATCGCTCGCCGCATGAGTCAAAACTGCCCCAGGGCTGGACTGCTCTCCCTCGGTGTATTGCATGTGCGTTACGCAACGGACTGCGAAGTGAAAGGGATAGTCCAGAACATTCGTGACTGGACCAGCGCTGGAAACCTCGAGAAGCCGTGGACTCTGGATGGATCTAGAACCATTTATTGAGTCACCGGCCTGCTATATAAGAGTGACCCGTGAAGCAGTTGTTGTTGTTGTGTTTTACGAGCTAGTGCGAGCGATTATCTTGTGCGACAGAAGTGTGGTGACGAAGTGCTGTGCGAGTTACGAAATCCTGTGACATTGTTTCTCCCAGCTTGTGAACAGCGAACATCAAGTGCTCGTAAGTAACTGTATTTGTTGTACCTGAGGAAGAGGGGCAGGTAGCTTCTGCCAAGGCCACCGGACTCATTAGGACGGATTAACTTCTGTGGTCTGTTGCAAGTGAAAGGGGCCAAGGGCGCATAAGGAAGAGACTTGAGGAAACTGGAGAAGGCTCCTAATTGCTTGTATTTGCTGATTAGTGTAATTTTCTGGCCACAATAAAGTTAATTATTTCTTTAAGCAGTAATTGGTGTTGTGCTTTGTACCCCCACCGTAATCCAGTTAACAAAAGTGCCACTAGGGGGTGGCACGTAACAATATAAACTAATCATTAAAAATATGCAGACATATGTCTAAGGGTTTAACGATATGGTGTATATTATGAGGTGAAAGGGGTTAAAATTGGGGGTTGAAGGATTCTTAACGGAGCGTGTATCTCTTAAACGACATAGGCGAGAAGCTTCAAACAGCGGAAAACAATCTGCTTACAAATAAATGAATACATAATTAAATAAATAGGTGTTCGACAGTTTTTCATAATTCCAATTTAAGGGACCCAATGGGAGGGTGAAATTATGGAAGAAAAACGTCCACTAAGGAAGGATTTTTGGATATTCACTCTCATCGACCAACCAAAACTATTAAAGTTAGAAGAATGATATTTTGGGGTTAGGTTTGTTGTGTGTCGAAAACGTCTACTAAGGAGGGATTTTTGGATATTCATGTTCTAAAGGGGTGTTAGCGGGGTTAAACCTGCATTTCATTGAATAACAATATGTCACGACTATGACGCGAGCGAAGCCGCGGGTACCTGCTAGTTAGCACATAAAAAGACATAATATATATATTTTTTTAAATCAGTATGCTAGATCTTTCAGTTTATTGCATTTTTGTTCTGTGTTACTTCAACGGGGAAGAACCTGTGAGCTATCTAATCTTCATGCAAAGCGTATGTTAGCTTGCAACTGTGTTATTCTTAACTTGTTGCCCCGTGCCGCTCATTGTGGAAGCCGGGGATTTCCTTGTCCATAGCCATATTGCACCACGTGCTAGACCTCCCTCTCCCAGCTACCTGGAACCAGTGTCACTCACATGCAGTTCATTTCTGTGTTAGGCAGTTCTACGATGCCTGAAATAGAAACAACTACAAGTTATCGTCTGCAGCAGTATGTTGCATATTTAAAGATAATGTTACTTCTGATGGGGGCGTTCTGTTCTGCCAACCATGTGGGAAAGCAATCATGGCTGAACAGCGATCTCAAGTTACACAACACCTCAAGGGCAAGAAACATATTGCCGCAGTTTCGCGCCTTCAGAAGAAGTGTTTCGCGATAATCGTCGGTCATTTGTGACGGACAACCTGAAGATGTATCTCGTTGTCTATTGTAATGTTTCATCAGTCAGTGAGGCATTGCATTCGTGAGTACTGCATATTGTTTATATTCACATTAATAAACTAAATTATAATTAAATATTGTATTTTTGTCACATATTTCAGGTATTTCTAATAAATAAAAATAATCATTTTCCCGATTTTTGGCACCTACATATCCGAGCCCTAATTATTAAATTCATTTAGATTTACCACAGAATGCTTTTCCTAACGTTCAAATTTCGGATCAGCCAATTAATTGCATTAAGATCTGAAACGATGTACACAAGACCTCGTGAAGATAACTGAGACTGAGCGTGTTCGAATTTTATCTCATCCATTCTAGAATTGGTTTTCCGTGGTTTTGCACTTCTAATCCAAGTGAATGTGAAGATGACAGATACGTTGAGGTCACAGCCGTTGTCTTGAGAATCCTAGCCCGTATTGCAAGCACACACTCTAGCACAGAGACTCAAATAGCACAGGTTAACACACATTAAATTGTACGGGGATGATAACCCGATGCATTTCTTTTGGATCAGAGCTGAAACAACTTTTCCGTCTTGATTCAACTATCATGTGCTGATATTGATTGATTTATTGGTTGATTGATTGACTTATTGATTGATTGACTGAAATAGCACATGATATTTAACACTCATAAAATTGTACGGGGATGATAACCCGATGCATTTATTTTGGATCAGAGCTAAAACAACTGTTCCGTCTTGATTCAACTATCATCTGCCGAGAGAGATTTATTTATTCATTGATTGATTGATTGATTATTTAATGATTACATATATAGGACTAAAAGTTGAAATGTAAAGTTTTTCAGTCCCTCAACACGATTGTGCCCAATTGTAATGGGTGGTTCCCAAATCCTGAGAAAAATGTACATGGCATTAATAAATGCATTTAGACTATTTATTCATTAACCTCGTGTACCGACAGTAGTGACTACGCTGGCTAACGCGCAGCATCAGGTCATGGGGCCAAGCTCTCTGCTGACTCGGTAGACGCGTGGGTTCGAGCCCCACCGTCGGCCGTCCTTGAAATGGTTTTCCGTGGTTTCCCCATTTTCAACACCTGGCAAATGCTGGGACGGTACCTTCTGACAGACCACGGCTGCTTCCTTCCACATCCTTGCCCAGTTTCATTCACCATCATTCATTTCATCTCTCATTAACTCCTCTCATGAGGTTGGCGTCAGGAAGGGCATCCGGCCGTAAAAACCATCACCACAAAGATTTCCATCGCATCTCATCCCTGACCCCGTTGGAAAACGGGAATAATAAGGGGTAGACATACAATACAATTCATTAACCTCGTGTAAATTTAAATGTATTTATCTCATGTACATTATTTTCAGAATTCGGGAACTAGCCATTACAATTAGGTAGTGTTGACCGACTGAAAACTTTAAATTTCAATTACTGAGGCAACCTTGAAAAATGGCTTCAAACACCATAATGGACTAAAAATTCCCTTTGGATGCATAAATTCCGCTCTCTTACATAACAATACAGCATGATGAACAATCATTAAATTTAACAAACTATAATCTACATTAAAAGTACAGATCCCGGCGACTAGCTGTGCATTTGACCTTGAAAGCTCAGTGGTAGGAGAGGGGCGAGGAGTGGTGTGGGCATCTTGCCGAATAGCCTACATCCCTAGCTGAGATCATTGACGCGCGACAGTAGCATGTTCCCTCGGACATTACTAATCTAAGCCAGTGCCGCTTAGCGTGGCAAATGTTTTACGCTGCAGTAGTTTACAGGAGGAGAGGGATGGGCAAATGCAGAGCTAGCTGCCGATAACTTCTACACTAACATCATCTATGTAAATCCATGATGTCGGCTAGTTACCACGATCTCGTAATAATCTTTAACTGTCACTTATAGCCCGCCATTAAGGCACTGATAAGGTGTCTCTTGAGTACTGATCGATGAGAATTCTCAAAGATATACAACTTGTACTGATTATAAATGCGTGGTACAGTACAAATAGATGATTTATGGTATTTGGCCGCATGATGGTGAGGTATTTGCATCGTGAATTGAGTGAATCTGTTGCATCGAACATGAACGTCCTTCATACAGGAAAAATAGTTATAGAGATATGGTGGGGACTTGTGTTTAAGTATATTGATAGTTAAAATTGCTATAACCAGTAATCTTTGCTCATCTAACTTAAGCCACTGAAGTTTAATAGAGTATGGTGTGATATACTCATCTCTGCGTACATCAAAGGTGAATCTAACACAGGCATTCTGTGTCCGTTGATTTTGATGTTAAGTGTTTCTGAAATATCGGAAAGAGAGAGAAAGAAAGAGGAAGGAGGACAGAAACTTGATAGGGGGAAGGATCTATAATGAGGATAGCTGCTAAAAATCGACGAGGCAAGATATCGAACCCCTCAACCATGACGTCTCTCTTGGAGTGTGATCAAACCACGGAGAGCTTGTTGATTTCATTTAGGGGCTAGTGCGTCGTGGACATCAGCCCGTGTACTTGTATATGTGTGTGTAGAATTTGGTATCCGCAGAAATGGGTGTATTTTAATTTTAGATAAAAATTCGGGAGGACATCATAAGGTGGGAAGTGTCGGAATATTTCATCTAGGGGGAGAACGTAGGGTTACAGATTCATTAGGGTGTTGAGATATAGTGATCACTAGCTTTTACAATGGTGGATTGCTATCATTTACAAGCACCAAGGTAATCTATTGTTACAGAGACTTCTTAAATTAGCTCATAATTAGTTCATTCATTCTCATTTTCATTTGACACTGTTTTGCCTCTCAGCGCCCAGTATAGTCTGGCTATCGCCCGGAGGTCTGGGTTCGATTCCCACAACTGCCAAGAAATTTAACTCTGGTTTGGGGGCTACACTCAGCCTCGTGAGGCAAAACTAAGATGATGATGTTAATTGTTGTTTTAAGGGGCCTAACATCTAGGCATTCGGCCCCTGAAAACTAAGAAGAGGTGGGTCCGATTCCCAACTCAGTCATCTTTGAAGTGTCTTTCCGTTTCCCACTTCTACTCCAGAAAATTACTGGGATGGTTCCTTACTTAAGGACACGGACGTCTCCTTCCCAATTATCAAGTTAATTAAAGTACAACCCACTAATACAGCACAATAAGGCAGGTTATCAGGCAAATCTCACACACACTAGTACACGGGGATAAATGACCACGATGCCACAAAGTCCCTAAATAAATCAATTACAGTCTAATCTGGTATGTATGTATGTATGTATGTATGTATGTATGTATGTATGTATATGTAATATTATTGTTAGGCAGTTATTCGAGCCGGAGGACATTAGAAAGAAGCTGGTATTCAGAAAGGTGTAAGGCAAGGCTGCAACTTATTACCCATACTTTTCAATCCATACATTGAACAAGCAATGAAAGAAATTAGAGAAAAAATTCATAGTAGGAGTGAAGATTTAAGGCGAAAAAAATCACTTCCGAGATATGTTGATGAAATAGTTGTCTTAGTCGACACACCAGAGGATTTGAATGCGTATTTAAATGGTATGGACTCCATCTTGATAAAAGAATTCATGACGAAAATCAACAAATGTAGATCAAAAATAATGAAATGCAGCCGAAATATATCATAAACCCCTATGGACGTCGAATTGGCAGGTGAAAAGCTGATGGAAGTGGGACACTTCTGTTAGTAAGTAAAACAACCAGTAATGAACGAAGCGAAGAGGATATAAGAAAAGGTGGGCTCAGGCAAGGAAAGCATTGCTATAGAAAAGGAATCTGTTGACATCAAATATAGATTTAGGCATTACGAAGTCATTTTTGAAAGCCTTTTTCTGGAGCGTGGCGCTCTATGGGAATGAAATTTGGACTGTTGGCACAGCAGAAAAGAGGACGATAAAATTGTTTGAAATATGGTATTACAGGAGAATTTTGAATATCAGATGGGTAGATAGGGTTACAAATGAAGAGGTATTAAGACGAGTGGGAGAGGATAGATAATCCTGGCGACTGATAATGAAGAAAAGAGATGGGTTGGTAGGACGAATAGTAAGGCACCCAGGAATAGCAAAGTTAATTAGGGAAAGAAGGGTCGTGGGCAAGAACTCTAGGGGTAGACCAAGGTTAGAATATGTTAAACAGATTGTCTCGGATGTAAGGTGTCGTAGCTATCATGAGATGAAACGATTAGCTCATACCAGGGAGTTATGTAGAGCTGCATCAAACCAGTCAAAAGACTGAAGATTCAAACAACCAACAACATTGTCATACACATTAAAATTCCATATGTGACGAGGTAATTAATTAAACACGACATATTTTACCCTTGCTAGATATGTCCCAAGTGAATTTGGACTCCAATTTTCATTGCAGGAGTTTCATTTATGATCTGCCTTACGTAGCCTATGTGCCTAGACGTTCATGTTTACGATATTTCCTTGTGAGACAAGTTCTCATGAATCACTCTCGGAAGGTGGCGAGAAATCAGAATTACCAACTTTCTATGAAACAGTTTCTATAGTTCATTAAGGCTTCTGAAGTTGTTTAGACGCACATCCATCAATATGACGCCACCACCCGGCGCTTGGAGCTAAACTGTTAATGCCGAGCTCCGTGCGGGAGTTCTGCTTGTGTACCTCATCCTGTCAGGCGTTCACACCAACATGTCTTCTACATGGACACACTATTTATTCTCTGGTTAGACCACATGCCCGTTCAACTCCGTCAGCTTTGCACGCGAGGTATGCAGCTACATGCAACATTCCATTCCTCTTCAGATCTGCTCATGCAGTCAGAACCCCACCTGAAGGCGAAATACACATAACATTGCAGTTGATATTTTATAAAGTTGAAATTGTGTATTTATTATTGTTATTCTTATTATTGCTATTATTAGACTATAATTATCTTTTTATATTTTTATTCGTTGTGCCCAACTAAGGAGCGCGTTTGAACTTATTAGCACTTATTCTTCTTCCCTTCCCAATATCTCTTCATCCTCTCTCTGTTCCCTTTTACGCAGTTCTGTCCATCCTGTATTTTGTAGGGTGGGCTTCTCAGAAAATTTGTGTTTGTGAATTAAAGTTATGAATGTTGTTCTGACTTGAATGGTTTCTTCATGACAGCCAATTTAATTTATGTTATTTATTATTATCATTATCATCATTATTATTATTAATAGCAGTAGTAGTATAAGATGATGACAGCCATCCATTCAGTTCTGCTGTATGAAGCAGAAATATGGGCGGATGCTCTAGATAGGAAATGTATAGGAAGTCACTAGCGTGAGTGCAGATTCACTTTGCGCTTGGCATCTGGATATCGCACGGTCTATGAAGAAGCAATTCTTGCCATTGCTCTGATTATTCCAATGTTATTCCTTGTAAAAGAACACAAGGACATTTACTGGAGGAAATCCGAGGTGGGTTAACAAAATGCAAGACGAACAGCAATCCTTTCAAAATTGGCAGATCAAATGGGAGCAAGGAGTCCGAAGTCAGTGGACTAAGAAAATGAACCCTCAGGTGTAGGTTTGGCCAGAGAGGAAACATGGTGAAGTGGGTTATTATCTCATTCAGTTCTTGACTGGACATGGATACTTCTGTTCCTATCTTAAGAAGATTGGGAAGGTGGATTCACCAGATTGCATCTACTGCATTAATTAACTAGATAATGCTAATCACACCTTCTTCTCTTGTGAACGGTGGATCCAAAATAAACAGTCTCTTCAAGAGCACATTGAGGTAGAGATACTCCTGACAATATTGTTGTGGTGATGCTACAAAATGAAGAAAATTGGAAGCTGGTAGCAAGTTTTATTCAAAATATCCTCCGAACACAGAAGACAGATCTGGATTACCACTAAGGAAGAGTGCCTTACGGGCAAGGATAAAATGGCTCTAGCCTGAAGTAATATGATAAACGGTTCCAGGCTAGTGTTCAGAAGTAATGGGGGGAGTTGGTCGGTAGTCTGCCACTCAGGAGCACGACACTATGTGCGTAAATGCATTTCTTCTCCCCCCCTCCCCCCCGACCCCCCCAAAAGAAAGCGTAATCAGTCCAGAATACGAAGGGGTTGTTGACGTGTCAATTGGTTAATATCGGAGTTGGATTAGCCATTTGCGACTCATGCGGATGTCACATGTTCTGGTTTTGCCTGTAGATGGGAAGAAAAGCAAACACAAATAAGTGGCGAAGCCTATCTACCTTAAATCAGGAGTGTCATGGACAGCCGCATCTTCGTGTAATATCTAGTATTCTTGGCTGTCATCGCGGTGGACCGGGCTTGATTCCCGGCTCTGCCAATAAATAGGGAAGTGGTTTTCCGTGGTTTTCCATTTCTACACCAAGCAAATGCCGGGATGGTGCTTAACTTGAGACCACGGTCGCTTGCAAACTAAATTCTGGCTTAATTACAAATACACACACTAGTACAGACATGACAATGACACAGGTTATCAGACAAGTTCTACGTACACACCAGTACACGGGGCAACGTGGCCACGATGTCGCAAAGCCTCTAGAATAATCATCAACAACAACAACAACAACTGTTACGGACAGAACAGAAAGAATCCTGGGGCGCCACTTCATTGAAATTATTTACAGGCCAACATAAAAACTAGTAACATTCTCAGGAGTCCCAAAGATCCCATTGGCCAACTTGCCTCGTTAGGTATATGCAAAATTTCTGATCCATGCGGCCAAGTATACTGGGTGTTTCAGCAACCCGACCCAATATTGTTTACTGCAACCCAACTAACGCGTGTTGGCAGGAAGGTCGATAATTCTCTGCCTGCATCCCGTATAGTACTAATGCACTGCAATCATATCCTGCAAACGATACTGAACACTATTGTTACGGCTGTGAGTTTGTTTCATCGCTCGCCGCATGAGTCACAACTGCCCCAGGGCTGGGCTGCTCTCCCTCAGTGTATTGCGTGCGCCTTATGCAACATGTCTACTAGGACAAAGGGATGGTCCAGAATATTCGTGACCTAGCCAGTGTTGGAATCCTCGAGAATCCGTGGACTCTGGATGGGTCTAGAAGCATTTATTGAGTCACCGGCCTGTTATATAAGAGCGACCTGTCAAGCATTTGTTGTTGTGTGTTTTACGAGCTAGTGCGAGCGTTTATCGCGAGTGACAGAAGTGTGGTGACTTGCGAAACCCCTAGTGAAACCGTTTCTCTTCACAGCGAGGAAGTGAGAAGCATACAGGGGACTGCCTGTGTTTTCGTAAGTAGCTGTAATTTGTGTACATAGGGGAGAGTTGCATGTAGTTCTGTCAAGGCCACCAGACTCATTGGCGAGAAGATTAACTGTTGACAAGTGAAAGAGGGCAAGGGCTCTCCATAAGCAAGAGACTTGAGGAAACTAGAGTAAGGTTCCAATTGCTTGTATTTGCTGATGAGTAGTGTATCTTCCTGCAAGCAATAAAGCTAATTTCTCTTTAAAGCAGTAATTGGTGTTGTGCTTTCTACCCACCGTAATCCAGTTAACAAAAGTGCCACTAGGGGGGTGGCACGTAACACTATCATTTTTCCCTCGCTGTGACTACAGACTAATTCTAGGGGGAAATAATAGTGTCGTTTGCGAGATATACTGTATACTTGCAGTGCATTAGTACCATACGGGATGCAGGCAGAGAAACATAGACCTTCCCGCCAACGCGCGTCAATTGGGTTGCAGCAAACGATATTGGAAGGGGCTGCTGGATCACCCGGTATATTGGCACGATTAAGTGAAGTGTAAAAGCGAGAATTTAAGAACGTTCCAGGCACTGCAGACTCCTGCAGAGAGATAATTGATATTGCATATTTTCAGTCTGCAAACGCAATATATTCCCAAATACTAGGATATGCGAAAACATTATGCAGGTTTGAAGTGCCTGTTTATCTTTCATAGGGAGGATTGATTGAGTGGCGCAGAACTAAGGTTCTCGCTTGCTGAGTCCATATTTTCCGGGATCGAATCCCAGTGCAATGAGGTGATACTTTAGGATCCTCTTTAGAGTAAAATACTGTCAGCTCCGCGTTGCTGAAGACGCAGTAGTTAAAACACATAACATTAACATTAATATTATGATTATTTTTCCCCCGTACGAAGCCTGGTACGGCAACAAGTTTTAATAAAAGAGTCAGGTTTTATCATCTGGAATGTTCAGGTGGGTTACCAGTTGGCCATTACAGTACAATGGAAGGTAGATAGTTGTTTTAAGGGGGAACAGCGAGGTCATCTGCCCCTGATGGAAGGTACCACTAGCTCAGAATATTTTCATTGTCAATTACTTTTTCAGTGGTGAATCCAACTGCTGGTTATCGTTGATTCTTTAAGAGTTTTGCGACATCATGGTCATGTAGCCCCCTGTACTTGAGTGTGTGTAGAATTTGTCTGATAACCTGTGTCACTGTGATGTCTGTACCAAGGTGTGTATATTGAGGTAGGATTTGGGTAGGAAGCGGCCGTGGCCTTAAGATAGGCACCATCCCGGCATTTGCCTGGAGTAGAAGTGAGAAACCATGGAAAACCACTTCCAGGATGGTTGAGCTAGGAATAGAACCCACCTCTTCTCAGTTTTGCAACACGCGTCTGAATATAACCCATGGCAGCCCTCAGACTAGAATTAAATTCCTTGGCAGAGCTGGAAATCGAACCCGGGCCTCCGCAGTGACAGCCAAGAATGATACACACTACGCAACGAGGTGGACAAAATCCAACTACATTTTAGAATGAAAAGTTTGTTCGGCCTAATAGTATTTCAATTGAACCATAGTTGTACGGTATCCAAAATGTTCCCTTTTATATCTGTCGTATCTCCTTGTTAGTCAAACTAATGAATAGTTTATTAATTCACTCAAAATCGACGAGGTTAGAGGCCTGTGACCGCTGTGATTCATTATTCTCTGCCATTTATAAAAAATACACTCGTGCTAACTCGTATCCCCCATTACGAGCTCGGTTCTTCGCCGCAACAGACCTGGAAGCAATTGGAGTGTAAATCTCTGTGCCCTCTAATATCTTACCATGAGACGGTCGTCGTTTAGTCAGCAGGCTCGCTAATTAAAGGTCTTCTTTCTACCTATTTATTTCCACCAGACCTCCTCTGTGAGATATTCGCGAAGAGAGCTCATTTAACACAATGAGGAACACATGCAGTACTTCAACAATTTTACCGTGGATGTAAAAAAGCAGTGGCAATATATGCGCATGAATTAACCATTTACTGTAGAACCACAGTAGATCTACAGGTCTTCAGTGTAATCCCCTGCAACATGGTGCACCCTTTGCGCATATTCTCCTGTTATAAACAGTGCACGTCTACAAATAAAAATATTTAAATAAAAACATTTCGAGCGCAACCACCACAAAGAACGCAGCTCCCAGAAAGTTGTGAATGAAGTAAGTAAAAATCTGAAAGACTTCCTAACAGTGTATGAACAAGGAGAAACAAGTAGTTCCGTGAAGATCTATACAGCCTATATTCATATATCCTACTTATGTTAACTGCCACTATCAACATACAAAATATCAGTTTGATTGCTGTAATGCATTTGTAGATATTGAGAACCGACTAAATATTTCGGATGGTCGCCATGTTGGATTTTATATATGTAGGTCCTAGAGCTATGTACTGTTACATGAAGATTATTGTGTACGTGTAGCATTAAAACTACAATCGCATGATTAGGTCACAAGAAGTAAAAACGAGATTTTAAAATTTCACACAGCTGCCATCTTGTGGTAATGGAAACAAATGAAATAAATTAGATGCCAGTGGATTAACATTCGTATAAGGATTTACTGTTTCAAGTTTCACTGCACTCGGATGGTTAAATTGCGAGAAACGTCCATGTGAATGTTTATTCTTCGCGTCGCCGCCTTGTTGGATTTGTGATCACCAGGTTATTTAAAATCCTATAGGTGAACTTAAGTTTATAGCCCCTATGAACATAAAAAAAATCAGTTTGATTGATATAATAGATTCGTAGATATACAGAGCCGTCTAAATATTTTGGATGGTCACCATGTTGGATTGTTAAATGTATAGGCCATAGAGTCATGTACCATTATAGGAAAATTATTGCGTAGGTTCAATATTCAAACTTTCACTTCGATCGCATGATTACGACACAAGAAATAAAAAAATAATTTTAAAATTCGCACAGCCGCCATCTTGATGTTATGTTAACAATTGAACTAAATTAGATACCAGTGCATTACACTGTGTACAAACATATACTGTACCAAGTTTTATTGCCTTTGGTTGGTTAAATCGCGAGAAACGTCTATTTAAATGTCGCAAATTCGCGTGGCCGCCATGTTGGTTTTCTAGTTATCAGTTTTTCAAAAGTCACATAGGTGGTCTTCTAGTAGTTCCCTTTATCACCGTAAAAATTCCAGGGTGATATCGGGAATAGTTTCGGAGATATTGAATGCTGGTGAAATATTTCGCACAGCCGCCATGTTGGATTGGTGATACGTAACAAAATTTGAAGGGCACGGTCGGGGTCGCCCGGAATAGTGCTATGAACTTACCGAGTTTCATTGAAATCGCTCCAGCCGTTTAGAAGTCATTAGGACACACACACACACCACACACACGCACACATAGACACACGGACAAAAGGTGATCTCATAAGCCTATTATTTTCAAAATTGAAAATAGGCTAACAATGTACAAAATAGACATACCACGTTTTGCAGAAGACGTAACAGTGCTTGATGAAAGTGAATAATAATATTAATAGTGTTAATAGTTTTACGTCCTGTTTAACTATTTCGGTTTCTTGAGACGCCGGGATGCCGGAGTTTTGCCCTGTAGGGATCTTTAACGTGCTGGTAAATCTACTGGCAAAATCGGCCGCGTTGACCGAGAGCGCTAACGCGCTGCCTCATGCCTCGCTGGCATTGGGAGGGCGTGGGTTCAAATCCCACATCGGCCGTCCTGAAAATGGTTTCCGTGGTTTCCCATTTACACCACGAGGCAAATGCCGGGACGGTTACTTTCAATAGGTCCACGGCTGACTTGCACTTCCTTCCCTGACCCGTCCTGAAAAGAAAAGTGCATGGCCATTGGCTGCATTAATAACATTATTAAATTTACTGGCAAAGCTCCCTCGGATTTAAATCCTCTAATGATTAAGAATTCAATCCTGCAACCCTGAGCGCAGTAGGCAAAAACGTTACCACTGCACCACGCTGCCAGTCGAAGGAAAGTGAAGAATATTTCACGGAAATGTTCATTGTAATGGAGATTATACAACCCTTAGTACTAGTACAGTATGCAAAGTGTGGTGTGCAGACATGGCACGAAGACTGTCGTATGTTTGAAAGTGTGAAGGAGTTTACCCACCTTGTAAGTAAAATTGTATCAGATTCACGTACTATAAAAGACATAATGTGCAGCCCTCAACGGAAAGCGGAAACTGTTCACTTCGCATAACCTCAGTGTAGTTCTAAAGAAAGAACTCTTTAAAACGTTTCTGTGAAGTATTTGATTTTATGAGAGCAAAATGTTGAACTTGGAGTGGAAGGGATCTTGCTTGTCATGTGGTGTTACCGGTGGATGCTCAAGATTCCGTGGGCATCTGAAGTCACAATCGAAGAGGTGCTGCGATAGATAGGGCGAGTGCCTTGTCTGTAGGGCACCTTCAAGCAACGATGCGACTATTGGATGCGGGACACATTTCCCCATAATGGACCATTACATTCCTTACAGGGGCAGGCCAATAATGTACATAATGTACATAGATTAAAACAATGAAAGTCTAGGATGATAACCCCACATATAGCTGAAACGAATTGTACAACTGAGAGGTGTGTGGAGAAGAAAAGCTGCAGCAAACCAATCTTTGAAAACTAAAGTAGATCGCCTAATTCAGTCGTTTAGTTTCAAAACCAAGCAATCAAAATTAACTAAGTACACTTCAATGCAAACACAAAGTCTGTCGCTTCTTGACCTCAAGACTAGTTCGTTCGCAGCTGCTTAGTCATAATAATTATTATTGTGAAACGCTGTTCTGATTCATACGACACGCAGGTTATGGTTATATGAGAAGATATCAACTAAACGGAGCTACTGGTTCTTGAATTGTGTCCGTCCTTCAGTTACAATAGCGTATCCATCTGTTTCCACATCTCCCGTCACTGTGAGTACTTATGATTTATGACTTATGCAATATCCAACTTTGGTGAACTATTCCAGTGACGTCGATTATAGCTCGAAGTTCCAGTTAAAGAGACAACTCGATAAGTATAAGCTTGCATTATTTCAGTATAACCATAGTTGATTTTGTAAAACCATATAATCACCCCTAACAGACAAATTCCGGATTTTCATCACTATTTTAGAAGTTTACCTAACATTAGATATACCACATTAACATACACCGACTGTTGCATTACCAACACTGCAACTAAATAATTGTACATATTGTATATATTTTTCACCTGTATTCTCAAACATAGATGTTATAGCATAAGTGTAATGGATCTGATGATGATCGCTTGACGATCGAAACTGGTCATCCTAGTGTATTTATTAATCGTATGTAATTTATTTCAGGATCAGGGCATAACCCAGCTCTATTTGGGAACATTCGTGTTGACCGACTGAAAAGCACCAAACTTTTGTTATGAACAAGGAAGTTATGCGCCTCTATTATTCCGTTACGAAACTAGAAACTGATATGACTATGTACAGGCACCTTCTGTGGCAAAATTGTATCGAGAAATACCCTGGCTTGTCTCAGCGCCTCACAGAACAAACTTTAGCGGATAGAAGAAGAGCTATTGTCGTAAAAAATTGTTGTCAACTTTGGAAATAACTGAAATAAAATGCGAAGTCGTAGAACAACTCCAAATCAGAGACTCCGAAGATCTCATACTGCAATTACGGGAAGAACAGGTTGCTTTGGAAGAAAAAGATGAATTTCAGTTGGAAAGAGAACCTCAGTCACAGCTCGTCTGCATCAAGATATACAATACGCGGCGTTGTGTATTTCCAACAAGCAACGGAGAAGTACTATGGGACTAACCCATGTTGTCGTCTCAAGATCCCGAAGATCACCTCTGTAAAGTTTAGCGTAATCGTGAGCCATCTTAACAACACAGTGGTCTCTAAAGCTCTAGATGGTGTGGATGATATAGAGTACGTCCAACTGGTGATTTATTGTGGTGCGTTAGCTGCCGTACAAGCGATTGGTATTAAAATTGTGCCACAATATGCAAGGGTCCGTTCGAGCTCAGTGATGCCTCCCCCATGGCAAAAGCGCCTGGAGAAGAAGATTGAGGAGCTTCGTAGAGAACTTGGTCAACTGACACATTTCAAAAGAGGAAATCGGTCCCTTAGACAAATCAGGGATGCGCATAATACAGCCAAGACGTTTGGATGAGCTGGATCAAGACAAGCTGTCAGAAATAATAGACACGCGCACTCAGAGATTAGCTGTCTATAGTAAACGGCTACGCAGGTACAAAGAAAGTCAAAAGAGGAAGGATCAGAATAGAGCATTTGCATTGAACCAGAAACAATTCTACAAGATCTTGCAACACTTTCATCCATAACGACAGAATAATACTCCTTCAATCGAAGAGGCCACCAATTTCTGGGCTAATATTTGGGAACAGCCCAAAGACCACAATTTCCGTGCCAACTGGATAATACAAGAAGAGACGAAGTTTTCTGGTGCGATTACTGAAATGAATAGCCCTGACATCATGGAGCATGAGGTGAAGGCAGCGACTCTACGTACACAGAACTGGAAAGCGCCTGGGCCGGATTTTGTACTCAACTACTGGTATAAGAAGTTCACATGTGCCCGTGAAGCAATAGCCAAAGCCTTCACGCGAATTTTACGATTTCCTGAGGAAGCTCCGGAATTTCTGTTCACGGGAGATACCTTCTTGATACCAAGAGGTGAAGAATCAAGAGATCCGTCGAACTACAGGCCCATCACTTGCCTGTCGGTGGTTTACACGCTATTTATGGCTATAATTGCGGAACAAGTGTATGGGCATTGCGAGGCGAATGGGATACTCGCTGAAGAGCAGAAAGGGTGACGACGGAAAACGCAAGGCTGCAAGAATCAAGTGATAATAAATTCAGTTATTGTAAATTTTGCTATGAAAGGACAAAGAAACGTGTGTATGGCCTACATTGATTACAAGAAAGCCTATGACTCCGTACCTCATTCATATTTGATCGAAATATTAAAAATTCTACAAGTGCGATCCCATCATTGTCCAATGCCTACAATCTATCATGTCTAGATCGAATGTGAAACTTCATCTAAAAGACCGATGCCAAGTCACTCCGTCCCGTGCAATTCGAATTAACCGTGGAATATTTCAGGGAGATTCGTTCAGTCCTCTATGGTTCTGTCTGTGCTTAAACCCGCTCAGTGGGCAGTTAAATAGGAGTGGATTGGGATTTGAGATGCAAGCTGGTGAGGTGAAGCACAATGTTTCACATATACTGTACATGGATGACTTAAAAATCTATGCAAGCACACGGCGTCAACTGCAAGTGCTCATAGGTATTACGCAGACGTTTAGCGACGATATAGCGATGGAATTCGGACTTCAAAAATGCAAGGCGATCATACTGGCAAGAGGGAAACTTGATAGAGCAGAGGGCTTCGATGTTGGTATAGATGAGCTAATCAAGTGTTAGGATGAGGGCGAGACCTAAAAATACTTAAGCTTTCTTCAGCTTCCAGGGATCCGACACACACAAATTAAAGCCAATTTACTGAAAAATGTCTTTAATCGAGTGGATATGGTTTTGAAATCATACTTGGATGCAGGCAAGAAAGTCAAAGCCCTTAACACCTGAGCAGTACCTGTACTTACGTATTCGTTCGGGATCGTTAAGTGGTCTAAGACAGATTTAGAGCAGATAGAACGGAGAGTACGAGTCTCAATGACAAAATATCGGCTTCATCATCCAAAGGCAGCGATTGAGCGTATTACACTACCACGGAGCGAAGGCGGTCGAGGGGTCATTGATCTCACAATCACCCAAAGTAGGCAACTGGAACGTCTGCGGCAGTACTTCGTTGGCGCAAGCTGTACTCCTCTGTATGAAGTCATTGTTAAAAGTGATAAGAGATTCACACCACTACGACTAGCAGACATGCAATATGATACAAGAGAGCACGTTACTTCGTTTGAACAGCGACAGATGGCATGGTTACGGAAAGAACTGCATGGTTTACACCCTCGCTTGCTCAGCCAACATCATGTCGATCATTGTCGAACTTATGGTTGAAGCATGGTTCGCTCTTCAGTGAAACTGAGGGCTTTGTAATTGCGATACAGGACCGTGTCATTGCAAGAAAATATTATAGAAAGCTCATCCTTAAAGAGAATGTAGCAGATGATCGATGTCGTAGATGCACCTCAGCGCTGAAAACCATCGATCATATACTCGGTGGCTGCTCTACGCTGGCTGGTATTGAGACCGTTAGTCGAGTCAATAACCACGATGACTTTCCTAACATCCCATAAGACGAATAAAATTACCGTGAGGATCAGGTGAACTTCCTAATAGGCTAAGCGGCACGAGACACTGTAGTCCACGGGGATCGTGGTACAAGGTGACGATGGTCATAGACTTCCTAAGGAAAGGTTCACCTTAAAACTAGACTGAGAAATTAAACATCCAGACTTAAGTAAAACACCGTGAAAATTTATTAAAATTCACAAGCCCCTAGCCTAGTTTGGAGGGTTATAATCGGCTAGTCCGCAAACTAATAAACAAAAGAAAACGAAGAGCAGGTCCCTACCTGAGAAGATACGGAAAACCCTCGCGAAAGATCTAACTCACAATAATAAAGCAACAGCAGCAACACTAGGAAAATGGTACGACGCAAGTTACAAGATTAAGCTAATATCAGAATTTACATTTAACAGGGTAGCAAAACAAATCTAAGTTAGGATGATACCATTTCCACATTTACATTTAACGGTAATCATCTAGCTAAGTCCTAACAGTTAATAACAAAATTTACGGCGATGACGTCCGTAACAAAAAACAATTACAACAAATCTAAGTGTACAGCCATGAAAAACATTTAATCATTCTTAATAACTACGTGCTATCAGCACATAATAAGGTAACATGTAGGATTTACACTCTTGTACATCATAAATAAGTAATGAAATAGACACAAATCTTTATTAAATTCCTGTCTACACCTTGGTTTACTCTTTGTAAGCCATAGTCACCTAATGTGTGTAATTACGGTGACGAATGCGTAGTTGAGACCACGTCTGACATCGCATGGCCTGAGCTCCACAGGCTACGAACTCTAGGTTCACGCATGCTTCAGGTCGCTACAAAAGTGTCAACTGTCCTAGTCATTTCCACACAAGGAAATTACCTTCAACTGCACGGCTATGTCAACAGTTCCAAAATGCAACAGAACAAAGTTAGATAAAAAGAATTCATTAGTTAGCTTTTGTTTTACCAAAGTTATGCGTTTTATTATTAAGATGTCGGTTTAGGTTTATCACTGGTTTATGGCGAATAATACTGACAATAGCTCGGGCACGGAGTGTCTACACTGAGATCATTCTCCACCAAAAAGCCTCGACTCAACAGTCGGAATAAGATCAACGAGCAATAACAACTCGGACACACAATAACACGGGTCACCAGCGGCGCAAAGCTCGCATTCAATAACTCTGGGATAGGCCTGTCCACAACAGTTACCTTCCAATAACATCTAGTCAACGGGAACCCTCCCGGACGAGGTAATCACAAGTACCTTCATACAATAAATTCCTGCATTTAACAGGGTCGCCTGCAACTCACTATAGAAAACCTGACCTAATTGTACACGTCAAAACGGTACACGCAAGAAGTGCGCTCAACTAACAAAAAGCAATCTATAAAACATGTGATCTGAGACAGAGTTGAAAACTGGGTTACATAAGCTAAGTTGCAATGAAAGAAAGAGCGAATACAATCGCATTCTGTCTCTTGTCAAAGTAGTCCTGTCTCGCAAACAAATGAAGCGTGCTTTCAAGGGCACTGGATTACAAAACCAGTTTATGTCGCCAGCAGGCTACCACATTCCTGCGTTCGGTCGACACAAAACACACATTATTCAAGGCCGGCGATTTAATCAAATTAAAACTATACATCTGGCCTGTTCATAAAAAAAACGTTACCATGGGTTCTGAACCTCTAAAGAATCCGTGTATAAAAACACGCAATAAATCTGAATAGAATAATATAATTCCATCTTTCTACCAAAGACGTCTAAATGATAGTAATCTTACAATTACTGGAGCTCTTTGCTCTCAAAATACAATTCAGTAGTTGCTAGTACAACATCAAATAAAAACGTGTCTTACATGACACAAGCAAATTGATAATTGTGGCGCAGATTCACACAAGGATCTGCTTAATGATACGTTGGGAACCGAGTTCGATGCTAGGCAACGAAACGTTCCTTCCAATAGTTAGGTTCAAACTTGACCAAGAATAGGTTCTGAGCTTATTCAAAATGAAAATATAATGCATTTAAAAAACTGGCAATTACAGTCGATTGCCTAACTGATACGACTGTTCTAACGAAAGTCAGGGGTGTATCAAAACTGGCTGCAAAGAATGCAGTTAAAGAAATAACCATGACATCTGATTGTCATAACTGAAGTCAGCAAAGACTTGAAAAATCACTCCAAACAGGGTTGGACAAAATAGCCTCGAATGACTACGGTCACATCTAGCAAAAGATAGGCTCTGACGTTCTACGACGTTCATCAAGCTGCACCAGGGTTAACCAAAATGTCAGACCCAAGGGTGTCTCACTATACTGAAATAAATGACATTAAATTAAACTAGATACAATCCCTACCTAGAAAAATGGCTGACACAGAGTGTGGTTGATTCACAAACTACATTAAATCTAATATACCACCAGAACTAGAAAAGGAGAAGGGATGTCTAAAAACTCACGACATGGAGAAGCTATCACTCAGCCCTCTATTCAATAACCAGGGTTGTACAAATTCCTCTCTGGATCTCTGGAACGGTATTATCCTCATCAGGATTCCCATCTGGACTCCTCCAAAGACCAGGGTTCGATTCGTCCCTGTCGACAACTCCGTGAATATGCTGGATATGCCTGGAAATGGCATCTTGGATTCCTTCCTTCTCGTCCTCGGTTCTGCAAGCTCCACCATCATGCTAGTTCTCGTAGAAACATCACCCTCATACCAGGATGGTATTAGCCCATGATGACTGATTCAAGCATGGTGTGGAATAGTCTGGTCACGTTGACGGTGAAATAAATTACGAAATTCATTCTTTCACTTTCCAAAAATATAATGTTCGTCGTGAATGTTGTAGGCTCTGATAGTAATTGACAACACAGCCTTAATTTCGTGGATGTGAATAGATACGTGAGATAGCACTGCTCTATGATTCTGCACGTGCTAACGACGCTACTTTTCTATCATGCAGCATCGGTAAAATGTACGTCGTTTTGGAAATTAAAACTTCACTCTGGCAATCCAAATATGTTACACTATCATAATCACACTTATTTGAAGTGGTTGCAACGCGTTTACCTGTATATTTTCCACAAGGCATTTGGCCCTCCACAAACACGTGGGTACTAAAATGTGGTGTTCCGGTAAAATTATATAATTCACTAATACTTGCCAATAATTATCTTCAATATGTTTCTGTGGCTCACTGTGCATAAATAACAGTATTTCACAATATGCCAGTGCACGATGGCACCTGATAACCAATTCAACGCTAACAAGCGGATATTCTTCTATGTCTTGCAGGACAAATGCAATTACACGCCTATACTGGGCGGATTCTCCAGACGTAGTGCAAGGCACTGGGTGTCTCAAGGAAGTAGGTCGTCAAACCGAAGTCGTTGAGCGACTACTTACGTTCCTATTTGCGTATCTGCAAGGGTATTACCTTACCTTAAGCTAAAATAATATTCTCAAAAATGTTTTAATAATGCAGCATGACGAAATGGAATATTCTGAGTCTTGAGAAAGAATAAAATTAATTAATAAGATCTCAGATAAATAATTAGCAGTTTTCACCAAAGTCAAAAGTGCGAATCAACGCTACTTCAAAGAGTATCGCGTGAGCTCTCAGCTCCACGTGGCTTCCTGGGTGTGTTCAAAGGTACAACATCCCATCATAAATGTTCTGTCATAAAAAATATCACATGAACCATAGCTCAGCGGGTTCAGTATAGAGTATACCAAGAGGCACAATGATGTTGCTAAGATCTTACATCAAGAGCTAGCTATAAAATCTGGACTTCTGGATAAGAGCATTGTGTACTACAATTACCAGTCTGCCAACGTGCTTGAAAATGAGGATTATAAGATGTATTGGGATAGACCTATTTTAACCGACCAGAAAATCTTGGCCAAGCGACCTGATATAGTGCATCTCAATAAAATAAACCAAAAGGCCTACTTGATAGACGTTTCTGTCCCACTTAGCCAAAATATGCAAACTACCCAAGCTGAAAAGACAAACAAGTACGCACCGTTGGCGGAAGAAATACGAAAACTATGGGGATTAAAATGCGTGAGGATTTTGCCAGTGGTGATCCCACGGGAGTTGTTCCAAAGACGTTGGCAATGGCTTTGGAGGAACTGAAATTGAAACACCTGATTGCCAGAATACAGAAGGCAGTGCTGCTGGATACGTGCCATATTGTTAGGTTATTTTTATCCCTGTAATAGGTTTACAGGGTACTTGATTAACAAATCCATACCTTGTAAACTGAGTTGTACCATAATTATGAGAAATTAAAGATGATAATAATAATAATATTAATGTTATTGGTTTTACGTCCCTTTTAACTACCGCGGCTTTTAGAGACGCCGGGGTTCCAGAATGTTGTCCCGAAGGGGATCTTCAACGTGCCAGTAAATCTACTGACACGACTCCCTCGCATTTGCACACCCTAAAATGCCAGCTTACTGTCCCAGGATTCGATCCTGCAACTTGGGCCCAGCAAGCGAGAATGATAGCACTGAGCCACGCAGCCAGACACCTGCTGCTTAGTCATAACCCACCCATCCTGCATAGGCTTAAGCGGATTGCTTGTTGACGACTCAAAAGGGATTAATATAATTAATCATAGGTACACTCGGCAAATTTTGCTATGACTATGGAGTAATGAAGCCGTTCTGTCCAAGTTTATGTAAGGATCTGTTCATATGTGACTCGCTACATCTCTCGCCAGCCATTTATGTCCACTGCACCTACGGGCAATGAAACACAACCATTCTAAAGTTTGCAATTTGTTATGGAGCCTCCGGGTAATATGTGAACAACTGAAGTCACAACATGCTCTCACTAAACAATACGATGGCATCGGGGACAAACGATCTTAGCATGTAACTCATTACAGTCTTCTTGAATCAGTAAATATTTTCATAAAATGCAAGGTTCATAGAAATTATACGTGTTTAATAATGGAAGTAACCACAAACACTTTTCTCCTCCTAAATGGGTCGTAGAACTGTAACGCACAGGCATTTTACCAATATTTTACAGAGGTGTGTTGCTTTAAATAATTGAAATTATATTTCCTAAATTAAATTGTTGAAACCTGCTAATACTCACTCCGCTCTCTTCTTTATTGGGACAAGTTTTCAGTCCTTCATTGGGACCTTCTTCCTTCAGTCTGTTTTCTTAGTCTTAAAAATTCATTTTTTTATGAAGCAATGACATTAATGACAATATAAATAAACATTACGATATGGACGTCCGTACGTTAGAAACTATTAATTGTATTAAATTCAGAAAGCAAAAGCCTAAAGTTAAAAATCAATATATGCATAAAAAATTATTGTTTTCATTCAAAGAACTCTCAAAATGAAATGGGTCTTGTGGAAGTTTTACGCGATTTGAAGTCATCCATCCATATAAAAATATTCGACCAACCATTCTAATAATAAGATAACCGAAAACGTCCAATAGTATGGGGAGTTTCGTATTAGGAACAGATTGAAAATTATCACACAAAATCCAGGATTGTAAGGACGATATTGATATGGATACTCACTTACTCCTTTGTGCTACAGCCCTTGTAGGGCCTTGGCCTCCCGGACAATCTCCACCCATTCTTCCATGTTGACTGCTTTGGTTCTCCATCTTCTGACTACCATCTTTCTCAGATCCTCCTCCACGTTGTCCAGCCATCTCGTCCTAGGTCTTCCCCTCACACGCCGTCCTCATGCCTTCCCATTGAAGACCTTCCTTACTACCCTGTTCTCTGTCATTCTTTTTACATGTCCCAACCAACGCAGTCTACTACTCTTTATTTCCACTACTATATCTGGCTTACCATACAACTCTCTTAACTCCATATTATTTCTGATTCGCCAGAATTCACCCTCTTTTACTGGCCCACATACTTTCCTAAGTATTTTCATTTTCCATCTCCTTAACAATTCCTCATCACCTTGTGTCATGGTCCAAGTCTCCGAACCACACATCACCACAGGTCTCACTACCGAACGATATACAGTCAGCTTCAGATTTCTACTAAGACTTCTTGATTTATAAACTCTGCTTAAAGCCTAGTAACTTCTATTTCCAGCTGCTATCCTTGCTTGTATTTCTTCTCTCATGTCATTGTTTTCAGATATCATTGACCCTAAATATTTAAAATTTTTACAGCGTTCATATTCTTTCTCATTCAGTTTCACATTTTTCTCTAATTCATTATATTTTCTCCTAGACGTTAGCATATACTTCGTTTTTGACTGATTAATCGTCAATCCAATCTCTGCCCCGTATTCCTCTAATTTCCTTAGCTTCTCTTCCAAATCCTGTTTCCTCCTAGATAATAAATCAATATCATCTGCATACGCAAGGTCTTGCGTCACTCGGTTAAGCAATGTTCCTCCTGCGTTGCCCTCATGTATCCTTCGTATTACATTCTCCAAGGCAATGTTAAACAGTAAGGTGGAGAGAACATCACCCTGTCGTAATCCTTGGTTAACTTCAAAGGTATTTGATAGAATACCTTCAACCTTTACTTTACAAATTGTTCTTTTCAAAGTCATTTGTACCATTCTTGTTAATTTATTAGGTATTACTGCCTCTTACATTGCCTTCCATAGCTGATTCCTTTTAATGCTAGCATATGCTTGTTTAAAATCTATAAACAGCTGGTGTACATCAATGTTGAACTCGTAACATTTTTCTAGGATCTGTCTGATGTTAAAAATCTGGTCCGTAGTACATCTATTAACTCTGAAGCCACACTGGTAATCTCCTAGATATTCCTCTACATATATTCTCAACCTTCCAGCTTTAATTTTTGCTAAAACTTTATACACAATACACAGCAATGCTATCCCTCTATAATTACCACAGTCTGCGTTGTCATGTTTCTTATGTATGGGGCAGAGTATTGCTATGTTCCACTGCTCTGGCATTTGCTCCTTTTGCCATATCTCTACCATGATCTTATGCAACCGTCTTGTCAGTTCTTCCCCTCCATATTTTATCATTTCTGCTGAGATGTTATCTTCTCCCGGCGCCTTATTATTTTTAGGGCCTTAATACCATTTTGAACTTCTTCCAATGTGGGTTCCTTGACTGATTCCATGTCCGTCTCTACTTCATTTTGTTCCTGTCCCATCTCCTCCCTCTGTCCAACTTCTACCTCACCTTCATATACAATTTCCGCATTCAGCAATTCACTAAAATACTCCACCCATCTATTTAACATATCATCTTTACCTCCAATCAAGTTGCCATCCTTATCTTTACAGAAAGCTGCTCTGGGTTGAAATCCTTTCTTTATATCTTTAAACCTTGAATAGAACTCTCTGGTTTCCTGAGCCGTCTTTCACTCTTCTAACTCCTCAATCCACTACTTCTCAAAATCTCTCTTCTTCTTTCTACATTCCTTGTCTGCTTCTTTTCTCTTCTCCCTATATTTCTCTACAGTAGTTCTTGTTCTTTTTTGTAACATTCCTCTTCTTGCCTCATTCCTATCTTCAATCTTCTTTCTACACTCGTCATCAAACCAATCCTGCATCCTCAGTTTCCTCTTTCTCCCCAGCACAGTTTCCGCCGTGTTTTGTATTATATCTCTGACCGTTTGCCACTGTTCTTCTATATTTTCTCCTTACTTCTCTTCCACTTCATTAAGCTTATTTGTCAAAACCCTTGTGTATTCCTGAGCTATGCTTTCATTTTTCTTAATTTAGCATCATCAAACCTATGTATAACAGCTCTCTTAATCTCTCTGTACTTGGCTATCCTTTGTCTATATTTAACTCTTACCAGAAAATGATCACTATTTCCGTCTGCTCCTCGACAGCTATCCACTTCCAACACATCTGAGGCATGTCGTCTATCTATAAGCACATGATCAATTTGGTTTTCTGTGATCCCATCAGGGGAGCACCATGTCACTTTCCGTATATCCTTCCTTTGCATCCATGTGCTTTAGATAAGCATGTTACTGCCTATAGCAAAATCAATCAGTCTAATACCATTATTATTGGCCACCTCATGTAAACTCTCCTTTCCCGCTGTACTCCTGTAGGCAATTTCTCTTCCCACTTGTGCATTAAAGTTCCCCCATAACCTTAACATCATGCTTTGCCACTCGTGCTAGTTCCTGTTCCAGCTGCTCATAGAAAAGATCCTTTTCTTCCTCCTCTTCATCTTCGGTTGGTGCATATGTACATATGAAGGATATATTGAAGAAAAGGGCTTTCACTCTTAATACACCCATCCTTTCGTTAACAGGCTTAACATTTAGTATAACATTTTTATACTCATTATCAACAAGAAAACCTGTCCCTCCATATCCTCTGTCCCCACAACTATAGAACAGGGTGTGTGTCCCCGTGACAAGTATTCCACTTCCATTCCATTTTACCTCTTGTATTGCTGCCAGCTTTACATTATATTTCTTCATTTCCTTCTTCAAGTTCCGTAATCCTCCAGGTTTACTCAGTGTTCTTACATTCCATGTCCCAAAATACCAATTCATGTACCGTTTCCGTTGCCAAGGTCGCTTATCCATTTCATCCGTCCGGTTTCCTTTGGCCTTTGAATCCGTAACAAGTGTTTTTTTTTCGGGGTTGGGTTGTTAGCCCCACGCCCAACCCCCAACCTGGAGGACCAGGGTACCGCTCTTAGTCTGGCTCATCAACTTAGGCCTGTCCAGCTTGGGTGGCCCTACCAGGAGCCGAAGCTCCCGCTGGCATAGCCCCAAGGATCATTTGAGCTCGCAAGCCTCCAAACACCCGGCAATACCTGATTACCTTCTGCAAGGTGACGGTATCGGCGGGAGGTATTGATATGGATGGATGACTTCAAATCGAGTAAGACCTCCACATGCCCGATTTCATTTTGAGAGTTCTATGAAAAAAAAAACCCTGGCACTATCCAGCCCATGACGGGCTAAGGCTGACCAAGCGACCGCTGCCCAGCCATTTGGCCTGCAGATATTGGGGTGACGCGTGATCAGCGCGTCGGGTCCCCTCGGCCGTTAATCTTGGTATTCCTGATCGGGGCGCTGTCTCACTGTCAGACAGCTACTCAATTGTCCTCACGAGGCTGAGTGCACCCCGTTCCAACCCTCACGTCAGTTTTAAAATCCCTGACGGAGCCGGGGATCGAACCCGGGGCCTCTGGGTGAGAGGCAGGCCCGCTACCCCAACACCACGGGGCCGGCGAGTTCTATGAATCAAGACAATAATTTTTTATGGATATATTGATTTGTAACTTTAGACTTTTGCTTTTTGAATGTTATTCGATTAATATTTTCTAACGTAAGGATGCCCATTTCGTAATGTTTATTTATATTGTCATGGTTTTATGGTTTCATAAAAAATGAATTTGTAAGACTAAGAAAACAGGCTAAAAAAGGTCCCAATGAAGGACTGAAAGCATGTTCCCAATAAAGAAGAGAGCATATTGAATATTAGCAGGTGTCAATAATTTAATTTAGATAACGAAGTTAATACGTAGAACCAAGCATTATTCAATATGGTTAATGTTTTTGCCTCATTACATTTTCTATCTAAAAGGTAGGGGGGTATATTTATTAAAAGCTATAACAGCTAACCATAAATAATTTTGGGATGCAATTAAGTCGACTTCATACTCAAGGGTGAGTTTGTTCCCAGGTCGGTTTTCAAGAAACCCATATTATTTATCTTCAGTGAGTATCGTTCTAAGCTCATCTCTTCCCTTATTCTACAGTATATTCTAGTAGGCTTGAAAGATAAAATTATTTTGGGGGCCGAACATTTCTATTAAAAATGAATTCTTCCCTACACTATATTTGCACATAAATGGCATAACAATAAGTCATAATATATTCATAACGTGTTCCGGTAGTTATATATTTGGGGGTTACATTTTACCTCATTTCCTTAAGTTGATGACAAGAGTTTACACGTCCGTAAATTCTTTTTACAGCAATGCTGTGTCTTGATTAGCCATTTTAATACATTCTAACCTGTGTTATTTGGGCCATTTTAGGGGATATAAAAATATAACTACATTTCATCCCAAAATGCACACTTACCACACAATATATTTAAAATTTTAAATATTAAGGTATGATAACATATTAGGTAATTAACATATTAATTCATATCGAAAGATTTGGCCAAAACTAGCCTACATGACCACTGTTACATGACGTATTAATTACAAATAATATCGGTAAAATAATATTGGATACTAGGGCCTCGAAATATTGAGTATACATCCATGTTTTGTTTTTAGCCTACTTTTCACATTTTGCAAAAATGAGGAAAAAGTAGACTTATGAGATCGATCCGGGAAAATGTGTGTCTGTCTGTCTGTCTGTCCTTCTGTCTATCTGTCTGGCTGTGGGTGTGTGTCCCCCCCCTATCAACTCCTAAACGGCTGCAGCAATCAAAACCAAATTTAGTATGAGTAAAGATGTGCATCGGAATAGCTCACGTCCATATTTGAAAATGATGTCAGTGCTACCAACTGCTGAAAAAACGCACTAGAAATTTGAGCTCCATGTTGGATATCTTCCAAGGTATGCATGGGAGCTATTCCAAAATTGGCACACATGTAGATAAGACTATTTCAGTTTAATTTCCAGGAGGCCAACCATGACAGTGTGGCCAAAATAATTTAAAGCCTTCTGATAGGTCCAATGTTTAAATGCATATAACTTCTACACTATCAATTGGATTTCAACCAAATTTTGTATGTAATATCTGTACATAAACAGATATGACTGAGCGTATTCTTAAGAGCCACCAGGGCTGCCAACTGTTAATAATTGCTCTCTCTATTTTTTATCCAAATACCAATATATCAGAAAGTATGCAAGCCAACAGCTTTAAACTATGCACACGTATATTCTGACATTTTAGATTAATTTGGAGTAACTTATATACGTCAGGTCTACCAACATGATTATAAGCCTGCTGATAGTACCAATTTTTAAATACATGTAACTTCTATACTATCAGTTGGATTTCAACCAAATTTCGTATGTACTATGTGTACCGTAACAGATATGACTATAAGTATTCTTAAGAGCAATCAGGGCTGCCAACTGTTAATAAATGATGTCTATATTCTTTTTACCCTAATATCAATATATCAGAAAGTATGCAAGCCAACAGCTCTATACTTTGCACACGTATAGCCCCTGACATTCTAGATTAATTTGGAGTAATTAATACAAGGCAGTGCTGCCAACATGATTCTATGCCTGCTGATATGTAAAATTTTAAAATACATGTAACTTCTATACTAACAAATGGATTTCATCCAAAATTGGCACAACAAGATATCATAATAATTCAGATTATTTCTGGCCAGCACACGCATGGTATTGTTGGCAACATGCTTTTACGCGTGTTGATAGATCCAGTGTCCAACTGCATGTAACGTCCATTGGACTTCAACCAAATTTTGTATTCTGTACCTTAAGAGGTGGAACTAAGAATATATTCAGTCACCAGGGCTGCCAACTGTAGTGCTCTATTAGGCTACATTATACCAGGTATATTTTGAACTAAATAGATATTTCGATATTACCAACTTAATTTCGTCATTATTCTAGATAGGTTCATATACTGTAGAATAATTATTGGCATGAAAAGTAGGCTGTATAGTTCTTCACGGAACTTCTTGTTCTTTCTTTTCTTGTCAAAATACACCCCTTCGAGGCTGACATACGAACTAGCAGGGGAACCTTTCTTTATAGAAGAACTCCGAATGGATCACCAACTACCATCCACAAGACCATACAACGTTGTCCTACATGAACTAAACGCAAAGAAGGAGATCTCAATTGATTTCCATTCCCTTATATTAAGGCCATGACGTCATCAGAATGGAAGGGCACTGCCTATGAAATAAGACACACGGTAACCAGTTTCGCGGTGCACGGGTTCCACTATAAGATTTGAGAAACTGAGGAGTTCCATGAGCCCACGCCTGAGTGCATTTGTAAATTGTGTAAAAATACATGTGATAGATATCACGGCTCTTCTGTGTACTTAGAGGCTGTTGTCGATAACAGAATTTTGTAAATAATTTTAATGTAATGCATATTGTGCGCACTACTGGCCGCCGTGGCCGAGAGTACCTCACGACTCGCCGGCATCGGGAGAGCGTGGGTTCAAATCCCACTTCGGCCGTCCTGAAAATGGTTTTCATGGTTTTCCATTTTCATCACCAGGCATCACGGCCGATTTCCTTCCAATATCCCTTCCCTGGCCCGTCCTGAATAGAAAAGTACATGGCCACTGGCTGCAATAATTAAAAAGATAAAAAACTATTGTGGGCACTTATCCTTAATAATACAGTATATCTAAATCGTTACGTTATTTTGCTGTACTCTCGAATTAGGTTTAAAAATAGTTAATATTCCACTCCAGACGCATCATATGCAAGGAGAAATAGGTTCTAAACTCAGTGACAAAGTGAAGTGAATGCACACTGCGTAATAACTTTGACACACATCCTTCTATCCATACCTTGTATAAATTTATTGAATATCCATTACAAGGGGTACCCTATTTCACCGAAATATATTAGGGTTGTAGTTTAAGAAATTACAGGTTACATTGTATAAGGCAATTTACAAAGATAATTTAGAGTAAATGTGATGTGTGAATATTAAAATAAGATTCTAACAACAAGATTTTTGAAAAATGTGATAAAGTGGTTCTGTTAGTTCATTATTCCTGTAATTTGAATGGTGAATCAGATTATATCTTGTTCTTTCCGTAGGCATGACAGTCAAATAGGAGGTGACATGCTTTGAGATGATCCACAGATGCAAGAGAATCGTCTTCTACTTTAATTATGAAACGTTCGAAGTAAAATTGAAATTTGCTCTGGCCGGAAAGGAATTGTGAAAGTTCAAAGCTAGTTGTAGCATTTTGCATTGGAGTCGATAGAAATTTTGGGAAAGAATATATTCCTCGTAACTGCGCCCCTTGAAGAGGAAGTCAGTAGGTGATTGCACCAATCGAAGGTGTATTGTTTTATCTGTCTTCTCACATAACATATTGGAGATTTCGCATACGACCGGTACCTAATAGAGACACCACCCGTTCAACGCCAGGCACAATAGCTAGTAAATCATAAACATTGAAGTCCACTACATTCACAAACCTGTGTGTGAATGAACCTATGTAGCAAAATTATATGGTAAAAGTCAGGTTTGAACTCACCACACACGAAGTATATTTGTGTGGATTTTTTAATCATTTCGAATGATCTTGTCGACTTCGTCGTTATGGTTGGGGTCCATCGTTATGCGTTATGGACACGGACACGGAGACGGACGTGACGTCATGCATCCGCGCAGGAAGTGACGTCATGCAGCTGCGCGGAAACGTGACGTCATGCTCACGCGGGGAGCGAGAAGCAGACGCTAATGATTATTGGAGTCTGTTGAAAGAGGCCTGGCGTTGAGCGACCTGGGGCTTTGAGCGAAGCGAACACAAGAATACAGGGTGACAAGATGCCATATAAGAATACAGGGTGCCTCCTAAAGAGGTGTCCATGATGTCAGAGCAAAAAATTACAGTCAGTCTGAAATAAGAATACAGGGTGCCTCCTAAAGAGGTGTGCAGGATGTCAGAGCAAAGCATCGAACCAGTCCCAATATTCCATCCCTACCATCACTCAAAAAAATTGCCCCCCACTTACTGTTCAGCCCACCACTGCTCGCTCCCAGGTTCTACAACTCATCTCCCAACTCTCTCTACCGTTACACTAGTCTAGCCAGATCGACCCAGGCCTGCCTGGGACAAAAACACTCCTTTTCAGGGAAACAAAACAACTCCGCAACAAGCTTCACGAAAACCCAAATTTAAAACGAAAATTCCATTCTACAAACACCAAATTCGGTAAACTTACCTCATTTCAGTTACTCTATACTTTAAACGGACACAGAAGGCATAGTCATGACTCCTTCAAGGAGTAGGCTATTGTCTAATCATGTTCACCTCTCCTTCACTTTTACCATAAATTTCATAAACTCTATTTAAAAATCAGAAACTCACTCCACAAATCTGTAAATCAGTATTTTTCCCTTATTTCAGATACACTATTCATTAAACAAACATATAAGGCATAGTCATGACCCCTTCATGGAGTAGGCTATTGTCTAAATCTGGACACTCATACTACATCCTTACACTAATTCAAATTTACGGCCAAATGATCCATCTGACTGGGAGGCAAAGGTTTCCACCGGCTTGCCTAAAGAGGTGTGCAGGATGTCACAGCAAAGCATCGAACCAGTCCCAATATTCCATCCCTACTCTCACTCACTCCACAAATCTGTAAATCAGTATTCTTCCCTTATTTCAGATACACTATTCATTAAACGAACATGTAAGGCATAGTCATGACCCCTTCATGGAGTAGGCTATTGTCTAAATCTGGACACTCATACTACATCCTTACACTAATTCAAATTTACGGCCAAGTGATCCTTCTGACAGGGAGGCAAAGGTTTCCACCGGCTTGCCTAGGATGATGGGCCACAAAACCGCTATCAAAAAGTACACAATTTACGCTTTATTCAACCAAACACATCTCTAATACAAGTACAAGAAACACATTTCTTCCCGTGACCCTTAAAGAGGTGCCCGCGCGGGAAGCCTAAGTTAATGGTTAATGCAGTCTGTTGAAAGAGTCCTGGGGCTTCGAGCGAAGCGAGAAGCCCTCCTGAGCCTTTCTAACATGTGTAGCATTTGTAGCATGCGTCATTTGAAATGATACAACGTCTAGTCTTTCAGACTGACTGTGATTTTTTCGTACTTTGGACTCCATCGCTACTTGTTAAAATTCCTTAAGCTTAAGAGATACAGATCTCCTATTTTATTTGATAAACGCTTCAGTTTAAGGGACTCAACATCTATTGTATGTCCTTTTTTCTCTCGTAATATTATCATATATTATTATTTTTGGCTGGGCGCTCTGTCTGTACAATTATGTGACATAATCAACCAACAGGTACCAAATTACTGTAAATATAAAACATGATGGTTGTGAAAGAAGTGACAATTCCATGGCGATAATTATACGTCCTAGGAAGTGATAATTTTTAGCCTACTTTACACATTTTGCAAAAATGAGGAAAAAGTAGACTTATGAGATCGGGCAAATGTGTGTCTGTCTGTCTGTCTGTCTGTCCTTCTGTCTGTCTGTCTGTCTGTCTGGCTGTGTGTGCCCCCCCCCCCCCCCCGCCTATCAACTCCTAAACGGCTGGAGCAATCGAAACAAAATTTGGTAGGCCATATTTGAAAATGATGTCAGTGCTACCAACTGCTGAAAAATCGCAATTGAAATTTGAGCTCCATGTTGGATATCATGGAAGGTATGAATGGGAGCTATTTCAAAATTGGCACACGTATAGATAATAATATTACAGTTTAATTTCCAGGAGGCCATACATGGCAGTGTTACCAAAATGATTATAAGCCTGCTGGTAGGTCCAATTTTTAAATGCATATAACGTCTACACTATCAATTGGAATTCAACCAAATTTCGTATGTTGTATGTGTACATAACCAGATATGACTGAGCGTATTCTTAAGATCCACCAGGACTGCCAACTGTTAATAAATGCTCTTAATTTATTTTATCCAAATACGAATATATCAGAAAGTATGCAAGCCGACAGCTTTAAACTATGCACACGTATAGTACCTGACATTCTATATTAATTTGGAGTAACTTATATACGTCAGTGCTACCAACATGATTCTAAGCCTGCTGAGAGGTCCAACTTTAAATACATGTAACTTCCATACTATCATTTGGATTTCAACCAAATTTCGTATGTGCTATGTGTACCATAACAGATATGACTATGAGTATTCTTAAGAGCAACCAGGGCTGCCAACTGTTAATATGTGCTGTCCCTATTTTTGTTACCCTAATATCAATATATCAGAAAGTATGCAAGCCAATAGCTCTAAACTTTGCACACGTATAGTACTTGGCATTCTAGATGAATTTGGACTAACTAATATACGTCAGTGCTGCCAACATGATTCTAAGCCTGCTGATAGGTCCAATTTTAAAATGCATGTAACTTCTATACTAACTAATGGATTTCATTCAAAATTGGCACAACAATAGATCATATTATTTCAGATTATTTCTGACCAATACATGCATGACATTGTTGCCAACATGATTTTACGCGCGCTGTTAGATCCAATGTTTAACTGCATGTAACATTCATGCTATTCATTGGACTTCAACCAAATTTTGTATTCTGTACCTTAAGTGATGGAACTAAGAATATATTCAGTCACCAGAGCTGCCAACTGTAGTGCTCTATTAGGCTACATTATGCCAGGTATACATTATTTCAAACTAATTAGAAATTTCGATATTAGCAACTTAATTTCGTCATTATTCTTGATAGGTTCATATACTGTAGAATAATCATTGGCATGAAAAGTATGCTCTTTAGTTCGTCACGGAACTTCTTGTTCTATGATGTGGTTGGTTGATATCAAACAATTTCTAAAACGTTATTACTTAACCTCATATGTCAGATGAGGTGAATAGTGATCTGCATACCAATAATGGCAGTGAAATAAAATTCACACTTGAATTACAATGAAAATATTAAATAATTAAGTACAAGTTTTTCGGCCTTGTAGGCCGTGGTCTAGACAGGATATCTCTCGACGTTTCACCGGAAACTGCGTCCGGCATTATCAAGGGTTCCGCTCCTTTCCTTGGTCAGCAGTGGAATGAGGAAGAGGCTTGAAATAATGGGTAAACGTCGGGAGATATCCTGTCTAGACCACGGCCTACGAGCCCGAAAAACTTGTTCTTAATTATGAATGCCGGCCGTGAAAGCCTAAGCTGTTAAAATATTAAATACTATTGAGCCCATGCGAGGCTTTCCCACTTCACCGTAAGAACATTGAAAAGTGACCAAAAATTTCACTAAAAGAGCAAGTAGTTGTTGGAAACGTATTTATTTGAAATTGAGTACAAAGCAAAATATATTTATATACATAGATTAATACTCGGACATGTTTTACAGAATTTGTGTGTATACAATGTTCGGCTTTATAATGGGATCTACTTGTTAACCAAGGTGGTTATGTCCACCCCTTTGGAAATTGTGAATAAGGTCATTTGATACATGGAGCGGAGTAGGCGGATGAAAATAGAACTTCTACGGGGATTAAATGGCAATATCCAAGTTCCTAACTCAAACAACTTTTCCCTGTAGTGAACCAAGAATCCCTAATATAAAAGCACGTACGGAAATGTGTATATTATAATTAAATAGGATAGAATGAAACAAAAATTACGAGGCAAAGAAATCTGCTGAGGTGTGATTTCAACCGCACAAAATGTATAACTTCATCGATTGTTAAGCATGGTATCTCTTGGATCAACATCCACAATGTAATAAGACCTATGTAACGTAACTTCATAGTATGTATTAAGGTATGTAATGTCTCCGACGTATGAAATCTGTTTGTACAGTAATAGCTGTCTGCCATTAAGATTATACACCCTTAGGTTTATTTATGATTATGTTTCTGGAATAAGGAGGCAGTCATCCATTCCATGGGAGGAGCGCTGGGTACCGCCAGACGGATGAAAGTGAAATTTCGCCATCTTTCATTACTTCATTACTTATGTCAGTTTTATTTATACTGTACTGTACTTGTAGTCATGAAATGTTGAATTAATAGTTTTGCGGATCACCCTGTGTCCTGATGCTTCTCATTTATGCAATTCCGTTATGTACAGTAGTTTTCTTAATATGTGTTCAGAGCCGACTGTTATCCTTAGTGAAATAATATGTAGAAGATTTCAGTAACATGCTGTAGCCTCCTACACGGTAAAATGTAACACTCCTCTCCATTCGCCAATACGAATGTATCCCACCGTACGTTGTATATTGCCCAGTCAAGTTAGGATTGTTTGTTGCATTAAATCATGTAGTTAAAAGTTCCAGCAATTTGTAGAGGGAGGTCTCCTGAACAACGCCTAATACAGGCCCACAGATTTCTGGTGCCGTGGCGGGTGGAGGAGGCGTTGTTATCGGCGCTTAACTTTAAAACCGTGCGTTGCATAGAAAAGTGTACACTTTCCAAACTTGAAGATTATTAAATTACCTATAACTTTCTATATTCACATTTATGTCACGTGTCACCGTCTCAGAGATATTACCCGCGAAAATAGACTATTTGCAGAAAAACTTTATTGTCTCACGTTTCTCGTCAAACTTGCCCTTCCAACCCCTTTGCCTCCCATATTACAGGATTCTCGTGGGGAAGGAAGTTGTATAGCATTACATTTATTTCCCGAAAATATATGCTCTTGCTAATTTATTTTCGGGCAGTCAAACGTTAGAGCGTTTTGAAGTTTCGGGGTTGGTTTCGAGATTCCGGCAGTAAACTAATCATCATTTTACATCTTTTTCAAAGGCTTTAACTAGCTGTATAACGTTATTTAATGATTATGTAAACATAAATGGAATATACTGTTGTTGTTTGAGTATTTTGACTGGTTTGATGCAGCTATCCATTCCTCCCTGTCCTGGGCTAATCGTTTCATCTATACATAGCTACCACACCCAACACCCGAGCCAATCTGTTTAACATATTCTAACCTTGGTCTACCCCTGCAGTTTTTGTCCTCGACCATTCCTTCCATAACTAAGCTTGCTATTCCTGGGTGTCTTAGTATGTGTCCTACGAACCTATCTCTTCTCTTCATTAGCAGTCGCCAGAAACCTCTCTCCTCTCCCAATGGTCTTAATACCTCTTCGTTTGTAACCCTATGTACCCATCTGATCTTCATCATTCTCCTGTAACACCACATTTCAAACGCTTCAATTCTCCTCTTTTCTGCTGCACCAATAGTCCAAGTTTCACTTCCATAGAGTGCCACGCTCCAGACAATAGCTTTCAAAAATGACTTCCTAATACCTAAATCTATATTCGATGTCAACAGATTCCTTTTCTGTAGAAATGCTTTCCTTGCCTGAGCTAACCTACTTTTAGGTAGATTTCTTTAGAAAGCTAACTATTGCAATGGGTACCATGTTTCGACTCCCGGAAAATTTTGACATATCTTCGCGTTTCACATCCCCTAGACCCCAAAACCACCGTCAGTTCAAAAGTTTATATATAATTTATGTATGTATATGCATGTATATGTATATGTACAGTATATATATATATATATATGAATATCAGTTTCTTGTGGACATGATAACTGCCGTAATTTTGCACCAATCACTTTGAAATTTTTACATAATATTTATCCCTATAAAATCTCGGTCGAGTTCGTTAATGGGCACAATCGGTTGACGGGGGTGAAAAGGGGGGCTTTTTTTTCGAAAAAGTGAAATATCAATATAACTCTCTTAATATTTGAAATATCGAATCCATTCAAAGTTCATACTATGTGTCGGATAAGGCTCAAAAGTTTATGTTTGAAAAGTTTTTTGATAGCACCTACCATTGACCAAAGGGGTGGGAAAAAGTGAGTTTTTCGGGAAACATTAATCATATCTCTCTTAATAGGCACAATATCATACCGTACTAAATGGACAATATTTCCCTAATAATTTCCTAAAACTTTTGTCTGAAAGAATTTTTGATATGACCCACCATTACGCCAAGGGATGAGAAAAATAATTTCGGAATTATAAGAAAATGCCAAGAGCCATCAAAGGTTGCCATGCCAACACTACTAAATTGATGAGGGATGAGCCATCAGACGTTGCCACGACAACGCACTTGCACGAGATCACATTCAGTTTTCTATCTGACTAAGTGTGAAGCGGCTTCGGTGACTTAACTGGTAGCAGGCTGAACTCCTATGCCAAGGTCGCGGGTTCAAAGCCGACCGAAGTCGTCGGATTTTCTAAGAGCGCTAAAAATCCCTCAGTATGCTTTCCTTTGCAGGGGAAGTTCCAACGTTCGTTGCGATTTGTTGGTTGCGGTGGCATCTAGTAGCCAAGTTCACAGCTAGGTGTCGTTGACGATAGTATTTGTTAGCAACATTAGGAACTATTGCTTGAAATTGACCGTCTGCAGTCCTTACCTCAATTACAGACTAATACTGCCATCACAATTCACACCGTTTATCAGACAGGTTCTACACTCACCCTAACAGTAAGTACACGGAGTTACATGACCGCGTTTTCGCAGCCCCTAAACTGAGGAACCAACCAAAATCTCTGCGGGAGATAAAATTTTGCGTGAACAAGTAATAGACCGTTAGATAGTTACACATCAGTGTCGAAACCTTGCATAAGGACAGTGTGACCACAAGTATAAAAATGGACCCCAAATGACAAGAATGTTACCGTCCCCTTAAGGGAATAAAATGTTTAATATATGCATAAAATGGCGAAAAACAAAGTTAATTAAGCTCCGATTATAAAATACTTTCTCGCAATAAATAAGGTCTGATCCTTCTACGAAAACCTGCATATTCTGCCTATTTTCGCCTATCCCCAGGCTTGCCCGGTGAAATCTACCTCCGCCTTCTGGCGTGCCGAGAGGACTTTTTTATATCTTCTTTGCTTCGTCCATCACTGGTTATTTTGCTTCCTAAGTAACAGAAGTCTCCTACTTCCTTTAGTTTTTACCTGCCAATTTGATGTACATAGAGGTTTCTGATTTATTTCGGCTCCCATTTATTTATTTCAGTAATATACTATAGCCTCCTTCTCGGTAAAATGTGACACTTCTCTCCATTCTCCAACACGAATGTATCCCACCGTACTCCGTTTAATCATTGAGCACGTTATCGTACAATTTGGAGAATAGTATCGTTATTACTCGACGCATTCTCCTTGAGAATTCATCTCTGTTTTGTCTATATTGCAAGCACTTCTCTTACAGAAATACTGCTGCACTTTCTAAATGGCGATCAGCTTGTGTGATTACTCAAAGTGGCACAACTATGGAGATTGGCTCCAAGCTTGACAAAAGGAGACTTAAGTACACATCTTCTTTGTCTTGCTGTCACAATCACTCCGCACAGAGAGTGAGTGAGCGCAGGAAAAGGATGAGCAGGAAACCTCGTTTAGTTTTATTAAATGTAAATACACTACTCAAAATGGAAATCGCTACACCGGAAGGGGTTGGATTAAAAAGTAATAATCATGCTTGCAAGAGGCGGGTTGGTCATCTATGAATCTGTACCGAATCTATATGTCAGCTTTGGACACGAAAGCGTTTTAATGGTAGAGAATCGAGAACTAGATTTGGAATATTAAACGAGGATGAATGTGTAGCAATCATAGACCAGACAATATATCACTCATTTGGTTGAACAGTAGCGCAATTCAAATTAATTTTCAAGGGAAACCACATATAAAGATTCATAACTTAACGGACGCTCTCACAACTAAGAGGTACTGTACCCGTATATTCGAGAGGCGGTCTGTCAGATATCCGAAGCAAAGCTGGATTTGTAGAACCTGACAGCTCCGGCTACTAGTCAAGAATCCACTCCAACATTACCCTCAAGAATATACGTAGCGGAAGATACGATGAAGCTGTGAATTACATACATGCACTTGGCTCAAAATAGAGCACCTACCTTGTGTTCTCGGGGATCTCGTGGTTAGCTTCTGGACCTAAAATGGGTTTCACAGTTGCATCTCGTTACATCTAAAATAAATCGAAACGGCGCGGCGTCTAACAAAACTAAACAATTTAATAACAAGGGTAGACTATAACTAAGCATGCATACACTTAATAAAACACACACCCATTCTCACCTCTTCACATCTACGCCACTGACAATCCTGTGTTCCACGAACACTGTGACAAAATTTTGGGGCGGCCTAAGCCTTTACAACAAGCTAAATCAATTAAAACCCCTGGCGTGTTTCACATTCCTATGGCACGCTTCAACTGGACACCTGTGTCCTCGCGGCGCGCGACTCAAGCCACGTGACAGATTATATAATCCAGTCCGTTACAATCTCCAATACCGGCTGATTCATTCATTGACTCTGTTGGCAAGCAACATGTCGACTCATTTATGTGGCGGTGCACTGACCTTGGCTGGAAAACGAGTTCTGAAGCAGTCCCTCGCTTGCCTTCCCTGGCCGAGAATGCACACTTCTGTCACCCAACAGGCAACGTTATAAAAATCTGATTTACGCTAGACAAAAACGCAAATCTTTTAAACAACCTTCATGTTAACTAAATGAAACTTCTACACACTGTTCCTTTCACTCCCTGTATTTGGGCATCTTATCGTCTCGCCTTAATATTAACTTAATATGAAATTACCAGACATCCTACATCTAAAATACCAGACCCTAAAGTTCGTTCGCGCGTGATTTATTTTAAATATACTACCTAAAAGAACATTTACATTTACTGTCATTAAACAAGTTAGTTTTATATTAACATGGCTATCAATAACCATGAGCCGGTCAAAATGAAAATAGGTTCAGATCATAGGTCATTTCGAAAAATTTTCACCTATTACTCCTTTCTCAGGCTATCCATTAGATCTGATCTTTATTTGAGTGCAATTTTGTTAAAAACAAAGCAAATTACCTATATAATTACACTCTAGCTCATCACAGATGATATGGTAGGTTAATACCATAAAGTTAAAAATTAAGCTGTCATCTGGATGGCTTCTAAATGGCCTCACGAAGCTGTTTTCGTGGCCCCAAAGTCTAGGGTGCCTTCTTTCCACTGTACCCTTTCACTCCCTCGCGTTGTGATACCCCAACAGAGTTGTTTCCATACACACTGAACAATACGTAAAACCCATTCGAAACACATCGACTTTCATACTCTATACACTATGCTAAAACATCAAATAACTTCCTAAAACTGACACGTTATACCCTCGATTGAATAATAATGAAAGTTAATAACAAATTAATTTAAAATACATTCAATAGCATGAGCTATTATCGAAATAGAAATGTAATGTCTATTTACACACGGGCATAAGCTCCGATCTCGCATTAATGCCGATTGCAATTTAATGGCATCCTCACAATCCTACATAACTTCAGAAATACTACCACTTATACTCAATTCTGGTCTGTCGTCAAAATAAGTCGGATATATTCGACCAGCTAAGGTAAAACATACGCAGTTACATACTTGGGTTTAATAAAAGTTAATAAGAGTAATACGTAACAGACTTCAATACCCGACTTTCCCGTTTAAATTTCAGCTGTGACCCTACTTATCTTCACTTATCCAAAGTCGTGTATGAAATAAAAGGAGTTCTACCAACTCACATCCTATGCCTTGCCAAAAATAGTCTTGCCCATGCAAAGACTGTATTGCAATGCGGAAACTCCTTCGCTAAAACCCTCTCGTATGCCAACTGCACACGGAATTACAAACATATTAACCAATATCAAAAGGTTATCATCTTCACTTCCTTAAAACTGGCATTCCTTAAAAAGGGCATAATTCCTCAGCGTTGCCAAACCAACCGCTGGTATAACAAACAATAACATCAGTTGTTAATCCACTAATTTATACATGTCACCGACCTTTGGACTAATCGTGAAAGACCTCCTCACAATTACTTTTAAAACGTTACTAGAATATCTCTAAACTGTTGCGTATACATTTAATAACAAGAAGTTCCGTGACGAACTAAAGAGCCTACTGTTCATGCCAATGATTATTCTACAGTATATGAACCTATCTAGAAAAATGACGAAATTAAGTTGGTAATATCGAAATGTCTCATTAGTTCGAAATATTCCTGGTATAATGTAGCCTAATAGAGCACTACAGTTGGCAGCCCTGGTGACTGAATATATTCTTAGTTCCATCTCTTAAGGTCTGTCTGTTAGGTAGTCAGCCCGAAGGCTGGTTGGATCCTCAAAAAGTACCGCCGTTACGTTATGTGAGTAGATACCCACAAAAACCCAAGGCAGCGCTATTTTGAGGCGTTCTAGGCAAGAAGAGGAGTGAGGTAGTATGGCATTGCTTTCCTCACTGAGTCAGAACAGTAGTCCTAACCCTATGAGTTGAACCTTTCACAGCATTCACAGGCACTGACTGTGCCCCGAAGCCATTACTAAGCACCACCCATACCTCAGTAGCTTCCATATAATCACAGCCATGAGTGAGACTGAGACATCGGTGAAAAGCCACCTTTTACTGTAGCCTGTGCCAACTGACAAATGCAAATCTCTTAAGGTACAGAATACAAAATTTGGTTGAAGTCCTATGGACGTTACATGCAATTAGACATTGGTTCTATCAGCACGCGTAAAATCATGTTGGCAACAATGTCATGCGTATGATGGTTAGAAATAATCGGAAATATTATGATATCTTGTTGTGCCAATTTTGGATGAAATCCATTTGTAAGTATAGAAGTTAGGCTACATGTATTTTAAAATTGGACCTATCAGCAAGCAAAAACTCATGTTGGCAGCACTGACATATATTAATTACTCCAAATTATCTAAGAGGGTCAGGTGCCATACGCGTGCAAAGTATAGAGCTGTTGGCTTGCATACTTTCTGATATATTGATATTAGTGTAAAAAAATATAGACAGCATTTATTAACAGTTGGCAGCCCTGATTGCTCTTAAGAATACTTATAGTCATATCTGTTATGTTACACATAGCACATACGAAATGTGGTTGAAATCCAACTGATAGTATAGAAGTTACATGTATTTAAAAATTGGTCCTATCAGCAGGCTTAGAATCATGTTGGTAGAACTGAAGTATATAAGTTACTCCAAATTAATCTAAAATGTCAGGTACTATACGTGTGCATAGTTTAAAGTTGTCGGCTTGCATACTTTCAGATATATTGGTATTTGGATGAAGAAAATAGAGAGAGCAATTATTAACTTGGCAGCCTTGGTGGCTCTTAAGAATACACTCAGTCATATCTGTTTATGTACACATGTTACATACAAAATTTGGTTAAAATCCAATTAATAGTGTAGAAGTTATATGCATTTAAAATGTGGACCTATCAGAAGGCATAAAATTATTTTGGCAACACTGTCATGTATGGACTCCTGGAAATTACACTAAAATAGTATTATCTACATGTGTGCCAATTTTGGAATAGCTCCCATGCATACCTTCCATGATATCCAACATGGAGCTCAAATTTCTTGTGTGTTTTTTCGGCAGTTGGTAGCACTGACATCATTTTCAAATGTGGGCATGAGATATTCCGGTATACATCCTTACTCATACTAAATTTGGTTTCGATTGCTGCAGCCGTTTAGGAGTTGATAGGGGGGGACACACACACTGCCAGACAGACAGAAGGACAGACAGACACATATTTTCCCGGATCGATCTCATAAGTCTACTTTTTCCTCATTTTTGCAAAATGTGAAAAGTAGGCTAAAAATACTGTACTGTCACTACATGCTTCTGGTTTCACTTTCACAGATGAAGGAACATCATGTCTACAATATGACATTATATTACCCATCGTGAATAAATAATCACAAAAATTATTTGTGTAGGTTCGATAAGGATCAATCTCGACGAGGTAATCAAACTAGAACTTCCCTAGCGTCGGATGATAAAGATCTTCCAAGAAGATTCTATTCTCAATTATTTCAACTAACTGAAAGATCATTGCTTTCTTCAATAAAACATACAGTTAGTCATATTCGTGATATCTCCATTCTGAACGAATGTCTATGAGTTCTAACGACAGTCATCGTTTCCACGTCAAATGTTTCTTTCCAATACGATGCTAAGATCGTAACCATGCTGTGATATTTCACAATATATCACCATTTCTTTCTTCTCTCTTGATGTTACCTCTCGACGGATACGAAGCCCAAACTAAACTAATAAATTAATTTAATTGGTAACATAGACGAAAATGTCTATCACCTGAATTCAAAATGAAATCATTAGCGTCGAAAATAAATTACCGTTCCTTAAAGGAAATGGCAAAGATACTCGTTCCTCAAACAAGTTAAGATCTCAGTTCAGAAACTGGATTGCAAACAAACAATGCTGAACACGTCGAAAGACGATCACTACAAATGATCTCGAAGAATGAAATGTCTATACATAGAATACATAAATGTTGTGTCGAAATATGGATAAAGGAATTGCTCTAGAATGTCACTAATAATGCTCCAACTACAACTTTAATGAACGCAGCTACCTTGTCTGGAAGTCTAGAAGTTCAAATAGAGTATTGTAAAATACTCAATTGTTACATCCTTCAAGGATCCGGGTTGGATCCTCGTTCGTCTCCAAGAACTCAAGACCTCAGGCGAGGAAAGAATCCCTCTCCTCGAAAACATCAAGCTCCGACCGGGATCGAACTGCGGACCGCCAACCATCATCTTCTTTGTGACCGGGAATACCCTGGACCCCTTGATAGTCTTCATGTCTCTTCTCACTCCGTCATGGTACAGTTTCATCATAACAACGAGAAGTGTCGAAAGTTCAGCTTCACGTTCCGAAATAAATTCGAAAAGGAAGTCTTGGACCTCACTCGTATACTGAATATTCCTGGAGATGGAGTATGAATATCGTTTTGTAGTCACTGGTGTTAATATCGAGCTCATGTTTGACGATAATGCACTAGAATGTGGATGTACATAACGTCTCATGTTTGCTCGTAAAGTAGACAGTCATGAACAAACTCCTCTAACGAAGCTCCATCGTTGAATATATTGCTTCTATCTGCTTGTATTCCTGGCGCACATACTTATTGAGTCCATAATTGTAATCATATTACGATATTTAATAATGTTGTTCCGTTGATAATACACCGTCATCATACTGGTGCTACAATTAAATTCCTCACAAGCAATGCTAACAATCACTGTTACTCACGTGTATCTGTGCATTCGCTGTAGTCTGCCTCGAACAAAAGTGCTTTGTAGCGCTGGATTCAGACACTTTTCTAACGCTTCACAAAAATGCTTATATCTTCCAAAATATTCTTACGAATTCGATAAAAGTTCGTAATACACTTCACTAGATTATATACTATAATTTGTAGTAGAAATAATGTTTCTGAAGTCGATCAGTTTGAAGTTATTGCGGCATTTGTACCCCTCGCAACTTCACTCATTTTGCTGGCGTGGCAATCTCCAACTCCTAGCCTCGCGATACCGCGTCTCCACGAGTCGACCTTTCACGGACTTGGTGATGCACTCGGGACTCCAATCTCTCCCGACAAAACACGTCTGATCAGTTCAAACTTCAGATGAACAAGAGCCTCCATGCTAGGCGTCTCCCCTCCAAGTCACCGAATCTGGCCGCCTTTTTTCGTTCCCTCGAAAATTTCAGCGGGCTCTAGCAAATTGCATATTCCTTCGAATTGCGACCTGCTGTCGGCTTATAAAATATCTCCAATATTTTATTATAATTTACTTCACTTTACCATTACATAAATTCACTCTCATGGGGGCGTAAATATGTTAATTATCCATAAAATTTAGCTGCTGGTACTCCCGTCCCCTCTAAAACTTCTTCTTATTGGCTGTGGGCTCATATCCAATCGGATAATTTATAACAATGTTTAAACAATTCCTGGGATGATTGGCTGTTGCTAGGTCGATTCTAGGCTTCTCGAACCTTCCATTGCGCAATATAATCACGTGACGGAATTTCCCTCCTGCTCGACGTCGCCACAAGACTGGTTTATGCCAACATCCAGCCTCAATATTGCTCGGTTAAATTTTATCATGGGCTTCGAAAAATATTCTCATTTTCATCCTAAATAATTCATTTTACGGGGGCAGTAACAGTGTTCTTCGTGTAATTGCTACATTTTAAACAAGTAGTTCCGTGAAGTACTAAAGCCTATTTTCATATATCCTACTTATGTTAATTGCCACTTTCAACATACAAAATTTCAGTTTGATTGCTGTAATAGATTCGTAGATATTGAGAACCGACTAAGTACTTCGGATGGTCGCCGTGTTGGATTTTTATATATGTAAATCTTAGAGTTATGTACTGTTACATGAAGATTATTGTATACGTGTAGTATTCAAACTTCAATCGCATGATTAGGATACAAGAAGTAAAAACGAGATTTTAAAATTTCGCACAGCTGCCATCGTGTGGTTATGGAAACAATTGAAATAAATTAGATGCGAGTGGATTAACATTTGTATAAGGATTTACTGTACCAAGTTTCACTGCACTCGGATGGCTAAATTGCGATAAACGTCCATGTGAATATTTATACCTGGCGTCGCCGCCATGTTGGATTTATGATCACCAGGTTATTGGAAGTCCTATAGGTGAAGTTATGTTCATAACCCCTATGAACATTAAAAAATCAGTTTGATTGCTGTAGTAGATTCGTAGATATTGAGAACCGTCTAAATATTTCGGATGGTCGCCATGTTGGATTGTCATGTATCATTACAGGAAAATTATTGCATAGGTTCATTATTCAAACTTTCACTTCGATCGCATGATTACGACACAAGATATAACAATTTAAAATTCGCCCAGCCACCATCTTGAGGTTATGTAAACAATTGAACTATATTAGATACCAGTGCATTACAATGTGTATAAACATTTGCTGTACCAAGTTTCATTGCGTTTGGATCATTAAATCGCGAGAAAAGTCTATTTAAAACGTTCAAATTTGCTTGGCCGCCATGCGCGTTTTGTAGTTAACCGGTTTTTGAAAGTCTCATAGATGAACTTCCAGTCGTGCCCTTTATCTCCGTACAAAATATCAGGGTGATACCGGTAACAGTTTCAGAGATATAGAATGCCGGTGAAATATTTCGCACAGCCGCCATCTTGAGATTATGTAAACAATTGAACGAAGTCAGATGTCGGTGCATTACAATGTGTATAGCCATATACTGTACCAAGTTTTATTGCGATTGGTTGGTTAAATCGCGAGAAACGTCTATTTAAATGTCGCAAATTCGCTTGACCGCCATGTTGGTTTTGTAGTCACAAGGTTTTCAAAAGTCACATAGGTGAACGTCTAGTAGTTTCCTTTATCACCGTACAAAATCCCAGGGTGATATCGGTAATAGTTTTGGAGATATTGAATGCTGGTGAAATATTTCGCACAGCTGCCATGTTGGATTGGTGAGATGTAACAAAATTTGAAGGGCAATATCGGGGTCGGCCGGAATAGTGCTATGTACTTACCGAATTTCATTAAAATCGCTTTAGCCGTTTAGATTTTATTAGGGGGGGGGGACACACACACACACACACGAATCATACACGCACACACAGACACACGGACAATAGGTGATTTCATAAGCCTATGTAAGGCTATAAATAGCACAACGGTTTATGTACTCGTATTCTAATGCGACAGGTCACGGTGGCTCGCGTGTCGCTGGCATCCGGAGAGCGTGGGTTCGAATTCCATCTCGGCCGTTCTGAAAATGGTTTCCGTGTTTTCCCATTTTCACAACCAGATAAATACCGGGACGGTTAATTTCAACAGGTCCACGGCAGACTTCCTTCCAAAATACCTTCCCAGACCCTTCCTTAATTATACCCAAGTTAGTGGTCTTCTGGATGATCGGCCTGTAACCATCCCCAGATGAAAATGTGTCGTGTTCAACTCCCAGGCACTGTCCTGAAAACGATAATGAACTCTATTATTCTTCCCTCGATATGACATGAGAGTAATACGAGGGAAAAATAATAGTGTTCAGTATCGTTTGCGGGATATGCTTGCAGTGCATTAGCACCATACGGGATGCACGAGGAGAAATATCGACTTTCCTATCTATACGCGTTAGTTGGCCTGCATAAAACAATATTATTAGGGGCAGCTGTTTCACCCGGTATATCAACATCCAACTGAATAGGATTGTATTGCGTGAATTCATGCTTGAAGACTGTACACTTTTCGTCCATTTAGGATAATTGCAGTAAGTTTGATTGCAGGGTAGGTAGTAGTGGTGATGGACCGTGTTTTAAGGGGCAGAACATCGAAGTCATCTGTTCCAGATATTTACTTAGGTGACAACTTATATCAAATTCTTCTGGAGGCAATGTATTCATAAGAAAAAGGTGAACAAAATATAATCTCAACCATGTATTCAAAAGCGGATACAAGCTGGCGATAGTGTTATAATACCTGTCAGTTGTGGGGGATTGGGAGCAGCTGCAAGGTGAAAGTGCTCCAAAGATAAATCCCGCAGTATTAGCTTTTCCCATCTCACTGCACCTGCTACTTTAAATTCAACTTGCACACCGTTTCACACGAAGCTCCGGCTTCCTTTACCGTAACCAGAGCAGTGCAATTACTGAACTAGTATCTATTATATTTCCATGATACACGAGAAGTCGCCACTCTTTGAGCCAAACGTATTCCTCCCACCTCAACATATCACACGTTCAGACTCTGCTAGATTTAAATAAATTTGCCTGTAAGTACATTTCATGAGTAAGTTAGAGACGTACACTACAGTGAGAAGTGTGCCCAGAAATGTGGGATCACAACGATCGTATACACAAATTAAGAGTTTCTGTCACCTCAGTGGAATTTCTCGCTCACGTCAATCGGCCGGTGAATTTTTGGGACTCATTTGGTCGCTCATCTCCTTTTGTCACGAGAATTGGTGCTTTGTTAAACAATATTAAACTGAGGGCATGGTGATGTAGTGGTCAAGCTGCTTGCCTCTCACTTGTTCGATTCCAGGTCAACCATGTGAGATTTTCGAAGTGAAATATCACGTCTTGTGGTTCAGATTCCAAGTAAAAATGGAGGTTCCATGGCTCATGACCGCGAGTCGTCACGTAAAACTGCAAGCTTCCTTCGATATTAAAACCAGACGTATCAACAGCTGACAGTCCAAAAGCACGTAAAAACATAGAACGGTCTGGTAAATTACTGTAAATTATCTCGTGAAGTGAAGAATAATCTCTGAAGAAAACATTTCGATATAGTATCTGCCTTATTCATCTTTCCCCACCGCACGTTTCTCGCCATGCTCTTGTAACTGAAAGTTTAAAGGGCCTTATACAGATAGAAATGCATAGCAATCTATACAAATGATATCAGAATTTGTACTTTGAACAAAAATACAGTTGGATAATTTTATATTCATTTAATCCCATTACATTGCAAAGATGACCGTATGTATGAATGTATGTAGGCCTATATATGTATTTTGCATTGTTCATGAGATTATGTATGTTTGTATGTACGAGTATGTGGGTTTCATTTAGAAGATTACGATATTATAGTCATCACCCCAGTGTAATATGGTGGTTGTGTGTGTTATTGTGGTGTCTGTAGTAGTGTGTGTATTTGATAATTGGGCTAATATTGGGAAGGATGCGGCACTGTTAGCTGTAGAAGTAGAGTAGAAGAGGAAAACTACGAAAGAACCAGTCCAGAATGGCGGAGGTGAGAAATATAACTCACATTCGTGACTGTCCTCACAAAGCTGAGCGTACCTCGTTCCAGCCCTCAGAACCAAATTAAATTTCCTGTCAGAACCGAGACCTTACCAACAAGTATTTTTAATATATTCTGTGAGGCAATTCGCTGAAAGGGAAGAACACAATGCTTTCTCTTTTGCACGCGCTTCTTCGTGTCAGAGATGTATCAGGTACAGTTACATAATACATTGAGCTAATACAGTCAAAAGCTCAACCGCAGGCTTAAATAAGCAGAGGCGTAGTTAACTGTTAGTTTTGTGTTCTACTGCCTCAGATATCATTCCCCACGGAAATAAGTAATGAGTGTCCTCCGCCAAACAAATCAATGTCCAACATGCACAGTAGAGAAATTAATTCTATGATCATTCGCTCTAAATTTATTAGTAGTGCTCTGAATACGGTATCGTGTGGCCTCAGGTATCATTGGAGTAATCGTTACGGAGATCAATTTCCAGTATATTTCCTGTTCTCTCATTTATTAACTTGAGAGGTCTCACCCACATAGGATGGACTGATCGATCCTACAGGTCATCCGACCGGAAGCCTTATACGATGCAGAGTGCCTTACCATGAACAGAAAAGGTCTTATGGAGAAACTTGAAGCCAAAGAAAGGAAGATTGTACGGAAAATCTTGGGCCCAGTCAAGGAAAACGGTGACTACAGACGGAGACACAACCATGAACTCTACACACTTGTTACGAAAATCACGGACGTGATGAGAAAGAGAAGGATTGTGTTCTATGGTAATTTAACAAGACTGAGCCCAATGTGATTGTCGAACAAAATTTTTACTTATTTTCTGGGTAAGAAAACCACGGGACCGTGGTTCTCAGAGGTAGAAAAGTGTTTAAAAGAAGTAGGAATTACATACAACGATATTCAGCTCACCCACATAGGATGGACTGATTGATCCTCCAGGTCATCCGACCGGAAGTCTTATACGAAGCAGAGTGCCTTACGATGAACAGAAAAGGCCTTATGCAGAAACATGAAACCAAAGAAAGAAAATTTTGGGCCCAGTCAAGGAAAACGGTGATTACAGACGGAGACACAACCATGAACTCTACACACATGTTACGAAAATCACGGACGTGATGAGAAAGAGGGGATTGTGTTCTATGGTAATTTAACAAGACTGAGCCCAATGTGATTGTCGAACAAAATCTTTACTTACTTTCTGGGTAAGAAACCCACGGGAGCGTGGTTCTCAGAGGTAGAAAAGTGTTTAAAAGAAGTAGGAATTACATACAACGATATTCAGAAGCGTACACCACTTAAAATGAAACTAAAAGAACACCACAGTTTCCAGGAAAAGCCTAACTAACAACAGGCAAGACGTGGATTGAAGCTAGGGAACAGCAGCATCGAGAGCACACGAGGCGTTACTGGGCGAATGTTAAAGCTCGAGTAAGAGAGCAGCTAGGGAACAGCAGCATCGAGAGCACACGAGGCGTTACTGGGCGAATGTTAAAGCTCGAGTAAGAGAGCAGCTAGGGAACAGCAGCATCGAGAGCACACGAGGCGTTACTGGGCGAATGTTAAAGCTCGAGTAAGAGAGCAGCTAGGGAACAGCAGCATCGAGAGCACACGAGGCGTTACTGGGCGAATGTTAAAGCTCGAGTAAGAGAGCAGCCAGGGAACAGCAGCATCGAGAGCACACGAGGCGTTACTGGGCGAATGTTAAAGCTCGAGTAAGAGAGCAGCAAGGGAACAGCAGCATCGAGAGCACACGAGGCGTTACTGGGCGAATGTTAAAGCTCGAGTAAGAGAGCAGCTAGGGAACAGCAGCATCGAGAGCACACGAGGCGTTACTGGGCGAATGTTAAAGCTCGAGTAAGAGAGCAGCTAGGGAACAGCAGCATCGAGAGCACACGAGGCGTTACTGGGCGAATGTTAAAGCTCGAGTAAGAGAGCAGCCAGGGAACAGCAGCATCGAGAGCACACGAGGCGTTACTGGGCGAATGTTAAAGCTCGAGTAAGAGAGCAGCCAGGGAACAGCAGCATCGAGAGCACACGAGGCGTTACTGGGCGAATGTTAAAGCTCGAGTAAGAGAGCAGCTAGGGAACAGCAGCATCGAGAGCACACGAGGCGTTACTGGGCGAATGTTAAAGCTCGAGTAAGAGAGCAGCTAGGGAACAGCAGCATCGAGAGCACATGAGGCGTTACTGGGCGAAAGTTAAAGCTCGAGTAAGAGAGCAGCTAGGGAACAGCAGCATCGAGAGCACACGAGGCGTTACTGGGCGAATGTTAAAGCTCGAGTAAGAGAGCAGCCAGGGAACAGCAGCATCGAGAGCACATGAGGCGTTACTGGGCGAATGTTAAAGCTCGAGTAAGAGAGCAGCCAGGGAACAGCAGCATCGAGAGCACACGAGGCGTTACTGGGCGAATGTTAAAGCTCGAGTAAGAGAGCAGCCAGGGAACAGCAGCATCGAGAGCACACGAGGCGTTACTGGGCGAATGTTATAGCTCGAGTAAGAGAGCAGCTAGGGAACAGCAGCATCGAGAGCACACGAGGCGTTACTGGGCGAGTGTTAAAGCTCTAGAAAGAGAGCAGCCAGGGAACAGCAGCATCGAGAGCACACGAGGCGTTACTGGGCGAATGTTAAAGCTCGAGTAAGAGAGCAGCCAGGGAACAGCAGCATCGAGAGCACACGAGGCGTTACTGGGCGAATAATATAGCTCGAGTAAGAGAGCAGCTAGGGAACAGCAGCATCGAGAGCACACGAGGCGTTACTGGGCGAGTGTTAAAGCTCGAGGAAGAGAGCAGCCAGGGAACAGCAGCATCGAGAGCACACGAGGCGTTACTGGGCGAATGTTAAAGCTCGAGTAAGAGAGCAGCTAGGGAACAGCAGCATCGAGAGCACACGAGGCGTTACTGGGCGAATGTTAAAGCTCGAGTAAGAGAGCAGCTAGGGAACAGCAGCATCGAGAGCACACGAGGCGTTACTGGGCGAATGTTAAAGCTCGAGGAAGAGAGCAGCTAGGGAACAGCAGCATCGAGAGCACACGAGGCGTTACTGGGCGAATGTTAAAGCTCGAGTAAGAGAGCAGCTAGGGAACAGCAGCATCGAGAGCACACGAGGCGTTACAGGGCGAATGTTAAAGCTCGAGTAAGAGAGCAGCCAGGGAACAGCAGCATCGAGAGCACACGAGGCGTTACTGGGCGAATGTTAAAGCTCGAGTAAGAGAGCAGCTAGGGAACAGCAGCATCGAGAGCACACGAGGCGTTACTGGGCGAATGTTAAAGCTCGAGTAAGAGAGCAGCTAGGGAACAGCAGCATCGAGAGCACACGAGGCGTTACTGGGCGAATGTTAAAGCTCGAGTAAGAGAGCAGCTAGGGAACAGCAGCATCGAGAGCACACGAGGCGTTACTGGGCGAATGTTAAAGCTCGAGTAAGAGAGCAGCCAGGGAACAGCAGCATCGAGAGCACACGAGGCGTTACTGGGCGAATGTTAAAGCTCGAGTAAGAGAGCAGCCAGGGAACAGCAGCATCGAGAGCACACGAGGCGTTACTGGGCGAATGTTAAAGCTCGAGTAAGAGAGCAGCTAGGGAACAGCAGCATCGAGAGCACAGGAGGCGTTACTGGGCGAATGTTAAAGCTCGAGTAAGAGAGCAGCTAGGGAACAGCAGCATCGAGAGCACATGAGGCGTTACTGGGCGAATGTTAAAGCTCGAGTAAGAGAGCAGCCAGGGAACAGCAGCATCGAGAGCACACGAGGCGTTACTGGGCGAATATTAAGCTCGAGTAAGAGAGCAGCTAGGGAACAGCAGCATCGAGAGCACACGAGGCGTTACTGGGCGAATGTTAAAGCTCGAGTAAGAGAGCAGCTAGGGAACAGCAGCATCGAGAGCACACGAGGCGTTACTGGGCGAATGTTAAAGCTCGAGTAAGAGAGCAGCTAGGGAACAGCAGCATCGAGAGCACACGAGGCGTTACTGGGCGACTGTTAAAGCTCGAGTAAGAGAGCAGCCAGGGAACAGCAGCATCGAGAGCACACGAGGCGTTACTGGGCGAATGTTAAAGCTCGAGTAAGAGAGCAGCCAGGGAACAGCAGCATCGAGAGCACACGAGGCGTTACTGGGCGAATGTTAAAGCTCGAGTAAGAGAGCAGCCAGGGAACAGCAGCATCGAGAGCACATGAGGCGTTACTGGGCGAATGTTAAAGCTCGAGTAAGAGAGCAGCCAGGGAACAGCAGCATCGAGAGCACACGAGGCGTTACTGGGCGAATGTTAAAGCTCGAGTAAGAGAGCAGCCAGGGAACAGCAGCATCAAGAGCACACGAGGCGTTACTGGGCGAATCTTGTAGCTCGAGTAAGAGAGCAGCTAGGGAAGAGCAGCATCGAGAGCACACGAGGCGTTACTGGGCGAGTGTTAAAGCTCGAGAAAGAGAGCAGCCAGGGAACAGCAGCATCGAGAGCACACGAGGCGTTACTGGGCGAATGTTAAAGCTCGAGTAAGAGAGCAGCCAGGGAACAGCAGCATCGAGAGCACACGAGGCGTTACTGGGCGAATGTTATAGCTCGAGTAAGAGAGCAGCTAGGGAACAGCAGCATCGAGAGCACACGAGGCGTTACTGGGCGAATGTTAAAGCTCGAGTAAGAGAGCAGCCAGGGAACAGCAGCATCGAGAGCACACGAGGCGTTACTGGGCGAATGTTATAGCTCGAGTAAGAGAGCAGCTAGGGAACAGCAGCATCGAGAGCACACGAGGCGTTACTGGGCGAGTGTTAAAGCTCGAGGAAGAGAGCAGCCAGGGAACAGCAGCATCGAGAGCACACGAGGCGTTACTGGGCGAATGTTAAAGCTCGAGTAAGAGAGCAGCTAGGGAACAGCAGCATCGAGAGCACACGAGGCGTTACTGGGCGAATGTTAAAGCTCGAGTAAGAGAGCAGCTAGGGAACAGCAGCATCGAGAGCACACGAGGCGTTACTGGGCGAATGTTAAAGCTCGAGGAAGAGAGCAGCCAGGGAACAGCAGCATCGAGAGCACACGAGGCGTTACTGGACGAATGTTAAAGCTCCAGGAAGAGAGCAGCTAGGGAACAGCAGCATCGAGAGCACACGAGGCGTTACTGGGCGAATGTTAAAGCTCCAGTAAGAGAGCAGCCAGGGAATAGCAGCATCGAGAGCACACGAGGCGTTACTGGGCGAATATTATAGCTCGAGTAAGAGAGCCGCTAGGGAACAGCAGCATCGAGAGCACACGAGGCGCTACTGGGCGAATGGTAAAGCTCGAGTAAGAGAGCAGCCAGGGAACAGCAGCATCGAGAGCACACGAGGCGTTACTGGGCGAATGTTAAAGCTCGAGTAAGAGAGCAGCCAGGGAACAGCAGCATCGAGAGCACACGAGGCGTTACTGGGCGAATATTATAGCTCGAGTAAGAGAGCAGCTAGGGAACAGCAGCATCGAGAGCACACGAGGCGTTACTGGGCGAATGGTAAAGCTCGAGTAAGAGAGCAGCCAGGGAACAGCAGCATCGAGAGCACACGAGGCGTTACTGGGCGAATGTTAAAGCTCGAGTAAGAGAGCAGCCAGGGAACAGCAGCATCGAGAGCACACGAGGCGTTGCTGGGCGAATGTTATAGCTCGAGTAAGAGAGCAGCTAGGGAACAGCAGCATCGAGAGCACACGAGGCGTTACTGGGCGAGTGTTAAATCTCGAGGAAGAGAGCAGCCAGGGAACAGCAGCATCGAGAGCACACGAGGCGTTACTGGGCGAATGGTAAAGCTCGAGGAAGAGAGCAGCCAGGGAACATCAGCATCGAGAGCACACGAGGCGTTACTGGGCGAATGTTAAAGCTCGAGTAAGAGAGCAGCTAGGGAACAGCAGCATCGAGAGCACACGAGGCGTTACTGGGCGAATGTTAAAGCTCGAGTAAGAGAGCAGCTAGGGAACAGCAGCATTGAGAGCACACGGGGCGTTACTGGGCGAATGTTAAAGCTCGAGTAAGAGAGCAGCCAGTGAACAGCAGCATCGAGAGCACACGAGGCGTTACTGGGCGAATATTATAGCACGAGTAAGAGAGCAGCTAGGGAACAGCAGCATCGAGAGCACACGAGGCGTTACTAGGCGAATGGTAAAGCTCGAGTAAGAGAGCAGCCAGGGAACAGCAGCCTCGAGAGCACACGAGGCGTTACTGGGCGAATGTTAAAGCTCGAGTAAGAGAGCAGCCAGGGAACAGCAGCATCGAGAGCACACGAGGCGTTGCTGGGCGAATGTTATAGCTCGAGTAAGAGAGCAGCTAGGGAACAGCTGCATCGAGAGCACACGAGGCGTTACTGGGCGAGTGTTAAAGCTCGAGGAAGAGAGCTGCCAGGGAACAGCAGCATCGAGAGCACACGAGGCGTTACTGGGCGAATGTTAAAGCTCGAGTAAGAGAGCAGCTAGGGAACAGCAGCATCGAGAGCACACGAGGCGTTACTGGGCGAATGTTAAAGCTCGAGGAAGAGAGCAGCCAGGGAACAGCAGCATCGAGAGCACACGAGGCGTTACTGGACGAATGTTAAAGCTCCAGGAAGAGAGCAGCTAGGGAACAGCAGCATCGAGAGCACACGAGGCGTTACTGGGCGAATGTTAAAGCTCCAGTAAGAGAGCAGCCAGGGAATAGCAGCATCGAGAGCATACGAGGCGTTACTGGGCGAATATTATAGCTCGAGTAAGAGAGCAGCTAGGGAACAGCAGCATCGAGAGCACACGAGGCGTTACTGGGCGAATGGTAAAGCTCGAGTAAGAGAGCACCCAGGGAACAGCAGCATCGAGAGCACACGAGGCGTTACTGGGCGAATGTTAAAGCTCGAGTAAGAGAGCAGCCAGGGAACAGCAGCATCGAGAGCACACGAGGCGTTACTGGGAGAATATTATAGCTCGAGTAAGAGAGCAGCTAGGGAACAGCAGCATCGAGAGCACACGAGGCGTTACTGGGCGAATGGTAAAGCTCGAGTAAGAGAGCAGCCAGGGAACAGCAGCATCGAGAGCACACGAGGCGTTACTGGGCGAATGTTAAAGCTCGAGTAAGAGGGCAGCCAGGGAACAGCAGCATCGAGAGCACACGAGGCGTTGCTGGGCGAATGTTATAGCTCGAGTAAGAGAGCAGCTAGGGAACAGCAGCATCGAGAGCACACGAGGCGTTACTGGGCGAGTGTTAAAGCTCGAGGAAGAGAGCTGCCAGGGAACAGCAGCATCGAGAGCACACGAGGCGTTACTGGGCGAATGGTAAAGCTCCAGGAAGAGAGCAGCTAGGGAACAGCAGCATCGAGAGCACACGAGGCGTTACTGGGCGAATGTTAAAGCTCGAGTAAGAGAGCAGCCAGGGAACAGCAGCATCGAGAGCACACGAGGCGTCACTGGGCGAATGTTATAGCTCGAGTAAGAGAGCATCTAGGGAACAGCAGCATCGAGAGCACACGAGGCGTTACTGGGCGAGTGTTAAAGCTCTAGAAAGAGAGCAGCCAGGGAACAGCAGCATCGAGAACACACGAGGCGTTACTGGGCGAATGGTAAAGCTCGAGTAAGAGAGCAGCCAGGGAACAGCAGCCTCGAGAGCACACGAGGCGTTACTGGGCGAATGTTAAAGCTCGAGTAAGAGAGCAGCCAGGGAACAGCAGCATCGAGAGCACACGAGGCGTTGCTGGGCGAATGTTATAGCTCGAGTAAGAGAGCAGCTAGGGAACAGCTGCATCGAGAGCACACGAGGCGTTACTGGGCGAGTGTTAAAGCTCGAGGAAGAGAGCTGCCAGGGAACAGCAGCATCGAGAGCACACGAGGCGTTACTGGGCGAATGGTAAAGCTCGAGGAAGAGAGCAGCCAGGGAACAGCAGCATCGAGAGCACACGAGGCGTTACTGGGCGAATGTTAAAGCTCGAGTAAGAGAGCAGCCAGGGAACAGCAGCATCGAGAGCACACGAGGCGTTACTGGGCGAATGTTAAAGCTCGAGTAAGAGAGCAGCTAGGGAACAGCAGCATCGAGAGCACACGAGGCGTTACTGGGCGAATGTTAAAGCTCGAGTAAGAGAGCAGCTAGGGAACAGCAGCATCGAGAGCACACGAGGCGTTGCTGGGCGAATGTTATAGCTCGAGTAAGAGAGCAGCTAGGGAACAGCTGCATCGAGAGCACACGAGGCGTTACTGGGCGAATGTTAAAGCTCGAGTAAGAGAGCAGCCAGGGAACAGCAGCATCGAGAGCACACGAGGCGTTACTGGGCGAATATTATAGCTCGAGTAAGAGAGCAGCTAGGGAACAGCAGCATCGAGAGCACACGAGGCGTTACTGGGCGAATGTTAAAGCTCGAGTAAGAGAGCAGCCAGGGAACAGCAGCATCGAGAGCACACGAGGCGTTACTGGGCGAATGTTATAGCTCGAGTAAGAGAGCATCTAGGGAACAGCAGCATCGAGAGCACACGAGGCGTTACTGGGCGAGTGTTAAAGCTCTAGAAAGAGAGCAGCCAGGGAACAGCAGCATCGAGAACACACGAGGCGTTACTGGGCGAATGGTAAAGCTCGAGTAAGAGAGCAGCCAGGGAACAGCAGCCTCGAGAGCACACGAGGCGTTACTGGGCGAATGTTCAAGCTCGAGTAAGAGAGCAGCCAGGGAACAGCAGCATCGAGAGCACACGAGGCGTTGCTGGGCGAATGTTATAGCTCGAGTAAGAGAGCAGCTAGGGAACAGCTGCATCGAGAGCACACGAGGCGTTACTGGGCGAGTGTTAAAGCTCGAGGAAGAGAGCTGCCAGGGAACAGCAGCATCGAGAGCACACGAGGCGTTACTGGGCGAATGGTAAAGCTCGAGGAAGAGAGCAGCCAGGGAACAGCAGCATCGAGAGCACACGAGGCGTTACTGGGCGAATGTTAAAGCTCGAGTAAGAGAGCAGCCAGGGAACAGCAGCATCGAGAGCACACGAGGCGTTACTGGGCGAATGTTAAAGCTCGAGTAAGAGAGCAGCTAGGGAACAGCAGCATCGAGAGCACACGAGGCGTTACTGGGCGAATGTTAAAGCTCGAGTAAGAGAGCAGCTAGGGAACAGCAACATCGAGAGCACACGAGGCGTTACTGGGCGAATGTTAAAGCTCGAGGAAGAGAGCAGCCAGGGAACAGCAGCATCGAGAGCACACGAGGCGTTACTGGACGAATGTTAAAGCTCCAGGAAGAGAGCAGCTAGGGAACAGCAGCATCGAGAGCACACGAGGCGTTACTGGGCGAATGTTAAAGCTCCAGTAAAAGAGCAGCCAGGGAATAGCAGCATCGAGAGCATACGAGGCGTTACTGGGCGAATATTATAGCTCGAGTAAGAGAGCAGCTAGGGAACAGCAGCATCGAGAGCACACGAGGCGTTACTGGGCGAATGGTAAAGCTCGAGTAAGAGAGCACCCAGGGAACAGCAGCATCGAGAGCACACGAGGCGTTACTGGGCGAATGTTAAAGCTCGAGTAAGAGAGCAGCCAGGGAACAGCAGCATCGAGAGCACACGAGGCGTTACTGGGAGAATATTATAGCTCGAGTAAGAGAGCAGCTAGGGAACAGCAGCATCGAGAGCACACGAGGCGTTACTGGGCGAATGGTAAAGCTCGAGTAAGAGAGCAGCCAGGGAACAGCAGCATCGAGAGCACACGAGGCGTTACTGGGCGAATGTTAAAGCTCGAGTAAGAGAGCAGCCAGGGAACAGCAGCATCGAGAGCACACGAGGCGTTGCTGGGCGAATGTTATAGCTCGAGTAAGAGAGAAGCTAGGGAACAGCAGCATCGAGAGCACACGAGGCGTTACTGGGCGAGTGTTAAAGCTCGAGGAAGAGAGCTGCCAGGGAACAGCAGCATCGAGAGCACACGAGGCGTTACTGGGCGAATGGTAAAGCTCGAGGAAGAGAGCAGCCAGGGAACAGCAGCATCGAGAGCACACGAGGCGTTACTGGGCGAATGTTAAAGCTCGAGTAAGAGAGCAGCCAGGGAACAGCAGCATCGAGAGCACACGAGGCGTTACTGGGCGAATGTTATAGCTCGAGTAAGAGAGCAGCTAGGGAACAGCAGCATCGAGAGCACACGAGGCGTTACTGGGCGAGTGTTAAAGCTCTAGAAAGAGAGCAGCCAGGGAACAGCAGCATCGAGAGCACACGAGGCGTTACTGGGCGAATAATATAGCTCGAGTAAGAGAGCAGCTAGGGAACAGCAGCATCGAGAGCACACGAGGCGTTACTGGGCGAGTGTTAAAGCTCGAGGAAGAGAGCAGCCAGGGAACAGCAGCATCGGGAGCACACGAGGCGTTATTGGGCGAATGTTAAAGCTCGAGTAAGAGAGCAGCTAGGGAACAGCAGCATCGAGAGCACACGAGGCGTTACTGGGCGAATGTTAAAGCTCGAGTAAGAGAGCAGCTAGGGAACAGCAGCATCGAGAGCACACGAGGCGTTACTGGGCGAATGTTAAAGCTCGAGTAAGAGAGCAGCTAGGGAACAGCAGCATCGAGAGCACACGAGGCGTTACTGGGCGAATGTTAAAGCTCGAGTAAGAGAGCAGCCAGGGAACAGCAGCATCGAGAGCACACGAGGCGTTACTGGGCGAATGTTAATGCTCGAGTAAGAGAGCAGCAAGGGAACAGCAGCATCGAGAGCACACGAGGCGTTACTGGGCGAATGTTAAAGCTCGAGTAAGAGAGCAGCTAGGGAACAGCAGCATCGAGAGCACACGAGGCGTTACTGGGCGAATATTAAAGCTCGAGTAAGAGAGCAGCTAGGGAACAGCAGCATCGAGAGCACACGAGGCGTTACTGGGCGAATGTTAAAGCTCGAGTAAGAGAGCAGCCAGGGAACAGCAGCATCGAGAGCACACGAGGCGTTACTGGGCGAATGTTAAAGCTCGAGTAAGAGAGCAGCCAGGGAACAGCAGCATCGAGAGCACACGAGGCGTTACTGGGCGAATGTTAAAGCTCGAGTAAGAGGGCAGCCAGGGAACAGCAGCATCGAGAGCACACGAGGCGTTGCTGGGCGAATGTTATAGCTCGAGTAAGAGAGCAGCTAGGGAACAGCAGCATCGAGAGCACACGAGGCGTTACTGGGCGAGTGTTAAAGCTCGAGGAAGAGAGCTGCCAGGGAACAGCAGCATCGAGAGCACACGAGGCGTTACTGGGCGAATGGTAAAGCTCCAGGAAGAGAGCAGCTAGGGAACAGCAGCATCGAGAGCACACGAGGCGTTACTGGGCGAATGTTAAAGCTCGAGTAAGAGAGCAGCCAGGGAACAGCAGCATCGAGAGCACACGAGGCGTCACTGGGCGAATGTTATAGCTCGAGTAAGAGAGCATCTAGGGAACAGCAGCATCGAGAGCACACGAGGCGTTACTGGGCGAGTGTTAAAGCTCTAGAAAGAGAGCAGCCAGGGAACAGCAGCATCGAGAACACACGAGGCGTTACTGGGCGAATGGTAAAGCTCGAGTAAGAGAGCAGCCAGGGAACAGCAGCCTCGAGAGCACACGAGGCGTTACTGGGCGAATGTTAAAGCTCGAGTAAGAGAGCAGCCAGGGAACAGCAGCATCGAGAGCACACGAGGCGTTGCTGGGCGAATGTTATAGCTCGAGTAAGAGAGCAGCTAGGGAACAGCTGCATCGAGAGCACACGAGGCGTTACTGGGCGAGTGTTAAAGCTCGAGGAAGAGAGCTGCCAGGGAACAGCAGCATCGAGAGCACACGAGGCGTTACTGGGCGAATGGTAAAGCTCGAGGAAGAGAGCAGCCAGGGAACAGCAGCATCGAGAGCACACGAGGCGTTACTGGGCGAATGTTAAAGCTCGAGTAAGAGAGCAGCCAGGGAACAGCAGCATCGAGAGCACACGAGGCGTTACTGGGCGAATGTTAAAGCTCGAGTAAGAGAGCAGCTAGGGAACAGCAGCATCGAGAGCACACGAGGCGTTACTGGGCGAATGTTAAAGCTCGAGTAAGAGAGCAGCTAGGGAACAGCAGCATCGAGAGCACACGAGGCGTTGCTGGGCGAATGTTATAGCTCGAGTAAGAGAGCAGCTAGGGAACAGCTGCATCGAGAGCACACGAGGCGTTACTGGGCGAATGTTAAAGCTCGAGTAAGAGAGCAGCCAGGGAACAGCAGCATCGAGAGCACACGAGGCGTTACTGGGCGAATATTATAGCTCGAGTAAGAGAGCAGCTAGGGAACAGCAGCATCGAGAGCACACGAGGCGTTACTGGGCGAATGTTAAAGCTCGAGTAAGAGAGCAGCCAGGGAACAGCAGCATCGAGAGCACACGAGGCGTTACTGGGCGAATGTTATAGCTCGAGTAAGAGAGCATCTAGGGAACAGCAGCATCGAGAGCACACGAGGCGTTACTGGGCGAGTGTTAAAGCTCTAGAAAGAGAGCAGCCAGGGAACAGCAGCATCGAGAACACACGAGGCGTTACTGGGCGAATGGTAAAGCTCGAGTAAGAGAGCAGCCAGGGAACAGCAGCCTCGAGAGCACACGAGGCGTTACTGGGCGAATGTTCAAGCTCGAGTAAGAGAGCAGCCAGGGAACAGCAGCATCGAGAGCACACGAGGCGTTGCTGGGCGAATGTTATAGCTCGAGTAAGAGAGCAGCTAGGGAACAGCTGCATCGAGAGCACACGAGGCGTTACTGGGCGAGTGTTAAAGCTCGAGGAAGAGAGCTGCCAGGGAACAGCAGCATCGAGAGCACACGAGGCGTTACTGGGCGAATGGTAAAGCTCGAGGAAGAGAGCAGCCAGGGAACAGCAGCATCGAGAGCACACGAGGCGTTACTGGGCGAATGTTAAAGCTCGAGTAAGAGAGCAGCCAGGGAACAGCAGCATCGAGAGCACACGAGGCGTTACTGGGCGAATGTTAAAGCTCGAGTAAGAGAGCAGCTAGGGACCAGCAGCATCGAGAGCACACGAGGCGTTACTGGGCGAATGTTAAAGCTCGAGTAAGAGAGCAGCTAGGGAACAGCAACATCGAGAGCACACGAGGCGTTACTGGGCGAATGTTAAAGCTCGAGGAAGAGAGCAGCCAGGGAACAGCAGCATCGAGAGCACACGAGGCGTTACTGGACGAATGTTAAAGCTCCAGGAAGAGAGCAGCTAGGGAACAGCAGCATCGAGAGCACACGAGGCGTTACTGGGCGAATGTTAAAGCTCCAGTAAAAGAGCAGCCAGGGAATAGCAGCATCGAGAGCATACGAGGCGTTACTGGGCGAATATTATAGCTCGAGTAAGAGAGCAGCTAGGGAACAGCAGCATCGAGAGCACACGAGGCGTTACTGGGCGAATGGTAAAGCTCGAGTAAGAGAGCACCCAGGGAACAGCAGCATCGAGAGCACACGAGGCGTTACTGGGCGAATGTTAAAGCTCGAGTAAGAGAGCAGCCAGGGAACAGCAGCATCGAGAGCACACGAGGCGTTACTGGGAGAATATTATAGCTCGAGTAAGAGAGCAGCTAGGGAACAGCAGCATCGAGAGCACACGAGGCGTTACTGGGCGAATGGTAAAGCTCGAGTAAGAGAGCAGCCAGGGAACAGCAGCATCGAGAGCACACGAGGCGTTACTGGGCGAATGTTAAAGCTCGAGTAAGAGAGCAGCCAGGGAACAGCAGCATCGAGAGCACACGAGGCGTTGCTGGGCGAATGTTATAGCTCGAGTAAGAGAGAAGCTAGGGAACAGCAGCATCGAGAGCACACGAGGCGTTACTGGGCGAGTGTTAAAGCTCGAGGAAGAGAGCTGCCAGGGAACAGCAGCATCGAGAGCACACGAGGCGTTACTGGGCGAATGTTAAAGCTCGAGTAAGAGAGCAGCCAGGGAACAGCAGCATCGAGAGCACACGAGGCGTTACTGGGCGAATGTTAAAGCTCGAGTAAGAGAGCAGCTAGGGACCAGCAGCATCGAGAGCACACGAGGCGTTACTGGGCGAATGTTAAAGCTCGAGTAAGAGAGCAGCTAGGGAACAGCAACATCGAGAGCACACGAGGCGTTACTGGGCGAATGTTAAAGCTCGAGGAAGAGAGCAGCCAGGGAACAGCAGCATCGAGAGCACACGAGGCGTTACTGGACGAATGTTAAAGCTCCAGGAAGAGAGCAGCTAGGGAACAGCAGCATCGAGAGCACACGAGGCGTTACTGGGCGAATGTTAAAGCTCCAGTAAAAGAGCAGCCAGGGAATAGCAGCATCGAGAGCATACGAGGCGTTACTGGGCGAATATTATAGCTCGAGTAAGAGAGCAGCTAGGGAACAGCAGCATCGAGAGCACACGAGGCGTTACTGGGCGAATGGTAAAGCTCGAGTAAGAGAGCACCCAGGGAACAGCAGCATCGAGAGCACACGAGGCGTTACTGGGCGAATGTTAAAGCTCGAGTAAGAGAGCAGCCAGGGAACAGCAGCATCGAGAGCACACGAGGCGTTACTGGGAGAATATTATAGCTCGAGTAAGAGAGCAGCTAGGGAACAGCAGCATCGAGAGCACACGAGGCGTTACTGGGCGAATGGTAAAGCTCGAGTAAGAGAGCAGCCAGGGAACAGCAGCATCGAGAGCACACGAGGCGTTACTGGGCGAATGTTAAAGCTCGAGTAAGAGAGCAGCCAGGGAACAGCAGCATCGAGAGCACACGAGGCGTTGCTGGGCGAATGTTATAGCTCGAGTAAGAGAGAAGCTAGGGAACAGCAGCATCGAGAGCACACGAGGCGTTACTGGGCGAGTGTTAAAGCTCGAGGAAGAGAGCTGCCAGGGAACAGCAGCATCGAGAGCACACGAGGCGTTACTGGGCGAATGGTAAAGCTCGAGGAAGAGAGCAGCCAGGGAACAGCAGCATCGAGAGCACACGAGGCGTTACTGGGCGAATGTTAAAGCTCGAGTAAGAGAGCAGCCAGGGAACAGCAGCATCGAGAGCACACGAGGCGTTACTGGGCGAATGTTATAGCTCGAGTAAGAGAGCAGCTAGGGAACAGCAGCATCGAGAGCACACGAGGCGTTACTGGGCGAGTGTTAAAGCTCTAGAAAGAGAGCAGCCAGGGAACAGCAGCATCGAGAGCACACGAGGCGTTACTGGGCGAATAATATAGCTCGAGTAAGAGAGCAGCTAGGGAACAGCAGCATCGAGAGCACACGAGGCGTTACTGGGCGAGTGTTAAAGCTCGAGGAAGAGAGCAGCCAGGGAACAGCAGCATCGGGAGCACACGAGGCGTTATTGGGCGAATGTTAAAGCTCGAGTAAGAGAGCAGCTAGGGAACAGCAGCATCGAGAGCACACGAGGCGTTACTGGGCGAATGTTAAAGCTCGAGTAAGAGAGCAGCTAGGGAACAGCAGCATCGAGAGCACACGAGGCGTTACTGGGCGAATGTTAAAGCTCGAGTAAGAGAGCAGCTAGGGAACAGCAGCATCGAGAGCACACGAGGCGTTACTGGGCGAATGTTAAAGCTCGAGTAAGAGAGCAGCCAGGGAACAGCAGCATCGAGAGCACACGAGGCGTTACTGGGCGAATGTTAATGCTCGAGTAAGAGAGCAGCAAGGGAACAGCAGCATCGAGAGCACACGAGGCGTTACTGGGCGAATGTTAAAGCTCGAGTAAGAGAGCAGCTAGGGAACAGCAGCATCGAGAGCACACGAGGCGTTACTGGGCGAATGTTAAAGCTCGAGTAAGAGAGCAGCTAGGGAACAGCAGCATCGAGAGCACACGAGGCGTTACTGGGCGAATGTTAAAGCTCGAGTAAGAGAGCAGCCAGGGAACAGCAGCATCGAGAGCACACGAGGCGTTACTGGGCGAATGTTAAAGCTCGAGTAAGAGAGCAGCCAGGGAACAGCAGCATCGAGAGCACACGAGGCGTTACTGGGCGAATGTTAAAGCTCGAGTAAGAGAGCAGCTAGGGAACAGCAGCATCGAGAGCACACGAGGCGTTACTGGGCGAATGTTAAAGCTCGAGTAAGAGAGCAGCTAGGGAACAGCAGCATCGAGAGCACATGAGGCGTTACTGGGCGAAAGTTAAAGCTCGAGTAAGAGAGCAGCTAGGGAACAGCAGCATCGAGAGCACACGAGGCGTTACTGGGCGAATGTTAAAGCTCGAGTAAGAGAGCAGCCAGGGAACAGCAGCATCGAGAGCACATGAGGCGTTACTGGGCGAATGTTAAAGCTCGAGTAAGAGAGCAGCCAGGGAACAGCAGCATCGAGAGCACACGAGGCGTTACTGGGCGAATGTTAAAGCTCGAGTAAGAGAGCAGCCAGGGAACAGCAGCATCGAGAGCACACGAGGCGTTACTGGGCGAATGTTATAGCTCGAGTAAGAGAGCAGCTAGGGAACAGCAGCATCGAGAGCACACGAGGCGTTACTGGGCGAGTGTTCAAGCTCTAGAAAGAGAGCAGCCAGGGAACAGCAGCATCGAGAGCACACGAGGCGTTACTGGGCGAATGTTAAAGCTCGAGTAAGAGAGCAGCCAGGGAACAGCAGCATCGAGAGCACACGAGGCGTTACTGGGCGAATAATATAGCTCGAGTAAGAGAGCAGCTAGGGAACAGCAGCATCGAGAGCACACGAGGCGTTACTGGGCGAGTGTTAAAGCTCGAGGAAGAGAGCAGCCAGGGAACAGCAGCATCGAGAGCACACGAGGCGTTACTGGGCGAATGTTAAAGCTCGAGTAAGAGAGCAGCTAGGGAACAGCAGCATCGAGAGCACACGAGGCGTTACTGGGCGAATGTTAAAGCTCGAGTAAGAGAGCAGCTAGGGAACAGCAGCATCGAGAGCACACGAGGCGTTACTGGGCGAATGTTAAAGCTCGAGGAAGAGAGCAGCTAGGGAACAGCAGCATCGAGAGCACACGAGGCGTTACTGGGCGAATGTTAAAGCTCGAGTAAGAGAGCAGCCAGGGAACAGCAGCATCGAGAGCACACGAGGCGTTACTGGGCGAATGTTAAAGCTCGAGTAAGAGAGCAGCCAGGGAACAGCAGCATCGAGAGCACACGAGGCGTTACTGGGCGAATGTTAAAGCTCGAGTAAGAGAGCAGCTAGGGAACAGCAGCATCGAGAGCACACGAGGCGTTACTGGGCGAATGTTAAAGCTCGAGTAAGAGAGCAGCTAGGGAACAGCAGCATCGAGAGCACATGAGGCGTTACTGGGCGAATGTTAAAGCTCGAGTAAGAGAGCAGCCAGGGAACAGCAGCATCGAGAGCACACGAGGCGTTACTGGGCGAATATTAAGCTCGAGTAAGAGAGCAGCTAGGGAACAGCAGCATCGAGAGCACACGAGGCGTTACTGGGCGAATGTTAAAGCTCGAGTAAGAGAGCAGCTAGGGAACAGCAGCATCGAGAGCACACGAGGCGTTACTGGGCGAATCTTATAGCTCGAGTAAGAGAGCAGCTAGGGAAGAGCAGCATCGAGAGCACACGAGGCGTTACTGGGCGAGTGTTAAAGCTCGAGAAAGAGAGCAGCCAGGGAACAGCAGCATCGAGAGCACACGAGGCGTTACTGGGCGAATGTTAAAGCTCGAGTAAGAGAGCAGCCAGGGAACAGCAGCATCGAGAGCACACGAGGCGTTACTGGGCGAATGTTATAGCTCGAGTAAGAGAGCAGCTAGGGAACAGCAGCATCGAGAGCACACGAGGCGTTACTGGGCGAATGTTAAAGCTCGAGTAAGAGAGCAGCCAGGGAACAGCAGCATCGAGAGCACACGAGGCGTTACTGGGCGAATGTTATAGCTCGAGTAAGAGAGCAGCTAGGGAACAGCAGCATCGAGAGCACACGAGGCGTTACTGGGCGAGTGTTAAAGCTCGAGGAAGAGAGCAGCCAGGGAACAGCAGCATCGAGAGCACACGAGGCGTTACTGGGCGAATGTTAAAGCTCGAGTAAGAGAGCAGCTAGGGAACAGCAGCATCGAGAGCACACGAGGCGTTACTGGGCGAATGTTAAAGCTCGAGTAAGAGAGCAGCTAGGGAACAGCAGCATCGAGAGCACACGAGGCGTTACTGGGCGAATGTTAAAGCTCGAGGAAGAGAGCAGCCAGGGAACAGCAGCATCGAGAGCACACGAGGCGTTACTGGACGAATGTTAAAGCTCCAGGAAGAGAGCAGCTAGGGAACAGCAGCATCGAGAGCACACGAGGCGTTACTGGGCGAATGTTAAAGCTCCAGTAAGAGAGCAGCCAGGGAATAGCAGCATCGAGAGCACACGAGGCGTTACTGGGCGAATATTATAGCTCGAGTAAGAGAGCCGCTAGGGAACAGCAGCATCGAGAGCACACGAGGCGCTACTGGGCGAATGGTAAAGCTCGAGTAAGAGAGCAGCCAGGGAACAGCAGCATCGAGAGCACACGAGGCGTTACTGGGCGAATGTTAAAGCTCGAGTAAGAGAGCAGCCAGGGAACAGCAGCATCGAGAGCACACGAGGCGTTACTGGGCGAATATTATAGCTCGAGTAAGAGAGCAGCTAGGGAACAGCAGCATCGAGAGCACACGAGGCGTTACTGGGCGAATGGTAAAGCTCGAGTAAGAGAGCAGCCAGGGAACAGCAGCATCGAGAGCACACGAGGCGTTACTGGGCGAATGTTAAAGCTCGAGTAAGAAAGCAGCCAGGGAACAGCAGCATCGAGAGCACACGAGGCGTTGCTGGGCGAATGTTATAGCTCGAGTAAGAGAGCAGCTAGGGAACAGCAGCATCGAGAGCACACGAGGCGTTTCTGGGCGAGTGTTAAATCTCGAGGAAGAGAGCAGCCAGGGAACAGCAGCATCGAGAGCACACGAGGCGTTACTGGGCGAATGGTAAAGCTCGAGGAAGAGAGCAGCCAGGGAACATCAGCATCGAGAGCACACGAGGCGTTACTGGGCGAATGTTAAAGCTCGAGTAAGAGAGCAGCTAGGGAACAGCAGCATCGAGAGCACACGAGGCGTTACTGGGCGAATGTTAAAGCTCGAGTAAGAGAGCAGCTAGGGAACAGCAGCATTGAGAGCACACGAGGCGTTACTGGGCGAATGTTAAAGCTCGAGTAAGAGAGCAGCCAGGGAACAGCAGCATCGAGAGCACACGAGGCGTTACTGGGCGAATATTATAGCACGAGTAAGAGAGCAGCTAGGGAACAGCAGCATCGAGAGCACACGAGGCGTTACTGGGCGAATGGTAAAGCTCGAGTAAGAGAGCAGCCAGGGAACAGCAGCCTCGAGAGCACACGAGGCGTTACTGGGAGAATGTTAAAGCTCGAGTAAGAGAGCAGCCAGGGAACAGCAGCATCGAGAGCACACGAGGCGTTGCTGTGCGAATGTTATAGCTCGAGTAAGAGAGCAGCTAGGGAACAGCAGCATCGAGAGCACACGAGGCGTTACTGGGCGAATGTTAAAGCTCGAGGAAGAGAGCAGCCAGGGAACAGCAGCATCGAGAGCACACGAGGCGTTACTGGACGAATGTTAAAGCTCCAGGAAGAGAGCAGCTAGGGAACAGCAGCATCGAGAGCACACGAGGCGTTACTGGGCGAATGTTAAAGCTCCAGTAAGAGAGCAGCCAGGGAATAGCAGCATCGAGAGCATACGAGGCGTTACTGGGCGAATATTATAGCTCGAGTAAGAGAGCAGCTAGGGAACAGCAGCATCGAGAGCACACGAGGCGTTACTGGGCGAATGGTAAAGCTCGAGTAAGAGAGCACCCAGGGAACAGCAGCATCGAGAGCACACGAGGCGTTACTGGGCGAATGTTAAAGCTCGAGTAAGAGAGCAGCCAGGGAACAGCAGCATCGAGAGCACACGAGGCGTTACTGGGAGAATATTATAGCTCGAGTAAGAGAGCAGCTAGGGAACAGCAGCATCGAGAGCACACGAGGCGTTACTGGGTGAATGGTAAAGCTCGAGTAAGAGAGCAGCCAGGGAACAGCAGCATCGAGAGCACACGAGGCGTTACTGGGCGAATGTTAAAGCTCGAGTAAGAGAGCAGCCAGGGAACAGCAGCATCAGAGCACACGAGGCGTTGCTGGGCGAATGTTATAGCTCGAGTAAGAGAGCAGCTAGGGAACAGCAGCATCGAGAGCACACGAGGCGTTACTGGGCGAGTGTTAAAGCTCGAGGAAGAGAGCTGCCAGGGAACAGCAGCATCGAGAGCACACGAGGCGTTACTGGGCGAATGGTAAAGCTCCAGGAAGAGAGCAGCTAGGGAACAGCAGCATCGAGAGCACACGAGGCGTTACTGGGCGAATGTTAAAGCTCCAGTAAGAGAGCAGCCAGGGAATAGCAGCATCGAGAGCATACGAGGCGTTACTGGGCGAATATTATAGCTCGAGTAAGAGAGCAGCTAGGGAACAGCAGCATCGAGAGCACACGAGGCGTTACTGGGCGAATGGTAAAGCTCGAGTAAGAGAGCACCCAGGGAACAGCAGCATCGAGAGCACACGAGGCGTTACTGGGCGAATGTTAAAGCTCGAGTAAGAGAGCAGCCAGGGAACAGCAGCATCGAGAGCACACGAGGCGTTACTGGGAGAATATTATAGCTCGAGTAAGAGAGCAGCTAGGGAACAGCAGCATCGAGAGCACACGAGGCGTTACTGGGCGAATGGTAAAGCTCGAGTAAGAGAGCAGCCAGGGAACAGCAGCATCGAGAGCACACGAGGCGTTACTGGGCGAATGTTAAAGCTCGAGTAAGAGAGCAGCCAGGGAACAGCAGCATCGAGAGCACACGAGGCGTTGCTGGGCGAATGTTATAGCTCGAGTAAGAGAGCAGCTAGGGAACAGCAGCATCGAGAGCACACGAGGCGTTACTGGGCGAGTGTTAAAGCTCGAGGAAGAGAGCTGCCAGGGAACAGCAGCATCGAGAGCACACGAGGCGTTACTGGGCGAATGGTAAAGCTCGAGGAAGAGAGCAGCCAGGGAACAGCAGCATCGAGAGCACACGAGGCGTTACTGGGCGAATGTTAAAGCTCGAGTAAGAGAGCAGCCAGGGAACAGCAGCATCGAGAGCACACGAGGCGTTACTGGGCGAATGTTATAGCTCGAGTAAGAGAGCAGCTAGGGAACAGCAGCATCGAGAGCACACGAGGCGTTACTGGGCGAGTGTTAAAGCTCTAGAAAGATAGCAGCCAGGGAACAGCAGCATCGAGAGCACACGAGGCGTTACTGGGCGAATGTTAAAGCTCGAGTAAGAGAGCAGCCAGGGAACAGCAGCATCGAGAGCACACGAGGCGTTACTGGGCGAATAATATAGCTCGAGTAAGAGAGCAGCTAGGGAACAGCAGCATCGAGAGCACACGAGGCGTTACTGGGCGAGTGTTAAAGCTCGAGGAAGAGAGCAGCCAGGGAACAGCAGCATCGAGAGCACACGAGGCGTTACTGGGCGAATGTTAAAGCTCGAGTAAGAGAGCAGCTAGGGAACAGCAGCATCGAGAGCATACGAGGCGTTACTGGGCGAATGTTAAAGCTCGAGTAAGAGAGCAGCTAGGGAACAGCAGCATCGAGAGCACACGAGGCGTTACTGGGCGAATGTCAAAGCTCGAGGAAGAGAGCAGCTAGGGAACAGCAGCATCGAGAGCACACGAGGCGTTACTGGGCGAATGTTAAAGCTCGAGTAAGAGAGCAGCTAGGGAACAGCAGCATCGAGAGCACACGAGGCGTTACTGGGCGAATGTTAAAGCTCGAGTAAGAGAGCAGCCAGGGAACAGCAGCATCGAGAGCACACGAGGCGTTACTGGGCGAATGTTAAAGCTCGAGTAAGAGAGCAGCTAGGGAACAGCAGCATCGAGAGCACACGAGGCGTTACTGGGCGAATGTTAAAGCTCGAGTAAGAGAGTAGCTAGGGAACAGCAGCATCGAGAGCACACGAGGCGTTACTGGGCGAATGTTAAAGCTCGAGTAAGAGAGCAGCTAGGGAACAGCAGCATCGAGAGCACACGAGGCGTTACTGGGCGAATGTTATAGCTCGAGTAAGAGAGCAGCCAGGGAACAGCAGCATCGAGAGCACACGAGGCGTTACTGGGCGAATGTTAAAGCTCGAGTAAGAGAGCAGCCAGGGAACAGCAGCATCGAGAGCACACGAGGCGTTACTGGGCGAATGTTAAAGCTCGAGTAAGAGAGCAGCTAGGGAACAGCAGCATCGAGAGCACACGAGGCGTTACTGGGCGAATGTTAAAGCTCGAGTAAGAGAGCAGCTAGGGAACAGCAGCATCGAGAGCACATGAGGCGTTACTGGGCGAATGTTAAAGCTCGAGTAAGAGAGCAGCCAGGGAACAGCAGCATCGAGAGCACACGAGGCGTTACTGGGCGAATATTAAGCTCGAGTAAGAGAGCAGCTAGGGAACAGCAGCATCGAGAGCACACGAGGCGTTACTGGGCGAATGTTAAAGCTCGAGTAAGAGAGCAGCTAGGGAACAGCAGCATCGAGAGCACACGAGGCGTTACTGGGCGAATGTTAAAGCTCGAGTAAGAGAGCAGCTAGGGAACAGCAGCATCGAGAGCACACGAGGCGTTACTGGGCGAATGTTAAAGCTCGAGTAAGAGAGCAGCCAGGGAACAGCAGCATCGAGAGCACACGAGGCGTTACTGGGCGAATGTTAAAGCTCGAGTAAGAGAGCAGCCAGGGAACAGCAGCATCGAGAGCACACGAGGCGTTACTGGGCGAATGTTAAAGCTCGAGTAAGAGAGCAGCCAGGGAACAGCAGCATCGAGAGCACATGAGGCGTTACTGGGCGAATATTAAAGCTCGAGTAAGAGAGCAGCCAGGGAACAGCAGCATCGAGAGCACACGAGGCGTTACTGGGCGAATGTTAAAGCTCGAGTAAGAGAGCAGCCAGGGAACAGCAGCATCGAGAGCACACGAGGCGTTACTGGGCGAATCTTATAGCTCGAGTAAGAGAGCAGCTAGGGAACAGCAGCATCGAGAGCACACGAGGCGTTACTGGGCGAGTGTTAAAGCTCGAGAAAGAGAGCAGCCAGGGAACAGCAGCATCGAGAGCACACGAGGCGTTACTGGGCGAATGTTAAAGCTCGAGTAAGTGAGCAGCCAGGGAACAGCAGCATCGAGAGCACACGAGGCGTTACTGGGCGAATGTTATAGCTCGAGTAAGAGAGCAGCTAGGGAACAGCAGCATCGAGAGCACACGAGGCGTTACTGGGCGAGTGTTAAAGCTCGAGGAAGAGAGCAGCCAGGGAACAGCAGCATCGAGAGCACACGAGGCGTTACTGGGCGAATGTTAAAGCTCGAGTAAGAGAGCAGCTAGGGAACAGCAGCATCGAGAGCACACGAGGCTTTACTGGGCGAATGTTAAAGCTCGAAGAAGAGAGCAGCTAGGGAACAGCAGCATCGAGAGCACACGAGGCGTTACTGGACGAATGTTAAAGCTCCAGGAAGAGAGCAGCTAGGGAACAGCAGCATCGAGAGCACACGAGGCGTTACTGGACGAATGTTAAAGCTCCAGGAAGAGAGCAGCTAGGGAACAGCAGCATCGAGAGCACACGAGGCTTTACTGGGCGAATGTTAAAGCTCGAAGAAGAGAGCAGCTAGGGAACAGCAGCATCGAGAGCACACGAGGCGTTACTGGACGAATGTTAAAGCTCCAGGAAGAGAGCAGCTAGGGAACAGCAGCATCGAGAGCACACGAGGCGTTACTGGGCGAATGTTAAAGCTCGAGGAAGAGAGCAGCCAGGGAACAGCAGCATCGAGAGCACACGAGGCGTTACTGGACGAATGTTAAAGCTCCAGGAAGAGAGCAGCTAGGGAACAGCAGCATCGAGAGCACACGAGGCGTTACTGGGCGAATGTTAAAGCTCGAGTAAGAGAGCAGCCAGGGAACAGCAGCATCGAGAGCACACGAGGCGTTGCTGGGCGAATGTTATAGCTCGAGTAAGAGAGCAGCTAGGGAACAGCAGCATCGAGAGCACACGAGGCGTTACTGGGCGAGTGTTAAAGCTCGAGGAAGAGAGCAGCCAGGGAACAGCAGCATCGAGAGCACACGAGGCGTTACTGGGCGAATGTTAAAGCTCGAGTAAGAGAGCAGCTAGGGAACAGCAGCATCGAGAGCACACGAGGCGTTACTGGGCGAATGTTAAAGCTCGAGTAAGAGAGCAGCTAGGGAACAGCAGCATCGAGAGCACACGAGGCGTTACTGGGCGAATGTTAAAGCTCGAGGAAGAGAGCAGCCAGGGAACAGCAGCATCGAGAGCACACGAGGCGTTACTGGACGAATGTTAAAGCTCCAGGAAGAGAGCAGCTAGGGAACAGCAGCATCGAGAGCACACGAGGCGTTACTGGGCAAATGTTAAAGCTCCAGTAAGAGAGCAGCCAGGGAATAGCAGCATCGAGAGCACACGAGGCGTTACTGGGCGAATATTATAGCTCGAGTAAGAGAGCCGCTAGGGAACAGCAGCATCGAGAGCACACGAGGCGTTACTGGGCGAATGGTAAAGCTCGAGTAAGAGAGCAGCCAGGGAACAGCAGCATCGAGAGCACACGAGGCGTTACTGGGCGAATGTTAAAGCTCGAGTAAGAGAGCAGCCAGGGAACAGCAGCATCGAGAGCACACGAGGCGTTACTGGGCGATTATTATAGCTCGAGTAAGAGAGCAGCTAGGGAACAGCAGCATCGAGAGCACACGAGGCGTTACTGGGCGAATGGTAAAGCTCGAGTAAGAGAGCAGCCAGGGAACAGCAGCATCGAGAGCACACGAGGCGTTACTGGGCGAATGTTAAAGCTCGAGTAAGAGAGCAGCCAGGGAACAGCAGCATCGAGAGCACACGAGGCGTTGCTGGGCGAATGTTATAGCTCGAGTAAGAGAGCAGCTAGGGAACAGCAGCATCGAGAGCACACGAGGCGTTACTGGGCGAGTGTTAAAGCTCGAGTAAGAGAGCAGCTAGGGAACAGCAGCATCGAGAGCACACGAGGCGTTACTGGGCGAATGTTAAAGCTCGAGTAAGAGAGCAGCTAGGGAACAGCAGCATCGAGAGCACACGAGGCGTTACTGGGCGAGTGTTAAATCTCGAGGAAGAGAGCAGCCAGGGAACAGCAGCATCGAGAGCACACGAGGCGTTACTGGGCGAATGGTAAAGCTCGAGGAAGAGAGCAGCCAGGGAACATCAGCATCGAGAGCACACGAGGCGTTACTGGGCGAATGTTAATGCTCGAGTAAGAGAGCAGCTAGGGAACAGCAGCATCGAGAGCACACGAGGCGTTACTGGGCGAATGTTAAAGCTCGAATAAGAGAGCAGCTAGGGAACAGCAGCATTGAGAGCACACGAGGCGTTACTGGGCGAATGTTAAAGCTCGAGTAAGAGAGCAGCCAGGGAACAGCAGCATCGAGAGCACACGAGGCGTTACTGGGCGAATATTATAGCACGAGTAAGAGAGCAGCTAGGGAACAGCAGCATCGAGAGCACACGAGGCGTTACTGGGCGAAGGGTAAAGCTCGAGTAAGAGAGCAGCCAGGGAACAGCAGCCTCGAGAGCACACGAGGCGTTACTGGGCGAATGTTAAAGCTCGAGTAAGAGAGCAGCCAGGGAACAGCAGCATCGAGAGCACACGAGGCGTTGCTGGGCGAATGTTATAGCTCGAGTAAGAGAGCAGCTAGGGAACAGCAGCATCGAGAGCACACGAGGCGTTACTGGGCGAGTGTTAATGCTCGAGGAAGAGAGCTGCCAGGGAACAGCAGCATCGAGAGCACACGAGGCGTTACTGGGCGAATGTTAAAGCTCGAGTAAGAGAGCAGCTAGGGAACAGCAGCATCGAGAGCACACGAGGCGTTACTGGGCGAATGTTAAAGCTCGAGGAAGAGAGCAGCCAGGGAACAGCAGCATCGAGAGCACACGAGGCGTTACTGGACGAATGTTAAAGCTCCAGGAAGAGAGCAGCTAGGGAACAGCAGCATCGAGAGCACACGAGGCGTTACTGGGCGAATGTTAAAGCTCCAGTAAGAGAGCAGCCAGGGAATAGCAGCATCGAGAGCATACGAGGCGTTACTGGGCGAATATTATAGCTCGAGTAAGAGAGCAGCTAGGGAACAGCAGCATCGAGAGCACACGAGGCGTTACTGGGCGAATGGTAAAGCTCGAGTAAGAGAGCACCCAGTGAACAGCAGCATCGAGAGCACACGAGGCGTTACTGGGCGAATGTTAAAGCTCGAGTAAGAGAGCAGCCAGGGAACAGCAGCATCGAGAGCACACGAGGCGTTACTGGGCGAATATTATAGCTCGAGTAAGAGAGCAGCTAGGGAACAGCAGCATCGAGAGCACACGAGGCGTTACTGGGCGAATGGTAAAGCTCGAGTAAGAGAGCAGCCAGGGAACAGCAGCATCGAGAGCACACGAGGCGTTACTGGGCGAATGTTAAAGCTCGAGTAAGAGAGCAGCCAGGGAACAGCAGCATCGAGAGCACACGAGGCGTTGCTGGGCGAATGTTATAGCTCGAGTAAGAGAGCAGCTAGGGAACAGCAGCATCGAGAGCACACGAGGCGTTACTGGGCGAGTGTTAAAGCTCCAGGAAGAGAGCTGCCAGGGAACAGCAGCATCGAGAGCACACGAGGCGTTACTGGGCGAATGGTAAAGCTCGAGGAAGAGAGCAGCCAGGGAACAGCAGCATCGAGAGCACACGAGGCGTTACTGGGCGAATGTTAAAGCTCGAGTAAGAGAGCAGCTAGGGAACAGCAGCATCGAGAGCACACGAGGCGTTACTGGGCGAATGTTAAAGCTCGAGTAAGAGAGCAGCTAGGGAACAGCAGCTAGGGAACAGCAGCATTGAGAGCACACGAGGCGTTACTGGGCGAATGTTAAAGCTCGAGTAAGAGAGCGGCCAGGGAACAGCAGCATCGAGAGCACACGAGGCGTTACTGGGCGAATGTTAAAGCTCGAGTAAGAGAGCAGCCAGGGAACAGCAGCATCGAGAGCACACGAGGCGTTATTGGGCGAATGGTAAAGCTCCAGGAAGAGAGCAGCCAGGGAACAGCAGCATCGAGAGCACACGAGGCGTTACTGGGCGAATGTTAAAGCTCGAGGAAGAGAGCAGCTAGGGAACAGCAGCATCGAGAGCACACGGGGCGTTACTGGGCGAATGTTAAAGCTCGAGTAAAAGAGCAGCCAGGGAACAGCAGCATCGAGAGCACACGAGGCGTTACTGGGCGAATGTTAAAGCTCGAGTAAGAGAGCAGCCAGGGAACAGCAGCATCGAGAGCACACGAGGCGTTACTGGGCGAATGTTAAAGTTCGAGTAAGAGAGCAGCCAGGGAACAGCAGCATCGAGATCACACGAGGCGTTACTGGGCGAATGTTAAAGCTCGAGTAAGAGAGCAGCCAGGGAACAGCAGCATCGAAAGCACACGAGGCATTACTGGGCGAATGTTAAAGCTCGAGTAAGAGAGCAGCCAGGGAACAGCAGCATCGAGAGCACACGAGGCGTTACTGGGCGAATGTTAAAGCTCGAGTAAGAGAGCAGCCAGGGAACAGCAGCATCGAGAGCACACGAGGCGTTACTGGGCGAATGTTAAAGCTCGAGTAAAAGAGCAGCCATGGAACAGCAGCAACGAGATCACACGAGGCGTTACTGGACGAATGGTAAAGCTCGAGGAAGAGAGCAGCCAGGGAACAGCAGCATCGAGAGCACACGAGGCGTTACTGGGCGAATGTTAAAGCTCGAGTAAGAGAGCAGCCAGGGAACAGCAGCATCAAGAGCACACGAGGCGTTACTGGGCGAATGTTAAAGCTCGAGTAAGAGAGCAGCCAGGGAACAGCAGCATCGAGAGCACACGAGGCGTTACTGGGCGAATGTTAAAGCTCGAGTAAGAGAGCAGCCAGGGAACAGCAGCAACGAGAGCACACGAGGCGTTACTGGGCGAATGGTAAAGCTCGGGGAAGAGAGCAGCCAGGGAACAGCAGCATCGAGAGCACACGAGGCGTTACTGGGCGAATGTTAAAGCTCGAGGAAGAGAGCAGCCAGGGAACAGCTGCATCGAGAGCACACGAGGCGTTACTGGGCGAATGTTAAAGCTCCAGGAAGAGAGCAGCTAGGGAACAGCAGCATCGAGAGCACACGAGGCGTTACTGGGCGAATGTTAAAGCTCGAGGAAGTGAGTAGCCAGGGAACAGCTGCATCGAGAGCACACGAGGCGTTACTGGGCGAATGTTAAAGCTCGAGGAAGAGAGCAGTTGAATTACGTGGTCCATAGCTGGCCGAAACGTCAAGAAGAAGGAGAAAGTTATTCAATAGGCATTCCGTAAGAGCAAAGGCTTCCTGTTTGCACAGAGACGTGCTTGTGTTTAGGCTCCGAAAGTGAGCGATCGTTGGGAGCTTGTGTGTTGTTATTGATGATGCGTCCTGTCTCTATTCTTACACTTTTATCACTTCCGCTTTACCCGTCTCCTGACACTTCCGTATTGTACTGTTCACATATTGCACCCACTGCCATTGCCTTTCTGTCCTCATTGGTGCTTGTTGATTCCTGTTTGACTCCATCTGTCTGCATGCTTCTATGTCTTCTATTCTATCGATTGAAAATTCCGTACAAAACAGCATATCTGTTGTTGAAGAGATAAGTTGGGTAGTATTCCACGATTCCCCGACCCACTTCATTATACTCGTTAGTGATAGAGTACATGTTGGTTGGTTTCATATTTTAGGGGATGTGACAACGCGCTCAAGTACTTTGGGTATGTGTAGAATCTGTTTGATAACCGGTGTTAATTGTGATGGCTGTATTAGGGTGTGTTACCTGTGATTCAAGTTTGCCACGGTGGGTGAGTGGTCAACGTGTCGATCTACTAACCCCAAGCTTGCAGGTTCGCTCCTGGCCGTGGTAAGCGGTTTTTGAAAGGCTGCAAAAATTACGACACCGTGTCATACGTTGTTGGCATGTCAAAGAACCCATTTGAATTCAGTAGGCCGTGTTCATAATGGCAAAATTAATCTCGGGAGTTAACTCCAACACAAAGTTCCTCATTTCTCTACTAGAAAGCGCTATAGTCTTCAAGGAGCTTCGATACCTAGCCTCCTTGGCTTTCATAGTGCTACAAGGAACAACGAGATTCGAAATGCAAGCTACCCTTTGGGTGTCAAATAACAAAGCTTGCACCCGGCACCCGAGGCCATACGATGTTATTATATTATTATCTGTGATTCAAGTAGAAGGACTGCAGACGATTAATTTTTTCAAGTAGTTCTTACTTTTGCTACAAAATTCTACCGACCACGACACCTAGCTGTGCACTTGGCTACTAGATGCCATCGTATCCAGCAGCTGGCGACGAACGTAGAACTAATATAGCGTTATCAAACTAACGCTCTTAAAAATCCGACGACTTCGGCCGGGTTTGAACCTGCGATCTTGGACACAGAAGCCCAGCATGCTATCAACATCGCCACCGAAGCCACTATAGAATACATGTAATGTCAGGAATGGATCATATTACTTTTGCTACCAAATTCTACCGTCCACGACACCTAGCTGCGGACTTGGCTACTAGATGCCTTAGCGTTATGAAACTAACCTACACATTTTAGCTTCCACAAGTGTAGTTAGTAGAACGTTCATTTTCATGCCATAAATCTATGACATGGGACTGCCGTCTTTACTTCCCCTCCAAGGGAAGACATACTGAGGGATTTTTAAAATCCGACGACTTCGACCAGGTTTCAACCCGCGATCTTGGGCACAGAAACCCAGCATGCTACCAACTAAACCACCGAAGCCGCTATAGAGTACATTTAATGTCGGGAATGGATCATGTTAAAAACATGAAGTTCCTCGACCTCCTAGAAACGGGAATAATAAGGGGTGTAAACTCAAACAAACAAGCATACAGTAGGCCTATATCCAGTAGCTACATACGGTCCCCGTTCATAAGTGGCGCATATTTGGGAAAGTGATGTCAGAGCAGATGAATCACATATTTCAATCTTGGAGATCAGATATTATCAAAATTATGGAGCAAGTACATCGAGAACAGATTCCTGAGTACATGACCGAGGATCAAGAGAGCAGTGAATCAGTGCAGTGATTAGACAGCAGATTTATGTTTGGAAGATGTTTTCAATTATTACAAAATTTACGTGATTTTATTCTGGGCAATTATTCGACGGTTTGGGACAGTATAAATAATTCTTACGAGTTTCTAGATCATTCTACGGAATCGAGCATTTTGATTGGTTGGAGACGCAACGGAGGAAGAACAAGAGAAGTTGGACCAGGAAGTTTGCTTTCGCCTTTCATGGTGAATACGTGACGTGAAAATCGACGTTAGAAAAGTGCCAACGAAATATTGGAAAATATCACGAAAATCAAGTGAACAGTATTTCTTACTATTGTGAAATATTAGAGTAACATGTGGAATTAACAGTGAAAGTATTCCTGTAATATTGTGAAAATTACGAGAGAGAAGATAAATGGGGAGTGACCCTGTGCGAGGATAAAATTCAGTTGAGAATTAGTATAGTGCTTCGATATTGCTTGAGAAAATGTCAGTAATAATTGTGTGTGAGACCATTCAAAAATTTAATTACGTTAAGAAGAGTGATTTTAGTGATATATGTAAATGTATAGACTACAAATAAACCTTTGAACCGGAAATATTAAACTCACTACGACGTTTCAAAAATTGTGAAGTGAGGGTTATTAAATTTATTGATTCTATTCAACAGATATTATCTGTGGTACTGGTGAAGGCTGTAGTGATAGAAAGTCATTCTTGAATTTACTGCCGACTTAACTTCAATGCAGTGTAAAGAGCATCATGTTAAGAATGGATATTCAACGTATCATTTAATTCCTTGTTAATCGAAAAGGAGAGATGGCAAATTAATTCATCATAACGGGGGGAAAATGGTGTGAATCTTCATCGTGAGATACAATTTTGACCCAGGAAGGATGGACGAGTGTCTAACAGACATCCTTAAGGATGATGAATAACCGAGACACTAAAGGCAGAGGACACTCAATGCATTCTTTGTAGTAATTGACGTGAAGGTCATATAGGCCATATTCATATAGGCTGAATTAATTATGGAAACTGTACAGAAATTATGATAGGAGTGTGTATTTATTTAGTTAGAATCATGAATACATATTTGAAATTTGAAATACTGGCACAGTTTAGACTGAAATGTAAAGCAATCAGGCTGTGAAGACGACCGTGTTTTGTTTAGCAATGTGAGGGAGCCGCAAATGAGCCGCTTGTTCATCGAAAATGTTCAAATAATTATCCTGGTTCATGCTGCCAGTGATCTAAATTAGTGAGCCCAAATCAAGTGCAAAATCCCCCCCAAGCATCCCAGAATTACTTCCGGTCTGAACTACTCCCTTCACTCACTGCGGGTTAAAAGTCTCATTGGGACGTTGGTGCACCGACACTCGACGCCATTCATAATTTGAAAACAGACAAAATTACGACTCAGAAAACCACACTACTGTATACGCCTCTAGGCAGCTACTGTCCATCTTTCGATGTTGTTTGTCCCAGTGAAGACGTGCAGACTGGCACAAACGCAATACTTCACTACCATGGTCATACGTCGCATGCTACCAGTCCAAAACCGCCTACAGCGTTCCAAATCCACTAGTGTGCTCTTTAAAATGGGTACTAATTATTTGTCCAGTGAGATTACTTCCACACATACGAGCATACGGTTTTGTCTTGTTTGTTGTGGGGTTTTACCCTAGTGTATCATTGGTATAATCAGCAGATAATCCGTTCACCGTGCAGGAATTGAATTACCTGGCTGTGGAGGACATTTTCATAGATAGCATCTCGTTATTAGCCTTATGTGGAACATGTAGAAACATGTGAAACATCTTCCCTTATCGCAATTGTTACACAGTGTGTGTTGATGAGACGTATCAAAGAAGAAATATTAATGTCCTAAAATCCCTGATTTCTACAGACAAACTGAATAATGTGAACTTGAACATGTTTCAATCCATTTATATACCAACATTCATGAAATTGCACTACGCTGGTATTTATGGGAGGGCTATCAAGCATACAGACTGAAATCGAGTAAACGACCATTTCGGTACTATCGTTGTGGTGGTGGCGGCAATTATTACTTTAAGGTGAGAAACATCGAGATCATTTTTCCCTAATGAATTAATGAAACTGATCAAGGAGGGAGCGGCCGTAGGCAAGTAGACGATACCGTCCCTGCATTTGCCTGGAGTTACAAAACTGTCGTCATATGAAACGAATATGCAGTAAAACGTTTCTGTTTTCAAATCCAAGAAATGTACAAACAAAACTATTTTTATTAAACAGTTATATAGCTGTCTGTTCCTTCAGGATGATAAAGCAAACACATGGATATCGATTTTCTGGCACCTTCATAATATATAGCTATTTAACGTGTAAAAGAACTCAAACTATCGCAAAGAATCAATCAAACCGATACAATATACTAATTTGCTTATTTAGACATGAGTATGAGTATGATATGGTATTTAGAGAGCTGTAGGTACGGAAGATGAGGAGCTCTTCGTGAGTCCCCTCAGTTAAGAATCTTCATCAAAGACCAAAATTAGTCCAAGATAGTTCCTGATTCGATATTTACATCCTACATAATTCAACACATATATCAAGATCGGAATCTACACTAGCGAGTCCCGAGTTAATTATATGACTAGAATAATCCTTCCACTGAAGCTTCTTATGTAGAAACCGAGAGATTTGACACGTGCCAGACAGGGAAATGTATTCATATCCGATCACAAGTTTCCATTCTAATGATGAAAATACGTGACCAGCAAACATGAGCCAATGATAACTCGGTGTTGCTGTCGAATCATTCCAAATGATATTTCTCCACCCAAAGAAATCTTTAATCGTTTTTAATAAACTTACCCATTTTTATACACCCAGATATAAGAGTGCATTTATATCTGCACATGTAGATTTCTCAGACGATACTTTGTACAATATTTGTCCCAAATTAGGTGTATAGTTTTCAAATATTTCCTCAGTTTAATGTTTCTATGTTTGATTTTTATGAATTGACGTCAAGCAACTGGCGTGAATGTCACACCAAATTTTAATTAAGTATGGTTGGTTGGTTGGTTGGTTGGTTCTTAAGTTTAGGGGCTGCGACAACGCGATCATGTAGCCCCGTCTACTTTGGGTGTGTGTAGAATCTGTCTGATAACCGGTGTTAATTGTGATGACTGTATTAGTGTGTGTTATCTGTTTTTTTAATTCAAGTAAGGACTGCAGACTTTTTGAATTTTTCAAATAGTTCCTACTTTTGCCACCAAACGCCACGTCAACGACTACTAGTTCAGAACTTAGCTACTAAACCTAAGAGCGTTGTTTACATTTTTAACCTATACAATTTAGCTTCACACAGGTGTAATTAGTGGAAGGTTCTTTAACATGTCATAAATCTATGATATGGGACCGCCGGCTTTACTTCCCCTCCGAAGGAAGGCATACTCAGGGATTTTTAACGCTCTTAAAAAATCCGACGACTTCGGCCGGATTTGAACCCGCTATCTTGGGCTTAGAAGCTCAGCATTCTACTGACTACGCCACCGAAGACGCTTTTAATTAAGTATAAGACAGCCCCAAAAGGAAAACATGCTAAAAGAAAGTACTACACACAATACCCCGCCTGCCCTGCTGAGAGGCAGCTTGACCACTGCTCAATCGTGCTCCTGAGGTTTATTTCAACAACCCTCAATAACTCTACTGTGCATCTACAACACTAATCGGAGTTTCAATTGCCCAGGTATGCAGATCCTACTCACGTAATATATCTGCTATATTCACGTAATACTCATAACCATATCTCAGATCGTTTATATTTTGGATTTAAATTTTAAGCAGTCTTTTGATCCCGTTTCACTGCACTCTTCTAAAACCTTAGTGAGACAAAACCATTGGTCGCTATTACTGCATGTGTAACACGCAAGGGGTCTGGGGTGTAAGATCCAAATTAGGTTCTTTGTTTGTATGTATGTGAAACCTTATAAACACAGAATATAACATGTATGCATCTTTTAAACCGTAAGTGTCGTCCATGATGTCATGGATGCCGCCATGTTGTGTTTAGGGTAGGATCTGATGACGATCGCTTGACGATCGAAACTGGTCATCCAAGTGTATTTATTAATCTGATGTCATTTTATTTTTCAGGATCATGGAACCATCTATTACAATGTGGTTTAATCGTGTTGACCGACTGAAAACCCTTAAATTTCGTAACATTTTAGTGTAAGGAAATACGATCTAAGTTACACCCGAAACGTTATGGTGATAGAGAACAAAATCATGGAATCATGGATATGCTTTTATTAGTCTATTCGTATTATGAGCATCGCCTTCGACTTGTATATGGTGATCGTGGGCGTTTCAATCGATGGGAACTATGGCGTGTGTACGTGTTGCCATGATAACTGGATGTAAGAAATTTGTCGGTACAAAACTATCCGCGCTAATCCCAGCCAAAAAACATACTCATATCAAAAAGTTGACTTTATTCATCACTCCCTGCTTCTAACATAAGCATATCAACTTTATTTTAAAATAGAACCATAGCGTATTCTGTACGCTATGATAGAACATGTATTTAATCAGCAGAGAGCACCCCTGATTTAACAGCACAATACTCGGAACGTTGTAGGAGACGCTAGGAAATAAAGCAACTGTTACAACTACATTTCAAACTGTAAGTTTGTATACTAATTTTCTCCAAAATTAATTATATCAGATTCTCAAATATGCACACTACTGAGTTTCTTTAATATTATTAATGCTCCGCTGGTGACATAAGTTAGTATAGTTTTATTTATACAAACAAAGTTGGTATCCATGTCTTATAAGATAACACTACTTCGTTGGATATGAGTCGGGTATTCCCATTCATAGCAATGAAAAGATAATATAGATGTTCTTAACGATTCAAATGTCCATATTGTCTCATCCTGTATATACCGATAGTGATTTAAATCATTTCTTCTGGCATGAAAACCTTAAGAAAGAGGCAAACGTTTTCGTGATGTTATATCGTACTACATGTTATTTCAACGGATGGGAGAAATAACGCAACGTGTATAGCAACCAGCAAATATAATCAAGCCTTTGTAGCTCGTGCACCGCTGACATATTTCATAACTTGGCTTCTGAGGTAAGCATGTTATGGATTATATGAAAGATCATAATGAGGTCAAGAGGGAAGAAATGTAGGAGATATAAGGATAGACGCAGGAGGACGCCGATTGTATGCAAAGGAATATGGACTATTTGTGTTTCAAAGTATTATCATGCTTTCACTGATGAAAACCATCTCATCCTCTCCCCAACTATAGTAAGTCGCTATGAATGGATATAATGTGCAAGTCGAACATACTTAAGGTGGTAATGGTAACTGCTGTTTAAGAAATCGAACCTGTATTGCCATGATACCCTACTGAGTCTCTACCCTATCATCCACACAAATATCTGTGACCCGGAGTAGTACAACAGGGGAAGTAGGGGAAGTGGAAATTGTGAACTGAGGATTAACCAGAGCAAGTTTGCAATTAATTGTATCTCGTGTGAACATGCTGTTAATCTAGAAAGCACAGAAAATAATAAATAGTGCATGAAAATTACTACTGAAAATCAACACCCTGAAACTCACCAAAGGCACTGTGAATACTTGGGTATAGCGGAACTTCGTGGTAGGTGAGATCGAGGAGAAAAGGAGAAAAGAATTGCCTCCAATCCTCGAAGAATGAGGATTGAGGAATTAGCAGAAAATAGAACCATGGGAGAAAGATTGAAAGAGAAAAGTGGAGAGAGTCTGTCACAAAATGTAATGATATATGGAAAAGAACGAACCCATCTCATGAATCCTTCAGGGTTTCCAACCCGCGAGATGTCTTACCATAAGCCTTTTAACGAGTAGAGGTCATGGCGTTGCCCATGCATGGTGTTCTACATACACCTTTGCCCCTTGAATACCTCTTACGATCGGCAGGGAAATCCTAGAAAAGATACATAGTTTTACCCGTCGAAAAATGTGTGTGTTTGATTCTCCAGTTTTTAGGCATTTTTGATACAGTTCTCTTTGTTTCCCTATCATGAGCTGCATAGGAGAGAAGGCCATCATCACTTATAATTATGCATAGAGAGGTGAATATCCTCGGGAAAAGCATAACGACTGTAGTTTCCCGTTACTTTCAGCCGTGTAGCAGTGCGCAGTTTCGCCATTAGTCGGTTAATGTTATCAATGTCTTCACAGTATATTAAAAAATACAAGCATTGACAAACTGTGAAGATTTCTACTCCTCTTGAGAATAATGTCTCGAATAATGAAGGTATCATAAACGAAGAGACAAGTACCAATTAATGCAAGCAAATGAAATGCATTCTATTATTCAGATGTAATTATGCATAGAGATAAGGAAAAGAACATGCGTTGACCATGGGAAGTCGACAAGAAATATATAAGATAGGATTTTGGTATAAGTAAATGGAATCAATGCTGTATTTACTTTTAGCTGGGGTCGTTGGTCTCTAAACAACTAGTGGTACACTAGTAGTGAGGAGGTGGGGGGAGGCAGGACGCTCTGCATGCCAATAATTCAATATATTTATTAACTAGTTAAATATAATCATAAGGTATACAAATCATCCTTTTAAATTAAAATATTTGAGGGTAACCAATGTAATAGTAACAATACGTATGACATTAAAAATTATTAATCTACAAGCTGTGCCCGGCATGCGTTGCAATGCCAATCAATGAATGTGTTGGCGTTGTAATTTTGTTTCTTGTAGTGCTTTTGGATACACAATATCTTTTTCAATTTTCGTTAACTGCCGCTAAGCTGTCGTAAAATGGATTTAAAAATTTAGAAACTTTCGTGGGAGCGTGCACAAAAACTCGCCAAAGTTTCAACGCAATCGGATGTATGGCATGTGAATGCATACGGACTTTTGTTTAAACGATTCGTGCGCTGTCACTAATTTGTAGAATCTACTCGGGCGCTACCTACTCTGAAATGGATTTACTAAGTTAGAAACCTTCACGTAAGTGTACACAACAACTCATCTAAGTTTCATCGGAATCGTTGAAAGGTATATGAACACATACGGGGTTTTGTTGAAACGCTTCGCCCGTCGTACTCATTTGTTGCAACAACTCGTGCGCTACCTATTGAAAAATGGATTTACCTTCCTTCCTTCCTTGGCGTGTACACAACAACTCATCAAAGCTTCATCGCAATCAGATGAATGGCATATGAACGCATAAGGGATTTTGTTTAAAGGATTGGCGTGCCTCCGTTCATTTGTTGAATCTACTCGTGCGCTACCTATTGCAAAATGCATGAACTAAACCATAAACCTTTCCTGGAGGGAACACAACAATTCACAAATGTTCTATTGCAATCGGATGAATGGTATATGAATGAATACGGGACTTTGTTGAAACGATTCGAGCGCCATCGCTCATTTGTTGAATCTACTCATGCGCTACCTACCGTACAATGGATTTACTAACCCAGAAACTTTCCCGGAAGTGTACATAACATCTTACCCAAGTTACATCGCAATCGGACGAATGGTATATGAATGCCTACGGGACTTTGTTGAAACACTTCGCACGTCGTCGCTAATTTCTTGAATCTACTCGAGCGCTCCCTATTGTAAAATTCATGTACTAAGCCAGAAACCTTTCCTGGAGTGTACACAACATCTCAGCCAAGTTTCATTGCTATCGGACGAATGATATATGAACGCATGCGGGACTTCGTCGAAACACTTCGCGCGTCGCCGCCCATTTGTTGAATCAACTCGTGCGCTACCTATTGTAAAGTGGATTTACTAAGCCAGAAACTTTCCCGGAAGTGTACATAACATCTTACCCAAGTTTCATTGCTATTGGACGAATGGTATATGAAAGCATACGGACCTTTGTTGAAACGCTTCACGCGTCGTCGCCCATTTGTTGAATCTACTCATGCGCTACCTATTGCAATTTGGATTTACTAAGCCAGAAACCTTTCCTGGAGTATACACAACCTCTCACCCAAGTTCCATCGCTATCGGACGAATGGTATATGAACGCATACGGGACTTTGTTGAAAAACTTCGCGCGTCGTCGCTCATTTGTTGAATCCACTCGTGCGCTACCTATTGTAAAGTGGATTTACTAAGTCTGAAACCTTCCCTGAAGTGTACACAACATCTCACCCAAGTCTCATCCTATAGGATGAATGGTATATGAACGCATGTGGGATATTGTTGAAACGAATCACTCGCCATTTTGTTGAAGCTACTCGCGCGCCTCCAATTGTAAATTGGATTTACTACGCCTATAACTTTACCGGGAGTGTGCACATCAACTCATCAACATTTGATCGCAATCGGATGAATTGTATGTGAACGCAACGCCAATACTCATTTGTTTAAACTTTTCGCGCTCTATCTATTGCAAATTGGATTAACTATGACTATAATCATCCCGGAAGTGTGCACAACAACTCACCAAAATTTGAGCGCCATCGGATGAATGGTTTATGAACAGAAAAGACGAACAGACAGACATTCTTTTTTATATACTGTATGTATAAGACTAGCAGAAGTGTCCGCCCTTCGAACGGTCTTTGATATTAATAATCAGACGTTATCAATTGAGCTACTGTTGCAATGGTTAGGGGCTTGTCATTCCTTCATAAGTTTATCAGAACGAAGTTAGTTTTGTGGGTATATCGCAGACACTGTTAATTTAAGGGCCATAAAACGTGGTTTTCGGAGACCCATTATCCACTCCCCAGTTTTGTGTCACACATTGAGAAGCGCAACATATGCTTTGGTCGTCCTTCTTGGATAATTTTAATTTTCCGCCTATTTTAGCATGTATTTTGAAAAGTTGTTCCTTATACCCACCCTTCTATCAGAAGTACGTTGAGGAGTTTTCTAAATGATTAGTGTATTGACTCATGGTTACAATACCTAATTTTACGATGCTCCATGCACCGAACATGAACTATAGGCGTACATAAACATAAAGATATATCAACCACACAGTATCAAACAAAATCATCTTCACGATGAACCCGTTTGTCGACAAAAATATGATTAGTAAAAATGTGCTCTCAAACTAAATTCACCTAACGTGTACTTCCTGACGAGAAATTAATATTGAAAACCTCGTAGACGAAACGCAATATATGTCAAATTAAAACTGAACCCTCACCGTTGTGGAAAGTCCCCATTCCCAAGAAGACCCCTTTAATAAATTATAAATGCTTGTGGTGCATGAACATTCGAGATATTTAGCCTTCCAATGGCCCAAATTCCCAAAAGCTGCAAAAAACACTATTCCAATCCAGGAATTTTTGAAAATAATGTTGCTGTTTGGAGATATAATAGACCTTCTTAACAACATATCGCACGTGTAAGTCAGATGTAAAAATTCGAGGGTACCCCTTGACCCCCTTAATTGCATTGTTGAATTTTACCGTCTACAGTATGTTTAATTCCACGATAACCTTATAGCCATTTGCAAACTTTCACAGAAATTTAAAAATTTAGTGGCATTGCTTCTTACAGAATTAGATGGAAAGTTGGATGTCACCTCTTGTGATACTGTTGGCATGGTAACCGGCTTGCATTACTTCATTAGTTTCTTATTGTTCTTCTTCTTTCGGATGGATCATCTAAGGACCACGACGTTCAACATTTCAGCTTGACGAAGGACTTCATATTTGGCCAATAATCGCGCATTCTCTGGGGGGAGCGTGATGGCGCAGTGGCTTAGCTGCTCGTCTTTCACCCGGACAGCCGGGGTTCGAATCCCGGTGACAGCTGGGCGAAATTTTTACCTTAAAAATCACGTGGCGTCAGGAAGGGCATCCGGTCTTAAATCCCCGGCCAAAACCAAAATGAGCCGGGTTGGCTCCGGCGATCCCAATTAATTGGGATAGGCCGAAGAAAATGATGATGAATCGCGCATTCTCTGGCTATGTTTGTCCTTTCTCTCTTTTGTCCAGATGATGCCGGTTTTGTTACAGGGTGGTCTGTCCTGAAAACTCTTCTGTTTAAGTATCATTCTGAGATGTGATCGGCTTCTAATATCACTCTATGTTTTCTTCAGTTCTTGGATATCCTTGTTAACTACTGTTAGCGACGGTGTGATGCTCTTTCTATTACCCCAGTAGTTGATAAGCCGGTTGGTTAATCTTGTTGGGTTCATCCATGAGACATGTCCGTAGAAAGCCACACGTCCCTTCCTGGCCACATTTGTATAGCTCCTGATTTGGTCTTCTTCTTTACTCGTCATCTATTGTGCCCTTTCAGCAAGAAATATGCAAATCACAGTATGCCAGCATTGCTCAATTCAGGATTTTCGGGGCTGCGGTAAATTCTCCCACTCTGTGACTTACATATTTTTGGATTAAATAGAGGATACACTTGCAAAAATAACAACAAAATCAACTCCTATTTTAACACATTTAATTAATCAAAATTATGGCGCTACAAACAATAATACAAATAAACTACTGACCAATATATTTCTACTTGTTCAAAATGAACAAGGAATAGCATAAGAATAAAACAAATATTGGATTAAAACACATGGTTTTCTTTGAAACCAACAATTCATGATTATTTTCACTTCCATAAAGTACCTATCTTAAATTTCCATATAACTACGAGCTTCTTTGGCTCGATACTTTCAATAATAATGGTGTCATACTTTTGTACACCTCAAGAACTATTTTTATCTTTTCTTATCATCAAAACAGATATATAATTACATTTAAAATTACATGTTAATTATCTACTTCGATATTTGGGCACTTCACATGTTCTCAGCATTTACCACCTCTCTCAAGTTTTGCAAATTCATTACGGTGATCGGGAAACTACCTGTGTACTCCAGAGTTATAAAGATTACTTGACAAAGTCAAAAACTATGATTACTCCCGGAACCTAGTTACCTTCATTTAACTCGTGGAAATCCTACTTCCATACGACATTACAATAGGGATTGTTATTTATTTTATTTGTCTTATAAGACCATTATCACATAAGAAAACTACGATCTGAACTGGCAAGCGATAATATCAATCTACAAGGACCTCGGTTCAACGCCCGGGTCATTAACAACTTTAAACACTCACGGTGTATTCATTACTTCTTACAAGACGGCCTTCAGTCACCCCTCCTGCTCCTAGGGTATGACCGTAATACTTGAGCGTGATTTATGACAGGGAGGGCGGCTCCCCGTCTAACCTACTGTTGGAGCTCTCTTCAAAGCTTTTAAACAAACCTTCCTTTCATTTTCAGTTCTTTGGGGAGATTTGGCTTTTACTTCACTTATTTTCATTCAACAATATTATTGGTTCATAAACCACTTTCGTAACCTTGGCATTTATTAATTATGAAAGGGTCCTCATTGATTGGGAAGAGTAATACACAATCAACTACCCCTCATAAGTAATTTACCAAGTACATTTAAATTCTACGCATTCCTAGCGTGACTTTTTATTTAATTGCGTTCCATTGCTCTATATATTACTTTACGGCCTAATGTCTTCCAAAAAACTGGTATATTTCCTAGTAACAATTGATACATATCTCAATTTTTATATTTATCTTTTCCGTTGACAATAAATCGCTCCATTTTCTAAGAACATGCATTCACATCATGTCTTATACATTTGTTAAGGCTCCAACGCTCTATATTTTTATATCATTCAATTTAATCTTTATTTAGATTTCTTTACCTTGTTATTATTATTATTATTCACATCATGTCTTCATTCCTTACAAAAGCTCAAAAGCTATTTCTTTCATATAATTCAAATTTACCTTTATTTAAATATCTTTCATGATAATTATTATTATTACGCTTGCTCTTATAACATTCGTCAAATACACTGACATTTTATTCCATGCATTTCCTCTACAGGATTTATTCTTTCACATAATTATTTATTATTTCTCAAAACTTTATTTTTGTTCAGATCGCGTTCTTATTTAAATATTATTTATTTAAAAACATCCCTTTTACTCAAAACTCCGGTGGATTTGTACACAAAAATTTCCCCGACACAAAAACATAATGAAAATCTTTACTCACATGTCTAAGGTCGTTTTCTGACCTTCATTCTCGTACGATGTGCCATTTTTGCCCACCTTCTTGACTTACTCCATATTGTACAAATTCATCTCATGTACAGACATTTCTTGACACATATTCAATACATTTAACACTGACAACATTTTTAATACACTGGTGTATCCGTTTAGAACACACAATAAAACACTAAAAAATATATTACTTTTAACACACACTCTTGATATATTTACACTTCACAACTTTTGATCACTAGACCGTCTTTTTCTAGCCTATCACACGTGACCTCTTAATCTCCCATCTCCAAGGGTGAAATTTATTCAATGTCGGCTTCCTATCCTGCAGAATACGAAAGTCTCGAATCATCTACTTCTTCCCTGGAATAACAATTCTTCGAATCCCGTTCCTGATGATTTCTCTAGCTTGAACGGCTCCCCTTTTAGATCTGATTTATCGATCCTAGCGAAAGTCTGTTCTGATCGAGGTCCCCTCGATAACCTATCGGTGACCTATGGATTTTTTAGAAACTAATACTTCTCGAGTCTTAGTGCTTTAGAACAGTTCGTCTGCTTTCTTGAGACAATGTCTATAGTTTCCGTTCTTCTTTGTTTATTCGGTTCTCGCACTTCTAATTATCTGGAATACTTTGCGAACCTTACTCTGTTTTTCCCTGTTCGGGTTCTTTAAAATTGATAAACTGTTTATCTCGCTGTTCCGGTACTTCCGTACGTTATGATACTTTTGGTCGTTTACTGAAAGACCTATCGCCTGAATCCTAAGTTCGCAGCCTGCTTTGACTGTATTTTAGGAACTTTTACGGTAAACTTTGCACTGTCGGACCTAAATCCTGTAACTAGGATTTTCCTAATTTTTCAACACGGCGATACTTTAATATTTCTTCTTTGCAACTCCTTCCGGAGGCACGCAAGTTACTGATACTGCGACGCCCGTGGCTGTCGGATATTAATTCTGCGGTGTAATACAGCGTTTCTCCCCTCAAGGAGTACTGGTAAACTGCCTTCGATGTCTGATACAGCGTAACGCCTCCCTGGGCTATCGAAAACTGCATATACGATGTGGTGCAGCACCTCCGCTCACGGAATGCTTGTAGACTGCATGATGCGTAGTGACGCCCCCCTCGGGCTCTTGAATACTGTGTGGTTATGATGCTCCAGCGTCACGTCCCCTGGACGGACTAGTAACTGCATGTACTGATGCAGAGTGACGCCCCCTCACGGGCTGTCAGAATTGACTGCATGTTTGGCTTGGTGAGGCCAGGAGTTTTATACCTTTTAGTCAAAAAAAGATAAAATCCTAGTCCTTTTCGTGACCAACTTTTGAACTAATTGTCGTACAATTATAAAAATTATATCTTCAGAAAGCTCGTCTTTCAAACGTAAAATGATCTTCCTGTGCATGGAAATCGATCGTGCATTTCCGAGATATTAATTACATTTTTCGTCTTCAACTGCGTGGGAGTTGCTGTTCATTTTTAATTCTCCCACTCCTTGGGTCCCGGTGAATTCCCAATGACGTATGCTGCATTTGCACTTTTCTCCTGGACTATTATTAAAAGCTTTTTCTTTACACAAAAATCTCTAATTCGAAATGATTCACCGTACTGTATTTGTTTACTTATTTTTATACTCGTAAATGGGTTAAATTTAATTATTTTTCTTCTGGCTCATCGGCGGTGTTGCCGTTTTCCTGCAAGCTAAGCGGGATTTCCGAGTCACGCTTCCTTGTCTTACAGTAAAAATTTTCCACTCGTTCTATTAATACTCATGACTGGCTCCTCATAAATGTCAAGAGGCATGAGCTCATCTTATGAACACCTGGTCCTGCAGCTTGCGCAATGTTAGGCTAGAATCCTGGCTTGAAATCTCTCTCCGTTCCCTTAGAGACTGTATGATTCTTTCATTCCTTTCACAAAATACATGGATTTGACCCCTCTTGGAGCCTATGGTACATGAGTTCACTATTTATTAGTTTATTAAATGAAATTAGTTTTCTTGGAATATCTCAGAAACGTGGTTTTAGAGCCTTAAAGCATAGTAGCCTCCGAGCCACCGAGGGTCTGAAAATGAGTTTTTTCTCGTCCTATTACGCCATAATATAATAATAATCATAATAATTTAATAATATAGCGATAGGGATATAATAGACCATTAGTACCACACCTGAACGTGTAAATCACGTGAAAAAATTCAAGAGTACCCCTTGAACCCCTTAAGCACATTATATACGTATTGATGAATTTTATAGCTTAAGTTGGTTCCGTGATAACCTCATAGCCGTTTGCGAACGTTCACAGTAATGTAATAAATGTAATGGCATTGCGTCTTACAGAAATAGATGGACTTCTGAGATTGTGTTGCCATGGTTACCGGCCTGCATTCTTTCAATAGCTTAATAAATGAAATTAGTTTTCTGGGCATATCTCAAAAACTGTTGGTTTTAGGACCTTAAAATGTGGTTTTCGGGGCCCGCAGGGATCCCGAGTTTTGTTTCTCACATTGATACGCTGAAAATGAGCTTTGTCTCGTCTTTCTACGCCCATTTCAGCATGCATTTTAAGGGGATAGGCTCTCTTTCATTAGAAGTATGGAGAAGAGTTACATCAATGATTACATTCGTGCCTCTGATGGACATCTGTACCAAATGTTACGTTGATCCACTCAGCTGTTCTGGAGTGATGCGCGTGCAAAATTGTACACAGACAGACAAACATTTTGTTTTTGCGCGCAACAGTCATAAACCAGTCTGCAACGCGTTAATAACTCAATCTTCCATGGAAATTCAGAAAAAAACAGACAAACTTTCATTTATATATATATACAAGCTGACCCGGCAGACGTTGATCTGCCAATCAAAGAAAGTGTTGTAACTTTGTTTCTTGAAGTGGTTTTGGATACACAATATGTTTTTCAATTTCTGTTAACTGCCTCTAAACTATCGTGAATTGAATTAACTAATTTAGAAACATTCTTTGGAGCGTGCACAACAACTCTCCAAAGTTTCATCGCAAACGGATAAATGGCATTTAACGCATACGGGATTTGGTTTAAATGATTCGTGCGCTGTCACTCATTTGTTGAATCTACTCGTGCTCTACCAACTGTGAAATGGATTTACTAAGTTAGAAAGCTACACGTAAGTGTACACAACAACTCATCAAAGTTTCATCGCAATCGATGAATAGTATATGAACGCATACAGGATTTTGTTACGCATCGCGCGTCGTCACTCATTTGTTACGTCTACTCGTGCGCTACCAATATTGTAAAATGGATTTACCAAGTTGAACACCTTCCCTGGCGTGTACACAACAACTCATCAATGTTTCATCGGAATCGGATGAATGACATATGAACGCATAAGTGATTTTCTTTAAGCGATTCGCGTGTCGTCACTCATTTGTTGAATCTACTCATGCGCTACCTATTGTAAAATAGATTTACTAAGCCTGAAACCTTCTCTGGCGTGTAATCAATGATTCACCAAGGTTTGATCGCAATCGGATGAATGATATATGACCGCATACGGGACATTGTGGAAACGATTCGCGCGCCGTCGCTTATTTGTTGAATCTACTCGTGCGCTACTTATTAAAAACTGGATTTACTGGAGTGTACACAACACTTCACCAAAGTTTCATCGCAATCGGATAAATGGTATATGGACGCATACGGTACTTTGTTGAAATGATTCGCGTGCCGTCACACATTTGTTGAATCTACTCGTGCGCTACCTATTGTAAAATGGATTTATTAAGCCAGAAACCTTCCGTAAGGTGTACACAATATCTCACCCAATTTCATCGTAATCGGACGAATGGTATTTGAACGCATACGGGACCTTATTGAAACGCTTCGTGCGTCGTCGCTCATTTGTTGAATCTACTCGTGCGAAGCCTCCTGTGAAATGGATTTTCTAAGTTAGAAACCCTCACGTAAGTGTACACAACATCTCACCCAAGTTGCATTGCAATCGGATGAATGGTATATGAACGCATACGGGACTTTGATTAAAAGTTCGCGCGTCGTTGCTCATTTGTTAAATCTACTCGTGAGCTACCTATTGTAAAATGGATTTACTAAGTTAGAAATCCTCACGTAAGTGTACACAACATCTCACCCAAGTTTCATCGCTATCGGACGAATGGTATTTGAACGCATACGGGACTTTGTTGAAACGCTTCGCACGTCGCCACTCATTTGTTAAATCTACTCGTGCGCGACGTCCTGTGAAATGGATTACTAAGTTAGAAGCCTTCACTTAAGTGTACACAACAACTCATCAAAGTTTCATCTCAATCTATAAATGGAATATAAACTTATACGGGATTTTGTTAAAACGCTTCGCGCGTCGTCACTCATTTGTTGAATCTAGTCGTGTGCTACCTAATGTGAAATTGATTTACTAAGCCAGAAGCCTTCCATGGAGTGTACACAACATCTCACCCAAGTTTCATCGCTATCGGACGAATGGTATTTGAACGCATATGGGACCTTTTTGAAACGCTTCGCGCGTCGTCGCTCATTTGTTGAATCTATTCGTGCGCTATCTATTGTAAAATGGATTTACTAAGCCAAACACCTTCCCTGGAGCTCACTCAACATATCACCCAAGTTTCATGGCAATCGGATGAATGGTATATGAACGCATACGGGACTTTGAAACGCTCTAACGTGCAGAGACAAACAGTAGAATTCGACATCACTGCCACCTTTGGTATAAAACACAACTTTCCGCCACGGGCGGAGTGTATGTAATGGCGGTAGTTGCACAGGTTGCGACCAGGTGGCTCTAACGTGCAGAGACAAACCGTCCAAAGAGATCAGCTTTCACGAAGGCCAAGGCTAGCGGTTTCCATGACGACTGGATTTGACTGTGTATTGTGGTTCTAAAATTGTGTGTAAATTGTGGTTCTAAAATTGTGTTCATTCCACCTACCGGGTCGGATTGTGAATCTAAACCATACATGGACCCACCCTAATGTACATACCAAATTCCATCAAAATCGGTTCAGTCGTTTAGGAGGAGTTCAGTCACATACACACGTGTCGAAGAATTATATATATAAAGATATATATATATATATATATATATATGTAGAGAGAGAGATTATACCGTAGTTATTTAAAAACTTTGTGCCGGAACTCCTGGCTCGATAAGGTACGTTCTGTGTATGAAGTTCACGTATAGTCCTTTCATGGGTGGGATTTCTTTTGTAACTATGTGGTTATACATCAAACATGGGTCTCCTTTTCTACTCAACGTGCCGTTACCCATTATGGTCACTGACAGGACGAAGGGAAGTCTCAACTCTTTGATGTGGTCACTGCAATCTCGACGCTCCGTGACGAGAGTCCAACGTGAAAAACACAGCACAATTATGTCAGCTTATTCAATGAAATTCCGGATGTGACTTGTGGCATGTTCAAGTATACATATATCATCAGCGAAAGACTTACTGTTGAAGTTTCATCTCACCCACTTATCTCCAATATAATTTCTTTCCTTCTTCTTCCTCTTCTTCTTCTTCTTCTCCTTCTACTTCTACTTCTTCATCTTTCGAATAAACCATTTGGAGGGTACGATGAATGAGCATAGGCTATTGTCCATTGTATTCAATTTTCTTTGTTTCCAATTTTTTTTCATCCTTCTAGAGTGATGATCTATTTAGCCTACTTTCGATTTTTGCAAAAAATGAAAGCAGACTTATGAGATCACTACAGGGCGAAAAAAAAGTGTGTCTGTCTGTGTGTGTGTATGTGTGTGTGTGAGTCTGTGTGTGTGTGTGTGTGTGTGTGAGTGTGTGTACTCTGAATGTCTGCCCCCCCCTATCAATTCGAACACGGTGAGCGCAAATTGAACGAAATTTGGTACAAAAGTAGCACTAGCAAAGGACATCTCAGTGTCATGTCTTATATCGCCGCCATCTTGACGGAAACGTAATGGCGGCCACACAAATGTTCAAAGCTTAAATCAAATTACGAGTAACCTAATCATCCGATCTCTGCCAAATTTTGCAACAACATACCTTTATGGGGGCAGCATCCTTTGACCAAACTAATAGGTCATCAGCCTAATAGTTTGCGGATGGCGGCCATCTTTGTGTGAAAATCGATTGCCCCTATTAATTCGAACACGGTGAAACCGAATTGAACGAAATTTGGTACAGAGGTAGTACTAGCAAAGGGCACCCCAGTGTCATGTTTTATATCGCCGCCATCTTGACGGAAACGTAATGGCGGCCACACAAATGTTCAAAGCTTAAATCAAATTACGACTAACCTAATCATCCGATCTCTACCAAATTTTGCAACAACATACCTTTATGTGGGAAGCATATTTTGGCCAAACTGCATGATCATCAGCCCAACAGTTTGCATATGGCGGCCATGTATGTGTGCAAATCGATTCCCCCTATCAATTCAAACACGGTGAAACCGAATTGAACGAAATTTGGTACAGAGGTAGCACTAGCGTAGAAAACCTCAGTGTCATGTTTTATATCGCCGCCATCTTGACGGAAACGTAATGGCGGCCACACAAATATTCAAAGCTTAAATCAAATTACGATTAACCTAATCATCCGATCTCTACCAAATTTTGCATCAACATACCATTATGGAGGGAGCATCCTTTGACCAAACTAATAGGTCATTAGCCTAATATTTTGCGGATGGCGGCCATCTTTGTGTGAAAATCGATTCCCCCTATTAATTCGAACACGGTGAAACCGAATGGAACGCAATTTGGTACAGAGGTAGCACTAGAAAAGGCCACCTCAGTGTCATGTTTTATATCACCGCCATCTTGACGGAAACGTAATCGCGGCCACCCAAATGTTAAAGGCTAAAATGTAATTACGACCAACCTAACAATCTAGTCTCTACCAAATTTTGCAACAACAAATCTTTATGTGGGAAGCATATTCTGACCAAACTGCTAGATCATCAGCCCAATAGTTTGCAGATGGTGGCCAAGTATGTGTTCAAATCGATTCCGCCTATCAATTCAAACACGGTGAAACCGAATTGAACGAAATTTGGTACAGAGGTAGCACTAGCAAAAGGCACCTCAGTGTCATGTTTTATATCGCCACCATCTTGACGGAAACGGAATGACGGCCACCCAAATGTTAAAAGCTTAAATCAAATTTCGACCATCCTAATAATTTGATCTCTACCGGATTTTGCAACAACATGCCTTTTTGTGGAAAGCATCTTATGACTGACTACAAGGTCATCAGCCCAATAGTTTGCAAATAGCGGCCATGTATGTGTGCAAATCCATTCCCCAGATCAAGTCAAACACGGTGAAACCGAATTGAATGAATTTTTTTTACAGAGGTAGCACTAGCAAAGGGCACCTCATATTCATGTTTAATATCCCTATAGCACGTTGTATTTCAACAAGCTACTACAACCAACATTCAATTATACTCCTTTAAAAGGACAAAGAGTTATAACAATACCCATGCATTTAGGAGAAAGTAGGCTATATGTTCTTTACTGAACATCTTGTTTATTATATACAGTGTGGTCCACCCGTCCCTTATTATTTAGTTTTATGAAACCCAACTAACTTCGCATTTCTCCTGATGGTCGATATTGCTCTGCGCTCTGACAGTGTGACAGCAATGTAATTGGGTAATGGGCTTAGCAAAGAAAATTAAACTTTTTCCCGCCAAATACTATGGCCCATTCTACTAACTTTTGACTTACTGTTCCTTGAAATAACACACATACACGTAATACGATCGAATTAATAGCTTACGCCACGTGATCTGTAATAGTAGAAAGTTAAATCAACACCATAAACCGTGATTGAAGACTTTGAGATGTTCTTAAACGTTTGAGGTGGGACGGCTACAGTAACTACAGCACGTTTAGCGAGCGATATCTACTATGTGTTGGTGGGTGAGAGGATTAAAGCCTGACCGTACAAGGTGGGCGTGAGCGGGAAGAATGCTGCTTCGAATCCAGTTGTAGGCATACTATTTTGAACGAAAGCCCACATTCCATTTTAGTCGGGATGTAACTACATTGCCACATTTATTGCCTTACGACATATTTTTGTGAAGAGTGCGTTGAATATTGCTGATTTATTTACGAGAATACGATCGAATTTGTACGTTATGCCACGTGGCCTGTAATGGCAGAAAATTAAAACACTGGCATGAATATTAACATAACATATCGAAGTGTCGCTCCGGAGGTCCGGGGTCGATTCCCAGCTCTGTCAAGAATTGTAATACTTGTCTGAGGGCTGAAATTGGGTACACGTAGCCTCGTGAAGCAAATATGAGATGAAGTAGATTCGATTCCCACCTCAGCCACCCTGGAAATGGTTTTCCGTGGTTTCCCACTTATACTCCGGCCAAATTCCGGGTCGGATTCTATCGTAAGGCCAATGCCGCCTCCTTCCCAATCCTTAATTGCAAATACACACATCATTATAAGCCCGCAATAACTCAGGTTATCAGACAAATTCTACACACACACACAAGTAAACGGGGCTAAATGACCGCGATGCTCTGGCCCCTCAAATGAAACAAAACAACCACATATCGAAGGATATTCTGATCGCCAGTGCTTGCATCGAAGTATACGTATTCCTTAGAAATTCCCATGTTATTGCATACTTTCGATTTTGCAAAAAATTAAAGTAGACTTATGAGATCTACACAGGGCCAAAATTGTGTGTCTGTGTGTGTGTGAGTGTGTGTACTCTGAATGTCTGCCCCCCCCCCCCCCCCCCCACTATCAATTCGAACACGGTGATACAGAATTCCACGAAATTTGGTACAGAGGTAGAACTAGCAAAGGGCACCTCAGTGTCATGTTTTATATCGCTGCCATCTTGACGGAAACGTAATAGCGGCCACCCAAATGTTCAAAGCTTAAATCAAATTACGAATAACCTAATCATTCGATCTCTACCAAATTTTGCAACAACATATATTTATATGGCGAGCGCCTTTTGACTAAACTACAAGGTAATCAGCCCAATAGTTTGCAGATGGTGGCCATGTATGTGTGCAAATCGATTCCCCCTATCAATTCAAACACGGTGAAAACGAATTGAACAATATTTGGTACCGAGGTAGCACTAGCAAAGGACACCTCAGTGTCATGTTTTATATCGCCGCCATCTTGACGAAAACGTAATGGCGGCCTCCCAAAAGTTAAAATCTTAAATAAATTACTACCAACCGAATAATCTGATCTCTACCAAATTTTGCAACAACAGACCTTTATGTGGGAAGCATATTTTGGCCAAACTGCAAGATCTTCAGCCCAACAGTTTGCATATGGCGGCCATGTATGTGTGCAAATCGATTCCCCCTATCAATTCAAACACGGTGAAACCGAATTGAACGAAATTTGGTACAGAGGTAGCAATAGCGTAGAAAACCTCAGTGTCATGTTTTATATCGCCACCATCTTGACGGAAACGTAATGGTGGCCACCCAAATGTTCAAGGCTTAAATCAAATTACGACTAACCAAATCATCCGATCTCTACCAAATGTTGCAACAACATATAATTATATGCGAGCGTCGTTTGACTGAACTAGAGGGTCATCATCCCATTAGTTTGCAGATGGCGGCATGTATGTGTGCAAATGGATTCCCCCTATCAATTCAAACACGGTGAAACCTAATTGAACGAAATTTGGTGCAGAGGTAGCACTGGCAAAGGGCACTCCAGTGTCATGTTTTATACCGCCGCCACTTTGATGAAAACGTAATGGCGGCCATCCTAAAATTAAAAGCTTGAATCAAATTACGACCAACCTAATCATCTTATCTCTACCAAATTTTGCAACAACATGCCTTTAGGTATAGAAAACCTTTTGACTACACTACAAGGTCATCAGGCCAATAATGTGCGGATGGCGGCCATGTATGTGTGCAAATCGATTCCCCCTATCAATTCAAACACGGTGAAACCGAATGGAACGATGTTTGGTACAGAGGTAGCACTAGCAAAGGCCACCTCAGTGTCATGTTTATTTCGCCACCATCTTGACGGAAACGGAATGGCGGCCACCCAAATGTTAGAAGCTTAAATCAAATTACGACCAACCTAATCATTTGATCCCTACCAAATTTTTCAACAACATACCTTTTAGTGGGAAGCATCTTTTGACTGAAATACAAGGTCATCAAAACAATAGTTTGCAGATAGCGGCCATGTATGTGTGCAAATGGATTCCCCATATCAATTCAAACACGGTGAAACCGAATTGAATGAAATTTTGTACAGAGGTAGCACTAGCAAAGGGCACATCATATTCATGTATAAAATCCGTATAGCACGTTGTATTTCAAGAAGCTGCTACAACCAATATTCAAGTATACTCCTTGAAAAGGACAAAGAGTTATAACAATCCCCATGCATTTAGGAGAAAGTAGGCTATACGTTCTTTACCGGACATATTGTTTTGTTATTAAATTTTAACAGAAAGTCTTAGCATATCTTTAGGCCAATATCACACGACACTCGCTGGCAAGGAAGCTGCTGTGATCGCTGGTACAAAATCCTGTATGATTCTATATTCTTCGTCAGTACACCTGCTTGTATGACCGAAGTGTATCACACGCTAGCATTTTGTACGCAAAGTTGTATGAAATAAAACCGAAGGGCTGTCGTTTGAGGGCATTATTTGCAGTTCATTCGCCTTATTAACGCAAAGCGGTCGCGAAACTTGCTTTAAGTAAATTAGAGAACATGCTAGGTACTGAATGAATGCATTCCAATCAATATTTAAAATCTAACTGTAATAATTGAATATTTTACCATACGCGTTAATAAGAAGCGCAACAAAACCCTCCAGAGTGTGTTGGAAAAGTGTGAAACTGTTATTGCGCCCGCTCGCTCTTTCGAAGATCCCGGGTTCAAGACTATTCAACGGCAGATTTTTTAAATTCATTTCAACTATTTTATTATGCCCTCCCTACCTCGTACAGTAAGATTTCAACTTGGTTTTGTTCACATTATCTACGAAGACGATAGGGAAAGTTATTTTCTTGTCTCATTTAAATGGCTATTTTCCCTAAATACTGTTCAAAACCATGGATGGATAGTATTCGTTATAATTATTATATTTTTAGTCGATTTTACCCTCCAGGTTAGGTATTCCCACGGACTCAGCGAGGGATCCCATCATTACCGCCTCTACGGGCAGTGTCCTGGAGCTTGAAACATCTCATCTTGGGGATACAACTGGGGAGGTGGGATCAGCACCTCGCCCAGGCGGCCTTACCTGCAAAGCGAACAGGGTCCTCTTGAGGGATGGGAAGGGAGGGGAAGATCGGGAGGGATAGGCAAGGAAGAGGGTAGGAGGCGGCCGTGGCCTACGGTAGGTAACATCCCGGCATTTTCCTGAAGGCGAAGTGGGAAACCACGGAAAACCACTTTGAGGATGGCTGAGGTGGGAATCGATCCCCCTCTACTCATTTGGACCACCCGAGGCTGAGTAGACCCCGTCCCAGTCCTCATGCCACTTTTCAAATTTCGTGGCAGAGCCGGGAATCGAACCCAGGACGTTCAGGGTGGCAGCTAATCACGCTGACCACTACGCAATGGAGGCGACTCTATTCGTGATAATTAGAATTTTAATAGTTCAATATTTATCCCAGAATAATAATATGACACGTTCTGTAATTACTGCCTTGCTGCGTGGCTCAGCGGTAACGTTCTCGCTTGCTGTGCCCAAGGTTGCAGGTTCGTATCCTGGCGCAGTCAACTGGCTTTTGAGGGTGTGCAAATTCAAGGGAACCGTGTCAGTAGATTTACTGGCACGTTGAAGATCCCCTTCGGAGCAAAATTCTGTTACCCCGGCGTATCTATAAGCCAGGGCAGTTAAAAGGGACGTAAAACCAATAATGTAATAATTACCTGTATTTGCTGTATGTTTGGGGCAGATGACCTCGTAGTTTTGCCCCATAAAACCTCACTAACTAACTATTACTGTAAGTGTATAGCAAGCGCTTTTCGCACAGTCGCCGTTGAAATAAATTATAGTTTCGGTCTGATGTATTTATTCGTGAGCCTACCCACATAACAAATCTATTTGTTATATGGGTCGTCTGATTTAGTCGGAGTTTTCCTTTAAACAAAGATAGCCAAAATTTCGAACACTTGCTACCTTGAATCTTGCGTTCGTTCTTCAGATCATTATGTCGTCGTCCAATCTGGCTGCGTACCATCGGATAAGTACGGTCCTTTTGAGGACCAAATAAAAAATCACTCGCAGATAGATATGGATATCGTTTATCCACAATAAACGATATTAAGAAAAAAAATGTACTAGTTCAAGGTTCAAACCTTCTACAGAGTGACTTCGTTTACGCTACTCTAGCAATTCTTGATTTAGCCACCATAGCTACCGAGAACCATGGTGTAATGATGGCACGTACTGAATCTATTCGTAGACACTTCCTGTCCTAACGTAAGAAGATGTTATTCGGAGCTCTATCGTTTCAATCATGCATTATATTTGAGGTCATTGAAAGAACACAGCCACTATTTATTTCTACTATATTCGCGAGGATGTACTCAACGGTAAAGTTGTACAATGGGCGTAAAGGAACAGGTACTAATGTTTTTAGGATGACTGTGATATACGCGTTAGTTAGGTTGCCTTCCTCCAAAAGAGATAAGGGGCTGGTGGACCACACTGTATATATATATCTTTTGTCATATGAAAACACTTTTGTAATTTATGCATACGCGTTTCTATTGCAGTAATATCCTGTGAGTTGTTCATTATCCACTCTCCTAGGTAATTAAAGGAATGTGTTTTACATACTGAACTCTCATGAATTGTGATACTTTTCGGGGCATCAGTGATGTTTATCATGAACTTAGTTTTTTCAAATGATATTTGTAGTCCGACTTTGACTGCCTGTTTTTGCAACTCTCTAATTTGTTCTTGGGCAGTATCCAGTGAGTCAGTAAGTAATGCAATGTCATCCGCATAAGCTAAACAATCTACAGTGATTTTATTTGGGAGTCTTCCTAGTCGAACGCCTTTAGTATTGATGGCTTTCCTCCACTCTCGAATTACCTTTTCCAACCCAAATTGAAAAGTAGAGGAGACAGACCATCTCCTTGTCTCACACCTGACTTTATTTTGAAAGATTTTGTAATTTCCCCTACAAATTTAACTTTGGAAGTTGTGTTTGTTAGTGTTGCTCGAATTATTTCAGTTGTCTTGTTATCAAGTCCAAATTCCTTCAGAACGATAATAAGTGCCTTTCTGTCAATGGAGTCATAGGTTCTTTTAAAATCCACAAAAGTAACTACATATTTCCAGTTTCTGATTTTCCTCATGTCTAATATGTTCTTTAAATTTAGTATTTACTCCATACCCGATCGTCCCTTCCTAAATCCTGCCTGACACTCTCCCAATTGTGGGTCGAGTATTTTTCTGCTCTTTTTAAAAGTGCTTTGGATAAGATCTTATAAGTAACTAGCTGGAGGGAGATTCCCCTGTAATTGCTAGGATCCGTTTTCTTCCCTTTCTTATGTAGTGGATGTATCAAGGCAGATGTCCATTCTGATGGTAAACTGTGTGTTTTCCATATGTCATTTATGATTTCCGTTAAACATGGGATCATGTTGTTACTCGAGTATTTCCACAATTCAGCAACTATACGATCTTCTCCAGATGCTTTGTTATTGTTACGTGTCACCCCCTTGTGGCACTTTTGTTAACTGGATTACGGTGGGTAGAAAGCAAAACACAAATTACTGCTCTAAAGAGAAATTAGCTTTATTGCTTGCAGGTCAGAAATCTACACCGTACAATAAGCAGGTAGAAACAATTAGCTGTCTTACAGAAGCTCCCTCAGCATGGGGCTTGACTCACCCTTTCACTTGTCAATGGGCCACAGAAGTTAATCCCTCCTAATGAGTGCGGTCCCGTACGCTGGCTGGAAATAGCTGCACTAAGTCTGTCACATTAGGTAAGCACACACTCTTCAATACCCAGCCTCTCTGTATGATTCACACTCCTTCACTGGCAAGAGAATCAGCTTCACTAGGGGTTTCGCAAGTTACGTCACCACACTTCTGTCGTTCAGGGTAAACGCTCGCACTAGCTCGAAAAACACTCGCTCACTGGTTGAGAGGTCGCTCTTATATAGCAGGCCGGTGACTCAATAAATGCTTCTAGACCCATCCAGGGTTCACGGCTTCTCGAGGCTTCCTTCACTGGCCGAGTCACGAATATTCTGGACCATCTCTTTGTCCTAGTAGTCCTGTTGCATAACGCACACGCAATACACTGAGGCAGAGCAGCCCAGCCCTGGAGCAGTTGTGACTCATGCGGCGAGCGATGAAACGAACTCACAGCCGTAACATTATTTTAAGTTCGTTTATAATTTCTTTAATTTCATTTGTTGTTGGTGGTTTCGAGTCTGGAGGAAAGGGGAATATATTATCAAAATTAAATTCCTCCTTCGGTGGATCGCAGTTGAGGAGTTCTTCAAAATATTCCGCAAGTATTCTGCAATTTTCAGCGTTATTATATGCAGTTTCCTGTGTCTTTGTATCTGTGAAAAATAAGCTTGGTGGAGTATACTTCCTTAAACTACTTCTGAAAGTTTTGTAGAAGTCCTATGTATTGTGCTGACTGAAGTCCGATTCTATTAATGTTAATTGATCTTTCATACGTTGCACTTTTATCCTTTTGAGTCCCTTAGATGTATGTTTTCGGGCTTCTATAAAGCTGTTCCTGGTATGCTCATTGTTATTTGCATTCCAGATGTTCCAAGCTCGTTGTCTTTTAAAGATTTGTTCATCACACTCAGCAGTCCTCCAGGCATGTGTTCGTTTTCTTTTAAGGAGAATGGTTTTTTCTGCTGTCTGTACTAAGTCCCTTTGAAATTGTTCCCATGTTTTTTTGGTGCTCTGCTTTCCAAAAGTGTTTTGAATTTATTTTCTGTAGCTAATTTTTGTGTATCATACTTTTTGGATTGATAATGTTTTTTTTATATACTGGTCTAATTTTGAATTTAATGAGAGACAGATAGTGGTCTGAATATAAACCTGCACTCTTAGCAACTTTCATATTGAGTACCTCCGTTGTAGACTGTCTGCTAATGGCAACATGGTCAAGTTGTTTCTCACCACAAACTGGATTTGGGGAAACCCAAGTAGTTTGTTTCCTAGGAAGTTTTTTGAAGAATGTAGATTTCAGGATTATGTTATGCTCTCTGCATAAACTAATGAGTCTTTCTCCATTTGTGTTGGTTATTTTATGATTTTATGTACGGGGAAATTGCCTACTATGGATCGAAGTTGACGATCTTTGCCGATTTGAACATTAAAGTCTCCAATTAGAAGTATTATACTTTCTGATGGAATTTTATCTCGGGTGTTTCATAGTTCTTAACAACAACAAAAAGTTCCGTTTGTTCCTTCTGAGTCATATTTTTCTCATTAGTTGGTGCATGTGTATTAACAATGGTATAAACTTTGTATACTTATTTAAAGGATAGCTGGGATAATCTTTCATTAATGGATTTAAACTCTAGTATTGAATTTAATATGTTCTGATTTACAATGAACCCAGTTCCAAATTGAGGTACATTTTCCATAACTCTCTTTCCAGGTTTTCTCTTGAATATTCTATATCCTTCGGAATCAAATGGATGTTCATCAGAATATCAAGTTTCTTGAAGAGCTGTTATCATAATCCTATTCTCTTTGATCAAATTTATTAGAGTTTCAAGTTTTCCTGTTTTTAAGAGTGAATTGACATTAATTGTAGCCAAAAAGATTATGTTCTTGTGCTTAATTTTACTGGTGATTTGCTTAATGCTATTTTCAAGACGCTCCGACTCATCCTTTTCATCCTTTGCACAATGATGTAGGCCCCCAGAATCCGAGTGCCTACTTTTCATTTCCTTGGAAAATGGAGATTGGTTACTCCCTGGGATAAAATCTCTTACTTTGTTCATATCCATTGTTGATTGTTTGCTAGGTTAAGGGAACAAGTCCCCTAAAAATTCTACTCGAGGTTGTTAGCTCCGAGGATGGGTTTTCATCATAATCGAATTTGGCCAACTAAGGACCACGTAAATAACTCATGATTTCAGTTTTCTTTAACGCCAGTATTCTTTCATTCTCTTGCTCACAGCTTCTTTCATTTCATCTTTCCAATGTTGTTTCTTCTTGGCCGCTGTTTTTGGCTCTAGGAACCTCTCAAGTGTGTGTATCTTATTTCTGAAGGTGGTTCTATTGCAGATGTCTTGATCAGTGATGTTCATTTCTTGTAGATCCTTCTTGGTGTTAGCAAACCATTTTTCATAAGAGTTACCTTTCTATTGGACTTGTTGAAGTGGTTAAAAAATGTCTTAGTGAGTCTGACGTAGGGCATTCTTGAAACATGTAAGGAATTTAACCCTTCGTTTTCGTATCGTATCTGAGATGCTGCTGCATGTTTTATATACTTCTTCGTTACTACGTGATCAGTATGTGTCAGCACATATTTTTGGTTCGAGAATTTTTCTAAAAATATTTATTTCCTTTTTTAAATTTCTCTATGTCTTTTTAGTTGTTAGTTCTAAGCATTCCGAAGTATACAGGCACTCTGGTTGAATTACTGTATGATAGTGTCGTAGTTTAGTCCCAATAGAAATCACTTTCTTGTTGCTGGATATTTTTGTGGGAGTGATTTTGAAAATTGGGACGGCAGTGGATCGGACGGAAGTGTGTAAGACGCACTGCCAGCTGGATCGCATCCCTCCTGGCTGCTGTGGAATGTATATCTCATACGAATTACTTCAAGATTTGAAGGCGCCATTACAAATATTGTTACAATAAATCATCTTCAAGTTGTCGTTCTTTGGTGTAAAAATATACGTTATACCATATTTGCTGAAAACAATTATGATTTATTAAGAGTCTGTTTTAGCCTACTTTAGCTTTTTGCAAAAAATGAAAGTAGACTTATGAGATCTACACAGGGCCAAAAAATGTGTGTCTGTGTGTGAGTCTGTGTGTGTGTGTGTGTGTGTGTGTGTGTGTGTGTGTGTAGGTGTGTGTGTGAGTGTGTGTACTCTGAATGTCTACCCCCCCCCCCTCTATCGATTCGAACACGGTGAAACAGAATTGAATGAAATTTGGTACAGAGGTAGAACTAGCAAAGGGCACCTCAGTGCCATGTTTAATATCACCGCCATCTTGACGGAAACGTAATGGCGGCCACCCAAATGTTCAAAGCTTAAATCAAATCACGATTAACCTAATCATCCGATCTCTACCAAATTTTGCGTGTATATGTGCAAATCGATTCCCCCTATCAATTCAAACACGGTGAAATCGAATTGAACGATATTTGGTACAGAGGTAGCACTAGCAAAGGACACCTCAGTGTCATGTTTTATATCGCCGCCATCTTGACGAAAACGTAATGGCAGCCACCCACATGTTAAAAGCTTATATCAAATTACGACTAATGTGTTCATCTGATCTCTACCAAATTTTGCAACATTATACCTTTTTGTGGGAAGCATATTTTGACCAAACTACAAGATCATCAGCCCAATAGTTTGCAGATAACGGCCATGTATATGTGCAACTCGATTCTCCCTATCATTTCAAACACGGTGAAACCGAATTGAACGAGATTTGGTACAGAGGTAGCACTAGCAAAGAGCACCTCAGTGTCATGATTTATATCGCCGCCGTCTTGATGGAAACGGAATGGCGGCCACCCAAAAGTTAAAAGCTTAAATTAAATTACGACCAACCTAAACATTTGATCTCTACCAAATTTTGCAACAATATGCCTTTTTGTGGGGAACATCTTTTGACTGAACTGCAAGGTCATGAGCCGAATAGTTTGCATACAGTGGCCATGTAGGTGTGCAAATCGATTCCCCAAATCAATTCAAACACGGTGAAACTGAATTGAACTTTTTTTTTTTTCACAGAGGTAGCACTAATAAAGGGCACCTCATATTCATGTTTAATATCCGTATAGCACGTTGTATTTCAACGAGCTACTACAACCAACATTCAATTATACTCCTTAAAAAGGACAAAGAGTTATAACAGTACCCATGCATTTAGGAGAAAGTAGGCTATATGTTCTTTACTGAACATCTTGTTTAAATCTCTGGATGAAAGTGATCGGCATCCACTCCCCGAGTAACTTTGCTCAACACTGACATTCTGTCGGTAAACGCTCATGCGAACTCTGGTGTCAACTGACTGAAACACAAAGCACATGGCACATGGTCGAAGTCTTCGTATCAGTATTTAAAAGATGATATGCTTTATGATGAAACATTGTAAGTAGTCGGCAATGTCGGTATTATGTTTCTGCACAATGGCTATTCAAATATTAACCCACATAACGGTAATGCAGTCATCAATATAATATATATCGTTGTGTTTATACGGGAACTAGGCAAGCCTTCATGAACTATTGCTGAACACATTCTCTTTACTCACAAGAGGGCCTATTCATAAGGCATTTTAAACTCAATTTCACTCAGGAACATTATCGAAACAAGCAAAATATAAATGAAACTTAATTCCGTAATGCAGTTTTATTGGTACGTGAAAATAAGTCACCATCTTGTGCTCAATATTTGCGTTGTGGAAATAGCCGTGATGTTAGCGTCTTTGGTTGTGATCTAGAGATCTTGGGTTCGAATCTTGGACGGGATAGATATTTATGCTACCAGATTATCGTTTTAAACTATTATCATATCAAGATGACTCATTTTAACAGAGTCCATATGAAATTACGTGTTGGTCTGTGAATCAAGAGGTCCGGGAACTGGGTAAGCCTTTCATGATCTACTGCTGTGTACATTGCATTTACTCGCAAGTTGGCCTATTTATAAGGAATATAAGGTTATGAGCGGTGTCGCGTCTATTAGTCTAGTTGATCCAGATCATGTTCTTTATTTAGGCTAGTGCTGGTGGAAGCTACAAATCAACTAATAAAATGAGTTCCGTATTATAAACTACAATATCTGTAAAACACTCCCGTTTACAATATATTAATATTTGTGCCAATAATATTATAAAATACTGGTGTATCAACAATCTCATGTGAGGTTTCTTCTATGTCAGATGTTACACATCATATGCGACTACTGTAAGGCTCGTAAAGTTTTTTATTTATTTATTTATTTGTTTATTTTTTATTCATTTATTCATTCATCCATTCATCTTTCATTGTATATATCTGTCTATCTATTGTCCGGCTCCGTGGCTAAATGGTTAGCGCGCTAGGCTTTGGCCCGATGTGTCCCGGGTTCGATTCCCGGCCGGGCCATCAGGGAGTTTAATCTCCTTGGGTAAATTCCCGTGGCTCGGGGACTGGGTGTATGTGACGTCTTCATCATCACTTCATCCTCATTTTGGCATGCAGGTCACCAACGGGCGTCAACTAGAAAGGCCTGCACTCGGCCTCTTAGGAGGCCACACGATCATTATCATCATCTATTTATTTATTTATTTATTTATTTATTTTCTTTTTGAATCTTTATGCAGTAAATGTGAAAAATACACCGCAATTCTGTCAGCTTATTAAAAGAAATTCCGGTTGTAACTTACGGCGTAGCAAACTGTACCTCTATTTCCCTCGAAACCTATGCGACCTCTTTGGCGTTCTGGTCTGTGAAGAGTCTAACGCACCAGGAAATAGTTCACGCTTTTCTTGCTTATTGTTTGAGTACAAGATATTCCAGCGCATGTTGCTATGTCTCCTTAAGCTGGCATGGTTATTTTTCATAATTTCCTTTGTATTAATCTACTAGCTATTTTACACAGCGTTGCCCGGAAGTTGTATTTACATGTTATAGAAAGATACATGCCTGTTGGAGATCGCTTGCCGCAAGGTTCGGATACTCCAAGCTGGTTGCCGAGAGCGCTGGCATAGCCTGATCACCATGGATTGCAAGGCAGTGTCTAGTCTTGTGTGTGCACTCTGTGGAAACAAACTCTACCATCTCTCATGCTTGTGTTGGGCTTAGAGGCATGTGTAATATTGTTATAATGTAGGCTATTCAATTTCAAATAAAAGCACTGAAGTGTTACAGTACATCGATCGTTGTTATTTATAATAAGCTGCTATTTCATCAGGTTATGAGGCCCAGTCTACGGCAAACTGCGCGTGAGTGGATTTAAAGTCTGCTTGACGATCGTGTGCTTGGAGTGTGTGTGGTTACAAAATGGCTCAAGAAAGTGTCAAGTTGAATATTCCAATATTAAATGGTGAAAATTTTATATTTTGGGAAACAAAGTTGCGAGCCGTATTAGTGCGTGATGATTTGTGGGAAGTTGTCAGTGAACCAAAGCCTGAAGTAATTAACGCGGTGTGGCAGAAGAAAAACAAGTAGTTCCGTGAAGAACTATACAGCCTATTTTCATATATCCTACTTATGTCAATTGCCTCTATCTACATACAAAATTTCAGTTTGATTGCTGTAATAGATTCGTAGATATTGAGAACCGACTAAATATATCGGATGGTCGCCATATTGGATTTTATATATGTAGGTCCTAGAGTTATGTACTGTTACATGAAAATTATTGTGTACGTGTTCTATTCAAACTTCAATCGCATGATTATGACACAAGAAGTAAAAACGAGATTTTAAAATTTCGCACTGCTGCCATCTTGTGGTTATGTAAACAATTGAAATGAATTAGATGCCAGTGGATTAACATTCGTATAAGAATTTACTGTACCAAGTTTCACTGCACTTGGATGGTTAAATTGCGAGAAACGTCCATGTGAATATTTATACTTCGCGTCGCCGCCATGTTGGATTTGTGACCACCAGGTTATTGAAAGTCCTATAGGTGAACTTAAGTTCATAGACCCTATGAACATAAAAAAAACAGTTTGATTGCTGTAATAGATTAGTAGATATTCAGAGCCGTCTATATATTACGGATGGTCGCCATGTTGGATTGTTAAATGTATAGGCCATAGAGTCATGTACCATTAAAGGAAAATTATTGCGTAGGCTCATTATTCAAACTTTCACTTCGATCGCATGATTACGACACAAGAAATAAAAACTTAATTTTAAAATTCGCAAAGCCGCCATCTTGAGGTTATGTAAACAATTAGATACCAGTGCATTACAATGTGTATAAACATTTCCTGTGCCAGATTTCATTGCGTTTGGAACATTAAATCGCGAGAAAGGTCTATTTAAAATTTTCAAATTCGCTTGGCCACCATGTTCGTCTTGTAGTTAACCGGTTTTTGAAAGTCTTATAGATGAACTTCCAGTAGTGCCCTTTATCTCCGTACAAAATTTCAGGGTGATACCGCTAATAGTTTCAGAGATATAGAATGCCGGTGAAATATTTCGCACATCCGCCATCTTGTGGTTATGTAAACAATAGAACCAAGTTAGATGTCGGTGCATTACAATGTGTATAAACATATACTGTACCAAGTTATATTGCGTTTGGTTGGTTAAATCGCGAGAAACGTCGATTTCAATGTCGGAGATTCGCGTGGCCACCATGTTGGTTTTGTAGTTACCAGTATTTCAAAAGTCACATAGGTAAACTTCTAGTAGTTTACTTTATCACCGTAAAAATTCCAGGGTGATATCGGTACTAGTTTCGGAGATATTGAATGCTGGTGAAATATTTCGCACAGCCGCCATGTTGGATTGGGGAGACGTAACAAAATTTGAAGGGCACGGTCGGGGTCGCCCGGAATAGTGCTATGATTTTAACGAGATTCATTGAAATCGCTCCAGCCGCGTAGAAGTTATTAGGGGGACACACACACCTCTCTCTCACACACACACACACACGCACACACGCACGGACAAAAGGTGTTATCATAAGCCTATTTTTTCAAAATTGAAAATAGGCTAATAACAAAGCCTTAGCGTACATTACATTGAGTGTTGAGGACAGTCAACTCATTCATTTTGCACATTTGAACGATGCGTGTGATGCATGACTGGCTCTGTCGAGAAAGTACGAGAGATCCACGTTCGGAAGCAGGTTATATTTACGACGTCAACTGTACGGAATACATTGTCGTGGTGGACCAATGGGCAGTCACATCGACGCAATTATGGAAGTAGTGGGTTTGCTGCGTGGATCTGGTAGGCCACTTGAAAACGACGAGATTGTTTCGGTTTTGCTGGTGAGTCTTCCAGAAGCTTATTCAGGGCTTGTCACAGCGCTCGATGGCGGTGACGAGGCAGATCTAACAGTGGAATATGTAACTGGGAAAATGCCTGACGAATACCAAAGGCGTGTCGAAGCTGGTGTGCCTGGAAATTGTGATTCAGACGTTGCACTACAGTCGCCGGTCGCAGGCTCAAGTAAGGTTAGTCGCGCTCATCAAAATGGAACAACTAAAACTACAAGCGGGAAACCAAATATGGGTGGCAAAGAGTCACGGGCATTTTACTTCTGTAATAAACTTGGCCATTTTAAAGCAGATTGCTATCGATTCAAGAAAAGTCAACAGCAGAGATCAGCAGGTTCAGAATCGGCAAGATCATCGGTTGAAGTTAAGGTATGCAACACGGAGAACTATGCCACATTTAAGGCACTAGATCAACAACATCCTGCAAGGAGGCCTACTGGAGGATGGTGCATATATTCAGGGGCAACCAGTCATATGACGAATGATAGGCAATTTTTCATGTCTATTCGTGACACAAGTGCTACAGTCTTTCTTGCTGATGGTTCATCCGTGGTAGCTGCTGGTATCGGTGATGGACAATTTTACTGTGAGATACCAGGCGGGCACCTCCAAGAAGTACTATTGAACAAGAAGTTCCGTGACGCACTAAAGAGCCAACTTTTCTTATAATTAAGATGCATGCCAATGATTAATCTACTGTATACGAACCTATCTAGAATAATTACGAAATTAAGTTCGTAATAACGAAATGTTTAACTAGTACGAAATATACCTGGTATAATGTAGCCTAATAGAGAACTACAGTTGGCAGCCCTGGAGAGTGAATATATTCTTAGTTCCATCTCCTAAGGTACAGAATACAAAATTTGGTTGAAGTCCAATGGACGTCACATGCAGTTAGACATTGGATCTGTCAGCACGCGTAAATGCATGTTGGCAACAATGTCATGCGTGTGCTGGTCAGAAATAATCTGAAATATTATGATATCTTGTTGTGCCAGTTTCGGATGAAATCCATTTTTTAGTATAGAAGTTGCCTGTATTTTAAAATTGGACTTATCAGCAGGCATAGAATCATTTGGCAGCACTAACTTATATTAATTACTCCAAATTAATCTAGGATGTCAGGTTCTATACGTGTGCAAAATATAGAGCTGTTGGCTTGCATACTTTCTGAGATATTGATATTATGGTAAAAATATAGACAGTATTTATTAACAGTTGGCAGCCCTGATTTCTCTTAAGAATACTTATAGTCATATTTGTTCTGTTACACATAGCAGATACGAAATTTGGTTGAAATCCAATGGCCTTTATTTTTGTAACAAAACTGTTTTTTACATATATTTTTTTTTTTGAAAACGGTCCAATTTAGAAATTCTTATACTTTGGAAACTAACAAGTTTACAAAAACGTTTGTTTGACATAAATGAAAGGTCCCTACACCCTCTACCTCCAAAATAATTATCAAGTGTCTAGTACAAAAACTATGCATTTTCAAACTTTTGTTTACCTGTTTTTTTATTTTTTTATTTTTAACAAGAAGTTTCGTAACGAACTAAAGAGCCTACTTTTCTTAAAATTAAGATTCATGCCAATGATTAATCTACAGTATATGAACCTATCTAGAATAATGACGAAATTAAGTTCGTAATAACGAAATGTTTAACTAGTACGAAATATACCTGGTATATTGTAGTCTAATAGAGAACTACAGTCGGCAGCCTTGGTGACTGAATATATTCATAGTCCCATATCTTAGGGAACAGAATACAAAATTTGGTTGAAGTTCAATGGACGTTACATGCAGTTAGACATTGGATCTATCAGCACGCGTAAAAGCATGTTTGCAACAATGTCATGCGTGTGCTGGTCAGAAATAATCTGAAATATTATGATATCTTGTTGTGCCAGTTGTGATTCAGCAGTTGGTAGTGCTGACATCATTTTCAAATATGGGCGTGAGATATTCCGGTATACATCTTTACTCATACTAAATTCGGTTTCGATTGCAGCAGCCGTTTAGGAGTTGGTAGGGGGACACACACAGCCAGACGGACAGATGGACAGACAGACAGAAGGACAGACAGACACACACACACATTTTCCTGGATCGATCCCATAAGTCTACTTTTTCCACATTTTTACAAAATGTGAAAAGTAGGCTAAACATAAAACGTGGTCGTAGACTGGGAACCGGTAGCGCTGGGCGTGTGTTACAACGAGGCTATCACTGGCCATGCTCAATACAGCAGATGGCTATTTCGAGGGACCTATCTATGACAGAACGACAGAGCGAGGGGTCGCTTTCAGATATTTTCCTATGACGAATGAATGAAGAAGAATATATCAAAAAATTTCTCATGGCGATCTTTAAACATGTTAGTAATTGCTGATCAGTAACATGACAAACTGATAAATTATATGAGGTGAATGAGAGCGGAAAACGTTTGATAGTTGTCAACAACAACTTGAACTTTTGTATGTATGTCTGACTGACAGCCATGAAAGAAAAGTCCGCTTGAGACCTGCTTGGAGCCTGGCTGGCTGGGTGACAGGATGTGAAATGTTATCGCGATTCAGGAATGTAAGAAGACGGGACAACAGACCAATGGAAAATTACAGTGACATAGAGGTCACTTGAAGGTCGAACAATATGACAACTACGTCAGAGAGATAACTGAGTAAGCAATGACAACTCCGCCCCCTACCATTCCCACAGCCAATTGCCGGGTAAGAGCAGTGAGGGGGCGGGGTCAGAGGGCCGGGGAGAGGTGAGGCAATAGTGTGTTGATCATGTTATGACACATGGTCTGTCATTACTGTTTTAAACTTTGCAGTGTAAACATAGGCTGTGTCTTATGTGTGTAAACGTAATTGCATTCGTGGGCTCAACTCTAATTAGTGAACCTATTGGATACATTATATATTTCAGGTATGTGTGGGATTAACACTGTTTAGTTTATTTTAATGCTAATCAGTGTTAAAATTATTATTGTTTTACCATTTTATTTATTGATTGGTTTTTTGTTTTAGATAATCTGCATACCAGTTGGGGTAAAAGAGGACGAGACGGACAGTCAGACAGAGACAAACCATTCCACTCGAGCCTAGGAGAAGGGAAAAGCAGAGCTTTTTACAAAACCCAGGTAATTTTTTTAAATTATATATATATAAAACCTTTTTTATTTTATTTGGAATTGATATACTCATGGTGAGTTATTTTATTTATTTTTAGAGTGTTGGAAATGTTTTATATTATTTATTTTTGTTTATGAAAGATGCTATTTGGAATTGATATACTCATGGTGGGTTATTTTATTTCCTTTTTAGAGTATTGGAAACATTTTATTTTATTTTAGGTATTTTTGTTTATGAAAGATGCTATTTGGAATTGATATACTTATGGTGGTTTATTTTATTTCTTTTTTAGAGTGTTGAAAAACGCTTGACCCTGCTGAAAAACCGAGAACGTGTGTGTTTGGGACCATTGTTTACCGGGCGGTCTACGGCTGAAAACTCTGGCAACATTGTTTTTTTTTATAAAAATCATGTCTTTTACTGCTACCGATATCTTAACTTGGGAACCCATTGAGTCCTGTTTTAAAAAGCGTGTCTGCTCTGGCCGCGTGGTCAATGTTAGGGAGAGTTTAATTCCAAAAGACTTTGTCGAATCTTGTTTCGAAATTTTTAAAGAACAAATTTGTACAGCGCAAAGGTTGCATACGGCTTTAAAGGCCAATACACAACTCTTGTGCGATTTCATATATAAAAACAAGGACGGTGAGCATAAAAAACTTTTATATTGGCAGTAAAATGCAACAGGTTTTGATAGCTAATAATCTAAAAGATTGGTATCAAAGCCAAGTGGTGAATGGCTTGCTATCAAAATTTGATAAACTGCAACAAGGACCCAGTGGTTTATCATTAGACAAAATCCATTACCTGCAAATCAACATTTGTCATTTCAATCCGTTGAATGCTGGGTCTAACTTTATTAAAACACCACCAGTGATTGCCTGCCGGAGAGCGGTGGTGAATATTGAAAATTTTGGCAATGATTGCTTTATGTGGTCTGTGGCCGCCTATTTGCAGTCAGCACAACGTAACTGTGAGAGACTAAGAATGTACAAGGCCAAGTTTGATGAATTGAAACAAGATAACCAGGACTTTTCGTTCATGGTGTACGGTCTTGGTGGTGATGAGATTGTGGGTCCTCTTTATGCTACAAAAGAACCGAAACGACACCACATTCACCTTTTATATGTGTCTTACGGAGAGGTGAATCACTATTGTCTGATTAAAAGCTTAAGTAGATTGCTGAGCAGTCAAACGTCCAAACATGATGGTAAGAAGCACATTTGTGATCGTTGTTTGCAATATTTTACCACTCCTACACTTTTGGAACGTCATAGGGTGGATTGCGTTTCTCAGGAAGTGGTGAGATTGATATTGCCACAAGGGGACAAGGCTGTGTTGAAATTCAAGAACATTCATAATCGTGACACTGTGGTGTATGCAGATTTCGAAGCACTCACCACACACATGGCTGGATGTAAACCAGATCCCGCCATCAGCTCAACCACACCCATTCAAAAACATGAGCCCTTTGCCATAGGATTTAATGTGGTGTGTGCCTATGACCCCACGCAATCCTGTTACAAATCCCGCGAGGGCTCAGATTGTGACAGAAGGTTTTTGGATGAACTTGTAAAGTTGACTCATCATGTACAGGGATTACTGGACCACCCAGTACCCATGAGCCTATCTCCAGAACAACAGCAGCAGTATGAGCATGCCACAACATGCCATATTTGCGAAAAGCCACTGATCAGTGCTGAAGACACCGATCGCGATCACTCGCAATTTACGGGAGAGTTTCGTGAAGTCGCGCACAGCCAATGTAATTTAAAGGATCGTGCTCCTCGATATATTAGTGTCATTTTCCACAATCTGGCAAATTATGACATTCAGTTTTTGATTCGTGAATTGGGTCATGTCAACAAGGGCTCGTTTACCATTATCCCCCAAAACCATGAGCGTTTTACATCCCTGACATGGTGGTTAGGCGACTTTAGCTTTCAATTTTTGGATTCCTTTAAGTTTATGGCATCCTAGCTAGACAGTCTTGTGAATGGCTTCGATGAGGAGGAATTAGAAAATACCAGAATGCATTTTAATGATCCTGAGCAATTTCAATTATGCATTCGGAAAGGTATATTCCCGTATGATTTCTGCAACAACTGGGACGTGTTAAAGCAAAAACACCCACAACAAGAGAAATTTTACTCAAAACTAACACGTAGTACCGTTTCCGATAAAGACTATGCACATGGATGTCAAGTTTGGCGAGTGTTTGGCATTAACACGCTAGGTGAATATGCTATGCATTACCTAAAACTGGATGTATTGCTGCACACTGATGTGTTTCAAAAATTCCGTGATTTGTGTCAGCACATATACGGTCTTGACCAGGCTCACTATTATACGAGTCCTGGGCTCTCGTTTGATGCCGCTTTGAAATACACTCAAGTGGATTTGGATTTACTCACTGACGTAGATATGGTTCTATTTTTTGAAAAGGGCATTCGCGGTGGCTTTGTGTCGCTTAACCAGCGCCATGCCGAAGCGAACAATGTCTACATGCCTGATTATTCACTAGACAAACCAGAATCATACTTAATGTACTATGACGTGAAGAATGTGTATGACTACGCCATGAGTCAGCCTTTGCCCTATAGATAGTTTTCTTGGCTGACAGAGAAACAAGTGATAGAATTTGATGTGAACAAGGTTAGCTAAGAAACAGGCCGTGGATATGTCTTAGAAGTGGATATTGAATATCCCTCATCCTTGTATGATCAACATGCCGATTTCCCATGTTGCCTTGAGCAAATGGTTCCCCCTGACAATAAAGTGAAAATTGAGAAACTCATGGGTACACTTTACAACAAAAATCGGTATGTGCTACATATACAAATTTTGGTGTAATACCTCGCCCAAGGTTTAGGGTTGAAGAAAATCCACAGTGATATTTCGTTTGCTCAAAAAGCATGGATCGAGCCATACATGCGACTCAACACAGAGCACCGTCAAATGGCAACACAGCAGTTTGAAATTATTATTTTTAAATTAATGAACAACTGCATCTATGGCAAGTCCATGGAGAATGTCCGCAAATACCGTGATAATAAATTGGTTAATATCTGGGAGGGGTGGTGGGGTGCCCGGCGGTACATTGCCAAGACAATTTTCAAATCGATCAAAATTATTGATGAGGATTTGTCCACTATTAAAATGAGTAAGACCAGCGTGACCATGGATAAGCCCATTTACTTGGGCAAAGTCATTTTAGACTTTTCCAAATCGGTCATGTATCGATTCCACTACGAGTTCGCCAAACGCGATTTTGAGGACGTATCTCTTTTGTGTATGGGTACCGATTCATTCATTCACCACATTCGCCACTGCAACCCCTATGACGTCATGAAGCAGCTTATTAACTGGTTCGAAACCTCTTCCTAGAGCGCTGACAACGTGTTTCAGCTGCCCATAAAAAACAAGAAGGAAATGTGCGTTTTTAAAGGTGAATGAGGTGATTCCGTCATGACAGAATTCATAGGTTTGGCCTCCAAAATGTATGCTTATCGCACACTAGACTGTAAGGAAGCCAAAAGAGCAAAAGGTGTAGGTAGGGCAGTGGTAAAATCGCTACGTGTAGATGACTACCTGGCGGTTTTACGCACTGGCAAATCTATGTCCCATATACAGTGCAGGATACAATCCAACAACCATCATTTGTATCTCGTGGAAGAGAGAAAACGCACCCTCGCCTCCATGGATAACAAACTTGTGTGGGCTGATGACCTACTCACCAGCCTACCCTGGGGTTATGATCGCAAGGAAGACGAGGTGTGATTTTTCTGTGTGTTCGTTTAGGGACATGGCTTTTTGTAACTCGTAGATTTAGTATTTTTGTATTTTGTAAATATTGGTTTTTTGTCATTGTAAATAGTAGATTTTGTAAATAGTGGCAACCCTCTTAGGCCTTTTGGTTTTTAAAAAAGGTCTATGCAACCTTATTTTTATTTTACAGAGTTGGGAATTTGAAAATGGTATATAGTTGATTATTTTAAAGCTGTACAATGTTGTAGTTTTTTTGTAAATATGAAATGAGTAATAGTATTTTTAGTAACTTAAATGACTAGTTTTTTTTTTTTGTAATGTAAATGGTAAACTAAAAAGGTTTCATTTCATAGGTCACGTAACGTTTGGTGCAGACACCGTCTTCGTCTTGTGGGTCTTCCACGTGAATAATGCGGTGATGATTAGCGGTATAGCCATTCACCGTAAGCTGAGGCACTTTGTCATAAAATTCATACATTTTGTTATCCACATACTCTATTTTAGTAACGTATGTAGACACTTGAGGATGTTTAACATGGGTTAACCACTTTTCCTTAAAGTCATAATCTCCCTGTTTTGTGCGTGCCACTACAGACCTATCCACATAAAGTTTATTAGCAGGATCTGTCTCTTGTTTAGGATCATGGGGACAGACCTAGCTTTGACCATCAACGCACGTCCAAAGACATCCATCGTCATCCTGTAGTACGAGTCTACTGTTTCTATGACATTATGAAACAAAGTGAACTCAACCAAGGACGTTATCGCTTAGGGTTTGATCATTTTATTGCTATTTAAGGCACTGTCTCATTCCCTCTCAAGTCATTTGTCAAGAAACCATGGCGTTAGCAGAGAGTCAATTGAAAAAGCATATTATTAGAGCAAAAAATACTATTCGCCAAAAGTTTCGTCAATTGAAACGATCACGTGCAGATCATGCTTTGTTTATTCAACAACATTTAGCTTCTCCGCTAAAAGCCATGTTAAAACCCACTTTCAAGCCATCTGAAACGCTACCCACCGTTTCACAAGCCACTCAGACGCTACACAAGGTCCCTGAGGAAGAGGAAGAGGAACAGGAAGATTTGACTAGTGTTAGCGAGGTTGAGGATGATGAGGAACAAGTGTTTACGCCTCAAAAAAGTCCTCACCCCTTGTAGAGTTTTTAAGAAAAAAGAAATCCTTGCCCTTCCAGATCGTCTCCGTTTTCAGAACTCTTGGCCTCCCCTTAACATAAAGCTCAACTAAAAAACATTTTAATAAAATATTATGGATCAACACTGGAACCTTATTTAACCGATCTATTTATTGGAAACACAGATACCACGTATGGTGTTCGCTATGAGAATGATAGTTTTAAAATTGGTGATTCATCCCTTAAACTTGCTCGTTCTAAATCTGTCATTAAAAACATCACCTATAAATTAACGCCAGGACTGTTAAAGCTGCTATTCTCTCGTACACCCTCTTCGCATGATTATACACCACAGGACCTTGGCAAATATAAATCCATTTTATTTGACACCCATGCCCACAAAAGACAGTATGATCGCACACAACACGTGAATGTCAATATATCTCAAAAATATAAAACCATCATTGCAAAAAAAATCCCACCAGTCAAAGTGGTCGTCGTAAAGCGTCCGCTTCGGGAGTGACATTTTAAACCATTAAAACCCCTTGTGGATGTTACCTACTGGCACACTCCCAATAAGCTTGTCCAGCGGCTACAGTTGGTGCATGCTTCACGTCAAGCCGGCCACACCGGTCACGATTGGGAAATTCAAGAAATTGAACAAAAACTTCGAAATGCCAAAATTATTGTTTAAGCTCTCACCCATTAAAATGGGCATTGCTCACGAGTTGCATTGTCCAACTAGGCGTCACTATCCGCGACTCAAAGTAATTTCACGAGGTGTGGATGAACTTTGGCAGGCTGACTTGTTGAAATTATACCCTATGCTAGGGTTAACAATGGTGTACGCTATATGTGGACCGTCATTGATGTGTATTCCAAAATGGCCTTTGTTGAACCTGTGCGTCGCAAGTCTGGTCCACTAGTCACCAAGGCCTTTCAACATATTATTCAAAAATCCAAACGTCAACCTCAGTTGCTACAAACCGACCAGGGGAAATAATTTTTCAACATGGATTTCTCCAGTTTTCTCAAATCTTTGGATATTCACAGTTACACCACGAACAGCAATCTCAAAGCCAGCGTAGTTGAGCGGTTTAACCGAACATTGAAAACGCATATGTGGAAAGCGTTTGCTGCTGAGGGCACTTTTCGCTGGTTGGACATGTTACCAGAGCTAGTGTCACGTTACAATGACACCAAACACAGAACGATTGGGACCAAGCCACCCCTCGTGTCCAAAATATTCAGCGACTGGATAAACTGTTCAACCCCATAAAACAGCAGACCCTAGACGTCACCGACTAAAAATTGGGGATTTTGTTCGTGTGAGCAAATTTAAGTCTGCCTTCAATAAGGGCTACACGCCTCAGTGGGGGAGTGAACTATTTCAAATTCGTCAAGTCAACTTGGACAGTCCAGTCACCTATTTACTTGAGGACCTCAACCATCAACCCATAAAAGGCAGGTTTTATCTCCATGAACTTCAGAAAACAGCGTTTCCTAAACATTATCTTGTGCAAAAAGTGTTGAAACAAAAAGGAAATAAACTATAAGTAAAATGGTTGGGATTTAACTCTACCTTTAATTCTTGTATCAATAAATTACATGTTGTGTGAACCTGTGCATTTTTTTAAAATGTATTGAATCATGTTGTATGAGAGCCCTGTGTACGAGGCTCAGCGTTTTATGCATGTCCAGACATGTTTCTCTTTCTCTCTCCTCACCAGTGTCTCACTCCTTGACTCCATGTTGACAACTCGTTCAGCTATTGGCTGTCATGGGTTCTCGACTCCTCCCCTCACCTCACTTCGACCCTCTGGCCCCGCCCCTCACCGCTCTTCAGTGGTCACGTGATTTCCTGTTGTGTCTCAGTGTTCCCTCCTCCCCCTCTCCCCTGTCCTCTCTGTAGACCTCCTGCCCGCTGCTGCTATGCTCGCCTGGTTGGCCGTTATCACCTTTTACAGAGTTCCAACCTGTTATCACCTGACAGTAGTGTTGCCAAGTCGCGTCCTGTAATAAGGTTCCACATTCCATTCTCTTAGCCGCCTAGCCGGTCTGAAGCGGATTTTTCTTTCTTGGCTGCCATTCCGACAAACATACAAAAGAAAGTTCTTCAAGTTGTTGTTGAAAACTATCAAACGTTTCCCGCTCTCATTCACCTCATACAATTTATCAATTTGTCATGTTACTGATCAGCAATTACTATCATGTTTAAAGATCGCCATGAGGGATTTTTTTGAAATATTCGTTTTCATTCATTCGTCATAGGAAAATATCTGAAAGCGACCCCTCGCTCTATCGTTCTGTCATTTGCCATTTGCTGTATTCAGCATGGCCAGTGATAGCCTCGTTGTAACACACGTCCAGCGCTACAGGCTCTCAGTCTACGACCACGTTTTATTTTTAAAAATAAAATAATAAAAAAAACAGGAACAAAGTTTGAAAATGCAGAGTTTTTTGTACTAGACACTTGACATTTATTTTGGAGGTAGAGGGTATAGGGACCTTTAATTTATGTCAAACAAACGTTTTTGTAAACTTGTTAGTTTCCAAGATATAATAATTTCAAAATTGGACTGTTTTCAAAAAAAGTTTTATTACAAAAAAAAATAAAGGTCATAGAGACCATTCGTTTCAACCATGGCATAACGTTCTATCATGTTTAGTTTTTAAACTATCGCCTATTTTCAAAAACAATTTTTTTTTTAATATAGCAAGTCATCCATAGCAAAGGCCCTATCAGCTCGAGTCCAACAACATCTCATTCGTCAAAATCGGACCATGCGTTCGCGAATTATCGCCAATTTTCACGAGAAAGTCGGCTATCATTTTTGTCCTACACACTTGAAACTTTCTGTCTGTCTAGAGGGCATAGCCACCTTTCATTTACGTCAAAGAAACATTTTTCTAAAATTCACCATTTCCAAAATAGCGCCAATCTCAAAAACAAGAATTTCCAATTTTTTTAATAACAACACACGTTATTAGCAAAGAGGTCGTCATCCCAACGCCAACAACAGTTCGTTCGTTAAAATCCGATCATGCGTTCGGGAGATATCGGCAAAGTTTATATGAAAGTAGCGGGAGTCGCAGCTCTCTCCCCATTCCACTACTCCCAAGTCTTTTTTGACCTATAAACTTGAAATTTATTTTGGGGGTAGAGGGGGTTGGGGCCTTTCATTTATGTCAAACAGGCTTTTTTGTAAACTTGTTAGTTTCCAAAATATAGAAATTTCAAAATTGAACTGTTTTCAAAAAAACATGAAAAATAAAAAGTTTTATTATAAAAATTAAGGTCATAGAGATCATTCGTTTGAACTATGGCATAACGTTCTATCATGTTTGGTTTTCAAACTATCGCCTACTTTTGAAAACAAAGATTTTCAAAAATTCTTAGAAAAATATAACATGTCCTCCATAGGAAAGGGGGCGTCAGCTCCAGTCCAACGATATGTCGCATGCCAAAATCGAACTATGGGTTCGAGAGATATCAGCTTTGCCCCTGAATGTATTGCGGGTTGTATGTGAAGTCAGAGGGAGAGGTGATGGTGGGAGTTTAGACTGTCACTACTAAACTACTGATTAACGCTATTATGGTCCAACGTTCACCGTCAGGTTGTGGTTGCGGTGGTTTCTATTAGCCAAGTTTGCAGCTAGGTGTCGTTGCCGGTAGCATTTGGTAGCAAAAGTAGGAACTACTTTAAACTGAATATCTGTAGTCCTTACCTGAATTACATATAACACACAATAATACAGCCATCACAATTAACAGGCAGATTTTACACACATCCAAAGTACACGGGGCTGCATGACGGCGTTGTCGCAGCCCCTAAACAAACAGAGGAACCATCCAAACTATCTCACCTAGTTAAAGTAAATGCAGCAGCGTATAATCCCAGTATAATGATAAATAAGAAGCATTGAGTGAGAACACATTGGGCTTCTTTAGCCCCTAAAGTATTTCGTAGGAAGAGAAATATATTATCTAAACCCATACCGCAATGATCTCTAAAATGCTATAGCGGAGTTCAAGGTGTTTAGAATTCGTGATAACTACACCATTATACAATATCATTCGTCAGTAAGCACTAAAATGCTAATGCATAGGAAAAATACGTGAACGAACAGAAAGTGTAACCTGACAAGGGGTTTGTTGGGGTTATGGCGGCCGTTTCCGGTGTTAACACTCAAGGAATTGTAATTGAAATTAATCTTGTATCTCACTTGTCACATTTACCATAATCTTACCTCATTGCACTACCACATATGTGGAACATTTTTAGCCTTCATCTTTATATAACTCATTTCTTAAATTACCACATTCATTTAATATAACCATCATTTCATTTTATATATATTTTTCAACAACCCAATCATGAAAACAATACACCATCGTAAAAGGAACATAAATCACCCTGCCTTTAATAAAGCCACCTGCCATTAACAAAGCCACGTGCCATTAGCAAATCCACCTCCTGCCGGATCACAGAGAGAACCAAATTGGCACAATGCACACGCTCCTGCATGCGCTATAGCACGAGGAGACCGTGCTACAAACTAAATGTAACCTTAACCTATAAATTAAACAGTGACAAAACGAACTATATAACGTATCGTAATCTTATGCAAACGTATTGTGGGATGAACAAAATTTATTTTGAGAGCCAAGATCAGTTACATGTACAAAGATCAGAACTCGTTTGTCAACCAACAAACTGTACTCATGGCATACGCTGGCCTAGTCAGCAATAATGTCTTTGGATGGTCTCTGCCCATGGCGGTTCCTGGTGTCAAATTGTGTTACTACTGTCACACCTGGCCTGGTGGCAAACTGTGTTACTACCGCCACGCTAAACCCCCTTGGAGTTGAGTTGGCTACTGTTGAAAACAGTTCGGAAATCTCATACATCGGTTGTAATTCGTTGTTGCTGGCCTGATTGAGTCCATCAGCGTAAGTGGAGCGTTTTTTGTGTTTGGATGATTGGCTGGTTGGTTGCTTGGTTTGTGGGTTGGTTGGTTTATTGGTATGCAGCATTGCAGCGTTCGTGGCGTCATTGATTCACATGGGAATAATATATGTACAACACTATTTACATTTCACTGGTATATCAGGGAGTCTTTGAGGTCACCACGATGGTAATTTCACTGCAACTATGCTTACATGGATATCCTGGATGCTTTAAACTGTCTGCCCATTAAACGATTACAGTATTTGGTTATGCGTACAACCTAGTTTCCAAATATAGACGCTAAGACCAGCACAAACCCACTGTGATCACCGCTTTATGAAATCACTGTTACAATTGTTTTGTATTGATGTTAATGGTGAAGTTGTGTTTTGTATTTTATGATGGCGTACTGCTGTGTGCGCTTTTGTAAATCAGAACAGGGCAAGTTTGAATGCTGAGGAATCTCATTTCATGAGTTACCATCGGACAATTCACTTGACTTAAAAATACACACTCTAATACAGCCATCACAATAAAACGGGTTATCAGACAAATTCAACATACAGCCAAGTACACAGGGCTACGTAAGCACGATGTTCCAAAGACCCTTAAATTAATCAACATCTCATTCTTCCGCGGCTGGAGGCATTTCTTTTCCCTGTCTTTTATTGCCCTTATTCTTTTCTTTTCATCTCGTCTACTATGTAAGTTAGATTTAAATTAGTTGGAAGTAGTTGTATTTTAATTATCATCCGTACCGTATAGTTACGGGCAAGTGAGGTGGACATTTCGCCTCTTGAAAACAATCACCTCCACCACCATGTATGTTTCGCTTTCCTATAAATTGAAAATTGAAGTATGTGTCTGAATTAATATCATATTCTTTATGGTGATTGAATAAGAAAAGAGCTAACTTAGTGCCATGATTTCGCGTTTTTTCAATCTCGATATTAAGCCTCCAAAGTTAAATACACTTCGTTTTGTATTTTTCGCTTTCCTTTATACTGAAAATTTGCCCGTAAGTATGTGTCTGAATTAATATCATAAACTTTATGCTAATTGAATATCAAAAGAACTAACTTAGTGCCATGTTTTCGCGTTTTTTTAATCTCGATATTAAGCCTCCAAAGTTAGAAACCCTTCATTTCAGGTATCGTCCTCTTAAAAAGCCGAGGTAGATTGGCGCTGCAACCTAACGGTGAAATAATATACAGTATATCCTGTACGCATCTGAGTGTTGAATGGGCAGGCAGTTTAAAGCAGCCAGGAGGGATGCGATCCAGCTGGCAGTGAAAATGCCGCGGCGATCACAGTCGGTTGGTGCTGCAACCTATCTTGTGATGAATGGACAGGCAGTTTAAAGCAGCTTGGAGGGATGTGATATAACTGGCAGTGGGTGTAGCAGGGCCTCTTACCGTGATAGATGGAAACTTGGTGGTCCCGTCTTGAGCTTTTGTTGCCTTGGAGATGCCGTCCTTACCATTACTTTATCAGTTTATTTTCTGACTAAATTTGCCTTTGCTCGAGTGCAAAAAGGCCGAAATCAGAAGAATGAGAAAGACTATCGAAAATTCATGTGGCCAGGCGTTTCTTCTGGGTCCTAAACTATGTTTATGCAAAATTTGGTTGAGATTGGGGGAACGGTGTAGATTTGTATTGAACCCGCTGAGCTAAGGTTCATGTGATATTTTTAATGACAACACATTTATGATGGGATGTACTACCTTTGAACACACCCAGAAAGCAACTAGAAGCTGAGAGCTTATACAATTCTCTTTGGAGTAGCGAAGAATCGCACTTTTGACTCTGGTGAAGTCTGCTAATTATTTATCTGAGGTCTTATTAATCAACTGTAACTTTCTACGAGACTCAGAATATTCCATTTCGTCATTCAGTATTATTGAAACATTTTGGAGAATTTATTTTTCCCACTTTAAGGTATGGTAATATCATTGCGGATATGCAAAAAGGAATGTAAACAGTCGCTAAACGACTTAGTTTGACGACTTGATTCCACGGGGAACGCAGTTCCGTGCACTACGTCTTGAGGATCCGCCCAGTTGAGGCGTGTTGTAATACCCGTCGTGTAAGACGTGGGAATATTCCGCTTTATAGCGAAGAATTTTATCAAGTGTCATCGAGCACCATCGTATTGTGCATCACGATTATCAAAGTGTAGTGATCAGCACTAATAGTATTGTGAATTTATTTGAAACGTATTGTGAATTTTCTACGATTTTGTAGCACCGCATTTTGTACCCACGTGATTTGTGGAGGGCTAAAGCCTGGTGTCAAATATACAAGTAATCGTGATAACGTTGCATTAAACGAGTGTTATATTAAATACGCTTCGTGTATAAATTGCTACAGTGGATTTATCTGCAAGAATTCGACGCCAATTTCACGGATGCCACGTGATGGCAAAAATAGAATCTGTGCACGTTTGAACCAGCAGATCAGTGCATGGCCATTTATTTATGATATCTGCAAAGTGTAGAGGCTGTGTTGCTAGATATATGTGTAACGCCTTTGATAGCTACAAAGCACACCGCAATTTCAAGTGATAAAGAAATACATGATGTCTAATATTACCGACCACGTGTTCGACATTTATAACACCATGTTCGAGTCGAAGATGATGGGCTAGATACCGTCATGGTATGAGGGAGACGTCTCGGATGGAACGAGCATGATTTGGAACTTCAAAAACGTCGAACGAGAAGGTAGGAGTCGAGGATGCCCTTTCTAGGCATGTTCAACCCACTCACGATGTCAACTACGGGGACAGACCGAACCCTAATCTTTGGGAGAGCCAAGATGGAAGTTCTTATATGGATAAAACCAATCCTGAAAGCCAGAGGTGCTATGTTCAACCCTTGTTGTTGGAAAGAGCTAAGTGTGGGCTCCTTCATATCGTGAGTTTGTACAACCCTTCATTGTTCTAGTCATTGGTGGTATATTTAGATTAGTGTAGATTGTAAATCAGCCGAACTTCGTGACAGCCATTTTATAGGCAGGGATTGTAATTAGGATAATTAGATGTTATTTATTTACAGTGATTGTGAGCCACCCTTGGGTTCGATATTTTGTTTAACCCTGGTACAACCTGATGGACGTCGTAGGACGCCAATTCCTGTCTATTGCTAAACGTGACCGTAGTCATTTCAGGGCTACTTTGTTTAACCCCATCTGGGGTGATTTTCGAGTCTTAGCAGACTCCCGACATGGTAAATTGATGCCATGGTCATAATTCTTTAACTGCACTCATAGCAGCCAGTCGACGTTACGCCCCTAACTTGATTAGAAAAGTCGTATCATTTAGGCAATCGACTGTAATTTGTAACTGCATTTATATTTATTTCAGGATGTGCTCAGAAACCATCCAGGTCGAGTGTAGACCTTGTAAGTAAAAGGGATGTTTCGTTGTAACCTAGCATCGAACCCAGTTCCCAACGTATCATTAAGCAAATCCAGCAGAGTGAGGTTTGCGCCATAATATTATTTTGTTTGTGTCAAGTGTAATGACACGTGATTTATTTGAATGTTTGATATAAGAAACAGATGAAGTGTTTTATCTTTGAGAGCAAAGAGCTCCAGCAATGTTAGACATTGCTATCTTTTAAACGTCTTTGCTATGAAAGACAGATTTATATATTTATGTTCAGCTTTATAGCGTGCTCTTAATGCACACATTCTTTGATGTTTATAACCTATGGTATGGGTATTATTAGGAGGCCAGTTTTATAGTTATTTTCTTGCCAAAACTGCCGGCCCAGTGAACGTGTTGTGTAAAATAGTACAGGGAGCCAGTAACCCACTGTGACACGAAGACAGGTGTGTGAATATTTCCCAGCGCACGATTGAGAGCGCTTGCTTCCAAGTGAGACAGACTTATTTTGAACACAGGATGCAATGCTTGCAGCATTTTCTTTTTCATTGCAATGATAACTCATGGAACCCAGTGTCCATTTCTGTGTCTGAACACATGTTTCTGTAGATTGTTATTTGTTAGTTAAACGCCTTTTGCGTGTACCGTTGGTTCGACGAGTACAGTTATGTCAGGATTCTTATATTATGTTGGAGGCTAGTGACCCCTGTGAAGAGGCTTTTCATGTAAGAAGGTATTTTGTGTACCATGTCCGGGACAGTTCCCGTAGACCAAATATTTAGGGAGGGTAGCTGATGTGTTTCCAGGCCTGTCCCAAAGTTATCGAACGCGAGCTGCGCGCCGCTGGTAACTTGTGTTATTGTGTGTCCGAGATGTTATTACTCGTTGATCGTATCCCGACTTTTGAGTCGAGGCTCCTCGGCAGAAATGATCTCGCAGAGACGCTCCATGCCAGGCTAGTCAGCTGTTCTTCGCCATAAACCAACGATAATTCAAACCGACATCTTAATAATAAAACGCATAATTTTTGATAAACAAAATATAACTAACAAATCCTTTCTATTTAACCTTTTTCATTTGCATTTGGAACCTGCTGACATAGCCGTGCCAATTGAAAGTATTTCCTGGAGGAAATGACCTTAGGACAGCTGATACTTTTTTTAACGACAGAGGCTTGCTTGAACCTTTAGTTCGTAGCTGGTGGAGCTCAGGCCATACGATGTTAGACGTAGTTTTCACTACGCAGTCGTCACCGTAATTACACACGTTAAATGACTATGGCTTACGAACAGTAAACCAAGGTGTAGGTAGGCTTTGAATAAAACCGTGGTCTTGCATTTATTGATTTATTGTTGTGAAAATGTATAAATCCTCTATGTCACCTTTTGTGTGCTGGTTAGCACCTAGTTTGTAAGAGTGCCTTAGATGTTTTTTTTATGGCTTGTCACATAGCTTTGATTGTAATTGTTTGATACCACGGACGTCACCGCCGTAAATTTTGTAATTAATTGGTAGGACTTAGCTAAATGAATTAATATTAAATGTAAATAAGGGAATGGTATCATCCTAACTTAGATTTGTTTTGCTGCCCTGTTAAATGTAAATTCCGATATTAGCTTGATCTTGTAACTTGACCTAGGGTTTCTCGCCATACCATTTTCCTAGTGTAGCTGTTGTTGCTTTAATAATTGTGAGATAGATCTTTCGCGAGGGTTTACAGTAACTTCTCAGGTAGGGACCTGCTCTTTATTTTTGATTATTTATTAGCTTGCGGATTAGCCGATAGAAACCCTCCGAACTAGGATAGGGGTTTGTCGATTTTAAAATAAATCTTTACGATGTTTAACATAGGTCTGGATGTTTCTTTTCTCAGTCTAGCTTTTAAAGTGAACCTTTCCTTATGCAGTCTATGACCTTTAGTCACCATGTACCACAATCCCCGTGGATGATGGATTCTCGTGCCGCTTTGGCCTGTTTGGAAGTTCACCTGATCCTCTTGGCATTTAGGTCCGGCGGATGAGATGTTATGGAAGTCATTTCGGTTGTTGGCTGTCCTGGCAGCTCCTCTGACGGGCTCAGTATACGGAACAAATATACATACATATGTACGTACGTACAGACTTTCACTTTTATATATTAGATTAATAAATGCTTATTTCTCATGTTACTGGGAGCGTCACCAACTTTGCTTCCCATGTGATGATTTGTGTGCATAAATACAGTATTTTTATTGGTATCTGAAGCGACAGACACGATTAATTCAATTCGAATTTAATATTAAATTGAATTTCGTTCGGAATAAACCTTGTTTGAGTACCTGCAGCAGCATCAACATGGAATGATAGATGCCATACTGAGATTTATGTCAGCAGAAGCTGGACAAAGTGGATCGCGACGCTACACCGATGGATCATCAGGTATGCAAGAACAACCGCCGTATGAGGATGGATAATCTTATAGGAATGTGACACTTTCATGGAGAGAGAGGTACGGTAGCGTGATTTGCTATCCCATGTTTTACAGCTCTTGGATGATTAAGTGGCCAGGAAAGTCAGATTAAATATTTTAAATTCGAATGGGCTCATTCTTGGTTTTTTGCGGCTTCGGTGGCGTAGTTGGTAGCATGCGGAGCTTCTATGCCCAAGATCGCGGGTTCAAGCCCGGCCAAAGTCGTCGGATTTTAAGAGCGTTAAAAATCCCTCAGTATGCCTTCCTTCGGAGGGGAAGTAAAGCCGGCGGTCCCATATCATAGATTTTTGACATGAAAAAGAACCTTCCACTGTGATCGCTCTTCAACACAAACAAATATCATTGGCCGCCACTCATATACACTATGAGAATGAAATATAGAACACGAAATCTCTCCAACCGGGCAGAAGGACAATAGGACTTGCTTATGGCAAAAACATCATAGGCCTCTTATTCTCAATGAATCTCTACAACAACTTTCACACACTATAAGATTCTCTTTCTTATTTATTCCAATCTCTGCAGCAAGATACTCTCACTTCCCTTCATCTCCACAAAACATAGCCTATCCTCTTTATATAATTTTACACAATCCAATCATAAAAACAATAAGAATCAGGAAAAAATTGACAATTATAAAAAGAAACATCTTTGCTCATGAACATTGCCCCTCCTACCTCACTGCCAGACCATTACATCGAATCTCATAGCTCCATGCACTAGATTCCCTACCATGACCCAGCAGCAAGATGTGGCCATGCTACAAACCTAAAAGTAACCTAAAAATGAACAGTGACATTTCGCCCCCCTATATACATATAAACACAAAGAATAAATTGCTAAACATATCAAACATTAATCAAATGTCACTTTCAAATCTCTAGTATCATTCACAGCACATTGACAATAGGACGATGTAATACCGCTCTTTTCTCCTAGCCTGTTTGAGTACATGTCTCTGGACTATCTAATGTGAGCATCCTTGAAGCAGCAACTAAATATTCTGAATCCAAACCATCACCAAACTGAAATCCACTTTCCAATATTAAGTATCGAAGCGCTGGAAAAATGAAGTCATTTGATAAAAACATACCATCTCCACACTTTTCATCATCTGATCTGCTTTTGTCAATGTTGGTGTTATCATGCATGTATAAATAATCAACTCAATCAATATCCAGATTAAACACTTTTCCACCCATCACTGTCCTCGTCTGTCACAACTGCACTTTCTGCAGAACCTACATTCGGAACTTATGAAGGTTCTCGTGACACTTCAATCATATCGTTCAAAACAGAATGTCCTTAATTGTTAACTACATTATTATCACACTAGCAGTAGTGCCCGGCTTCGACCGGTGGATTTACCGTGTTTGTTTTATGGATGATAATGGATACTACTACAGAACTGGAGCGCTCAAGGATAAGGATCGGAAAGCACCAGCAACCTCAGTATACTAACCAACACCATCGCCCTTATACAGAGGCATACTATTGTCATGATGATAACTGTTTAAAGGGGCCTAAGAAACCATTTTGCACTAATTACTCCCCGTGACTAGAATTTATAAGCAGCTCGCAATTCTGCACCAGAACACTGGTAGGGGCGAAGTGATGCAGCCCGCATTGCCTGGCAACAAAGGACTTAGGTATTATTGAAGCTGTTCGGGAGCACTTGTTCTTCCGACTTACTGAACAAAAATCAATCTTTAAGGTTACCTGAGAGGTGTAGTCTAATGCTACATAGCCTAAACTATTCCTCTTGAATCAGGCTGTCATATACAAAAAGATTTTTTCGAATCCGACTGATAGTTCCAGAGATTAGCGCGTTTAAACACATAAACAAACACACAAGCTCTTCAGCTTTATTATATTAGTAGAGATGTATTACGAAACCGGTTGCAAACTAGTTCTTCATCACTAACAAGATCCAAAATCATGAAGTTTACAAGATTGAGAACTTTATCTTCATGTTCTGCATCACTACTTTTCTCCTTATTCCTCAACCTTTAATGCTTCCTTTTCTTCTGTTCTTCTCTTAGTCTTCCTTCTCCTTCCTCCTTGCTCTTCCTTTTCTTCTGTTTCTCCTTCTTCCCCTTTCCTTTCTTTTTAGCCTACTTTTCACATTTTGCAAAAATGAGGAAAAAGTAGACTTATGAGATCGGGCAAATGTGTGTCTGTCTGTCTGTCTGTCCTTCTGTCTGTCTGTCTGTCTGTCTGGCTGGCTGTGTGTGTGTGTCCCCCTATCAATTCCTAAACGGCTGCAGCAATCGAAACAAAATTTGGTAGGAGTAAAATCTACACCTGAATATCTCACGTCCATATTTGAAAATGATGTCATTGCTACCAACTGCTGAAAAATTGCAATTGAAATTTGAGCTCCATGTTGGATATCTTGGAAGGTATGAATAGGAGCTATTTCAAAATTGGCACACGTATAGATAATAATATTGCAGTTTAATTTCCAGGGGGCTATACATCGCAGTGTTGCCAAAATGAATATACGCCTGCTGATAGGTCCAAATTTTAAATGCATATAACTTCTACACTATCAATTGGATTTCAACCAAATTTCGTATGTGCTATGTGTACATAAACAGACATGACTGAACGTATTCTTAAGATCCACCAGAGCTGCCAACTGTTAATAAATGCTGTCAATTTATTTTATCCAAATACCAATATATCAGAAAGTATGCAAGCCGACAGCTTTAAACTATGCACACGTATAGTACCTAACATTCTATATTAATTTGGAGTAACTTATATACGTCAGTGCTACCAACATGATTCTAAGCCTGCTGAGAGGTCCAACTTTAAATACATGTAACTTCTATACTATCATTTGGATTTCAACCAAATTTCGTGTGTACTATGTGTACCATAACAGATATGTATATGCCGATTCTTAAGAGTAATGAGGACTGCCAACTGTTAATAAATACTGTCTCTATTTTTGTTACCCTAATATCAATATATCAGAAAGTATGCAAGCCAATAGCTCTAAACTTTGTACACGTATAGTACCTGGCATTGTAGATTAATTTGGAGTAACGAATATACGTCAGTGCTGCCAACATGATTCTAAGCCTGCTGATAGATCCAATTTTAAAATGCATGTAACTTCTATACTAACTAATGGATTTCATTCAAACTTGACACAACAAAAGATCATATTATTTCAGATTATTTCTGACCAATACATGTATGTCATTGTTGCCAACATGATTTTACGCGCGCTGATAGATCCAATGTTTAACTGCATGTAACGCCCATGCTATCCATTGGACTTCAACCAAATTTTGTATTCTGAACCTTAAGAGATGGAACTAAGAATATATTCAGTCACCAGGGCTGCCAACTGTAGTTCTCTATTAGGCTACATTATGCCATATATACAGTATTTCGAACTAATTAGAAATTTCGATATTACCAACTTAATTTCGGCATTATTCTAGATAGATCCATATAGATTAATCATTGGCATGAATCTTAAATTTTATGAAAAGTAGGCTCTTCAGTTCGTCACGGAACTTCTTGTTCTTCTTCACCTTTCCTTCCTGTTTCTCTTTCCTTCTCTTCCATGTTTTCTTCACTTGCCTTATCTTACTGAACAGTTCTTTTCTTCTGTTCTTTTCATTCCTCTTTGTACCTTTTATCTTCTTTATCAACTTCTATGTTTTCTTCAGTTCTTATCTCAGTCTTCCTCTTCCTCCTCCTTCTCTTGACTTCCATCTCGTCTTTTTCTTCATCCGCCATGTCATTCCATACCTTGTACTCCTCATCTACCATCTCCACCGTTCCCCTCTCCTTCCCTTCCTCATTTTTCTCCTCTTCTTTCTTGTCTGTCTCATACTATTCAACAACTCCTTTCTTTTCGTCTTACATCTCATCCTTTTCATCCCCATCTTCCTTCTCCAACGCTTCTTCACCTTATCTTTTTCCAGTATGTTGTCTTTTCCATGACTCACTCTAACACTTTTACCCTCATCTTTAGCCTCTCTTTCTTGGCTGTTATTGTCCTCCTCATGACCAACCTCATCTGCTAGTAGTTTCTCTTCTATCTTTTCTTCTCCTTTACCTGCTTCCTCTCCTTTAGTTTCATCCATATCAACTGCTTTCTTTCGTTCTTCCGTCCTATCTTCTTCCCTATCCATTTCTCATTTCTCTTGTACCTTGCCCTCAATTTCATCCTCTTCCGTGTCCTCAGTTTTATCATCCTCGTCAATTTGACTTTGTTCTTCTTCACCTTGTTCTCCCTCTTTTCCATCTTCTTTATTACGCCCCCCACATCGCTGATAATTTCCCTGCATCCCCACATCTTGTTTATTCTTCAGTTCTGATACTTGATTAAATCTTCCTTCTATTCCCTCTATTCTACTAAAGCATTCATTTGTATTCTTCTCTACCACGCTATCCACCCTATCTATCCTCTCCTTTAAAGTAACTTCTATCGCTTCACATTGTGTACCTATTCTATTTTCCAAAATCTCAATATTGTGACTGTTATCACCATACTATTTCTGAATCTTATCTACCTGCGTCTGTAGTGTAGTCTTATTTACATCCATTTCCACTCTTATCTTCTCACGCTCTGAATCTAATTTCTCCTCCAATTTCCCTAGTTTTTCATTCAACCCACCTACCTTGTTTTCCACTTTCCTAATACTGTGATCTATTTCAACAATTCTACAGTTAATCTTATTATTCATCTCCTCAATTTTAGTGTTGGTCTTATTATTCATTTTTTCCATTTTATTCATCAGTAATTGGAGCCAGTCAGGGTTAACCCCCCTCTATGTTTCCATACGAGACCACATTCTCTTCGCTATTGCACCTTTCCGAACTACTTCCTGCACCTTCCTTTTTCGTCATCACTGCCACGTCACGCACAGGCACTAGTTTATCTTAATTTTATCACCTATCATATGCATATTCAAGGTCCTACCTTGGTGAATTGCCATAAATCGGGCCCCACGGAATGCGACGTCACTTTGTGATCGCTCTTCAATACAAACAAATATAATTGGGCGCCACTCATATACACTATGAGAATGAAATAGAGAAAACGAAATCACTCCTCCTGGGCAGAAGGACAATAGAACTTGCTTTTGGCAAAAACATCTTAGGCCTGTTATTCTCAATGAATCTCTGCAGCAACTTTCACACATAAGATCCTCTTTCTTATTTATTCCATACTCTGCAGCAAGATACTCTAGACTTCCATTCATCTCCACAAAGCATAGCCTATCCTCTTTATATAATTTTACACAACCCAATCATCAAACGCAATAAGAATCAGAAAAAATGACAATCATAAAAAGAAATATCTTTGCAGATAAGGAACTCAAATTAGCATGGCCCCTTCTACCTCACTGCCAGACCATTACAAAGAATCTCATAGCTCCATGCACTAGATTCCCTGCCATGACACAGCAGCAAGATGTGGCCATGCTACAAATCTAAAAGTAACCTAAAAATGAACAGTGACACCACTAACTACACTTATGGAAGCTAAAATGTGTAGGTTAGTTTGATAACGCTATATTAACTCCAACTTTCGCCGACAGGTGCTGGCTGCGATGGCATCTAGTAGCCACGTCCGCAGCTAGGTTTCGTGGATGGTAGCATTTTGTAGCAAAAGTAGGAAATACTTGAAAAGTTGATCGTCTGCAGTCCTTCTACCTGAATCACAGATCAAACGCAAATACACTAATACAGTCATCACAATTAACCCCGGTTAGACAAATTCTACACACACCCAAAGTACACGGGGCTACATGACCACGTTATCGCTGCCCCTAAACTAAGGAACCAACCAAAAACTAACCTTGGATTTTGTAGTCACATAATGAGAACATTTAGAATGCTCTTTCACTATATCAAATTTCATTTTGGTTGTCGCAATAGTTACCAAAATACTGAGTAATGGTGAAGTTGTTGTTGATTTAATTAGGGGCTATGTGACATCGGGTGATCTAGCCCCATGTATTTAGGTGTGTCTGGTATTTGTCTGATAAACTGTCTTTTGTGATACTGTATTAGTATGTGTATTCGTAATTCAGGTGAGGTTGGAAAGGAGACGGCCATGGCCGTAAGTCAGGAACCATCCAGGCATTTGCTTGGAGCAGAAGTGGGAAACCACGGAAAACCACTTCGAAGATAGCTGAGGTGGGAATTGAACCCATCTCTTTTCAGTTTTGCCTCACGAGGCTGAGTTTATCCCGTTCCAGCCCTCAGATAAGAATTAAATTTCTTGGCAGAGCCGGGCCTCCACGGTGACAGACAAGAGTGCTAGTCACTACGCAACGAAGCGGACACAACAAAATGTTAATTCAAGACTGGATATCTCGGAAAGTAGCCATGAAAAATATTCCAAACTTGGCACACATAAAGACCATCATTTTTCAGTTTAATTTTGAGTAAACCATATGAAATTAAATTAAGTTAAATTACATTAAAATTAAATTCAATTAAATTTTAAAAAAATTGGAGCATGGATGAATTTCACAAATACATTTTACATGCAAAATATTTTCACTAATTGTAAATTGCTATTGCTAAAACTCAGCAATTTTTCTAGGTTTGTGCCATGTCTTGTGTGGGGTTTCACTTAGGACACCAAGCTGGCTCATCAGCGGGCGGGGACACCTTAGCTATTGCTAATATTGAACCTAAGTAGAAAGTAGATGACGGGGAATCGTAGTTGGTAGGAGGTGGGCCCTATCTCAACTTGCGGCAGCAGTGCTTCTGAGTTCTTCTGGCTGAAAGAACCGGCTTGCGTAGCGTCTTCTTTGCCTAGTATTGATTCGAGGAGGAACCCTTATTTGAATTAATTTCAGCATGGATTGTGGCACAGTAGGTGCTGGGATCAAACAATAAAATTAAATGGTATGATTGGTGAGAGAGTAGTTAGAAGTGTAATGTAACTGAGTTGAATAGCTAGTTGCGCAAGGCGTCGGATCTTGAGCAGTTGATGTCTTAGCTTCAGGCAAGTAACGCTGAAATTATAGAGTTCTTTCCTCCTACAGATGCTATGGGCCAACGAGTATGAGGACCAGTGTTGCCAGATGTATTGGTTTTTCACATCAAACAACGTTTAGGGATATTTGGAGAAAATATATCGCAATATCTAGGGATATTTTAGATTTTCCAGGCTTCCCGGTCATTTTCAGATGGTACGTTAATAGAATTTCAATTAGGCAAAATGTTTGTTTCAATTACATTTTATCTGCAAGAAAACATGTGTATAAGTGGAACACATGAATGAGGTTTATTCTCAAACTACAGCATAGGCCTAGCTAATATTTGAATAAAAGTAAACCGTAAGAATGTGATTCCCTTTGCAGCTCTCGACATTTCTCGCTAGAACGCTTTATTCTAGACACTTGGAAAATGAGACAATTTCAGTACGCATTGTTATGTAAATAAATAGTCGTGTTCAACACGAAGATGTCTTTTGTTACGACCATCTTATAGTGATAGTAAGACTCCAGCCATTCAAAGAACTGTCGGGCTGAGTGGCGCTGGCCTTCAAACCCCAAGAAAACTACTTCTATCTCCGCTCAGTCCGATGACATTTATGTATGTTTAATTGCAACGACCTCGTGTCAGTATATTTCCCGGCAAGTTGAAAATTCCCTCCAAGAGTGCAATTCTGATACCCTGATGTCTCTAAGGCCAAAGACAGCTAAAAGGGGTGTTAAACCCACAATATGATTGACATCTAAACTGAACATGTAGTGGCTGAAGAGGTGGATAGATTTCATAGAGTCTGGCAGCAATGACAAAGATACCTATAGCTAGGAGAGAAGAGAGTGCCGTTGTAGAAAAAGGAATACGCTGTATTGGGCCACGGGCCCTAGAGTTTCCATGAATACGTCTTTAACCCACTTCAAGAAAGTCACGTGATGGATCGCGCACAGTCATTTTGACCAGGCAGAATAAAATAATAGTTCTTGTAGCAAATCGTTTTGTAATCCCTATGTTCAGGGTATTTCACTCAAGGTGGGGCCGACAGCGCGGCGTGGCGCGTGGAGAGTTGGACGAGCACTGGCAACAAACTGAGCTTTGGATCGAGAGAGCGCCCGTACGAATCGCATGTAAATAACAAGCACACATAATCAAAGTAAAATCATTGCCACAGAAGATGTTGAAAATGTCCTCCACCTGCATCTCCACAATTCTGGCATCTTCTAAGGAAATGTTCGTTCTCACGCATTAGTTCATCTACCGAGATAGCCTCAATTTCTCTCGTGATATTTAGTTTTAGTTCATCTAGAGTGTAAGGGTTTGTTGCATAAACCTTATTTTCCAATTTTTCCCACAAATAAAAATTGAAGCAATATGCTTTAACTCATACCAATAACACGTTATACAATTTTGAAACACAATAACAATTAAACAATAACAACGTACACATGTTATAAAATTATAACACGCGTAACTTAAATAGGCTATAAACAAAATAACTAAGTCAACTTTACTCGTCAAATCTTGCGTCGCAACTGTCTCAGCTCGGTGTTGCAATGTGATCGTCTGACCTTTGGCTCGAATTCTACCTACAGCGCTGCGCCAGCCATCGGCCGGGACCACATTGAGTGAATGACCCTGTATATAAAAATGAAAGTTTGTTTGTTTTTTCTGAATTTCTACGGAAATTTGCGTTATTAACGCGCTTCAAACTATTTTTGGCCAAGATAATTCACCTGATTGCTGTTAGATGTCTCGTGCAGATCCGCTGGCGAATTTTGTTTTAATTAAATATGTATTTTCCATTGTAATATGCACAATATAACGCTTAATTTTAAAACGACTGAGTCATTACATAACAATAAATATAAAAACTTTCAAGCAAAAAGAAAATCCAACTCTGATAGGATTTGAACCCTATCCATACGAGTGAAAGCCCAACGCTTTACCACGCAGCCAAACGTGTCAACGAACATTGGCCAATATCAAATGGCTTACATACAACGTGCTAGCAAATAATGATTTAGACTAAACGATTTCTTCAGTGGAGTATATTCTCTTATATATAACCCAAAATTGACTCATCATCGCAGCGCTGAAACCACTAGACCTAGAAAGCTGAAATTTTGCATATTGGTTGATCCTAGGTTGTAGGGGCATACTAAGAAACGGTTTTTGAAAATTCAATTTTTAAGTGAGTTTTTTCGGCCCTTTGGCACTAAGCTTGGACAAACGGTACAAAGAACGGATTTAACTCATTTTAAGCCACCAGATACGATAAACAATACTCGGAGGTCCTGTAGGGACCCCGAAACGCACTATTTAAGGTCCTAAAATGAACGGTTTCGGAGATATTCCCAAAAATCTGTGTTCCCTCTGAGAAACAGATGAACGTTACTATGGCAACCGCTGCAATTTCGCAGAACTGGAATAGTTTTCTGGCAATATCTCGAAAACCATTAGTTTTCTACAAATTTGGTTGTATGACATTTTGTAGTACCTCCAACGATTACGCCTCAGATTGCCATGAAATAATACATTTTGGGGTCCTCTTTTGCACATTTCAGCACATCCTTTTCGTATGTCCGTACTTGTATGACAGCAAGGATCGTGAAAATTCGCATGCTATTTGCCACATACATCTCTCACATGCATGGCGAATTTCATGATCCTAATGGATATGTGAGGAATGTACAACAAATCAAATATCTCTACATGAACTGTTTTATTTATAGTGGTGGTTTGTGGGGTCTGAAACAATGCGTGATTTTTAGTCTAATGTTATACTCTTTGTGCTGGTTATTGTATGTGAGTATTTGGATTTTTACGCTGTTTTACAATGTTATAGTGATTTCTATTTTGCACGGTATGCTTTCTTACTCTTTATATATTTGTTTTTTGGTTAACTGAATATTTCTGTTGACCAATATTTATCTGCTTTTTGTCGGTTTTTACCATGATCAACAACCCAAATTTACAGACTAATGTGTCGAAGTCTACCGACTGTCACATTAGTTTATTTAGTTTTCATAATTAATCTTACTGGTGAATTGGATAAACTTATTTCAATAAAGTTGGTATTTTGACTTTCACGACCAATGAAATCCCGCACAAAACACGGCGTAAACATAGAAATGTTGCTGAGTTTTAATTGCTTCGCCCTGAAATTCAATATACAATCATTTTGGAAGCCTTTATAGGGAGTTGAAAGACTCTTGAGAGTTTAGCTCCCGCAGTAAAGTACCGGAGGTATTCTAGGTAAGAAATGAGGTAGCGCCGACTTTGCTACTCCTTTGGTAGTCCATAAATGGACAACAAGAGCTCGCTAATGAGCCATCTCGGAGTTACGAGGCGTAACCTAGCACAAGACACAGCACAAACTTAGAAAATTTGCTCTGATTAAGTATGAAAGATGTCCTGTTGTTTAAGACGTCACATTAACGATCACATAAAATCTCTCACTTCCATTCAGTGGTATGCTATAAGTGATCGTTGAGTTAATCGTTAGTGTTGACAAATGGAACAGTACATTAACGGGGCAAACTGTACATTTTAAAAATCTGCTCTGTTCGAATACTTCGTAAATACATATCGGGCAATTTCAATCGAGGTGTTCCCTGTTGTAATACTAACGAGTATATTCAGGTTTTGTTTATAGGATAGTCCTGGGTGTTGGTTATTGCACTTACGCGTCACTCATTGCTTAATATCAGTTCTTCCATTTGGTTACTTCAAAGAGCTTTATTTAACTGGTATCTCAGTTTTGTTTCTTGTGTTATCGATGACTTAAAGTGTTCAAATTATTATTTAGTTTCGAAGACTAACATGGTTCACTTTCTACTTCATCAATGTCACGAAAAGCAATCAAATCACTGCTATTGAGCTGTTTTAATACTATTTATTCCGGTTCCACTGGTTGTCTGTTAGTTAGTCAGCCTGAAGGCTGATTGGATCCTCAAAAAGTATCGCCGTTAGGTTATGTGGGTAGATAACCACAAAAACCCAAGGCAGCGCTATATTGAGGCGAACTAGGCAAGATGAGGAGTGAGGTAGTTTGCTATTGCTTTCCTCATTGAGTCAGAACAGCAGTACTAACCCTATGAGTAGAACCTTTCACATCACCCACAGGCACTGACTGCGCCCTGAATGGCATTACTAAGCACCACGCATACCTCAGTAGCTTCCATATAATCACAGCCATGAGTGAGACTGAGACATCGGTGAAAAGCCACATTTTTCTCTAGCCTGTGCCAACAGACAAATGCAAATGTACTGCATTCATCAAGAGATGGCAAATGGATTTAGTTGGTAACATGGAAATAACATAACTACATTACGAATGTGTGTTTATATGAATGATTTAGGCCAGCAAGTACTAAAAGCCGTTCGAAGAACGGGTACTTCAGCTAGCATTTATATAGGTATATAAAGCATTTCATACACAGTTTATATATTTTCTATCAGTAGGCTATATTGCATGCAATACTCAAACTAGTGAAATGTAGGTCAGGCACAAGATATCAGCTGCCATCTTGCCTTGTAACTGAGACGGCTCAGCTTTTTAAAATCACTTCTTCACTATAGTATCACAATATAAACTTTTAATTTCGAACGTGCCACGTCCTTTAGAAAAGTTAAAACGATTCTTGGTTCGATAATCGGAACTGGTGGGTCCCATGATATGGATTATAAAGTTTGCATAATTCACACGGCCGCCATCCTGAAATGAAACGGCAGATGACCTACTAGTTTGAGCACAAGACGCGTCCCATATGAAGGTATGTTGTTACAAAATTTGGTAGAGATCGGATTATTTGTTTAGTCGTTAATTGATTTTACGTTTTGAACGTTTGAGTGGCCGCCATTCAGTTTGGGAAAAGATAACGGCGATATAAAACATGACGCTGAGGTGCCCTTTCCAAGTGTTACCTCTGTACCAAACTTCGTTCAATTCGGTTACACCATGTTGGAATTGATAGTGGGGGGGACAGACATTCAGAGTACACATTCATACACACTCACACACACACAGACAGACACATATTTTTGGCCCTGTGTAGATCTCATAAGTCTACTTTCATTTTTTGCACAAATCGAAAGTAGGCTAAACAAGTAGTTCAGTGAAGAACTATACAGCCTATTTTCATATATCCTACTCGTGTTAATTGCCTCTATCATCATACAAAATTTCAGTTTGATTGTTGTGATAGATTCGTTGATATAGGTGAACTTATGTTCATAGACTCTATGAACATTAAAAAATCAGTTTGATTGCTGTAAAAGATTCGTAGATATTGAGAACTGTCAAAACATTTTGGATGCTCGCCATTTTGGATTGTTATAAGTATAGGCCATAGAGTTATGGACCTTTAAAGGAAAATAATTGCGTAGTTTCATTATTCAAACATTCACTTCGATAGCATGATTACGACACAAGAAATGGAAACTTAAGTTTAAAATGTCGCACAACCGCCGTCTTGAGGTTATGTAAAGAATTGAACTAAATTAGATGCCAGTGCATTACAATATGTATAATCATTTACTGTACCACATTTCACTGCGCTCAGATGGTTAAATCACGAGAAAAGTCTATTAAAATGTTTCAACTTCGCTTGGCCACCATGTTCGATTTATACGCTACAGGTTTTTGAAAGTTACATAGATAAACATATAGCAGTGCCCTTTATCACCGTAGAAAATTTCAGGGTGATATTATGAATAGTATCGGAGATATTGAATGCCAGTGAAATATTTCGCATAGCCGCCATTTTGAGGTTATGTAAACAATTGAACTAAATTAGACGCCAGTGCATTACAATGTGTATATACATTTGCTGTACCATGTTTCATTACGTTTGGATGGTTAAATCGCGAGAAAAGTCTATAAGTCTCAACTTCACTTGGCCGCTATGTTGGTTTTGTATTTACCGGGTTTTTGAAAGTCTCATAGATGAACTTCTAGTAGTTTCCTTTATCACCGTACAAACTTTCAGGGTGATATCGGTAATAGTTTCGGAGATACTGAATGCTGGTGAAATACAGTATTTCGCACAGCCACCCTGTTGGATTGGTAAGACACAATAAAATTTGAAGGGCACGGTCGGGGTCGGCCAGGATGCTGCTATGATCTTACCGAGTTTCATTGAAATCGCTCCAGCCGTTTATAATAATTAGGGACACACACACACACAGACACACGGACAAAAGGTGATCTCATAAGGCTTTTTTTTTCATAAAATGAAAATAGGCTAAAAATAATGAAAGAACGCATCTACAGTATTTCTGTAAGACGCAATGCAGTTCCATTTATTACATTACTGTGAAAGTTTGATTGGTTGGTTGGTTCCTTAGTTAAGGGGCTGCAACAACGCGGCCATGTAGCCCCGTGTAATTTAGGTGTGTGTAGAATTTGCCTGATAACCGGTGTTAATTGTGTTGGCTGTATTAGTGTGTGTTATCAGTGATTCAGGTAGAAGGACTGCAGGTGATAAATTTTTGCAAGTAGTTCCTTCTTTTGCTACCAAATGCTACTATCCACAACATCTAGCTGCGGACGTGGCTACTAAATGCCATCGCAGTTAGCACCTGGCAGCAAACGTTGGAACTAATATAGCGTTATCAAACTAACATACAAATTTTAGCTTCCACAAGTGTAGTAGTTAAAGGTTTTTTTTCATGCCATATATATGACATAGGATCGCCGGCTTTACTTCCCCTCCAAAGGAAGGCATACTGTGGGATTTTAACGCTCTTACAAAATCCGACGACTTCGGCCGGGTTTGAACCCGCGATCTTGGGCATAGAAGCTCAGCATGCTACCAACTACGCCACCGAAGCCGCTAACTGTGAATGTTTGCAAACTGCTATAAGGTTATCACGGAACCAAATTAAGCTGTAAAACTCATCGATACATATAATGCGCTTAAGGGGTTCAAGGGGTACTCTAGTTTTTTCACGCGATTTACACGTGGTACCGAAGATATAATAGGTCTATTATATCCCTATCCCTATATTTTTAGCCTACTTTTCACATTTTGCAAAAATTAGGAAAAAGTAGACTTATGAGATCGATCCGGGAAAATGTGTGTGTGTCTGTCTGTCTGTCTGTCTGCCTGTCCTTCTGTCTGTCTGTCTGTCTGTCTGGCTGTGTGTGTGCCCCCCCGCCCCTATCAACTCCTAAACGGCTGCAGCAATCAAAACCAAATTTAGTATGAGTAAAGATGTATACCGGAATAGCTCACGTCCATATTTGAAAATGATGTCAGTGCTACCAACTGCTGAAAAAACGCACTAGAAATTTGAGCTCCATGTTGGATATCTTGGAAGGTATGCATGGGAGCTATTCCAAAATTGGCACACATGTAGATAATACTATTGCAGTTTAATTTCCAGGATGCCATAGATGACAGTGTTGCCAAAATAATTTAAGCCTTCTGTAGGTCCAATTTTTAATTGCATATAACATCTACACTATCAATTAGATTTCAACCAAATTTTGGATGTAATATGTGTACATAAGCATATATGACTGGCGTATTCTTAAGAGTCACCAGGGCTGCCAACTGTTAATAAATGCTCTTTCTATTTTTTATCCAAATACCATAATATCAGAAAGTATGCAAGCCGACAGCTTTTAAACTATGCACACGTATAGTACCTGACATTTTAGATTAATTTGGAGTAACTTATATACGTCAGTTCTACCAACATGATTATAAGCTTGCTGATAGTACAAATTTTTAAATACATGTAACTTCTATACTATCAGTTGGATTTCAACCAAATTTTGTATGTGCTATGTGTAACATAACAGATATGACTATAAGTATTCTTAAGAGCAATCAGGGCTGCCAACTGTTAATAAATGATGTCTATATGTTTTTACCCTAATATCAATATATCAGAAAGTATGCAAGCCAACAGCTCTATACTTTGCACACGTATAGGACCTGACATTCTAGATTAATTTGGAGTAATTAATATGATTCAGTGGTGCCAACATGATTCTATGCCTGCTGATAGTCCAATTTTAAAATACATGTAACTTATATACTAACAAATGGATTTCATCCAAAATTAGCACAACAAGCTATCATAATATTTCAAATTACTTCTGATCAGCAACGCATTACATTGTTGCCAACATGCTTCTACGCGTGCTGATAGATCTAGTGTCTAACTGCATGTAACGTCCATTGGACATCAACCAAATTTTGTATTCTGTACCTTAAGAGATGGAACTAAGAATATATTCAGTCACCAGTGCTGCCAACTGTAGTGCTCTATTAGGCTACATTATACCAGGTGTATTTCGAACTAATTAGACAGTTCGATATTACCAACTTAATTTCGTCATTATTCTAGATAGGTTCATATCCTGTAGATTACTCATTGGCATGAAACTTAATTTTAAGAAAAGTAGGCTCTTTAGTTCGTCACGGAACTTCTTGTTATATTATTATTATTAGTCTATTATTATTATTATTATTATTATTATTATTATTATTATTATTATTATTATTATTATTATTATTCTCTTGTGACCCTGGATGTAAAGAATGCTTTTAATTCGGCTAGTTGGAATGACGTGTTGGAAGCTCTTGAAGAGGCTTTCAAAGTACCACAGTATCTTATGCGCATAATGAGGACTACTTCAGGGATCGCACTCTGCTGTATGATACGGAAGATGGACAAAGGGCAAAACGACCAACGGCTGGAGCAGCGCAGGGAACTATCCTTGGTCCAGATTTCTGGAACATCATGTATGATGGCTTGTTACGTCTGGAGATGCCAGAGAATACGAAGCTAGTGGGGTACGCTGATGATGTGGCTGCCTTGATAGTAGCCCGCAATGTTGAGATGGCTCAAATCAAATTGAACCAGGTGATGCGGCGCATAAAAAACTGGATGACGAGTCACAGACTAACACTAGCAGAACATAAATCGGAGATAGTTCTTCTGACGAGGAAAAGGATTGAGACTCTTGTACCAATGACTGTTGGAGATACAGTGATTGAAACATCTACGAGTACAAAATATTTATGAGTGACACTTGACTCCAAGCTCACATTCTGGAACTATATTCAGAGAGCGACAGATAAGGCAGTAAAATACATGACAGCACGTAGTAGGCTGATGGGCAATATTAACGGCCCAAAATCAAGTAAAAGACGCCTCCTCATGACGACGGTTCAGTCAGTGCTCCTGTATGGCTCTGAAGTTTGGGCCGAATCCTTGAGATTTGCATGGTATCGGAGAAGGATAGCTGCCGTGAAACGGAGAGCAGCTATACGTATTGCTTGTGCATACCGCACGGTTTCTGAGCCAGCAATCCTCACGGTGGCAGCAATAGCCCCAATAGATCTACTTGCATTGGAGCGACATGAAATCTGGCGTACCCAAGGAGAGCTGAGAAAGAAATGTGCAAAGAAGCGTGCCTTTAATCAACGGATGAGGCGATGGCAACTCAGATGGGAAAGTGACCCTCATGGTAAATGGACCAAGCGACTGATACCATGCCTGGATACCTGGGTCGAAAGAGTCCATGGTGAAGTCAATTAGTACCTCACACAACTTCTAACAGGACATGGATATTTCCGCAAATTCCTGCATCGAGTAGTCGGAGCGAGTGGTACAACATGCATATATTGTGACAACATCGATGATGTACTTCACACCTTCTTCGTGTGCGGCCATTGGATGATGAAGAGAGAATATGTGGAAACTGAATTGGGAGAACTGACGCCAGATAATATTATTTCTGTGATGTTACGGAACCAGCAATCATGGGACCATGTAGCAGTGTATATGCAGGATGTCCTTCGGTAGAAAAAGCGGGATCTGGAAGCGTACGAACGTCCTTAAGAAGAAATGAAGAAAGAAGAAGTCTGAAAGGCTAAGTAAGCACGACATCACCCTGATGTAATGCGATAGCGGTTCCGGGATGATGAACGCATCGTGGGAAAAGGGTTGTTTAGTGGGTAAGAATCCCACACTACTGTGGAGTGCGGACCATTCACAAGTGTCTTTTGAAAATTTTCCACAGTCCCCCGTAAAAATATGTATTTATATTATTATATTATGGCATACAACGACGAGACAAAGCTCATTCTCTGCCCCTTGGTGTCAGAAACAAAACTCGGGGGCTCCCCGAAATCTACATTTTAAGGCTCTAAAACCAACAGTTTCTGAAATATTCCCAGAAAACTAATTTCATTAAATAAACTAATGAAGGAATGCAGGCCAGTAACCATGACAACAGTTTCTCAAGAGACGACATCCAACTTTCCCTCTACTTCTGCAAGAAGTAATGCCACTCCATTTATTACATTTCTGTGAACGTTTGCAAATGGCTATAAGGTTATCATGGAAGCGACTAAAACTGTAAAATCCACCAAACTTAAGGAGGCCAAGGGGTACCCTTGATCTTTTTCACACGAACTACACGTGCGATATGTCGTACAGAAGGTCTATTATATCTCCAAACAGCAAAATTATTTTAAAAATTCCTGAATTGAAATAGTATTTTTTCCGGCTTTTAGAAATTTGGGCCATTGGAGACTTAAATATAAAATACCAGCTGAACCCGGCATGCGTTGCAACGCCAATCAAAGAAAGGGTTGGCGTTGTAATTTTGTTTCTTGAAGTGCTTTTGGATACACAAATCTTTTTTCAATTTCCGCTAACTGCCTCCAAACTATCGTAAAATTGATTAACTAATTTAGAAACATTCGTGGGAACATCCACAACAACTCACCAAAGTTTAATTTCAATCGGATGAATGGCATATGAATACATACGGAATTTCATTTATACGATTCGTGTGCTGTCACTCATTTGTTGAATCAACTCGTTCGCTACCAACTGTGAAATGGATTTACTAAGTTAGAAACCGACACGTAAGTGCACACAACAATTTGTCAAAGTTGCATCACAATCGATGAATGGTATATGAACGCATACAGGATTTTTTTGAAACGCTTCAAGCGTCGTCACTCATTTGTTGCATCTACTCGTGCGCTAAATATTGTAAAATGGATTTACTAAATCGGAACCCTTTCCTGGCGTGTACACAATAACTCATCAAAGTTGAAACGATTCGCGCACCATCGCTCATTTGTTGAATCTACTCGAGCGCTCCCTATTGTAAAATGAATTTACTAAGCCAGAAAACTTTCCTGTAGTGCACATAACAATTCTCCCATGTTGCATCGCTATCGGACGAATGGTATATGAACGCATACGGTACTTTGTTGAAACGCTTCGCACGTCGTCGCTCATTTGTTGAGTCTACTCATTCGCCACCTATTGTAAAATGGATTTACTAATTCATAAACCTTCCCTGAAGTGTACACAACATCTCACCCAAGTTTCATCGCTGTCGGATGAATGGTATATGAAGGTATACGGGACTTTGTTGAAACGTTTTACGCGTCGTCGCTCATTTGTAGAATCTGCTCGTACACTACCGATTGTAAAATGGATTTACTAAGTCGAAAACCTTCCCAGGCGTGTGCACAACACCTCATCAAAGTTTCATCGCAATCAGATGAATGGCATATGAACGCATACGGGATTTTGTTTAAACGATACGCGGGCCGTCACTCAATTCTTGAATATACTCGTACGCTACCTATGTAAAATAGATTTTCTATGCCTGAAACTTTTCTTGGAGTGTGCTCAACGATTCGCCAAAGTCTCATCGCAATCGTATGAATGCCATATGAACGCACATGGGAATTTTTGAAACGATTCGCGTGCCGTCACACTTTTCTTGCATCTACTCGTGCGCTACCTATCATGAAATGCATGTACTAAGTCAGACATCTGCCCTGGAGTGTACACAACAATTCACCAAAGTTTCATCGCAAAGGAATGAATAGTATATGAACGCATACGGGACGTTGTTGAAACGATTCGCGCAACATCGCTCATTTGTTGGATCTACTCGTTCGCCACCTATTGTAAAATGAATTTACTAAGTCAGAAACCTTCCCTGAAGTGTACACAACGTCTCACCCAAGTTTTATCGCTATCGGACAAATGGTATATGAACGCATACGAGACTTTGTTGAAATGTTTAACGCGTCGTCACTCATTTGTTGAATCTACCCATGCGCTTCCTATTATAAAATTGATTTACTTAGCCAGAAACCTTCCCTAGAGTGTACACAACGTCTCACCCAAGTTTCATCGCAATGGGAAGAATAGTATATGAACGCATATGGTATTTGTTGAAACGAATCGCACGCCATTTTGTTGTATCTACTCGCGCGCCATCTATTGTAAATTGGATTTACTATGCCTATAAGTTTTCCGGAAGTGTGCACAACAACTCACCAAATTTGATCGCAATCGGATGAATTATATATGAACGCATAGCCAACACTCATTTGTTTAAACTACTCACGCGCTATCTATTGTAAATTGGTTTAACTATGACAAAAACTTACCCGGGAGTGTGCACAACAACCTATCAAAATTTGGTCGCAATCGGATGAATTGTAGGCTATATGAACTCATCGCCAACACCCATTTGTTTAAACTACTCGCGCGCTATCTATTGTAAATTGGCTTAACTGTGCCTTTAAACATCCCGGAAATGTTCACAACAACTTACTAAAATTTGATCGCAATCGGATGAATGGTTTATGAACGCATAAAAGACGAACAAACGAACATTAATTTTTATATATATACTAGCTGTACCCGGCATGCGTTGCAATGCCAATCAAAGAAAGTGTTGGCGTTGTAATTTTGTTTCTTGAAATGTTTTTGGATTCAATCTTTTTTCAATTTCCGTTAACTGCCTCTAAACTATCGTAAAATGGATTAACTAATTTAGAAACATTCGTGGGAGCGTGCACAACAACTCTTGCGCTACCTACTGTGAAATGGATTTACTATGTTAGAAACCTTCACGTATGTGTACAAAGTTTCATCGCAATCGATGAATGGTATATGAATGCATACGGGATTTTGTTGAAACGCTTCGCGCGTCGTCACTCATTTGTTGCTTCTACTCGTACACTACATATTGTAAAATGGATTTACTAAGTGGAAAACCTTCCCAGGCGTATACACCATAACTCGTAAAAGTTTCATCGCAATCAGATGAATGGCATATGAACGCATACGGAATTTTGTTTAAACGATACGCGTGCCGTCACTCATTTGTTGAGCTACTCGTACTGCCCCCGTAAATTGAATTATTCTGGGACAAATTGAGAGTATTTTCCGTCCCCATGATAAAATTTAACCAGCAAATATAAATTCTGGAAGTGTGACACAGGAGGGTAGTGTTACAAGCTCGAGGCTGTGGGAGAGCCCGATCACGTGACAGATTGCGCAATAGACGCTTCTAGAAGGCTTAAATTGGCATAGCAACAGTGAGTTTGGAAATTAATATTATATTGTCTACATTTATTGCTCTTCCGAAGAAACCGATGGCTAAGTCATGTAGTGACTTCAGGACAATCAGTCTTATGAGTCATGTGCTCAAGATATTTCTCAAAGTTATCCATAATCGCATATACAGGAAATGCGAGATGAATATCAGTGACACGCAGTTTGGGTTCCGCAACGGTCTAGGAACTCGTGAGGCATTATTTGCGCTTCAAGTTCTTTTCCAGAGATGCCGTGAGGTGAATCAGGATGTATATGCATGTTTTCTGGACTATGCAAAAGCCTTTGACCGTTGTCAGCATGATAAGTTGTATAATGCACTCAAGAACTCAGGAATAGATGAGAAAGACATTCGGATCATCATTAATTTATACTGGGGTCAAAAGGCTAGTATCAGAATTGATGGACATATATCGAGATCAGTGGAAATAATGCGTGGTGTGAGACAAGGATGCATTCTTTCACCACTTCTTTATAATATCTATGCAGAACAGATTTTCTCCGAGGCACTTGATGGCATTCAACAAGGTATTAAGGTCAATGGTAATTATATTAATAATATACGGTACGCAGATGATACTGTATTGATTGCAAATAGTTTCGAAGGACTTAAAGAGATTGTTACTATGGTGTATCAAAAGAGTAAACAATATGGCCTTGACCTCAACATTAAGAAAACAAAATATATGATAATATCGCGAAAACCAGCATTGTCACAAGTCCTTTTAGTCGATGGACATCAGATTGAGCGAGTCAAGAGTTTGGTTTATTTAGGACAGAATATTAATGAGAATTGGGATCCTTCGGTTGAAATAAGATGCCGTATAGAGAAGGCTAGATCCATCTTTATGACAATGAAACAACTACTATGCTGTCGAGATCTCAGTATGACGCTTAAGAAAAGAATTGTGAAGTGTTATGTTGTCTCTACCCTTCTTTATGGTGTTGAAGCTTGGACCTTGTCCGTAGCTACAGAAAAGAAGATTCGAGCTTTTGAAATGTGGATTAACCGGCGGATTCTTAAAATTTCGTGGACAGAACATGTGAGTAATGCCGAGGTTCTTCAGCGTGTGAGCAGCCAACCTGAGCTGTTAAACACAATTAAGAAGAGGAAATTGGAATACTTGGGACACATGATGAGGAATCCAAAATACCGTCTGCTCCAAGTTATACTTCAGGGTAAAATTGAAGGACGGCGTGGACCAGGAAGGAGACGAATAACTTGGATGGATAATTTAAAAACGTGGTTTGGGCTGTCTTCCACGGAACTCTTCAGGATTGCACAGGATAAGAAGGTGTTAGCCATGGTGGTAGCCAACGTCCGTATTGGATAAGGTAGAAGAAGAAGAAGAAGAAATATTGTTATAAATTATGCTATTGGATCCCAGCCCTGAGCCAATGAGAAGAGGTCTTATTGAAGACGGGATCAACTTCAACTACATAATTTGGCGAAAGTATGCATTTAGGCCCTTAGAAGAAGATTTTCTTATTTGTTAATGAAGAGAAAATTAAAAGAAATTATGTCTGATACTTTAAAAACCGCAGATCGGTTAATATACGCAGTAATAAGCATTAGTAATCTACGCGGTAAAATTATGGTGGGAGATTGATATGGCCGCCAAAATTTCGACTTGGAGGTGGAGATCCAAGGATCGAAGTTCTTATTCCAGCAGTCTTTGAAGAGTGAGGAAGTGTTTTTACTGGGTTAACGGAGATCCCAAAGCTTTGTCCGAGTGCGACGACTGTTGACTTATGGAGACGCCATGTTAATAAGTAGAACGTAGGAGATTACCGCACTTCGCATTTAAGTGAAGTTGTGAGGAACATTGAAAATAGTATATCTCGTATATAATTGAGATTTGAATTCAACTAAGTGAATATACACACATCAAAAAAGTTTTGCATCACCTCGGTTCCAAGAGTTCCGGAACCGTTAAATACAAAGGGAATAGAGATCAACACAAACAACATTTCAGCTCGTTTTATTGCTCATGAGACCCACACATTGCATGTTGTACCATCATACAGCTAGACTTTCAGCATTTGTGGTCCAGATTGCAGTACACACCACTACCTCTAATACCCAGTAGCACGTCCTCTTGCATTGATGCATGCCTGTATTCGCCGTGGCATACTATCCACAAGTTCATCAAGACACTGTTGGTCCAAATTGTCCCACTCCTCAACGACAATTCGGCGTAAATCTCTCAGAGTGGTTGGTGGGTCAAGACGTCCATAAACAGCCCTTTTCAACATATCCCAGGCATGTTCGATAGGGTTCATGTCTGGCGAACATGCTGGCCACTGTAGTCGAGCGATGTCGTTATCTTGAAGGAACGCATTCACAAGATGTGCACGATGAGGTCGAGAATTGTCGTCCATGAAGACAAATGCCTCTCCAATATTCTGCCGATATGGTTGCACTATGGGTCGGAGGATGTCATTCAGGTATCGTAAAGCCGTTTCGGAGCCTTCCATGACCACCAGTGGCGTACGTCGGCCCCACATAATGCCACCCCAAAACATCAGGGAACCACCACCTTGCTGCACTCGCTGGACAGTGTGTCTAAGACGTTCAGCCTGACCAGGGTGCCTCCAAACACGTCTCCGACGATTGTCTGGTTGAAGGCATATGCGACACTCATCGGTGAAGAGAACGTGATGCCAATTCCGTGGGGTCCATTCAGCATGTTGTTGGGCCCATCTGTACCGCGCTGCATGGTGTCGGGGTTGCAAAGCTGGACCTCGCCATGGACGTCGGGAGTGAAGTTGCGCATCATGCAGCCTATTGCACACAGTTTGAGTTGAAACACGACGTCCTGTGGCTGAACGAAACGCATTATTCAACATGGTGGCATTGCTGTCAGGGTTCCTCCGAGCGGCAATCCGTAAGTAGCGGTCATCCACTACAGTAGTAGCCCTTGGGCGGCCTGAGCGAGGCCTGTCATCGACAGTTCCTGTATCTCTGTACCTCCTCCATGTCCGAACAACATCGCTTTGGTTCACTCTGAGACGCCTGGAAACTTCCCTTGTTGAGAGCCCTTCTTGACACAAAGTAACAATGCGGACGCGATCGAACTGCGGTATTGACCTTCTAGGCATGGTAGAACTACAGACAACATGAGCAGCGTACCTTCGTCCTGGTGGAATGACTGGAACTGATCGGCTGTCGTACCCCCTCCGTCTAATAGGCCCTGCTCATGCATGGTTGTTTACATCTTTGAGCAGTTTTAGTGACATCTATGAACAGTCAAAGGGACTGTATCTTGGATACAATATACACAGTCAACGTCTATATGCCGGAGATCTGGGAACCGAGGTGATGCAAAACTTTTTTTGATGTGTGTATATAAAGAACAGGTCGCATACTACATTCTGTTGAAAGTCGAGCGTTCTAAAATTTACCGTTTCGACAATATAAGCCTGTTAAGACAGATTTTCAAATGTGTTGGAAATAAAGCTGAATATCATTTTAGATTGCAACGTGAAGTTGGCGAACGCAGTTCAAGTGAACAGTAGCGAAGAACCTTTAACATTGTCGCAGCAAATAAACATTATAATGACTATCATTATTCTTCAAGTGGTTTCATTCAACATAATTAACATTGTTGATATGAATAACTATATAGTCATGCGCCAGAGACATATTCGATAACAGAAGTTAAGATACAACGATGGAACTTCGTTAGACGACGTATTCTTGAATACAGACGTAGTGTACGGCATCTTGTACATTTTGTCAGTCTACGAACACTAATGTAACATCAATTAGCAATAGAAATATTTCATTCACCATCTATATGAATATTTCTATAAATTATATTCCAATGATGAGGCTGATACATATTTGCGACGGAGAATGAAGATTCTACAGAAGAGATTTGTCAAGATGCTAGGCAGTAGCCCAGCAACAAAGGAAGAATTTGCCAGAAGGATGTCGTTCGAGCCCAGGCGAATGTTGGTGAATTCCGGAGAGGGAACGTTTTTCCTATCTCTGAGGTCGCAGATCCGAGGTTCGAATGCAGATCCATCTCCGTATCTTGAACTGAGAAAACATCTAAAGTATTGTGGGAATACTTACATAGATCTTCAAGTTTTTCGTCCAAATAAGGTAGCTGTGTCTCTTATTTTTAGTATAGAGCTTGATTAGTGACATCCTGAGCCAACGATCTTACTCCATATTTTCACATTTCATGTATTTTAGTGTTCTCATGTATTTTACACTTCAGATGTGTGCTAAGATTTTTATGCTTAAAGATTATTTAGGAGATGATTGCCTTTCATCTATTTTTCAATTTTATTCTACGTATCAGTTGTGGAACAGTCATTAAAGATTTTGTTTGAGGAATCATATTGCCTCATAGAAGACTAGTCGTATCGACTCTCGAATTTTAATAAGTTGATTTAAACCAAGTATTCTGAAATTGTGTCATAGCTTCAAATTAAATTCTTTTTAAATTTAATTTGAGCACTTTAATGTAACAACATCAAACTTCAAGAACAGAAGAAACATCGAATGATATTGTTATATCATTATTGTACATAAACTGTCGACGATCTAGGAAATACTAGTCGTTTGATAAGACCGAAGTCTTAATCCTTATAAACATTCTTTGTGTTGAGTGGAAAAACATTACGACGTTGACAAACCTTTTTATTATTTGTAAAGCTGAGAGCTTTGTTCATTTAATATGTTAGAGGAAATACCTTTTGATAGAAGATCATTCAAATCTTTGGCTTGGAATCCAAAGCTAGTTTATCCCGGTCAAGATTGAATTCTATTTGACAATAATAAATAACATGTGTGTTATTTTACACTATTTGTGTAACATCACGTCATTACGTAGACCTGATATTACAACGATAAACAATTAAAAGCTTGATAAGTGAGATGAGACAGGAGTATTATTTTTATTACATGTATTTGCGACAGACGAGTTAACAGTTAATTACCTTTTTGTGTAGTAAACTTTAGGAGGTCAATCACGACAGTCTAATATCGTTCATTACGATTGGAAGTTTCGTTTGAAGAACTTAAGTATGTATCATTGTAGATCAGTAGTCATGTGAAACGATACTGAGGGTCATGCCATTATTTGAGAAACGTTACTACAGAAGAAATGTTAATAACTATTAATCCATTTTGGTTATTGTTTAACATAGTGGACGATAATTGTTTTTGCCATATATATTGTTATATGAGGATTTGTAGAGCTATGAAGCGCTCATGCGAAGGAAGTTCCGCATTTTAAGGAAAGTCAAAGTATTATTGTTCTTTGATAAGAAAGGCATGGATCATGATAAGAGTCGTTGTATACAATTAGTCCAGTTCATTTGAAGTAACGTTTTAGTTGTGTTGACAGAAGGGTTTTAGCGGAAATACAAACAGAGAACGATTGTCTACTCATGTCAATGATACAATTATCAAATTTTATTAAACCCAAAGTTATGTAATTACGTACAGTTAACCTTAGTCAGTCGATTGTATTAGACCGACAATGTAATGAAACCTATATAAGACGATGTGTGAGCAGTATATCAAAACTACGGAGTGTTAGAGAATGATTATGTGGAAAAACAGTGTATATAATTAATTGAGAGTTGTATTGTAATCGAGAATCCAGAATCTCTATTGTAACGTGTTAGCAACACTATATAGTGCCTATTATTATGAACAAATTACATATAAATATTTTTCGGAAATGATTTAATAAGTTAAATAATTATGGTAGGATTTATTAATTGATTGTTTTGGAATAGCGTGTGTTTTGTGAGCGGATGTTTTTGTATGAATGAATGCCCACTGTTAAGAGTAATTGTTGAACCGGATTGGTCTAGAACAATTTCGGGGTGCGAATGAAAGATTGTATAAACAATTTCAGGATAATTGTTAACGGAACATAGAAGTTATGAGCATTTTTGTAAGATCTGAATTTTAATTTTACGTGTATTTTAAATGCATACAAAGCAGTCTCAATGTAGGCTAGCCAGAATGATTCACCATTAGGATTGGAGAGCGGTGTGACATAATGTGAACAGGTGAAGTTTCTCAGCCTTGTATAAAATGTAAAAAGTTCTGAATGCAGCGTGGTGCTAGCGTTTCATTGATGAAAAAGGCCAGTGCACGTGCGTTTCCAGACGCGTACTAGTGAATGTAACCAGTTGTCAGGAATGCCTCGAATGTAAAAGCCTTCCTTAAACGTTTCTCTTTTTTACGTAGTGTAGGCCTAAACCTGCAAAGACGTTTATGCTGATATTTTTGTTCGACATTGTAGTAAGATGTGTAGTAGAAAGGAAGTGTGTATGATTGTATGGTTTTATATTTCTTTTGTTATTAGATTAGTTTATTGTTATTTTGTTTATACTAGGTTAGTTTACCATTGTTAATAAATTTATTCAGTTCGTTATCTGTTGTTGTTGGCGTGTGATTCATTTTAAATATAAGGATTAGAGTATTGTGGATGTATTGTAGGCGAAGCTGAGTTCCCAGTCCCCGAGAACGTATGTAAAGGTAAGTGTGCCCCGTGTAGTTTGTTGTTGATCCACAATATTCTTGTAACTGCTGTGTATAAATCACTAAAGTCCTTATAGGAGCGAATTCTAATGTAGCAATTGGCCGGTGCTGTTTGAAATAGGCGATCCAGCTGGGGCAATGGATATTCCAACAGGCTACTTTCCGGATTTACGGGTACAGTACGCTACCTATTGTAAAATAGATTTACAAAGCCTGATATTTTTCCTGTAGTGTACTCAACGATACACCAAAGTCTCATCGCGATCGAATGAATAGTAAAATATGAACGCATAAGGACTTTGTTGAATTGATTCGTGCACCATCACTCATTTTTTGAATCTACTCGTGTGCTACCTATTGTAAAATAGATTTACAAAACCTTAAACTTTTCCTTGAGTGTACTCAACGATTCACCAAAGTCTCATCGCAATCGCATGAATGGTATATGAAAGCATATGGGACTCTTTTGAAACGATTCGCGTGCCGTCGCTCAGTTATTGAATCTACTCGTGCGCTACCTGTCGTGAAATGCATGTACTAAGCCAGACACCTTCCCTGGAGTGTACACAACAATTCACCAAAGTTTCATCGCAATCGAATGAATAGTATATGAATGCATACGGGACTTTGTTGAAACGATTCGCGTACCATCGCTCATTTGTTGAATCTACTCGTGCGCTACCTATTGTAAAATGGATTTACTAATGACTTTCCTCAAGTCCACATAACAATTCACCAAATTTCATCGCAATCGGAGGAATGGTATATGAACGCATTCGGTACTTGGTTGAAACGATCCACGTGCCGTCGCTCATTTGTTGAATAAACTCATGCGCTACCTATTGTAAAATGCATGTACTAAGTCAGAAACCTTCCCTGGAGTGTACACAGAAACTCACTCAAGTTTCATCGCTTTCGCCCGATTGGTATATGGACGCATATGGGACTCTGTTGGAACGCTTCGCGCGTTGTCGCTCATTTGTTGAATCTACTCGTGCGCTACCTATTGAAAAGTGGATGATCTAAGCCAGAAACCTTCCCTGATTTATACACATCTCACCCAAGTTTCATCGCTATCGGACGAATGGTATCTGAACTCATACGGTACTTTGTTGAATCGCTTCGCACGTCGTCACTCATTTGTTGAATCTACTCATTCGCCACCTATTGTAAAATGGATTTACTAAGTCAGAAACCTTCCTTGAAGTGTACCCAAGTTTTATCGCTTCGGACGAATGGTATATGAACGCATGCGGGACTTTGTTGAAACGTTTCACGCGTCGTCGCTCATTTGTTGAATCTACCCGTGCGCTACCTATTGTAAAATTGATTTATTAAGCCAGAAACCTTCCCTGGAGTGTACACAACATCTCACCCAAGTTTAATCGCAATGTTACGAATGGTATATGAACGCATGTGGTCTTTGTTGAAACAAACCACACGCCATTTTATTGAAGCTACTCGCGCGCCATCTATTGTACATTGGATTTACTATTCCCATAACTTTCCCGGAAGTGTGCACAACAACTCACCAAAATTTGATCGCAATCGGATGAATTGTATATGAACGCATAGCCAACACTCATTTGTTTAAACTACTCGCGCGCTTGGATTAACTATACCTATAACCATCCCGGAAGTGTCCTAAACAACCCACCAACATGTGGTCGCAATCGGATGAATTGTAGGCTATATGAACGCATCGCCAACACTCATTTGTTGAAACTACTCACGCGCTCTCTATTTTAAATTGGCCTAACTTAGCCTATAACCATCCCGGAAGTGTTTACAACAACTCACCAAAATTTTATCGCAATCGGATGAATGGTTAATGAACGCATAAAAGACGAACAAATGAACATTCATTTATATATAAGACTAGCTGAAGTACCCGTGCTTCGCTACGTGTCATAAATAAATTAAAATGTGAAGGTGACAGTTAAAACAGGGGATAGGCGAGGTGCTGCGCAGAGGGAGATTAAGGATGGAACATTTTGTCCAACTACACCGCTCGGCGTTGACCGTGTTTTATAGCACAAATTTAGGTTTTACTCGCTAACCGTTGGAGATACCTTCCGGATAGAAAATGTAATTTTAAACCTCGTATATGCCATCAAAAGTTTGCTATTTCTTAGCGTTCACTTTTTATTTGAAATGGAAATATAAAATGGTCGCCATCTTTAAATACTGCAAAGTATTGAAATCAAAAGTAACATATATGTTAACCAGGTAAATCAGCTACTTCCATGTAAAATTCATGTAAATCGGACCAGTGGTACTTGCGTGATTGAGTAATACACAAACGCACACCATCTCATTTTTAGCCTCGCTTCGCTCGCGTCATAGTCGTTTCATATTGTTATTCAATGAAATGCAGTTTTAACCCCGTTAACACCCCTTTAGAACCTGAATATCCAAAAATCCCTCCTTAGTAGACGTTTTCGACACACAACAAACATATCCCCAAAATATCATTCTTCTAACTTTAATAGTTTTGGTTGGTCGATGAGAGTGAACATCCAAAAATCCTTCCTTAGTGGACGTTTTTCTTCCAGAATATCACCCCTCCCCATAGGCCCCTTAAATTGGATTTATGTAAAAACGTTCGAACAGCTATTTATTTTATTTATTTATTTATTTTTAAGCTGATTGATTTCCTCCGAGTTTCAAACTCCTTGCCTATGTCGTTTAAGAGATACATGCTCCGTTAGGAATCTTTCAACCCCCACTTTTCATCCCTTTCACCTCATAATATACACTACATCGAGAAACCATTAGACATCTGTCAGCTTATTTTTAATGATTAGTATATATGCCAAGTATCACATCCCCAAATGAAACCACTCGTGAAATATTGTTATTCAATGAAATGCACGTTTACCCCCTTAACACCTCTTTAGAACCTGAATATCCAAAACTCTTTCCTTAGTGGACGTTTTCGACATACAACGAACATATCCCCAAAATTTCATGTTTCCAACTTCAATAATTTTGGCTGGGCGATGATGATTGAGTGAGTCAGTCAGGACATTTTCTTTCATTTATTTTTGATAATTTCACCCCTCCCCATGAACCCCTTAAATTGGATTTATGAAACAAACGGTCGAACACCTATTTACTTATTTAAAGCTGTTTTCCCCCTGAGTTTGATGAGTGAGTAAGAGAGTCAATCAGTTAGGGCACTTTCTTTCCTGTTTTCCCCCCCAGAATTTCACCCCTCTCCAAGGGCCCCTTAAATTGGATTTATGAAAAAGTGGTCGAACACCTATTTTCTTGTATTTAAGCTATTTTATCCCGCCGAATTTCAAACTTCTCGCCTATGTCTTTTCTGAGATACACGCTCCGTTAAAAATCCCTCAACCCCCAATTTTCACCCCTTTCATCTCATAATATACACCACATCGATAAACCCTTCGACATATGTCTGATTATTTTTAATGATTAGTTTATATACCGAATATCACATCCCCTAAGAAACAACTCATGAGTTATCGTTATTCAATGAAATGCACATTTACCTCCTTAACACCTCTTTAAAACCCGAATAAACAAAAATCATTCCTTAGTTGACATTTTCGACATACAGCGAACATATTCCTAAAATTTCATGTTTCCAACTTTAATAGTTTTCGCTGGGCGTGATGAGTGAGTGAGTCAGACAGGACATTTTCTTTCAATTATTTTACCAGAATTTCACCCCTCCCCATGGGCCCCTTAAATTAATTTATGAAAAAAACGGTCGAGCACCGATTTACTTCCTTTTTAAGCTGATTTTTTTTCACTGAGTTTCAAATTTCTCGCCTATGTCGTTTAAGAGTTAGGCCTACACGCTCCGTTAGGAATCCTTCAACCCCCACTTTTCACCCCTTTCACCTCATAATAATACACCACATCGAAAAACCCTTAGACACATGTCTGCTTATTTTTAAAGATTAGTTTATATGCCGAGTATCACATCCACAAATGAAACCACTCGTGAGATATTGTTATTCTTTAAATGCAGGTTTAACCCCCTTAAGACCCCTTTAGAACCTGAATATCCGAAAATCCTCCCTTAGTAGACGGTTTTGACATACAATGAACATATCCCCAATCTGTCATGTTTCTAACTTCAATAATTTTGGCTGGGCGATGATGAGTGAGTGAGTCAGGACATTTTCTATCAATTTTCTTTTTTCAGAATTTCACCCCTCCCCATGAATCCCTTAAATTTGATTTATGAAAAAAACTGTCGAACAGCTATTTACTTACTTTAAAGCAGTTTGATGAGTGAGTCAGTCAGTCAATCAGTTAGGACACTTTCTTTCCTGTCCCCCCCCCCCCCCAGAATTTCACCCCTCCCCATGGGCCCCTTAAATTGGATTTATGAAAAAAAAAACGGTCAAACACATATTTACTTCTTTTTTATGCTGATTTTTTCCGCTGAGTTTCAAACTCCTCGCCTATGTCGTTTAAGAGATACACGCTCCGTTAGGAATCTTTCAATCCCCACATTTCACCCCTTTCACCTCATAATATGCACCACATCGAAAAACCCTCAGACACGTGTCTTCTTATTTTTATTAGCCTACTTTTCACATTTTGCAAAAATGAGGAAAAAGTAGTCTTATGAGATCGATCCGGGAAAATGTGTGTCTGTCTGTCTGTCTGTCTGTCCTTCTGTCTGTCTGTCTGTGTGTGTGTACCCCCCCCCCCCCCCTATCAACTCCTAAACGGCTGGATCAATCAAAATAAAATTTGGTAGGAGTAAAGATCTGTACCTGAATATCTCACGGCCATATTTGAAAATGATGTCAGTGCTACCAACTGATGAAAAATCGCAATTGAAATTTGAGCTCCATGTTGGATATCATGGAAGGTATGAATGGGAGCTATTTCAAAATCGGCACACATATAGATAATAATATTGCAGTTTAATTTCCAGAAGGCCATACATAGCAGTGTTGCCAAAATGATTATAAGCCCACTGATAAATCCAATATTTAAATGCATATAACATCTACACTATCAATTGGAATTCAACCAAATTTCGTTTGTTGTATGTGTACATACCCAGATATGACTGAACGTATTCTTATGAACCACCAGTGCTGCCAACTGTTAAAAAATTCTCTTAATTTCTTTTATCCAAATACCAATATATATGAGAAAGTATGCAAGCCGACAGCTTTAAACTATGCACACGTATAGTACATGGCATTCTATATTAATTTGGAGTAACTTATATACGTCAGTGCTACCAACATGATTCTAAGCCTGCTGAGAGGTCCAATTTTAAATACATGTAACTTCCATACTATAATTTGGATTTCAACCAAATTTCGTATGTGCTATGTGTACCATAACAGCTATGACTATGCGTATTCTTGAGAGCAACCAGGGCTGCCAACTGTTAATAAATGCTGTCTCTATTTTTGTTACCCTAATATCAATATATCAGAAAGAATGCGAGCCAATAGCTCTAAACTTTGCACACGTATAGTACCTGGCATTCTAGATTACTTTGGAGTAACTAATAAACGTCAGTGCTGCCAACATGATTCTAAGCCTGCTGATAGGTCCAATTTTAAAATGCATGTAACTTCTATACTAACTAATGGATTTCATTCAAAATTGGCACAACAATAGATCATATTATTTCAGATTATGTCTGACCAATACATGCATGACACTGTTGCCAACATGATTTTACGCGCGCTGTTAGATCCAATGTTTAACTGCATGTGACGTCCATGCTATTCATTGGACTCCAACCAAATTTTGTATTCTGTACCTTAAGAGATGGAACTAAGAATATATTCAGTCACCAGGGCTGCCAACTGTAGTGCTCTATTAGGCTACATTATGCCAGGTATACAGTATTTCGAACTAATTAGAAATGTCGATATTACCAACTTAATTTCGTCATTATTCTAGATAGATCCATATCGATTAATCATTGGCATGAATCTTAAATTTTAAGAAAAGTAGGCTCTTTAGTTCGTCACGGAACTTCTTGTTAATGATGAGTTTATATGCCGAGTATCACATCCCCCAATGAAACCAATCGGGAGATATTGCTATTCAATAAAATGCAGTTCTACCCCTTAACACCCCTTTAGAACCTGAATATCCAAAAATCCTCTCTTAGTAGGCATTTGCGGCCCTTGAGGAAGCTGCATACCGAATTTCATTCCAATCCGTTCGGTGGTTTCTGAGATTTCGTGATGAATGAATGAGTGAGTGAGTGGTATTTGACAAATTTATTGTAGATAGTGTCAAGTCTTTGTTATGCTAAACTCGGTTGACAGTGCTGTGTGAGCAGTTGAATAATTAACGGGATTTCAAGTAAAGATCCTCATTTTCTATACCGGTAGTGCAGAGCGCAACTCGTATCCAGTCGGCCGTGTCTCGACTTGAGCTACGTTGCCATGGAAACTATCTGCCTTGCCATTCCTTCATGAGTATATTTTTAGCCTACTTTTCACATTTTGCAAAAATGAGGAAAAAGTAGACTTATGAGATCGATCCGGGAAAATGTGTGTCTGTCTGTCTGTCCTTCTGTTTGTCTGTCTGGCTGGCTGGATGTGTGTGTGTCCCCCCCCCCTATCAACTCCTAAACGGCTGGAGCAATCGAAACAAAATTTGGTAGGAGAAAAGATCTATACCTGAATATCTCACGGCCATATTTGAAAATGATGCCAGTGCTACCAACTGCTAAAAAACCGCAATTGATATTTGAGCTCCATGCTGGATATCTTGGAAGGTATGAATAGGAGCTATTCTAATATTGGTACACATGTAGGTAATACTATTTTAGTTTAATTTCCAGGAGACCATACATCGCAGTGCTGCCAAAATGAATATACGCCTGCTGATAGGTCCAAATTTTAAATGCATATAACTTCTACACTATCAATTGGATTTCAACCAAATTTCGTATGTTCTATGTGTACATAAACAGACATGACTGGACATATTCTCAAGATCCACCAAGGCTGCCAACTGTTAATAAATGCTCTCAATTTATTTAATCCAAATACCAATATATCAGAAAGTATGCAAGCCGACAGCTTTAAACTATGCACACGTATAGTACCTGACATTCTATATTAATTTGGAGTGACTTATATACGTCAGTGCTACCAACATGATTCTATGCCTGCTGAGAGGTCCAACTTTAAATACACGTAACTTATATACTATCATCTGGATTTCAACCAAATTTCGTGTGTGTTATGTGTACCATAACAGATATGACTATGGGTATATTTAGGAGCAACCAGGGCTGCCAACTGTTAATAAATACTGTCTCTATTTTTGTTACCCTAATATCAATATATCAGAAAGTGTGCAAGCCAATAGCTCTAAACTTTGGGCACGTATAGTACCTGGCATTCTAGATTAATTTGGAGTAACTAATATAGGCCTACGCCAGTGCTGCCAACATGATTCTAAGCCTGCTGATAGGTCCAATTTTAAAATGCATGTAACTTCTCTACTAACTAATGGACTTCATTCTAAATTGACACAACAAAAGATCATATTATTTCTGACCAATACAAGTAAGTTATTGATGCCAACATGATTTTACGCGGGCTGTTAGATGCAATGTTTAACTGCATGGAACGTCCATGCTATCCATTGGACTTCAACCCAATTTTGTATTATGTACCTTATGAGATGGAACTAAGAATATACTCAGTCACCAGGGCTGCCAACTGTAGTTCTCTATTAGGCTACATTATGCCAGGTATACAGTATTTCGAACTAATTAGAAATTTCGATATTACCAACTTAATTTCGTCATTATTCTAGATAGATCCATTTAGATTAATCATTGGCATGATTCTTAAATTTTAAGAAAAAGTAGGCTCTTTATTTCGTCACGGAACTTCTTGTATGACTTGATATTAGCCTTTGCTCGAGTACAAAAGGACCGAAATCAGAAGAATGAGGAAGACTATCAAAAATCCATGTAGCCAGCGGTTCCTTCTGGGTCCTAAACTATGTGTATGCAAAATATGGTTGAGATTGGTGGAACGGAACCAACCCACATACATATATACGTACATACAGACTTTCACTTTTATATATTAGAAGATAAGATTACGAGCCTTACAGTAGTTCCATATGATGCATAACATGTGACATGTCATCCCTTGTTAACAGTGAACTCTGTTGGTCATTGAAATAACTACTTGTAAAACTGCAGTGCCAAATCCTGACCGGTTTTCAGCAAATATGATATAATGAATATTTTCACACCAAACAATGACAACTTGAAGATGATTTCTTGTAGGAAGAATATCTTTAATGGGGCAGCCAAACCTTGAAGTAATTTTTGTATGCGATATAGATTCCACAAAGCCACATGGCCGACAGTACCTCGAGTGCTTACATTAGATAAGAATACAGCAAAAGTATGAAGATTTAATAAATCATAATTGTTTTCAGGAAATATGATATAATGAATATTTTCACACCAAAGAAGGACAATTTGAAGATGATTTACTGTAGGAATATCTTTAAGGGGACCTCCGAACCTTGAAGTAGACCGTATGCGATATACATTCCACATAGCCACATGGTCGACAGTTAGTACGTCGTGGTATCAATCTCCGCCACCGCGCGCACTCTTTGTTTCCGTCCCAACCATTTCCGTTTCATTTTTCAAAATTACCCCCACAAAAAATATACAAATGCCGAGTGGAAAGATGTTATACATCAAAAACCTGAATTGTCATGCACCACAAGCCTTTATAATTTATTAAAAGGGACCTTCCTGTGGATGGGAAGTGGACACTGACATGATACAACGGTAAGGGTCAGTTTTTATGTGACGTGTATTGCGCTTCATCTACGAGGTTGTCAATTTTATTTTCACGTCAGGAAGTACACGTTAGGTGACTTTAGATTGAGTGCACATTTTAACTCTTCATTTTTCTTTGTCGACAAACGGGTTCCAACCCCCCAACCATTACAACAGTAGCTAAATTTATAACGTCTGGTACCGGAGACTGTTCGAAGAACGGGTACTTCTGCTAGTATTAAACAAAAGTATATATATCTTTGAAATTAGCTTAATCTATTGAGTTATTAATCTTTGGAACCATCTTGGGCAGATTCAGGATCGGCGCATTCCACGCAGGTAAAACTGGAATGTGCCTTTGCAGATGAAGTATTGCCATCTAAGGCACTGTTTGCATCTAAGGGACGTAGGACTTTTGTTTTGACATCGTCTAAAAATTCTTGACAAAAGTAACTAGAAAATTTTACCGTGTGAAAATATCGTACCGGCATGCGAGTATTATTATTATTTACTTATTTAATATAACAGTACTTTACAGAGCACGTTAAATATTTAATACTTCAAATCCTGCTAAATGTGTATCATCCTCTCTGATCTCTGTTTCCTGAGTTGTTCGATAATACGTGGCTGTTTTCTCTTTCTTTCTTGTTCATCCCTGAAGATCACTTTTTGAAGTTTGCCTCTAAATAAATCCTTATTATTTGTATCAGTATTATTATTAGTAATATTATACAGTACTGTTGATGCTAGAAGTGGGTATTATTTTCTCTGACTTATTTGGAGCGTTTAAAGCAGAACTAGAGGAAGAAACACAAACTACGAGAGAAGATTTATTGTAAATGTATTAATTAATTATTCATGTGTAAAATCTTTCCACTCGGTATCTGGATATTTTTGTGGCACTCGGTAGCTGAAAATTTTTGTGGGAATGATTTTGGAAAAGGGGCGGAAATGGATGGGACGGAAGTGGATGGGACTGAAGTGCATGAACGGAAACAATGACCGTGCGTGGTGGCGGAGATCGGAACAACGACGTACTGTAGGCAATGTGACTATGTGGAATGTAAATCACATGCGGTTTACCTCAAGGTTTGGAGGCCCCATTAAAGAAATTCCTACAATAATGCATCTTCAAGTTGTCGTTCTTTGGTGTGTAAATATTCATTATATCATATTTGCTGAACAATTACGATTTACAGTATTAAATCTTCATAATTTTGCTGTATTCTTATTTAATGTTAGCACTCGATACCTCGAGTGCTATATCGCATCAACAAACACGCCAAACAACGTAGGAATTCAGTATATTGATTCCGACTACTAACAATAATTGAAACTTCGTTGGTCTAAACGTATCACGGGAAGAAACACATTTAATATGTACTGAACCCATGTGCTGTTGGTTCAAGCGCCGAATCCATCATTTATTGGTAAAAGAAGGGAGGAAAAATATAGTCTTTAGAATGACTTAGGAAGATTTTATGCAAGAGGACTGGTACAACGTAAGGGACCAGGTGGCCCCAGGAAATGATATCATGCGTGACGCACCGATAGGGAGCCGATCATAACAATAAATAGAATGATAAAAACTTTCCACTGTGTGTAAGCGAGAAGAGGTTTCGGAAATTGATCTTACGCAGCAATAAAATGGCATCCTCGCAGTTGTGCAAGAAGAGGAATAATTAGATTTAAGCCATTTGCGAGAATATAATTAACAAAAGTAATACATCATTGTGAATTATTTTGGAATAGAGATTTTTGTGCGGGGAAAAGGGTTATAATAATTGCACAGGAAAGAAGTGCAAACGCAGCATTACGTAGTTAAAAGTTTCCCGAGACCAGAGGTGGTAGGGATTGAAAATAAACCTCAACACCCACGTATCTGAAGAGCAAATTTTATTTAATATCTCGGAATTGTACGATCGATTTTCATGTGCAAAGAAGTCAGTTTACGTTTAGAAAACGAGTTTTCCAGAGATATAAGTTTCAAAAGTATGCGACTATTGCTTCAAAAGTTAGTTATGAAAAAGACGAAGACTTAATCTTTTTGTCGCCGATTTGTATAAAAGCCCTGGTCGAACCAGGCTAATCATGCAGTATTGATCAGACCTTGAGAGGTCGTGATACGTTGTATCACCAACGAGCACCCCGTATGGGCGTGGCCGAGAAGTATCGTCAGTAGTATCGCCGTGTGAAGACATAGTAAAATCCTAGTACAGGATTTATTTCAGCAAGCGTCAGTCATTATAGTGAAAGTTCATTATTACAGTCAAAGTTAGGCTGCGAACTTGAAGAAAGAACAGGCGATAGGTCTTCGAATAATAGTTCAGTTAAAAGACATAAAGTATCGTAACATTTCGAAGTACCAACGGAAGGGAAACAAACATTTCTATCAAAGTTAAGGAACCCGATCAGGGTCAAACGAAATAAGTAACGCCTAGTGTGCCGAAAAGATAGGGACGAGAGCGCAGAACAATAAGAATTGAGAATTTAATCCAAGGCGTTGTCTAAAGGAGACAAACGGACAGTAAAAAGCAATATGCTACGAATTGAAGGAATAGCAGTAAACGCTAGGAAATCATTAGGTCACCAATAAAGTATTCGAGAGGCCGTAAACAGGACAGACTTTAGCTAAACAAACTAAATAGTGTCTAGGAAGAAACGACATCGAGCTAGTAAAAATAGAAGCCGATAGTCAGAAACCGGATCTGAAGATTAACCGTTCCAGGGAGGGGTAGATTGATCGAGACTTTCATCATCTTGCCAGATTATGGAGCCGACGTCTAAGAGTGTCACCCTTGGAAACGGGGAAGAAAGAAATCACGTGTGTAAGGCAAAAAATCAAAGCCTAAGTGATTAAAAGCAGTGTAAAGTAAATATAGTGAAATTTGTTTTAGTGTAATAATTTTAGTGAATTTATTTGTGTATGATAAATGAATACAAAAATGGTATTCAATATGTTACCAGTGTTTAAGGTAAATAATGTGTATGTGTTTAAAGAAGTGTCATTGTGTGAAATGGTATCAATGAAGATGGCTTAAATGCAGTGAGTGGGCAAAAATGAAACATCGCAGGAGAATTCGGTCGATGACCGTAAAATCATGTGAGTAACCATTTCATTATGCTATGTGTTGGGGAAGATTTGCGTTCAATCCACATGAGGAAGAAAGAATAGGGATGTTTGAATAACAAATAAAAGAATATAGCGCGATCTGAACGATTAAATTTGAGAAAATATAAAATAATTATGTGAAATAAATAAATCCCTTGGGGGAAATTTATGAAATAAAATATCAGTGTAGTTGATAAATGATTTAAATATGTAAAAGCAAGTGTAATAATAATAATAATAATGATATAAATGAAGGAAGATTATGATGAATTATATGAAAAGTAGAAGCTTCTGAGCACCTTTAAATTAATAAATACATGTAATGAAAACATGTTCTGAAAGTAAAGCGATTATTGTCAAGGGAGAGGATTAAAATAGAATTGAGAGGTACAATAAAATGTTGATTTTGAAATTATCAGTTCGTTGAAGGCAACTTGACTCATAAATGTATAAGCGCCGTGTAGCGCATTGAAGTAATTTGTCACGCTAGGAACGCGTCGAAATACTTGGTAACACTAATTATGAGGGGCAGTTGGTCGTGGTAATTGAACTATGGTATGTCCTCTAAATAGTGATGTGATCACGCGTCCGCATGTGTATTGTATTATAAACGGGTGCTAATTATTGTATTATGAGCGCGGGTGTAAGGCAATGAGGCCTTCTATAAGCCGCTAATGTTATAAGTCCTCCAGTGTGGGATATGGTTCCCGAGGCATTTGAAAGGATCGAACCCAGATTCATCCATGTTTAAGCCCCTAAATATTTGTTGTTGTATTGAATCATTCTTACCCGCCAATGAGGACACTTCATAATTAATAAATGCCGAAGTTAAGAGAATAGGTCTGTTGACCTTAAATATGTTGTTATAAAAAGTAGTATGAAAGCCTTGCCTGTTCAAAGAACTGCATTTAAGAACAGCTGTGTAAAGCTGAGGATAGCCCGTCTCTTGTGAGCGAGACCGTGAAGTTCCTGCTCCCGGCAATAAATCACGCTAAGTAACCAAGGCCAGACCCTTACCATTAACGTGTTGTGGTAGGTCTAAGAGCCGTCTGTTTGAAGTTATAGTACACAAGAGTGTTTAGAGTTTGTTTTAACGACCCGGTCTTCGAACCGGGGTCTTTTAGATGAATGTTACCGCTTGCAAAGTTCAGATCGTTGCTTTCTTATGATATAATGGTCTTTTAAGACAAATAATAATAAATCCCTAATGTTATGATTATATGATGTGGTGATTCACGAGTTTTAGTGAAGACAATTAGATTCCGGGAGTGATCTTAATTTTTGACTTGTTCAAGTAGTCTTCTGTAGCTCGGGAGTGCACAAATGTTTCCCAATCACGGTAGTGAGTTGTTGACTTGAGAGAGAGATGGTAACCTAAGAGCATTGTGGAAGCCCAAAATTTTAAGTAAATGAGTAACAGTACTTCGTTAAATTATATATTTTTGATTAGAAGATATACTCATGTAATAGGAAGTGATGTGTTGTAATTGGATAACACAGTATGTGTCAAAAGTATCGAGCCTATTGGAGCTCTTGATTTTATTGAATTTTAAAAGGACACTATATGGAAGTGAATATTAATAGAAGTTGGTTGGTTTATAGAAAGCCATTTATTATGATTTAATATTTGTTTAAATATGACTTCCTTGTTCACTTTGAACAAGTATGAATTAAAGGGTCAGTATTTTATTTGTTTAATTGTTGTAGCGCCATATATTTGAGTAATTAAATGTTTTTATAGTAGGAGTTGATTTTGTTTATTATTTTTGGAAGTGTATCCTCTATTTAATCCAAAGTGTGTAAGTCACAGAGTGGGAGAACATACCATGAACCCCGATACTCCCGATTGAGCATTGCTGGCAAACTGTGATTTGCATATTTCATGTTGAATGGGCACAGTACCTACTGCACACCTAATTTTTTATCGCGCCTATACTTGGCAGTGCGCTCTATCGGCAAAAAGAGGCCATTATCAATAAGAACGCTGGCATGGGTTCACTAACTGGCCGGTATAGAGCGCAGCTCGCATCAAGTAGGCAGTGGATTGTTCCCGCATGCAGTTGCAGGTAGATGACACTGCTGCAGATCCATTGGAGATATTTGTTTTAATTAAATATATATTTTCCATTGCAAACTGCACAATATGGCGCTCAATTGTATAACGCCTCAGCACTCAAAAAATATTTAATGCAAGCACTCGAGGTACTGTCGACCAAAATACAGCACTATGTGTAATGTATACACAGTATGTATATAGCATACGGTTTAATTCAAGTGAAGGCCCCATTAAAGAAATTCCTACAACAAATCATCTTCAAGTAGTCGTTCTTTCGTGTGAAAATATTCATTATATCATATATGCTGAAAGGATTGGACACAGGAGTAGCGAGCGGTGGCAGGGATTGGTACAACGACGTACTGTTGGCCATGTGGCTATGTGGAATGTAAATCGCATACGGTTCACCTGAAGATCTGGAGGTCCCATTACAGATATTCCTACAATAAATCATCTTCAAACTGTCGTTCTTTGGTGTGAAAATATTCATTATTTCATATTTTCTGGAAACAATTATGATTTATTAAATCTTACTACTTTTTCTGTATTATTATTTAATGTAAGCATTCGAGGTACTTTCGGCCAAATTACAGCACTATTATATCATATTTGCTGACAGAATTTAACACTTGAGTTTTCAAGTAGTTATTGCAGAAATAATAGTAATGAGAACTTACCGATGTTATTAACACGAAGGAATCCTTCATGTTTGCTGGCACAAGGTAGCACTATGAGTTAATTCTTTAAAAAATGCGAGTAAGTAATATGGAATTATTCAAATAACATGTCAGATGTTACACATCATATGGGTACAATCTTGTTGACCGACTGAAAAACATTAAATATCGACTTACTAAGGCAACACTGAAAAATGCCTTCCAACACGATAACAATCATCGAAGCTAAACTAGTACAGACTTCGTAACGCTTGAGTATTCAGAGCTCTCCCAGTATCAAATTTAAAGATGTAGGCCTACAGTATTCATGGTAACATACGGTTGTAATTTGTTGACATGCATGAAGCAGACATATCAACGAAATTATATTCACTATAGTGCGGGACAAACCATTGGAAGCCTGAAGGTCACGCGTAGTCGGTGCGCTGTTGTCCTGTACGTTCTCGCATCCAGCACGCGACTGAAGGTACGATGCAATAGCATGGCAACACCGCCGGGCGCGGGGTGCAGAGCGGAGCGGAGAGCCGGTTGACCTTCAGGCTTCCAATGGTTTGTCCCGTACTATAAACTTAGTTACTAAGAGTTCTAGAGTAGTCTTGTGAAATATCAGCCCAGCTTTTCCTTCGAGGTGTCGGAGTATGTAGGCTATGTTAATTAGTAATATCTCGATTTCTGTGTGAGTTACTTCAAAGTTTCAATGTTAGTGGACTGGTCTTATTCAAAATAGAATTTCAGTGCAATTAATATCACTGTGGACGCTCTGATGAGTGAACAAATTACGGAAATCCTACAATATACTACAGACCGTAAATTTACAATTAAGAATCCTAGAAAGCATTTGAAATGGCTAAATTTGCGGTGAAGCGGCGGGGAATGTTAATTGGAGAGCAGCGCTCCAAGTGAACCTAAACAAAGAGAGTGGTGAACAAGTTCGTAATGAGCAGACTAGTGCACAGCACAGAATTATTGGAGAAGTTGCCCATTTTGTAAAGTGAGGATATACGTCTGTAACAGTGAAATATGTTAAAGGGTTCGGGGTGTCTCCCGAGTTCACATTCACAAAAATTACACAACTGTAGATAGTGAAAAATCAAAAAGTGCTAAATACCAGAGATGATAAGGGTGAGGTTCTTGGTGGCGCAGCGGTCAAACTGATTACCTCCCACCAGGGCGGACCGGGTTTTATTCCCGTTTGATGCATGGGAGATTTTTGAAGTGAAATGTCACATCCGGTGGTCTGAACGACTCCAGGTAAAGAGGAGGCTTGATGGCGAGATTAATACTCACGTTATACAACAAGCTTCCTTCTTTCCTTTGATAAGGTTCAGTACTTCTTCAAGACCATAACCGGAGGAAGTCAGAAATTTGGAATGATTTCAATGCCACTGATGCTATGGTCGGAAAGGAAAGGACTGGAGCAAATTATGAGTTGAGGGATCGTGTAACAAGATACCCATTGCATGGCTTTCATCATAAAATTTGTAGTACAGAGCATTTCCACACACGAAACGAGGAATCCATTTATAGCCTATTTTCAATTTTGAAAAAATAGGCTTATGAGATCACCTTTTGTCCGTGTGTGTGTGTATGTGTGTGTGTGTCCCTAATAACTTCTAAACGGCTATACCGATTTCAATGAAACTCGGTAAGTTCATAGCATTATTCCTGACGACCACAACCGTGCCCTTCAAATTTTGTTACGTCTCACCAATCCAAAATGGCGGCTGAGCGAAATATTTCACCAGCATTCAATATCTCCGAAACTATTCCCGATATCACCCTGGATTTTTTTACGGTGATAAAGGAAAATACTAGAAGTTCACCTATGTGACTTTTGAAAAACAAGTAACTACAAAACCAACATGGCGGCCTAGCGAATTTGTGACATTTAAATAGACGTTTCTCGCGGTTTAACCAACCAAACGCAATAAAACACGGTACAGTATATGTTTATACGCATTGTAATGCACCGACATCTAACTTGGTTCAATTGTTTACATAACCACATGATGGCGGATGTGCGAAATATTTCACCGGCATTCTATATCTCTGAAACTAATAGCGGTATCACCCTGAAATATTGTACGGAGATAAAGGGCACTACTGGAAGTTCATCTATAAGACTTTCAAAAACCGGTTAACTACAAAGCGAACATGGCGGCCAAGCAAATTTGAAAATTTTAACTAGACCTTTCTCGCGATTTAATGTTCCAAACGCAATGAAATCTGGTACAGGAAATGTTTATACACATTGTAATGCACTGGTATCTAATTTAGTTCAATCGTTTACATAACCTCAAGATGGCGGCTTTGCGAATTTTAAAATTAAGTTTTTATTTCTTGTGTCGTAACCATGCGATCGAAGAGAAAGTTTGAATAATGAACCTACGCAATGATTTTCCTTTAATGGTACATGACTCTATGGCCTATACATTTAACAATCCATCATGGCGACCATCCGACGTATTTAGACGGCTCGGAATATCTACGAATCTATTATAGTAGCAATCAAACTGAATTTTTGTATGTTCATAGGGGATATGAACTTAAGTTCACCTATAGGACTTTAAAGAACCTGGTGATCACAAATCCAACATGGCGGCGACGCAAAGTATAAAAGTAGTGTGTTTTGATCGGTTCTAATGCCACCGCCACCGCCACCGCTGGAATACTAAAATGGCAATATCTCGCGAACCAATCAGGCTAGAGACTTGTACGAGGTGTCAAATTACTCAGGCGAACACCCCCTTTCCATTGGACAACATATTTCCACCCCATAATAAAACCTACCCCTACTAGAGGGTGAAATTGAATTTTTTTTGAGAATCTCTCTTTCCAATTGCAACATGTGAGAGTTTGAATGCCGATATGGAATGTAACGTTGTTCTGCAAACCAATAATCAAAGAGGGGCATGTTAGGCCTTGAGGTGAGAGCCCCTGTTATTGTTGACGAGCCCCCCTGCTGTCGGGGCCCCTGTTGATGGGTTATTGTTGACAGGTCCTTGTGGACGAGTCCTTGTGGACAAGTCCTTGTGGACAGGTCATTGTTGACAGGTCATTGTGGACGAGTCCTTGTGGACAAGTCCTTGTGGACGAGTCCTTGTCCCTTTGGACTGATCCCTTTGGACGGGCCCCTTTGGCCTGATCCCTATGGACTGGCTCATGATTTTATTTAAATTATATTAAAGGGCCTAACTACATTTGTGTGTGTAGAACTGACGTTGTTCACTAACCCCCACTACTATAATGGGATAACGATATGAAAGGAAAGTGACGAAATACATGTGAACACGTGTGAGATGACTTTATTACCGTCCTCCTTGTGAATCAAGTCACATCCTGTTTTGGTTCATACGTGAGAAAATGCAGGTTCATGTGTAATATGACCTAACACACAAGTGTAAACATGTGCACGTGCACGATAAGAGCTAACAAGTCACAACCTGTTTTGACAGTGGTGGGAATAAGGCTAGAGACATGTACAAGTAGTCAAATTACTCCGGCAGACAACCCCTTTCCTATGGATAACTTATTTCCACTCAAAAATAAAATCTACCCCTACTAGGGGTGAAATAATAATTTTTAGGTAAAAGTCGCTTTCCATGTGCAACATGTGGGAGTTTGTATGCCAATATGAAATTAAACTCGTTCCACATAAAGTGCATGCATACAACTGAATGCCGCTATTATTTATCATTTTTGTTTTTTGTTTTACGAATGCGCAATTGGGGTTTTTTGTAAGAGGGCGGGCTTTTTGAATGTTGATTTATAGATACCGTTTTTTTACAAATTAACCAAAGATCCAAAAACTAATAGGTCATCGGCTTTTTAATATCTTATGAACTAAGAAAGCTAGGGACTTGTATGAGGGGTCGTTGGACTTGGGGTGACGCCCTGTTTTTGAATGTATTATTCATTTTTTTGTCAAAATGGCCTAACTGCACTTTCGTTAATATCTCGCTAACTAATAATCACAGAGGGTCAAGTGAGGTGTCATAGGACTTAAAATGGCCAACCCCTCCCCATGACCAATGAATTTACCCAAAAAAAACAGCATGGTCATTAACCTAAGATTTTATCAACTAATAATCAGAGAGGGACAAGTGAGGTGTCACAAGACTCAGGATGGCCAACCCTTTTCCATGACCAACGAATTTACCCAAAATACCCTAAACAGCAAGGTCATTAACCTAAGATTTTATCAACTAATAATCAGAGAGGGACAAGTGAGATGTCACAAGACTTAGGATGGCCAACCCTTTTCCATGACCAACGAATTTACCCAAAATACCCAAAACAGCAAGGTCATTGACCTAAGATTTTTTAAACTTATCAGTGGAGAGGGTCAAGTGAGGTGTCATAGGTCTACGAATGGTTAACCCTTTCCCATGACCAATGAATTTACCTCAAAAATTCAAAACAGCAAGGTCATTGACCTGAGATTTTATAAACTAATAATCGGATATCAACATGTGAGGTGTCATAGGACTTAGAATGGTCAACCCTTTCCCATGGCTAATGAATTTACCCAAAAATACCCAATACATCAAGGTCATCGACCTGAGATTTTATAAACTTATATTCGGATATGGACATGTGAAATGTTTACAGTGAGTAATGAAACATAGCTAGGTAGTGAAAGAATTATTGTAGGCTACATGTATGGTGACTGACAAATCTTTCACCATTGGAACTTGTTTTCAGATCAAACTGCGGTACAGAGAGAGTATAGGTTGTAGGTATGGGATAATAAATGACAAATGGTGTATACAAAATCTGATTTATCGATTCAAGAAATAAGAGTAGACAATCTTTAATTGATTGGTTAAAGAAGATAGCTAAAATCCAAAATAGTGACTACATTGAACTAAACTGAACCAAGTTGAATCAAACCCAACCAAACCGAACCAAACTTAATCAAAAACAAGCCAATGGTTTAAGTGTAAAACTTGTGGGTGAATGTGGTCATTGGTAATGTCAGAAGGGAAAGGGATAACGCTCTACCTATAGAGGGTAAGGTAAAGCTAGTGCATGATGCTAATGCACACACACAACTATCCTATGCAGTTATTATGGGTTGACTGTTAAAACTTGCTCAGTGGTTACTGGGACAAGATGGTCGCTACACACAACAAGCTTTAAATACCTGAGGCTAATAATCTATACACACACACTCACACACACTTGTTCTAAACTAAACTGTCTTGCTGGCAGAGCTCACACAGTAGGTAAATGACAGAAATGCTTGGCTAACAGAAATACAATCATTTTCGGTTGTCTAATGTTACCAGCTAAACATTACGTGCTATAGTGGTGAGCACATGTGCCTCTTTCACTGGAGATCTTAACTCGATTTCTAGCTCTAAGGCCTAGAACGAATCAAACTAAGAAAAAAGGGTATGGTGACGCAGTGGTTAAACTGCTAGCCTTTCACTAAGGTAGACTAGGGTTTGATTTTAGGTTAATATGCATGTCATAAACAAACAAATAAAAGCAGAGATAATGTTTAAAACTGATTACACTTGTCTCTTTTCAAATTATTACTTAGATTACAAATACAAACGTGGACTGGGTTTGACATACAGTTAATGCTTCGTATCACATACTAGACTGTAAGAAAGCCAAACAAGCAAAAGGCGTAGGTAGAGCAGTGGTAAAATCGCTATGTGTAGAGAAATACCTAACGGTTTTATGAACTGGCAAAGGTATGTCGCACAAACAGTGCAGGATACAATCCAGCAACCATAATTTTTATCTCGTGGACAAGAGAAAACATATATATAGAGAGAGAGATATAGAAAGCTTGTGTGTGTGTGTGTGTGTGTGTGTGTGGGTAGCATTGGTTGTTTGACCAGAGAAAATACGGTGAGGTAGGGTGGGGAGAGGGAGAATTAGCACTTATATATGAATGGAAAATAGATTTTTTTCAATCGTTTTGTTTTTCAAATGCAGTGGTAGATAGTCGTTTTTTGTAAAACATTCTTACTTGCAGTAGTAATAAGCCTCTATGGTTCCGCTAACACATAGATAGACTGTATTATTGCCATGGTCAAGCACACACATTAAGATCATTTACAAAATCATAAAATGAAAATTAAAAAATCTTGTTTTGGAAATATCGTTTTTCAACATACACACAAAATAAATATATAAAAAATTTGTAAACAGCAAAATGGAAAATCCATGTTTCCATATAGACAAAATTTAAAAACCTTAAACGGGCATTTAAGAAAATATATGCAATGGGAAATTGACAAATGTGTAAATATGAAAATGGAAAAATCCATGTTTCCATATCATGAAATTGAAAAACATCAAACTGTCATTTTTAAAAATGCAAATGGAAAATTGAACAAATGGCTATCATTATTTAAAATAAAAAAACATGGTGCTCTATGGTTGAGGTGTGAATCAAACCCTCTCTACTTATTTGTTCCACTCGAGACTGAGTAGACTAGTTTTAGTTGTCATACCACTTTTAAAAGTTTGTGTTAAATCTAGGAATTGAACCCAAGAGCTTGTAGGGGGGATCCAAGGTTATAATATGTTAAACAGATAGCCTTGAATGTAGGGTGTGGTAGTTATATAGAGATGAGACGTTTCGTTCAGGGCAGGGAGGCATGGAGATCTGCATCAAACCAGTCAAAAGACTGACGACTCAAACAACAACATGTAGAGCTCACCAAAATAATGTTGTGTAACGGTAAATGTTAGTCAACGAACAGTAATGCATTACTAAAACCCATGACACGATACCTAAGAGCTTTTCTAAAATTATTTTAAAATGCCTTCAACCCTATATTAAACACCCAGTTCACAAGACTCATAACTGCAATGTTATGGTCAAACAAAACAAAATCTATATTTCAAAACAAACAAGTGGTTTAGTCAATGTATACTGGAAAAAGTTTTATAAACACTCAAGTCCACAAAAATAATTAAATTAGTAACTGTCAGGTTGACCGAGTGGTTATGGTGTTTGACTTAAGTTCAAATTTTCTGTACAAGAAAGTAAGGGTTCGAATCCCTTACCTGATATAACTATTACCTCAACATGGCTTGACCACATCGTATTATTGTGTACTCGGTACACAAACCATAGATAGAGTGTATTGTTTAAGGTCACTCTCTTTGCGAACATAGTCAGAGGCTGTTGATGGTTAACAATTGCATTAATAGTGGGACATAGGGATAGCAATTAAGAAAAACAGACAATACCCATACACTATTTTTATTTATTTAATGTAAGTACTTGTACAATAGTTATATACAAACTACAACTCTCTTTTGTCTATTACTATCTAGTCCTTTTCGATCCACTTGCATAACAAGGCAGATGACTTTGTAGTTCAGCTCCTTAAAACAACAACAACACTACCTCTTGCATAGTCTGTGATGTTGATGACTCTTGAGGCGTGGAAGATGGATACAACATAACTTTTACAACAGGGGTTAAACGTTGCTCAACAAACAATGCACTATTTTGAGTAGCAACATCTTTCTCTTGTACTAACTTATTAGCATTCTGATGATTTTTTGCCAGCACCATCAGTGTTTTGTCTGGAGCACTTCATTGATGATCACTCACACTTAAAACCACACCATTTCTACTTTTCATATTGCCTCGGCATCTTGTTGACCTCTGGTTTGAGCATCGCCAGAATATTATTCCTTTTACATTTTGTCGTCTATAGTTATAAGAGTAGCCTTTATAGAGTACACGTTGTTTACCTCGGTTAGTTGTAGTAAGTTCCATAGTAGTAACTAACCTGTTAGTATCATTTGCACACTACAAAGGTTATCTCTGTTCTGGTAATAGAATTATTTAGCGTTGGCTTTTATATTTAATATGTACAGTTAAAAGTGATAGAAAAGTGGTAGAAACGTGGTAGCAAAGTGGTAGACAAGTGGTAGACAATTGGTAACATAGTGGTAGAAAAGTGGTATCAAAGTGGTAGCAAAGTGGTAGAAAAGTGGTAGAAAAGTGGTAGAAAAGTAGTAGAAAAGTGGTAGCAAAGTGGTAGAAAAGTGGTAGCAAACTAGAAAAGTGGTAGAAAAGTGGCAGAAGAGTAGTAGAAAAGTGGTAGCAAAGTGGTAGCAAAGTGGTAGAAAAGTGGTAGCAAACTAGAAAAGTGGTAGCAAAGTGGCAGAAAAGTAGTAGAAAAGTGGTAGCAAAGTGGTAGAAAAGTGGTAGCAAACTAGAAAAGTGGTAGCAAAGTGGTAGCAAAGTGGTAGAAAATATTACATGTATTGATAAGAAATAGTTTCAGCGGTTACATGGATTCATTACACTATAATTTTAGCATCACGAAGCTCATTTTCTATATCCAAAAGTTCTTCCTCATATTTAGTATGACCAGCCTGTTTACAGGTATGCAAGTACTGAAGCCGCTGGATTAGCTTATTGGGATTGTTCCAGTAAACAAATTTAACAAATGATTTTTTTGGGTGTAAACCATTATCATCATCATCATCATCATCATCATAATCATCATCATCATCATGGTTATCATCATCAATATAATTATCATCAATATAATCATCATCACTATTACTATCTAATCCTTTTTGTTCATCTTGCAATGCAACAACCTTTGGCATAGTTTGTGTTGTCTTTGATAGTGTTAGAGGTTTCTTAGACGTTAACGACTGTCCTAACATGTCTTTTTCAGGAGATAATAAATGCTCTTTAACAAACAGAGCACAATCTTGAGCCACACTATTTTTTTCTTGGTTTTGATTTTTTACCTTGGTTAGAGTATTTTGTCCATTTAAATGAGTATTATTTTGAGATTTACAATGATGATCGATTGAAATAAGTATGTTGGAGCCTTTTGTTTTAATCATTCCTCGACACTTTTTAGATCGTTGTTTCGAACAGCACCAAATAACAGTTCCATTTTTATTAGTTCTTTTTACAATATATGCATATCCTTTATAGTAAGCACATGGCTTACCATAGCTAGTCGTTGATACTTCCATGTCAACTGTTAAGCATAAACTAATTTCTAGTAAAGTTAACTCGATAATAAAAATGATAGTTTGTAGTATGTGCAGTTTAAAGTAAGAGCAAAAGTGAGAGTCAAATGGTAGAAAAGTGTTAGCAAAGTGATGGAAGAGTGGTAGCAGTTTATAGTAGTCATGTTCTTTTTTTTTTACCAGAATGTGATTTGAGTAAATGTAATTTCTAAACCTTAGCAGTGAGTAGTCAGTTAGTCTTGGTTCAGACAAGCGTAAACAGTTCTCCAATGAATCAGAGATCAAGTTTTTCATTATGAAACAGTTGTGTAACCAATTAGGTATCGGTACTTGATAGCTTCACACATGAACAAAAATTCCAACATATCGACGGTCCCAAGTAGTAACATTGTAACTCACTTTTTTAAGGTTTTGAGTTAAGTTAACCAATGAACTAACATTGAAATTGTCTATCATTTAAGCCATAAAAAATAGTATGTTTGCAATTGAAAAAAGAAAGTTATTTCCAAAAATATTAATATTGTAACAGTAACCAGATCCTATGTTACAGGTATTAACATTGTATCTTGAGTTACAATTATACTACTCGAAGCTTTTCATTGTTGTGTAACATTGTTGAATTTTAAATTATATTGTTAGTTTTGTTTTATCGTGTTTCCTACACTGCTACAACATACGAATAGCGCTTCTATTGTTTTGCCTCCAATTCACAGCTGATGGTCTGCAAATGGATGCTAAAGAAGCTTGCATTGCATCCTCTTTGTCATTATTTCTAAGTGTTCTTTAAGTGAAACCATGAGTGATTTTAGTTCCCGCACAAGAAAAATGGTGCAAATGACACTGAATATCGTCGAAAATAAGGAAATAATTAGTTTAGGTAAGTGTTTTTGGTATTATAATAATAACAACCTCAATTACTGTTGTTGTTATTAACAGCTTCATTCTTTAAATTTTAATTAGAGGAAATAATATTTCACTGAATTGCCTACAGATTCATTGCTTGTGTAAGTTTTATCTGCAGTCGTTACTCCATGTTATTAATAATCCTTTTTTTATTTTAACATCTCAATCGCAGTATCATCGTACTTTCTCAATGAGGATTCTACAGTGGGAAGTTCTGTCCCTTCTACAAGCAATAATGCTGCCCCCATGACATATAATGAAGGTGTGTTGATTACTTCTATGCTGTAAAATGGACTTTAGTGAAGTAGGAGAAATGATTTGAATTTAATATACCTAATGTATATTTATGAAGTCCTTATCTATTTTTCTTTACAGGTCAATACCACGTAATTTCCAACGTAAACCCGTTGTCAGATATTTACAGTGAGGACTGGACTATAGTCTCCTTCCCTCCTACAGTTAATGTTGTATCGAGAAAGCCATCTGAAGGTAAATTTCATTGTACATATTCACTAATTAGAGCGTTAAGCTATGAAGTGAATGTTATTTCTTACCATGAGGCACTGAGATCACTAGAAATTTATTTCAGCGAATTTTATTATTCACAGACGCAGGAGAAAGCCCTAATCCATTACCAGATACCTTGAAGAACACTTCCATACAAGACAGTGAGCCGAGTGACCAGAGTACATCTTTAGATGTAAGTACGTCTTCGAATACAACCTTTGATAACAATGAAAATAAAATAAGAAAGAGTAGAAAAGTTCCAAAGAAAGACACCCCAGGAAGGAAACGTCCAAGGAATGTGAATAATTGGAAGGTAGAACAATGCAAAAAAGCTAGAGGTATGGGACAGTCGTATGTAAGTCGCAATACTGGTAAAACTGTACCAGCCAGAGAACTACGACCAGGTTGTGGTGTGACATGTCGTTACAGCTGTAAAGTTAGGATTAATAATGAAGAGAGATTGCAATTATTCGGTAAATTCTGGAGTATTGAAAGTCATACACGTAAATGGGATTTCATTGCTCGATGTGTTACAAAACTAGACAAAAAGCAACAAACCGTGAAAGGGAATTCTAGAAGAAAATGTAGCTTACTCTACTCATTTGAAGTCAACGGAAAATTTGTGAAAGTATGCAAAACAATGTTTCTTCATACTTTAGGCATAAACGATATGTGGGTCATGTCCGCTCTAAATAAGGTCGATAGTTCTGGATCTGGTGCTATTTCCCCAGACAAAAGAGGAAAACATGTCAATAGAGGTAGGCAAATTATAAAACATTCTATAAAAGAAAGTGTAAGAGCCCACGTTGCTTCCATTCCTGTTGTTGAATCCCACTAGTTGAGGAAAGAAACTAATCGTAAATATTTTGAAGAAGGGCTGTCTATAGGGAAACTCTTTAAGTTGTATGAAGAATGGGCAAAGAAAATGGGATACCAGGAACTCGCAACTGCCCGCCAATATAGAGACATATTTGTATCAGAATTCAATATAGGTTTTTTTTATACCTAAGAAGGATCAATGTGAGTTATGCAACCTTTACAGAAATTCAGATCAAGAACAGAAGAACGACCTACAAACAGCATATGAAACTCACCGTACAGTCACAGAATTTCTCAGGGAAGTTAAGGAAAAAGAGAAAATGAGAGCGATTGATGATCCTACTGTAGGTGTAGCTTGTTTTGATTTACAAAAAGTTCTAGTAACACCACAAAGTGAAGTAAGTTTGTTTTATTACAAACGAAAATATTTGACTTACAACTTCACTGTATATGACTTGTCTAAGCATGAAGGTTACTGTTACGTTTGGCATGAATCGATAGGGAAAAAGGGAAGCAATGAAATTGGAAGTTTTTTAATGAGTTTTATGGAAACTAAAATTGAAAAAGGTGTTAAGGAATTCGTATTATTTTCAGATAACTGCATGGTCAAAACCTTAATCGAAATGTGTATGCTATGTTTTCGTTGATTGCTGATAAATATAAAGTAAACATCACCCAGAGGTTCCTTCAGAAAGGACACACGCAAAATGAAGGCGATTCTATGCATGCCCGAATTGAAAGGGCAAAGAAGGGCATCACTGTCTACACTCCCGATCAATGGATTATGCTAATTAAAACTGCAAAACTTAACGGTAAGGCATATATAGTAAAATAAATAACTCAAGACGATATTTTTGATCTGAAGGCACTTTTAAAATTAGATAATAGGAACTGGTCGCATTATGCAGATGGTGAACAAGTTCAGTGGAATAAGGTCAACGAAGTTCAGATAAATGCAGAAAATCCTACATTACTCCGCGTAAAAACTGACCACCTAAGTCCAGAAGTAAAAACAATGGATTTGTATAGTAAACATTGTGGTAGAAGAACAACATGCTATAATCTAAAATGTGCATTTTCAAAACCATTGCCCATTACAAAAGATAAGTACCGTGACTTAATGTCACTTTGTACTTCTGGACATATCCCAGCATGCTACAGACCCTTCTATGAAAACCTAAGCTACAAATAGAAAAGAAAGAGAAAATGAATATTTTGTTAGGTTTAATCACTATTAAATGATTAATTGTTGCAATTATCTTTTATCATTGTTTGTTTTATTTCAGGTCAAAATTTTATCTTTCTTACTGTGTAAAGTAGTTCTGTATCTTAAAAATTCCATGAGCATCTGCTATTTCATGTGTTTGTTGAAATTGTACCAGTCAGTTTTTATTCAATTGTAGTTATCATTATGTGTAATTTGTAATTTCATTTCATTTTTCATTTAAATCCATTTATTACCTTTGTATTATGCTTAAAATAATAGAATGTCAAATAATTAAGTATTGAATATTCAATAATTTTAAGTGTATGTTAGAGATGAATAATTAAATAATGATACCTATGTTGAAACAGAATGTACAATGAAACTTATTTAAATAATTGTCAAATTTTTATACATTTTACTAGTATTATCATTGTAACTCAACATACAATGTTCATATTTTGAATCATTTAGGATCTGATTATTGTATCTCATGTAATTCTGTAATAAACAATTAAAATATATCAAAAATTGAATATATTGTTGTCCTTCTGTCCAACATCAACAATAAATTGTAAAATCAACAATAAGTAGTTTCCTTGATTTGCAAGGAACGTGAAAATATTTAAAGTGCCATATCTCAAAACATTGAGTTTTGAGATACAATGTTACTACTTGGGACCGTCGATATCTGACATGAATTACATGATTTGAAAGTTGACAAAGAATATCCAATCAACCATTGTAGTTGCAATGTCAAACACAAAGACAAAATCAGCGTGAACTTTTATGTTACAGGAAATTTCTATGAAATAGACTATGCAGAAAATTTGGAAATACACATCAGAAGTTTGCAACACCATCCTTCTAGCCTATATAAATTATCGACATGGAAAGTGTGCACTGCCCCTAACATTAAACCAATTTATCAATAACGCAAGTCAACAATCAAAACATTTTGTGTTGAGTCTATCATTTAATGCATATATTCTGTCTACATTGAACAGTAACAAAAAACGCCATTCATAATTAATTAAGTTTGCTTTAATTCTTAATGTAATGATAAATACATATTTAAAGTTTTGGCTGACTGTTCAGGGTGAATCGGCTTTGAACACATAAGAGAGGGAATATTTTAAGACTTAACCTCAGCTCACCTAACATAACCTAAATTTACCTAACCTAACCTTGTCATATAGGTAAGAAACGGGTCAAGCTATGCTTTCGACTACCGAGTTTCAGCTACTTTTCAAGGTTACTCTCCCGAACATTGCCGGAGACTGCTGATAAACACCTATGTTCCCACGGCGGCGGCGCGCAACGACTTACATGACGCGCTTCCCCCTTTTCATTGATCCCTGTTGATTTGTCCCTTTGGACTGGTCCCTGTTGACTAGCCCCTTTGGAAGGTCCGTTTTTGAATGGAGTAATCTTTGACGGGTCCCTGTGGACAGGTCCTTTTGGCTGATCCCTTTGAACCGGACCCTTTGACATAATTTGGATAATTGCATGGGCCAGTCCATAGGTACCAGTCCAAAGGGACGGGTTCAAAGGGATCAGCCAAAAGGACCTGTCCACAGGGACCCGTCAAAAATTACTCCATTCATAAAAAGCCCTTCCAAAGGGGCTAGTCAAAAGGGACCAGTCCAAAGGGACAAATCAACAGGGATCAATGAAAAGGGGGAAGCGCGTCATGTAAGTCGTTGCGCGCCGCCGCCGTGGGAACATAGGTGTTTATCAGCAGTCTCCGGCAATGTTCGGGAGAGTAACCTTGAAAAGTAGCTGAAACTCGGTAGTCGAAAGCATAGCTTGACCCGTTTCTTACCTATATGACAAGGTTAGGTTAGGTAAATTTAGGTTATGTTAGGTGAGCTGAGGTTAAGTCTTAAAATATTCCCTCTCTTATGTGTTCAAAGCCGATTCACCCTGAACAGTCAGCCAAAACTTTAAATATGTATTTATCATTACATTAAGAATTAAAGCAAACTTAATTAATTATGAATGGCGTTTTTTGTTACTGTTCAATGTAGACAGAATATATGCATTAAATGATAGACTCAGCACAAAATGTGTTGATTGTTGACTTGCGTTATTGATAAATTGGTTTAATGTTAGGGGCAGTGCACACTTTCCATGTCGATAATTTATATAGGCTAGAAGGATGGTGTTGCAAACTTCTGATGTGTATTTCCAAATTTCCTGCATAGTCTATTTCATAGAAATTTCCTGTAACTTAAAAGTTCATGCTGATTTTGTCTTTGTGTTTGACATTGCAACTACAATGGTTGATTGGATATTCTTTGTCAACTTTCAAATCATGTAATTCATGTCAGATATGTTGGAATTTTTGTTCATGTGTGAAGCTATCAAGTACCGATACCTAATTGGTTACACAACTGTTTCATAATGAAAATCTTGATATCTGATTCATTGGAGAACTGTTTACGCTTGTCTGAACCAAGACTAACTGACTACTCACTGCTAAGGTTTAGAAATTACATTTACTCAAATCACATTCTGGTAAAAAAAAGATCATGACTACTATAAACTGCTACCACTCTTCCACCACTTTGCTAACACTTTTCTACCATTTGACTCTCACTTTTGCTCTTACTTTAAACTGCACATACTACAAACTATCATTTTTATTATCGAGTTAACTTTACTAGAAATTAGTTTATGCTTAACAGTTGACATGGAAGTATCAACGACTAGCTATGGTAAGCCATGTGCTTACTATAAAGGATATGCATATATTGTAAAAAGAACTAATAAAAATGGAACTGTTATTTGGTGCTGTTCGAAACAACGATCTAAAAAGTGTCGAGGAATGATTAAAACAAAAGGCTCCAACATACTTATTTCAATCGATCATCATTGTAAATCTCAAAATAATACTCATTTAAATGGACAAAATACTCTAACCAAGGTAAAAAATCAAGACCAAGAAAAAAATAGTGTGGCTCAAGATTGTGCTCTGTTTGTTAAAGAGCATTTATTATCTCCTGAAAAAGACATGTTAGGACAGTCGTTAACGTCTAAGAAACCTCTAACACTATCAAAGACAACACAAACTATGCCAAAGGTTGTTGCATTGCAAGATGAACAAAAAGGATTAGATAGTAATAGTGAAGATGATTATATTGATGATAATTATATTGATGATGATAACCATGATGATGATGATGATTATGATGATGATGATGATGATGATGATAATGGTTTACACCAAAAAAAAATCATTTGTTAAATTTGTTTACTGGAACAATCCCAATAAGCTAATCCAGCGGCTTCAGTACTTGCATACCTGTAAACAGGCTGGTCATACTAAATATGAGGAAGAACTTTTGGATATAGAAAATGAGCTTCGTGATGCTAAAATTATAGTGTAATGAATCCATGTAACCGCTGAAACTATTTCTTATCAATACATGTAATATTTTCTACCACTTTGCTACCACTTTGCTACCACTTTTCTAGTTTGCTACCACTTTTCTACCACTTTGCTACAACTTTTCTACTACTTTTCTGCCACTTTGCTACCACTTTTCTAGTTTGCTACCACTTTGCTACCACTTTGCTACCACTTTTCTACTACTTTTCTGCCACTTTTCTACCACTTTTCTAGTTTGCTACCACTTTTCTACCACTTTGCTACCACTTTTCTACTACTTTTCTACCACTTTTCTACCACTTTTCTACCACTTTGCTACCACTTTGATACCACTTTTCTACCACTATGTTACCAATTGTCTACCACTTGTCTACCACTTTGCTACCACGTTTCTACCACTTTTCTATCACTTTTAACTGTACATATTAAATATAAAAGCCAACGCTAAATAATTCTATTACCAGAACAGAGATAACCTTTGTAGTGTGCAAATGATACTAACAGGTTAGTTACTACTATGGAACTTACTACAACTAACCGAGGTAAACAACGTGTACTCTATAAAGGCTACTCTTATAACTATAGACGACAAAATGTAAAAGGAATAATATTCTGGCGATGCTCAAACCAGAGGTCAACAAGATGCCGAGGCAATATGAAAAGTAGAAATGGTGTGGTTTTAAGTGTGAGTGATCATCAATGAAGTGCTCCAGACAAAACACTGATGGTGCTGGCAAAAAATCATCAGAATGCTAATAAGTTAGTACAAGAGAAAGATGTTGCTACTCAAAATAGTGCATTGTTTGTTGAGCAACGTTTAACCCCTGTTGTAAAAGTTATGTTGTATCCATCTTCCACGCCTCAAGAGTCATCAACATCACAGACTATGCAAGAGGTAGTGTTGTTGTTGTTTCAAGGAGCTGAACTACAAAGTCATCTGCCTTGTTATGCAAGTGGATCGAAAAGGACTAGATAGTAATGGACAAAAGAGAGTTGTAGTTTGTATATAACTATTGTACAAGTACTTACATTAAATAAATAAAAATAGTGTATGGGTATTGTCTGGTTTTCTTAATTGCTATCCCTATGTCCCACTATTAATGCAATTGTTAACCATCAACAGCCTCTGACTATGTTCGCAAAGAGAGTGACCTTAAACAATACACTCTATCTATGGTTTGTGTACCGAGTACACAATAATACGATGTGGTCAAGCCATGTTGAGGTAATAGTTATATCAGGTAAGGGATTCGAACCCTTACTTTCTTGTACAGAAAATTTGAACTTAAGTCAAACACCATAACCACTCGGTCAACCTGACAGTTACTAATTTAATTATTTTTGTGGACTTGAGTGTTTATAAAACTTTTTCCAGTATACATTGACTAAACCACTTGTTTGTTTTGAAATATAGATTTTGTTTTGTTTGACCATAACATTGCAGTTATGAGTCTTGTGAACTGGGTGTTTAATATAGGGTTGAAGGCATTTTAAAATAATTTTAGAAAAGCTCTTAGGTATCGTGTCATGGGTTTTAGTAATGCATTACTGTTCGTTGACTAACATTTACCGTTACACAACATTATTTTGGTGAGCTCTACATGTTGTTGTTTGAGTCGTCAGTCTTTTGACTGGTTTGATGCAGATCTCCATGCCTCCCTGCCCTGAACGAAACGTCTCATCTCTATATAACTACCACACCCTACATTCAAGGCTATCTGTTTAACATATTATAACCTTGGATCCCCCCTACAAGCTCTTGGGTTCAATTCCTAGATTTAACACAAACTTTTAAAAGTGGTATGACAACTAAAACTAGTCTACTCAGTCTCGAGTGGTCCAAATAAGTAGAGAGGGTTTGATTCACACCTCAACCATAGAGCACCATGTTTTTTTATTTTAAATAATGATAGCCATTTGTTCAATTTCACATTTCACACATTGCAATTTGTCAATTTTCCATTTGCATTTTTAAAAATGACAGTTTGATGTTTTTCAATTTCATGATATGGAAACATGGATTTTTCCATTTTCATATTTACACATTTGTCAATTTCCCATTGCATATATTTTCTTAAATGCCCGTTTAAGGTTTTTAAATTTTGTCTATATGGAAACATGGATTTTCCATTTTGCTGTTTACAAATTTTTTATATATTTATTTTGTGTGTATGTTGGAAAACGATATTTCCAAAACAAGATTTTTTAATTTTCATTTTATGATTTTGTAAATGATCTTAATGTGTGTGCTTGACCATGGCAATAATACAGTCTATCTATGTGTTAGCGGAACCATAGAGGCTTATTACTACTGCAAGTAAGAATGTTTTACAAAAAACGACTATCTACCACTGCATTTGAAAAACAAAACGATTGAAAAAAATCTATTTTCCATTCATATATAAGTGCTAATTCTCCCTCTCCCCACCCTACCTCAGCGTATTTTCTCTGGTCAAACAACCAATGCTACCCACACACACACACAAGCTTTCTATATATCTCTCTATATATATGTTTTCTCTTGTCCACGAGATAAAAATTATGGTTGCTGGATTGTATCCTGCACTGTTTATGCGACATACCTTTGCCAGTTCATAAAACCGTTAGGTATTTCTCTACACATAGCGATTTTACCACTGCTCTACCTACGCCTTTTGCTTGTTTGGCTTTCTTACAGTCTAGTATGTGATACGAAGCATTAACTGTATGTCAAACCCAGTCCACGTTTGTATTTGTAATCTAAGTAATAATTTGAAAAGAGACAAGTGTAATCAGTTTTAAACATTATCTCTGCTTTTATTTGTTTGTTTATGACATGCATATTAACCTAAAATCAAACCCTAGTCTACCTTAGTGAAAGGCTAACAGTTTAACCACTGCGTCACCATACCTTTTTCCTTAGTTTGATTCGTTCTAGGCCTTAGAGCTAGAAATCGAGTTAAGATCTCCAGTGAAAGAGGCACATGTGCTCACCACTATAGCACGTAATGTTTAGCTGGTAACATTAGACAACCGAAAATGATTGTATTTCTGTTAGCCAAACATTTCTGTCATTTACCTACTGTGTGAGCTCTGCCAGCAAGACAGTTTAGTTTAGAACAAGTGTGTGTGAGTTTGTGTGTATAGATTATTAGCCTCAGGTATTTAAAGCTTGTTGTGTGTAGCGACCATCTTGTCCCAGTAACCACTGAGCAAGTTTTAACAGTCAACCCATAATAACTACATAGGATAGTTGTGTGTGTGCATTAGCATCATGCACTAGCTTTACCTTACCCTCTATAGGTAGAGCGTTATCCCTTTCCCTTCTGACATTACCAATGACCACATTCACCCACAAGTTTTACACTTAAACCATTGGCTTGTTTTTGATTAAGTTTGGTTCGGTTTGGTTGGGTTTGATTCAACTTGGTTCAGTTTAGTTCAATGTAGTCACTATTTTGGATTTTAGCTATCTTCTTTAACCAATCAATTAAAGATTGTCTACTCTTATTTCTTGAATCGATAAATCAGATTTTGTATACACCATTTGTCATTTATTATCCCATACCTACAACCTATACTCTCTCTGTACTGCAGTTTGATCTGAAAACAAGTTCCAATGGTGAAAGATTTGTCAGTCACCATACATGTAGCCTACAATAATTCTTTCACTACCTAGCTATGTTTCATCACTCACTGTAAACATTTCACATGTCCATATCCGAATATAAGTTTATAAAACTCAGGTCGATGACCTTGATGTATTGGGTATTTTTGGGTAAATTCATTAGCCATGGGAAAGGGTTGACCATTCTAAGTCCTATGACACCTCACATGTTGATATCCGATTATTAGTTTATAAAATCTCAGGTCAATGACCTTGCTGTTTTGAATTTTTGAGGTAAATTCATTGGTCATGGGAAAGGGTTAACCATTCGTAGACCTATGACACCTCACTTGACCCTCTCTACTGATAAGTTTATAAAATCTTAGGTCAATGACCTTGCTGTTTTGGGTATTTTGGGTAAATTCGTTGGTCATGGAAAAGGGTTGGCCATCCTGAGTCTTGTGACACCTCACTTGTCCCTCTCTGATTATTAGTTGATAAAATCTTAGGTTAATGACCTTGCTGTTTCGGGTATTTTGGGTAAATTCATTGGTCATGGAAAAGGGTTGGCCATCCTGAGTCTTGTGACACCTCACTTGGCCCTCTCTGATTATTAGTTGATAAAATCTTAGGTTAATGACCATGCTGTTTTTTTTTTGGTAAATTCATTGGTCATGGGGAGGGGTTGACCATTTTAAGTCCTATGACACCTCACTTGACCCTCTGTGATTATTAGTTAGCGAGATATTATCGAAAGTGCAGTTAGGCCCTTTTGACAAAAAAATGAATATTACATTCAAAAACAGGGCGTCACCCCAAGTCCAACGACCCCTCATACAAGTCCCTAGCTTTCTTAGTTCATAAGATATTAAAAAGCCGATGACCTATTAGTTTTCGGATCTTTGGTTAATTTGTAAAAAAAACGTATCTATAAATCATTATTCAAAAAGCCCGACCTCTTACAAAAAAACCAATTGCGCATTCGTAAAACAAAAAACAAAAATGATAAATCATAGCGGCATTCAGTTGTATGCATGCACTTTATGTGGAACGAGTTTAATTTCATATTGGCATACAAACTCCCACATGTTGCACATGGAAAGCGACTTTTACCTAAAAATTATTATTTCACCCCTAGTAGGGGTAGATTTTATTTTTGAGTGGAAATAAGTTATCCATAGGAAAGGGGTTGTCTGCCGGAGTAATTTGACTACTTGTACATGTCTCTAGCCTTATTCCCACCACTGTCAAAACAGGTTGTGACTTGTTAGCTCTTATCGTGCACGTGCACATGTTTACACTTGTGTGTTAGGTCATATTACACATGAACCTGCATTTTCTCACGTATGAACCAAAACAGGATGTGACTTGATTCACAAGGAGGACGGTAATAAAGTCATCTCACACGTGTTCACATGTATTTCGTCACTTTCCCTTCATATCGTTATCCCATTATAGTAGTGGGGGTTAGTGAACAACGTCAGTTCTACACACACAAATGTAGTTAGGCCCTTTAATATAATTTAAATAAAATCATGAGCCAGTCCATAGGGATCAGGCCAAAGGGGCCCGTCCATAGGGATCAGTCCAAAGGGACAAGGACTCGTCCACAAGGACTTGTCCACAAGGACTCGTCCACAAGGACTCGTCCACAATGACCTGTCAACAATGACCTGTCCTCAAGGGCTTGTCCACAAGGACTCGTCCACAAGGACCTGTCAACAATAACCCATCAACAGGGGCCCCGACAGCAGGGGGGCTCGTCAACAATAACAGGGGCTCTCACCTCAAGGCCTAACATGCCCCTCTTTGATTATTGGTTTGCAGAACAACGTTACATTCCATATCGGCATTCAAACTCTCACATGTTGCAATTGGAAAGAGAGATTCTCTAAAAAAATATCAATTTCACCCTCTAGTAGGGGTAGGTTTTATTATGGGGTGGAAATATGTTGTCCAATGGAAAGGGGGTGTTCGCCTGAGTAATTTGACACCTCGTACAAGTCTCTAGCCTGATTGGTTCGCGAGATATTGCCATTTTAGTATTCCAGCGGTGGCGGTGGCGGTGGCATTAGAACCGATCAAAACAGACTACTTATAAATATTCATATGGACGTTCCTCGCAATTTAACCATCCTAGTGCAGTGAAACTTGGTACAGTAAATGCTTATACGAAAATGTTAATCCACTGGCATCTAATTTATTTCAATTGTTTCCATAACCAGAAGATGGCAGCTGTACGAAATTGTAAAGCCTCCTTGTAACTTCTTGTGTCCTAGTCATGCGATTGAAGTTTGAATGCTACGCGTACACAATAATCTTCATGTAACAGTACATAACTCTAGGACCTACATATATAAAATCCAACATGGCGACCATCCGAAATATTTAGTCGGTTCTCAATATCTACGAATCTATTACAAACTGAAATTTTGTATGTAGATAGAGGTCATTAACATAAGTAGGATATATGAAAATAGGCTGTAGAGTTCTTCACGGAACTACTTGTTTCTCTTTGTGAGGGGCTATGCGATCGATATCATGTGGAAAAATGCAAGAAAAGAAATATCCTTGCCAAATTTTGTAGTGCCTGAAGTGACTTAATGTAATGTAATTTATTATTTATGGCCGTTGGCTGCATTTAATTTGTTATGAAAAGTTTGAAAGAAGTCGAAAATAATTGTACTTCTAGCGAGAGGTGAAGATTTATAGCGTCAATTGATGCTACGCCTGAGCAGTAGAACTGTGTCGCACATTTTTCATCAGGAGTATACTCATTTCTCCTTAAATTATCCCCAATCGTCTATGGCACTTAGCACCGTTATAATTCTCATTCTACTGCTTTTAAGCGTAAGAGTTGAATATGCGACCAGCATCAGAACTCAACCCCGAATATCCAGTATTCCGAATAGGTATGCAAATCAAATGACACGCAGTGATCTTACACTGTACAAAAGAATGGGGATAGACTGATTCTACACACAACAACAAAATCTACATACCACAAACACCGGGCACCAATGGAACTATCTCAGCTATTCACGATCCCAAAAAAAGTCTGGTTGGTTGGTTGGTTCCTTAGTTTAGGAGCTGCGACAACGCAGTCTTGTAGCCCCGTGTACTTTGTATGCGTGTAGAATCTGTCTAATAAACGGTGTTAGTTGTGATGGATGTATTAGTGTGAGTTATTCGTTTTAATTCAAGTAAGGAGTGCAGACGATAATATTTCAAGTAGTTCCTACTCTTGCTACCAAATGCTACCGTCCACGACACGTAGCTTGCGGACTTAACTACTAGATGGCATAGCAGTCAGCACCTGGCGGCGAACTTTGGAACTAATATAACGTTATCAATTCTAACCTACAAAGTTTGGCTTCACACAAGTGTAGTTAGTGGAAGGTTCTTTTTCACACCATAAATCTATGACATGGGACCACCGGCTTTATTTCCCGTCTGAAGGAAGGCATACTGCGAGATTTTTAGCGCTCTTAAAAAATCCAACGACATCGGCCGGGTTAACAAAAAAACAAGTCTCATAATGAATGAACGATAATGTTGCCACATCGCTGTGGCACATTACATACTTCCCCCTGCAACCCCCGTACTTTATGCCCCAAGGACGTGTTTATATTGCCCTTCAATCTCTCTATCGGTTTGGATTCTATTTAATGTTTACAGCCTACACGACGTCCAAGGAATCGCAACACCATGGATATGAAATCACTACACGCTCGCACCAGCACAGTAAAAAATAATCCTCAACGGACACAGATAAAACCACAGGAAAGAGGAGATAGCATTGTTGATCGGTTTTTGCCCTGTAAACTAGGGCTGTGAGCAAAAACCGTAGAAATGGCAATTTTCTACGAGCTGAACATATCTAATAATTTCCCAGCAAGCATGAAAAAGCCCTCACCTAAAATGACGAGGGGGTGGAAAGGAAAAGCTATGGCCTGGACGCCAAGTGAAAGGACAGCTAGGAAGTTAGTGAGTGAGAATGGTGTGAGCGACCGGTGCAATGGGTGAAGACACTAGTCTGGAACCAGGATCGAGACCCCGATGAGTGCCCACTGCCATAGCTAATATCCAACACGCGAATAAGTACTTTCGTTGTTCTAAATCTAGTTTGGAACAACCTTCCCGTCAACATTAAATGTAGAAATGTGAATATCGCTAAATGTTATCTGAAAAAGTACATGCGGTGAGAAAATGTATGAATATGTGGAAGAATGATTGAGTGAGTGAAAGTATGACTGAATGAGAAATAACTAAATGTACATATGTCAAAATGTTATACTTCCTTGCTTCCTTTGTTAATGTGAATATTGTTGTACAATTTTCACTGTACACAGGTCATACCTTTTCCGCTGGCCGTCCATAAATTCTGTTGAGGTTTGTGGAAAACTAGCAGTAGTTCCCGGCTTCGTCCGGTGGATTTATTTCATAGCTGAATGTTACGTCCCCCCCACAACCTCCACCACCACCACATAGAGTTATATTTAAAAAAAAAAACTGTTAAGTTAGTTTAAGTATCATGTGCCAGTTCTGTAGTAGTATTCATTATCATCCATAAAATATTCAGGTCATTTTCCCGTAATGATAATAATGATAATAATGAATAGGGATACGGCTATTTACTAACTACAGCACTGACACAAGTAAGTTACAAACGAATTTTTTTAAATGATTAGAAAGAGGAGTAAGTGAAGAAATAATCACAACACTTCGGAAAACTTTGGCTCTCCCGAGCTCCTGAGGTAACAATAGTATCATTTATCGCCACATGGCGATCATCGATAAGGTTCGGAATAATTGAAGATAAATTAGAAAGCACCAACGCTTATTTCAGCAGATAACCTCAATATACTGCACCATCACCACCGCAATTATACAGAGGCATAATATTTTCATGATGATAACGGTTTTAAGGGACCTAAGAAATATTTTTGTTCTAATTACTCCCCATGACTGCAATTTATAAACAGCGCAACATGCATCTATTTTCTCAATTCTGCACTAGAACACTGGTTGGGGTGACGCGGTGCAGCCTGAATTGCCAGTCAACAATAGACTTATTAAAATACTCTTACAGTTACATTCTTACGGACATGAATGGTTCTAGGGCCTTAATATGTGGTTTTCAAGTTGATTTTGTCTGTTATTCTAAATGTAGGAAATGAAGAGCGTTGTCCAAAATATCGAGTGGACAGTGTTACCAGCAGGGTTTCAAAGTGTGTGTAAAATGTGGTGCAATTAGGAGCAACGGTGTAGATTTGTGATAAAGGGCCTGAATGCAGGGAATGGAATGGTCTGTCCGAAATTTAAAGTGGAGAGTGTCACCCGTAGGGTTCCAAAGGGTAGGTATACAAAATGTGGTTCAGATCGGTGAAACGGTGTAGATTTGTGCCAAAGGGCCTAAATGCAGGGAATGGAGTGGTCTGTCCGAAATTGCAAGCAGACAGTGTTACTCGTCAGGTCCCAAAGAATAAGTATGTAAAATTTGGTTCAGATCGGTGAAACGGTGTAGATTTGTGCCAAATGCCTAAATGCAGGGAATGGAGTGGCCTGTCCGAAATTTCATGCAGACAGTGTTACTCGCAGGGTTCCAAAGGGTAAGTATACAAATTTTGGTTCAGATCGGTGAAAAGGTGCAGATTTGTGCCAAAGAGCCTAAATGCAGGGAATGGGCTGGTCTGTCATAAATTTTATGTAGACAGTGTTACTCGCAGGGTTCCAAAGGGTAAGTATACAAATGTTGGTTCAAATCGGTGAAACGGTGTACGTGTCACTAACCATAACGCCAGCGCATGCTGATAAAGATGTTCGGGAGCGCTTGTTCTTCCGACTTACTGAACAAAAATCAATATTTAAGGTTACCTGAGATGTGTAGCCTGATGCTACATAGCCTAAACTATTCCTCTTGAACCTGGCTATCATATACAAAAATAATTTTTCGAAGCCGACTGGTAATTCCAGAGATTATCACGTTTAAACAAACGAACAAACAAATAAACAAACAAAAACTCTTCAGCTTTATTGTATTAAGTATAGATTCGAGTAAATAAATGATGAATTAGTAAATTAATGACATTGTGGTGTTTGAAGCCATATTTTCAGTGTTGCCTTAGTAAACAAGAGTTTAGTGCTTTTCAGTCGGTCAACACGAATGTACCCAAAAAGAGATGGGTTATGCCCTAATCCTGAAATAAATTACAATTGTATTTTTAATCTCATGTAATTTATTTCAGGATTAGGCCATAACCCATCTCTTTTTGGGTACATTCGTGTTGACCGACTAAAAGCACTAAACTCTTATAAATTAATGAATTTTATTCCTTCCACATGACCCCAAAAAAACTATCTTTGGAATCGGCTATGTCCTATTACAAGGCACCATTCCGGAATTTGCCAGGAGTAAAAATGACAAACCACGGAAAACCATTTGAAGTACGCCTGACGCTGGGATTCTAACGCACTCGTCTTCCGAATCGGAGACAGCCAAGCGCCATGATCCTACGCCCTGGCACTGGTAGTCACAATAATAAAGCTCAAATTTTATCCTTATCACCCTCAAAGCTGGTCCCTATACATCTCAAAAATTACACTATTTCCTCTATCTAAGCTGTTTTCCAGATCTTCAATCACCCAATTATATCGACAGATATGACTGCTAGTTCTCTATAGCTTACAGTTCAGCATCATTTTTATTGCTCTGAACTTTGGCATAAGTCTAGGTATTACTGGCAATCGACTCAATTTTGAAATAGTTTTCAAAAAGACATCAGTTAGTTGTGGTATACTGTAGTTGTCAAGGATTCTTGTGTCACCAGCTGGCCAGAAGAATCGTATTCCACTTACAAACTGTATAATAGACAATGCTTGTTTCATCCCGCAGGCAATTGAACTGGACTGATTGAATAACGTCAATCGCTAGTTCATGAAGCATCGTTTTCATTTCCCCGCTATCTTATGCATGAAACTAAATGCAGTAAGAGAAATCCAATCATAGAAATTGGTCATTTTGACACAGCCAATCTATTGTTCCCTTTTTCACCAATTCTTGTTATCAACAACCATTAGAATACAATTCTCTTTATGAATAAACGAACCTTGAAATGTCCCATTACGCGCTAAGCCATGTTTATTGATGACTTTATGATACGTCTCACATTTGAAATGGAAATCAAAGCCAATATTAACACCGGAAGCACGCAGAAAAACACGGCGAAGCATTAGGCAGGGAGCAGAGCCGAGAGCGTGGTAATTGAGATTTACCGATTGTATATCGATAGCCTGGTTATAATACCACCAAGTTCCCTTTAGAGGGTGGGAGAAAACAACCCCTTTGATTTTATATGAAGCTCCTTTTCAATGAACTGCTTGTGGAGTGAACCATTGATGGAGGCCTGTGAATTACGTTTAGCCACTTTCAAATCTTAGGTGAAGAGGAGCTGTTGCGATGTTTGTTGCTACGGTCAGACTGGTTTTACCGCTAATCGCACTGCTCACCTGTGGTCTCATAGTCACCAACCCACGTCTCACTAGTGGTAAGCCTCTCGGAGGCATAGCAAATTTTGCAGTGAGAAAGACAAGAAGCAACAACATTTATATGCTGATTAGATTGTTTATTACAGAACGTTTGTTTCTCTCAATCATGACATTACAAATAAATACTTACAGATGAAACAGTTAAGAACATATGTTAAAAACGCTCGACATACAGATAGGCCCAAGCGTTTTGTCATTGACTCTACCACGAACGATACGCGCAAAACCACCTGTTGGGGGAAACTCGTAGAATTCCTTTACACCTCTCATTGTAAAGTACTTGCATGCAGTCATCAATTACATTGCAGATAAATAATGTCCATTTGTAATAGGTTATAATATTCCAACTGTTGTTTGGATCGACGTAGACAAAAACTAAATTGACATCGCACAAATCTGAAGTGTATCCCCTCCACCAGAGTTCGCCTGCTGTACTTGACACAGTTTCCCTCCCCATTTCAAAGTTATCCTAGTGGATTTTAGCATTCCTATAGTACTGCACTTGGTTTCGTGCCTGTCTCTTCTGGTGAAGGGTATGGCAGTAATAAACCTTCGCCGTACAGTAAGTATAACTAAAAGCTTACATTTATGAAGTCCTGATAATGAGAATTGATCCAAGTTTCATAAAGTACAGTAGCCTATATAAAATATTAGCTGAAGTACCCGGCGTTGCTCGGGTTCCATTGTACTGCTGCGTATAAGTAGTGCATACGGAGCTGAATGGCCATAATATTGCAAGCCTATAAATGAATCATCATCAACAACAACAACACAGGGGACGTGGTGGCGCAGCGGTCAAGCTGTTTGCCTCTCACCACGGCAGACCAGGTTCGATTCCCGGTTAATGCAAGTGAGATTTTCGAAGTGAAATGCCATGTCCTGTGGTTCAGAGTCCACATAAAAAGGAGGTCCCGTGGCTCAAGATCGTGAGATTAATGTTCACGTTAAACTACAATCTTCCAACAACAACAGAAAGTAACGCGACCTAACGAATAAACATAATAGAAAGTACGGTAGTTAAGACCACACAACAGTCAACTAAGTTACTTCTCAAACTGCAGCACATCCATTCTCAACCTAGGCCTATATTTAGTTATTTTTCCCTCACATTGGAAAAAGGGCGTTACCCCGAGTCCTTAGACACCTCATTTGTTAAAATCCGACCATGCATTCGCCAAATATAACAAAAAGTTTAAAATCATGGTTTTACCCCAAAATGGGTTTTCCTCCTACTCGACACAGACACCATCGTCAAGAGGGCAACGCGACGAGAAAAATGAATCCAAGCATATCGTTCTAGCTTTATTCGTTTCCAAAAATATTACCGAAATATCAAGAAAACATGTTTTACCCCAAAATTGCGTTTCCAAATTCCACCCATTTTAAAAGATAACTTCATCATCAAATCGAGCGGAAAAATATCATCTAAACGACACCTCACTAGACCCTAGTCCTCCCCCATCACAAAAACCATTTTCCTACATAGCCATACGTATTCAAGCACACACGCGATTATAGGTAGTCTCCCCATCCCACTACTCCACACATGTTTTCCCTAGAGACTTGATATTTATTTTGGGGATAGAGGGGGTAGGGACCTTTCATTTATGTCAAACAAACTTTTTTGTAAACTTGTTAGTTTCCAAAATATAAACAATTCAAAATTGGACTGTTTTCAAAATACAAGAAAAATTTAAAAAATATATTTTAAAAAAATAAAGGTCATAGGGACCTTTCGTTTCAACCATGGCACAAAGTTCTATCATGTTTGGTTTTCAAACTATCGCCTACTTTCAAAAAGAAACATTTTCATTTAAAAAATATATAATAAGTGGTCCATAGCAAAGCCCCCGTCAGCTCGAGTCCAACGATATGTCGCATGCCAAAATCGGACCATGGGTTCGAGAGATATCGGCTTTGCCACTGAATGTATTGTGGGTTAGTATGTGACGTCAGAGGCAGAGATGGTGGGGTGCGTTTAAACTGTCACTGTTCCCCTACTCTCCATTTTTGTGACAGTATGACATCTGTTGTATAAAACTCGGTCCAAATATTGTTCCTTTTTTTTTTTTTTTTTTTTTTTTTTTTTTTTTTTGTTCAAGTAAAATTTGAAAGGTTTTTGCATTTGCCTTTGTGTTTGGGAGATGCAACTGCAACCTCATATCTTCTATGAAGAAGTTCTCACTAAGCATAGGCTAATATAAGTCAGTCTTGATGGTGCTGTTATTCCTATTCCCAGCACTCTTTTCATGAAGCGGGCCTTGATTTTTTCTAGTGTTAAGAGGTCTGTGACAGTAAGAGTATCCCATATACTGTTGAGTCCGTAGGTAGCAATTGGCATTATTCCAGCAATACCACCGCAATATAGCACCAACCACTTTTCCGACAATGAAAACTGGAAGTCTGGTTTATGTTTTATTCACAATTTCTTGTATGAGATGTTCGGATTGCATTTCTCAGAAGTCTAAGCCTCTCTACGCATTAACCTCACCGCAGCAGCGGTCTTGCCAGCGTCATCGCAGAGAAATTGGTATCACCGATTACGAATATTATTGCGGAAGCCGAAATACCGGTTGCTTCCAAATGACTTCTGTACTAACCACTCAGCAGGAAAGTTCATGAAGTTTTATAAAAATCGAGTGAACCTAATGGAGTTCTATTTTAATAAGGTGCAAAGGTATGTTTAGTTTCTGTCATTTAATATCACGCTATTGTATTTTGTGATATAATTGTCATTTAGATATTGCGGAAATTATATTGACAAATAGTGTCAAGTCTTTGTTATGGTATGCTGGGTTGACAGTGCTGTGTGAGCAGTTGAGTAACTAACGGGATTTCATGTAAAGAGCTTCATTTTCTATACCGGTAGTGGTGAGACCAACTCGCATCCAGTCGGCCATGTCTCGACTTGAGCTAATGTTGCCTTGGAGATGGCCGGCCTTGCCATTACTTCATAAATTTATTTTCTTACTTAATCAGCCTTTGCTCGAGTGCAAAAAGGCTCAAATAATAAGAATGAGCAAGCCTATCGAAAATTCATGTAGCCAGCCGTTCCTTCTGGGTCCTAAACTATGTGTATGCAAAATTTGGTTGAGATTGGTAGAACGGTGTAGATTTGTATACGGAACAAATCCACCCACATACATACATGCATACATACATCATAACATACATACACACATACATACATACATACATACATACATACATACATACATACATACATACATACATACATACATACAGACTTTCACTTATATATATAAGACTAGCAGAAGTACCCATTCTTCGAACGGTCTTCGGTATTAATAACCAGACGTTATCAATTGAACTGTTGCAATGGTTAGGGGCTTGGAACCTGTTTGTTGACAAAGAAAAATGATTAGTTAAAATGTGCTCTCAAACTAAATTTAACTAACGTGCTTCCTGACGTGAAAATAAAATTGAAAACCTCCTAGACGAATCGCAATACACGTCACATACAAACTGACCCTAACCGTTGTGTCAAGTGCCCAACATAAGGAAGACCCCTTTTAAAAATTATAAAGGCTTGTGGTGCATGAAAATTTAGGTTTTTTAGCCTCCAATTGCCCAAATTCCTAAAATCAGCAAAAAATAGTCTACTATTTCAAATCAGGAAATTTTGAAAACAATGTCGCTGTTTGGAGATATAATAGACCTTCTGTACGACATATCGCTCGTGTAAGTCGTGTGAAAAAAATCTAGGGTACTCCTTGAACCCCTTAAGCGCATTGATGAATTTTACAGTTTTAGTTGGTTCCGTGATAACCTTATAGCCATTTGCAAACTTCCACAGAAATGTAATAATTAGAGTGGCATTACTTCTTCCAGAAATAGATGGAAAGTTGAGATACTGTTGTCATGGTTACCGGCTTGCATTCCTTCATTAGTTTAATGAATGAAATTTGTTTTCTAGGAATATCTAAGAAATTGTTGGTTTTAGAGCCTTAAAATATAGATTTCGGGAACCCTTTACTGCTCTTTAGGGGCCCCGAGTTTTGTTTCTGACACCAAGGGGTTGAAAATGAGCTTTGTCTCGTCGTTGTACGCCATAATAATGATAATAATTAAAAGAATAATAATAATATAACAATATAGGGATAGGAATATAATAGACCTTCCGTACAATACCCTCGCGTATAAATCGCGTAAAAAAGTTCTAGAGTACCCCTTGACCCCTTAAGCGCCTTATATGTATTGATGAATATTTCAGCTTAATTTGGATCCGTTATAACCTTATAGCCGTTTGCAAACCTTCACAGTAATGTAATAAATGGAATTGCATTGCGTCTTACAGAAATAGATGTACCTCTGAGATTCAGCTGCCATGGTTACCGGCATGCATTTTTTCAATAATTTATTAAGTGAAATTAGTTTTCTGGGAATATCTCAAAAACTGTTGGTTTTAGGGCCTTAAAATGTGGTTTCCCGAGTTTCGTTTCTCACATTAAGGGGCTAAAAATGAGCTTTGTCTCACCCTTCTACGCCTATTACGGCATGTATTTTAAGGGGTTAGCCCCCCTGTTATGAGAGGTACGGAGAAGAGTTACATCAATGATTAGTGTCGTGCCTTTGATGGATATCTGTATCAAATTTTACGTTAATCCACCCAGCCGTTCTCGAGTTATAAAGACACAAACAATTGTCCACAAACAAACAGACAGACAAAAAAAATTGCGTGCATCCGTCACAAAACAGGCTGAAACGGGCAAATATCGCAAATTTTCGTGGAAATTCAGAAAAAACAGACAAACTTTCATTTTTATATAATAGAGAAAGGATATATTAGACCTTCCCTACCACACCCGCACGTGTAAATCGGGTGAATAAAATTCTAGAGTACCCCTTGACCCCTTAAGCGCATTGTATGTATTGATGAATACGTCAGCTTAATTTGGATCCGTTATAACCATATAGCCGTTTGCAAACCTTCACAGTAATGTAATAAATGGAACTGCCTTGGGTCTTACAGAAATAGATGGACCTCTGAGATTCAGTTGCCATGGTTACCGGCATGCATTCTTTCATTAATTTATTAGGTGAAATTAGTTTTCTGGGCATATCCCAAAAACTGTTGGTTTTAGGGCCTTAAAATGTGGTTTTCGTGGGCCCTTTGGGACCCCCTAGTTTCGTTTCTCACATTGAGGGGCTGAAAATGAGCTTTGTCTCACCCTTCTACGCCTATTCCAGCATGTATTTTAAGGGGGTTGGGCCACTTTTATGAGAGGTACGGAGAAGAGTTACATCAATGATTAGTGTCGTACCTCTGATGGATACCTGTATCAAATTTTACGTTGATCCACTCAGCCGTTCTCGAGTTATAAGGACACAAAAAATTGTCCACAGACAGACAGAGAGACAGGGAGACAAAAAAAATATTTTGGCGCTCATCCGTCATGAAACCGTCTGAAACGCGCAAATATCGCAAATTTCCGCGGAAATTCTGAAAAAAACAGACAAACTTTCATTTTAGGTAGATTTCATTAGAAAGCTACTATTGCAATGGGTCCCATGTTTCGACTTCCGGAAAATTTCGACATATATTCGCGTTTCACATCCCCCAGACCCCAAAACCACCGTCAGTTCAAAAGTTTATATATAATTTATGTATGTATATCTTTATATATATAATTCTTCGACACGTGTGTATGTGACTGAACTCCTCCTGAACGACTGAACTGATTTTGATGGAATTTGGTATGTATATTAGGGTGGGTCCATGTATGGCTTAGATTCACAATCTGACCCGGTAGGTGGAATGAACACAATTTTAGAACCACAATTTACACACAATTTTAGAACCACAATATACAGTCAAAAACAGTCGTCATGGAAACCACTAGCCTTGGCCTTCGTGAAAGCTGATGTCTTTGGACGGTTTGTCTCTGCACGTTAGAGCCACCTGGTCGCAACCTGTGCAACTACCGCCATTACATAAACTCCGCCCGTGGCGAAAAGTTGTGTTTTATACCAAAGGTGGCAGTGATGTCGATTTCTACTGTTTGTCTCTGCACGTTAGAGCGTTTTCAAGTCCCGTATGTGTTCATATACCATTCATCCGATTGCCATGAAACTTGGGTGATATGTTGAGTGAGCTCCAGGGAAGGTGTTTGGCTTAGTAAATCCATTTTACAATAGATAGCGCACGAACAGATTCAACAAATGAGCGACGACGCGCGAAGCGTTTCAAAAATGTCCCGTATGCGTTCAAATACCATTCGACCGATAGCGATGAAACTTAGGTGATATGTTGTGTACACTCCAGGGAAGGCTTCTGGCTTAATAAATCAATTTCACATTAGGTAGCGCACGACTAGATTCAACAAATGAGTGACGACGCGCGAAGCGTTTCAACAAAATCCCGTATAAGTTTATATTCCATTCATAGATTGAGATGAAACTTTGATGAGTTGTTGTGTACACTTAAGTGAAGGCTTCTAACTTAGTAATCCATTTCACTGGAGGTTGCGCACGAGTAGATTCAACAAATGAGCGGCGACGTGCGAAGCGTTTCAACAAAGTCCCGTATGCGTTCAAATACCATTCGTCCGATAGCGATGAAACTTGGGTGAGATGTTGTGTACACATACGTGAGGGTTTATAACTTAATAAATCCATTTTACAATAGGTAGCTCACGAGTAGATTCAACAAATGAGCAACGACGCGCTAACTTTTAATCAAAGCCCCGTATGCGTTCATATACCATTCATCCGATTGCAATGAAACTTGGGTGAGATGCTGTGTACACTTACGTGAGGGTTTCTAACTTAGTAAATCCATTTCACAGGAGGTTTCGCACGAGTAGATTCCGCAAATGAGCGACGACGCACGAAGCGTTTCAATAAGGTCCCGTATGCGTTCAAATACCATTCGTCCGATTACGATGAAACTTGGGTGAGATGTTGTGTACACCCTACGGAAGGTTTCTGGCTTAATAAATCCGTTTTACAATAGGTAGCGCACGAGTATATTCTACAAATGTGTGACGACACGCGAATCATTTCAACAAAGTACCATATGCCTCCATATACCATTTATCCGATTGCGGTGAAACTTTGGTGAATTGTTGTGTACACTCCAGGAAATGTTTCTGTCTTAGTAAATCCAGTTTTTTATAAGTAGCGCACGAGTAGATTCAACAAATGAGCGACGGCGCGCGAATCGTTTCCACAATGTCCCGTATGCGGTCATATATCATTCATCCGATTGCGATCAAACCTTGGTGAATCATTGAGTACACGCCAGAGAAGGTTTCAGGCTTAGTAAATCTATTTTACAATAGGTAGCGCATGAGTAGATTCAACAAATGAGTGACGGCACGCGAATCGTTTAAAGAAAATCACTTATGCGTTCATATGTCATTCATCCGATTCCGATGAAACTTTGATGAGTTGTTGTGTACACGCCAAGGAAGGTGTTCAACGTGGTAAATCTATTTTACAATATTGGTAGCGCACGAGTAGATGTAACAAATAGGTAACGACGCGCGAAGCGTTCCAACAAAATCCTGTATGCGTTCATATACTATTCATCGATTGCGATGAAACTTTGATGAGATATTGTGTACAGTTACGTGAAGCTTTCTAACTTAGTAAATCCATTTCACAGTTGGTAGAGCACGAGTAGATTCAACAAATGAGTGACAGCGCACGAATCATTTAAACCAAATCCCGTATGCGTTAAATGTCATTTATCCGTTTGCGATGAAACTTTGGAGAGTTGTTGTGCACGCTCCAACGAATGTTTCTAAATTAGTTAATTCAATTCACGATAGTTTAGGGGCAGTTAACCGAAATTGAAAAAAAAATGTGTATCCAAAAGCACTTCAAGAAACAAAGTTACAACACTTGCTTTGATTGGCAGGACAACGTCTGCCGGGTCAGCTTGTATATATATATATGTATATCAGTTTCTTGTGGACACGATAACTGCCGTAATTTTGCCCCAATCACTTTGAATTTTTTACATAATAAGTATCCCATTAAATTCTCGGTCGAGTTCGTTAATGGGCAAAATCGGTCAAAGGGGGTGAAAATGGGGGGATTTTTTCATCGCTATAACTCTCTTAATACGTGAAATATCGAATCCATTCATAGTTTATAATATGTGTCGGATAAGTGCCAAAAATGTATGTCAAATAAGTTTTTTGATAGCACCAACCATTGACCAAAGGGGTGGAAAAAGTGGGTTTTTCGGGAAACATTAATCATATCTCTCTTAATAGGCACAATATCAAGACCGTACAAAATGGAAAATATTCCCCTAATAATTATCTAAAACTTTTGTCTGAAAGAAATTTTCATATGACCCACCATTACGCTAAGGGATGAGAAAAACGATTTCGGAATTAAAGAAAATGCCAAGTGCCGTCAGAGGTTACCATGACAACGCTTCTAAATTGATGAGGGATGAGCTATCAGAGGTTGCCAAGACGACGCCATTGACGAGATCACATTCATTTTTAGCCTACTTTTCACACTTTGAAAAAATGAGGAAAAAGTAGACTAATGAGATCGATCCGGGAAAATGTGTCTGTCTGTCTGTCCTTCTGTCTGGCTGGCTGGCTGGCTGTGTGTGTGTGTGCCCCCCCCCCCCCCCCCCCCCCAATATCAACTCCTAAACGGCTGCAGCAATCGAAACCAAATTTAGTATGAGTAAAGATGTATACCGGAATATCTCAAGCCCTTATTTGAAAAAGATGTCAGTGCTACCAACTGCTAAAAAAAACGCATTAGAAATTTGAGCTCCATGTTGGATATCATGGAAGGCATACATGGGAGCAATTCCAAAATTGGCACACATGTAGATAATACTATTTCAGTTTAATTTCCAGGAGGCCATACATGACAGTGTTGCCAAAATAATTTTAAGCCTTCTGATAGGTCCAATTTTAAAATGCACATAACTTCTACACTATCAATTGGATTTCAACCAAATTATGTATGTAATATATGCACATAAGCAGGTATGACTGAGCGTATTCTTAAGAGCCACCAGGGCTGCCAACTGTTGCTCTCTCTACTTTTTATCCAAATACCAATATATCAGAAAGTATGCAAGCCGACAGCGTTCAACTATGCACGCGTATATACCTGACATTTTACATTAATTTGGAGTATCTTATATACGTAAGTTCTACCAACATGATACTAAGCCTGCTGATAGGACCAATTTTTAAATACATGTAACTTCTATACTGCCAGTTGGATTTCAACCAAATTTCGTATGTGCTATGTGTAATATAACAGATATGACTATAAGTATTCTTATGAGCAATTAGGGCTGCCAACTGTTAATAAATGGTTTCTATATTTTTACCCTGATATCAATATATCAGAAAGTATGCAAGCCAACAGGTCTATACTTTGCATACGTATAGCACCTGACATTCTAGATTAATTTGGAGTAATTATTATAAGTCAGTGATGCCAACATGATTCTATGCCTGATGATAGCTCCAATTTTATAATACATGTCACTTCTATACTAAAAAATAAATTCATCCAAAATTGGCACAAAAAGATATCATAATATTTCCGATTATTTCTGACCAGCATACGCATGACATTGTTGCCAACGTGCTTTTACGTGTGCTGATATATCCGATGTATAACTCCATGTAACATCCTTTGGACTTCAACCACATTTTGTATTCTGTACCTTAAGAGATGGAATTAAAAATGTATTCAGTCACCAGGGCTGCCAACTGTATTGCTGTATTAGACTACATTATCCCTAGTATACAGTATTTCGAACTAATTAAGACATTCCGATATTACCAACTTAATTTCGTCATTATTCTAGATAGGTTCATATACTGTAGATTAATCATTGGCATGAATCTTAATTTTAAGAAAAGTAGGCTCTTTAGTTCGGTACGGAACTTCTTGTTCCATCTGACTATGTGGGAAGCCACTAACTGGTAGCGTGCAGAACTTCTATGCCCAAGGTCGCTGGTTCAAAACCGGCCAAAGTCGTCGGATTTTCTAAGAGCGCTAAAAATCCCTCAGCATGCTTTCCTTCGGAGGGGAAGTTCCAACGTTCATTGCAAGTTGCTGGTTGCGGTGGAATCTAGCAGCCAAGTTCACAGTAGGTGTCGTTGACGGTAGTATTTGGTACACAATTAGGTACTACTACTTAAAATTGACCTTCTGCAGACCTTACCTGAATTAGAGACTAATACAGTCATCACAGTTAACACCGGTTATCAGACAGATTCTACACACACCCAATGTACACGGGGTTACATGACCACGTTGTCGCAGCCCCTAAAGTGAGGAACCAACCAACATCTCTGCGGGAGATAAAATTTTGCGTGAAGAAGTAACAGACTGTTAGATAGTTACACATCAGTTCCAAACCTTGCATAAAGACATTGTGAACAAAAGTATAAAAATGAACCCCAAATATGACAAGAAAGTTACCATCCCCATAAGACAATAAAATGTTAAAAATATGCATAGGAAGACTAAAAAAAAAGGTTAATTAACCTCCAATTGTAAAATACATTCTCGCAATAAATGATATCTGATCCACCTACGAAAACCTGCATATTTCGCCTATTTTAGCCTATCCTCTAGTCTGCCCGGTGAAATCTACCTCCGCCTTCCGGCGTGCCGAGAGGATTTTTTTTTATATCTATAGAGATATAATGTTATTAATTTATGAACATCTCTAGTTCAGTTAGGTAGATTTCATTAGAAAGCTAACTATTGCAATGGGTCCCATGTTTCGACTTCCGGAAATTTTCGACATATCTTCGCGTTTCACATCCCCCAGACCCCAAAACCACCGTCAGTTCAAAAGTTTATATATAATTTATGTATGTATATATATATATATATATATATCAGTTTCTTGTGGACACGATAACTGCCGTAATTTTGCACCAATCACTTTGATTTTTTTACATAATATGTATCCCCTTAAAATCTCGGTCGAATTCGTTAATGGGCAAAATCGGTCAAAGGGGGTGAAAATGGGAGGCTTTTTTCGAAAAGGTGAAATATCGCTATAACTCTCTTAATATCTGATATATTGAATCCATTCAAAGTTCATACTATGTGTCGGACAAGGCCCTAAAATTTATGTTTGAAAAGTTTTTTCATAGCACCAACCATTGACCAAAGGGGTGGGAAAAAGTGGGTTTTTCGGGAAACATTAATCATATCTCTGTTAATAGGCACACTATCAAAACCGTACAAAATGGACAATATTCCTCCAATAATTACCTAAAACTTTTGTCTGAAAGAATTTTTGATATGACCCACCATTACGCCACGGGGTGAGCAAAATGATTTAAATTATAAGAAAATGCCAAGTGCCAAGAGAGCTTGCCATGACAACTTTACTTTTAATTGATAAGGGATGAGCCATCAGCAGTTGCTATGACAACGCCACTGCACGAGATAACATTCAGTTTTCCATCTGTCTGTGGGAAGCGACTTCGGTATCCGAACTGGTAGCATGCTGAACTTCTATGCCCAAGGTCGCAGGTTCAAACCCGGCTGAAGTCGTCGCATTTACTAAGAGCGCTAAAAAAACCTTGAGTTTGCTTTCCTTCGGAGGGGGAGTTCCAACGTTCGTTGCGAGTTGATGGTTCCGGTGGCATCTAGTAGCCAAGTTCACAGCTAGGTGTCGTTGATGGTAGTATTTTAGGTAGATTTCATTAGAAAGCTAACTATTGCAATGGGTACCATGTTTCGACTTCCGGAAAATTTCGACATATCTTCGCATTTCACATCCCCCAGACACCAAATCCACCGTCAGTTCAAAAGTTTATACATAATTTATGTATGTATGTATATATATATATATATATATATATATATATATATATGTATATCAGTTCCTTGTGGACACGATAACTGCCGTAATTTTGCACCAATCACTTTGAATTTTTCACCGAATATGTATACCCATAAAATCTCGGTCGAGTTCGTTACAGGGCTAAATCGGTCGAAGGGGATGAAAATGGGGGACTTTTTTCGAAAAAATGAAATATTGCTATAACTCTCTTAATATGTGAAATATCGAATCCGTTCAAAGTTCATACTATGTGTCGGATAAAGCCCAAAAATGTATGTTTGAAGAGTTTTTTTATAGCACCAACCATTGACCAAAGGGGTGGGGAAAAGTGGGTTTTTCGGGAAACATAAATCATATCTCTCTTAACAGGCACAATATCGAAACTGTACAAAATTGACAATATTCCCCTAATAATTACCTAAAACTTTTGTCTGAAAGAATTTTTGATATCACCCACCATTACGCCAAGGGATGAGAAAAATGATTTCGGAATTATAAAAAAATGCCAAGAGCTATCAGTGGTTGCCATGGCAACACTACTAAATTGATGAGGGATGAGCCATCAGACGTTGCCATGACAACGCACTTGCGCGAGATCAGATTCAGATTTCCATCTGACTAACTGTGAAGCGGCTTCGGTGACGTAACTGGTAGCATACTGAACTTCTATGCCCAAGGTCGCGGGTTCAAAGCCGGCCAAAGTCGTCGGATTTTCAAAGAGCGCTAAAAATCCCTCAGTATGCTTTCCTTTGGAGGGGAGGTTCCAACGTTCGTTGCGAGTTACTGATTGCGGTGGCATCTAGTAGCCAAGTTCACCGCAAGGTGTCGTTGACGGTAGTATCTGGTAGCAACATTAGGAACTACTGCTTGAAATTGAGCGTCTGCATTCCTTACCTGAATTACAGACTAATACAGCCATCACAATTCACACCGTTTATCAGACAGATTCTTCACTAACCAAAAGTACACGGGGTTATATGACCGCGTTGTCGCAGCCCCTAAACTGAGGAACCAACCAACATCTCTGCGGGAGATATAATTTTGCGTGAAGAAGTAACAGACCGTTACATAGTTACACATCAGTGTCGAAAACTATACAGCCTATTTTCATATATCCTACTTATATTAACTGCCACTATCAACATACAACATTTCAGTTTGATTGCTGTGATAGATTCGTAGATATTGAGTACCGACTAAATATTTCGGATGGTCGCCATGTTGGATTTTATATATGTAGGTCCTAGAGTTATGTAATGTTACATGAAGATTATTGTGTACGTGTAGCATTCAAACTTCTATCGCATGATTAGGATACAAGAAGTAATAAGGAGATTTTAAAATTTCGCACAGCTGCCATCTTGAGGTTGTGGAAACAATTGAAATAAATTAGATGCCAGTGGATTAACATTCGTAAAATGATTTACTGTACCAAGTTTCACTGCAGTCGGATGGTTAAATTGCGAGAAACGTCCATGTGAATATTTATACTTCGTGTCGCCGCCATGTTGAATTTGTGATCACCAGGTTATTTGAAGTCCTATAGGTGAACTTACGTTCATAGCCCCTATGAACATTAAAAAGAAACAGTTTGATTGCTATAATAGATTCGTAGATAATCAGAGTCGTCTGAATATTTCGGATGGTCGCCACGTTGGATTGTTAAATGTATAGGGCATAGTCATGTACCATTGAAGGAAAATTATTGCGTAGGTTCATTATTCAAACTTTTACTTGGATCGCTTGATTACGACACAAGAAATAAAAAACTTCATTTTAAAATTCGCACAGCCGCCATCTTGAGGTTATGTACACAATTGAACTAAATTGGATACCAGTGCATTACAATGTGTATAATCATTTCCTGTACCAGATTTCATTGCGTTTGGAACATTAAATCGCGAGAAAGGTCTATTTAAATTTTTCAAATTCGCTTCGCCGCCATGTTCGTTTTGTAGTTAATCGTTTTTTGAAAGTCTTATAGGCCAACTTCCAGTAGTGCCCTTTATCACCGTATAAAATTTCAGGGTGATACAGCAAACAGTTTCAGAGGTATAGAATGCCGGTGAAATATTTCACTCATTCGCCATCTTGTGGTTATATAAACAATTAAAACAAGTTAGATGTCGGTGCATTACAATGTGTATAAACATATACTGTACCAAGTTTTATTGCGTTTGGTTGGTTAAATCGCGAGAAATGTCTATTTATATTCGCAAATTCGCGTATCCGCCATGTTGGTTTTGTAGTCACCAGTTTTTCAAAAGTCACATAGGTGAACTTCGAGTAGTTCCCTTTATCACCGTAATATATAACAGGGTGATATCGGTAATAGTTTCGGAGATATTGAATGCTGGTGAAATATTTCGCACATCCGCCATGATTAATTGGTGAGACGTAACAAAATTTGAAGGGCACGGTCGAGGTCGCCCGGAATAGTACTATGAACTTACCGAGTTTCATTGAAATCGCTCCAGCCATTTAAAAGTTATTAGGGACACACACACACACACCTCACACACACACACACACACACACACACACACGCACACACACACGGACAAAAGGTGATCACATAAGCCTATTTTTTTTCAAAATTGAAAATAGGCTAAATGTGGACTCCAAATGACAAGAAGGTTACCGTCATCATAAGACAATAAAATGTTTAAAATATGCATAAAATGACGAAAAACAAAGTTAATTAATCTCCAATTATAAAATACTTTCACGCAATAAATGAGGTCTGATCCTTCTACGAAAACCTGCATATTCTGCCTATTTTCGCCTATCCGCAAGTTTGTCCGGTGAAATCTACCTCCGCCTTCCGGCGTGCCGAGAGGACTTTTCTTTATAACACAAGGTTCTTAATCTCAAATAATCAAACTTAATTGAACTGCTGTAACTTAACTCATGTGCCTGCATTGACGTGTAGAAGTCCTCAGGAGGCTTGGCAGGTACTTAAACTTGTGTGAATATTATAAATTCCTGGGGGAAATCAGTTCTCATCATGCCTATCTCACACGCCCCCTGAGTTCATCACTCGCTGCTGTTTTCAATGGGTTGCACCATACAAATATCTGCAGGGTCAATAACAAAAACTGGAGTACTCCCAACAACAAAGGTGATTCTAGCGTGAGTTTAAATAGCATGTGTCCAATATGATCGGTGTTATTGCGATGAATGTCGTATTGTCAGTGATGCCATAGTGAGCGCAGAAAGAATGACAGACTAAAGAATTTGAAACTTGATTGATAAGGTTCAAGGAATTCCACACGAATATTGGCGCTAGTAAATGTTACCTATTATGAAAGTTGATAGCAAACCAGAAGATGTTTTTGGAGAGTTCTGGCACCTCCTCCTCCTCACCCTCCTCACCCTCCTCACAAGATGTCGGCTGTAGGTTAACTTAACCTAGCCTAACGAAACAAGATGGCAGCAGTAGGTTAACTTAACCTAGCCTAACCTAACAAGATGGCGGCAGTAGGCTAACTTAACCCAATCTAACATAACAAGATAGCGGCCGTAGCTTAACTTACCCTTGGACAAAGGGCATAACTACACTTTTGTTGATATTTCCTGAACCCATGGTCGGATATTGATACATGAGGTATCGTAGGATTCGGGATGACACACTCTTTTCTTTGAATAACTTATTTTCACCCCAAAATAAATCCTACCCCTACTAGGGAGTGAAAGAGTAATTTTTAGGTAAACATTGCTTACCAAGTGCGACATGTGAGAGGGTGAATGCTATGATGAAATGAAACGTTGTTCTACATGAAACGCATGCGTACAACTGGACGCCGCTATGATTTACCATTTTTGTTTTTTGTTTTACGCATGCGCACTTGGGTTTTTGTAAGAGGGCGGGCTTTTTGAATAATGATTTATAGATAAGTTATTTAAAAAATAACCAATAGATCCAAAACTAATCGGTCATTGGCTTTTTAATAGCTCATGAACCAATAAGGCTAGGGACTCGTATGAGGTTTGTAGAACTTGAGATGACACCCCCTTTTTGAATGTATTTTTTGAAATTTTAACGAAGGGCCTAACTGCACTTTTATTGATAATTTTTTAGAATTCATGATGGGGTAACTATTTTAGCCAGTAGCCGATTGTTAGCGTGCAATCTGTTAACGATATGAAAGGAAAGTGATGAAATACATGTGAACACGTGTGAGATGACATTATTACCGACCCCTTGTGAAACAACACTGTTTATCCCTGTGTTGGGGGATGGGATAAACAGGGTAGTGTAGATGTATTAATTTAGGGGATGTTCCGAAAAGGGGTAGTTTCCCGTAATTGGGGAAGATTACCAGTGTAATGTGTTGGTGTGAGGATGTGATCTGTTGGGGTGCGTTCCTACAGGGTGCGTCTACCTGTTAGGGGATGAATGTCTAAGACTGAGCTATTAACTCAGTCTGCCAATTAAGTACGAGCGAGCGTTTAGTGAGCTCATGTGCAGAGTCGACAACTCGGCACGCTGCAGTCTGGCTGCTTACTCGAATACAATGAGATTCCTGACGGTGCAGTTCCTGGCCTTCATGGTCAGGGGCAATTAGGACTAAGTTCAGGTTGGGTGTAGGGATGTAAAACTGGGTGAAATGACTAGTAGATGTATGTGTTTACTGACCAAGTATTTATTGGTCAGTGGCGATGATGTACTGTCCCTTTAGGTGGTGGACAAGTATAAAACAAAGTACAAAGTGTGTGAAATACAAAAGTGTCCTGGGTTAGGTGTTACAATAATTAGGAATCTGAGCACACGGCTAGTTCTCACCTGGTGACGATGGGCTGATCTGGAACGGAACTTGAGGAGCAGAGCCGCCGGCCACGAATAGATATTTGGGCTTTTCTGGGTCTAGCTTTTAAGGCTTTCCCCCACTGCTTAGTCGGCGTTTCCTCACTGTTGCTGTTCCAGATAGTTTGTTTGTGTGTGTGTTAGGCAAGCATGGCTGGCAGCAATACTGCTGGGCCGGCACGTGTCAAAGAAGTGTGTAAGGCTTATGGCATGCCTATGAGGGTGGTTTATGGTGGAAGATGAAGGGGTGGGCTGTACAACACGTAAGCTAACAAGTTACATCCAGTTTTGAATCGTACGTGAGAAAATGCATGTTCATGTGTAATATGACCTTACACACAGGTGTTCACCTCGAACATTAGCTGTGCACGTGCGCGATAACAGCTAACAAGTCACAACCTGTTTGGCAGCGGTGGGAGGTGAAGGGAAGTAGAGGGGGAGGGGTGGTGTAAGGGAGAACACAGGTGAAGAGAGAAATAAATATGTATTACTCATAATGCACTGAGGCAGGGCTATAGGATAAGTACAACATGAGTGAAAATAATAAATACAAGGCGCACAGTTTCATACAACATGTAATTTATTAATCCAAGAATTAAAGGCTGAGCTAAATCCCAACCATTTTACATATAGTTTTTTCCTTTTTGTTTCAACACTTTTTCTACAAGGTTATGTTTTGGAAACGCTATCTTTTGGAGTTCTTGGAGATAAAACCTACCTTTTATGGGTTGATGGTTGAGGTCCTCAAGTAAATAGTTGACTGAGCTGTCCAAGTTGACTTGCCGAATTCGAAGTATTTCGTTCCCCCAATTTGGTGTGTAGCCCTTATCATGCGAGAATGATCGCCGAGCCACAGGACATGGCATTGACAGGGTGTGAATAGGAAATTGGAAACGTGGAACATGGATATCGTTAAAACATGGGGATAACAAGTAAGAAAAAAAAACAGAGCATACTCATACACACTATATTTTTAATTTCATTAAATTACTTTTTACAATTGTTACCTATTTACAACATTTTTGTCTTTACCCTAGGTGGTTATACGTTTAGTTTTTTTTACCCATGACTTGTGGTAAATGAGTTTTCCACGGGGGGCATGGACTGAGGTGGTTAAAAACTGGGGAAGCCGTAATGGTTGTATAGGTGTAAACACCTGATCCTCTTTTTTACATTAGCATTATCATCATCATAATCATGATCATCATTATAATCATCATCATCATTATAACTATGATCATTATGACTATGTACTCCGTTTTGATGTTTTTCTATGGACACCTCTTGTAAAGTTTGCGTGGCTTTGGATAGTGTTGTTGTTCGCTTTACAGATGGCTTGGAAGAGGGTTTAAACACAACTATTTGAGGAGATAAATGTTTTTTCACAAGGAAGTCTCTATGTTGAGTAACACTATGTTTTTGTTGGGCTTGCTTTTTCTTGTTCTTTTGATCATGTTTTGTAAACACTAACGGTGTTTCATTTGGTATACCACATTGATGAGTACCCACACTTAAGACCTCGCCTTGTTTACTTTTTAGATGACCTAGACATTTTGTTGTTCTTTGTTTTGAGCACTGCCAAAATATGATGCCATTCGCATTTTCTCGCTTACAGTTATAAGAGTAGCCATGATACAGGGCACGTGGTTTACCTTTATTGGTTATAGGATATTCCATAGTAGCCTCTCACTTGTATAGTCGATCCGCCTACTACAAAGGTCTGAACACTTGTGGTGAAAGAATGATGTTGTGTTGACGTTTGATGCAGGATGATTTTGGTGGCATATGTTTGTGGCTTATGTGGGTGGCTTATGTGGGTGGCTTATCTGGGTGGCTTATGATGGTGGCTTATGGTGGTGGCTTATGTTGTTGGCTTATGGTGGTGGCTTATGTTGATTGTTTATATTGGTGGCCTATGTTGATGGTTTATGTTAATGGCTTAGGTTAATGTCTTAGATTGGTGGCTTAGGTTGATGGCTTATATTGGTGGCTTATGGTGGTGGCTTATGTTGATGGCTTATGTTAGTGGCTTATGGTGATGGCTTACGTTGATGACATATGTTTGTGACTTATGTTAATAGCTTATGTTGGTGGATTATGTTGATGGCTTATGTTGACGGCTTATGTTGATGATTTATGTTGGTGGCTTATGTTGATGGCTCTTAATTATTAATAATGATGGGGATCACGATTGTATCACTTTTGGAGAGGCAGATTGTAGGTATTTGTAGTTGACGCTTGTGGGATACCTGTGTATTGTAATGAGGATAAAGTGATAATGAAAATGTAACATACACTCAGTCTTCAAGCCACAAGAATGAATCCTAGGAGAAAAAAAAATCCTCATGCCTTGACAACTGCCAGCCAACTACTGAGGTTTTGGAGTCTAATACAGTTGATGTTTGTAATGAGAAGTACCATGTTTGAAAGTATCATGCATTGCTGTCATGGTTAAGCACTCACATTTACAAAAAGTAGAATAACAAGAAGTTCCGTGAAGAACTATACAGCCTACTTTTCATGCCAATGATTATTCTACAGAATATGAACCTATCTAGAATAATGACGAAATTAAGTTGCTAATATGGAAATTTCCAATTAGTTCGAAATACTGTATACCTGGCATAATGTATCCTAATAGAGCACTACAGTTGGCAGCCCTGATGACTGTATATATTCTTAGTTCCGTCTCTTAAGGTACAAAATACAAAATTTGGTTGAAGTCCAATGAATAGCATGGACGTTACATGCAGTTAAACATTGGATCTAACAGCGCGCGTAAAATCATGTTGGCAACAATGTCATGCATGTATTGGTCAGAAATAATCTGAAATAATATGATCTATTGTTGTGCCAATTTTGAATGAAATCCATTAGTTAGTATAGAAGTTACATGCATTTTAAAATTGGACCTATCAGCAGGCTTAGAATCATGTTGGCAGCACTGACGTATATTAGTTACTCCAAATTCGTCTAGAATGCCAGGTACTATACGTGTGCAAAGTTTAGAGCTATTGGCTTGCATACTTTCTGATATATTAATATTAGGGTAACAAAAATAGGGACAGCACATATTAACAGTTGGCAGCACTGGTTGCTCCTTAGAATACGCATAGTCATATCTGTTATGGTACACATAGCACATACGAAATTTGGTTGAAATCCAAATGATAGTATGGAAGTTACATGTATATAAATTTGGACCTGTCAGCAGGCTTAGAATCATGTTGGTAGCACTGACGTATATAAGTTACTCCAAATTAATATAGAATGTCAGGGACTATACGTGTGCATAGTTGAAAGCTGTCGGCTTGCATACTTTCTGATATATTGGTATTTGGATAAAATAAATTAGGAGCCTTTATTAACAGTTGGCAGCCCTGGTAGGTCTGAAGAATACGCTCAGTCATATCTGGTTATGTACACATACAATATACGAAATTTGGTTGAATTCCAATTTATAGTATAGAAGTTATATGCATTTAAAAATTGGACTTATCAGGAGGCTTATAATCATTTTGGCAACACTGCCATGTTTAGCCTCCTGGAAATTAAACTGAAATATTATGATCTGTACGTGTGCCAATTTTGAAATAGCTCCCATTCATACTTTCTAAGATATCCAACATGGAGCTCAAATTTCAATTGCGATTTTTTAGCAGTTGGTAGCACTGACATCATTTTCAAATATGGCCGTGAGATATTCAGGTATAGATCTTTACTCCTACCAAATTTTGTTTCGATTGCTGCAGCCGTTTAGGAGTTGATAGGGGGGGACACACACACAGCCAGACAGACAGACAGACAGAAGGACAGACAGACAGACAGACAGACACGCATTTGCCCGATCTCATAAGTCTACTTTTTCCTCATTTTTGCAAAATGTGAAAAGTAGGCTAAAAAATCTTGCTTTGGAAATTAGGCCAGTCACCGTAGACACAAAAATCGCATTAGGTCGCAAAAATTTGCAAGGTTCTGATTTTTTTGGTATATTGTTAGGATAGATACCAATAGTCTAAAACCAAGTTTGCAGCCTCGAAAGGCCTGTGCTAACTTCGTGGTGCTCGAAAAAACTCGAAATTTTCAGACGTTTTTCGGTTTTTGGCTTACAACTTCCAAAATATGCATTCTATGGCAAAGCCACCCATTACACTTTTAAAGAAGACAACATTACCGACAATTTGAGCGCAACTCTAGCTCTGTATGTCTTATAGATCTCGAAATACAACACTTCGAATTTGGGCATTTTTTTTTCAAAAAGTCTTTCGAACAAAATGCCGTCTAAAATACTCATTCTACGAGGAAAGGCAATGGAAGTAAAGTTGTAGAGCAGTTATTTACCTTTAATTTAAGCACAGGCAAAACGCTGTAAGTCTAATAGTTCTCTTGATATCAGGTAAAAAAATAAGGAAATCTGATATTTCAAAAAATAGGCCTTCGAATGTACATTGTTATCAATATTGCACAGTTATCTATTAATGTCATGGGGAGCGTGATGGAGTGGCCTAGCTGCTCGTCTTTCACCAGGACGGCCGTGTTTTGAATCCCGATGACAGCGGGTTGGAATTTTCAACTGAAAAATCACGTGGTGTCAGGAAGGGCATCCGGCCTTAAATCCCAGGCCAAAACCAAAATGAGCCTGGTTAACTCCGGCGACCTCAATTAATTGGTAAAAGCCGAAGAAAGTTTTTTTAATCTATTTATGGCATTTTTTGTGGGTTGGGTGCCTGGAAGAAATCTCTCTTAGCGATAAGGCCGCCCATTGCAGTCTATGTTATACCTACTCTTTGAGTAAAACACGCTGTACTTTTACTTATGTTATGTTGATTGCAATAAAGTGTTTATAATCTAATCTATTTTTGTGATAATTATTAAATGTTAAATTTAAAAGGAAAGACAAAGTACGAACCTTGGCAGCGGCCAGAGTCAAGGTGCACAACAAGCAGGTTTCTATAGACCCTCTCACAATATTCCAACGGCTGTGTATAACAAAACAGTCTGAGACCGACCTACAAAACCACTTTACATGCGAGTTGGCCCCATATCGCATGGCTCTATTCTCCGAACAGGGAATGCGAAAAGGAACAAAATCATCGTTCTACTCTGCCTTTACGCCCCTCCCAGAAAACGCCGCCGTTGGACTAAGAACTTTTGTTGTAGTGGATGGAGGATACTTGCTCCATAAGGTTATATGGCAACGGAACAGCTCAGTGAGCGAAATTGTAGCTACTTTTATCACCTATACGACCAACCATTTTGGAAAAATGTCTCAGTAGTATTCGATGGCTACCCAGAAGAGGGGACAGCTAAGAGCACAAAAACAGCAGAACGGCTACGACGTTATGCAGCCTCAGCGTGCAGCGATTTTTTTTGGAAGAATCGACACTGATCGAAGTGCCCCAAGAAAAGTTTTTGTCCAACCCAAAAAACAAGCAGCGCCTGATCAACTTAATGAGTACTGGACTGGATATACAAGGGATCGAAACAAAGCAAGCTCCAGAGGACGCTGACTGCCTCATTGTAAGGACAGCATTGGAAATGAGCGAGGAGTACGAGCACGTCATAATCGCTGGAGAAGATATCGACCTCTTGGTGCTCGTAAATGGATTGGGCGCCAACAAACAAAATGTTTCCTTCCAGAAAAGTGCCATGGGTGGAACAGGTTGCAAGTGGGTCTTGTCAACATCATTCATTCGAGGAGATCTCTCACTCCCCACTGGAATAGAGTTGTTCCTACACGCCTTCAGTGGTTGCGACACCACCTCTGCCCTTTTCGGGCAAGGGCGAACGAAGATGTTGAGCGTCCTTCTTAACGCGGCTACCACTTTTCTGAACAATAACGCCACCCATGAGGAGATAGCCCCTGCTGGCAACAAATGCCTCGTGGCTTTGTATGGCGGTGGAAAAGATGATTCTCCCCACGACTTGCGTTACGGGATATTTGTCCGATCTGCTGCCAGCGCTATGTCAACCTCGCTCGTCTGTCCCCAACCAAAGAGACTGCTGCCCAACATTCCTACAGGACCTACCACCAGGTGCAGTAGTGGTTGGGGGTTGAGAAAGAGCCCACCAAGTGGGGATGGACAAGGAGTCAGCAGGGGCTGACACCGGTGACCTCACACAAGGAACCAGCGCCGCAAACTCTGCTCAACTCCTGTCATGTAGGTAAGGTAATCCATTCGTATTAGGTCGGTTCTAGTCAATGTCCAATGCAGGACATAGGTTTTTTCTGATTAGAATTAAAACATTTGAAACTGTTATAACCTGGAGTTATTATAACTGCTGAAATTCTTGTCATACAGGTGCCTGAAAGAGTGCAGAGCAGGGCGATGTTCCTGCCGTAGAGCAAGGCTGAAATGCTCTGCTCTCTGTAAAATGTGTCGGGGGAAGACCAGCCTTAATTCTCCTACCCTAGAAATGACTGAGTCAGACGAAGAAGACGACTTCGACGACCCCCTTTTACATCCAGATCCAAATACACAGGAGTTTCCGGAGCTCCTAGAAGAGTCGTATGAAGAACCCGGGCCATCCAAAAGAATACTATTGTCTCTCTAAGTGCAGATAAGCCTAACATTACATACCTATCCTTTTGTTGTAATTTAATAAATAGTAGGTAATTGACGTGTTGCGTGTTTCCGTCGCAGGTGTTAGCTGAGGCCCATCCATCACTTCGCCACTGTGACATCAATATTGATAAGAAATTACTCATTATCATTAATTGTATTCAATTTCATTTTGCATGAAAAACAATTTTCCACTTATTGATGTCTTTCTTATCCTTTAAAAAGTCCTACAATTCGTCAGGCTAAATTTCTTGAAAAATCCAATTTCCTATTTTTGTGTTTTACCTGATAACAGGAGAACTAATGGTCTTATAGCGTTTTGCTAATGCTTAAATTAAAGCTAAATAACTGATCTACAACTTTACTTTTGATGATATTCCTCATAGAATGAGTATTTTAGACGGTAATTTGTTCGAAAGACTAGCTTACTGCAAATTTCAAACATTTTGGAGAAAAAAATGCCCATTTTCGAAGTGTTGTATTTCGAGATCTATAAGACATACAGAGCTGGAGTTGCACTCAAATTGTTAGTAGTTTTGTCTTCTTTATAAGTGTAATGGGTGACTTTGCCATAGAATGCATATTTTGGAAGTTATAAGCCACAAACCGAAAAACGACTGAAAATTTCGAGGTTTTTCGAGCACCACGAAGTTAGCACAGGTCTTTCGAAGTTGCAAACTTGGTTTTACACTATTGGTATCTATACTAACAACATACCAAAAATCAGATCCTTGCAATTTTTGCGACCTAGAATGTCTTAGATGACTGGCCTAAATATCATATTTCAAAATATTAAAAAAATATAAAATGTGTAACCAACAAACATGGAAAATTCATGTTTCCATATCAACAAATTTCAAAAACTTTTAACAGGCATTCAAAAAAATGCAAAGTGGAAATTGACAAATGTGTTAAAAACAAAATAGAAAAATCCATGTTTCCATATCATGAAATTGAAAAATTTTAAACTAATATTTTTAAAAAGTGGAAATTGGAAAATAACAAATGTGTGTGAAATATAGATCGATAAAATAGGGTTCTAGTGTTAATCCATAATATATTATTAAAATGCTGTTCAGTTGAGCTTTATGTTGAGGGGTGACCAAGAGTTGTGAAAACGGAGACGATCTGGAAGGGCAAGGTGTTTCGACCTTGACCAAGGATTTCTTTTTTCTTAAAAACTCTGCAAGGGGTGAGGACATTTTTGAGGCGTAAATACGTGTTCCTCGTCATTCTCAACCTCGCTAACACTAGTCAAATCTTTCTGTTCCTGTTGCACTTCCTCTTCTTCAGGGTCCTCGTGTAGCGTCTGTGTGGCTTGTGAAATGGTTGGTAGCGTTACAGGTGGCTTGAAAGCGGGTTTCAACATGGCTTTTAGCGGAGGTGCTAAATGTTGCTGAAAAAACAAAGCATGATCCGCACGTGATCGTTTCAATTGACGAAACTTTTGGCGAATAGTATTTTTTGCCCTAATAACATGCTTCTTCAATTGACTTTCTGCTTACGACATGGTGTCTTGACAAATGACTTGAGAAGGAATAAGACAGTGCCTTAAATAGCAATAAAATGATCAAACCCGAAGCGATAACGTCCTTGGTTGAGTTCACTTTGTTTGTCAATCACTAAACAGGCATGACGTTGAGTGTTCCAGCACTTAGCACACAATTCAGGAAACATTTGAAAGGTCATATCCGGATTCACATGTTCATTATAAATTTGGCGACTGTTCCTCTCGTCCTGGCGAAATAAAACGATGACATTGGCATTGTCACGAATCAACTGTTTGGACATTTTAGAATAGGTTTGTCCAAGATAGAAGCAATCGATATGTTTGTGATGACCCATGCTGAAATAGCTTTGAATGATGCCTTGTCGTTCAGTGGATACATCATCGAAAATCATGAGTGAATCAGGCTTTACCTCATCCGGTGAAATAACATTTTCTTGCTTAGAAAATGTAAAATAACCCATATTCTCTTTTTGTAATTCAGACATGACTTGATCCAGGTACACGTAGAGGGGTTGGTAGAGAGATTTTGCAAAAATATAAATATTTTGAAAACGCAGACCATTTGGCGCTGTGATGAGCGTGAGCAAACGATTGGTCTTTCCACATCCTGAAGGTCCCACAATGATGCAGCGAACGGAAGACGTAAACAGTGAACCGTGACGTTGTTCACGGGATACAGATGGGAAACCATGTCCCCCACGGGGAATGACTCTTGCTGCTTAATAATCTTTATATCAACTAAGGCTTAGAGAGGTGAGCAGGCTGTCTATATACATGGAACCATGTCTTGTCATAGAAACAGTAGACCCCTACTACAGGTCGACGATGGATGTCTTTGGACGTGCGTTAATGGCTAAAGCTAGGTCTGTGCTCATACATGATCCTAAACAAGAAACTGATCCTGCTAATAAACACTATGTGGATAGGTCTGTGGTGCCACACACTAAACAGGGAGAGTATGACTTTACGGGGAAGTGATTGACTCATGTGAAACATTCTCAAGGGTCTACGGATGTCACAACAAAAAAGTATGTGGATAACAAGGTACATGAGTTATATGACAAAGTACCTCTGCTTACGGTGAATGGCTATACCGCTAATCATCACCGCATTATTCACGTGGAAGACCCGCAAGAAGAGGATGATGTCTGCACTAAAAAATACGTGACCTGTGAAATGAAAAGGCTTTATAAATTTATCCCATCCATATTTTTAGTGCATCTGACAAATGAAAAACCTGTGAATGACAGAAACCATTTACCGCTAGTCCATGACCAGCACCTGACCTATGTACTTGCTTCGGGTTTAAGCCACTATCGATTACACTATGATGGAACCACATGAAATACGCGATGCCTGATGAGAACCATTTACAAATCGAGATCAATGGTAATAGGATGTTGGTCCATAACCATGAAATGGTCAATGCAGGTGACGAATTATCCTTCCATCTCATGCTTACATGGGATGAAAAGCAAGCGGGGAAATCCATAATCGATTTCCCACTTTATGTAGAATTGGAATATAAAGCCATGAAATAACAACCTCACGTTAGGTGTGACTTAAACTTTGTTGTGAAAGGTTATTGGTTATTATCATCATGGTGAAACAAAGATATGTGGTGAAAAATACTAAAAAATACCTTGTCCTTGCCAAAGCATGAGGTTAAGGCATTAGTGGACAAGCCCTTGCGAATTTAAAAAAAAAATGTGTTGACCATAAGGAAAGCCCTTCGAGCAGCACAGAGACGTGTTATTCCAAAACATCGGCGAAAGGTTTCAAAACAAGGTCGAGTGATCCCTGTCCCTAAACGAGGAGGATTTTTACCTGCTTTATTCACTGGTCTGGCTGCTCTGGGTTCACTTTTGGGCGGTGCCAGTGCGGTGGCTAAAACTATTAAAGCTGCACAGCAGGGTAAGCAAGAATTGAAAGAAAGTCAGTGACATCATGAAACGATGGAAGCGATTGCTATGGGGGCTAGAAATGCCAATTTAAAGCCAGCCTTTTATCAACAAGGATTTGGGATTTTCCCATCTCCAAATTAAAAAATTAACCTCAACCATAGCAAGACATGCCCTGACGCATAAACAAGTGAAAAGCTATGCTAAACAACTAAAGCTTTCTCATTTTCGAGGTGTGTTTATGCGAAACCAATTACCCCCACGACCCTGGAAACAGTAATGTGCTGTTCTAAATTTGGATGTTCACCGAGGGCCAGGAACGCATTATGTAGCCTATGTCAAAGAGGGATTCATGGTATGGTACTTTGACAATTTTGGGAATTTACCTCCGCCCATGGAACTAGTCACCTATTTTGGAAACAGGACCAAGATATAGTATAATGTGAAACGTGAGCAACCGTTTAACAGCCAAGAGTGTGGGCGTTTGTGTTTAATATTTTATATAAGACACAGCATAAGCAAAAACGTCAACAGTATGTCGACAGAAAGTAAGACGTTTACACTGCATGGACGTGGACCTGAAATCAGCCTAGACTTTTACCCGCCTACTGAATTGAGTGAAAGACCTTATGGTTTGGGGCTTGTTTCTCTTGAAACGTACAATAGAATATACAACATACGTAAAGATGTAAACAACAAAATTTACTATAATGATTCCGTGCTCACCCTGAACCCTGGAGGATATACAATAGATGATATTTATGAGCACATTTATGTGGTGTTAATCAACGAATATGGTTTAAAGTCACTTCTTGATGGGACACACAAGTTTGAACTTACAGGAAATACCAACACTCATCGCTGTAGTATTTTCTCCACATTCGAGATTGACTTTGAATCACAACCCGATTCCATTGGTCCATTACTAGGATTTAAACCACGCGTGTTGGAGCCCAACAAAAAAATCAATCAGACGATGAAGTGAAATTCATCGAAGACCATCATGTGTCGGGGACATGTAATATTATTAGCCAAGTGTACACCAATCAAGAACCATCGCATTCGCTTTATGACTTTATTGTGACATCGCCCAATGGCTATATTATTCGTGAAACCCCACCAGTGGTGATTTTTCATTGTGTGGCTGTTAATCCCATTAGTAATATAACGTTAAGACTGGTCAATAGAGATGAACAACTCATTCACCTAGATTCTACCACACCAGTGACTTACAAGTTGGTGCTAAAGCCGCTATGAAGCTGGTGAATAAAGTATCAACACCGTCTAGGTATGGGGTTAGTTGTTTGCCAGGTGAAGACACGTTCACACCTAAGGACATGCAGATTTTACAGCATTTGGGTTACCACATCAACCCCCATGATGAATTATATCCTAAAAGTGGTAAACAACATCGAGGAGCAACCAAGATAGAAGTGGTATGAATTGACCCCCCTTCCTATCAAGCGCAAACACCTGGACTCAATAACAATGATGAAATTCAATTTGTTATCAACAACCAAGATATTTACACCCTACCGCATGAAAGTGTTATTCAGATTGAAGGTCGACTCACTAAAGCCGATGGCTCTACACCAACAACATCCAAGTTAGCCAACCATGATTTTGCCTTTCTGTTTTCAGAGGTGCGCTATGTTATTAACGATATTGTGGTGGATAGCACTAGAAATGTAGGTATTTCAAGTGTCATGAAACTATACCCCTCTTATAGTGAGCAAGAAGGTAAAACACTTTGCATGGCAGGTTGGTCCCCTGACTGGACCAATGACTGGATGGTGCACACCTATGGCACCTTTTCTGGATTTTTACCTCTTAAACTCATTTTAGGCTTTGCCGAAGATCATCAGCGTATTGTGGTTAACGCAAGGCAAGTGCTTTATCTGGTGTGAGACAGGAGTGACAATAATGCACTCAAGGGAGCTCAAGATGCACCCATAGATTCAAAAATTCAACTACAACGAATGCTATGGAAAGTACCCCCACGTGACCCTTGCCGATAGCAAAAAATTGGACATGCTCAAGATTGTGGAAAGAGATATGCCATTACCCATGGAATTTAGAAGATGGGCGCTCCATGAGTGTCCCCTATTACCCACCACCAACAGCACGCTATACAGAGTGACATCTCTACATAATCGTGGGTTTTCAAACCAATCGCAAGTATCAACAAACCAAAGATGCTACACAATTTGATAATCTGCAATTGAGAAATGCACGTCTTTTCCTCAATGGAGCTGTATTTCCCTATGAAGGACTAGATTTGGATTTTTCAAAAAATAAGTTTGGTCACCTGTACGACTTGTTTTTTTAAATTTAGATGGTCGTATTATCGAAAAGAAAACTGTCCCATGTTGTCACCCCAAGCCTTTAGGACAAGGGCACCGCTGATTTTCTTTGACTGTTCCTACTTGGAAGAGTCTGTCAAGCAATCCAATATCGACATTCGATTAGATTTTGAAACGCATGACAATGTTCCAGCCAATACCACGGCCTACTGTTTGATCATTCATCACAAACAAGTCAACTATTATCCCCTATCCAGCCAAGTGACTAGTGTATAAATAACAGGTCAACCGACGTCAAGTCGCTAAGTCATGTCTTGCTTTAAAGCCTCAACAGGTGTTACACCCATGACTTTAAAATCTGAGGGACAACGTTTCAAGACCTTTTCCACATGGCCTGTGCCTTTCATAAACCCTCAAGCCTTGGCAGCCGCTGGTTTCTATTATTTAAAAACTAGAGATGAAGTGAAATGTGCCTTTTGTTCCATCACCATAGACCAATGGGAAGAAAGTGATGAACCTATGCAAGAACATCAGCGCTGGTCACCAGCCTGTCCCTATCTGTGTGGAATAAATGTGGGTAATATACCCTGTCATTCAAGCTCACCCTCACTAGTACCTCTAAATGATGAAAAAACAAGTTATGATACGTGTGGACCTTATGGCGTCAAGGGTGCTTTGATGAGCAGCTCACAGTCAAAAACACCCAGTTTAGAGACATTGGGACATCATCGGTTTTATGGACGCTATAAACACAAAAGACTGTATTGTTTTTTGAGTTGGTATGGTCCCTATCCCAAAATGATAAAAGCATGTAAAACTTGTTACACCAATAAAATGATGTAGTAAAAAGAAATTTTGCTGTTGATGTTATTATTTCTTATGTTTCCTGCCATACCCTAACCTCAATTTGTTTACTAGAATGGGAATGTAAGTCAATGGTATGGGTACACCTTAGTCGCAGATAGTCAGTTAGTGGTCAGTTAGACTTGGTTCAGACAAGCATCAACATGTTGAGCACACTGATTGTGGATTGCCAAGGGTTTAACATTGGAGGTAAAAAATGTATATTTAAAGAGGTTGTCATTATTGATTGTTCTACCTTTTAAATATCACAAGCTCCTCATTTGATGTTTAAACCACCCTATGCTTTTGATTTGTTGTGTGAGAAAGAATGTAAACATACTAAATGGATTGAAAATCATTTGCAACTAGACTGGAATCAAGGAACCATTTCATATAAGCACCTGGACAAGGTGAAGAAAGCCCATTTGTCCTCTGCCCATGTGGTATTTGTGAAAGGTAATGAAAAACGCCAATGGTTAAAACCATTTTAGCAACTTACTGTCATTGTATTGATCTCATGGCCTTGGAATGTCCCTCAATGAAAACACTCATGGACCGCTGTCCCTGTGGCAACATAACCCATATAGCCTTAGCCCCAAGTGCGGCATCTCTTTCATTGGTTAACCACCAATGCCTTCTGGGAGTTGTTGAATAAAATTAAAACTCAAGGTTCATCCGTGGATGTCATCAGTGAGATTTCTACAAGCGACGTGTAAACATCAACGTAATACCATGGAGAGAGGAGATGCTACTGATAAAGCGATTGGGAAATTCTTTGTGTGCAAAAAAAACTAGATAGTTTTACCAAAGAGGAATTATTGGCGCTCCTCAAGTCGTTCATTTATTATGTGGCAGCCAATGCTGTGAACGAAATTTGGCAACATGTACCAAAATCATGGACTCAAGACCCTGTGTTGAGTGAATTGCAACCATGTACGGATTACGATCACCATAAGCAAGTGGCCATGGCAAAAAATACCCTCTATGCGACAGTGTGCTACTTGCCAGCTAGTGAAACTGTATCACGGTCATAAAAGTCCGTGTAAAGACTTTGTTTCCTCATTCCGCGAGTGTGATTGCGAAAAGAAGCAACAACAACAAACATCGTCCACAGAGGAGGAGGAGGAGGAGGATGAAGATCAAACATTTTCACCATCAATGGAAAAGGATATATCAAACTTGTACTGGCCATGGCCTCATTAAGAAAGTCATTCAATACTTGCCTTTCGAAATTCATCTTCCTGGTTATCGTTTTTGTGGCCTTGGAACACATCTTGAAAAACGTTTTCAGCGTGGTGATGTTCTTTTTAATTTTTGATTCAAGCATGCAAAGAACATAACCTTTCTTATTCCCATAGTCATCCTGCTTTAACTCGTGTGGTGGATAAAGTGTTGTTGAAAAAAGCTCAACAACGTTTGGCATCTTGTGATGCCTCAGTGGAAGAGAGGTTGGCAGCCTTGATGTGATGTGTGTTATGAAAGGAAAGTTAATGATGTATGGACATAAATATTGAGGAATTGAGGATTGAGGAATTGATATATCTTTGTATTCTTTTTGTAAAGCGCTATTGGCCATAAAATAAAAACCTTGTTTTTTTCCCAGAGCATGATGTTTTTTTATTTTAAAAAATGGTGATAGGTATAAGCTGATGTTTTCATTTTTACATTTCACACACATTTGTTGTTTTCCAATTTCCACTTTTTAAAAATATTAGTTTAAAGTTTTTCAATTTCATGATATGGAAACATGGATTTTTCTATTTTGTTTTTAACACACTTGTCAATTTCCACTTTGCATTTTTTTGAATGCCTGTTAAAAGTTTTTGGATTTTTTTTGATATGGAAACATGAATTTTCCATTTTTGTTGGTTACACATTTTTTAAATTTGTTATATGTTGAAAGATGATATTTCCAAACCAAGATTTTTCATTCAAATTTTTTGTAAATTGCAGTAATGTGAGTGCTTAACCATGACAGCAATGCATGATACTTTCAAACATGTTACTTTTCATTACAAACATCAACTGTATTACGCTCCAAAACCTCAGCAGTTGGCTGGCAGTTGTCAAGGCATCAGGATTTTTTCTCCTAGGATTCATTATTGTGGCTAAAAGACAGAGTGTATGTTACATTTTCATTATCACTTTATCCTCATTACAATACACAGGTATCCCACAAGCGTCAACGACAAATACCTACCTTCCGCCTCTCCAAAAGTGATACAATCGTGAACCCCATCATTATTAATCATTAAGAGCCATCAACATAAGCCACCAACATAAACCATCAACATAAGCCATCAACATAAGCCATCAACATAATCCACCAACATAAGCTATTAACATAAGTCACAAACATATGTCATCAACGTAAGCCATCACCATAAGCCACTAACATAAGCCATCAACATAAGCCACCACCATAAGTCACCAATATAAGCCATCAACCTAAGCCACCAACCTAAGACATTAACCTAATCCATTAACATAAACCATCAACATAGGCCACCAACATAAACCATCAACATAAGCCACCACCATAAGCCAACAACATAAGCCACCACCATAAGCTCCCAACATAAGCCACCCACATAAGCCACCCACATAAGCCACCCAAATAAGCCACCTCCATATGCCACCAAAATCATCCTGCATCAAACGTCAACACAACATCATTCTTTCACCACAAGTGTTCAGACCTTTGTAGTAGGCGGATCGACTATACAAGTGAGTGGCTACTATGGAATATACTATAACCAATAAAGGTAAACCACGTGCCCTGTATCATGGCTACTCTTATAACTATAAGCGAGAAAATGCAAATGGTATCATATTTTGGCAATGCTCAAAACAAAGAACAACAAAATGTCTAGGTCATCTAAAAAGTAAAAATGGCGAGGACTTAAGTGTGGGTACTCATCAATGTGGTATACCAAATGAAACACGGTTAGTGTTAACAAAACATGATCAAAAGAACAAGAAAAAGCAAGCCCAACAAAAACACAGTGTTACTCAACATAGTGACTTCCTTGTGAAAAAACATTTATCTCCTCAAAAAGTTGTGTTTAAACCCTCTTCCAAGCCATCTGTAAAGCGAACAACAACACTATCCAAAGCCACGCAAACTTTACAAGAGGTGTCCATGGAAAAACATCAAAACGGAGTACATAGTCATAATGATCATAGTTATAATGATGATGATGATTATAATGATGAGCATGATTATGATGATAATGATAATGTAAAAAAAGAGGATCAAGTGTTTACACCTATAAAACCATTGCGGCTTCCCCAGCTTTCAACCACCTAAGTCCATGCCCCCCGTGGAAAACTCATTTACCGCAAGTCATGGGTTAAAAAAAAATTACGTTGAACCACCTACGGTAAAGACAAAATTGTTGTAAATAGGTAACAATTGTAAAAAGTAATTTAATGAAATAAAAATATAGTGTGTATGAGTATGCTCTGTTTTTTGTCTTACTTGTTATCCCCATGTTTTAACGATATCCATGTTCCACGTTTCCAATTTCCTATTCACACCCTGTCAATGCCATGTCCTGTGGCTCGGCGATCATTCTAGCATGATAAGGGCTACACACCAAATTTGGGGGAACGAAATACTTCGAATTCGTCAAGTCAACCTGGACAGCTCAGTCAACTATTTACTTAAGGACCTCAACCATCAACCCATAAAAGGTAGGCTTTATCTCCAAGAACTCCAAAAGATGGCGTTTCCAAAACATAAACTTGTAGAAAAAGTGTTGAAACAGAAAGGAAAAAACTATATGTAAAATGGTTGGGATTTAGCTCAGCCTTTAATTCTTGGATTAATAAATTACATGTTGTATGAAACTGTGCGCCTTGTATTTATTATTTTCACTCATGTTGTACTTATCCTATAGCCCTGCCTCAGTGCATTATGAGTAATACATATGTATTTCTCTCTTCACCTGTGTTCTCTCTTACACCACCCCTCCCCCTCTACTTCCTTTCATTTCCCACCGCTGCCAAACAGGTTGTGACTTGATAGCTGTTATCGCGCACGTGCACAGCTAATGTTCGAGGTGAACACCTGTGTGTAAGGTCATATTACACATGAACATGCATTTTCTCACGTACGAACCAAAACAGGATGTGACTTGTTAGCTTACGTGTTGTTTCACAAGGGGTCGGTAATAATGTCATCTCACAGGTGTTCACATATATTTCATCACTTTCCTTTCATATCGTTAACAGATTGCACGCTGACAATCGGCTACTGGCTAAAATAGTTACCCCATCATGAATTCAAAAAAATATCAATAAAAGTGCAGTTAGGCCCTTTGTTAATATTTCAAAAATACATTCAAAAAGGGGGGCGTCATCTCAAGTCCTACAATACCTCATACAATTCCCTAGCCTTATTGGTTCATGAGATATTAAAAAGCCAATGACCTATTCGTTTTGGATCTCTTGGTTATGTTTTAAATAAATTATCTATAAATCATTATTCAAAAAGCCCGTCCTCTTACAAAAACCCAAGTGCGAATGCGTAAAACAAAAAACAAAAATGGTAAATCATAGCGGCGTCCAGTTGTACGCATGCGTTTCATGTGGAACAACGTTTCATTTCATCATAGCATTCACCCTCTCACATGTCGCACTTGGAAAGCAATGTTTACCCAAAAATTACTGTTTCACCCCCTAGTAGGGGTAGGTTTTATTTTGGGGTGGAAATAAGTTGTCCAAAAAAAAGAGTGTGTCATCCCGAGTCCTACGACACCTCATTTATCAAAATCCGACCATGGATTCAGGAAATATCAACAAAAGTGTAGTTATGCCCTTTGTCCAAGGGCAAGTTAAGCGACGGCCGCCATCTTGTTATGTTAGACTGGGTTAAGTTAACCTACTGCCGCCATCTTGTTAGGTTAGGCTAGGTTAAGTTAACCTACTGCTGCCATCTTGTTTGGTTAGGCTAGGTTAAGTTGACCTACAGCCGCCATGTTGTGAGGATGGGCAGGAGGGTGAGGAGGAGGAGGAGGTGCCAGAACTCTCCAAAAACATCTACTCAAACCAGATCATGATCTGAAGTTTGTATGATTAGCAGGCACAGTGGACATCATTTGCCTAGAATAAAAGGACGTACGACTTACGGACGTCATTGGAACTTCGTCACTTGATCAACTAGAAAATAAACAAATATTAAATATGTTACCGTTGCTTATACGATGAATGAAAAGAGGATTCATGTACATTACAAGCCTTGCTGGAGTTCTGAAATATCGTTTAAATTTTATAATGTATTTAAAACTCGGTTACGATAAACCATATTCTTGACAGTGGAAGCTCTATTCTAAGCGGCCATTTGCGTTTTTTCATGTAAACGTTACCAAATAAATTCCTGCCATTTTATATCGTATGATGACTGTTACAGTAAAAAGTTCATTACGTTCCATACATACGGTTAGAGAGGGGTTGCGGACATTGTCATTTCCCAGTACACGAACTGCACTCATTGCTCGGTTAGTGGCACAGAAAAATGGAGGTGTCACGGGAGCTCGTTCAGGATAGTCGACTTATCCGTAGCTATTACCGAATATGTCAAACCTTTGGAGATAATGCTGTGAATAATCTCACCCCCAGGCATTGGTCCACAGTATCAGGCCGACCGGGAGAGTTGATCTTTTGTGATGTACCCTTATGTGAGTGAACGCAGATCCTGGAAGACCAGATCCTGGAAACGGTCATAGGAGAGGACAACAGCAACACGTGTGGTGAGCTTACCGAACGCTTCCAGATGTCTGCTGAAACATAAGTTCTCAACGTCGAAGACCGTCGATTTTTACCGCCAGGAGGATGTGCAGCAGAAAGCACGTTGGAAATAAGCCACTGGGTATCGATGTAGATTACTTTGAGGAGTAACGATATCTGACATGTGCTGTATACCTTTCTGTTTCTGAAAATCCAATGTAATACATCAAGAACTTACGTTATTCTCTTTGCTGCGTTTCAGTCGGTCAACACGGTTGCTCCCAATGAATTGGGCGGGGTACAAAATTGTAAATAATTATGTAAACACACTCCTGGAAAAATTTACATGTATTGTCCATTTAATTGTTACAACTAACTAATACATGTATTTTTTTCTTCAGGAGTGTGTTTACATATTTATAATTGCGTACCCCTGACCAATTCATTGGGCGCAATCGTGTTGACGGACTGAAAAGCAGCAAAGACAATTTGTATAGGCAACATTGAAAAAAGGAATGTCTCACAGTTTCCACAACTTACGTTATGTATACTTTCATGTATCGCACGTTCTCAAAAGATAATAACATGTGTTGTGTTGTAGGCTTATATCGTTTTGATTCTGAGGCCCATTGTTAAATGGCAAGAAAGCGTTCTGACGCTATAAACCGGCAATATCTAATCTCTACTTAGTATAAAACAAAGTCCCCGATTCTCGGATGTCACGGGTAAACTCGAGAACCACTGGATGGATTTTGATGCGGGTTTCAGCATTCTGTAAAGGATATCTCGAGGATGATTTCTGTAGAAAATAATTTATTTATAATCAAAGGAAGCCGAGCAGTAACGATTTCAGTGGAAAAGTCGAAAAAAAAACCTGGCGTCCGAGTGCTTTGTAAGCTTACGCTGGGCAAACCGTTAAAAATATCTAAATACTATGATGTAAGAATTGTTCAGCATGAACAGTTCTACAAAAAAATCCGCGAGAGCTTATGTCTATCTTCAATACATCGCCCACTATGAGTGTTTTTACATTTTAATTTCTTCCAACCATGTCCATTCAACTACTGAGGCGATAGTTTACGAGCTAGCTAAGGGCGAGTCTATCATCCCTGTTACAGCCTAGCTAGCGAGCGAACCTATTGCCCCAGATACAGCCAGCAGCAAACCGTTGAGTCGTGTTAAGACTTCTGAGAAAGGTGGTTGTGTTTGAAGTTTCCCTGGAAGTGCAACTCGGGTTTTCTTCATTTCGCCTGTGAAACACAGTCAAGTTAAGATTGCACGGAGGGGGGATATGAGTTTCATTCACCTCGCCATTCCCTTGAAGTGCAACTTTCATTTCGCCTGTGAACTTTTCGTTCCGCAAAATTCACAGTCAATTTAAGATTGGACGGAAGGGGGATTATATTATATTAAATTATACTGATTGGCGTATAATCTCTAGTTAGAATAAAACAAAGTACCCGATTCTTGGATGTCACGGGTAATCTCGAGAACCACTGCATGGATTTTGATGCGGTTTTCACCATTCTGTAAAGGATACCTCGTGGAAGGTTTCTGTAGAAAATCATTTATTTTTGATCGAAGGAAGCCAAGCAGTAACGATTTCAGAGAAAAGGTCGAAAACAAACCCTGACGTCCGTGCGCCTTTTAAGCTTACGCTGGGCAAACCGTTAATAATATCAATATCCAATGAGTGTAAGAATTGATTAGCATGAAAAGTTCTACAAAAACGTACGCGAAAGCACATCTCTATATTCAATATATCGTCCACTATAAGTGTTTTTAGATTGGACGGAAGGGGGATTTGTGTTCCATGCACCTCGCCATTCTTAAATTACGTCTGACAAGAATTTGTTGCACATACAGTACATCTCCATGATAATATAGTCAACAGTGATTTTAACCCATCATGCCGAGATGTAAAACGGATATAGATCGTAGTTCATTGACATCGTAAAAAAGCGCTTATCACGTAATGCATTCACAACTGTTCCCGGGCGAAGCCGGGCCGGGTTGCTAGTATGCCTAATATATCTTTGAGGCTATTAGTAAGTCGAGTGAAACTTTAAAAAGCCGACGTTTCGAGACAACTGCTTGTCACTTTATCAAGGTTTGCCAAGAAAGAAAGAAAGAAAGAAAGAAAGAAAGAAAGAAAGAAAGAAGAAATGAGTAAATAATGGCATATAGCCCCCATAGAGAAATGGTATAAGATAAGGAAGCCATGACGAAACAAATAGTTATTCCATGACCCCTGAGACCAAGAAGATGTTGGTAATGAAACTGGAGTAGGTCATGGCGTAAATATTTGTTTCGACATGGCTTCCTATCTTATACCATTTATCTATAGGGCTATATGCCATTATTTACTCATTCCTTCTTTCTTTCTTGACAAACCTTGATATAGGGACAAGCAGTTGTCTCGAAACGTCGTTTTTTATGTGTAACATCTTTCCGCTCGGTTGCTGGATTTATTTATTTAGCGTATGGCTTTTTGTGCCGGGAGTGGATATTTTTGTGGGAGTGATTTTGAAAAAAGGGACGGAAGTGGGATTTACGATATTTATCATAATATTATACGTCATTTTAACAGAATCTACATGAAATTACGATTTATCTAATTTGTATTACAACAGTTTGCACCAAGTACGAGTTGGGAAATTTGATTGTATTGAACATTATTTCTAGTAGCTAGAGATAATGATTTCATTCCTCCTCTTAATTTACAATATAATATTCTGTGATGTTTGTTGAAACAAGTGTGACAGTAGCATATCTCCAATTCAATCTATACATTCATCATAGTACCAGTACGAAAACGGAGCGTAAATTAACATTTTAAGAAAGTCCAAGCTGTGCAGTATACGAGTAGGATAACATGTCAGATGACTTCACATACATTTCATCTGAATTTCATAGTAGGATAACATGTCAGATGTTACACATCATATGCGACTACTGTAAGGCTCGAATCTTCTTTTTTATTATTATTATTGTTTCACTCGACCTTTGAGCACCAAAGCTATATTATGTATGCAATTGGTCGAGAAAGTTTACGCAACAGAATATGGTATCTAATATGATTTTTCTGACACTCTATGGCAGCCAAATCAATTTGATTATCTTGTAAAGTAGGGGGTGTGATAATGCAGTGGTCAAGCTGCTTGTCTGTATTACTGTGATGTCTGTACTAATGTGTGCATTTGTAATTGAAGTAGAATTTGGGTAGGAAGCGGCCGTCGCCTTAAGTTAGTTACCATCCCGGCATTCGCCTGGAGTAGAAGTGGTAAACAACTTCAAACCACTTCCAGGATGGCTGAGGTAGGAATCGAACCCTTCTCTTCTCAGTTTTACCCCCACAAAACCGAGTATGCCCCATTCCAGCCCTCAGACCAGAATTAAATTTCTTGGCAGAGGCGGGAATCAAACCCAGGACGACAGCCAAGAATGCTAGCTGCTACCCCACCAAGCGACCGTATCTGACGGTCATAGAGATGGATTGTTGCGCCAGTGCGGTGTAATGTCTCATTGCCGAGAAAATAAGGCCATAGGTCATCAGATCCATCTACTTAGAGCATTCTTCAAAATTAGACAGATGAGTTCAATGAAATATAATACAATTGGTTTTACGTCCCTTTTATATACTGCGGCTTTTAGAGACGACAAGGTGCAGGAATTTTGCCCCGAAGGGAATCTTTACCATTCCAGCAACTCCATTGACACGACTCCCTCACATTTAGGCACCCTCAAATGCCAACAGTCTGCACCAGGATTCGATATCACTATCTTGGGATCAGCAGGCGATAACGTTACGGCTGAGTCACGCAGCCAGTCAATGAATGAATATGGTTACAAACTGCTGTGTTACTGATTCACGATAAATACGCTTGCTCTGTGATAGCACAATTTATAGCCTAACTCTACAGTACAGTGTCACGGGCTTGTATATCGTGAAGATATGGCAAGGCCTATGCTGTGGGTTCTGCGGCGTAGCCGTGCTCGTCCAGTCGTGCACCGCGGCTGTGAGGACAATTGCAGAAAGTCCGGAGATCACAGGCTCGAATCCCGGCGCTGACAGAGGCTATCCTGACTGTGTTTTTTGTTTGTTTTTTTCCACACTCCCTTCAGGCCAATACCGGCCGTGATAGTACAGTTGTGTGCAGATACTTAGACTCAAATAAAGAATTTAAATCAGTCACAATTCTTTATTCAAAATAATTTTATTTTACTTTTATTGCCCTATTTGTAGCCTCCGTAGCGTAGGGGTCAGCGTGGTTAGCTGCCGCTCCGGAGGTCCTGGGTTCGATTCGCGGCTCTGCCACGAAATTTGAAAAGTGGTATGAGGACTGGAACGGGGTCTACTCAGCCTCGGGTCCTCTAAATGAGTAGAGGGGGTTCGATTCCCACCTCAGCCGTCCTCGACGTGGTTTTTCATGTTTTCCCACTTCGTCTTCGGGCAAATGTCGGGATGGTACTGCACCCGAAATTTGGATGATTTATGATGAAAATGATGTTATTATCCGAGCCCATGATACAGTTTAACATTGGAATATAAATCTTGAAAATTGGCTCTAGGCGAGATTTGTTAGCGAACGCAAGCTATGGGAGAAACCCATCACGTGATCAGAGACGCCCAGAATATTCTAGATCATTGGAAAATGCATAGCAACAAGGAAATAGCGCGAAATATGACCAGTTAATTGTTATAAAATATAGCATTGGATATATGCTTTCAGCCAATGAGAGGAGGGTTTTTGGAAGCAGACATGTGATTAACTATACAATTTAAGCCATATGTAACAATTTTACTCCATTGAAAACATTTAGAAAATTAAAAAAATATATTAGTCCTACTTTGAAAGACGTTAAACGGAAGAATTTCACAGTAATAAGCATTATTACAAGTACGCGCCACTAACTGCGCGGGATGAACTATGGCGCGAACTTCAGACGAGTTGAAGGGGGAACGGCAGCCAAGAGGGTTCTTCTCTCGACTGACTTCATAGCGACAAGACGTATCGTCCGGAGGTAGTTCATTCCCGTAGACGTGATACAGAGTGAGGTCCTACGTGACACAAGAGGCAGTGTGTTACCGGCCAATAGTTTCGAGAACCCCGCATCAAACTAGGTGAAGTTGAGCGGTGGACATTTAGCTTAAAAGCGGACAAGTGTTCGACTTTGTCGAGATAAAAGAGTATTCGTATTACTTATCCAGTGATAAGGCTTCACCACAAGAAGATTCATTAAAATCCATCGAGTATTTTCAGAGATAATTGAGACTTTGTGTTGTCTAACAATGTTACTTAACTCCGAGCGGAGAATATCATTTTAGTAAAGTGCGACTTCAACCCAAGCAAGTCCACGTTGTAGCACGATGTAAGTACAGTGATATTGTATGAACATTGTGACTTAATTGTGTATGAACATTATGATGGCTACAGACAATTATGAAGTGGAATTGGTTTATGACTTTTTAAGTATGTGTGCGATGATGAATTAAACTATTACGCGTTTGGGATATAACAAGGCAGAGTTGTGATAGCAACGATGGAACAACGTTAAGAAAAAATGAGAAGATCTATAACATCTAGATAGATATAATGCCGAGACTACATGATGCATTATGTACAGTTACATCCAGTACATTTAATGTATTTTCATGTACATTCATTCTCGACTATGAGCAGATATAATCTTTCATTTACCAACCAAATGAACTTTATCGTCTACGATAGTGAATCGATATTCAACTTACGAATTTAATTTGTAACGATGATGCTATCCAGAATATATTGCTCAATAATGATGGATGAACTTCAGATGTCGGCGATTGAAGCGGCATCAACGGAAGACAGAAGATATCATCCCGATGATTGTTCGAGATGGAATTCAAGTCTGAGGAATGAAGTTCGATACCAAGAGGAGATGAATATGCCCAGAAGGAATCCTTTACTTTCTCGAGGTCACAGCTCGTATCCGATGGAGGGGACTGGGTTTGATTTCAACAAATCCTACCTGGATGACGATCCAGTTGGGTATTTTCTGATACCCGACCATGAACTTCAATTTTCTACCAGACCAAGGTAGAGATGCTTTCCATTATTATATTGTTTGAGTGTGTTTGATGGCATTTGGAAACAACAATTCTCCATATTTGTTTCATGTATTTTCACTTCGATGTTTAGTAAATTTTATTCTTCTAGTCTGTAAATTAAATTCATTTTGTTTAAAATGAACTTGGGTGTTCTTTTGTAGGAAGAATTTATAATTTAGGAGAATAAATCTACGAGTCTTATAATGTGAAATATCACCTAATATTATAAACAATTCGGCGATCTAGCAAGCTACATTCGTTATGAATGTGAAACTGAATAGTTATGAACAATCTTTTTGTAGAATGAAGATACATTCAGTTAATGACAAATCAATATTGAATTGAAAGGAAGGCTTCGCTCTTCATTAAATATAAATAACTTGAGACATATCTTTTGAAAGATAATTTATTCGATCTTAGGAAAGTTTGGTTAAAACCTTTTCCGGTTGTGATCGATCCTTATTGAGCGATAAGATAACACGAGGTGTTATCAAGGCACACGTGTAACACTACGTTATGTGTCAACGTAGTATTGTAACCGTGCACTTTTTAGAAATGACCAGTTTGAGGAAACATGTATATTTCTATTAAATATTTGGAGACATGGTGTTTTATGTCTGAGTAATTTTGTTTAGTAAACCATGAAAGATCTATTAATACCATCGTTTAAGAACGATCAATGCAATTGTAGAACAGATAACGCCGTTCACTGATATGTTGTATTATTGTAACAACAATAAGATCTAAGCTAGGAGAAAGCTATACCAGTAGAGTGGAACCATTGTTGAGAACAAGTGTGTTAATGACATGTGAGTTTTATAGTGGAGAGTTATGGAGGTTTTTGCCATTACTAGTTGTTTGGAGTACGAAGGGGATTACCGTATTCATTGTCATGAAGTATTGAGGATTGTATAAAAGTAGCCTTGTTGTATTTTAAGGACAGTCAGTGAAGACTTCTCATGTGATCTGATCTGCGACACGAATGCCGTTTATTGGCGGAACTTCATTTGGAACTTCATTCTAAGTTATTAACTATATTAAACTGGAGTTGTAACACCAAGGAACTCATCTTGAATGATCGGTCATTGGTATACCGATAATATCTTTTAACTTGATATGACAAGAAAGTGGTCAAGCATTGTGTAAATAGAAAGCTATAGTAATTGATACTATGAGAAATGAGCGTTGATAATTAAACTAACGCGGCCGTATTGCTCAAGAATGAGTCTTAGAAGCGACAGGCACTTGTATATAGTGTATAAACATTTCCATTTGTTAATATTAAGGGTTTTTAATTTATTCTAGTAATAATATTTATTTTAAATGGTTTTGACTTACAAGGGGAGGATACGATGCATGGGTCACCGATTCAAACCATCTTTAGTACACGTGTAGGGCATGACCAGGCGTATACCAGGTGCAAGTAGTAAGATGCGCTTCTCAGCCGATTCCGAGAAAATAATTATTAATTATTCGTAATTGCTGTACGGCGTTACACATGTACTAAAGTCGGTTAGAATTGGTGACCCATGCATCGTATCCTCCCCTTGTTATTTTATAGCTAGAGAGAGTGAATGTTTTTCAAATGAGTGTTTGAATTGTTATTGTTAATATTGTGTGTATGCTAGCATCGTTGGTCATGAACAACGGTCGCGAATGTAAGAATGATTGTTTCAAGCATGAATGAATTTAAACTAGAATTAGCTGAGATAGAACAGTTTTTGTAAGCATTATTTTATGAAACGCGAGAACTGCGTTTAGCGTGTTCATTGCTCGCATTGTGTGTCTAGAGGCGACCACGCCAGCTGAGAAAACGAGTTGTCCCGTTTCTGTGAGGGTCAGGCAAAATAAATGAATGGAGTTCTCACACCTGCGTTGTGAAGGACGGACAAGAAGGCTATAACATAACCAGTCCAGTTTTGTTCACAGACACGCGACTGAAATATGCCAGTAATTTAAATGGAATACTCGCTTTGAAGGAGCAGCTGTAAAATATAGAGTTCTTTTCACACTTGCAGACGGCAGAGCGTCTTTAAATTTCAATAGTTTTGGCGGCCCTACTATGGAGAGATCCCGAAGTCCTCGAGAGCTATTTGTAGAGCTTTTGTGAGGGGAATTAGAGCCAGCCCAATTGAGGTGATCATGGAGTGCGATAACATACGTGGTTTTAAGTTGTTTTTAGAAATATTGCACTCGAATATAGATCTAATCTTTTGGAAAACCTGAGATAGGTATAATTGAATTTGAACCGTAAATTTCAGGAAGCAAAGCAGGACCTGGAGCAGGTCAAGAAAGATAGGAAGGAAGATAGATATTGATAGGGTTGTTGTGAAAGTAGTAGAAAATATGAAAATGACCTACGATCTGAATTCATTTCATTTCAGACCGGCTCATGGACTTTGATAACCATGTTCAGTGTAAAGTTAACTTTTTAACGTTGGTAAATGTAAATGTTAGTATGGTAGTATAGATAATTTAGGACACGATCAGGCGGAACGAAACGATAAGTTTATTCATGTAAGAGTGTATTTATTATGTTAATCTTAAGACTTTGATAGACATTAAAAACACCCAATTACATGGTAGAGATTGTTGTTCCAAATGTTGTTGTCATGCTTTATATTGATATGTCCCTTCAGCGATTTATATTTGAATCTTTTCAATGGCAATGATGGGTAAGGAGGAAGTGCAGAGGATGTTGAACGAGGTGCAGAAGAGTTTGCAGTAGAATCTTCAGACTAGCATGAAGGAAAATTTGAAAACTCTCCAAGGTAATTTACAGGATAACTTGCAGACCACTCTGATGGAGCAACTAAAATCTGCACAAGGTAATTTACAGGATAACTTGAAGCAGGAGGTGACTGAAAATTTAAAGGTGAATTTTCAGAATTTGAACCGTAAATTTCAGGAGGCAAAGCAGGACCTGGAGCTGGTCAAGAAAGATAGGAAGGAAGATAGATATTGATAGGGTTGTTGTGAATGTAGTAGAAAATATTGTTGAGAATATAACAGGTTGTGTTACTGAGCGTGTTAAGGGAAGTGTCAAAGAGGAAATACAGGGTGTGCAATCATCCCTGGAAGGCTTGCAGACTAGTGCCACTGAAAATAAGGATAACATGTCACATTTACAGGATAGTTCCAAGGAGATCCAGACTAAAGTTGACACTGTACAGGGTGATGTAAGTGCTGTTCAAACTAAAGTTGATATTGTTCAGGGCGATGTAAACCATGTTAAGACTAAAGTTGATACTGTTCAGGGTGATGTAAACCATGTTAAAACTAAAGTTGATTCTGTTCAAACAAAAGTTGATTCTGTTCAAACAAAAGTTGATACCGTTCAGGATAAGGTTGAAAATATTCAAACGGATGTTAACAATGTTCAATCCGAGGTAAGTGTTAAACAAACAGATGTTAACAGAATACACACAGAGGTAAATAATGTGTCTATTGACGTAGATAAGGTGAATACTAATGTTAACGTTATACCATCTAAATTAAACCATACTGAGTCAAGTAATGTAATATTCCAAAATGACATTAGGAAAGAACTAGAAGTGTCTAAACGCAGTGTAAGGAAAACATAGGTGCAGTTCAGTCATAATTAGGTGATCTGAAAGAAATGTAGTTTCTTAGCGGTCCCAAGTAATAGACCATAATAAGATTCTCAAGGATGACATTGAACTCGATATAAGCGAAATGTTAAAAGCTCATGTCGTAGTATGGAAGGAAGAGTGGAACAAAGCTAGTAAAGAGCATATTAAAGAGATTCAAGACAATACTGAAAAGAAATTTGCCAGTACTCAACTAGAATTAAGCAAAGAGGTAACTAGCGTGCGGACTGATTTAAATAAACGTTTGGATCAGCTCCAGCAGACACAGATCGACAATAAGTATCAATTATCGCAGGAAAGTACCGGGTGAGTTAGCCGTGGTCGTTACGGCATGACTGCTGGTAGTCGCTCACATCCGGGAGGCGAGGAGGTTCGAATCCCTACGCCGGCCACCTTGAAGATGGTCTTCTGTGGTTTCCCTTCTTCCTTCCAGGCAAATGCCGGGGTTAGTCCCTACTATAGGCCACAGCCGCTACCTTCCAACTCCTTGTCCTTACATTCAAACTTTCCTCCCCCCGACAACACTCCACACGTGACAGTATGTGTAGCTAACCCATTGGGTGTCTGCCTCGAAGCAGCTACAAAAACCCCTGGCGAGCCGAACATGTCCTCGGACACTCCCGGCACTAAAAGCCATACGCTAAAAAAAACGCAGGAAAGTAAGGCTTTATAAGATCAGATTAGCAAGGTAGTCACTGATGTGAGTAATATTAATAAAATTCACGAGGGAAAGTCTACCAAACTGGAGGAATACATCACTCGGAAACTTCACAGCTTAAACATAGGAGATACTACTGTTTTGGAAACATACAAAGAAGATCTCAAGAAATAAGTGGGACAGCCGTTAAAAGATATCATTAAAGACCTAGAAGAAAAAGAGAAATAGGACATAGGTGAATGGGAAAGCCGTAATAGAAGGGATAGTGCGGAACACGAAGAGAGAGATGTCAGATCAGAAGCAAGGGTACTTAGATCTATATAAACACCCGAATTCAGAATTCAAGAGTCTGGAAGAGATACGAGGGATCCCAGGATATATAGTCAAAATACTCTGCCTACGAATATCACGGTTATACGCAACTTCGAAGACAAACCTCGTCAATTTAATAACCAAGACATATTCACCCCTATTGAATTTATTCGAAATCGGAGGGATTACTTTGTCGAAGCTCAGGTTCCGAGGGATAGGGAGATGAAAATCGTGGAATGCTATCTAGCTCTAGCCCCGATAGAGTGGTTCCGTGCATTCAGGTACACGTTCGTGGACTTCGAGGAATTTCCAGAGGCCTTAATTAAGAGATTTTGGTCTATCGAGGCACAAAATAGTTTAAGGGCCGTAGTATACTCGAGAAAGTACCCGAGTACTTTGCCAACACCCTATGAAGACTTCTTCACGAGGCAATTGTCCCAACTTAGCTTCCTTCAGCCCCCTTTATCAACGGGAGAACTGATCGAAGCTATGTCGAGACAGCATCCAGTTGAGGTCAGGAGACTGATTATCTCGTCTCAAATAAAGGATTTGGCTAAATTGGACGATCTTCTGCGAAAGCTAGATTATACTAGTCCGATGCCCACTGTAATGTCCAAAAACAGCAGACAAGACCAACGTGACATAAATACCATCTACATCGACCAGACACAACAGACGGAGAGTCCCAAAGAAAGAGCAAAGAATAGCAAAGGTCCAGAAAGGAATAATTATTTCCGAGACAGGAGACACGAACCAAGATACCGTAGATTCCGAGGAGGAAGACCCTACCAATAACAACAGGGGAGAAACAACAACAATACGCGTAGGAATGGTTATTATCATAATAATTATCACGGCCGGTATAATAACAACAACAACCGTTATAACCGGAACGATAGAAATAACCAGGGTTATAACAGAAATAGGTATTACAGAGAAAAGACGTTTAAGACAAGAGGAACAGAACGGAAAAGAAGGGGGAAACCCCAAGTGTCGATCCCAACCCAGGTACAAGCCAGCAGGGAAATAGTGAAAATGGTTCGCAGAGACGACACGGAGGAACCCCCATAATTAAAAGAAATTAGGAGGAGGAAAGAAGACGAATGCTAGACCACGACACCAGAAGGAGATGAAGAGGAAAGAAAGGTTGAGTGAACTATCATAGGAGCCGAGAAAGACTACGATGGACAAGAGGAAAGACCCTTATCACATAGAAAATGTCTTTGTAAACAATTGTTACGAACTATTCGACGAAGAAAGCAATGTTATGCTTGGAAAATACAATGAAAAAATTTGAGGAAATATCTTAAGAAAGAAGGCTAAATTAGCATGCAAAATTTCAGCTCAGTGACATTTAAAGGTCATGAAATAAGGTGATTAAAACAATTTTGGAACTGTTTTTAACCTTAGCTGAGAGGAGAATGCACCCGAAATTTGGATGATTTATGATGAAAATTATGTTATTATCCCAGCCCATTATACAGTTTAACATTGGAATATAAATCTTGGAAGTTGGCTCAAGGCGAGATTTGTTAGTGAACGCAAGCTACGGGAGAAACCCATCACGTGATCAGATACGCCCAGAATATTCTAGATCATTGGAAAATGCATAGCAACAAGGAAATAGCGCAAAATATTACCAGTTCATCATCATCATCATCATTCTCTTGGGCTTATCCCAATTAATTGGGGTCGCCGGAGCCAACCCGGCTCATTATGGTTTTGGCCGGGGTTTTAAGACCGGATGTCCTTCCTGACGCCACGTGATTTTTCAGGTGAAAATTCCACCCCACGGTCACCGGGATTCGAACCCCGGCCGTCCGGGTGAAAGACGAGCAGCTAAGCCACTACTCCATCACGCTCCCCAAAATATTACCAGTTAATTGTCATAAAATATATCATTGGATATATGCTTTCAGCCAATGAGCGGAGGGTTTATGGAAGCAGACATGGATTTTTACCTAGTTAATGTGATGAACTATGCCATTTAAGCCCTATGTAACAATTTTACTCCATAGAAAACATTTAGAAAATTAAAAGAAGATATTAGTACTACTTTGAAAGACGTTAAACGGAAGAATTTCACAGTAATAAGCATTATTACAAGTACGCGCCACTAACTGCGCGGGATGAACTATGGCGCGAACTTCAGACGAGTTGAACGACAGCCAAGAGGGTTCTTCTCTCGACTGACTTCATAGCGACAAGACGTATCGTCCGGAGGTAGTTCATTCCCGTAGACGTGATATAGAGTGAGGTCCTACGTGACACAAGAGGCAGCGGTGTTACCGGCCAATAGTTTCGAGAACCACACTTCAAACTAGGTGAAGTTGAGCGGTGGATATTTAGCTTAACAGCGGACAAGTATTCGACTTTGTCGAGATAAAGGAGTATTCGTATTACTTATCCAGTGATAAGGCTTCACCACAAGAAGATTCATTAAAATCCATCGAGTATCTTCAGAGATATTTGAGACTTTGTGTTGTCTAACAAAGTTACTCAACTCCGAGCGGAGAATATCATTTTAGTGCATTGCGACTTCAACTCAAGCAAGTCCACGTTGCAGCACGATGTAAGTACAGTGATATTGTATGAACATTGTGACTTTATTGTGTATGATCATTATGATGGCTACAGACAATTATGAAGTGGAATTGGTTTATGACTTTTTAAGTATGTGTATGACGATGAATTAACCTATTACGCGTTTGGGATATAACAAGGCAGAGTTGTGAAAGCAACGATGGAACAACGTTAAGAAACAATGAGAAGATCTATAACATCTAGATAGATATAATGCCGAGACTACATGATGCATTATGTACAGTTACATCCAGTACATTTAATGTATTTTCATGTACATTCATTCTCGACTATGAGCAGATATAATCTTTCATTTACCAACCAAATGAACTTTATCGTCTACGATAGTGAATCGATATTCAACTTACGAATTTAATTTGTATCGATGATGCTATCCAGAATATATTGCTCAATAATGATGGAGGAACTTCAAGAGATGTCGGCGATTGAAGAGGCATCAACGGAAGACAGAATATATCAGCCCGATGATTGTTCGAGACGGAATTCAAGTCCGAGGAACGAAGTTCGATACCAGGAGGAGACGAATATGCCGAGAAGGAATCCTTTCCAATCTCGAGGTCACAGCTCGTATCCGATGGAGGGGACTGGGTTTGATTTCAACAAATCCTACCTGGATGACGATCCAGTTGGGTATTTTCTGATAGCCGGCAATGAACTTCAATTTTCTACAAAACCAAGGTAGAGATGTTTTCCATTATTATATTGTTTGAGTGTGTTTGATTGCATTTGGAAACAACAATTCTCCATATTTGTTTCATGTATTTTCACTTCGGTGTTTTTTAAACTAGCCTACTTTCGATTTTTTCAAAAAATGAAAGTAGACCTATGAGATCACTACAAGGCCAAAAAATGTGTCTCAGTCTGTGTGTGAGTCTGTGTGTGGGTGTTTGTGTGTGGGTGTGAGTGTGTGTTTACTCTGAATGTCTGCCCCCCCCCCCTATCAATTTGAACACGGTGAAACCGATTTGAACAATATTTGGTAAAGAGGTAGAACAAGAAAAGTGCACCTCAGTGTCGTGTATTATATCGCCGCATTCTTGACGGAAACGTAATGGTGGCCACCCAAATTTCCAAAGCTTAAATCAAATTACGACTAATTTAATCATCCGATATCTACCAAATGTTTCAACAACATATAGTCAACTTACGAATTTAATTTGTAACGATGATGCTATCCAGAATATATTGCTCAATAATGATGGAGGAACTTCAAGAGATGCCGGACGTCTTTTGATCAAACTACAAGGTCGTCTACCCAATAGTTTGCAGATAGCGGCCATGTATGTGTGCAAATCGATTTCCCATATCAATTCAAACACGGTGAAACCAAACTGAATGAAATTTTTTACAGAGGTAGCGCTTGCAAAGGGCACCTCATATTCATGTTTAATATCCGTATAGCACGTTGTATTTCAATAAGCTACCACAACCAACATTCAATTATACTCCTTCAGAAGGACAAAGAGTTATAACAATACCCATGCATTTAGGAGAAAGTAGGCAATATGTTCTTTACTGAACATCTTGTTTTATTCTTCAAGTCTGTATAAGATGAAAGTCATTTATCATCTATACTTGTTAAATATTTTATGATTCAGTTTCTGAACTGAAGTCAGCTGTTTGAGAAATTTATTTTCCATTGGGAAAATCTTTAAGGAAATAATTATTCAACGATTTCGATTTTTATTCTATACTTCAGACGTTTAGTCTAGGACATTCATTAAATTCATTTTGTTTAAAATGAACTTGGGTGTTCTTTTTGTAAGAAGAATTTATAATTTAGGAGAAGAAATCTACGAGTGATATAATGTGAAATATCACCTAATATTATAAACAATTCGGCGATCTAGCAAGCTACATTCGTTATGAATACGACGTGAAACTGAATAGTTATGAACATTCTTTGTGTAGAATGAAGATACATTCAATTAATGACAAATCAATATTGAATTGAAACGAAGGCTTCGCTCTTCATTAAATATAAATAATTTGAGACATATCTTTTGAAAGATAATTTATTCGATCTTAGGAATGTTTAGTTAAAGCCTTTTCCGGTTGTGATCGATCCTTATTGAGCGATAAGATAACACGAGGTGTTATCAAGGCACACGTGTAACACTACGTTATGTGTCAACGTAGTATTGTAACCGTGCACTTTTTAGAAATGACCAGTATGAGGAAACATGTATATTTTTATTAAATATTTGGAGACATGGTGTTTTATGTCTGAGTAATTTTGTTTAGTAAACCATGAAAGATCTATTAATACCATCGTTTAAGAACGATCAATGTAATTGTAGAACAGATAACGCCGTTCACTGATATGTTGTATTATTGTAACAACAATAAGATCTAAGCTAGGAGAAAGCTATACCAGTAGAGTGGAACCATTGTTGAGAACAAGTGTGTTAATGACATGTGAGTTTTATAGTGGAGAGTTATGGAGGTTTTTGCCATTACTAGTTGTTTGGAGTACGAAGGGGATTACCGTATTCATTGTCATGAAGTATTGAGGATTGTATAAAAGTAGCATTATTGTATTTTAAGGACAGTCAATGAAGACTTATCATGTGAACAGATCTGTGACACGAATGTCGTTTATTGGCGGAACTTCATTAGGAAAATATATAATGTCCCTGTTCTCTAAATTATTATTATATATATATTAAACAGGAGTTGTAACAACAATGAACTCATCTTGAATGATCGGTCATTGGTATACCGATAATGTCTTTTAACTTGATATGACAAGAAAGTGGTCAAGCATTGGGTAAATAGAAAGCTATAGTAACAGATACTATGAGAAAGCAGCATTGATAATTAAACTAACGTGGCCGTATCGATCAAGAATGAGTCTTGGAAGCGATAGGCACTTGTGTATAGTGTATAAGCATTTCCATTTGTTATTATTAAGGGTTTTTAATTTTTGCTAAGAATAATTATTATTTTAAATGTTTTTGACTTAGATTATAGCTAGAGAGTGTGAATGTTTTACAAATGAGCGTTTGAATTTTTATTGTTAATATTGTAATATGCCTGCCTTTCAATAGTTCTATATATACGGGGTGCGTGGGGGTTAAACACCTGTACGATAATACCAACAGCAATGGACATTCACACCTATCTACTCCTAAGTGACCTAATAAATAAAACCCTTCAGATTCTGGTAAAATCGATACTATATTGTTATACCAAACATAAAACACACATGTCGCAGGATCCTCCTCGTACAGAATAATTACACTCCTTTATCGTATTTACACAGATACACATATGACATGTAGATGACCCTCAGGAATAAAGTTGACCGGTACTTACAGATGTTGTCTTCAGCAGTGGTGACCTTACTCTACTAATTCTGGGGTTAGTGCTCCCAAAGAATTAGCCCTATATACTCGCAGCACAATTAATTTTGTTTCACACGCCATTTCTACTTTTATGATGATTATTATGTTTGTTACTTTTGTAACCAGCATCCAACGATTTAATTTGCGTCGTGGATCTAGTACCATACACAGGCTTGGAATCCGTGTTGAATCGTCGCATTAACTCCGCTCGTGACTTTAATAATGCATAGCATATTTAACTAGCATTTCTGGACGAATACTTTGCCGCTATAGTTGAAATGCAGATGTACAGATGTCAGATCACAATACCTCGTGCTTTTCGAAATAAGTAATCTTGGCGATATACTTAAGACTAGGCTCATCATTCAATCAAGAAGTTATAGCCAGCAACTTGGCTATTGTATCAAGGATACGACTAGTGTTATACTGTAATACCTCTTCCTCAACACACAAAACCAAAAAGACAAGTCCTACTCCCAAGGAGTACCGAAGAATAATTTCCGCTCACACGCTCATACACTGGGACTACACCACTCCGCGGTCTGAAAACGAGACCTCCCTACGTGGAGTCTGAAAAATGAGTTCCTACCGCACCGCGGTTCCAAAAATGAGTGTCGCTCACTAGCCGTCACCGATCCTAAGTAACCTTCAACATCCCCCACCCCAACTCACCGGTGTTCCTGGGTCCATCCACGGGCTCCCACCAATCACCAGGCCCGACACAAAATATTACCATATAGTGAACACCCCTCTCCTCGACATACTCTGGACTCAACAACAGTACAGGGTTGTCACATCTCCTCAGCTCGGTCACTCACCCAGCCACACTCGGCTCACGGGAATAACCCGGCTTCACCAACATGACAATTTCCTCGTTCGTGTACACTTTCCTGTTACATTATTTTAACATCATCCCAATGTTGAAATACAGTATTTCAACTTCCCTAGATTTGAATCCTGCTAAAATTACAATATTTATACGCTGAACAAATTACTTGTAAATCAAGCACGTCATAATATACATTCTGATCGATAATTATAAGACATAAAAAACCTCAAATAAAAATATACACATCACATTAATTAATAAAATTCGTAACTCCCCAGAACACGGGTTCGGTTCCTTGTAACCGAGGTGATTACAATATTGTGTGTATGCTAACATCGTTGGTCATGAACAACGATCGAGAATGTAAGATTGATTGTTTCAAGAATGAATGAATTTAAACTAGAATTAGCTGAGATAGAACAGTTTTTGTAAGATTTATTTTATGAAATGCGAGAACTGCGTTTAGCGTGTTCATTGCTCGCATTGTGTGTCTAGAGGCGACCACGCCAGCTGAAAAACGAGTTGTCCCGTTTCTGTGAGGATCAGGCAAAATAAATGAATGGAGTTCTCACACCTGTGTTGTGAAAGACGAACAAGAAGGCTATAACATAACCAGTCCTGTTTTGTTCACAGACACGCCACTGAAATATGGCAGTAATTTAAATGCAATGCTCGCTTTGAAGAAGCAGCTGTAAACTATGTAGTTCTGTTTAACACTTGCAGACGGCAGAGCGTCTTTAAAGTTCAACAGTGTACGCTTGTATGAATGTGAGGAGTTTTTATTTTAGTGTCAGTGGCCTAAATGAATGTTTAATTTTAGGGTTGTTATGTAGATAATTGATTGTTATTTATTTATATTAATAAATTTATATTTTTCTACACGTTTGTTCGGTATTCCTTTATTACTCTATAATTGGAGATATGTTATGGAACAGCCGAAAATAGATAGGATGTCTTTTTCCCTTACGACAAAGCCCCGAGAAAAGCAGGTAAGTTTGCACACTTACGTATAAAAGCTAGTTTGATATATCTGTTACGTGCAAGAGCCCTTCCCAACGTTTTCAAACATGTATCTTCCCTGGATGTGAATTTACGACCTTTGAAGCGACCGCCTGGTCGCTTGGTTCCGTTTGTGAACACGAGATGGCAGCTGCTGTCGGACTTCGGGGTTTCTTCACGTGGTTCCTTCTTCTCCACGAGAGTGTGTTGGTTGTGCCTTATAAAACTAATCCTATTCGTGTCATATTTGAAGGCAATTATATTTTACGTCATGAAACAAAAGACTATATATACATCATGCCGCCAAAACATATTAGTGGTGTCGTGTGAATATTATTTGGTTTTCACATTGTCGTAATATGTGGCTAAATTTAATTGGTCCAATTTAAATAAACCTGGTGCATGCTGGGTGGCCTTCTTCGCTTTTATCATCCATCTTGTGAATAATAAGTTGTGACTGATTGCTGGGAGAACAACTACGCATATTGTGAATCTCGCCAGGGCGAGGGCTTTGCCCTCGTCCCGCTAACTTGGGAATTTATCCCAGTTTTTGATGATACTTGAAGAATTTTCAGTGCAACTATCATCTATGATAAACGTGTAAATAGTTTCTTCGGCCTTAATATGGAAAGGCGATCTTTGGTGTGCATCTCTTCGACAGCGACTGGCAGCCATCGGCTATTTTAGTTTATTTTTGATGATATAAATCCTTTAAGGATATCTAAGTAGTGTTAAAAAAAATTAGTGTTTCCCCTAAAGGTATGTTTTGCATTTTATTATTTTAAATTCTTGGAGCTACATATTTTGCATTGTGTACTGAAAGTTTTTTTTTAGTTCTGAAGCTTGACTTTGGAATAGATATGTCACCTATGAAAATGTAATTTTTTTGTTAAACTATATTTGTCCGGGGAACACTACTGTTTTTCTTCTTATTTTATTATTTGGCATCTGGCTAAGGCATTTTCTTCTTATAATATTATGGTACTGGCCAGACGAATCTATTAACACTAGGCCTAAAAATTTTCATTAGTCGGTCGGTTTTTAGTCTGATCCGTTGCCTTTAAAAACTATTTGATCTCGTAATGTCTTGAGTTTGTTTATATCTAGCTGTTTTCTCACTGGAGAAGATTTAATTTAAAAATGTAAATTACGCGTTTCACTTAAATACGTACAGATGTACCTTCAACTGTTCTTGGTCGCCATGGTAACTTGTTGACAGAAGTGCATTGTGGGTTTTGTTTTCTGGCGTGTTTTAGAAGTGCACGTTCTTGGGTCATGGTGATGTTGGTTAACTTATTTGTTTTAAAATTTTCCGTTGGTTTTCCTTTTTTGGAGTTTTCTTGGTACTCCTTCGTTATTCTTTCGTTACCTTGTTTATGGTAAAATTTTGCACTTTTTTTTCTGATTCTCCAAGGCCCTCATGGTCCTGTTTGGGAATATGTCTGGTGCTTATTAAGTGTTTAGTTGGTTTGTAGCTTTTCATTCTCTTACCTCTGGTAATTGTTTTTTTTTTTTTTTTTTTGACATCGGCCTTAAATATTTATTATTTCTACAGTGAGAATTCTAGCTGAGATTTTATTTTATTTTGAAATTTATGCTGCCTGATGCATGTTCTGTTTTCCGGTGGAGGTGCTCTTTTAAATTTTTGTCTGGCTGCGTGGCTCAGGGGTAACGTTCTCGCTTGCTGGGCCCAAGGTTGCAGGTTCAAATCCTGGCGCAGTCAGCTGGCATTTGAGGGTGCGCAAATGCGAGGGAGCCGTGTTAGTAGATTTACTGGCACGTTAAAGATCCCCTTCGGGGAAAAATTCCGGCACCCCGGCGTCTCTAAAAGCCATAGATGTTAAAAGGGACGTAAAACCAATAACAATATTATTATTATTTCTTTTAAATTTTAACATTAAATTTTTATTTTAAATTTTTAAGCAACTGTTGTGGCATTATTTCGTCGACGACAATTCCATTAGTTATTGGGGGGTGTCTGTAGAATAGCCTGTGCGTTCCCCTTCTCCAACTTCCTTCTACCCCTGTTGGTGCTCTTCTATTGGGGCATGTCATCTGGAGGTGATTTGTTGCTGAAGCGAGACGGACCTCTAAATAACATGTTTCAAGCTTACTGTGTATAATCTTGGAGAGATCACTGGCGGGACATTCACTTTCGAAAAATCCAGCTTCGCTCTGGATGACCAGCGAGTACCTCCTTGATCTTTACGGGTACAGCACCTACTGTAAGGCCACGGCCGCCTCCTTCCCTTTTCCTTGCCTATCCATCCCAATCTTCCCTTCCCATCCCACATGAGGCCCCTGTTCGCTTTGCAGTTGAGGCCGCCTGGGCGAATTGCTGATCACACCTCCCTAGTTGTATCCAAATGACCAAGTGTTCCGGGCTCTAGGACACTGCCTGGAAAGACGGTAGTGTTGAGTTCCCTCGCTGAGTCCGTTGGAACCACCAACCAGGAGGGTAAAATTGACTAGAAAAATTGCCCTATTTAGTAATGTTTTTTCCCCTGTGGACTTACAACGTTTCCCATAAAGAATTTCATCTGGAAAGTTTTGAAATTGGAAATTCTGAGGGACACCTGGGCTGGGTCTGGTTTTTCTTTTTTTCATTGACTTTGGAATATAACGTCTAAGTCGGGTGATTTCAATCCATTGTCCACGAATATTTGAATAGTTCAAGAGTGGACAATCGGTAATAAAATACTTCCAAACTCTCTGGTCTAAGTTGGCACGAAAACTAGAGCAAAGTAATCCAAACAAAACGTGTGGCATTCTGCATTAACATGGCTCTTCTTTTAGTAGAAACTGTAAAAACTTAAGTTTCCTGTCAGATTCATTAAAAATGTTCTTAAGATTATTGATTAAATATATGAAACAATTTCAGCGCATAGCAATTTTTTTTTCGTGTGACCTCATGAGAGGCCGAGTGCAGGTCTTTCTAGTCGACGCCCGTGGGCGACCTGCGCGTCGGGATGAGACACGGAATGGATGAAGGCGAATGAAACTGGGCAAGGATGTAGATGGAAGCGGTAGTGGCCTGTCAGAAGGTAACGTCCCACCATTTGCCTGGTGTTGAAAATGGGAAACCACGGAAAACCATTTCAAGGACGGCCAACGGTGGGGCTCGAACCCACGCGTCTACCGAGTCAGCAGAGAGCTTGGCCCCATGACCTAACACTGCGCTTAACCAGTGTAGCCACTGCTGTCGGTATTGCAAACTATTCTACTGTATTAAGTCACAAAACGTACAAAGTAAATGTTGGAAAACTTAATAATTTATCCACCTCTGTACCTTACTTCAAGTCCCAGGGCACCCATCTCCTCCTTGTCCCTAATACAGTTACACACACTACTGCAGTCATTACATAAATGCAGGTTATCAGGCAAGTTCAATTACACAGGGCTGATGACTAATATGGCCCAAACCCCTAACATTAGCATCATACTGCGGCAGCACGTGGTGTGACTGGTTCCCTACATCCTAACTCTCTGGTAGGAATGAGTCAGACTTAACGAACTGTTCTAAACAGATCAGTGCGAGAGTAGACTGAGATAAAGCATATGAGATATTGTTCCTATGAACCCAAAAAGGCTTCTTTTTGTAACATCGGAGTAGAAACACGAGTGACTTCACCAACTGGTGCCATATATGTCTGTTTTTGATGTTCATCCATCTAGAGGCTCGCGATATTTTGGTCATTTAGCCTCGTGTACTAACTAGGGTGTGTGTAGGATTAGTCTGATAATCTTTGTTACTGTGATGTCAGTAGTTGTGTGTGTATGTATTTGAGCCTAAGATTGGGAATGAGGCGGCCATAACCTTAAGTTAGGACCCATCCCGGCACTTGCCTGAAGTAAAAGTGGGAAACAGGGGCAATCACTTCTGAAATTTCTGAGGTGGGAATCGATCCTATCGCTTGTCAGTTCTGCCTCACGAGGCTGAGTGTACGTCGTTCCATGATACCATTGTAGATGGTATGATCCTTCGTCCGTAGCGTAGCTGATAGACATAACAGAGCCAACAATAGTACCTACCGCATACGCCTGTTTTGTCTCAATGTAAGCATCTCCTCCTGCTGTTTACTCTGTTCCCACTACCCGTCATACTCTGGCTGTCATGACGACTAAGGTCGAACACAGTCATATTCACCGTCTGTTTTAGAAGTTTCGTAACACTTTTACAACAACGTATTCCTTCCAAACAGAATTCGTCGGAATTTTTAAAAGCGTTAAAAATCCCTCAGTATGCCTTCCTTCGGAGGGGAAGTAAAGTCGGCGGTCCCATGTCATAGATTTATGGCATGTTAAATAACCTTCCACTAATTACACCTGTGTGAAGCTAAATCATAAGTTAGGTTAAACATTTGACAAACGCTCTTAGGTTCCGACGTTCGTCGCCAGGAGCCGACACACACCCAAAGTACACGGGGCTACATGACCGCGTTATCGCAGCCCCTAAACTGAGGAACCAACCAACCAACCTTCCAAACACAGCAATTCCCAGATAGGCCCTACGTCTTTTGCAAATCTGTCTTCTATTCTTTCATAAATATCTATCCTGATCCGTTAAAAGTATATCAGATACACTATAGACATACAGTATTTTCTAATCCAAAATAAACTCATTGAAATTAGAAAATAAATGGGAAAACTAGCAGCTCAACACTCCGAAACTAATAGTTCCGTAATGAAGGAGTCTGAAACCACTGCAAAGTTTCAAGGGTCTCTTGTTGTAAGCGGGTACTCGTCATTAAGAAACATGTAATATCGTATCTCGTGCTTAGTGAGGCGTTAATCAGCGCTGAGATGCTTATTACATTATGATCAAATTCTAAAGAGAATTCATCGTCGCTGCTAGTAGGCCTACACTTGCCTTCAACCAGTCTGGGCAGCCTGCTTCTCCTAAAGATGTTATATAAGGGATATGTTATTATAAAGGTCCATTTCGCAATATTTATTATTTCAGACTTCAATTTCTTCATTTTATTCTACATATATTTGTCTACAGTATGTTTCACATAGTTACCATATGCTTTTAATTTTTTGTTAAAGCGTATGACAAGCCTCATAGAAGCCTGTGAGTAAATCCTTAAAAAAACTATCGTTTTCTCTTCATCGTCGCTTGTAGTCAACGAACATTTTGAGATGCTGGAAGTGATGGTATTCACTACACACAAGGTCCTGACAGTCACAAAGCATGGTTATCGTACTCTTGCTCGTTGCTATTGTGTTGTTCTTTTTGTTTCATTTGAGTGGCTTGGACATGGTGGTCATTTAGCCTCGTGTACTTGAGCGTGTGTAGCATTTGTCCCATAACCTGTTTAATTGTAATAGCTGCATTAGTGTGTGTATTTGTAATTCAGGTTAGGGTTAGGAAGGAGGTGACCGTGGCCTTAAGTTAGGAACCAACCCCTACACTTGCCTGGAGTAGAAGTGGTAAACCATGGAAAACCTTTTCCAGATGTCTGTGGAGGGAATCAAATACACCTTTCTCAGTTTTACCTCACGAGGCTGAGTGAACCCCGTTCTAGCCCTCGGACAAGAAATACATATTATGGCAGAGCTGGGAATCGAACTCGGACCTCCGGGGTGACAGCCAAGAACTCTAGCCACTACACCACAAGGTAGACTCCTTAACTATCTGTTCACTTCGGTGGCTTCGGTGGCGTAGTTGGTAGCATGCTAAGCTATGCCCAAGATTGCGGATCGAAGTCGTCGGATTTTTTAAGAGCCTTAAAAATGCATCAGTATGCCTTCCTTTGGAAGGGAAGTAAAGCTGGCGGGCCCATGTCATAGATTTATGGCATGTAAAAGAACCTTCCACAAACCACAATTGTGTGAAGCTAAATTTGTGGGTTAGATTTGATTAACGCTCTATTAGTTCCAACGTTCACCACCAGGTGCCGGTTGTGGTGGCATATAGTAGCCACGTTCACAGCTAGGTGTCGTTGACGGTAGCATTTGGTAGCAAAAGTAGGACTACTTGAAATTGATCGTCTGCAGTCCTTACCTGATTTACAGATAACGCACACGTATGCAGCCATCACAATTAACACCGGTTATCAGACAGATTCTACACACACCCAAAGTACACGGGGCTACATGACCGCGTTATCGCAGCGCCTAAACTGAGGAACCAACCAACCTATATTTTCTCTTCATCGTCGCTTGTCGTCGCCGAACTGTATGCTTACGAAGATGTCAGAGTTGTAGGACTTCTTTAGGCATACACTAACGTGAAAGTCTGCAGTCGGTTTATCGTTTCGTGTAGGTCAATGGTTTTTTTATAGATTGCATTCATAAATATATTCATCAGTGGCATCACTTGTGAACTTAAAATCATATCAATGATGGATCATCTGTTTAAATACACGATATGTAAGACTGCTTACAACACGTAACAGGCATGAGCAAATTCACTCCGTAGTAAGCTAATCTGTTTGTTCACCCGATGATAGAAAGTACGCTATATTTTATTTTAGGCAATGGCCTAGAAGCATGAAATGAGGTTCAATTAATCGACACCCTACTTAGAGCACCATGTTGCTCTACACCGGAATTCCGACATTTTAATCATCATACCCAGTGTGTATTGAATTTGTCTGATAACCTCTATTTCTATGTTGATTGTATAAACGTCCGTGGCTGTAATTACCAGGACCAAGGGTTTGGGTAGGAGCCACGAAATATGATATAAGGTACCGTTTCATTTAGGGGTTTACAAAATCGTGGTCTTTTAGCCCCATGTACTTGGGTGTGGGTAGAATTTGTTTGATAATCCGTGTTATTGTGGTGTCTGTTGTAGCGTGTGAATTTGTAATCAAGTCTACAATTGGGAAGGAAGTGGCCGTAGCCTTTTTGCCTGGAGTAGAAGTGGGAAACCATTGAAAACAGTTTTTAGGATGGCTGAGTTTCGAAACCCAACTCTTCTCAGTTCTACCTCACGAAGCTGAATGTAACCTTCTCCAGCCCTTAAACCAGTGTTAATTTTTTGGGAGAGCCGGGATTCGAACTCGGACCTCAAGGATGACAGTCAAGAATGGTAGGCACTGCGCCGCGAGGTAGTATAAATATGGCCTAGTGGTGGTTTGCAATAGCCACGAGGAAAACCGCTGTCAGTGCCGAAATATGTCCTCAGATCTACAAACATGCTGCTCTATATGACTGCAATAAAGCGTGTCTTAACTCACTTGTCTACACAACAAGTAGTTTTGCTGATGAGTCTCATCCACCAGACATGAAATACAAGCATTATATTCCCCCTGCGCAAATAGTAATTAATATCCTTTTTCCATCTTTATACACAGGCGCCATGGAATCACGCCCGCCTCAGATGTTGTTTCTCTGCCAATCAGTGGACATGTATTCTTCTTCATAATGAGATCCTAAAGCACAAACAATATATTTTCAGCGCAACCTAACGCAAGCAAACAAGATGTCTTCATTAACATGTTCAAACAAGTCCAGCGTGGCAGTCCATGTGCTAATTAGAGAATTGTGCATACAAAAATAGGAACCCATTTTACACGTTCACTGTGCGTCTCAGTAACAAGATATCGCATTTCCAGTCCAGTCCTGGATATGGTCTTATTTAATCATCGATTCTCCCCTTTTTATCAAGTTACTATTGTGACCGTACATACTCTTCCTTATCGGGGTAGTGGTTGATTATACTCACAAGGATATTTCATTTTAACAACATGGCAGACATATAGTACATATACCTGATATATGTGATGGACATTCCTCTATTAACCGTTAATTACTCAGTTCACCATCAATTAAAACATAAAGGAACCTGCACCTCACTATAGGAACACAGGTATTCATTTAATTCATTAATAATTCTCACTAGACAGCTGTTTCTTTATCTATAAGCAATCCACTTTTATAATCCAAACCTAACATATTTCTTTTTCTCATCTAACCATCTCAACAGATACTAACATGGCTTCCTACAATCTCCAAAGATTAAAAAAAAAACTCTCTTACAAAATCCTCCAGTACGGACCAACAACAAGAAGTCAAAGATACATATAAAAACAAAACAGCATCAAAAAGAATATACAAAACATCTAACTTCATTGGCAAGGCCACCTGTCATGCCACACAGAGATGCAAACTGCCCTCCCAGCAAGCGCCATTTTCTTACCTAACAAACCCAAAAGAGCTGAGCCTTGCAATCAGAATGGTTGCAATTGCAACCATTTTGATTACAAAGCTCAGCTCTTTTTAGGTAAGAAAATGGCGCTTACTAGGAGGGCAGTTTGCATCTCTGTGTGGCATGGCAGATGGTCTTGCCAATGAATTTAGATGTTTTGTATATTCATTTTACGATGTTAGTTTGTTTCTATTTCTATATCTTTGATTTTTTCTTGTTGTTTATTCTTTCGACCTAGATAGGGTATTGTTCTTAGTTGGTATCTGTGTAGATTATCTATGGAGATTGTGAGTTCCATGAGAGAGACTGTAAAAGATTGTAAGAAGCCATGTTAGTATCTGTTGAGATGGTTAGATGAGAAAAAGAAATATGTTAGGTTTGGATTATAAAAGTGGATTGCTTATAGATAAAGAAAAAGCTGTCTAGTGAGAATTATTAATTAATTAAATGAATACCTGTGTTCCTATGGTGAGGTGCAGGTTCCTTTATGTTTTAATTGATGGTGATCTGAGTAATGAACGGTTAATAGAGGAATGTCCATCACATATATCAGATATATGTACTGACTGTTTGCCCTGTTGTTAAAATAAAATATCCCTTGTGAGTATAATCAAGCACTACCCCGATAAGGAAGAGTATGTACGGTCACACTATTATATCCATTAAACACTTCGGACCTGGTGGGCTTTTTGCGGTGGAAAAGTAACTTTCTGTTGTTCGTGTCAAGGAACTTCTGTTGCCTACGAACACAAGGTTGGTTGGTTGGTTCCTCAGTTTAGGGACTGCGACAACGCGGCATGTAGCCCCGTGTACTTTTGATGTGTGTAGAATCTGTCTGATAACTGGTGTTAATTGTGATGGCTGTATTGGTGTGTGTTGTCTGTTTTTAATTCAAGTAAGGACCGCAGACATTCAATTTTCAAGTAGTTCCTACTTTTGCTTACCATACGCCACCGTCAACGACAACTAGATCTGAACTTGGTTACTAGATGACACCGCAGTCGGCTCCTGGCGACGAACGTTGGAACCTAAGAGCGTTAGTCAAATCTAACCTATAATTTAGCTTCACACAACTGTAATTAGTGGATGGTTCTTTTACATGCCATAAATCTTTGACATAATTTTAACGCTGTTAAAATATCCGACGACTTCGGTCGGGTTTGAACCCGCGACCTTGGGCATAGAAGCTCAGCATGCTACCAACTACGCCACCAAAGCCGCTGAACGCAAGGTTAATGAGCCACGTAAAATACAAGCTTGCTTGTTTTCCACTTATACAGTAGTTCTCTCATTTTCCTCACTACACCGTGGCGTGACCATGCTCGTTAAATCGTGCACCTCGGTCGCACGGTCAGCTGCAGCAAGTCCGGAGATCGTAGGTTCGAATCCCGGTGCTGGCAGTGGCTATCCTGAGTGTGATCTTCCCCCTGTTTTTCCACACTCTTTCCAGGCAAATGCCGGGATAGTACCTTACTCCAAGTTCCGGGACACCTATCTCATTCCTGTCCCGAATACCGTTACACACACTACTACAGTCATCGCAGGAATACAGGTTATCAGACAAGTCCAACACACACCTAACTACCAGGGGCTGATGACCAAGATGTCCCAAGCCCCTCAAAAGAATTAACAACAACTTTTCTCACTAACAACCAGCTCACTTTTGAAACCTAGCTGGGCGGCCATGTTTACATTCCATTTCTGTGGGGAGCCACGTCTTTCCCAGCTCGAGGCACAGCGTTGTCAACTTTCTACCGTAGCCACTGAGAGCAAGCAGCGGGAATGGTCAGAACTGTGTGTAACTGTGCAACACTGGACACTTGACAAGCGAGCCGGCCGCCAGGACCAGACTCTGGACTCGGCGTAGACAGAGCAAGCATGTTATTGGTCAAGAACTGCTATTGGTCAGCAGCGAACAATGGCCGCCGGTCATTAACGAGGAAAGTGAGAGAACTATACATTGTGAACGTGAGCCTCCCGACCTTGCTGAAACTTTGCATACTTGTTGCTTAATCCGTAAGGATAATATCTGCGGTGGTATTTCATCCCTTGAGCTATCTATAGAAAGGTATAAATTGTACGCAATTAAACACCCCCATAGCCCAGGTGTATGTGCATAGGCCTACTGAGTTCCAATAACGTCTCCAACCAATCGCACTTCATCAACCATCCCTCCACTGGCTGTCTGTAGAACATGCTGGTTAAATCGCTTGTAGGAGTGTGATTAGTAGGACAGGATACGAGAACTTGGGGTGCGCATCCACCTGGCCTACTCACGTGCACATTTAAGTACCCATAACTTCAGCCGCTGTTGGGATCATCTCAGTTAATTTGGGGCTTGTTATAACCACAGAGGTTTGGTCCTTGCCCACATAGTTCTCTTAACTTCAGCCATTACATCAAAGATTTACCAATGACTAACTTCGGACGTAGATCACTGTAGTGCAGTCAGGAGTCCAGGGAGAATCCCTAGAGAAAATATGGCAATGGATTCTCCATACTACTGTAGAAGATGGGAGAGCCAAGAAGTTCCCAGACTTATAACCACAATAATGCGCTGTGAAAGAACGATAAAGAATTGTCTAAGTTGACAATAGTTTGTACGGTTTCGAAAAACTTTCCTTGTTAGTAGAGTTACCTCCTCAACAGTCAGATAATTTTATTTCTCTACACGCCAGCCCGTGTGATGCAATGGAGCTGGAGATAAAAGAGATAAAAGATGATTGAGATATATGTAACCAACTTGTCAGAAGTTCTCAACTCGTATGAGTGGCTAAGAAAAGTTTCCACTGTCTAACACCTGTACGGACCGAAACCCTTTTGCACGGCGCTCGTATCTACAGATCTCGCTTGTTGTTCCTTTAGGGGTTTGGAACATCGGGGTCATCAGCTCCATTATTATTATTATTGATTTAAGCCCACTACGGAGCGCTTATGACTAGTCCTTCGATGCTCTTTTCCGTTCCCAATATCTCTTGAGCCCTGCTGATATATTTCTCCTTTCCCTCCTGCGAAAGGGGCTTCCGACATTTAGAGACTCTAGGTGGTGGGGTCCAAGATTCTACCATAGCACAAAATTTAGAACGATCTTCTACATCAAGGTCAGCAATTCCAGCCGAATCCAAGTCCTTTAGTACTTCATTAAGCCACAGGCTTCCAGTCTTGTAGCTTTCATCTTATTTTTGCGACAAAATTTGATCCGTACGCATCCATCATTAGCATTGAAGATTTCCCTATGTGTTCTACAGTATATAAAATTATCTATAAGTCAAATTATCATATTTTCGTCAATAATAATAATAATAATAAGAAGAAGAAGAAGTTACAACGGGTAAACCCCTCCAAGTATTTGGGGGTTACCTTCCAGACACGCGGAATAGTCTTCAGCTAGCACATCGTGGATAAAACAACAGCGGCAATACTATCTATGAATGACATCAATCTTATACACAGACTCTCTTTCTGGATACAGCACTAGCGCTGCACAAATTAAAGATCACGCCGATCATCACAAATGGTTTAGACAACATATGGACTCAGCTATCAAAAAAAAAGTGAAAGCCACGCTCCTCAAAAAGGTTCTTTACCTTTCGAAGTACACGCTATCACGCCTAGTACCCGGACGCCCGAGAATGTTCTCCGCAGTGGGTACGTGCAGCTGCGAGTGGTTGAGTCATAAGTTTAGTTGGCTGCACTGAGTCCTTGAAAGGGGGACTCCCGCGTGTGGGATGTCAGTGTGTATTGCGACAAGCGAGCGAGCCTGTATGTCTTCAGTGTGTATCGCAGTGAGCGAGCGTTCAGATAGATTATTGGAAGAGTGCAACAGTATACAGGCGGTATTTTTTTTCTACTGAAGAGAGAGTTTTTTTTAATACATTTTTCGCGAAGGCGATCGGTTTACACAAAATGTAAAATTAAGATTTCAGGCGCGGTTTCCTAATTCAAAGTGTCCAAACCATAATACCGTTCGGGATTTGGTAAGTAAATTTCGTGTGACTGACTTAGTTCACGATGCACCGGGAAGAGGCAGGCCTACGCTTTTAACAGACATAAAATTAGATGAAATCTCCGATATAATGCTGCGTAGTCCAAGTAAATCGACACGAAAATTAGCTCAACAAACAGGAATCTCTAAGTCGATAGCACAACAAGCTGTAAGAGACAAGCTTCAGTTGTTTCCTTATAAAGTTACCGTGGTTCATGAATTAAAACAAACTGATTACGGAAAAAGAGTGATGTACTGTGAATGGTTCCAGCATCCGTTATGAATGGTGTGGTGAGTACAAAGTTTACTGTTTATTTGTTATGATGCAAGCGGCAGCCATGCTACCAACGTAACTGCTGTAGCTAGCTCTCGCAGACGCATGTTGGCGCTGCGGAGAACATTCCCGGACTCACTGTATATGAATTGGCAAGAGAACTCTTTTATATTGAAGAGCTACGACAAACTGAGCACCTGAAGTCCACAGAAGCATACACTGTCACAAGGAGGAATTAAGGCGAAAGAAAGAACAAATCTGGATGGAATTCTTCTCTACGGACGCAATGATAACAACGGAATGGAGACAGACAGAATACGACCTCAGACATCTGGTGACGAGATTAGCAACATACGGATTTCGTCATAAAATATGCATGAACAAGAAACGCCGTGACCCAGACTCCCAGTGTATTTGCTTAACATTGCGACCGCTATCATGTCATATTGTGACAAGAGAGTTGTATCCCTAACAGCTTACTAAGAAAATGACTGAGAACATAGGATGTGTAAATGTACCATTGACATCCGTATCAAACTTTGTATTATGCACGTTAGTTAGTTAGTCATTGAGGTTTTGAGGGGCGGAGCTACGAGGTCATCTGCCCCTACTATGCACGTTGTGCGCCTTTCAAATATATTATTAAATTATTTGTTTTAGTGTAGTATTATTAATTTTGTTATTAAAAAGTATTTAATTAAGAAATTGGAGGAGGGAAATAATGACTCTCCTACACTACACTGTGGAACATCGATTCATGGATATGTTAATATTATTATGTTTTACAAAAGAATTATTTTTATCAGTGGTTCGCTCAGGAATGAGAACATCTATGCTAATATTTAAAGTGGTGTATTCGATGTTTGGTCAACAATGTTTGAATTTTCCTACATATCTCTTCCATATAAGTAGGGGTACATTCAGTTATTCCAAATGAATATATTCTTATAATTGTTATTATGAGGCAACAGTTGACGTAATTCGTAATAATGGCATAGATTTATGGCATTTGAAAGAACCTACCACTGCAATTGGTGGTGTGTAGCAAAATGTGTATGTTATATTTGGCTGGTTAGGAAACAACCAAGTTCCAACGTTCGCCGCTAGCACTCGGGCGTTCAATCAAAAATGCCCAGCTTAAGGCCATTGGCTGCGTTAGCCTATCATCATAATAATGGCCCATTTTGAGAGCCTTGTTGCCTTGGAAACTACAGAGAGGTCCCCCAGGGGCTCACATCTTGTGGGCGTGGGTTGGCGACCACGGGGCCCCAGCTGAGTCCGGCATTGCTTCCACTTACTTGTGCCGGGCTCCTCTCTGTCTTCTTTCCTGTCGACCTCACTTGGTCAACTCTTGTTCTCTTCTGACCCCGACGGTATTAGGGTATCCGAGGCCTAGGGAGTCTCTTCCTTTCCCGCCTTAATTGGCCCTTGTCTCATCTTTTCAGATACCCTCCTTCTGCGAGGGGTCAGCCTTCTTTTTCTCTTCCTTTTACCTCCTGCCTTGTGCTCTAGTCCCTTAAGGAGGCAGGGTGTATGTAGCCCCACCACTTTTGGTGCACCCTAGGTAATGCTACACCCTCAGGGGCTCACGGCTGGTGAGTTCGGGAGTTGGCGACCCCGAGGGATTCCTGAGCTGGGTCCGTTTTCCCCTTTTGTCCCTTACCTTTGGGGCGGACCCTCTCCTCTTTCACTTTCCTATATGCCTTTCATGGCTCTTCTTCCTTCCAAGTCCCTCAATCTGCCTTCTCCGAGGGTTGAGGGCATTTCTTTTCCTTCTGTCCTTTTATTTGCCTTATTCTCCTTTAGTTTTCCATTTCTTCTTCTAGTATGTAGGTTAGTAGTTAGTTTTAGTTTTAAGTTCGCTTTTCATCTTCACGATCACCCAAACCATCAGGGGCCGATAACCTAGATGTTAGGCCCCTTAAAACAACAATTATCATCATCATCATCACTACAGAGAGGACCCTCCTTATTGAACGGAGAGTCGCGGTGGCCGCGTCTCGGCCGGGACACTGAGCTAGCCGTATCGAACAAGGCACTAGTGCTAGCAGCAGAGTAGCGTCCAACTAGTTTAATACATTTACACGTTTTAACGAATTTCATAATCACGGAATACAAGACAGTCTACAGTACTTCACCACAAGTCTTAGTTATCTGAACTAAGGTATATTGCCGTATCTAATAAATGCAATGCCAGCATTGGGGACTTCCCGTCCTGCTCTTGTGTTATCGCTAAATGGTAGTCAAGTGGCGGTGACTAATCACGCCCCACGCGCAAGCAAAGATCCGTTCTTCTGGGAAGGCCCTCATTGTATATAGGCATAGATCATTCACGCACATAGAATGACACTTTCAAAGAAATTTGAATTTAGTAACTTTTTTGAAATTTTTGTTGACACTAAAATTGTATATTGGTAGCACTGATTCTTAAATTTAAAATGACATTCGGAGACGCTTGAAGAAAAAAGTTGACATTTTGACGACTTTTAGTAACTTTAAGGACTTTTAGTAAAACATTACGAGTTCATGCTACAGTACCTCGCGACCGTTACGCGCACAATATTACTAACTTTCTAACTATGATGTTCTTAGTGCTCTCACATTTCTCGTTAACGAGCAGCTCGCTTCTGAAACCTAGCTGGGCGGCCATGTTTTTATTGCATGTTTGTGGGAAGCCAGGGCTTTACCATCTCGAGGAATAGTGTTGTCAAATCTCTACCGTAACCACTGAGAGCAAGCAGCGAGACAAAACTATGTGCAGATGTGCAACACTGGAGACCTGACTCGCGAGCAGACCACCACGACCGGACTCTGGAGTCTACGTGGAGAGATAAAGGAAGAATGTTAATGGTCAAGAACCGTCAGTTATTGGTCAGCAGCGAACAATGGTCATTGACGGTGCGTGTTACTAAGGTAACCACCAGACATCCGTGTTAATTTATTATTCACGTTAATCACAAATAGAACCCCAGCCCTAGAATATATCAATGTTAAAGGACATGATAATTCAGTTACCTTAATACGTTTGATGCAAGGAGCATTTTGAAAATTTGCATAATAATAACGATAATGATAAAAGCTGTTCTTCAGCAATTGGGTTGTGCTGTGCACATGAAATACAAGTCATCAATATGATAAGCCAAGGGTTAAAATGTTAAAATTTAGGCATAACATTAGCCTGGCCTTCATGCTGTCTTTCTCTCTTTTCTAGGCTAGAATTTGCCTCCTTTCGTATTCAAGGCAAACAATTCTCCTTCAATGTCTGAGTCGCAGTACTGTCTTGCTGTCTTTTCTGAAGCAGAAACTGCTTTCCCCATTATTCAAGGCAAACAATTGAAGCCACTCAACGCTTCGCCATGAATGAACTAGAATTGGATTGTGAGTTGGGTGTAAGTTGCCAGTTTAAAACGTGTTCTCGGGTTAGTAATACTAAATTGATCAAAACATCACACAGCAGGCTAAAAGGGCACGCTTTGGAAACCATTTAATGTAAGAGTTTGAGTGAAAACTTGTTGTTTACCGAAAGATACACTCATATTATGTAGATTCACTTTTAAAGGGTTTCGAAAGCGCAAAGTAACTGCAAGAATATATTTTGTATAAATGGTGGTAGGGAAACCCTACTCTTTCGACTGTCTTCATATGGACAGAATGTCAATATATGCTACACAGCTAGTAAAATCATCGGGCAGATAAGCACGCACACATCAACACGGGGCCAATGACCGAAATGTCCCTAATCATTAAAATGAATCAATAAAATCACGTAATCTCTACTTTTAGTATTCGAGCTCTCTTCACACAGTTTGAAGATGATCATGAGATAAAGGTAGCACATAAATGACGGGGTAAATGGGATATAATCAAGATGTACTTGATACTGCTCCTTTTCGCAATCATGAGTGCACGATTAACGCAGTAGACTAGACAGGATAAGTATGACGTCGTGGTGCAGTGTCAAGCATTCTTGGTTGTCACCACTACGGTCCAAGTTTCATTCCCGGATCTGCCAAGAAATTGAATTCTGGTGTGAGGGCTGGAACGGGGTTCACTCAGCCTCGTGAGGCAAAACTGAGAAGAAGTGGATTCGATTCCCACGTCAGCCATCCTGGAAGTGATTTTCCGTGGTTTCACACTTCTATTCCAGGCAAATGCTGCGATAGATCCAAACCCTAAGACCAAGGTCGCCCCAACTCAATCCTAGCTCCAGTTACTAATACACACACCAATAAAGCCAACAAAATAACACAGATTATCAGACAAATTTCACACACACAAACCACCTCGGGGTGTAGCGGCTAGCATTCTTCACTGTCACCCCGGAGGTCCGGGTTCCATTTCCTGGCCCAAACCATGACATCCGGGAAATATATTCAAGATTTATAAAATGGCGTCATCTCCTGTTTGGTAGAATGCTCACATTGCCAACGTCCTCAAAGATTCGGAGGCCCCATTTCATCGAAAAGTCGAAAAATATTGCAACTAAAATAAAACAGACACGCACACGTTCACAAAAACGGGCATTTCTCATGGCCATCAACATATCAATTTATTAACAAAATGTTTCTCCAAAATCAATGACAATACTTACTATAGGTTGCCATTATCACGATCGCACATTGAAAATTTGGGACGGCTTTCTGACCAAAAAGACAGAACGCATGGAAAACAAGTTCTGTAGTTCCGTAAAGAATTAAACAGCATATTTTTATATAGCCACCAGCAGAAGTACCCATTCTTCGAACGGTCTTCGGTATTAATAACCAGATGTTACCAATTGATCTACTGTTGCAATGTTTAGGGGCTTGGAACCTGTTTGTTGGCAAAGAAAAATGATTAGCTAAAATGTGCTCTCAAACTAAATTTACCTAACGTGTTCTTCCTGGCGTGAAAATAAAATTGAAAACCTCGTAGACGAATCGCAATACACGTCACATACGAACTGACCCTAACCGTTGTGTCAAGTGCCCAACTACAGGAAGACCCCTTTTATAAATTATAAAGGCCTGTGGTGCATGAAAATTCAGTTTTATTTAGCCTCCAATGGCCCAAATTCCTAAAATCAGCAAAAAACAGTCTACTATTTCAAATCAGGAATTTTTGAAAATAATGTTGCTGTTTGGAGATATAATAGACCTTCTGTACGACATATCGCAAGTGTAAGTCGTGTGAAAAAAATCTAGGGTACTCCTTGAACCCCTTAAGCGCATTGATGAATTTTTCAGTTTTAGTTGGTTCCGTGATAACCGTATAGCCATTTGCAACCTTTCACAGAAATGTAATAAATGGAGTGGCATTATTTATTCCAGAAATAGATGGAAAGTTGGATGCCACCTCTTGAAATACTTTTGTCATGGTTAGTGGCTTGCATTCCTTCTTTAGTTTATTAAATGAGAAATGAAATGAATGGAGTGGCATTACTTATTCCAGAAATAGATGGAAAGTTGGATGCCACCTCTTGAGATACTTTTGTCATGGTTAGTGGCTTGCATTCCTTCTTTAGTTTATTAAATGAAATTAGTTTTCTGGGAATAGCTAAGAAACTGTTGCGTTTAGAGCCTTAAAATATAGTTTTCGGGGACCCTTTACGGCTCTTGAGGGGCTCCGAGTTTTGTTTCTGACACCAAGGGTTTCAAAATGAGTTTGTCTCGTCGTCGTACGCCATAATATTGATAATAATTAAAATAATAGTAATAATAATAATATAAGAATATAGGGATAGGGATAGGCTATAATAGACCTTCCGTACCATACCCGCACGTGTAAATCGCGTTAAAACATTCTAGAATACCCCCTGACCCCTCGTTCACGAATTAATTCCAATGAACAGAAAAATCTGATTTTTTGAGAGTAGGACAATATAACCGAAAGAGACTTGATTACAAATTTTCAAAAATGCATTTGCCATAGTTTGTGAATTACAGGATGTGTACAATTGTACACATAATTACTTAACGGTTGCACTTCAAAATGTTTTGTGTTTTTTTACAGTATATTATATAGGAATGTATTTCCAAGTTTATCCTCCAGTACTGTTGTTACACATGATCTATCGTTCATGGAACGCTTCAAAACAATTCCTTTCCTTATTCAGGCACAGGAAAACACCACACTTTTTGCACTTCCATCGAGATTTCCCCGCACATGTTTCAAATTTACAGCGGCCAGGAAGTTTTCTTTCGCTGGGCTTAGGCTGGTGGTTCATTCCATCGTAGCGAACCTCGGGTATTGGTCTACTTTCAACATTCCTCCGTTTGTTAGAGGGTGGCTCGTCACAATCTGAGTCATTACTGGGAGGGCGGCCTCTCTTATTGCGACTCACATTCTGGTCTTGTGTCACAAGGGCTTCCGCAATTGTGAGCCGAGAATGGAGAAGATTTAATGTTTTCTTTCTTGGTATGCCCAATTTAGCGGCATCCCTCTGGTATTCCAGCCAACTATTCACAATGGCAAGGTCAATGGCATGGAAAATCATGTTTAGTGTCCATTTACGGCTCTTCATTGCAATTATGTACAAACTAATGAGGAAATCGAGTTTATCAACTCCACCCATTGAAAGGTTGTACAGTTTTATCACCTGAGGTCTAGGTACCTGAATGTACCTCCCTAATTTCTTATCCCACCGTCGGACCAGGTCTGATTCGCCTGTGCCCAAAAAATTTGATGCTATATTTACTGGTCTATTGTCCTGCCATTTGACAACAACAACAACAACATTACCATCACGACTGCTCACTTGATCAAAATAGCCTCTCTCCTTTTGTTTTAAGTCTTTATCTGATATCAGAGGGGGTTTGCCATTCTGTTTAGCCTCACAGTACCAGCAGCTGCAATGCCCTTCATCTTTAGCGCTTCAAACAAATTGTAGGTTGAAAAGTAATTGTCGAAATACAGTTGGTGGCTTGAACTATCTGTAAGTCTTTCGGACAAATGAAGAACAATTGAGGCAGCATGACCAAATTTCTTTATCAGTGATTGTTTTACTTCAGTTGTAGATCCTTCATAAACTATCAGATCGTAAAATATACCACTTCTTCCACAGAGCAAGACTATTTTTATATCCCATTGATTGGGCTTCCCTTTCATGTACTGTTTGACAGAAATTTGTCCTTTGAAAGGTACAATTTGCTCGTCAACGCATACCTCACGTTCTAATTTCAAATCTCTGCATCGACTCAACAATGAGTCGTAAATCGGTCGAACTTTCCAAAGTTTATCCGTGCATCCTTCTGGTTTTTCCAAGTTGTTTACACAGTGCAATAGGGTTCGCAGCTTGAAAAATCTATTCACTGGCATACTGTCAGTAAATACGGGCATATGTAAAGAAGTATCCCAGTACATCCTCAATCGCGGAAATCCTAGGGATCCAGCAAATATGTGTAAACCAATAAGCGTACTGATTTCGGTAAGGTTTGTGGATGCAAATCGAGATTCTCCCTTTTGAAGTGCATAAATATTAGTGTTGTCCACAAATAATTCAAATAATGGTAGTGGAATGTATTTGTAAAAGTATGTTACTGGGTATGGAAGATCAGTAATAGCATCTCCCATGTCATCATCATCAGCCCACTGCGGTATATTATCCTGAAATAGCACACTGCGACGCCACTGAATGTCTTTCTTCATTGTGAGGTTCATCCATGCGTATTCGTCTTCTGGAAGAACATCAGCAATGTCGGTATCTCCAGTTTCATCACGGTCTCTTGCATCAATAGGTTGATCATCATCACTCTCCCCTTCAAAAAAAATGATAATGTACATAGGATCATGATCGCTTTACATGGGTATTTTACAACAAAAGAATCATACATACGGTTAGCTTCAGCTTTCTGCAGTAAATCTTCCTCTCTCTCATCATCATCCTCACTGTCAAGGCCCTCAAAGTCAGACACATCCCCGTTTTCGATCAAATTTAGAATATCACTCGCTTCAAGATCTGAAAAGTTAGCATATGTTCAGTTGTTAATAAGCATAATGCATAGGTAGCAATTTAAAATAAATAAATAAATAAATAAATATTCAGATGTAAAGCCATGCAATTCAAAATATTGACCCCCTCCTTGAATGCAAATCTAAGTTACCGTATGTTTTCTGTCTGTTAGCTCCCTTGTGACACAATGTCTACAATTGGACACATGCTATTTCAAACACTAAGAAATGCAATCCTGTTCCATATTAGAGACAACTATTTAGCAAACACTAAGACTTTGACATCTGTAGTAAGTTGCAACATAAATATTTTGGTGTTTTGTTGTATACAACAAAAGAAAATACAATATACATTGTAGCTTACCTCCCTCACTTCTCCTGGTGGCCGCCATGACTGGATTGTTTATCTTGTGTTTATGAGTCTTGGAACCAGAGGGAAGCACATTATAGTAAAGTCACCATAACTTCCGACTTGACGTTTCAGTGTTAGGCTAGAGTTTCGTTCGCTAAATCGCGACATCACGAACAAAACTCAATATATCGTGATAAATCAATTTCAATAGATGTCCGTGATTGTCTAGTTAAATTGATTTTCCTTCTAACCGCTGGACAACACTAGGCTAACACTGAAACGTCAAGTCGGAAGTTATGATGGCTTTACTATAGCCATCAGTTTGTTCAAAGAGCTCGAGAGAAAGATATAACACCAATAAAAGTTCTTACCAAATGAAGGTTCAATAGATCCAAAGGGTTTAATATGATGTGTACAATTGTACACACCATGAACGAAAGGGTTAAGCGCATTATATGTATTGATGAATATTTCAGCTTAATTTGGATCCGTTATAACCTTATTGTCGTTTAAAAACCTTCACAGTAATATAATAAATGGAATTGCATTGCGTCTTACAGAAATAGATGGACCTCTGAGATTCTGTTGCCATTGTTACCGACATGCATTCCTTCATTAATGTATTAAGTGAAATTAGTTTTTTGGGAATATCTCGAAAAATGTTGGTTTTAGGGCCTTAAAATGTGGTTTTCGGGGTTCTTTTAGGGCCCCCGAGTTTCGTTTCTCACATTGAGGGGCTGAAAATGAGCTTGTATTTTAAGGGGGGTAGGCCCCCTGTTATGAGAGGTACGGAGAAGAGTTACATCAATGATTAGTGTCGTGCCTCTGATGGATATCTGCATCATATTTTACGTTAATCCACCCAGCCGTTCTTGAGTTATAAGGACACAAAATATTGTCCACAGACAAATAGACAGACAGACAGACAAAAAATGCGTGCATCCGTCACAAAACAGTCTGAAACGGGCAAATATGTCAAATTTCCGTGGAAATGCAGAAAAACAGACGAACATTCATTTTTATATAAGAGAAGGGATATAATAGACCTTCCGTACCATACACGCACGTGTAAATCGCGTGAAAAAATTCTAGAGTACCCCTTGACCTCCCCTTAAGCGCATTGTATGTATTGATGAATATTTCAGCTTAATTTGGATCCGTTATAACCGTATAGCCGTTTGCAAACCTTCACAGTAATGTAATAAATGGAATTGCATTGCGTCTTACAGAAATAGATGGACCTCAGAGAGTTAGTTGCCATGGTTACCGGCATGCATTCTTCCATTAATTTATTAAGTGAAATTAGTTTTCTGGGAATATCTCAAAAACTGTTGGTTTTAGGGCCTTAAAATGTGGTTTTCGGGGTCCCTTTAGGGCCCCGAGTTTCGTTTCTCACATTGAGGGGCTGAAAATGAGCTTTGTTTCACCCTTCTACGCCTATTTCAGCATGTATTTTAAGGGGGTAGGGCCCCTTTTATGATAGGTACGGAGAAGAGTTACATCAATGATTAGTGTCGTGCCTCTGAAGGATATCTGTATCAAATTTCCGTACCACACCCGCACGTGTAAATCGCGTGAAAAAATTCTAGGGTACCCCTTGACCCCTTAAGCGCATTGTATGTATTGATGAATATTTCAGCTTAATTTGGATCCGTTATAACCTTATAGCCGTTTGCAAACCTTCACAGTAATGTAATAATTGGAATTGCATTGCGTCTTACAGAAATAGATGGACCTCTGAGATTCAGTTGCCATGGTTACCGGCATGCATTCTTTCATTAATTTATTAAGTGAAATTAGTTTTCTGGGAATATCTCAAAAACTGTTGGTTTTAGGGCCTTGGGGCCCTTTCGTTTCTCACATTGAGGGGCTGAAAATGAGCTTTATTTCACCCTTCTACGCCTATTTCAGCATGTATTTTAAGGGGGTAGCGCCCCTTTTATGAGAGCTACGGAGAAGAGATTCATCAATGATTGGTGTCGTGCCTCTGAAGGATATCTGTATCAAATTTTACGTTGATCCACTCAGCCGTTCTCGAGTTATAAGGACACAAAAAATTGTCCACAGACAAACAAACAAACAAACAAACAGACAAACAGACAGACAGACAAAAAAAATATTTTTGCGCGCATCCATCATAAAACAGTCTGAAACGCGCAAATATCGCAAATTTCCGTCGAAATTCAGAGAAAACAGACAAACTTTCATTTTTATATATAGAGAGATGATAAACTCTCCCGCCTATTAAAATGATTTTCCATGTGATGTATTGTACCCAACTAGGGTTGGTACAGGATATGAACTTCTGATCTTTAAGATGAAAAGAGGTCCAGCTACAAGCTGGCAGTGAGGAAATAGGAAGTGATTCAGGCCATGACGCAGAACATTGACAGCTTTATCTGGAGATACGTGGTGCAAGCGATATGTGAATCACGAGAGCAGTCACGCTGGGATGAATCAACCAGAGCAGATTGGCGGGGGAATCACCATTGAGTGCTATGATCAGCACTTTTCTTGCAACATTGGATTGCGAATCAACACCGCAAAGTTGTGAAATAAGCCGTTTTCGCGGAAACAATGCAAATTTACAACAATAGGTTTACGGAGATCAGAATAATCCAGGAAAGTATGAATTAAGCAAGGTTAAAAGTGAATAATTTAGGCCCAGGAAAAAAACACTTAGTCAGCAACTACGTCATTAGGCGGAGCCAAGCGGAGGTAGTGGGAAGAAGAGAAAAAAACTCAGTTGCCCACACAGCTGAGGAGCCTTGTAGATTTTATTTAAATTAATTAGACGATCGATTTTCAGGAAACGAAATGGTAATGAGACGTTTGGATTATAGGGAACATAATGATATATTTTTCAAACGTGCCACGTCTATTTCAGAAGTTAGGTCCAGGAAGAAGGCAAAAGTAGTTTATTTTTGCAATTTCCCAATAAATAGCCCTGGTTTCAACCAGAGAGCATGCAGTATCCGTCAGCCAAGTGAGGCTATAGGCTGTGTCAGAAGCAGTTCATCATCAGCAAGCGGGGAGAAGCTACACGCTGTCTCATAAATGCAGAAGCGCTGCATTATACTCGTCGCAGTTCAGTTAAGCCCGGGGAGGCTCAGGGCAATTCCGCACAGTATATAAGTATACAGTACGCAGTATTATCAAACTGCCGGGACGGAATTCCGTCCTCACACTAGTAAAGGCTCATCGTACTCCTGTATGGAGAAGTCACAGCAAGTAACGCAGTTCGCTACCAACCGCAGAAAGTGGATCGTGTTAAGACGAATTAACAATCATCAGTATCCGCGGTAATAACAAAAAGTTGTATGTGCGTGGTAATATAAATCCGCTACGGTTGTTTATAAGTGATTACTAAAGCACTTGTGCTGGATCAGATAAACTATACGCTACTCGAAAACCGTGACGAAGTAAAATTGCGCCGCGACAAATTCTAGAACAGTAATTAGCTAGAATACAGCATTCCAGATCAGTAGAGACACTACCCTGGAGGCCATCGTTTCTATAATACAGACAGGTCTCCGTGAAAGTTAAGTGAAAGACTACAGTATTAAGAGACAGATGTTGGAACGAAATCCAATAATTCAAGTAAATGGACACGGGTTCGAGACCCAAGAACAAATATAGTGAACCTTAGCGAAGCTACAGTGTGTCAAATAGGAACGTAGCAATAAAGACATTCTCGTAGGAGAAATAAGGGAACTTGTCGCAGATAAGGACAAAGTACGGTCAAGAAGTAAGCGGGCCATAGGTTCGATAGACCGCTACGTAAAGGTAGGACAAGTAAAAATTGAAAATCGCTAATAAAAGGACGATAAAAGAAGTCAAAACGGACTATCTAAAGGACAGGGCAGAGACTAGATCCAGTGAAGAATTAGGAGCCGTTCGATTTTCCATCACGTCCGGGGATCTCATCAGGGCGTTGATCACCGATAAAACGTGCCAAAAGTTACTAAGATGTGGTGAAAATTAGTGCAGTGTAAATAAGTTACAAGATATATGTGTTTTAGTGTTAATACAGTATTTTACAAATTAATGATGTGTTTAGATTTAAGTGAAGGTCGATTGGACCTAAGTGAGGTGCCGCTCACAAAAGAAAGTGCCATGAAAGAGTGCTAATTATGTCGTTAGGTGGGTGAATCCTTCGCAAGGATGGATCCGAAGACGGAGCACACTGGTGAGTCATGATTTTTCATTAAAATTGCAGATGTACGATGTACTGGCCTGATGGGATCGGTCGTAACTGGGGAGTTTAACGATCGAACTCATCGGGTAGTTGAATGCACTTATATAACTGAAATGTTGAAATAATAATAATAAATAATTGCGAGAATGACCTCGCAAAATAATTATATGAAAGGGATCAGTAATGTAAAGTAGTAAAAACCCAAGAAATGAAATAACAAATAATAAATGATTTGGAGGAAGGAATCGAAAATATAGTTAAAAAGGTTTAAAATTTCGCCATAGTAAAAGCAGATAAATAAATATGCATCATAATAAAATTGTTAAATAAATAATGAAAAGGAAAAATATAAAATAGTTTGATCTTATAATTAAATGGCAAATAACAAAAAGGTGAAATGAAAAATAATTGAAAGTCGAAATGAAAATAAAAACAAGAAGTTCCGTGAAGAACTATACAGCCTACCTTTCATGCCAATGATTATTCTACAGAATATGAACCTATCTAGAATAATGACGAAATTAAGTTGCTAATATCGAAATTTCCAATTAGTTCGAAATACTGTATACCTGGCATAATGTATCCTAATAGAGCACTACAGTTGGCAGCCCTGATGACTGAATATATTCTTAGTTCCGTCTCTTACGGTACTAAATACAAAATTTGGTTGAAGTCCACTGGATAGCATGGACGTTACATGCAGTTAAACATTGGATCTAACAGCGCGCGTAAAATCATGTTGGCAACAATGTCATGCATGTATTGGTCAGAAATAATCTGAAATAATATGATCTATTGTTGTGCCAATTTTGAATGAAATCCATTAGTTAGTATAGAAGTTACATGCATTTTAAAATTGGACCTATCAGCAGGCTTAGAATCATGTTGGCAGCACTGACGTATATTAGTTACTCCAGATTCGTCTAGAATGCCAGGTACTATACGTGTGCAAAGTTTAGAGCTATTGGCTTGCATACTTTCTGATATATTGATATTAGGGTAACAAAAATAGGGACAGCACATATTAACAGTTGGCAGCCCTGGTTGCTCCTTAGAATACGCATAGTCATATCTGTTATGGTACACATAGCACATACGAAATTTGGTTGAAATCCAAATGATAGTATGGAAGTTACATGTATTTAAAGTTGGACCTGTCAGCAGGCTTAGAATCATGTTGGTAGCACTGACGTATATAAGTTACTCCAAATTAATATAGAATGTCAGGTACTATACGTGTGCATAGTTTAAAGCTGTCGGCTTGCATACTTTCTGATATATTGGTATTTGGATAAAATAAATTAGGATCATTTATTAACAGTTGGCAGCCCTGGTAGGTCTTAAGAATACGCTCAGTCATATCTGGTTATGTACTCATACAACATACGAAATTTGGTTGAATTCCACTTGATAGTGTAGAAGTTATATGCATTTAAAAATTGGACCTATCAGGAGGCTTATAATCATTTTGGCAACACTGCCATGTTTGGCCTCCTGGAAATTAAACTGAAATATTATGGTCTGTACGTGTGCCAATTTTGAAATAGCTCCCATTCACACTTTCCAAGATATCCAACATGGAGCTCAAATTTCAATTGCGATTTTTTAGCAGTTGGTAGCACTGACATCATTTTCAAATATGGCCGTGAGATATTCAGGTATAGATCTTTACTCCTACCAAATTTCGTTTCGATTGCTGCAGCCGTTTAGGAGTTGATAGGGGGGACACACACACAGCCAGCCAGACAGACAGGACAGACAGACAGACAGACACACATTTGCCCGATCTCATAAGTCTACTTTTTCCTCATTTTTGCAAAATGTGAAAAGTAGGCTAATAAATATTATCGAGTTGCTATGCACTAAAAATGAAGTGATATTAAAAATTGTAATAAGGAACTCAAGTAATAAACGGAACGAAATAAATTAAAATGTCTTGACATATTTGTTGTCAAATGATCAATTTTATAAATCTCTAAAAGTAATTGGTGAATAAAAACACTCAAAGAAAATGTATTAAGATTAAATGATAGGAAGGCCGAGGTCTTACCGCTATAAATGAAATATTAATTTGAGATATTAAATAAACCGCGAATAACCAAGCAAGAAATCGTTGTTGCCAAATGGGCCGAATAATAAATAAATGAAGCTAAAACCTAATAAATGTGCGTTAATCAGGATATAATTAATCGGGAGATGGAGAGTCTCATCGAAATATTGTGGGTGAAAGATTCCCCTTTCTGTATTGTTGTTGTATGTAAACGTCGTGTTGTATTGGGTAGGTGAAATTCCCATAAACTGTATTGCCATATTGAAGCGTTGAAAATAATAGTTACATTGTAAGTCCGATCAGGCAGTGTTAAATAAATATTGTAGGCCAAAATCGTCGAATGAAATATACATGTGAGACCATGAGAGCATTGTTATAAATATGGTAGACCATAATCGTCGAAATAACGCGTTGTAAGTGAATATACATATGAGACCATGAGGCATTGTTATATATAAAGGTTGTAGGCAATAATCGTCGAATGAAATTTGCAAGTAAGACCGATAACGGCATTGTTATAAATAATATTGTTAGAAGGCGTCATACAAATTGCTATTAAAGTTGGTGTAGTCAACTATTAGGCATCCTCTCCGGAATAAGTTATAAATATCCTGTAAAAACAAGATATAAATAATGATAATAATAATAATTAAAAACGGGAACAAATAGTTGTTTTAGAAGTGAAACGAAAGTCTTGGTAAAATCATATGGTTAAAGAATAAACAAAGTTATAAGCGTGGTGGCTGGCTAGATGCCATAAATCAAGCGAAGTATCACCAGGGGGGCGAGGCAGCTGTTAGCGCCCATCCTACCGTAATGAGTGAGTGAGACAGAAAGTTAATGGGTTCCGCGGTAAAGTAAAGGTCTGTCAAAGAATAATAATAAAAAGGCCATTATGTAAAAGTTTTTATTAAAATATGCAAGCTGAAATTAACTTATAAAATCACAATGCTGGGATGGAGACCATTCTCCAGAATATAAGTTTGAAGCATTTGCATGAATTCTGACGGGTTTTGTCAAACATATTTATTGTAAATAAAATGATTCCTTCCTCAAAAGAATGAAAGAACGGGTTGTGGAAAATACATTTTAAAGACGAATAAAGGTCCCACAAAAATAAATAACACAGTGCATGGTACGCTGCAAAGAAAGATCACCTGATGCATGAAAGTGGAACTGGTGGAACAAGGGTTCGATTCACAGACATGGCATGTTTCTTGTACAGTATTTTAAATGTGTAAAATCTAAGGCTTTGTGGAGAATTACTAGTAAGGTCCAAAGGACTAAATAAGTGATAAATAAATGATAATTGTGTAACGTTAAAGAAACCCAGGAGGGTAAAGATTGAAATGAATATAAATGTCCAAAGCCTTGGAAAGTTATATGACTTGAATGATAGGCGCGCTTGACGCCTTAGTAAAATGTACTACAAATAATTATAATTAGATTTAAGCAAGACAAAGTGGTTACAAAGTGGTTACGAAGTTCATAGAATAATGAAATGACATTATAGTGATCTTGATAAATTTTAACAAAGTGATTAATTTTTAGTTTTGAATGACACTTGAAGAGACTATGCCAAGTGATTATTTTTTAGTTTGAATGGCACTTGAAGAGACTATGCCAAGTGATTGATTTCTTTCAACATATTTTGAGTGACACTTGAAGGAACTATGCCAAGTGATTGATTTTTCTTACATTTTTTTGAGTGAATATATTTTTCTTTTATGAATTAAATTTTGTAAAATTATAATGTTGTGTTTTCCTTAAAATCCTTGTGAACCTTGAGTATTCCATATTAGATGTTTAATGAGCGGTGGAGGGAACGTACCATACCCCGAAACCGCAAGAGCAAAACCCGAGTGCTGATTAATCATCATCCGTGTAAACGGGCACAGTATTAAATATATTTTGGTACACGACCTATATCTCCACCAACACCATCACAATAAGAAATTAGCTATGTGCTAGACTATGTAATTTTCAGTATCGGTGATTAAGACTTCTCCCGCGAGATGGCATCTTTCTATAACGGGTCACGGGAGTTTATTTTAAGAAACATCAAACGCACGTATTCTATGATTTACGAAAAGTAAGCTACAGAATGTAGTTCCATTAGTGTGATTATTCCAATAGCCCATCATCCTAATCTTCTCCTCAATTGCTTGAATAGAGTATGAGGATTAAAAACTTAAGATTTAAAAATTCCAACTGATGCCAACTTGAATTTTTGAAAACAATTGAACATGGCATGTCTCTGTACTAAGCTCTGAATAAAGATTCGCTGTGCTAAGTTTCGTTGCTCTCGGGTGATTAGATTGCCATAATAATAATTTGAAATATTTGAAAATCATTTGGCAGACATGTTTTTCGTTTATTCTTTTTTTATTTTTCATTTTTGTGTTTCTCAGGATATAGAAAGTCACGTATATCTACTTAATATTCTTCTATCACCATAAGAAAATCAGAGTAATTGCTGAAATAGTTTTCGAGATATTGTGAACTACTGAAATGTATGTGTCGACGCCACGTTGGATTGTTTTATATAATTATATACTATAGAATTATATACCAGCAGATGAATATTATAATGGTGGTTCAATCAATGCACCAACCTACATTTCTATTGCTTCTCTACGGTACCAGAAACAAGGCGTTTTTTAAACTTTGCACAGCCGTAAGTTTTAAATTCTCATAAAAATGAATTCATTTAGACGTCAGTAAGCTACAGTAGGCCTATATGAAGATAGATCATGTCAATTTTCACAGCACTTTGATAGTTAAGTCACGAGAAAAATCCATTAAGTATTTAAATATCGCATCGCACCCATGTTGGTTTTGTGCTCATCAAGTAATTTAAAGTCTAATATGTGAACTTATTTTAATTGCCTCATTGAACATACTAAATTTCAGTTTGATTTTTGTAATAGATTCGTAGAACTGGTGAATTATTTCGGATGATCACCATATTGAAATGAAAATCCACAGCCTGCTTCCAGTCTCCGACCGGGTCAGGAATGGAATGAATGAAGCCCCCATCTAGCGGCGAGGATATGAACTGTGCCGGCTGCCGAGGCCTGACGCACTCCTCTGGGGCAATGATTAAATGAATGACAGATGAAATGAAATGATAGTGGAGAGTGTTGCTGGAATGAAATTTTGACAGGGAAAACCGGAGTACCCGGAGAAAAACCTGTCTGCCTCCGTTTTGTCCAGCACAGATCTCACATGGAGTGACCGGGATTTGAACCACGGACCCAGCGGTGAGAGGCCGGCGTGCTGCCGCCTAAGCCACGGAGGCTTCTTGATCACCATATTGGATTGTTCTATATGTTAGCCATAGCGATATGTACCAGTAGATGAAGATTATTGCAATGATTCATTACACAAACGTTCACTTCATCGCATGATTAGGACACAAAAAATAAAAAAATTACAGTCAGTCTGAAAGACTAGACGTTATATCATTTCGAATGACGCAAGCTACAAATGCTACACATGTTAGAAAGGCTCAGGAGGGCTCTTTCAACAGACTCCATTACCCATTAACTTAGGCTTCCCGCACGGGCACCTCTTTAATGGTCACCCTGTATTTGAGTCTGACATCTTTTACAACTCTTTAAGAGTCACCCATTATTTGAATCTGATATATCGTAAACCTCTTTAAGGGTCACCCTGTTTTTGAATTGAATCTAACATACTGTACACCTCATTAAGTGTCACCCTGTAATTTGCTCTGACATCCGGCACCTCTTTAGGAGGCACCCTGTATTCTTATCTGGCATCTTGTATATCTCTTTAGAAGTCACCCTGTATTCTTGTGTGACATCTTGCACACCTCTTCAGGAGTCACCCTGTATTCTTGTCTGACATCTTGTGCACCTCTTTAGGAGTCACCCTGTATTCTTCTCTGTCATCTTGAACACCTCTTTAAGAGTCACCTTGTATTCTTATCTGGCATCTTGTATATCTCTTTAGGAGTCACCCTGTATTCTTGTGTGACATCTTGTACACCTCTTTAGGGGCCACCCTGTAATCTTGTCTGACATCTTGTGCACCTCTTTAGGGGCCATCCTGTATTATTCTCTGCCATCTTGTACACCTCTTTAAGAGTCACATTGTATTCTTATCTGGCATCTTGTATATCTCTTTATGAGTCACCCTGTATTCTTATCTGGCATCTTGTATATCTCTTTATGAGTCCCCCTGTATTCTTATCTGGCATCTTGTATATTTCTTTATGAGTCACCCTGTATTCTTATCTGGCATCTTGTACTGTATTTTGCTCTGACATCCTGCACACCTCTTTAGGAGGCACCCTGTATTCTTGTCTGACATCTTGTGCACCTCTTTAGAAGTCACCCTGTATTCTTGTGTTCGCCTCGCTCAAAGCTCCAGGTCGCTCGACGCCAGACCTCTTTCAACTGACTCCAGTAATCATTATCGTCTGCTTCTCGCTCCCCGCGTGAGCATGATGTCACGTTCCCACTCGCTCCCCGCGTGAGCATGACGTCACGTTCCCGCTCGCTCCCCGCGTGAGCATGACGTCATGTTCCCGCGCAGCTGCATGACGTCGCTTCCCGCGTGACTGCATGACGTCACGTCCGTCTCCGTGTCCGTGTCCGTAACGCATAACGATGGACCCCAACCATAACGACGAAGTCGACAAGATCATTTGAAATGATAAAATCTTAATTTTAATATTTCGCACAGCTGCCATCTTGAGTGTATAAAAACAATAGAAATAAATTAAATGCCAATAGATTAAAACTTGAATAGACATTTACCCTACCATGTTTCACTGCGCTCGGGTGATTAAATCGCAAGAAAACTCCATTTAAATAGTTGAACTTCGCTTCACCACCATATTGGTTTTGTACTGTACAGGTTTTCAAAAGTCAAATAGTTGATTTTAGTATTCTCTTCCACCATACATAATTTCAGTGTGATATTATAAGCATATTTTTATAACATGAAAATAGGCTAAAATGATTGAATGATAAAACTTCGGCGTGGAATTGTGAACTCCAAACACTTAAAATGCAATTATTGTGAGTTTCTGGCGCTGACGAACACATCCGAGGTGACATAGCGTCTCTAGCGTTCTCAAGTCCGTCGTCCAAGAAGTAAAGAATTACAACGAGTGCGTTCGGTTACTGTAAGACATGGCTTAATTTAGATGACAACTGCAATGTAACGGTTTATCTCACCTGCTCTAGAGGAACTGAGATCTCAGTTCGAGACCCAGTTGTTTCAACAAATTTGGTACTTCCCTTCAAGATTACACTTTCCCATTCTGTTTCACATAATTCTAAATTCACACATTACTATCCTGTACATCAGACTTTCTCAGCCATTTTGAGACTGTGAGCACCACCCTCATGCTATATCAAGTACCCGAGCACTATTATATCGATTATTATTATTATTATTATTATTATTATTATTATAGTAACAATAATGTTAATCATAATAATAACAAGTAGTTCCGTGAAGAACTATACAGCCTATTTTCATAAATCCTACTTAGGTTAACTGCCACTATCAACATATAAAATTTCAGTTTGATTGCTGTAATAGATTCGTAGATATTGAGAACCGTCTAAATATTTTGGATGGACGCCATGTTGGATTTTATACATGTAGGTCCTAAAGTTATGTACTGTTACATGAAGATTATTGTGTACGTGTAGCATTCAAACTTCAATTGCATGATTAGGACACAATAAGTTAACACGAGATTTTAAAATTTCGCACAGCTGTCATGTTGTAGTTATGGAAACAATTGAAATAAATTAGATGCCAGTGGATTAACATTCGTATAAGGATTTACTGTACCAAGTTTCACTGCACCCGGATGGTTAAATTGCGAGAAACGTTCATGTGAATATTTATACTTCGCGTCGCCCCCATGTTGGATTTGTGATCACCAGGTTATTTAAAGTCCTATAGGCGAACTTAAGTTCATAGCCCCTATGAAAATAAAATAAAATCAGTTTGATTGCTATAATAGATTCGTAGATATTCAGAGCCGTCTAAATATTTCGGATAGTCGCCATGTTGGATTGTTAAATGTATAGGCCATAGAGTCATGTACCATTAAAGGAAAATTATTGCGTAGGTTTATTATTCAAACTTTCACTTCGATCACATGATTACGACACAAGAAATAAAAACATGATTTTTGAAATTCGCACAGCCGCCATCTTGAGGTTATGTAAACAATTGAACTAAATTAGATACCAGTGCATTTCAATGTGTATAAACATTTCCTGCACCAGATTTCATTGCGTTTGGAACATAAAATCGCGAGAAAGGTCTATTTAAAATTTTCAAATTCGCTTGGCCGCCATGTTCGTTTCGTTGTTAACCGGTTTTTGAAAGTCTTATAGATGAACTTCCAGTAGTGCCCTTTATCTCCGTACAAAATTTCAGGCTGATACCGCTAATAGTTTCAGAGATATTGAAGTTAGATGTCGGTGCATTACAATGTGTATAAACATATACTGTACCAAGTTTTATTGCGTTTGGTTGGTTAAATCGCGAGAAACGTCTATTTAAAAGTCGCAAATTCGCGTGGCCGCCATGTTGGTTTTGTAGTTACCAGTTTTTCAAAAGTTACATAGGTGAACTTCTAGTTGTTCTCTTTATTACCGTAATAAATTCTAGAGTGATATCGGGAATAGTTTCGGAGATATTGAATGGTGGTGAAATATTTCGCACAGCCGCCATGTTGGATAGGTGAGACATAACAAAATTTGAAGGGCACGGTCGGGGTCGCCCGGAATAGTGCTATGAACTTACCGAGTTTCAATGAAATCGCTCGAGCCGTTTAGATTTTATTAGGGACACACACACACACACACACGGACAAAAGGTGATCTCATAAGCCTATTTTTTTCAAAATTGAAAATAGGCTAAAAATAATCATCTGCTATACATGGACGACCTTAAACACTATGCCAAAACACAGTCGCACCTGGGAAAACTCGCTGAGAATAGGAAGCATTCTCACGTGACATACAAATGGGATTTGGTGTCGGACACTAAAGGTGGTGAGAGGAAAAGTACAGAAGTCTTGGTATGAGCTGGAAGATGGACAGCATATTAAGGCTATGTTGGCAGAAGACACCTACAAATACTTAGGAATAAACCAAGCAAGGCATATGTGTCAATAAAGAAAGATCTGTCCTGTGAATTTGTCAGAAGATTAAAACAAATCATATAAACGCACTTGAACTGCAAAGCCCTAGTGAAGGCTGTTAACACGTATGCTGTACCTGTGCTGAGCTACTCCTTTGGCATAATAAAATGGTGTAAAACGGGCATCGAAGGTCTTGAGCGAAAAATGAGAACGATGCTCACAAATGGAAGGAAACACCACCCACGATCTTCAATAGGGCGAATGACTCTACCCAGAAGCCTAGGTGGACATGGATTCGTTGGCGATGATAACCAGATGAAACGACGGATAGACAGCCTTAGGGAGTACCTCTACGCAGAAGGGAGGTCATCTGTCCTTCACAGAGCCATCAGTGAGGCGGACAGATCAATGCCACTGGTCTTGTGTCAACAAGAGATTCAACACCACCTACATACTGACCTTCAGAAGATAGAAACATGGAAAGCAAAACCTTTGCACGGAAGACATCCAAATGAGGTGAGTCAAGCGAATGTTGATATAACTACGTCAAGCTACTGGCTCACTTCAGGACAGATCTCTCCAGAAACTGAAGGTTTTATGCTTGCAATTCAAGACCAGTCATCCCTACAATGAACTACCTCAAGTTCATTGTAAAAGATCCTGCTGTACCAGATGATAAGTGCCGCTACGGCTGTCAACAGTTAGAAACAATACAGCATATTACATCTGCATGTAGATATTTCCTGTCGACGGAGCAAAAATAAAGACATGATGCAGTTGCTAAAATCTTGTATCAGGAGTTGGTTGATAAGTTTCAACTTCTAAAAGGAAAGAAAGTTCCGTACCACCAATATCAGCCAAAGTGTGTTCTTGAAAACGAGGAATACAAGTTGTATTGGGAACGAACTATTTTGACTGATCAATCGGTATCACACAACAGGCCGGATCTGGTGGTTGTCAGCAAGAAAATCAAGCAAACTGCCTTGATTGATGTTGTGATTCCTAACAACAAGAAACTCCAGTCAAAACACATAGAAAAGATCAGCAAATACAGCGAGTTGGTCGACCCTATCAAAAGACAATGACATGTAGAACGGGTAAAGACCATACCTATCATTGTCTCAAGTACGGGCGTGATCCCAAGTACCTTGCTCCAAGGCCTCAAAGAACTGGATCTGGATACGCAACTGTACAAACTAATGCTGAAGGCAGTAGTTCTATCAACAAACAGAATCGTTCGGAAGTTCAGGGGTAGCGACATTCTAGCTTAGAGGTTTCTGTTTCAGTAACAATACTTTAGTTCCCTGAAGACTGTATAGTTATGTTGTAATGTACCAGCAATGTGTTAGATGTGCTGTATAAAATAATAATAATAATAATAATAATAATGCAACAAACATGCTCCTCTCTTTCCTTTTCCTATCTCTCTCTCTCCCTCAGAAGTGCTGAAATAGCTAGGGATTCACCGCTCACCAGACATGCTACAACTGCCTGAATGACTCATGCAGATAATATACATTTACGTATGGTCAGTCTAGTGGAATCAGTACTGTATATTTCGTGTTACTTTACTCATAAAACAGGGATGTCCAAATATTATCATTCTTTTACTGTAGATTAAAAGTACTATTTCACAAAATGATAACAGTTCTGACTGTCAAAACTAGAAATGAAAACACTATTATTCTGGTTCGTGCAACAGAATTTGAATTAAAGAATGGATCTCAAGGGAGCTTGTGCTCGCGAGCTCTTTTTGGCTCGTATGACGAGAACTCCAAGTTTCATTTAAAGAGCACCAGGTTGAGGACGCCTGCGGTACATGATAGTGTCAAAATTTCTAAACTAATTTAATCATGTGTTGGACTTATGCCCTTGAGTCAATGTGTATGCGACTGTACCTCACTTGACATGATCTATGGTAATTACAGTTGGTGGTAAGTTAGCTTCATCTCCGAACACCTCAACCGTGCTTTGCAAATGAGTATGATGATACTCGACTGTACAGTACGTTCATATGTGTTGTTTTCAGAAACCTGAGAAACACTAAAACATCATGGTGGCCACACGTCCAAATATTTATTTACATTGACTTTTCTGGTGATCTGATCATCCGAGTGCGATGTAAATTGGCAAAGCGAATCTTTGTTTATAACTAAATACATTGGCATTTCAAGTTGTTTTAAAAATCAAGATGGTGGCCGTGCGAAATTTTAAAACCATTATTATTTCCCCTATCCTATTCAAGGGATTGAAGTGAAGCTAAGCAATTAACCACTACTGTAAGGAAGCAAGCTTGTAGTTTTACCTGACTGTTAATCTCGTCATCATGAGCCATAGGGCCTCCACTTTACGTGCAATCCGAACCACGGGACGTGATATTTCACTTCGAAAATCTTACATTTTTGGCCGGGAATTGAACCCGGTCTGCCTTGGTGCTAGGCAAGCAGCATGACCACTGCATCATCACGCGCATCCCTACTATATTATTAATATAGTGGTACATAAATCTATGGCATACGTTTAATCATTTACAGCTGGCACACATGCCAATTCCTCAGGGATGCATTCATTAAATGATTTCAAGTCAAAGAGTGCCATATACACAAGGGATGTAGCGACCAATTTAGAGTCCCTGACAGTGTGAAAAGATCGCTAATCGGGCGTCCTGAGCCGGAGTTAACGTGTAGTACGGTGGTCAGTTCTTATCAACTCCTCCTCCTGCCACAGCATCCGGCAGGTTCCCATTTAGCATCACTAGGCTGGGAGACCCAGTACCAGACAAGATCAGGACTTTTAAATGCTTGGCAGCGCCGAGAATCTAACCCGAGTCCTCCACGAGACACCCACGGACTCTGTGAGGAATCATTCCTCTGCCGTCACAAGGACGGTGTCTGGGAGCTGAACATACTTTATCAGCAGATACAACTGGGGATGGTGATAGGCTGATCACCCAGGTAACCGCTAACTTCAGTCTTATTATGGAAGGGCCAGGGAAGGGATTTTGGAAGGAATTCAGCCGTGGGCCTGTTGAAAGGAACCGTCCCGGCATTTGCCTGGTGGTGAAAATGGGAAACCACAAAAACCATTTTCAGGACGGACGAGGAGGAATTCGAACCCACGCTCTCCCGATGCTAGCGAGATACGAGCTAGAGCGTCAGCGCTCTCGGCCAACGTGGCTGGTATACTAATAATAATCGTAATAATAATCTTCTGAAAGTATTAGATAGCATTTTGTATTATTATTTCCCCAAAATATCTGGGGAAGGACATGGAGATGAGGAGGTCAGTGATATCCCCGAAACAGTAGCATTGGAAGATAGTTTCCGCATGAGACTGACCACCGGAAAGAGTTGTTGGGAGTTCCATCAACCTGACCGACAGTGGGGCCTGTTTACAAGCTCCGGTGATTAGTAGCAAATTGCACGCAGGGGACTAAAGTTGACTACGATTTTGTCGATAGAGTGGTATCGATCGATGTCCAGCACTCTTAAGGTCGAGGAAGAGGCCAATATACTTTTAGGTAGGGCGGGAACTCTTAGAGACGCAGAAGCGAAGCGCTGATTTCGTGTACTATCAGCATTTCTTTATTTGCATCTAAAGCAATCAGTTCCGAACTGAACAACGGATTTCAATCCAGAAAGATTCAAAAAATATCGCTTTCATTTTTCTTTAATCGCTTTTCCTCCCAGCTCAGCTTTACCCACGAACTCTGCGAGGATTATTCCTCCACTGTCGCAAGGACGGTGTCAGCAGATAGAAATGAGGATGGTGACTGGTAAATTGCCAAGGTGACCACTAAATTGGGTCTAATAAATGAAGGGTCAGCGATGGGATTTTTGAAGGAAGTTGGCCGTGGGCTTGTTGAAAAGTTTGGGATTCAGACCCACGCTCAGCCGATGCCAATAAAGCACGAGGTAGTGCATCATTACTCTCGGCCACCATGGCCGGTTAGCTTTAATTCAAATTCTATGAGTATGACTCAGCAATTCTTCTAGGTTTGTGCCATGTCTTGAATGATTGACCCATGATGCTGGGCATGTGAACTGTATATTAAATTAAAACACGGCGTGGATCACTGGATCTCTTCTCTTAGATGCTCGTTTTTAATAAAGACAAGACTGACCATAGAAGTAGCTAAGAACATGAATAAAAACAAAAGACAATCTAACAATCAAAGAATAGAGAGGACCAAACATATTCCCCCCTGTTGATTGAATGCAGGCAATAAATAACTGTACACTGAAACTGAGGAAGGTTACTTGGAATTTCCTCTCTATGTTGCTGTAATGTTATAAATTGATGAAGGTGTTGCAGCTCCTTGTTAGCTCCAATGAATCTTGTAGCATTATCACTGTAAATATCCGAAGGTTTGCCTCTTCTGGCAATGAACCGGCGTAATGCTGCTAGGAATGCATCTCTGGTAAGACTGCTGACTATTTATAGATGCACAGCCTTAGTTGCAAAACAAACAAATAATGCAATGTATGCTTTAAGTCGAATGGTACTATACCCGGATCGTTCACACGTCCGTGACATTGTTGACATTATTATTTTGGAAAGAAGAGTTATTATATGAAGAGATTGAGGGAATGGATGGTTTGAATAGCGCGTGGAGGAAACTCAAGAGTGCTGAGGGAAGCATGCATCGCAGGGGCGAGTGACGTGAGTTTGTGACGTGGAGCCCGCATACGTCACGAGAATTTTTTCTGGAATTACCTTTTGGAGAAGAGATGGACGCTAGAAAATTAGCACACTTTACTGGCAATTACAAGAGAAGGAATTTGAGCTATCAAGCGTTAAAATCGGTCCAGTAGAAGCCGAGATACGAGATGGACGTTTCTGGAACATTTACTCGCTGGACTATATAAAGGGCACGATTCTCAAGATAGTTACATCATTACAACGGAGCATTTGCTCATGTGCGGAACTACGTAACGTGAAGTGACAGTATACATGCCGAGATTCTGACGGTCGAAGGACTTAGTCGCTGTACCAGTGGTCAGCAAGACTTAGTTTTTGTTCGAGTGAACAAACTTAACTTTTGGCAGCGAATGGACTTAGAATATCCACTGACTTTCAGGTCACATATTCTACAGTCAGGTGATGGTAGTGTCGAAACCATTCACAGAAGTTAGCCTACAGAACGATGTATTTCTTGTGGTGACCATACATCAGGCACTTCGAATTTCATCAGGAGAAGTAATTATTTCATCAGTTCGTTTATGCAGCTTATAGGTGTTCCTATCTTAGCGTGCAAACGAAACCGCATTATTTGAATATGAGATTTATTCTCAAATCTACATGAGTACTGTACCAGTCTATGACTGAGCAACTTTTCGTCATGTTACACGGTACTGGTGATAGCGGGAGTTATTTAGAACGAGTGACTGCGAATATCAACATGCGCCGTTAAACTACTCGTAGGATTGGTAGGACATGGAGACAAACGAGGTATACGGATACAGCAGATGGCCATGGGAAGACAATGTTGGAATAGTGTCCACCGCAGGACACGCTCTTCCTACACATCAAGAATGATGTAAGACAACTATTCATGTACTATCCACTAACCTGTAGTATTAGAGAATTCCATATTTTTGAACAGTCTCGATCTGAAATCAACACACATTTTTCACCGTAGCTAGACTTTCGATTGTATTTGTCTGGATGACAAATGGAACTGTTGTCTGACAATTTATTTTTCGATCTACGATTTGTCAGGACAGGCATTAGTTCATGTTCCGACATGAAATATTACGATTATTCCAAGGGATATGAGTATTCTTCTTTATTCTCATTATGAGAGCAGAAGTAATTGCGACTTGGATTATTTAAATAATTTGATTTATTTAATAATAATAATAATAGTCAAGTGTGAAGTGAATAAGTTGATAATATTATATATAATAACGATGTTATTTAAAGTTATAAATAATTAGGGAGTGATAATACCGAACATTAGGAACTAAATTAAATTAATTGTTAATTGTTTATTGTGATTAAATAATTAGTGCATTAAATAAAAATAATAGAAAATGTTAATAATAATCACATACAGATGAGATTTAAATATTTATTTATTAAAGAAATAGGGCGATAATAATCATTTATGACATTGATGATGCCTAAATTATTTTTTGTAATAATAATAATAATAATTTGTGGTTGAATTTAATTAGTTGGAAGGACTTAAATTAAATAACTTTGTTTATTTTTGAATAAAAGTTTGGAAGTTTAAATAAATTTAAATGAGTTTATGGATGAAGAGAATGAAGTAGTAAGATTTTTGAGCCCAGAATTATTTTTTCCAAAAGCACTTAAAACAAGAAGTTCCGTGACGAACTAAAGAGCCTACTTTTCTTAAAATGTAAGATTCATGCCAATGATTAATCAAAATGGATCTATCTAGTATAATGACGAAATTAAGTTTGTAATATCGACATTTCTAATTAGTTCGATATACTGTATACCTGGCATAATGTAGCCTAATAGAGAACTACAGTTGGCAGCCCTGGTGACTGAGTATATTCTTAGTTCCATCTCTTAAGGTACAGAATACAAAATTTGGTTGAAGTCCAATGGATAGCATGGACGTTCCATGCAGTTAAACATTGCATCTAACAGCGCGCGTAAAATCATGTTGGCATCAATGACATACATGTATTGGTCAGAAATAATCTGAAATAATATGATCTATTGTTGTGTCAATTGAGAATGACATCCATTAGTTACTAGAGAAGTTACATGCATTTTAAAATTGGACCTATCAGCAGGCTTAGAATCATGTTGGCAGCACTGGCGTAGGCCTATATTAGTTACTCCAAATTAATCTAGAATGCCAGGTACTATACGTGCGCAAAGTTAGAGCTATTGGCTTGCATACTTTCTGATATATTGATATTAGGGTAACAAAAATAGAGACAGCATTTATTAACAGTTGGCAGCCCTGGTTGCTCCTAAATATATGCATAGTCATATCTGTTATGACCAACGAAATTTGGTTGAAATCCAAATGATAGTATAGAAGTTACGTGTATTTAAAGTTGGACCTCTCAGCAGGCTTAGAATCATGTTGGTAGCACTGACGTATATAAGATACTCCAAATTAATATAGAATGTCAGGTACTATACATGTGCATAGTTTAAAGCTGTCTGCTTGCATACTTTCTGATATATTGGTATTTGGATAAAAACAATAGGGAGTGCATTTATTAACAGTTGGCAGCCCTGGTGGCTCTTAAGAATATGCTCATTCATATCTGTGTATGTACACATAGTACATACGAAATTTGGTTGAATACCAACAGATAGTGCAGAAGTTATATGCATTTAAAAATTGGACCTATCAGCAAGCTTATAATCATTTTGGCAACACTGACATGTATGGCCTCCTGGAAATTAAACTGCAATATTATTATCTATACGTGTGTAAATTTTAAAATAGCTCCCATTCATACCTTCCAAGATATCCAACATGGAGCTCAAATTTCAATTGCGATTTTTCAGCAGTTGGTAGCACTGACATCATTTTCAAATATGGCCGTGAGATATTCAGGTATAGATCTTTACTCCTACCAAATTTTGTTTCGATTGCTCCAGCCGTTTAGGATTTGATAGGGGGGACACCCACACACAGACAGACAGACAGACAGAAGGACAGACAGACACACACACACACATACATTTGCCCGATCCCATAAGTCTACTTTTTCCTCATTTTTGCAAAATGTGAAAAGCAGGCTAAATATATATATATATATATATATATATATATATATATATATATATATATATTTATATATGTATATATATATTTCAGATGAAAAGAAAGGAAACGGCAGGTATTTAATGTATCAAATCAGGGAGAATTTATGTAAATGAGAGGCAAGGAGAGATTGGCCAGAATTTATTTTATTGGAAAAATAACACTGAACAACACAGTCTAGTAATTGACAGAATATTACAAGAAAAATAAATATACATTGTGGTCCACCCGCCCCTTATTATTTAGTTTTATGAAACCCAACTAACACGGCATTTCTCCCGATGGTCGATATTGCTCTGCGCTCTGACTGTGCGACAGCAATGTAATTGGGCCATGGGTCGAGCAAAGAAAAACCGACCTTAAACTTTTCCCCGCCAAATACTATGGCCCATTCTACTAACATATGACTCACTGCTCCTTGAAATAACACACATACACCCAATTCGATTGAATTAATAGCTTACGCCACGTGATCTGTAATAGTAGAAAGTTAAATCAACACCATAAATCGTGATTGAAGACTTTGAGATGGACTTAAACCCTTGAGGTGGGACGGCTACTGTAACTACACCACGTTTAGCGAGCGGTATCTACTATGTATTGGTGGCTGAGAGGTTTAAAGTCTGACCGTGCATGATGAGCGCGAGCGGGTTGAATTCTGCTTCGAATCCAGTAGTAGGCATACTTTTTTGAACGAAAGCCCACATTCCATTTTAGTGGGGATGTAACTACATTGCCACATTTATTGCCTTACGACGTATTTTTGTGACGAATACGTTGAATTTTGCTGATTTATTTACGAGAATACGATCGAACTGGTACGTTATGCCACGTGACCTGTAATGGCAGCAAATTTAAAAACTGGCATGAATATTAATATTGAACCCGCTGAGCTATGGTTCATGTGATATTTTTTTTATGACAGAGCATTTATGATGGGATGTTGTACTTTTGAACACACCCAGGAAGCCACGTGAAGCTGAGAGATCACGCGATACTTTGAAGTAGCGGTGAATCGCACTTTTGACTTTGGTGTAAACTGCTAATTATTATCTGAGGTCTTATTAATTATTTTTATCTTTCCTACGAGACTCAGAATATTCCATTTCGTCATGCTGCATTATTAAAACATTTTGGAGAATGTTTATTTTTACTTCAGGTAAGGTAATACCCTTGCAGATACGCAAAAAGGAACGTAAGTAGTCGCTCAACGTTTTCGTTTTGACGACCTACTTTCTAGAGACACCCAGTACCGGAGCACTGCGTCTTGAGAATCCGCCTTGTGTAGGCGTGGAATTACATTTGTCCTACGAGACGTAGAAGAATATCCGCTGTTTAGCGTTAAAAGTGATTATAAGGTGCCATCGAGCAAGCAAATACTAATATCCACTGTCGATGAAGTCCAGTGAATTAAATAAGAAGCTTGGAAAATAATTATCGGCAAGTATAGTGTATTGCACAACATTGCTGTGACATCACATATTACCCACGCGTATGTGGAGGGCAGATGCCTAGTGGAAATATACAGGTAATAGTGTTACAATTATCCTGAATAAGTGTGATTATAATTGTATGAGATATTTAAATTGCCAAAGTGGAAATTTCATCTTTGAAACGTCGTATAATTCACGGATGCTGCGTGATACAAAAGTAGCGTCACTAGCACGTGCAGCATTATAAAATAGTGTTAGCTCACATGCTAATCCACATCTGCAAGATTAAGGCTGTGTCGTATTTTATAATTGAAGCCTATAATAGTCACGACGGACATTATAATTTTGGAAGTGAGAGGATGAATAATCACGCAACTTATTTCGCTACCCACGTGATTGGACTTTTCTTCACCATGGTTGAAGCAGTCAACATGGGCTAATACCATCCCGGTATGGGGGGGTGACGTTTCTACAGGAACCAGCATGATGGTGGAACTTCCAGAACGATGAACGAGAGGGAAGGAGCCAAAATGCCATTTCCAGGCATATCCACGAAGATGTCGACAGGGACAAATCGAACCCTGGTCTTTGGGGGAGTCCAGATGGGAATCCTGATGAGGAGGATACCGATCCAGAGAGCCAGAGAGGTTTATGTACAACCCTTGTTGTGGAATAGAGAGCTGAGTGAGAGCTCCTCCATTTCGTGAGTTTTTGTCACACCCCTTCTTTGTTCTAGTTTCTGGTGGTATAGTAGTTTTAATGTAGCTTGTGAATCAACCACACTCAGTGTCAGCCATTTTTCTAGGTAGGGATGTAACTAGATTAGTTAGATGTCATTTATTTCAGTTTAGAGTGAGACACCCTTGGGGTCAGACATTTTGGTCAGCCCTGGTGCAGCTTGGTGAACGTCGTGGAACGTCAATGCCTACCTTTTTGCTGAACCTGATCGTAGTCATTTTGAGGCTATTTTGTTCAACCCTACTTGGGGTAATTTTCAAGTCTTTGCTGACTGTAGTTATGGCAATCAGATGCCTTGGTTATTAATTGACTGCATTCTTCGCAGCCATCCTTTGTTACACCCCTGACTGTCGTTAGAACGGTCGTATCATTTAGGTAGTCGACAGTAACTACCAGTTTGTAAATGCATTATATTTCATTTTGAATAAGCTCAGAAGCTATTCTTGGTCATGTTTGAACCTAACAACTAGAAGGAATGTTTCGTTGCCTAGCATCGAACGCGGTTCCCAACGTATCATTAAGCAGATCTAGTGTGTGAATCTGTGCCACATTTATCATATTTTTCTTGTGTCGTGTGAGACACGTTTTTATTTGATGTTCTAGCAACTACTGAGTTGCATTTTTAAAGCAAAGAGCTTCAGTTATTGTAAGTTTACTTTCATTTAGACGTCTTTGGTAGAAAGACGGAAGTGTATTACTATACTCAGATTTATAGCGTGCGTTTGATACACGGACTCTGTAGAGATCCGTAACCTATGGTAAAGTTTTTTATGAACCGGCCAAGTGCAGGTTTTGTATTGATTAAATCGCCGGCCTTGAATAAACTGGTTATGTAACCCAGTGACCTAGAGCACGCCTGCTTTATTGTGAGACAAAACTACTATAGACGAGGACAGAGTACAATTTGTATTCGCTTTTCCTTTCATTGCTATTTTGCTTATGGAAATCAGTTTCCACTCTTGTATTTGATCACTTGTTTTATGGATCGGTTTTTGTTAGTTTAACGCTCTGTTGCGTGTATTGTCGTATGACAGGTACAGTTATGTAAGGTTTTCTATAGGATGGTGAAGTCTACCCTGTTATAGCAGGATGTTATTGTATGCTTTGTCCGGGGATGATCCCGTTGATCAGATGTTATTGGAAGGTAACTGTTGTACAGGCCTATCCCAGAGTTATTGAACGCGAGCTTAGCGCCGCTGGTAACCCGTGTTATTGTGTGTCCGAGTTGTTATACTCGTTGATTATATTCCGACTGTTGAGTCGAGGCTTTTTGGTGGAGAATGATCTCAGTTGGAGACACTCCGTGCCCAGGCTATTGTCAATGTTATTCGCCATAAACCTACGATAAACCTATAAACCGACATTCTAATAATAAGACGCATAATTGTTGTAAAACAAGCCTAACTAACGATTCTTTCTATCTAACTTTGTTCTTTGCATTCTGGAACTGTTGACATAGCCGTGCAGTTGAAGATAATTTCCTTGTGAGGAAATGACTAGGACAGTTGACATTTTTGTAGCGACCTGAAGCATGTGCGAACCTAGAGTTCGTAGCTTGTGGAGCTCAGGCCATGCGATGTCAGACGTGGTCACAACTGCGCATTCGTCACCGTAACTATACACATTAGATGACTATGGTTTACAAAGAGTAAACCAAGGTGTAGGCAGGAATTTATAATAAAATCTACTGTGTCTATTTCGTTATTAATTTATGATGTCAAGTGTATTAAACCCTACATGTTACTTTATTGTGTGCTGTTAGCACATAGTTATTAAGCATAATTAAATTGTTTGTTTTTCATGGCTGTACACTTAGCTTTTGGATGTAATTGTTTTCTTTTACGGACGTCATCGCCGTAAATTTTGTTAATTGATAGGACTTAGCTAGTTGTATTAATGTTAAATTTAAATGTCGAAATGGTACCATCCTAACCTAGATTTGTTTTGCTACCCTGTTAAATGTAAATTCAGATATTAGCTTGATCTTGTAACTTGAACTAGGGACTTGCGTCGTACCATATTCCTAGCGTTGCTGTTGTTGCTTTATCATTGTGAGTTAGATCTTTCGTGAGGGTTTTCAGTAACTTCTCAGGTAGGGGACCTGTTCTTTATCTTTGTTTATTTATTAATTTGCGGACTAGCCGATTATAACCCTCCGAACTAGGCTAGGGGCTTGTGAATTTTAATAAATTTTCACGGTGTTTTACATGAGTCTGGATGTTTATTTTCTCAGTCTAGTTTTAAGGTGAACCTTTCCTTAGGCGGTCTATGACCATCGTCACCATGTACCACGATCCCTGTGGACTACGGACTCTCGTGCCGCTTTAGCCTTTATGGAAGGTCACCTGATCCTCACGGTATTTTTTTTATTCGATTTATGTGTCGTTAGTTGAGTCATCGTGGTTGTTGACATCAACTAAACGGTCACATTAAAATGGCGCCCAACTCATGTGCCGACGTTAACGTGGTGACCCTCAGTACCATGTTATTTTTTGAGGATCTTAATGATGATTAATGGTAAATTGACAGGACTGGGACGAACTTAGGAAGTCGTACTGCAGATCAATTGACCGCATGGCATTCATGTTTGATAGAAGTCCATGGGGTGAGGCTTTAGTGTTGGATAAATGAAGGATAGGATTTTCTTTGATGATGCCTCATCCTAAGTAAATGTAATACTTTGCTTTGCTCACCGTTGTCTTTGTAAATGTAGAAGCACTTAGTTTGCATACTCCAGCTGTACTCGTGATATTTATATAAATGAAGCAAGCTTTATACCACCAAGTAACTAATCATAGCTGTAAGTTCCAGTAGAAATTGATCCCTCACTTTCTCATATATTTCTTATCAATGGATGAGGAAACTATTCGTCGTGTGTTTGGATAGATGATGGCAGGTGTGAATGCCAATCTTCAACAGATTACTGCTGACTTAGGTCAGAATACTCAGGCTGTAAACAATGTCAGTGGTCATGTGGACCAGGTTAGACAGGAAGTCAACAATGTCAGTGGTCATGTGGACCAGGTTAGACAGGACTTAGAAATTAACACTCACTCTGTAAACAATGTTAGGGCTGATTTAACTCAAGTCAGGGCAGACATGGACACATATAGGATCGAAGCGAGAAATGATCTGACGACAGGTTTAGCAGCTGTTAGGGTTGATGTCATACGACACCATCAGGAGGCTAACCAGCGCGTAGATTGCTTAACCGACCAGATGAATAGAGCTAGGGAGGAGGTGCAAAACCGATTGGAGGAGCACACAGCTCAAATTCAGACAACCTTGAATAAAGTCCAGATAGACATGAGAGCAGATCTGGAACATACCAGGGAAGAATTCGGGACTCGACTAGATCACGTCGAGGGATTTATCGGAAATGTGAAGAAGGACATGGCAACCATGAACGTTGGTTTAATCTTGATGAGAGGAGCTGCCAATGCCGTTAATAACAACGTGAAGACTATCGTTGATGGCATGATGGAGATTAAAGAGGAACTTAACACCAACAGGAGAAACATTTCTGAATTGACGGAAACCGTAGCCAGTCTACGTGAGACAGTTGATGTTCATCATGAGGAACACAAAATTGACCTCATGTTATTGAGAGGTGACCTCAACGAACACGAGACCACAGTCGAGGCTAAGGTAGCCGAGGTTAGAGACGATGTGGGTAAAATCCAAGAAAATATGTCCAGAGTTGAAGGAGATATCGATTCCTTACAAAAGAGATTTGAGGAAGTCGCGGTGACCGAGAGGTTAGACCTCAGTTATAACCTTAGGACGGCCATACGCGAGGTAGACACAAACCTCAAGGGAAAGGTTGACAGGATCGAGCTGCAATTGAACGACTTAGGCAACAAAGTCGCAGCCAGAACCATCCCAGGTCTTGAAGTAATAGAAAGACGCCTGGACAGACTCGAGACGACTCCAAGAGAGATACACGTACACCCACAGATGGGAGAATCTCAGGAAACGCCTATATCTCAATCAGGAGGAATGATGCCTACCCATTTCCAACCCAGCGCGCCTATGGAATCGCAACCGTCACAATTCACTAATTTAGCGCAAGGTCAGACCTTGAACTTTAACGCTCACCCGTTTCAACCAGCATCTAATCGAATTAGTCATGAGACTAACACTCCTACGCAGAGTTACATGCAAAATACTTTCAGACCCGCGAATACGCAGGGAAATGTCACCATAATTCGTTCAAGAGAGGAGCAACCAGCTCGCTTCTCGGGAACTGGGAGCGGTGTTACTCCAGTGGAATTCCTAGCAAATGTCGAAAGCTACTTACGTGATACTATGGTAACTCCAGAGAGGGAACTAAGAGTTATAGAGCGACTGCTTGAGGGACAAGCCGGTACCTGGTTCAGAGCATTCCGATACTCATTCACAGGCTACCAAGACTTTAAGGAAGCGTTATTAAGAACATATTGGTCGAGCGACATCCAGCAGAGTATCCGAGCTGAGATGTACACTCGAAGGTACAGTTCCAATACACCTACTCGTTATGCGAATTACTTCGCAATACAGCTCGCGAAGCTCCGTTGTCTTCAGCCTCCGTTGTCCGAACAAGATTTGGTGAACACAATTGTTTGGCAGTACCCTGCGGATGTACAACGTGTGTTAATCGCTGCAGGGGCATCCACTTTCCAGCAGTGTGACCAGATACTGCGAAGGTTGGATGCTAACACAGAACAGTTTCCTACACACCGTCAGCAGAAGGCTGATAGGCGCGAGGATAGACATATGAATCTGACGACTGTTGATAAAGTGAGCCAGACGCCACAACAAACACAAACCACAGAGGATTCTGGGCGACGTGATAACAATTACAGTTATAACAGGAGAGAATGGAACAACACTCCGTATACTCGAAATCAACATGATGACCGGCGAAGTCATTGGGACCGGCGATTCGACCGAAGGACGGACGACAACCGACGTCATGAAAACAACCGCCGAGGGAATGAAGGAAGAAATCAGCAACACGGACGTATCCGTAGAGACTATCGATATAGTGGGGGTTACGACAGAAATCGAGACCCTAGATACCAGCCAGACAGGGATTGGAAAGGAAGAGCGCGGGAGAGCCGTGAGTACCTCCAACAATTGAGAGAATTGCAGATCCAAGAAGAGGGAGAACGGAACCCTACTTCGAGGGAAAATAGACATTCGGCGCAGGAGACGGAGCAGAACCAGCCCAGTACTTCTCGCCATGACAGAAAAAAAAACTCCGAAAAATTAATAGATTCTTGTTTGGTTGAGCACCGAGTAACTGCCTCTATATTACTCTGGGAGCCAATCCAAGAAGACTTGTTGGACGAACGACGAACGGCGAACCACAATTATGAATTAACACGTCTACCCAAGATTGTAGCCACCTTGAATGAAGTCAGTGTAGTCATACTCATCGATACTGGAGCGATGATTAGTGTAATTTCCGCCGATTGCCATGCCAGACTTAGAGCAAACTCTGAGGTGACGGAGTTGCCCATTTCAGCTATAAGAGTCAGAGGTGTCATACCTGACCGCGTTGTAACGTGCAAAATCCAGATTTTGTGTACTGTGAAGATTTCGAGCCACGTGTACTTGCACGAATTTCTCGTAATAAAGGGCCTGCATCATGATGCCATTTTAGGCGCAGACTTCATTAGAAAATATGATGGAATCATTGACATGGGACGAAATACGGTAGAGTTCAAGCCGAACGAACCCATTCAGATGAGCCTAATTGAAGAAGAACCGGAATTCCTATCCGAAGTAGACGTAGTCGAAGCATTAAAGGGCAAGGAAATTGAGGCGACACTAGATGCCGACGAAGAGGCAGAATCGTTATCAGCACCCACACATGAGGATCTTGACGCAATACTGAACGAATACAGAGATATATTCGACACCACACCTGGTGAGATATTAGACTACGAGTATGATCCTGTATTACTGGACGATTCCCCATTCCAGAAAAGGATCTATCCGATTGCCGAGAAACATCTCGAAAAAGCTGCTAAGAAGATCCATGAGATGGAAGCAGCAGGTACAATCAAGAAATCACCGACTCCTTTCTTGAATCCCATAATACCTGTGGTTAAGGTAGATGGAAGCTTGAGACTTTGTCTTGATGCCAGAGCCTTGAATGAACGCCTAGCTCCTGAGCACGACAGACCGCCGAAGATTAGGGACATTCTCAGGAAGTTCAAAGGAAAAAGGATATTTTCATCATTAGACTTGGTTCAGTCTTATTACCATATCAGATTATCTGAGCATACTCAGAAATATACTGGATTCTTGTTTGATCAGACTACTTATGTATTCCAAAAACTACCATTTGGATTGAAAAATGCCGGAGCCGCATTAATCAGAGCACTTGATGCCAAGCTGACTCATGAAGTGAAGCAGAAGGTGATATGTTATGTGGATGACATAATCATAGCTTCGGGAACAGAAGAAGAGCATTTAAAGACATTGCGCCTTGTTTTTGAGAATCTCCGACAGGCAAATTTTAAGGTCAAGTTTGACAAGTGTCGATTTTTTTCAGGAAGAAGTGAAATTCGTGGGACACATAATCAATGGAGAAGGATATAGACCGAATCCGGCAAAGATTAGAACTGTTGCTGCATTTCCAACACCAACCCGTGTGAAACACGTGAGACAATTCTTAGGAATTCTCCAATTCTTTGCTGCTCATTGTGAGAAGTATTCCGAAACTGTTGCACCACTGCAAGGATTATTGAAAAAGAACTGCAGGTGGAACTGGAATGATGAATGCGAGATAGCTTTCAGGAGAGCTAAACAGATGCTTGTGGACTCAATTCAGTTAGAATATCCAGATTACTCTCGGAACTTTATTCTAGAAACTGATGCATCTGCCATTGGTATAGGAGCCATTTTACTGCAGGAAGATGATGAGAAGAAACGTCATTACATTGCTTTCTTAAGCCGACGTTTAAGAGCACATGAATCTCACTACTTCACGACCGAGATAGAAGCACTTGCAATTGTTTACGCACTTGAATACTGGCAGAAACTTCTGTTAGGTCAGAGGATTATTGTGAGAACCTATCATCATGCGTTGACCTTCATCTTGAGAACAAGACTGGCAAGCGACAGGATCACACGTTGGACGCTGTTTCTCCAACAGTTCGATTTGGAAATAGTTTATCGACCAGGCAGAGAGAATGTGTTGGCCGACATCCTCAGCCGGAATCCTGAAGCTACTGTTAATGCCATAGACATCGAGGGAGAATGCGAGGAACACCTTCGCCGATTTCGTCATTTACCTGAAGGACAGCGACGTGAGGAGGAACTCAGACATATTATCCGTTTCCTAGAACGAAGAATGGATCCACAGGATGATCATTATGCAAGGATTGCTGCTGTTGCAGATGATTATTTGATTTATCATCGTGTCTTATACAAGTTTGTAGACGAGGACCACACTCAACTGCGTGCAGTTATTCCTAGGAGATACCAAGAATCTGTTATTCTTATGGTACATTTATCCATTGGACATGGTGGAACAGACAAAACCATTGCAACTATCAAGGAGTCTTTCACATGGAAAGGGTTAGGAGCCACCGTTAGACAGTGTTTACGTGCTTGCGACGCATGCCAGCGGAACAAGTACACGTCACACTTGCTGAAGGAACAACCTAGACCAATACTACCAACTCAACCTAGAGAGTTGTATGCACAGGACCTGTATGGCCCAATACCTAAGGCTCGTCGTGGGAATCGATACATCGTTGTAACGGTGGATGTGTTCACGAAATATACGATGCTTCATCCGATTCAAAAAGCTACTGCACATCAGATTATTCAGAGGATTAGACGTCAAGTGATACCGGAGGCAGGAAAGCCACAATTCTTGTTGACTGATCACGGATCACAGTACACCTCAGCAGAATTTGCCAATGCCATGAATGAGCTTGAAATAGGTCATGTTTTATCATCTATTCGACATCCAGAGAGCAACCCAGCAGAATGCGTGATGTCTATTATCGCAAAATTCTGTCGATTATATTGTCAAGAAGAACACTGGCGATGGACTGAAGTCCTTGTTATTATGGCAAAATGTATTAATTCAACAGTACATGAAAGCACTGGTCAAATACCTATGGTCTTGCATTTGAACCAGATGCCGCTGAGAATATGGGATCGTGTGATTGTAAATCCACCTTGTTTACAACCATCACATGCCAGCAGACTTTTAGCTGCGAGAGAGACTATGGACAGACAAGCTGCCAAGCGCTTGAGAAGAACTAGACGCCAGAGGTTTAGAGAACCACTAGTAGAAGGAGACCTTATCCTTATAAGGAGACCCGGAATTTCTAGTCCTATAGACCGCATATATAGGAAATTTCTATCCTTGTATTATGGCCCTAGTCGTATCCGACAGCCTTTAAACAATGGAAGTTATGTGATAGAAGACATTAGGACAGGAGAGCGCATTGGAACCTTTAATGCAGCCAATCTAAAAAAATATCACTCTTGAATGAATTTCAAAGCAAATAAAAATGTTATCCCAACATTTTATTTGAAACGACAGAGAGGCAGATGAACCCGCTGAGCTATGGTTCATGTGATATTTTTTTTATGACAGAGCATTTATGATGGGATGTTGTACTTTTGAACACACCCAGGAAGCCACGTGAAGCTGAGAGATCACGCGATACTTTGAAGTAGCGGTGAATCGCACTTTTGACTTTGGTGTAAACTGCTAATTATTATCTGAGGTCTTATTAATTATTTTTATCTTTCCTACGAGACTCAGAATATTCCATTTCGTCATGCTGCATTATTAAAACATTTTGGAGAATGTTTATTTTTACTTCAGGTAAGGTAATACCCTTGCAGATACGCAAAAAGGAACGTAAGTAGTCGCTCAACGTTTTCGTTTTGACGACCTACTTTCTAGAGACACCCAGTACCGGAGCACTGCGTCTTGAGAATCCGCCTTGTGTAGGCGTGGAATTACATTTGTCCTACGAGACGTAGAAGAATATCCGCTGTTTAGCGTTAAAAGTGATTATAAGGTGCCATCGAGCAAGCAAATACTAATATCCACTGTCGATGAAGTCCAGTGAATTAAATAAGAAGCTTGGAAAATAATTATCGGCAAGTATAGTGTATTGCACAACATTGCTGTGACATCACATATTACCCACGCGTATGTGGAGGGCAGATGCCTAGTGGAAATATACAGGTAATAGTGTTACAATTATCTTGAATAAATGTGATTATAATTGTATGAGATATTTAAATTGCCAAAGTGGAAATTTCATCTTTGAAACGTCGTATAATTCACGGATGCTGCGTGATACAAAAGTAGCGTCACTAGCACGTGCAGCATTATAAAATAGTGTTAGCTCACATGCTAATCCACATCTGCAAGATTAAGGCTGTGTCGTATTTTATAATTGAAGCCTATAATAGTCACGACGGACATTATAATTTTGGAAGTGAGAGGATGAATAATCACGCAACTTATTTCGCTACCCACGTGATTGGACTTTTCTTCACCATGGTTGAAGCAGTCAACATGGGCTAATACCATCCCGGTATGGGGGGGTGACGTTTCTACAGGAACCAGCATGATGGTGGAACTTCCAGAACGATGAACGAGAGGGAAGGAGCCAAAATGCCATTTCCAGGCATATCCACGAAGATGTCGACAGGGACAAATCGAACCCTGGTCTTTGGGGGAGTCCAGATGGGAATCCTGATGAGGAGGATACCGATCCAGAGAGCCAGAGAGGTTTATGTACAACCCTTGTTGTGGAATAGAGAGCTGAGTGAGAGCTCCTCCATTTCGTGAGTTTTTGTCACACCCCTTCTTTGTTCTAGTTTCTGGTGGTATAGTAGTTTTAATGTAGCTTGTGAATCAACCACACTCAGTGTCAGCCATTTTTCTAGGTAGGGATGTAACTAGATTAGTTAGATGTCATTTATTTCAGTTTAGAGTGAGACACCCTTGGGGTCAGACATTTTGGTCAGCCCTGGTGCAGCTTGGTGAACGTCGTGGAACGTCAATGCCTACCTTTTTGCTGAACCTGATCGTAGTCATTTTGAGGCTATTTTGTTCAACCCTACTTGGGGTAATTTTCAAGTCTTTGCTGACTGTAGTTATGGCAATCAGATGCCTTGGTTATTAATTGACTGCATTCTTCGCAGCCATCCTTTGTTACACCCCTGACTGTCGTTAGAACGGTCGTATCATTTAGGTAGTCGACAGTAACTACCAGTTTGTAAATGCATTATATTTCATTTTGAATAAGCTCAGAAGCTATTCTTGGTCATGTTTGAACCTAACAACTAGAAGGAATGTTTCGTTGCCTAGCATCGAACGCGGTTCCCAACGTATCATTAAGCAGATCTAGTGTGTGAATCTGTGCCACATTTATCATATTTTTCTTGTGTCGTGTGAGACACGTTTTTATTTGATGTTCTAGCAACTACTGAGTTGCATTTTTAAAGCAAAGAGCTTCAGTTATTGTAAGTTTACTTTCATTTAGACGTCTTTGGTAGAAAGACGGAAGTGTATTACTATACTCAGATTTATAGCGTGCGTTTGATACACGGACTCTGTAGAGATCCGTAACCTATGGTAAAGTTTTTTATGAACCGGCCAAGTGCAGGTTTTGTATTGATTAAATCGCCGGCCTTGAATAAACTGGTTATGTAACCCAGTGACCTAGAGCACGCCTGCTTTATTGTGAGACAAAACTACTATAGACGAGGACAGAGTACAATTTGTATTCGCTTTTCCTTTCATTGCTATTTTGCTTATGGAAATCAGTTTCCACTCTTGTATTTGATCACTTGTTTTATGGATCGGTTTTTGTTAGTTTAACGCTCTGTTGCGTGTATTGTCGTATGACAGGTACAGTTATGTAAGGTTTTCTATAGGATGGTGAAGTCTACCCTGTTATAGCAGGATGTTATTGTATGCTTTGTCCGGGGATGATCCCGTTGATCAGATGTTATTGGAAGGTAACTGTTGTACAGGCCTATCCCAGAGTTATTGAACGCGAGCTTAGCGCCGCTGGTAACCCGTGTTATTGTGTGTCCGAGTTGTTATACTCGTTGATTATATTCCGACTGTTGAGTCGAGGCTTTTTGGTGGAGAATGATCTCAGTTGGAGACACTCCGTGCCCAGGCTATTGTCAATGTTATTCGCCATAAACCTACGATAAACCTATAAACCGACATTCTAATAATAAGACGCATAATTGTTGTAAAACAAGCCTAACTAACGATTCTTTCTATCTAACTTTGTTCTTTGCATTCTGGAACTGTTGACATAGCCGTGCAGTTGAAGATAATTTCCTTGTGAGGAAATGACTAGGACAGTTGACATTTTTGTAGCGACCTGAAGCATGTGCGAACCTAGAGTTCGTAGCTTGTGGAGCTCAGGCCATGCGATGTCAGACGTGGTCACAACTGCGCATTCGTCACCGTAACTATACACATTAGATGACTATGGTTTACAAAGAGTAAACCAAGGTGTAGGCAGGAATTTATAATAAAAACTACTGTGTCTATTTCGTTATTAATTTATGATGTCAAGTGTATTAAACCCTACATGTTACTTTATTGTGTGCTGTTAGCACATAGTTATTAAGCATAATTAAATTGTTTGTTTTTCATGGCTGTACACTTAGCTTTTGGATGTAATTGTTTTCTTTTACGGACGTCATCGCCGTAAATTTTGTTAATTGATAGGACTTAGCTAGTTGTATTAATGTTAAATTTAAATGTCGAAATGGTACCATCCTAACCTAGATTTGTTTTGCTACCCTGTTAAATGTAAATTCAGATATTAGCTTGATCTTGTAACTTGAACTAGGGACTTGCGTCGTACCATATTCCTAGCGTTGCTGTTGTTGCTTTATCATTGTGAGTTAGATCTTTCGTGAGGGTTTTCAGTAACTTCTCAGGTAGGGGACCTGTTCTTTATCTTTGTTTATTTATTAATTTGCGGACTAGCCGATTATAACCCTCCGAACTAGGCTAGGGGCTTGTGAATTTTAATAAATTTTCACGGTGTTTTACATGAGTCTGGATGTTTATTTTCTCAGTCTAGTTTTAAGGTGAACCTTTCCTTAGGCGGTCTATGATCATCGTCACCATGTACCACGATCCCTGTGGACTACGGACTCTCGTGCCGCTTTAGCCTTTATGGAAGGTCACCTGATCCTCACGGTATTTTTTTTATTCGATTTATGTGTCGTTAGTTGAGTCATCGTGGTTGTTGACATCAACTAAACGGTCACAATATAACATATCGAAGTGTCGCTCCGGAGGTCCGGGTTTGATTCCCAGCTTTGCCAAGAAATGTAATATTTGTCTGAGGGCTGAAATCGGGTACACGTAGCCTCGTGAAGCAAATATGAGAAGAAGTGGGTTCGATTCCCACCTCAGCCACCCTGGAAATGGTTTTCCGTGGTTTCCCACTTCTACTCCGGCCAAATTCCGGGACGGATTCTATCTTAAGGCCACGGCCGCCTCCGTCCCATTCCTTAATTGCAAATACACACATCATTATAAGCCCGCAATAACTCAGGTTATCAGACAAATTCTACACACACTCGCAAGTAAACGGGGCTAAATGACCGCGATGTTCTAGCCCCTCACATGAAACAAAACAACAACATATCGAAGGATATTCTGATCGCCAGTGCTTGCATCGAAGTATACGTATTCCTTAGAATTTCCCATGGTATTATTAGCATACTTTCGATTTTTGCAAAAAATGAAAGAAGACTTATGAGATCTACACAGGGCCAAAAATTGTGTGTCTGTGTGTGAGTGTGTGTGTGTGAGACTGTGTGTCTGTGTGTGTGTGAGTGTATGTACTCTGAATGTCTGCCCCCACCCTATCAATTCGAACACGGTGAAACCTAATTGAACGAAATTTGGTACAGAGGTAGAACTAGCAAAGGGCACCTCAGTGTCATGTTTGAACGAAATTTGGTACAGAGATAGCACTAGCGAAGGGAACTCCAGTGCCATGTTTTATATTGCCGCCATCTTGACGAAAACGTAATGGCGGCCATCCTAATGTTAAAAGCTTGAATCAAATTACGACCAACCTAATAATCTGATCTCTACCAAATTTTGCAACAACATACCTTTATGTATAGAAAATCCTTTGACCACACTACAAGGTCATCAGGCCAATAATGTGCGGATGGCGGCCATGTATGTGTGCAAATCGATTCCCCCTATCTTTTCAAACACGGTGAAACCGAATGGAACGAAGTTTGGTACAGAGGTAGCACTAGCAAAGGCCACCTCAGTGTCATGTTGTATATCGCCGCCATCTTGATCGAAACGGAATGGCGGCCCCCGAAATGTTAAAAGCTTAAATCAAATTACGACCAACCTAATCATTTGATCTCTACCAAATTTGTCAACAACATACCTTTTTGTGGGAAGCATCTCTTGACTGAACTACGAAATCATCAACCCAATAGTTCGCAGATAGCGGCCATGTATGTGTGCAAATCGATTCCCCATATCAATTCAAACACGGTGAAACCGAATTGAATGATTTATTTTTACAGAGGTAGCACTAGCAAAGGGCACATCATATTCATGTATAATATCCGTATAGCACGTTGTATTTCAAGAAGCTACTACAACTAACATTCAATTATACTCCTTGACAAGGACAACGAATTATAACAATACCCATTCATTTAGGAGAAAGTAGGCTATACGTTCTTTACCGAACATATTGTTTTGTTATTAAATTTTAACAAATAGTCTTGGCATATCTTTAGGCCTGTATCACACGACACTCGCTGACAAGGAAGCTGCTGTGATCGCTGGTACAAAATCCTGTATGATTCTGTTCTCTTCTTCAGTATACCCGCTTGTATTACCGAAGTGTATCACACGCTAGCATTTTGTACGCTAAGTTGTATGAAATAAAACCGAAGGGCTGTCGTTGAGGGCATTATTTGCAGTTAATTCGCCTTAATAACGCAAAACGGTCGCTAAACTCGCTTTAAGTAAATTAGAAAACATGCTTGGTACTGAATGCATTCCAATCAATATTTAAGATCTAACTGTAATAATTTAATATTTTACCATACGCGTTAATAAGAAGCGCAACAAAAACCTCCAGAGTGTGTTGAAACTGTGTGCAAGTGTTATTGCGCCCGCTCGCTCTTTCGAAGATCCCGGGTTCAAGACAATCAAACGGCAGACTTTTAAAATTCTTTTTAACTATTTTATTATACCCTCCCTACCTCGTACAGCAAGATTTCAACTTAGTTTTGTTCACATTATCTACGAAGACGATAGGGAAAGTTATTTTCTTGTCTCATTTAAATGGCTATTTTCCCTAAATACTGTTCAAAACCATGGATGGATAGTATTCGTTATAATTATTATATTTTTAGTCGATTTTACCCTCCATGTTAGGTTTTCCCACGGACACGGCGAGGGATCCCATCATTACCGCCTCTACGGGCAATGTCCTGGAGCTTGAAACATCTCGTCTGGGAGATACAACTGGGGAGGTGGGATCAGCACCTCGCCCAGGTGGCCTCACCTGCAAAGCAAACAGGGTCCTCTTGTCGGATGGGAAGGGAGGGGAAGATCGGGAGGGACAGGCAAGGAAGAGGGAAGGAGGCGGCCGTGGCCGTACGGTAGGTAACATCCCGGTATTTGCCCGAAGGCGAAGTGGGAAACCACGGAAAACCACTTTGAGGATGGGTGAGTTGGGAATCGAACCCCTCTACTTATTTGGACCACCCGAGGCTGAGCAGACCCCGTCCCAGTCCTCATACCACTTTTCAAATTTCGTGGCAGAGCCGGGAATCGAACCCAGGACGTCCGGGGTGGCAGCTAATCACGCTGACCACTACGCAACGGAGGCGACTCTAATTGTGATAATTAGAATGTTAATAGTTCAATATTTATCCCAGAATAAAAATATGACACGTTCTGTAATTACTGCCTTGCTGCGAGGCTGAACGGTAACGTTCTCGCTTGCTGTGCCCAAGGTTGCAGATTCGTATCCTGGCGCAGTCAGCTGGCTTTTGAGGGTGCACAAATGCAAGGGAGCCATGTCAGTAGATTTACTGGCACGTTGAAGATACCCTTCGGAGCAAAATTCCGGCACCCCGACGTCTCTAAAAGCCAGAGTAGTTAAAAGGGACGTAAAACCAATAACATTATAATTATCTGTATTTACTGTATGTTTGGGGCAGATGACATCGTAGTTCCGCCCCTTAAAACCTCACTAACTAACTATTACTGTAAGTGTATAGCAATCGCTTTTCGCACAGAAGCCGTTGAAAGAAATTATAGTTTCGGTATGATGTATTTATTCGTGAGCCTACCCACATAACAAATCTATTTGTTATGTGGGTAGTCTGATTTAGTCGGAGTTTTCATTTAAACAAATGTGGTCAAAATTTCGAACACTTGCTACCTTGAATATACAGGATACCTTGCTTTCGTTCTACAGATCGTTATGTCGTCGTCCAATCTGGCTGCGTACCATCGGAAAAGTACGGTCCTTTTGAGGACCAAATAAAAAATCACTCGTTGGAACAGATAGATATGCGTCCATAACACATCCACAATAAACGACATTAAGCAAAAAATGTACCAGTTCAAGGTTCGAACCTACTACAATGCGACTTCGTTGACGCTACTCTAGCAATTCTTGATTTAGCCACCATAGCTACCGAGAACCATAGCGTATTGCTGGCATGTATTGAATCTATTCGTAGACACTTCCTGTCCAAACGTAAGAAGGTGTTATTCGGAGCTCTGATCGTTTCAATCATGCATTATATTTGAGGTCATTGAATGAACACTGATTGATTTCTACTATATTCGCGAGGATGTACTCAACAGTAAATGGACGTACTAATGTTTTTAGGATGACTGTGATATACGCGTTAGTTGGGTTGCCTTCCTCCAAAAAAAATAAGGGGCGGGTGGACCACACTGTATATGATTAAAAAAAGAATAATATGATGTTGTGTGCAGATTATTTTGGTGATGATTTTAGTGTGCGTTTGGCGACACTTAAAGTTGTGGAGACCTTGGGGGTCATCCAACAGGGCTTTTGTTCCCGTAGATGTGGGCACACAAGGATGTGCGTATGTTTTTGAAAGAGCAAGTGGGCTAAATTGTAAAAGAAGGGTTAGGCAATGTGGACCGCCTCAAATTCTTGTCAGATTTCACTACTCTGTCAATCCATATATTAAATAATATTTTTTTTCTGGATCAACTCGAAGTTCCGATGGTATGCCTAGATAAATAATTGAAGAACATGAATTTAGATTTGTTGAACCAGACCTAGAAAAAAATTAGATGAAAAGTGCAAATGAATTAAAATAAATAATTAATGAATTTTTATTTTTGGAATAATTATAATAATAACAGTGGAAATGAACAAATAAAATATTCATCGTGTGAGAGGTTGAGAAAACTTGTTATAAATAAAGTGAAGGGACATTTTGAAATGTATTAATTAATAATAATAATAAATCTTTTTGATTAAAATTTTTTTGAGATTATATGAAAATTTTGGTGCTAGAAAATTTTGATGATATAAAAATTTGATGAAGAGTTAATAATTTAATCCGCTGATGGTGGATAGCAACAATTTATATTGTTTACAACATTTTTTTGTAATTTTAATAACATATGAAAATGATTTTTAAAAAATTGTGACATTTAAACAAATGAAAGTGAGAAAAGAAGAAAGTTAATTTTTCAAAATATTATGAAAAGTTTTTTTGAACAAATTATGTTTTTGAAATTGAAAATCTTTATGAACAATTATTAGCATTCGACTTTATGTCAGTCGAGTATTGATATTGCTATGAAACAACGAATCAGTGATATGATAATTTTCCAAATAAGTCTAATTTTGGAATAACACCGAATGAATCAAGTGACTATTTTTTTGGGGGGGGGAAATGTTTTGCTACGAATATTTGAACAATCAAATGCAATCTTTCGAAAAGTGAACTACGAACATGTAAATATTAGGGATCACTCAGAACTCCTTATTGAACAGTGATTACCACTGTAAATATTTTTTTAGAATTTTTTAAAAATCAGAATGGACTAATTAATTTTCTGATTATCATATCTGCGACATTCTAGTAATAATTTTAGGGACAGTTGATTTCTCATGTGTGATTTGTTTTATCTTTGTTGTGGTTTTTGCCATTCAAATCATATTTTTATCTATAAATAAATTGAGATTTTAAGGAATGTGCTAATTCAAAATAATTTCTCACCTTACCTTACTTGTGAATTACCGAGATCAGGGATGCCAGATTAGACCCAAGTATTCACCTAGATAGACCCTGAGATACATTTTCTCGTGCTAATCTGATGTCGGTATTTTACAAAATGTGGTCGTTGGATCTCAGTCCAAACGGGCACAATACTTCTCTTATTAAGAGGGTGGATTAAGATTGGACCTCCATAGTCAATGCCACAGACACTGAATGGACGTGATGCTTGAACTCGTTGCTTGGGGTAGTTTGCCATTAGCTGATGAATGGTTGCTCTCTTTAATTTATGACATATTAGGCACTTGTGAACTTGCTGTCTGGCTATGTTTCTACCATTTCAAATCCAATAACATTCTCGATTGGATGCTAACAGTAATCCTGGTCCCGCATGGGCTTGCTGTGGGTGTTCATGTTTGACAATAAGTGATGTCAGATTATGCTTGAATGGCAATAATACTTGATGTTTTGTAGAAAATGGTAATGATGTGTTTTTCAACCTACCACCTACTCTGAGTATGTTGTCATGTAAAAATGGACATAGATTTTTTAGCTGGCTCTTTTTGGATACAGCACCTTGCTTCTGTAAATATTTGATTTCTTCACTGAATGACTCTGCCTGAGCTATGCGAATGCAAGTATTCAATGACTCCTGAAGTTCTTGAACAGATAAAGGTCCTGTCTTTTTGTTGGTTGACTGTTTGGAGTTATGGATACATATTTTGCAGTAGGCAAGAACTCTTTGCAATCTTGTTAATGAGGAAAATCTAGTAATGATTAGAGTGTGTTCAGTGAGAAGTAGTGTAACTACTGCTCGTTCTTCCAATGTGGTGTGGTAATTCTCATCAATCGTGGTCTGAGGCATGTTGCATTTAGATTCGGATAAATATAATGGACCTGACCACCATAGTGTAGATTGCTGCAACTCCTGAGGCTTAACTCCTCGGGAAATTAAGTCTGCAGGATATTCTTGAGATGAAACATGATGCCAATTTTGTGCATTTGTTAATTGCTGAATTTCTGATACTCTGTTGGCTACAAATGTTTTTCAACGTGATGAAGGGGAAGCCAACCATGACAAGACTACTGTAGAATCTGTCCATAAATAGGTTTCATTAATTTCTAGATTTAGGATTGGAATGGATTTCTGAATCAAGTGTGCCAACAATGTGGATGCAAGTAATTCAAGACGAGGAAGTGTAACTTGTTTGACTGGAGCTACTCTGGATTTTGAGCACAACAGCTTGACTGAAGTTTTTCCTTGTTGATCGACAGACCGAAGATAGATGCATGCTCCATATGCTGTTTGAGATGCATCTGAGAAACCATGTACTTTAATGGTACTACACCTTCCTGTTCCTAAAACAATGTCTGTCCATTTGAATGTGATCAAGGTGTGTTAGCTGATTTTGGAGTGCCTTCCATTCTGAGGACAGGTCATCAAGTAACTGCTGATCCCAATTCAGTTTGTGTAACCACCATTTCTGGAGGAATATTTTGTAGGGTATTACTAATGGGCTAATGAGGCCTAATGGATCAAAGATTGATGCCACTGTGGATGTTGTTGTGCGTTTAGTAATGCTGCTGTTTGCACGAACACGTTTGATTTTAGTTTCAATTAAAAATTTGTTTGATGTGGGATGCCATGATAAACCTAACGCTTGTATTGTATCGTTATCGTCAATCTGGAAAGGAAAACTCATTTCCCTGTCTTCAGGTGGAACAGCTTCAAGTATTGCTGGATGGTTCTAGCACCATTTTCTGATGGGAAAACCTCCTTTGTTGAGTAAAGTAATGAGTTCATTTTTCAACTGTAGTGCTTCCGAAATGTTTGAAGCACCGCAAAGAGCATCGTCAACATAAAAACCTCTTTGTAGAACAGCTGATGCAAGTGGAAAATAAGCTGCTTCATCTTCAGCTGGTTGGTTGAGGCATTGAGTTGCTAAATATGGAGCTGACGCTGTACCATATGTGACTGTTAGCAATTCGTAAGCTTTGACAGGTGTGTTGGGAGATTCCCTCCATATGATTCTTTGTAATCTAGTGTCATCCTTGTGAACCAGAATTTGTCTATACATTTTTGAAATGTCTCCAGTAAATGCAATGTTATGGGTTCTGAATCTCAACACAATCGAATACAGATCTTGCTGTGCAGTGATACTCCTGTGGTGGTTTTGGCTGATGCATCAAAAACTACTCTAGTGGATTTGGTTGAGCTTTGTCTGAATACAGCGTGATGTGGCATGTAGTAGTGTTCTGAATCATATATCGCACTTACTTCCTTCATGTGACCCAACATTTCATACTCTGACATAAATTGTGAATACTGCTCTTCCAATCCTGAATTTCTCTTGAATTTAGTTTCCAATTGGTAAAATATTTGTTGTGCTATATCATAGGACTTGCCTAAAGGTGACAGAATTTCCTTTCGAGGCAACTTGACAACATATCTACCTTCAGAAGTACGTGTTGTGTTATTTTTGAAATGAAATGTACACTGTTGTTCTTCTGGAGTTTCAGGTTTGGTATGCAACTCTTCTATTTCCCAGAATTTTCTAAGCTGAATGTCAAGAGTGTCTTCCCTTTTGATGAAAAGAGAAGTGACTGTGTTGCACATTGCATTTCTGTTGCTGTATTGTGGGTATTTACCAGAAATTATCCAACCTAGATGAGAATTTTGTAAAACAGGGAAACCTGCCCGTGTTCTTTGTTCAGTCTTTAGAATGTTGTAAAATAGCTCTGCTCCGATGATCAAATCTACCTTATGTGGACTAGAGAATTCAGGGTCTGCTAATACGATGTCGCTGCGTAAATTCCACGACTTGTAATTTAACTCCATAGAGGGCATTTGTCCAGTGATGGCAGGAACTACTACACAGTTATATTTGTGTTGAAATCTGAAGCTGTAGATTGAAGGTGTATGTCGACTCCGTGTTTCATTGTTGAAGAAGTGTTGTTAATGCCTAGAACAGTTGTAGTATCTTTCTTACGTAGCAGATTCAGCCTGTAGACTATGTCTTCTGTGATGAGGTGAGTTTGACTCCCACTGTCTAAGAGACCTCGAATCTTATGAAATTTACCCCTGTGATCCTTCATTTTGACAATAACAGTGCACAACAATAAATATGGTTTGTTATGAGTATCTGCGTGTTCATCCTTGACAGATGTGTGGAAGCTTGCAAATAGTGCTTCATTGTTAGAAGGTATCTGGTTTGCATTACTGCCGTTGTCATTGTTTTCAAGGTGTAGTAAAGTATTATGTGCCTTGTTGCATTTACGACAGTGGCCAGATTTGCATTCTGACGTTTAATGTTGTACCCGTTCGTCCTGGGTATGCGATGACCCATCTGCTATAGCATCGCATTCCTGGAGTTCCGGGACAGAGCGGAGTTAAATGAACCTCTAGTCAAATAAGGAATGTGTCGGAAATTCAGCTGAGTTCTCGAAAAAGCAGTGGGTTTCACGAGACAAAGTATCTCTAGGGTCGTTACGGGCTTAAGTTAATAAAAATAATTCAAATATAAATGGGCGCCATCAACTGAATTCCTAGCAAACCACTTCCTTTCCGGATAAGCCTTACTCAAGACAAGGAAAAAAAAAGGAACATCACACCATCATCAGATCACAACTAAGATAAAAACAAATTTATTTTACTTTGATAGTCAGACAGACATTTTAAATATAATTCCTACCTAAGAGTATGGTCGAATGCAAAGTTAAATTGTCATTGTCCAAAAATCGAACCATCTCTTCTCTAATGCAAAATTAATTTTATCCACATAACAAGAAAAATGTATAAAGTTCTCTTGGGTTCTCAGGATCGCTGTAGCACTATGTCTTTCGTCACTGACATTTGTGAAACCTGAGACCTAATTCTCTTTAATTTAACATCAATGTGGATTTAATTAAGTTATTAATCTGCCTAAACATACACATATAATAATCACTCATATTAAATATCACATAAATTATGGTTTGCATGGTATAATTTGAACATAGAACATGTTAATCAAATGTTCCTAAACATTGAATAATTAATTTACACTATTTACATCGTCATTCAATCACTTATCTGTGAATTACTGAAAATTCAAATTCTCATTGGTCATCATCATCGTTATTATCAAAATTAAATATTTCTCACATTAATTCTCACTTCAAAATTCTAAATATTCCTGTCAGAATCGTTAATTCATCACCATTACATCATTTAAATTCACAATTCAAGTTGCAATTCCTTCGAATTATCTCTCAATTAAATTTATTTAATTCCATATAAATTCACTAATCATCAGCTTCTTTAATTAATTGTCACCTTCTAATTTAGTTATTCATCATCATTACAATCGTCTAATAATTCATTTCAATCAGTTTAATTTATTCAATCATTAATTCATCCATTTATTTAATTCATCGATTTATTCAAAAATTTAATTTATCAACTTATTTAAATTTCAATCATCTGGTTATTTAGTTTCATTATTTCATCTAGTCATTCTGATTTTTATTTCATTAGGTCAGATCGTTAATATGCTTAAATCTCAGATTATTATTTCGTTAATTATTATTCTCAGAAAATTTTGTATCATCAACTTCATTTATTTGTTTAATTTCCTAACAAATTGTTTAATAAGGTTTATAGAACGTTGTCTTACAGTTTTATTACTTCCAAGTTATATCTCGTATTTAATTTATCATGCCAAAAAATATTATTGTCTCCACGACATCACGTTGGATCTAACTATCCACAACGACATTACATTTCTTCAATATTCCAAATATCACATTTGAATATAAGAATTATTCCAAAAACTCCATAAATATTCAGCACATACAGCATGAATCTCAACAAATACGCTAGACTGGGTACGACGACCTCATGTCTGCCTCAAAATACATTATCAACGATGCAACTATTACATGGCAAATTCCACAAAATGCCTATCACAAACTCCACTTAACCATGTTGCATGATCTACAAAATATATATAAATGGCTTCAAATTATTAACGCACATAATCTCCAATGACTATAATTACTCTGATCACATCTAGACAACTTCTTAAACAATTAGAAAAATATTACTTCAGTAATTTATGATTTGCTTTCAAATAGCATAAATTCTCTTACAATTCTTAATTCACATCGCAGAAAAACACCAATGTGTTATAATCTCTCATATCAAAATCTGCAATACTGATCTGCCTTAAAATAATTATGACCATTAATGATTAATCTTACAAGATTCAATTACTTTAAATCCTTCTCAAAGGTATCAAACACAATTATAAAAATCATCAAAGCATCAGCTGAAATAGCTGTTAAACAGAAATTACTCTCAAAAGAGTATAGCAACAAAATATTGGATTGGCAAACAAGAATTACTAAATGCAATCCTGTTGACATTTATCGTTACTTTATTTAACAAAATTTCGACTGATATGTGACTAGTAGTTCCTTGTTAGATTCACTTACATCTCGTGTACATTCGGATGATAAAAATGAGTCCCTCAATGGCGAGTAAGATGTGTAACCACCGTACAGTCGTATAAATACGAAAGACCTCGCCCCGTCGGCTTGGATGATAGTTCCCTAAACGATGGGTAAGGTGAGTGGCCACCATACAATCGTATAGATACGAAAGACCCCATCTCGTAGACTGTATGAATGAATGTACCAGATAGGAATCAACAAGTCACTAGTTGTCATATAAAAGCGATGTTCATTCACTAAAGTGAATAACTTCTTAATATCTCCAAACAATCCAATGGAAAAAAATCCCTACTGATGAATAATACACACTCGCTAGTATGCAATGAACTGACGAAGTAATTTCTGATAAGCAATTGCAGATCACGAGTTCGATATACTCGTTACACAAAAAAAAACTATTCATGAAAAATATCCTAGCTGGAAAAATGTCTAAAAGATCAAACATCTGCTTAATAAAGCCAAACAACGGTGAGAATATCGTATAATGATGCCTGCCATATCATATGGTCACTCCATATTCTAGCAAATTCGAAGTATATAAATTCAAACCATGTCTTAATAATCAAATCACTCCTATTAGAAAAAATATACTTGTGTGCCCAGTATTCATGAAAATAATCGTATCAGGTAGTTAGAACTCTTACAATACCTTTCATTATCAGTTGTAATATAATTTCCAAGATCGTCGATTTTCCCTACATAAGAATTTCTCGTAAGATCGGCGTGAATATCATTTCATCCATGAAATGACTATTTCCTTCGAAATCCCAAGCGAATCAGCTGTTGGACTCCTCTCTTCAGGAATCGAATCCATCGCTCTGTGGTGCCATCTTGTCTCTATTCACGTTTACTCGGTCATGTTGAACCTCGGATTACCCATAGCGGATATTGTCCAACTCCTTCTCGAAAAGTTCATGGAAACAGCGGACCCCCTACTCCTCTTCTAATATACGCCACTGTTCCGATAAATGTTCAGTTTGAGAATTGTAAGTCCAATCTCAACTTACTGCAAAGTTCCACTTGAGTAAAATAAAATTTTACTTGATAGTGTTCAAGATTGCGATACACCCTGTATCTGTTCGTAATATGTAAATCATGAAAATTGTATAAGATATAAATCTTATAAATGCACGCTATAATGTTCATCAGAGCCTATGCCAAACATTCAGTTTACTTGGAATAGTAAAAGTCGCTTTGAATGTGTTATATAACAGCATGGTTATAAGGTTATTCGTAAAAGCCTGTGTTTGAACAGCGTCGAAATGAAGCTTGAAATAAAGTCTTCAAATACGAGCAGTGTGGTTTTGAAATACCCCGGCTGCCTACAATTGTCTCCTCGGCCAGCTCGCCTGGATCAACGACCCCCTCGGCCTTCGCTGCTCGGCGATGCAGGCACTGTCACCTACACTTTTGCCGTGACAGTTTCTGTATGCTGCGTGACCTTCAATGTCCGTCTCGCTGTGCTATAGAGCTGCTCTGAACTGCCCGTCTTCCTGGGCTCAACTGACTTGCTAGCGCTGTGTTTCGACTTTTTGTGCTCCGCGCGGCACGTGGCTTGTTCTCCCCACCACAGTGCTCCTACGTCACGAACATAGTCTCGAACCCGAATCCTTTCGGCTGTTCTGTTATAAAATAACTTACTTCCATAAAATTATTTCCACATATAATGCATGTTATATATCCTCTTCTAAGTTGTTTAAATTGCTATAATTCCATATATGTTTCAATAAAGCTTCACATCTCTGTCCATAATTCTATCTTCTCACAGATTTCAATGCCTCCTTGATTCTTGACCTGTTACGTCATCTTGGCTTTCTTCTTGACGCGATCGATGCGCTATCTTTTCCGATTGCTTTCCAAAACCTCAACTACAGCTTAATGTCAGCTGGCGTAGCCGATAGCCTAAAATAGGTATCGGGTACATCTCTCCCGTACATCTCCTTTTTTTATCAGGATTGAGAAAAAAATACACTCTCAGGCATTCAATATATATTACATGTACACGATAGCTCTACAATTTCCTTACTCAGCATGATGGTATTTCCTGATGCTAGCTGCATTAAAAGTTCCTACAACTTCATCAGTATCCATTTTAACAATCTTATAGCTATTATTCTGGTATGTCTGTTCAATACGGAACGGTCCAGCGTACAATGGAGCGAATTTATGGTAGATCTTCAGCTGAAGGTTCGAAGTGACTGGCTTCCTAATCAGCACCTCATCATTTTCTTGAAATGGCTCGTGGAACCTCCTTCCTGCCTGTCTCCTGGCTCTCTTCTCCGCCTGTCTTCTGAGCCTCTCTCCTGCCATCTCGACTCTTCTTTCTTGTGTGGGTTGAGGATCTACTGGTGCCCTCACGACTCTGTCCCATGGTCTATCCGGTTTCAATCCATGATGAAGCATGGACGGAATCTGTCCTGTGCTTTCATGTACTGTGGAATTCAAGCATTGGCTAATGATGGGTATCACCTCCATCCATCTATGGTGTTGCCTTGACACATATAAGCGACACAGCTTACTTATCTCCGGCATAATTCTTTCGGCGGGATTTCCCTCTGGATACCGTACAGAATTAAACACATGCCTTATACCTAACCGCTCCATAGCATTAGGAAATTCCATGCTAGTAAATTGCGATCCATGGTCACTCAACAAAACTTCAGGTTTCCCCATGCTCGGAATAACTGTTTTCTCAAGTCTGTTTATAACGTATTTGGATGTAGCTTTCTGTATAGGGCATAGAGATACGTACTTCGAAAATACATCAACTGTGACCAAAACGAACTGATTGCCTTTCGTCGAACGAGGAATCGGACCGAAAATGTCCGTCGCGAAAAGTTCTCTTGGCTTGCTGGGTAATATTGATCTAGGAACTTCTTTCATTAACTTAGATGAGTATTTACTTCGCTGACAACTGTCACAGGTCTTTATGACGTCGCGAATCGTTTGTCCCATTTGTCTCCAAACGAAAGATTCTTGAGCGAGAGCCAAAGTCTTGTCTACACCTACATGAGCTGCAGTTCGGTGTATCATCCAAATAACTGGTTTGACAAGCTTGGGTGGGATCACTACTCTAAGTTTAGTATGATCCTGGTCAATATATTGGCATATAATACCTCCCATAATATGATGTTTTCTAGCCTCTATCTCAGTTCTTTGAAAATCCGGATCAGTGTTATCCATCCTGCGTGTCAGAAAACGGTAAATTCTTCGCAAAGGTGCATATCTCTTCTGAGTTTGCGCTAACAACTTCAACTTTTCTAGAGTACCATTATCCTCTTGAATCAAATTTATATGGTTGACAAATACTTCCTCACAAGGGTTTCTGCTCAGCACATCTGCTAACAGATTTAACTTCCCCGGTCTATGTACAACAGTTGGGTTAAATTGCTGTAAGAACAGAGCCCATCTGGTGATGCGGTCACTCGCTAAGTCTGTCTTCATAATAAATTGGAGGGCTTTATGATCAGTGATCACTGTTATGTCATGTCCAAACAACACCTTCTTCCACGTTTTGAGAGCATGAACCACTGCTAATGCCTCTAACTCAGTTGCATAGTAATTCTTCTCACAATTCCTAAGCTTGCGACTGGTAAAAGCTAAATATCTATGTTTCTTGTCATCATCCAGCTGATATAGGATTCCACTAATACCTATTTTGGATGCGTCTGTCTCTACAAAAAATCTTCTTGTAAAATCAGGATACTCAAGTTTGATATTTTGGATCAGCATTTTCTTGGCCGCTAAAAATGCTTGATTGCATCTATCGTCCCATTTCCATCGATTTCCCTTCCTCAATAAATCCTGCAGAGGTGCCATCGTCTCAGTATATTCAGGACAATGTGTTGAAAAGAACTGACACATGCCTAAAAACTGCCGTACCTCTTTAATCTTTCGTGGTGTTGGAAACTCTGAAATCGCCATGATTTTCTTTGGATTGGGCCTATAACCATCTCCATCGATTCTATGTCCAAGAAATTCAATTTCTTCATGAAAGAACTGACATTTATTGAAGTTCACCTTGAAGTTCGTTCTCCTAAGATCTTCGAAAAGCATTTGAAGGTGTCTGATATGTTCTTCCGCTGTCTCAGACGCTATAATCAGGTCATCAATGTAGCTTACAACATGCTCCTTAACTGCATCTGACAAATTTTCATCTAGTGCTCGGATCATCACCGGACCACTATTTTTCACACCAAAAGGTAACCTATTGAATACATATGTTTTATGGTCAAACAAGAACCCTGTGTATTGTTTGCAGTCTTCTGCTAGCTCAACATGATAATATGAACTAGTCAGATCGATTGTCGAGAAGAAACTCTTTCCTCTGAATCGGCGTAACAATTCACGAATAACAGGTGGTCTATCGTGTTCAGGAAGAACTCTTTCATTAAGGGCTCTGGCATCTAGACATATCCTCAGCTTACCGTTAGGTTTCTTGACAACAGCTAAAGGATTCAAATAAGCAGTTGGCATTTTCTTAATTATTCCATCTGTCTCCATGTCGCTTATCATTATGCTGACTTCCTCCTTCCATTTATCCGGAATGGGATATAAATTTTTATGGTATGGTTTGTCGTCCATCAACTTGATGCTGTAGGTAAAATTTTCTATGAGACCTGGTTTGTCATTGAATATATCCTCATATTCTGAAATTACTTGATCAAACTGCCTCTTAATTTCTGGATTTATTTTACTAGTCATGCCAATTTTATCTTCTATAGATCTTTCAACGCTGCATACAATTTCATCCAATATATCCTCTCTAAAGAATGTCATCTCCGATTCTTGATTTTCCATGACCCCTTCTTGAAAGTACATGCGCCTACTCTGCATATCTATGATCAGGCCACTCTCACTTAGGAAATCCACTCCTAGGATCATGTCAAAATGTAGTTGACCCACTACTAGGAACATCTGTTCAAAACTTCTGGTTCCAATCCCAACATCTAAAAGTACCTGACTTTTACATTTCATACTCTTGTCTGGGATCACCCCTTGAATTTTGCTAACAACAGTTGGCAACATTGTAATTCTTCCTAATAATTTCAATTCATCCAGGCAACCTATGGATATCAAGCTCACCATAGTCCCTGTGTCTACAAGTGTCTTTATCTCTTTTCCCATGACTTCGTCACTAATAACTGGCAATTCATGTCTATTTTCCCGTTGTACTATGTCTTCTTCCTCGATTAAATCCTCGTCCTTGACCTGATATGTTTCCACGATGACGATTGATTCCCAATGATTTTCATTTTCCTCTGGAGTTAATTTGACGTGTTTTTTTTTCCTTCGCCACTCGTGCTGGCTCGATTGACATCTCTCACTGTCTCCTCGAGTGGTGCACTAGGCTGTCTATCCTCTTGTCTCGACCTCTCATGTCCACGATTATCCCTTCTGTCGTTAGGATCGTTTCTTCGGCCATCCTGTCGGTCGTTTCCATTATACTGTTGACCTTGGCCCCAGTTATTCCTTCCCCGATATCTGTTATTATACCGATTCCTGTCCTGATACCTGGAATTTTGGTTATAATTCCTATACCGGCTATCTCTCGCCTCTTGATCGTATGGCCTCTCATATGGTCCTCTATATCGATCATTTCCTCTTGCGTTACGGATGTTTCCTCGATTCCCATCGTTCCGTCGGTTTTCCCAGGAATCCCTTCTGTCCGTTTGAGCTGCATTGTCCACGACTACCGCATTTACTTCTTGCGTGTTCCTGTTGTCGTTTCTATTACTTCTAGGTGTGACCTGTGCGCTTGTATAATCCAATCGCCGCAAAATATCGTCATAATGTTCCAGCGTATTGGCTCCTGATGCTATCAGAGATCGCTGTACCTCTATCGGTAACTGTCGCGCTATAGCTTGCAAAAGCTCTTCTTCTGGCAATGGAGGAATAAGGAACTGTAATTTAGCCAGCTGTGACGTGAAATAGTTGGCGTAATGCGTCGGATGTGACGTAGAATAGCGTTTAGAGTACATCTCCGCTCTTACATTGAGTTGATCCTCGGCACTCCAGAATCTCCTCAAGAAAGCCATGGCAAATTGCTCCATGTTCGCAAAATTGCTTCTGAACGCTCTAAACCACGTAAGTGCAGATCCATCTAAGGCGCGTTCTACTATCCTTAGCTCTCTTTCTTTGGCTACCCTGTGTTCCGCCATGTAGTCTCGAATATCTCGCAGAAATTCTACTGGTGTAACTCCTGTATTTCCCGAAAACTTTCTCGGTTTGTCATCTAGATTCCTTATAATAGTGACTGGACCTGAGTATCGTTCGCTTGGACCCAACGTACTCCTATTCGAACTTGGATTCTCCTGAGGGGTTGAACTGACCCTTTCGAATGTCACATTCGGTGGCATTTGACGGTCTTCTACCATGCTCGGTTCTTGATTCGTCATACTGCGGTCTATCGCTGTTTGATTTATCAATGTTTCCCCTGATGTTACATTCTGACTGGTAAAACTGTTAACTATGGATTCTAGTTTAGTCATCCTGTCTTCCGCTAATCTCTTGACCTGAGTCTTCAACTCGTCTAACGATGTAACATCCTGCGTCTTGTTACTTTCGTCTAGATCGTTCCTCAACTTGTCGATTTTTCCTTCGCACGTGTTCTTTACTAACGCGACTTGTTCTTTCAACAGATCAACATCTGTTCTAAATAGAGTTGAATCTATCTTCATCGCTTCTTTGCTTTTCGTAAACCTAGCTTCTAAGTTTGCCATACCTGCGATTAATTTTTCATCTAACCCTTCACGTTTCTCTTTTGCTTCGGCATCGACCTCATTATACCGTTCTTCCACAATTGCTCCGACTCTATTTTTAAATAAAGCTAAGTTTTCGTTAACCTTTTGCTCTATATCGTCGTCTATCTTCCTAATATCCTTCTGCAATTGATTTTCTAACGACTTTAAATTAGAATTGACCTCTCCCAAGACTTCCTTTTTAATGGTCCCAATTACTGTCTTTAAATCTTTTATTTCTTTACCTAGATTCGTTTCTAGACCCTTAATCTTAGTCTCGAAAGATACTTCGGTAGACCACTCTTGAATTTTTCCTACATCTGCCACTAAACCATCGATGTCGAATCTTAACTTCGATACATCTGACTTAATGTCTTTCTGTATGGTCATAACGTCTGTTCTTAAAGTCAAAATATTTTCTTCTCCTCTACTTTCTAACTCAATAATATTTTTCCTTAATATTTGAACATTTTCCTCTCCTTTCATGTTTACTGCAATTATGTCTAATTGTAAAGTTTTCAGCATCTCATTATTCTTTAAAGTTAAACTATTCTCTAATCTGGTTAACTTATTTTCTAATTCAGTGTTAGTTTCTTCACTACGAGACTGTAATTTCTCTTCTAATGACTTAAAATTGTCCTTCAAGTTAGCTTCACTATTTGACTGTAGCCTTGTTTCTAATAATTTCAACTCATCTTTGCTATTTGACTGTAATAGTTTCAAATTTTCTTCAGTAGTAGATTGTAGCCTAGTCTCTAATGACTTTAAATTATCTTCACTAGTTGACTGCAATAATTTTACATTAGTTTCGTTACTAATCTGTAATGATTTTAAATTCTCTTCAGTACTAGTTTGCAATGCTTGTACATTCTCTTTACATTTAGCTTCTAATCTAGCTTCTGAATTATTAATTTGTTCTTTAACTTCCGTTTCCATCTTAGAAATGAATATAAGAATTACTCCAAAAACTCCATAAATATTCAGCACATACAGCATGAATCTCAACAAATACGCTAGACTGGGTACGACGACCTCATGTCTTCCTCAAAATACATTATCAACGATGCAACTATTACATGGCAAATTCCACAAAATGCCTATCACAAACTCCACTTAACCATGTTGCATGATCTACAAAAAATATATAAATGGCTTCAAATTATTAACGCACATAATCTCCAATGACTGTAATTACTCTGATCACATCTAGACAACTTCTTAAACAATTAGAAAAATATTACTTCAGTAATTTATGATTTGCTTTCAAATAGCATAAATTCTCTTACAATTCTTAATTCACATCGCAGAAAAACACCAATGTGTTATAATCTCTCATATCAAAATCTGCAATACTGATCTGCCTTAAAATAATTATGACCATTAATGATTAATCTTACAAGATTCAATTACTTTAAATCCTTCTCAAAGGTATCAAACACAATTATAAAAATCATCAAAGCATCAGCTGAAATAGCTGTTAAACAGAAATTACTCTCAAAAGAGTATAGCAACAAAATATTGGATTGGCAAACAAGAATTACTAAATGCAATCCTGTTGACATTTATCGTTACTTTATTTAACAAAATTTCGACTGATATGTGACTAGTAGTTCCTTGTTAGATTCACTTACATCTCGTGTACATTCGGATGATAAAAATGAGTCCCTCAATGGCGAGTAAGATGTGTAACCACCGTACAGTCGTATAAATACGAAAGACCTCGCCCCGTCGGCTTGGATGATAGTTCCCTAAACGATGGGTAAGGTGAGTGGCCACCATACAATCGTATAGATACGAAAGACCCCATCTCGTAGACTGTATGAATGAATGTACCAGATAGGAATCAACAAGTCACTAGTTGTCATATAAAAGCGATGTTCATTCACTAAAGTGAATAACTTCTTAATATCTCCAAACAATCCAATGGAAAAAAAAATCCCTACTGATGAATAATACACACTCGCTAGTATGCAATGAACTGACGAAGTAATTTCTGATAAGCAATTGCAGATCACGAGTTCGATATACTCGTTACACAAAAAAAAACTATTCATGAAAAAGATCCTAGCTGGAAAAATGTCTAAAAGATCAAACATCTGCTTAATAAAGCCAAACAACGGTGAGAATATCGTATAATGATGCCTGCCATATCATATGGTCACTCCATATTCTAGCAAATTCGAAGTATATAAATTCAAACCATGTCTTAATAATCAAATCACTCCTATTAGAAAAAATATACTTGTGTGCCCAGTATTCATGAAAATAATCGTATCAGGTAGTTAGAACTCTTACAATACCTTTCATTATCAGTTGTAATATAATTTCCAAGATCGTCGATTTTCCCTACATAAGAATTTCTCGTAAGATCGGCGTGAATATCATTTCATCCATGAAATGACTATTTCCTTCGAAATCCCAAGCGAATCAGCTGTTGGACTCCTCTCGTCAGGAATCGAATCCATCGCTCTGTGGTGCCATCTTGTCTCTATTCACGTTTACTCGGTCATGTTGAACCTCGGATTACCCATAGCGGATATTGTCCAACTCCTTCTCGAAAAGTTCATGGAAACAGCGGACCCCCTACTCCTCTTCTAATATACGCCACTGTTCCGATAAATGTTCAGTTTGAGAATTGTAAGTCCAATCTCAACTTACTGCAAAGTTCCACTTGAGTAAAATAAAATTTTACTTGATAGTGTTCAAGATTGCGATACACCCTGTATCTGTTCGTAATATGTAAATCATGAAAATTGTATAAGATATAAATCTTATAAATGCACGCTATAATGTTCATCAGAGCCTATGCCAAACATTCAGTTTACTTGGAATAGTAAAAGTCGCTTTGAATGTGTTATATAACAGCATGGTTATAAGGTTATTCGTAAAAGCCTGTGTTTGAACAGCGTCGAAATGAAGCTTGAAATAAAGTCTTCAAATACGAGCAGTGTGGTTTTGAAATACCCCGGCTGCCTACAATTGTCTCCTCGGCCAGCTCGCCTGGATCAACGACCCCCTCGGCCTTCGCTGCTCGGCGATGCAGGCACTGTCACCTACACTTTTGCCGTGACAGTTTCTGTATGCTGCGTGACCTTCAATGTCCGTCTCGCTGTGCTATAGAGCTGCTCTGAACTGCCCGTCTTCCTGGGCTCAACTGACTTGCTAGCGCTGTGTTTCGACTTTTTGTGCTCCGCGCGGCACGTGGCTTGTTCTCCCCACCACAGTGCTCCTACGTCACGAACATAGTCTCGAACCCGAATCCTTTCGGCTGTTCTGTTATAAAATAACTTACTTCCATAAAATTATTTCCACATATAATGCATGTTATATATCCTCTTCTAAGTTGTTTAAATTGCTATAATTCCATATATGTTTCAATAAAGCTTCACATCTCTGTCCATAATTCTATCTTCTCACAGATTTCAATGCCTCCTTGATTCTTGACCTGTTACGTCATCTTGGCTTTCTTCTTGACGCGATCGATGCGCTATCTTTTCCGATTGCTTTCCAAAACCTCAACTACAGCTTAATGTCAGCTGGCGTAGCCGATAGCCTAAAATAGGTATCGGGTACAATGTGTCGCCTGAAGACAATTTAAAATATCCTATTATCACGAGCATACTGAATGCGATGTGATACAGTCAACTTCAAAAATGATTCACATGCAAAAAGTCCTGGCTTATGTACTTGTTTACAATAAGTGCATTGATTGTCAATATATGCGACATGTGTATAAGCGGATGGCTTTCTCTTTTATGAGTTTTCCTTGCTACCATTTACCCTGACTTGATTACTAGTAGGTTGCATGCTTTCAAGGACTTGGCAACGGTGCTCTATGAATGATGTGAGTTCTTTAAGAGATGGAATTTTGCTAGAATCTACCTCTAGTTCCCAGCCTCTTCTAGATTCATAATCAAGGAGATCAACGATATGTTGTGTCAAAATTACATCTTCAAGTGGGGTATCTAACTGTAATGCTTGCAGTGCTTTTAAATTGCTAGAGAATGTACTGATGAATTGCCTGAGGTCTTCGGCAGTTTCATTATTAACTCTAGAAATATTTAAGATTTCACGAACATGCTTTGATGCTATGAGTCTCTTATTTTTAAATCTAGTGCACAATATTTCCCAAGCTACATTATAGTTTGCTTCAGTGGTTGGAAGGTTTTGAATTAATGCCTTTGCCGAACCATGAACTGCTCCTAGAAGGGAATGATATTTTTGGATTGTTCCTATGTTTGCATTATTGTGTACTAGTAATGTGAAATTGTCTGCAAATGATAACCAATCCTCATAATTACCACTGAATGTTGGTAGTTTGATTGCTGACAATTTGAGGTTAATATTGTCATTCGAACTACTGGCTGTGATATTGGATTCACTTTTGGCGTCACCTTGTGATGGATATAATATGCAGGGCCGTCGCGAGGATGGTGCGAGAGGTGCTGTCGCGCCAGGCCCCGCGCTCAGAAAGGCCCCGCGCTTCACGCCATTTATTTATAAATGAAAAATATCCCCCCCCCCCCCCATACATCCAAGTAATCAATACCCTCCGGGGTGTATTAATTACTTGGATCTGGATCGTCTGAATTATAGTCAGTTTGTTGACAAAACTTGGGTCGGTCCTCGATCTCCCAAACAAAAGTGATGTCACATCTTCTTGGAATAGAAGTAACAGATTCTATTTTTAACTTCTCCACTGGTTTGTCTTTGATAATAATGGGCTTGTGGTGGCCGAAAGGCCACACAAACATCAGAAAAAGGAGTAGCGGCAGCGCAAATAATCCTCGCAGTGCTCTCCAGCGGACAGGCACTGCTGCGGATCTAAAATCCCACAGAACATTCAATTACCAAACAAGATGTTCAGTAAAGAACATATAGCCTACTTTCTCCTAAATGCATGGGTATTGTTATAACTCTTTGTCCTTTTCAAGGAGTATGATTGAATGTTGGTTGTAGTAGCTTGTTGAAATACAACGTGCTATAGGGATATTAAACATGAATATGAGGTGCCCTTTGCTAGTGCTACCTCTGTACCAAATTTCGTTCAATTCGGTTTCGCCGTGTTTGAATTGATAGAGGGAATCGATTTGCACACATACTTGGCCACCATCTGCAATCTATTGGGCTGATGTTCTTGCAGTTTGGTCAGAATATGTTTCCCACATAAAGATATGGTGTTGCAAAATTTGGTAGAGACTAGATTATTAGGTTGGTCGTAATTACATTTTAGCTTTTAACATTTGGGTGGCCGCGATTACGTTTCCGTCAAGATAGCGGTGATATAAAACATGACACTGAGGTGCCTCTTGCTAGTGCTACCTCTGTACCAAATTTCGTTCATTCGGTTCCACCGTGTTCGAATTAATAGGGGGAATCAATTTTGACATAAAGATGGCCGCCATCCGCAAACTATTAGGCTAATGACCTATTAGATTGTTCAAAGGATGCTCCCTCCATAAAGGTATGTTGTTGCCAAGTTTGGTAGAGATCGAATGGTTATGTTAGTCGTAATTTGATTTAAGCTTTAAACATTTGTGGGGCCGCTATTACGTTTCTGTCAATATGGCGGCGATATTAATCATGACACTGAGATGCCCTTTGCTAGTGCTATCTCTGTACCAAATTTCGTTCCATTCTGTTTCACCGTGTTTGAATTAATAGGGGAATCGATTCTGACACAAAGATGGCCGCCATCCGCAAACTATTAGGCGAATGACCTATTAGATTGGTCAAAGGATGCTCCCTCCATAAAGGTATGTAGTTGCAAAATTTGGTTGAGATCGGATGATTAGGTTAATCGTAATTTGATTTAAGCTTTGAACATTCGTGTGGCCGCGATTACGTTTCAGTCAAGACGGCGGCGATATAAAACATGGCACTGAGGTGCCCTTTGCTAGTGCTACCTCTGTACCAAATTTCGTTCCATTAGGTTCCTCCGTGTTCGAATTAATAGGAGAATCAATTTTGACATAAAGATGGCCGCCATCCGCAAACTATTAGGCTAATAACCTATTAGATTGGTCAAAGGATGCTCCCTCCAAAAAGGTATGTTGTTGCAAAGTTTGGTAGAGATCGGATGGTTATGTTAGTCGTAATTTAACTTAAGCTTTGAACATTTGTGTGGCCGCCATTACGTTTCTGTCAAAATGGCGGCGATATAAAACATGACACTGAGATGCCCTTTGCTAGTGCTACCTCTGTACCAAATTTCGTTCCATTCGGTTTCACCGTGTTTGAATTAATAGGGGGAATTGATTTTCACACAAAGATGGCCGCCATTCGCAAACTATTAGGCTAATGACCTATTCATTTGGTCAAAGGATGCTTCCTCTATAAGGGTATGTTGTTGCAAAATTTGGTAGAGATCGGATGATTAGGTTAATCGTAATTTGATTTAAGCTTTGAACATTTGTGTGGCCGCCATTACGTTTCTGTCAATATGGCGGCGATATAAAACATGACACTGAGGTGCCTTTTGTTAGTACTACCTCTGTACCAAATTTCGTTCCATTCGGTTGCACCGTGTTCGAATTAATAGGGGGAATCGATTTTCACACAAAGATGGCCGCCAGCCGCAAACTATTACTCTGATGACCTATTAGTTTGGTCAAAGGATGCTCCCCCCATAAAGGTATGTTGTTGCAAAATTTGGTAGAGATCGGATGATTAGCTTAGTCGTAATTTGATTTAAGCTTTGAACATTTGTGTGGCCGCCATTACGTTTCCGTCAAGATGGCGGCGATATAAAACATGACACTGAGGTGCCTTTCGTTAGTACTACTTCCGTACCAAATTTCGTTCCATTCGGTTGCACCGTGTTCGAATTAATAGGGGGAATCGATTTTCACTCAAAGATGGCCGCCATCCGTAAACTATTACGCTGATGACCTATTGGTTTGGTCAAAGGATGCTCCCCCATAAAGGTATGTTGTTGCAAAATTTGGTAGAGATCGGATGATTAGGTTAGTCGTAATTTGATTTAAGCTTTGAACATTTGTGAGGCCGCCATTACGTTTCCGTCAAGATGGCGGCGATATAAAACATGACACTGAGGTGTCCTTTGCTAGTGCTACCTTTGTACCAAATTTCGTTCAATTCGCATTCACCGTGTTCGAATTGATAGGGGGGGACAGACATTCAGAGTACACACACTCACACACACACAGACACACACACACAGACACACACACAGACTCACACACACACATACACACACACAGACAGACACACTTTTTTCGCCCTGTGTTGATTTCATAAGTCTACTTTCATTTTTTGCAAAAATCGAAAGTAGGCTAAAAATAAGGACGGCCGCCATCTTTCACAAGAATTTTTAGCCTACTTTTCACATTTTGCAAAAATGAGGAAAAAGTAGACTTATGAGATCGGGCAAATGTATGTCTGTCCGTCTGTCCGTCCGTCCGTCCGTCCGTCCGTCCGTCCGTCCGTCCGTCTGTCTGTCTGTCTGTCTGTCTGTCTGTCTGTCTGTCTGTCTGTCTGTCCGTCCGTCCGTCTGTCTGTCTGTCTGTCCGTCTGTCTGTCTGTCTGGCTGTGTGTGTGTCCCCCCCTATCAACTCCTAAACGGCTGCAGCAATCGAAACAAAATTTGGTAGGAGTAAAGATCTATACCTGAATATCTCACGGCCATATTTGAAAATGATGTCAGTGCTACCAACTGCTAAAAAATCGCAATTGAAATTTGAGCTCCATGTTGGATATCTTGGAAACTATGAATGGGAGCTATTTCAAAAGTGGAACACGTACATATCATAATATTTCAGTTTAAATTCCAGGAGGCCAAACATGGCAGTGTTGCCAAAATGATTATAAGCCTCCTGATAGGTCCAATTTTTAAATGCATATAACTTCTACACTATCAAGCGGAATTCAACCAAATTTCGTATGTTGTATGTGTACATAACCAGATATGACTGAGCGTATTCTTAAGACCTACCAGGGCTGCCAACTGTTAATAAATGCTCCTAATTTATTTTATCCAAATACCAATATATCAGAAAGTATGCAAGCCGACAGCTTTAAACTATGCACACGTATAGTACCTGACATTCTATATTAATTTGGAGTAACTTATATACGTCAGTGCTACCAACATGATTCTAAGCCTGCTGACAGGTCCAACTTTAAATACATGTAACTTCCATACTATCATTTGGATTTCAACCAAATTTCGTATGTGCTATGTGTACCATAACAGATATGACTATGCGTATTCTAAGGAGCAACCAGGGATGCCAACTGTTAATATGTGCTGTCCCTATTTTTGTTACCCTAATATCAATATATCAGAAAGTATGCAAGCCAATAGCTCTAAACTTTGCACACGTATTGTACCTGGCATTCTAGACGAATTTGGAGTAACTAATATACGTCAGTGCTGCCAACATGATTCTAAGCCTGCTGATAGGTCCAATTTTAAAATGCATGTAACTTCTATACTAACTAATGGATTTCATTCAAAATTGGCACAACAATAGATCATATTATTTCAGATTATTTCTGACCAATACATGCATGACATTGTTGCCAACATGATTTTACGCGCGCTGTTAGATCCAATGTTTAACTGCATGTAACGTCCATGCTATCCAGTGGACTTCAACCAAATTTTGTATTTAGTACCGTAAGAGACGGAACTAAGAATATATTCAGTCATCAGGGCTGCCAACTGTAGTGCTCTATTAGGATACATTATGCCAGGTATACAGTATTTCGAACTAATTGGAAATTTCGATATTAGCAAATTAATTTCGTCATTATTCTAGATAGGTTCATATTCTGTAGAATAATCATTGGCATGAAAAGTAGGCTGTATAGTTCTTAACGGAACTTCTTGTTAGAGTGTAAGTTGGTTAATGGCGAATCTGTGACAAGAACTTGGTTAGTCTATTCAAAAACAAAACAAGATGTTCAGTAAAGAACATATAGCCTACTTTCTCCTAAATGTATGAGTATAGTTATAACTCGTTGTTATTATCAAAGAGTATAATAGAACTATTCTTTGTTGAAGACCTTAGAAACGATTTACCTCTACCAAACGCCACAACCTAGATAAAAACTGCTACCATCATTGAAGAAAGAAAGATAAGAAGTATATCAAGAATGTTATGGATCAGGAGACATAATCGACCGGACTGGCTGCGTGGCTCAGCGGTAACGTTCTCGCTTGCTGGGCCCTAGGTTGCAGGTTCGTATCCTGGCGCAGTCAGCTGGCATTTGAGGGTGCACAAATGAGAGGGAACCGTGTCAGTACATTTACTGGCACGTTAAAGATCCCCTTCGGGTCGAAATTCCGGAACCCCGGTGTCTCTAAAAGCAGCAGTAGTTAAAAGGGATGTAAAACCAATAACATTATTATTATTATTATTATTATTATTATTATTATTATTATTATTATTATTATTATTATTATTATTATTATTATTACATATACGACCTGCCGTGGGCAACATCCAACTTTGAGTTGAGGCATGTCTTTACACGTCTGGTTGTGCATGGCTTTCACAACCCTAATTGAATTAACAAATCTTTCCATGACCCTACAGAGACGTGTGTATACAAACTATGTGGATATTTTCGATTGCTATTTGCCTGAAATAAAAGTAGTAATTAATAACCTGAACTAACACCAACGGCTTGAATTCAGTTACTATGTGAAATCGTTTTGTTCTTTACTTCAAATAACATTTTCAAGTAACGCAAAATAGGCTGTTACAAACCCTTTAAAATAAAAAGTAAAAATGTATCGTAGTATCATCTTGTCATTCTTCAAATTCGATGCGCATAGAATGCCAATGGTATAGTAATCAATGGAGCCCCACGTAGACTAGTCGTGACATCTAGTGGTGAAATATCGAACAATATAATCCTAACAGAGCGAGTGCATTCTAGTGGCCAGAAGAAGAAACTTTTCAATAAAATCTGGAAGTTAATAAGTAGGTCGGCGTGCAGTTACCTTTTTGGCAGCTAGATGTCTCGAGTAAATCTGCTGGCGAATTATGTATTAATTAAATATATATTTTACACCATAATATGCACAATATAACGCTTAATTTTAAAACATCTGAGTCATTACAAAACAATAAACATATAACATTTCAAGCAAAAAACCTAGCTCTGATCGGGTTTGAACCATAGGCATTTGAGCGATAGGCTAACGCTCTACCACTGAGCTAATTGTGTCAACGAATATCGTTCTATATAAAATTACTTACATAGAACTTGTTAGCAAATAATGATTTATACTAAACGATTTCATCACTGGAGTATATTATTTATATATAAAGTATTTCATACAAAGTTTATTTATTTTGTATCAGTACGCTATATTGCATGCAATACTCAAATTAGTGAAATATAAGTCAGGCACGAGATATCCGCTGCCATCTTGTCTTATTACTGAATCGGCTCAGCTTTTTAAAATCACGTCTGCACTATAGTATTACAAAATAAACTTTTAATTTCGAACGTGCCTCTTCCTTTAGAAAAGTTCAAACGATTCTCGGCTCGATAATCGGAACTGGTGGGTCCCATGATATGGATTATAAAGTTTGCATAATTCGCACGGCCGCCATCCTGAAATGGTATGGCGGACGACCTTGTAGTTTGGTCACAAGACGCATCCTATACGAAGGTATGTTGTTACCAAATTTGGGAGAGATCGGATGATTTGGTTAGTCGTTATTTGATTTTACGTTTTGAACGTTTGAGTGGCCGCCATTCAGTTTTAGTAAAGATGGCGGTGATATAAAACATGACACTGAGGTGTCCTTTGCTAGTGCTACCTTTGTACCAAATTTCGTTCAATTCGCATTCACCGTGTTCGAATTGATAGGGGGGGGGGCAGACATTCAGAGTACACACACTCACACACACACACACAGACACACACACAGACTCACACTCACACACATACACACACACAGACTCACACACACACATACACACACACAGACAGACACACTTTTTTCGCCCTGTGTTGATCTCATAAGTCTACTTTCATTATTTGCAAAAATCGAAAGTAGGCCAAAAACGCCGCATTTTCTTTTTGTTGCCGAATTATTGGCGGAAGTGATCAGGAAACTGTCACAAACCTGAGTAATAGGGTCTACGGACGGTTATAGCGACTGGGGTAGCGGAAGAAGCCTAAAGTCACACCAGCGATCGGCAGACCATATCAAGTCTTTTGTCAAATGGACGGACCTTAGCGCAAGAATTAAAAAACACTCCACCATAAATCAGGCGCATGCTGATGTGATCAACGCGGAAAATATGTACTCACAAGAATCATCGCACCAGTACAATACTTGGCTGAGACAAATTCTGCCTTTCGAGGGAGTTCGTGCAAACTGTTCGAGAGAGAAAATTGGAATTTTTGCTCGCTATTTTTGACGGGCCGATGAAGGAAAATCTTCGGCGGGTGCGTGATGACGAAACCCACGTGCATTATCTCGGTCCCGAAATACAAAACGATATAATTTCGATGTTAGGTAAGTTCAAGTTAAACTAAATTTAAACATTAGGTTAGTTCTTTAAATGGAATTAGCGAAAATGTTAATAATTTTATTTTTTTCCTTTTCTTAAGGCGCTACTACGAAGGAAAAACTACTGTATGCTGTTCGTGTCGCCAAATATTACGCGGTTATTCTCGACTCTACGCCCGATGTGAGCCACAAGGGGCAAATGACCTAGGTCCTCCGCTTTGTTGATATGATGGTAGAAACTCCAAGGATCGCCGATCGTTCATCGAGTTTTTGGAGGTACACGACACTACGGGAAAGGGGTTAGCCCGAGATTTTAGAGGGAGTAGCCTATTGGAGGATAATGATATTGATATCATGGACTGTAGGGGACAAGGGTATGACAACGGTGCTAATAATATGAAGGTCAAGTATAAGGGAGTGCAGACGCGAGTAGAAAATATTAATAAACGAGCAATGTTCATGGCATGTGTTGCCCATAATCTAAACTTAATTTTGGGTGACATGGTTAAATGCAATAAAGACGCTATGACATTTTTTGGTATAGTTCAGCGTCTGTACACTTTGTTTGTAGCTTCCACGGAAAGGTGGGACATCTTGTCGTAGATACTGCACTGGCCTCCTCACACTAAAATATTTATCTAGCACGAGATGGGAATGTAGAATTGACACTGTCAAGCCCATCAGGTACCAGTTAGGCAAAGTAAACGAATCTCTAGAAAAAGTGGCAGAAACTACCAAAGATCCTGTTACCCGATCAGGGGCCTAATCTTTGTTGCTTCCTACAAGTTCGTATGAATTTCTTTAAGCCTTGTTATCTGGTACGATATTTTATTTTCTGTGAACTCAACAAGTAAGACTCTCCAATCTGAGAAGACTTCGTTAGATAAGCTTTAACCGAACTTCAAGGCCTAAAGTCATTTATTCAAAATTATCTCAACACTGGCTTGAACAGTGCAATGTCCACCGCTAGAGAAATAATCGAAAATTTGGGCTATGGAAAGAAATTTTCAATTCGCCGACAAGGCAATCGCAAAAGGTTCTTTGATGAAATAAATCAGCAAAATGATCAACAGGTGGAAGAAACCGAAGAAGAACTTCAAAAAGAAGCTGACAATAAATTTCGGGTAAATTAATTTTTGTCTGTCGTAGATACTGCACTGAGCTGCGTAGAAAATAGATTTAACGAAGTATTCTTTTTTTCGGAATACTTTGGATTTATTTTCGACAGTCCAAGCTTTCCAATTTGGAGCAAAAGCAATTGAAAGACCATTGTCAAGCACTCTCTAATTTTCTAACGGATGGGGAGCTTACAGATTTGGATGCAGAAGATCTTTTTCTGGAGCTACAATTATTTAGGTACGCTGTTCCGTCATCTGTAAAAAGAAGTTATCTAGGTGCACTACAGTACTTAGCCCCGATAAAGGAGTCCTATCCTAATTTAACGACGACCTATCGAATTATGCTTACAATTCCTATAACGGTTGCGTCGGGGGAAAGGAGTTTTTTTTCCATTTTGAAACTAATCAAAAACTATTTGCGATCAACGATGGCGCAGGTGCATCTGAACGGTTTGGCAACTCTGTCAATCGAATGTGAAACGGCCAAAAAATTAGGAATGAATGATTTATTCAGCACTTTTGCCCTAGCAAAGGCCCGCAAAGCGCCTTTTACATAAATAAAAAGCTCTAAATTCTAAACAAAAAACATAAATTTTAAAAAAAGCCAGCCTTGTAAACCATGTTATTTCTCGAACATAGCGGCCGTTCAGCTCTTATCGGTAAAAGTGGACTTATAGCACGTTGAGTAGTTTAGTTTATGAGAAAATGTATAGCCGTAGAAATGTTGAAATATGTAAACGTGATTGCGTTTATTATTAATTATGTGCGTTTGGGAAAGAAAGTACCTCAAGCACATGCTTCGTTTTCCATAATATATTAATTATGCCAAAAAATCACCTGTGTTAGATTATTATATCAGGTTTCCATTGATATTGCTTGTTGCCTTTATCTGATCAGGTGCTTCCTGTATCCAATTTTATGCTTATCCTATTTGTTGAGGTTTGCTTAGAAACTAGAAATGTAATAAAATCAGTTTTAATTAGCCTAAAATTTTAATTTATTTTAAAACATCACTCTCCGTACAACACAGCCACTTACAGTCTAAAATTTGCATTTACTACTGTACCCAATGGGACGGATGCTGACTGGCATCGAACCTGGATCTCTGAGGAGGAAGACTCATGTCTATGATTTTCCCGAGAACCGATCCATTGATCTCTGAGGGGGAACAGCCACATAGAACCCGAAAGACAGTGGAATAATATTTAATGAGGTAATTCAAGCTTAATTCCATGTTTGGAACAGGAATTATAAGCAGTTCTAAGACAGAATATTGTATGAACTGGGAACCAGTATACGAAAATCTAGCACAGATCCAGAAAGTCGAAGCAACTTGACAGGTGACATATTGCTCTGGAAAATGGGTGGAGAAGACAGTCTCCAGTGAACTATTTTCAAGCGTCAGAGGGGAGCAGGACAGTTACAAATGACCATAAAAATCCCCGAAGGACAAGGAAGAGAAGATGAGAGGGGATGGTGGCTAAGAGAAATTAATTAATTGCTGGCAAACGAAGCATTCAAATGGGATGAGACTTACACCCAGATGCTTATAATCAAAGAGAGCTAATTTAGGGATGTGGAGACGCCTAAATTAAAGCCTATATCAGATTGAAGGGAAATTCACACAGCTAGCGCGAAGGAGCAGTGGTTAGCCAAGGAGTGAAAGGGGATTCCCGGAGAGTAGCGTCAGGAAGCCGTGGAGAAAAACAATTAATATTAATTAATTGAGTGAGCGAATCACCTGCACGCAAGTAGATCTGAAACCTCCGTGAGAATACGATCAGGAATCACGCATTACCTTGTCGGTAAATGCGGGGTGTGAGGAAAGAGCCGCTCCTGTTGTGAAGAGGGACTATGCTTTAACAGAATCCTTTATACGCTCTGAGAGGCAGGGGAGCGTCAGTTAGCTGTTGTTGTTATTTGACTCAATCCGTGAGGGGGACATGCTGTCCGGTCAAGTGAAATAAGTGCGCGCAGTACGCAAGTTCGTTAAAGTAAGGATCGAACATATAGACAATGAAAGGTGCATTATGCAGCCTATTAATAGTATTGTTATACTAGAACCATGAACAGTCTACAACATGCATATAATCAGTCATTATACGCAAACGTCAAGTATTACGGCGTAGAGAAATCGCATTATGTTGTCATAGACAATGAACATATCCACTGGGATAATATTGATCTTTAGAGTATCGTACAGTAAACTAGTAACGTATACAATAGATCATGGGAGCAAGAAAGGTATCACAGGTATTTGTGATAAAATGCTTAAGGAACGGACACTAGATGGGAGAAGATAGGAACACAGTAGAAGACGGGAGGTGTACACATCGATTCGAGATAGACTTTCGATGGAAGCAAGCAGATGTCACGGTATTGCAGCACCGCAAATCTGAAATCACGCAGTAGTGAAAAGCCCAATAAGGCATCGTGTGTAAAAATCTAGTGTATAAAGTTTGTGTTAAAGAGTTATAATATAATATGTTTTAAGTGTGTGATAAAAGATAATGTGGTATAATTTAATGTGTAAAATGTATCCATTCCGATCTGTAATCAGCATATTCAAACCACATGAAGTGTTATTTGTGAAAAGTGTAGCAATGTGCTTGGAAAAACCACTATGGTGGGCAACATGCTGTACTATTGGATTACTCCAGCCCGCAGAAAAGAGTGAGTACACTCCAAAATGTTAATATAATTTTATAGCTCACCATACAACATATCATGCTATTAAATGCAGTAAGGGTTTTGCAGTAAATATTAGACGAGTTTGCATTGCTTGAATTGAGAATGATGTGCTTACGACAACTATTGCGTAAGATGATAGTCAATTTAACTATAACGTTAATTGATAATAATAATAATAATAATAATAATAATAATAATAATAATAATAAAGGTCAGAGTCGAAATAACGTAAAGACGGCATGTTGATGCCTTAGAAATCGTTAAATTGTGTCATGTCCGATAAAAGAAAATACAGAATTATTGTATAGGGAATAATGAGAAATATGTGTTAGAGAGTGTAAATATATATTTCAGTATAATTAATGTGCTAATAATAATAAGTGGTAATAATTGCTAATAACGAGAGCCAATAATATTGCAGATAATGTAATTGCCAGTAAAGTAAGATATTTTATAAGAGCTAATGTAGATCCATGGTATAATAATAATTAAACTCAGGGAGGATATGAGTGCATTATGAATTGGATCATCTAACAGAAATGTTATTGTAGCCGCAATAAGCTTGCAAATGTAACGTAGAATCCAGTGATTTACGTAAATAATCGCAGGGATCATCCAATTAGCTTGCGCGTCGGAGAATCTAGTGAGCCAATCTACGAATCTGTAATGTATTTTGTACAGCCTGAGAGCGTACCTATAGATAGCGACAGCTTTGGGGCAGGAATGGCACTTGTAACCCACTGTCAGCATCTTCATGGCTACCAGGGAATACCAATGCTACCCTGTGTAAGCTAATTAAATAATTGATCTGCCCGTGGTGGTAAGACAAGTCTTCGTGGAGGAATCATGGTGTTTGCCTACCACATATTCGTACTCGTGCAGCGAGATAACAATGGAAACTCGACTGGCACCCATTTAAGAGCCAGAGATTGCATCCTTAGGACGGCAAAGCTAATGGAAATCCATCCCTTGCTAAGAATATTAATTGAGAGCCATTTGAGCCAATTAAAGACCCTAAATGTAGGTGTTAAATATTTAGATTGATTCCGTTCATATAATGACACATCCAAATCATTGCCCCTGCAGAGTGAAATAAAGGCAACTGTTAAGGCTTTGTTTACAAAAGTTTAAAAGTCTAAGTCAGTGAGACCAGACGTAGAGTGGAGGGAGAAGCAGCCATGATGGAAAAGGGCGGGGCTTAGAGCGCCTATTGTCAACAAGCCAGGCTACCTAAGACTGACCGCGACCCTTTAAATTTAGTACTGGCACACTGAAAAACACAAATCTCATATCTTGATCTAATTAAATAATGGTTGATATTATTGTATAAATGAAATGTGCGCATTCTGACCACACAGAAATTTCGAAGGATCGTAAAAATCGCATATTATTTGGCCTAGTTGGTGTCTCGTGACGTTTTAACTGCGCTAAATAATGTTAATGCAACTTTTAAGGAGTAATTACCCAGTTAATGCTAATTTACTCAGACGGGTAGCATTAATTGCATGGAATGGCACAATTATAACGTTAATAACGACTCGATTAGACCTAAATAATTGTTGTATGGTGATGCTAAGTCATTAATTATTTGTGTTATGGAGAGTGAGGATACTCTTAGGTGCGTTTGTAATGTATGGGAAAGAAAAACGATTGTTTACACAAACGCAAAATTAAGTAAAGAAAGCAATTGTTTAAACAAATGTAATGTAAAGCAATCAGATTAATATTGTTGCATCATAATTATAAAGATAAATTTTCCGTTGCAGGACAGATTGCATATTTAGATCAACAATGATTGCATGTAAAGAGAATTCAGTTATTTTATTAACGTGTTTATGTAGTAAATGTTGTGTTGTGATGCATTAATTGTTATTAATACGGCTATGTGAAAGACACTATGAACATTCGTCAATGTCAAGAGTATAGTGTTAGGAAATATAGGATAGATTTGGGTGCTGAAGAGTGCCAATCATAGTAAAGACTCACAAGAGATGTTGCAGCATGCCTGAGGAGCTCAGTGCATTGAGGTGGATCTGATCTTTGTATTAGTGAAACAGAGCTGCGGAGTGCAGATTAAACCAATTAGGGTCTGATTTATTGATTGGAATCATCATCTGTGCGCTCCAGATATTGTATTTGTGTTGTGGGAATGTAAATGTAATTGTTGTTAATGCACATTCAGCATTAACAGTTTTGCTAGTCTAGTTTAGATTTTCTTTGGAGTAGCCACCATATCAACAGATATAGGCTCGACAATATTCATTATTTAATTTTCATGGCATGTATGGCAGTGGAATCAACTGGTGCAATAAACGAATGACCGGCGTACTTTAATTGATTTCAAATACTGTATACTGCATTTCATTATTTTTAATTACATTAAGTGTCCTCCGCAAATAACCTTAAATAAACGTGATATATACTGCGACCACCAGAGGTAAGTTTCGGTCGTGAACACACATTCTAATTCGCGATCAAACATTTTGGTCTTCTAGCGGGCCGGATATTCCAATTTACATTTGTTACAGTGACAGTATATTCAGTGCCTTTATAATAACCACAGTGTTATGACAATATTACTACGATCTTACGACGCCAAATCGTGCCTACCAACCTCGCCGGTCATAACTGCCGCGCTGTGGAACTTATAACCTGTAAACAATTTGCAATGGCAACCCTAAGTCATTGAATCAGAAGGATCTTTGATGACAACAAATTCTTCGCATACCTTAAGGTCAGATCCAATTTATTATTATTTTAATTTCTATCCTTTCACTATGGCAGAGGGGAGTATTATAATATTAATACGCAAACGAGGTATAATAAAGGGCAGCGTGACACGTATTAAAAGCTTTATAGATGGGTTTAACAGTGAGCAAGGAATTACTGCTATCACATCACGTAGAGAGAGTTTAGAGGAACTGATACAAAAGTATGAGGCGGTTCAATGTCAATTAGAAATCAGTGAAGAGGGCGAAACGTACGAAGCTGATAGGGAATTGTTTGAAGACACATATCATCAAATAAAGGTTGACATAGACAGAATAATCACCCATCATGAAATACCAAATCTTTCAAGACACTCCAGTCAAGGAGATATCTCAGTTAGAAGTAACTACATTGGGTCCTACCATTACACTGAAACCATTTGGAGGCGAATATGAAAACTGGAGAGGATTTCATGATTCCTTTGTATCTATGATCCATAACAATCTAGATTTGCATGACATTCAGAAATTCCACTATTTAATTAGCAGTTTAAGAAACGAACTTCTTTCAATTGCACAGGGTCTTCCATTATCTGCTGGAAACTACAGCATAGTTTGGCAGAGGTTAATTGACTGATTCCAAAACAATAAATTAATTTCTTCAATTCACATAAAGCGGTTATTAGAGCAAGACTCAATCCGGAAGGAGAATGCCAATTCTCTTAGAGAGGCTATAAACACAAGTCAGGCCAATGTGAAGGCATTACAGGCCCTTGAATTAAATGTTTCAATTGAAGATTTGTTATTGTCACAATTGTTAATCAACAAATTAGATCAAGCAACTAGGAAGGCGTGGGAAATACATACTTCAGGTTCTTAGTTAGAATCCCTGGAGGCTCTATGGACATTTTTAGAGAAGAGATGTTTAGCACTTGAGGCAATCAAGCCAGGTACACAAGTTCAAGGTTATCAACAGAGTAAACAGCCAAGTAGAATTACATCCAAACATAGTGTTAGCAATGTGCATGCAAGTGTTGATTTCCAATGTGTATTTTGTAAGGGCTCACATTACATACACACATCAAAAAAAGTTTTGCATCACCTCGGTTCCAAGAGTTCCGGAACCTTTAAATACAAAGGGAATAGAGATCAACACAAACAACATTTCAGCTCGTTTTATTGCTCATGAGACCCACACATTGCATGTTGTACCATCATACAGCTAGACTTTCAGCATTTGTGGTCCAGATTGCAGTACACACCACTACCTCTAATACCCAGTAGCACGTCCTCTTGCATTGATGCATGCCTGTATTCGTCGTGGCATACTATCCACAAGTTCATCAAGACACTGTTGGTCCAAATTGTCCCACTCCTCAACGACAATTCGGCGTAAATCTCTCAGAGTGGTTGGTGGGTCAAGACGTCCATAAACAGCCCTTTTCAACATATCCCAGGCATGTTCGATAGGGTTCATGTCTGGCGAACATGCTGGCCACTGTAGTCGAGCGATGTCGTTATCTTGAAGGAACGCATTCACAAGATGTGCACGATGAGGTCGAGAATTGTCGTCCATGAAGACAAATGCCTCTCCAATATTCTGCCGATATGGTTGCACTATGGGTCGGAGGATGTCATTCAGGTATCGTAAAGCCGTTTCGGAGCCTTCCATGACCACCAGTGGCGTACGTCGGCCCCACATAATGCCACCCCAAAACATCAGGGAACCACCACCTTGCTGCACTCGCTGGACAGTGTGTCTAAGACGTTCAGCCTGACCAGGGTGCCTCCAAACACGTCTCCGACGATTGTCTGGTTGAAGGCATATGCGACACTCATCGGTGAAGAGAACGTGATGCCAATTCCGTGGGGTCCATTCAGCATGTTGTTGGGCCCATCTGTACCGCGCTGCATGGTGTCGGGGTTGCAAAGCTGGACCTCGCCATGGACGTCGGGAGTGAAGTTGCGCATCATGCAGCCTATTGCGCACAGCTTGAGTTGAAACACGACGTCCTGTGGCTGAACGAAACGCATTATTCAACATGGTGGCATTGCTGTCAGGGTTCCTCCGAGCGGCAATCCGTAAGTAGCGGTCATCCACTACAGTAGTAGCCCTTGGGCGGCCTGAGCGAGGCCTGTCATCGACAGTTCCTGTATCTCTGTACCTCCTCCATGTCCGAACAACATCGCTTTGGTTCACTCTGAGACGCCTGGAAACTTCCCTTGTTGAGAGCCCTTCTTGACACAAAGTAACAATGCGGACGCGATCGAACTGCGGTATTGACCTTCTAGGCATGGTAGAACTACAGACAACATGAGCAGCGTACCTTCGTCCTGGTGGAATGACTGGAACTGATCGGCTGTCGTACCCCCTCCGTCTAATAGGCCCTGCTCATGCATGGTTGTTTACATCTTTGAGCAGTTTTAGTGACATCTATGAACAGTCAAAGGGACTGTATCTTGGATACAATATACACAGTCAACGTCTATATGCCGGAGATCTGGGAACCGAGGTGATGCAAAACTTTTTTTGATGTGTGTATATAAATGTGATTCCTTCAAAAACCTTAATGTCCATGACCGATACAATGTTGTAAGAGAGAATAAACTATTTTTTAATTGTTTGGGCAACAATCATAATGTCGATCGGTGCCAATCCAGATCGTGCATGATCTGCGGCAAATATCACAATACACTTCTGCATAATGAGATGAGACGTGATCGCACCAGGTCAATGGCTACGTCACGTGGGACAGAGAGCTATAACATCTCTCGCCATACAGCTAATCACCACACAGCGCGTCCACTAGATGTCACTCACTGCGCTGTAAAGGAATCCAATCTGACAACAGTCGTGTTATCAACAGCAATAGTAAAAGTCAAAGACAGTCATGGTAATATGCATGAGGCCAGATGTTTGCTGGACTCAGGTTCTCAAACTAATTTCGTGAGCGAAGAATTAGCTCAATTATTACATCTTAGGAAACAAAAACACATTACACCAGTAACTGGAATAAACGGAGCCGGGGTTCAAACCTCACATTGCGTTACAATTCATTTACAGTCTGCGGTCAGCTCGTTCAATATAGATGCTACATGCCTAGTGCTATCGAAGATTACCAACAACCTACCAAGTAGAAAAATTGACATTTCAAGATGGAATTTACCCGCCAATATACAATATGCTGACATAAATTTCAACATTCCAGGCAAGATCGATTTGCTACTCAGTGCAGACATATTCTTTAAGGTCATACTACAGGCCGGACGTTTGTTTTAGACGAGTGAAAAATCTTAATGGAAGCCTGGAGGCGAGTTACTACAGTACCTGTGTTGTTATCAGCTGCCCCAAGCAGTCCGATGATTGACTAAGCTGTTTCACACTCCTACTGAAGTACAGTCATTGGCAAATATAATGACATTCTGTTCGTAACTACGTAACGTGTACTTCCGCGACACACAATATTTCGATGTGGACTATACTGTCTGCTCAAGTCTGGAATTCCATTACATCAGATCGGTGGTGACAAGTGTGAAGCGATAGGGTGAGAGAGTGAGTGTGTGTAGGCTCACCCACAGGCTTCAAGGTCAAGGGCAATCGTCTAAAACAAACGTCCGGCCTGTAAAAGGTAAGAAAACTCGTGATGGGTATCCAACCTTGCAGAATACGCAACTGGAATGGGTAGTAGCGGGTCAGGCACCCCTGCAACAACAACAAAGGGAAAATGCAACGTCGCTATTCATTCAGATAGACCAACTAGACCAGGGGTCTCCAAACTACGGCCCGAGGGCCACATCCGGCCCGCGGACAGATTTTGTCCGGCCCGCGGAGAGCTAGCATACTTGAAAACTCCTTTTAGAGAACATATTTTTTATAGCAAATTAAATTTAGTTTACTGAAATATTCTAATTTTATGTTGAATAATTATTAATATGACATCTACATTGATATGGTCATGGGCTAACTACTCATAACATTGTTGTAGGCTTATTGTTATTGTTTTTGTGATAAGTTGGATAAAGAAACACAGAATTGTAATGAGTAAAGACATGTATAACATGCAGACATATGAAATACTAATGAGATTTATGTAATTGAGATTTTCCACTGACAATAGTTTGTAGTTGTGGACTAATTTTACTTGTACCAATTATTAAAAGAGATTTAAGATGCTCATCAGTTAATTTAGATCTGTAAACATTTTTTGTGTACTTCATTTTGGAGAAGGTCTTCTCACACAAATAAGTAGTACCAAAAACAAAAAACAGCCCACGAGCAAATTTATGCAAATTATCAAATTGTGTCAGTGGAAGACTCTTATAAAATACCAACAAAGATGAGTTTTGATATTTGTTCTTAATTATATCACTGCACTGTAGTTCAATCATTTCCATTTGAAGTTCCGGGGCTAGGGTTTCAATGTCAGTATCAAAAGGATCCTGAAAAATCTTAATTTGATTCGCAAAGGCATCGAAGTCCGAGAAACGAGTATCAAAATTTATTTTCAAAGCACTCAAAGTTTCGATTGCAAAATCGATAGGAAACTCAGTCTCAGTGGTGTGGCTGAATATTTCACATGTTTTAAAATGTGAAAAACATTTACTTCGTATTTGTGATTGAAACAGTATCAATTTCTTCCGGAATGATTTGATATTAGTGTATAAATCAGGAAGATGCTGGTTTTCTCCTTGCAATCTCAAATTCAGTTCGTTCACATGTTTTGTCAAATCAACATACACACATCAAAAAAAGTTTTGCATCACCTCGGTTCCCAGATCTCCGGCATATAGACGTTGACTGTGTATATTGTATCCAAGATACAGTCCCTTTGACTGTTCATAGATGTCACTAAAACTGCTCAAAGATGTAAACAACCATGCATGAGCAGGGCCTATTAGACGGAGGGGGTACGACAGCCGATCAGTTCCAGTCATTCCACCAGGACGAAGGTACGCTGCTCATGTTGTCTGTAGTTCTACCATGCCTAGAAGGTCAATACCGCAGTTCGATCGCGTCCGCATTGTTACTTTGTGTCAAGAAGGGCTCTCAACAAGGGAAGTTTCCAGGCGTCTCAGAGTGAACCAAAGCGATGTTGTTCGGACATGGAGGAGGTACAGAGATACAGGAACTGTCGATGACAGGCCTCGCTCAGGCCGCCCAAGGGCTACTACTGTAGTGGATGACCGCTACTTACGGATTGCCGCTCGGAGGAACCCTGACAGCAATGCCACCATGTTGAATAATGCGTTTCGTTCAGCCACAGGACGTCGTGTTTCAACTCAAACTGTGCGCAATAGGCTGCATGATGCGCAACTTCACTCCCGACGTCCATGGCGAGGTCCAGCTTTGCAACCCCGACACCATGCAGCGCGGTACAGATGGGCCCAACAACATGCTGAATGGACCCCACGGAATTGGCATCACGTTCTCTTCACCGATGAGTGTCGCATATGCCTTCAACCAGACAATCGTCGGAGACGTGTTTGGAGGCACCCTGGTCAGGCTGAACGTCTTAGACACACTGTCCAGCGAGTGCAGCAAGGTGGTGGTTCCCTGATGTTTTGGGGTGGCATTATGTGGGGCCGACGTACGCCACTGGTGGTCATGGAAGGCTCCGAAACGGCTTTACGATACCTGAATGACATCCTCCGACCCATAGTGCAACCATATCGGCAGAATATTGGAGAGGCATTTGTCTTCATGGACGACAATTCTCGACCTCATCGTGCACATCTTGTGAATGCGTTCCTTCAAGATAACGACATCGCTCGACTACAGTGGCCAGCATGTTCGCCAGACATGAACCCTATCGAACATGCCTGGGATATGTTGAAAAGGGCTGTTTATGGACGTCTTGACCCACCAACCACTCTGAGAGATTTACGCCGAATTGTCGTTGAGGAGTGGGACAATTTGGACCAACAGTGTCTTGATGAACTTGTGGATAGTATGCCACGACGAATACAGGCATGCATCAATGCAAGAGGACGTGCTACTGGGTATTAGAGGTAGTGGTGTGTACTGCAATCTGGACCACAAATGCTGAAAGTCTAGCTGTATGATGGTACAACATGCAATGTGTGGGTCTCATGAGCAATAAAACGAGCTGAAATGTTGTTTGTGTTGATCTCTATTCCCTTTGTATTTAAAGGTTCCGGAACTCTTGGAACCGAGGTGATGCAAAACTTTTTTTGATGTGTGTAGAATGCTAACTTCCACAGCCATGCGTTGTTTTGTAATTCAGTAAGAGGGCGATGCTTTTCATTCAAAAAAAATTCGATCACTGCTCGAAGTTCAAAAAAGCGCTGAAGGACTTTCCCACAACTAAGCCAACGTACGGCAGTATGATAAGGTAAGTCATTTTCTCCAATCTCTTCAATAAATTGTCGGAATAGTCGGTGATTCAGCCCAAAAGATCTCATAAAATTAACAGTTGATATGACTGGTTTCAGAACTTCAGACATATCCAAACATTTTCCGCACAAAGACTGTTGATGAATGATACAATGTAAGACTAATGGTTTTGAACCATCGTCATTTTCTACAGCCTTTGACACAAGAGCGACCACTCCTTTATCTTTCCCATTCATGTTTTTGCCTCCATCAGTTGTAATACATTTCAAGTTTTTCCATCGAAGGTTCTTTTGATTAATGGCCATTTCAACTCCTTTAAAAATATCTGTACCAGTAGTTGTGCCATGAATACTATACATATCAAGAAGTTCTTCATGTACTTCATAGCTTTTATCTACTTCTCGAATATAAATCAACACCTGAGCAGTATCTGACACATCCGTTGACTCATCCAAGGCCAAAGAAAACCACTCAACATCTCCATTTTTGTCGAACAGTTGAGAGGATATATTTTCAGCGATGTTTTCTACCCTTCGAGCCACAGTGTTTGCTGACATACTGACAGTTTTTAATAAATTTACCTTTTCAGGGCACATTTCTTCGGCTGCTGCAATTATGCATTCTTTGATCATTTCTCCATCGGTGAATGGTTTTCCACGTTTTGCAATTTCAAGAGCCACACGAAAGCTGGCACGAGTTGCAGCCTCTTGTTCGGTTTTGAGTTTTGTAAATGAAGATTGCTGCGATTTCAATCCGCGCTTCATAGCTTCGAATTTTTCTGTCCGCAAACTTCCTGTATATTTTGAGTAATTTTGAAAATGTTTTGTTTCATAATGACGTTTAATGTTATATTCCTTGAGAACGGCTATGCTTTCATTGCAAATCAAACATAGCGCATTGTTACTGGACTCAATTACGAAATACTGAATGTTCCACTCATCTTTGAATTTTCTGCATTCACTATCAATTTTTCGCTTCTTTTCCATACTACTAAATCACACACAAAAGCAACAATTCAAATCAAAATACTGTTACAAAGATGTCTTAAACTTAAACACGCACAAACACGTTTTAAGGAGGTACGCACTATTTTATTTCACAACAGTGTCATAGGAACTGACTTGTGGTTGCGCAACTAGCCTTCTTATATATTCCAATTACTGCCATCTAGAAGTGAGTGGAAGACACCAGAACTCTCTCGAACCAACGAGATTACTCTGTACGTGCTATTAGCGCCATCTGTTAGCGATAGAAGGTACTACCTATTTCCGCTTGTGTCCACCAGATGTCGTGTCACGTTACTCCTCATGGCTCGTACTCTACGACTAATCTAGAAATTACAGATAATGACAGGAAAATTAATAATATGCAGTGTTGCCGTTTTACGGACTTTAGTCCGATTTGCAGCCTTTTTTCAACGTTGCGTACTTTTTCGGACTTTTTTTTTCATCAGTGGACTATTTCACTTTTTACCACCGGCAACAATGATAATATGGTTTTGGCCCTCGGAACTTACTGGAGTAATCAGTATGGCCCTAAGGCTGGAAAGTTTGGAGACCCCTGAACTAGACAAACAGCTTAAAAGATTCTGGGAAATTGAAGAATTGCATACGTCACCAATCACTAAGGAAGAAAGAGATTGCGAAGAGCACTTTACGAAGAATACAACGCGTGATGCTACGGGAAGGTTCCGAGTTCGACTACCCCTTAAACAAACTTCATCGCAGCTAGGGAATTCATATCCACAGGCAGTAGTGAGATTCCACGCCATTGAGAAAAACTTAATCGTGATCATAAGTTAAAGAAAGAATATTCAACATTCATGAATGAGTATTTACAACTTCGTCACATGAAACCAGTACCTACGTGCACCGAAGATGGAGGATACTTCATGCCACACCATGGAGTATTCAAACCGACAAGTACCAGCACTAAAACTCGTGTTGTCTTTGATGCGTCCGCAAAAACTGACAGTGGCGTATCTTTAAATGATAATTTACTCGTAGGCCCTACAATACAAGACGACCTGCATGTTATTGTACTACGTTCCAGGACACAAAAGGTTGCTCTTGTCGCAGATATTACAAAAATGTACCGCCAGATTCAAGTTGTCAAAGACACGAAGCTACAACGAATACTATGGTGAACAATAGTACAGAACCACTGCAGTGTTATGAACTCACGACAGTGACTTATGGAACGGCAAGCGCTCCGTTTCTATAGAGCATCCAACGTTTAGAAAAGACTGTGGGTCTTATGGGCTTTTACCTTTAACGGAACCCCCCCCCTACACTGGTTTTGTTACCTCACCTTTTATCATGAAGGAACTCCGAACATATATATTTTACGTCATAATAGCTTCCTACAATTATCTGCCAATTGATTACCATTGTTATCGCATACAAGTAACGTTTATATTACGTCTTAGTTATTTAAAAATTTACGAGGTTTGCACGCTGGAAAGAAGAGCCTCGTCCCGCGCTGCATGCTCGCCCGGAGTGGAGCACGTGCTCAGTTCCGCCAGCAACATAAGTTTTGAAGAACTATCTGTCATTGGTGTTACTGTTGTGTGTCTTATTTTCTGTTCGATCGAATCGAAATGGCTGGTGTTTTGGTGAAACGAAAACGAGGTGAGACGCTGAGAAGTAAGGAGAGGACAATAGTCGTAAACGTTTTCAATTATTTAAAGAGCAGAAATCCCGGCCAAAGTGTGAGTTGGGTCGCCGAAGAAACTGCTGTTGCTACAGGTACATCCAGATCATTAGTGTTCAAACTGCGCAGTGAATCGGCTTGTGGCCCCCTGGTGACACCTAATAAGAAGCAGAGGAGAAGAGTGAAAAGAAAAGACAATAGACTTACGAAATTTAGTGATTTTGTTAAAAGTGCTATAAGGCGAAAGGTGCATGGTTTCTTTTTAAGAAATCAGCCACCGACATTATCATCTGTGTTAACGGCCGTGAATACAGACCCCGAACTTCCGAATTTTAAAAGAAGCACGTTTCATGCCCTTCTAAAAGATCTTGGTTTCGTTTACGAAAAGCGTGGTAACAAAGCTCTTATGTTGGAAAGAGACGATCTAGTTGCTTGGCGCCATAAGTATTTATATCAAATAAAGACATTTCGAGCAAAGAAGAGGAATATCGTATACACAGACGAAACCTGGGTAAACACGGGACATTGCATTGAAAGACACTGGCAAGACAGTACAGTTAAGTCATCAAGGCAGGCTTTTCTGGCTGGACTTTCCCCTGGCTTAAAGGCACCAACAGCGCGAGGGCCCCGCTTCGCTATTGTCCATACAGGTAACGAAGGCGGATTTGTGAACGACGCAAAGTTAGTATTCCTGTGTAAAAAGAATACCGCCGATGCGCACGACGAAATGGATGGAGAATGTTACGAACATTATTTTAAACACCAGTTACTCCCCAACCTCCCGCCTCGGTCAGTAATTGTGCTTGACAATGCATCGTACCACAGTAGGAAGAAAGAGCGCATTCCGACAATGTCATGGAAACGGCAAAGCATGCGAGAATGGCTTACTTCCAAAGGTGTCCATTATGAAGACTACATGCTTAAGAAACATCTTATGGAACTTGTGACTTCCATCAAATGGAAATATGACGCCTATAAAATAGACGAAATGGCGAAAGAACTGGGACATGAAGTGCTTCGCCTACCTCCGTATCACTGTGAACTGAACCCCATTGAACTCGTGTGGGCTCAAATTAAACGTTATGTAGGAATGAATAACACAACATACAAAACGAAAGACGTAGAAAAATTGATTCACGATTCTTTCGGAATTGTTTCAAATCAAAACTGGAGTAATTACGTAGACCATGTGAAAGAAATAGAAGTCAATATGTGGAAGGCAGATGAGCTGCAGGAAGACATTGAGCCCTTCATAATTCAGTTGGAAGATAGTTCAAGTGACACCTCTGATAATAATGACCGTGATAGCGACGTGGATATGGAAGGGATCGAGCCACTGGCGGCCGAGTGAAGGATTACATGGTACGTAGAACGACTGGAAAGCCCAAATTAAATATCATTTATTGTTTTATTATTTTTATTTTATTATTATTATTATTATTATTATTATTAGTTATGTAAGTACTGTCTTGTCCCTCGTAAGAATACTAATGGGGAGGATAGAATCTGTTATATATTCCTATCGCGCGCAGGCTATTAACAACGAATGAACTCTTCATGTAGGATATGAAACAGCTCATTCATCAGATGATTTGTGCGAGGCATTATATTTCTTTATTCATGTAAGTCCCGACGAGCACACTTTAAGGTTTGTATACTTGGCCATGACCTTAATTAAAGTACAGTCCCAGCATTTCTCTGGAAAGAAAATGGGAAACCACGGACATCCATCTCCAGAACTGCCGACAGTGGGGTTCAAACCCAGTATCTCCCGAATGCAAGCTCACAGCTGTGCGCCCCTAACCGCACGACTAACTCGCTACAATATTACAAATATTAATCAAAACAACAAGAATAAAATTGAAAGAAACTAAATTAAGCCTAACTAATAACAAAAGATGATCAACAGTACCGTATTGCTGACGTAAAAATAGTTAACATCGTCAGCATACATACGAGAAGGAAGGAAGAGTGGTGCTCTCGACATCTATCAATCAGTAATGCAAAATGAATGTCGTTATTGGTTCTGTTCGCTTATCCAATACGTTAACACCTGCAAAACTGCTCCTTCCAGGGCGTGTTCTATTTCAAGGGTTGTGTTGAGTCGCTAACTTATGAAAGCGCAGTACTCGAAGCGCGTATGACGTCAGCGCTACCTCTGCCTAGAGCTAGCAACACTGTCGCCATAAGGCGCCACAGTCCTTTCTCAACGCTGGATGCTCTATAGCTACGAGATGCTTACAACAGTTAGCTGATGAAGAGACGAAGGAATTTCCACAAGCAGCAGCTGTCCTCAGAAAGGATTTTTATCTTGATGACTTTCTAAGCGGAGCTAATACTGAATTAGAGGCTATTCACTTACAGCAAGAATTAGATACACTACTGTTAAGAGGAGGATTTGAACTTATGAAATGGTGTTCTAACAGCAGTAAGGTCATGTCAACAATACCAGAAGAAAATAGAGAAACCAAATCGCCTATTCAACTCGACAGTGCAGACACGGTAAGGACATTGGGAATAATCTGGCACCCATCAACAGATCAATTTCAATTCGACATAACTGTCAAAAGGTTTGTTCACGTAACCAAGAGAAGTGTACTCTCGTCTATTGCTGCAATTTTTGACCCTTTGGGTTTATTAGGTCCAGTCATCCTCTCCTGTAAGGTCTTTATGCAACAACTCTGGCCTCTTCAATTACAATGGGACCAAGAACTACCATGTCAGCTTCTTAGCAATTGGAATGCAATTTACTCGCAACTGCCAGAACTTAACGATATTAAAATTGACAGGTACATTTTAAGTGATAACAAGATTATAAATTATCAATTACAAGGTTTTTGTGACGCCTCTGAATGTGCTTACGGAGCTTGCGTATACATTCGCACTACAGATGAACAAGGGATTATTACATGCAATTTAATGTGTTCCAAATCAAGAGTCACGCCACTTAAACAATTGTCAATTCCACGTTTAGAATTGTGAGGCGCTCTCCTATTAGCAAGGTTACTGAAGCGAACATTCAAGAGTCTCACTTTGGATATTAGTTCTATTCATGCCTGGACAGACTCAACAATTGTCTTACAATGGATTTCTTCACCGTCGCCGAAGTGGAAAACATTTGTCGCCAATAGGGTCTCTGAAATCCAGGACACGGCAAAGACCTGTACATGGCATCATGTATCTACACAACAGAATCCAGCTGACGTATTGTCACGAGGAAGCGGACCCAAAGCATTAAAATTAAACGACCTCTGGTGGCACGGGGCGTCCTGGTTGTGCCAGCCTGAAGAATTATGGCCAATTACTACCGTGGAATGTACCTCACAAGCACTCGAAGCTAAACCCACAGCATGTGCAGTCACCAGCTGCAACAATGAAGATATCACTTCACGGTTTTCCTCATTGTTAAAAATGAAACGTGTCTTAGCTTACTGTAAGCGATTTATCTACAATCTACAGCACCCTCGTACGAAGATTACAGGAGAATTAAGTACTGAAGAATGCAACAATGCACTACTTTGCTGTGTACGATATATTCAACACCAGGAATTTCAAAGGGAAATTCAAGACCTCCAATTGAGGAAGGAAGTTGACAAGAGAAGTCAGTTAAAATCACTCACTCCATTTCTCGATAAAGACAGATGTATCAGAGTGGGCGGGTGATTACGCAATGCAGACGTAGCATACGACCAGAAACATTAGTTTATATTACCAGCGCTTCACCATGTCACGAAATTGATTATCCGCGACGAACATTTAAGACTACTAAATGCTAGCACACAGCTGCTGGTTGCTTCATTAAGAATGAAATATTGGATTCCTCACGCTAGGACAACTGTCAAAGGTGTCATTCGCAAATGCGTGACATGCTACAGGTTCAAGGCTAATAGCTCATCGCAATTAATGGGTCAGCTGCCTACTGAAAGAGTTAAGCCTACTCGTCCTTTCCTATAAACTGGAGTGGATTTCGCGGGGCCATTATTTATAAAACAAGGTTATCCACGGAGTAACACGAAAGTTAAGTGTTACGTTGCACTTTTTGTCTGCTTAGCCACCAAGGCCATTCATTTGGAACTTGTAAGCAATATAACTACCGAAGCCTTCATTGCTGCTTTAAGAAGAATGATAGCCCGGAGAGGGAAAGTAGGCTACTTCAAATTCACAGTGACAACGGTTCGTCATTCATCGGAGCCAGAAATCAACTTCGAGAAATTCATGAGTTGTTCCAGTCAGAGCATCGCCAACGACACATTTAAAGGGTTGGAATTCAAGAAGGACTTACCCACATTTTGGAGGGCTTTGGGAAGCTGGGGTAAAATCTATGAAATTTCATCTTACTGGAGTTACCATGCACGCTCACTTGACATTTGAAGAAATGACTACGCTCCTCTGTCAGATAGAAGCCATTTTAAATTCACGACCAATCACTCTTCTGAACAATGACCCGAATGACACATCCTATCTGTCACCAGGACACTTCCTGATAGGAGAACCCATGATGGCCATTCCAGAACCAGATTTAGCCTTGTCAACCAATTCCAGGCTTTCCAGGTGGCACCATCTTCAAAAAATGAAGCAACATTTTTGGAATAGGTGGTCATCTGACTATCTGGGCAGCTTGCAGCAGCGCATGAAGTGGAGGTCGGTACAGCCCAGTGTGCCTACAGGAACGATGGTCCTTATTAAAGATGACCATATTCCACCATTGGACTGGAGATTGGGCGTCGTTCAGCAAACATTCCCAGGCAAGGACGGCTTGGTGAGAGTCGTTGATGTCCGCACGTCTTGGGGAGTTTATAGGAGACCTCTGCACAAGTTGTGCTCACTCCCAATTGACCAATGGCTTCAGTGTATGCTTCGTCAATGTATTTGTGTATTTGTATAATTATGTGCATTGACAGTTTTAAGAGGGATCTCGATTCTAGTGATCTTATTTTCAGGAAACTTATTTTTCATTGTTTAATTTTATTTCTAAGTAAAATATGCGAGCACATTTTAAGTGGGCCGGTATGTTAATGCACATTCAGCATTAACAGTTTTGCTAGTCTAGTTTAGATTTTCTTTGGAGTAGTCACCATGGAAATCAACAGATATAGGCTCGACAATATTCATTATTTTTTTTTTCATGGCATGTACGGCAGTGGAATCAACTGGTGCAATAAACGAATGACCGGCGTACTTTAATTGATTTCAAATACTGTATACTACATTTCATTATTTTTAATTACATTAAGTGGTCCTCCGCAAATAACCTTAAATAAACGTGATATATACTGCGACCACCAGAGGTAAGGTTCGGTCGTGAACACACATTCGTATTCGCGATCAAACAATTGTATTTTGTGTTTTTGTTGTGTTTTGCCATGATTTTAGTATCATTGAACTCAGTATTTAGGGATCTGTTGTGTTTCCATGTAGTGTAGTTACCTGGTAGGCTCAAATCCTGAGCATGTGGTCGTACCGTGGGTTGGACGTACCATACCTCGAAAGACCGTGAGCAAGCTGGGATACGAACACATGCTCCACATAATGTCTGAAGGGTACACTACCCCCTCCCCGCTCGAACTCATGTCTACTAGGCCCCGCGCACATTCCCCGCTAGGCCCCGCGCATCCTCGCGACGGCCCTGATAATATGTTTTGCATCCTAGCCTTTAAACTGAATATTATCAACTCTGACATTTCTCTGTCCCCTGTTTGATCTGTGCTTTCATCCTCAACTTCCAACTGAGATAGAACTGTGTCATATTTGCTTTCTAACTATATCAATGTGTCATAACGCACTCTGATTTCATGTATTGAATGCCCACTGTTGAATGATTCTACGAAATTACTTAGTCTTGTGATTCTGCCTTTTATCACTGCTCTTTGTTAAACAAGCTTCGAAATTTCATCCATTTTAAGGTTAAGGAATGTATAGGGAAGGAATTCTGACCTGTATAGTACTGCTTACAGTTTTTCCTGAATCTTTCGTGCTCAGAATGATGTACACTAATGATGTGATAAAAAGTCTTGCTCCTATGCACCAAATTAATGTCGCCTTTTTGTGAAGACGTAACCATTTGCACACCAGACTTCTGTTGTCGTGTTGGTTTCGCATATGATGAAATATGTCTCTAAGTCTCTATTTCTTAAATAAAACGAACATCCTGACCGCAGGAGGACCAAAAATGAATGATTGACCCATGATGCTGGGCAAGTGAACTGTATATTAAAATAAAACGCGGCGTGGATCACTGGATCTCATCTCTTAGATGCTAGTTTTTAATAAAGACAAGACTGACTATAGAAGTAGCTAAGAACATTAATAAAAACAAAATACAATCTAACAACCAAAGAATAGAGAGGCACAAACATGTCTTGTGTGTGGTTTCGCCTAGGACACCAAGCTGGCTCATCAGCGGGCTCTTGGTGTCTCCGCCCTGACCCCCACGGGAGTAGCGACCTGCGCGCTAACTCCCTTTTTATGAAGAGAACCTGTGCCTCTTTAATGCGAGAACCGAAAGCTCAAGCAGCCATAACCTCCCTATGATGGCTTCCAAAAAGATGGCATATTGGCTTTCACAGCCAGTGAATTAAAACTCATCGTGTGTTAAATTTTAAACAAAGACCTTGGCTAAAGGCATACGTTCATTTTTTACCAATTTTAGTCAATGATCTACAGTCTGTTTAAGTGCCATGTAATGAACAACGTGGTATAGGATTTACGACGACAATCAAAACACGTTTCATATTCATTAAGACCATTATTATCAGGGTCATTTTCTGCCAACATGTGCTTACTGCGTATGACAAGGCTGTAGACTGGTGGATTAGACAGCCTTTCTTGCTAAGGGTCTCCTATATACCCTAAAAATGGCTATACATGTTAGTTCCGAACATTTAGTGGTTAATATTGTATATTAAGTATATGTACAGAGCTTATACAAGCACGTCTTGCACGCGGTCAAACTTCACAAGAGTCACATGCAACACGCAAAGTATGTTTCCGCTACCTAGTGGTAAATATGAGTACTACCTGAACTACTAGCATTCTACCTAGCGGAGGATATGAACACTCACTAGTGATATCCGAGGTGAGCTGAGGTTAGGTTAGGTTAGGTAAAGTTAGGTTAGCCATGAAAATAAGCTACCAAAATAAGCCTCCAAAAATAATTGTTTTTACCCCTGAGGTCTTGGGTTCCAACTCGACTATGCATAGAATTTAATTATCAACTGAGAGTTGAAAGGTTAGGTAGGTTAGGTTGGTTAGGTTAGGTAAAGTTAGATTAGATTAGGTTAGGTAAAGTTAGGTTAGGTTAGGTTAGGTAAAGTTAGGTTAGGTGAAGTTAGGTTAGGTTAGGTTAGGTTATGTTAAGTGAGCTGAGGTTAAGTCTTTAAATATTCCCTCTCTTTCAAATACTTTCCAAGACCAAGAAAAATGAATCCACTAAATACATTGACAAAAATAACTTGTCAAATAAGCCAACACAAAAGCCAATATATAAGCCAATATATAAGCTTATGGTAAGTCACTCCATCAGAAAAACAGTTCTAACCTTTGTAGTGTGAACATCGTACTGACACGCCAAGGTCTTTGTTTAAACTTTAACACACGATGATTGTTTACCAATTTTAGTCTATGATCTACAGTCTTTTTGAGTGCCATGTAATGAACAACGTGGTATAGGATTTACGACGACAATCAAAAGCCTTTTCATATTTATAAGTCCATTAATATCAGGGTCATTTTCTGCCAACAGGAGCTTACTGCGTATGACAAGGCTGTAGACTAGTGGGTTAGACAGCCTTTCTTGCTAAGGGTCTCCTATATACCCTAAAAATGGCTATACATGTTAGTTCTGAACATTTAGTGGTTAATATTGTATATTGAGTTTATATACAAAGCTTATACAAGCACGTCTTGCACGGCATAGAATTTAATTAGCATCTGAGAGTTGAAAGGTTAGGTTAGGTTAGGTGAAGTTAGGTTAGGTAAAATTAGGTTAGGTTAGGTTAGGTAAAATTAGGTTAGGTTATGTTAAGTGAGCTGAGGTTAAGGCTTTAAATATTCCCTTTCTTTCAAATACTTTCCAAGACCAACAAAACCACTAAATACATTGACAAAAATAACTTGTCAAATAAGCCAATACAAAAGCCAACACAAAAGCCAATATATAAGCCAGCACAAAAGCCAACACAAAAGCCAATATATATGCTTATGGTAAGTCACTCCATCAGAAAAACAGTTGTAAACTTTGTAGTGTGAACATCGTACTGACAGGTCAGTTACTACTATGGAACTTACTACAACCAACAAAGGTAGGCAACGTGCACTCTATCAAGGCTACTCTTATAACTATAATCGCCGGAATGTGAATGGAATAATATTCTGCTCAAAAGTGAGGTCAACAAAATGTCGAGGCAATCTGAAAAGTAACAAGATGTTCAGTAAGGAACATATAGCCTACTTTCTCCTAAATGCATGGGTATTGTTATAACTCTTTTTCCTTTTCAAGGTGTTTAATTGAATGTTGGTTGTAGTAGCTTGTTGAAATACAACGTATTATACGGAAATTAAACATGAATATGAGGTGCCCTTTGCTAGTGCTACCTCTGTACAAAATTTCATTCAATTCGGTTTCACCGTGCTTGAATTGATTTGGTGAATCGATTTGCACACATACATGGCTGCTATCTGCTAACTATTGGGCTGATGACCTTGTATTTCAGTCAAAAGATGCTTCCCACAAAATGGTATGTTGCAAAATTTGGTAGAGATCAGATTATTAGGTTGGTCGTAATTTGATTTAATCTTTTAACATATAGGTGGCCGCCATTACGTTTCCGTCAAGATGGCGGCGATATAAAACATGACAATGAGGTGCCCTTTGATATTGCTACCTCTGTACCAAATTTCGTTCAATTCGGTTTCACCGTGTTTGAATAGATACGGAGAATCGATTAGCACACAAACATGGCCGCCATCCGCAAATTATTGGGCTGATGACCTTGTAGATTGGCCAAAAAAGATTTAATATGAAAAGGTATAATGTTGCAAAAATTGATAGAGATCAAATGATTCGTTTGGTCGTAGTTTGATTCAAGCGTTCAACATTTCAGTGGTCGCCATTACGTTTTAGTCAAAATGGCGGCCATATAAAACATGACACTGAGGTGGCCTTTGCTAGTGTTACCTCTGTACCAAATTTCGTTCAATTCGGTTTCACCGTGTTTGAATAGATGGGGGAATTGATTTGCACACAAACATGGCCGCCATCCGCAAATTACTGGGCTGGTGACCTTGTAGATTAGTCAAAAGATTCTTCATATGGAAAAGTATAACGTTGCAAAAATTGGCAGAGATCAGATGATACGTTTGGTCGTAATTTGATTTAAGCCTTTAACATTTAGGTGGCCGCCATAACATTTCCGTCAAGATGGTGGCGATATAAAACATGACACTGAGGTGCCCTTTGCTAGTGTTACCTCTGTACCAAATTTTGTTCAATTCGGATTCACCGCGTTCGAATTGATAGGGGGGGACAGACATTCCGAGTGCACACACTCACACACACACACAATCACACACACAGACACACAGACACACAATTTTTCACCCTGTGTTGATCTCATAAGTCTACTTTCATTTTTTGCAAAAATCGAAAGTAGGCTAAAAATGGAAAGGTTTTAAGTGTTAGTGTTCATGTGTTCATCAATGTAGTGCTCCAAACGAACCACGGTTGCTGTTTACCAAAAAAAATCAAAATGCTAATAAGCGAGTGTTAGAAAACAATACTGCTGCTGAAAATAATTCAACGTTCAACAAACCCTTAACATTATCAAAAGCCATGCAGACTCTACATGAGGACACTGTAAAGGCAGAGGAAGAGGAAGAGGAACAGGAATATTTAAATGGTTTTAGTGATGTTGAGGATAATGTTGAGCATAATAATAATCATGCTGCCTGTGATTATAATAGTGATAATGACGTTTTATTCCTATTGTTCGCCGTGGAAAAAAGATCAACAAGCTTTGTTTTTAAAACTATAACACACTATGGTAAAGGCGAAGACTAGTATTAAGTATGCATTTATTGTCATAATCATGTATATTCTGCAATGTTAAATATTGTAACTTTGTAGAAAATAAAACAGCATTGTAACATCATTTGCATTTATTTACAAACTTTATATACATTTTTTGTATCATCATAATATTTTTAAAGACAATACTAAAAATTAAATATTATTATTCTATACACATTTTTTTCTTTCAGTCTATTGTTATTACTTATATTTTTCCATTATTATTTCACATTTGTTTTTTTTATTTAATTAAAACGCACCATGCACCAATTGTTTTTATAACCTCCATAAATTAAGTGTACAGGTTGCACAGCATTATTCACTTCATCAAAAACACTCTCCGACATATCATTAAACCGTGTAGGCAGAATTGTCTCATAGTTTTCGCATACACAAAGTACACGTTCACCATATGTTGTTTTCAATTTCCGAATCTTGATAATCCGGAATGGAATATGCGTTGGCAATTTGCTGAACTTCTCTGTCTCTATGCCACATGCTTGTCCCACAGCATTCAAAACATTCGTTGTAGTAGTCTATAAACAAAAGAAAAGCATATCTATTATACTCTAAAAACAGCTTTAATAATATTGTGCAATTAAGTATTTTGCACTATGCATTGCTAATAAATTATACTATTTATGCAAGAAATGCCCTAACTGAAGAAGATACTACTTTTCTGCATATAGCACAAGTGTTAAGTTCTAATGCACACTTGACACATGCTATCATGTGTCCACAAGGCAAAAATACAACACCTAGTTCATCTTGATAACAAATTTTACATAATTGTTGGCCACACTTTTGTATCTGTTCATAAGACAAGTCCTTTTTTTCAGCCTCATGTATTTGCTCCGCGTGTTCTAACTTTAAAGGCGCTTTTATGTCTTTTGCTGCAATCACGTTTTCTTTACGAATAGTGTTCACAAATTCCTGACCTTTAAGCAACACCATGTATTTACAGTTAGGTAACCAACGAGCGTGTTCCACAAAAGGGTCATCAGTCTTTTGCCAATGCTTTAAAGCAAATCCACAATGACAACATATTGTTTTATCCCCTTCCCCAGTATAAAATAATCCAGCTTCACTTAGCTGTTTTGTAAGGTGTTTTAATATTAATGGCCAAACATTCTTATAAGATTCTAAACGTTTTCCAACAGACCTGTACTCTGGGTGTGCTAGTGCTTTAGTCTTGCAAACTCCCAATTTTTCAAAAGCACATGCCAATTCAACACTATGGCATATGGACCACATATATCGACACTACCTTTGTTGGCTGGTAATACATGATTATTATTATTATTTATTTGTGATTCAGCAACGTAAGTAGCGGCCAATGGCCTGGTGGTTCGGTAAAATGGATACACGGGTATGTTAGCTACTTGTTTTCCAAGCATGTAAGGACAACAAGGAGACCATCGCAAATGGTCTCTAAAGGGATGATCCTCTTCTTCCCAGTGTGAAAGTTCAATACGGCAAAACACACAGCGCATAACATCTTCTCGGTTCAAGTAAGAAGCCAGCTCCAGCAAGTTTATGTGCCGACAAAAAGCCTATAGGCCAGGATTCAAATGTTAACCAACGATCGTTTTCTGATTTTAAATTTAATCCATGTGGTAAACCGACTTGCTCACTTGTTGTATTTGGTACTAACGCCATGTGTTATAATAAAACTTTTTTTTATTGCAAGTTATTAACGTAGCACAAGAGCACAGAGTATTTTAAAGCACAATGTATGCTTGTTCACTGTCTGTTCACGGCGCGTGACTACACCTAAAACAAACAAAATAACCCATCACTCAATCAATCAATCAATCAATCCTTGTAAATAAAACTTTAACGTTAATTGACATTCAATAAAAACACCGTTAAAATAAAATGTATGTTGGCACTAACAGTAACCCATGTACTTATTTCCTTTTTGTAAAGCTGCAGTCATTTACACCCCCCCCCCCCATCCCCCTCCCCGTCCCCTTTAACCAATATATAAACAAAAATGAATATAATTTCAGTTTGTTCAGATTATCATGTTCAAACCTGTCGATATTCGTTGAGTCCATAGGGAACCACCCATAAATTAAATGTAACTATTTGTTTTCAGAAAATCCAACATAGCCTTGTACTTTTCCCAGTCATCAACCATTATGGTCTTGTGCCGTTTGCCACTACATAGCCATTAATCAATAAAGCAATCATCGTCCCAGTCATGTACAGGTAATGATTTTTTTTTGTTTAGTGGTTTTCAGTAGTGGTAAAATGGAATAGCATTTTAAGTTAGGCTTACCTCAGTTTTAAATAGTTCACTCTTTGGCAATGGTTTCGCTCTAGTGCGTCTCGGGTTTTCAGCGACTGCTACGGCAGTAAGGCTTTTCTTTCCAAGTTTCTAAAAATAAATAAAATAAACCGCTATAAATACCTAAATTCAGGTTAATACATGCATTTCATAAAAATAAAATATTGAACAAAAATGAAACAAGTTAGTTTAAAAATAATAAACTCACCTTAACTTGTACTGGCTTCTTGCTGTTTCCTCCTAGTGGGCTCAAAATTGCAATGGTTTCTTCTCTCTCAGACGTGTAAGGTATACCGGTTATCTACAAACAAATAATTTAAAAGATCATTAATTACCTTATCAAAAGCCACAAATTTAAGGTCCATTAGCATTACATTTTTAAAATAATCATTCATAGGTACTTACCAAAAAAAAAGGATTTATCTTCCACAGCTCTACTATATACGTCCGTTTGCTGGTCCTGTCAGTGTATTACTAACACAAACCTTATCAGTCTGGTTAGCAACAGAGAGACTTGCATTTTCTCAGCGTTTTGACCTTGAACTCATGTCTGTCTCTCACATTTTAGTTAGTTAGTTATTGTTTAAAGGGGCGGAACTACGAGGTCATCTGCCTCTCTCACATTTTCCCACGCCTCCCCACATTCCTCAATCTCCATAAGATTCGCGTACCTTATACTAGTTTCATGTTTTTAATAAGGAACCAAAATGGCTGCCTCTTATAAATCGATAGTCCTACTGTCTCAAAATCAAAATGGCGGTCTCTGCTTAAACGTCGCACCTGCTAGCCACCTCGAGGCAAGTAACTCGACACTGCACTTCCTGCCTGCATGCGCATTCCTGCCTTATCAGAAGTAGCAGACTGACAAGGCTTCTGGCAAGGTACAGTATTCAGTCTCCGGCGAGCAGGACTGTGTGTGTGTTAGCATTAAAAACATGTGTGTCTTATTATTATTATTCTTAAACATTTTACTGTAATAATAATTATTAGCAAGCGGCCATCCTTAATACATGATCATGTTAACCACATACTTTCACCACGTCCAAGAATCACTTGGTCATATCCTACAACCGTCTGCTGTGTCAGAGAGTGGTCTCGCTCATCACCGTTAACTAAAACGTTAAAGATCCCCTTCAGGGTAAAAATAATCCAAGCACACTTAACACATTTTCAGCCTTCAAGTGACAAAACACATGGAGGCTTGCTAGCAGGCTACCAGCTACAAGTTAGTGTTAAATCATACATTTCATTTAACCATTCACAGCTTGCGTTTCATCCTAAATCTATCTCACCACAGAATTATCATTTGCATTAACGCTCATGTCTTGCCTTCATACAAATTGCTTGGTCGATCGAACGTTATAGCTTCATATCCTTCAACTGTCCGCTGGCCTATGAGCATGCATCAATGGCACAGACTAGTGACACTACATCGACTTGCATGTTAAAGATCCTCTTTAGAGGTAAAAAATCTTAGCACGCTTCACACGTTTTGGAATATTGGCCTCCATCCGTCCGCCATAACAAATATCGGAAAACGAACCGTCATAAACCGCCCCACCGTGCTGCCAAAATACCCATTGTGTTATTGGGGTACCACTACCATTGCTGGCAACAGGCTCGTTGACACACATGCCAGTGGTACCGTCTGTCTTGACAACCACGCTTCATTTACAATTTAAAAACAGGTAAACTTTTTTCAACATATATGGCGTTAGGCCGTTTGTGAATTATATTTTTGCAAAACAATAACTACCACATTCGAAAGGGAGCCCCGAGTCCCATGAGTCTTCGTACAAGTCCGTAGCAGCATTGGTTCGCGAGATAAAACAAAAAGTCGAAAATCATATTTTTAACCCAAAATGGGTTTTTGATCCTACTCAACACAGGCATTCTCGGCAAGAGGGCAACGCGACGAAATGAATGACACCGTGTACAAGTCTCTAGCCTTATTGATTCGTGAGATATCAGCAATAATCATAAAAAACACGTTTTACCCCAAAATCGAGTTTCCAATTTTTTTTATCTAATGAGTGGTCCATAGCAAAGCCCCCATTAGCTCGAGTCCAACGACACCTCATTCGTGAATCTCCGACCCTGGGTTCGGGAGATATCGGCTCGCATTAAAAACTGCTGACGCTAGGGATTTAAAACCCCTTAGCCCCCTACTGCACAGGTTTTATCCTAGACACTTGAAATTTATTTTAGCTATAGAGGGGGTCAGGGACATTCATTTATGTCAAATAAACATTTTTGTAGAATTCCTAGTTTCCGAAATATAGGAATATCAAAATTGGACTGTTCTAAAAAAACATAAAAATAAAAGTAGTTTCATTATTAAAAAAATAAAGATCATAGAGTCCGTTCATTTGAGCCATTGCATAACATTCTATCATGTTTGGTTTTCAACCTATCACCTACTTTCGAAAACAAAAAATTCTAAAAAAAAAAAAGAAAAATATAACGAGTGCTCCATAGGAAAGAGGACGTCAACCCAAGTCCAAAGACATGTCGCATGTCAAAATCGGACCATGCGTTCGAGAGATATTAATTATTTAAATGTTTCACCTAATCTCACACCTCTGGACCGATATATTTGAATGTGAGTTGGTGAAAGTGATGAGCGCTTGTGGAATACTGTAGTTCTGAATGAGGTGGCTGCTTGTGAAATAGCTATATATGTATTAGGTAGGGCTCGTATAGAACGGCGCTTCTAATTAGGCGAGTGTATGAATGTATATTTCATGTATTACAGATGCTCGGGGATTGGCGTGAAACTCTTGCAATTAACGACCGTAGAGTTTGAAGACAGATAGCAACCACAGTGTTTGGAAGCGGTTAGCGACTGTGGATTTTGTGAAATTGCTTCTTTCCATCGTTGCTCTGATTGCACGGGCCAGTTGTTTGGCTGTATTGATACTTTGTATTTTTAAACAGAGCACTGATTCTATCGGCAAGGTGTGATGTTTTGTGTTTGATTGTCTGTATTCATTGCGTGTTATTGGTAGATAGTTCTTTATCGTTCCTGTGATTGAAAAGCCTGTTCATTTTAATTTCACTGCTCATGGGAGATTTCTTTGTTTGTAGCTTTTCTGGGGACTTAACCTTTTCTTTGAGATTTACTGTGAGATTTGTTTGTGAGTAAATATATTACTTTCACACTACTTACGTGCTTTATCGTCCAAGAAAATTTCGTGGTGTTTGCCACCCTGGGTTGTCAGGTTTTTTGATTTTTATAAATTTGTTTTATCTGTTGATTGTGATTACGTTTATTTGTTTGCTTTCAGCCTTCTAAATGCTGTGTATCCAAAAGTCATATTTATTTTGGGCCTGGTGTGTGTACGTGTAATGTATTCCGTGTTGCTCCTTGTGTGGGTGCGTATTAGTTTGATGCGAAACCCACCCTCTTTCGAAGATGCTGTGGTTCACCAGCCAAGGTAAGAGATTTTTGAAAATACATATCAGTTAACACAAGACGATCCATTTGTTTCCTGCTGGTTTGTTCTTTTTTAGGTCTATTTAATCTGAATAACCACCACATGTATTTGTCTTGAGATGCAGTTTTTGGGAGCTATATTTTGGTGGTTGGCAACTGCGATTAAATGACATCATGTAATGTCTTTTGGTTTATTTGTTGGATTAATTTCTGAGAACGTATTGTGTTGAATTGAAATATTAATGTGAGTTGTTGAGTTTTACTTCTGAACTTGGTGATAGCTCATGTTCATAGGTTGCAATTAACTTATGGGTGTCGATCCGTTGCCACTAAAAATGAATTTCCTGTCTCTTTTTCTTTTATTAGTATTTCCTCCCATTAGTTATTTCATTCCATGTTTCATCAACATTTTCATCTTTCATCCATCTTTTGAATAAATTTTGGTGTCTGGTCCTCTAAAAATGTGATTTCTCATTTCGTATTCAGTGTAGACAATGTTAGTGGTAGCATCTGCACTAGAACGGATCTCTCAAAAAACCAGCTAAGTTGTTATTCCAATACTAACACCAAACTGATCATTACTATCACAGATATCACACTGTAAAAGCAAACTCGAAGGTCAATAACCGCTAATAATATCTTAACCAAATATCACATATAACTAACAAATCTTGACAAGTTGCGCAAGTTTATAATAACTAATATAACAAAATATGTGTAAATATTATAAATACCATAAACCACATACTAGTAGACATTGATTTTATTAAAAGATTGTATATTGGCTTTCACGGCCAGTGAAATAAAACAGCACTTTTTCTAGATTTATGCCGTGTCTTGATTTTATTAATTACAAACGCGTACAAATTGTGCAAATTAGATAGATACAACAAAGGATATAGGAACATGTATATTCTTCAGTTTGAGCAAAAGTCTGTAATTTATTTCCCACGTTTATTGCAGTGAAGCACATGATATCTGTCACATTGTTCACGGAACTCACAGTCGCACATCAGGTTGGGGTCATAGTAACCTTTCGTCTAGCACAACTTGTAGTGGTAGCCATGTACAGTCATGCTTTTTACGAAATGAGGGAGGTCCTGGTTAGCTCCAACCCAGGCTATGTTTGTTATGGCTTCTGTCAATTAAAACTCCATCCATATATCTCCTCTTTTGTGTGCTCTTTCTTCTATTAACCTCCTCCAAGCGTCCGTCGATGGTAGAAAGAGTAGACATAGATTTAATGACTTAAGTGTAAAGGATCTAATTATGAGTTCTGACGATTTAAACTGATTATTTAAGTGAATTTAATAATATCATGTATTTTTTCACGTTAAGGGAAACCCCATTACGATTGGGTACAATTGGGTTGGCCGACTGAAAAGCATTAAATCTTGATTACTAAAGCAACACTGAAAAATGGGTTCCAACACGATAATAATATCGAATCTCTTGATTTGTTACCTCATCCATGTTAACTCGAAAGTATTTAATACATCTGGGCGTGTGCGCTTGGTTGGGATAACGGCTCATTCCGCAATATTGATGTATTCCGTGTTACCTAGTTGTATTATAGAAAGATTTCCAGTGGGTCAACACAAATTGTGCCCTACTACATTAGGCGCATAAACAAGTACACAAGAACCTCGTTTATCCGGCCCTCATTAATCCGGATCTCCGGATCATCCGGATCGAAAAGAGTAAAAAATACTTCTACTGTACAGTATTTATTTTGCAGGGTCGACTCTTCTTGGATGTATTTTCTTCCAGGTGAAAAATGACTGTAATTCAGACTATGGCATAGTGACAGAAGAGGAAATTATTGCCTCTTGTTCCTCGGCAGAGAGTGATGGTGAATCCAAAAATGAAACCGGCGCTCCATTAGAAGAAACAATGATTCATGGAGAGGCAACAATGCAGCTGGACAAACTAATGGCCTATTTATAGAATCCCAGAATGAAACCAGACCGGCAGAACTGATGTTGGTAAAACGTCTTCATGATCGTGCAGCGCGCAAACGCTATATAAATAGCGTACATATAAAACAAAACAAAACTTACACATTATTTTAGTGCATAAAACAGAAAAAGAAAAGTGTTCTTATATGTTTTGTAGAATTGAAAAAATGTATTACAACTTATACATTATATAACATGTATTTGTTCTTTAGTTTTCTTCCGGATTATCCGGATTTTTGATAAACCGGTCCCAATTAATCCGGATAAACGAGTTCCTTGTGTACTGTAATTAAACACCCTAACCACAAATAAATATTTCATAAGATATTTATCACAAAAAACACGTTGTTTTTTTTTTTTTTTTTTTTTTACAATTTTGTGTTGACTGAATGGAAAGCTTTCTTTAATAATTTCGCCCGAGTTTGTTAGTTTTAGAGCAGAATTTGGTCGTTGTGCTCCAACCGGTCATAAATATAATAATACAAAAAGAAAGAAGATTCTCATAACTTAGATATTTTCATTTTTTCTTTTATTTTTCATTTAATTTTATTGCGTTTTCTTCTTCTTCAAGTGCCTCGATATCCAAGAACATTGGCGATCAGTAGCATGATCTGCTGTTTGTCCATTGCTGTTCTAAAATGTGACACTGTATTAAGTCTAAACCACTGGCTTAAGTTCTTTAGCCAGGATATTCGTCTGCGTCCTGGCCCTAATGCCATCAATCTTCCCTTGGATAATTATTTGTTGTTGCGCATGAAATGACCAAAGTATTCTCTTCTTTGACTTAATAATTTTGAAATATGTAGCACTACATATACGAGTGCTGTATAATAACAATGTAAAACATTTTTTATTTTATTTTATTAATGCAGCCAATGACCATGTACTTTTCTTTTCAGGACGAGTCAGGGAAGGGATATTGGAAGAAAATCGGTTGTGGACCTATTGAAAGGAACCGTCCGGGCATTTTCCTGGTGGTGAAAATGGGAAACCACGAAAATCATTTTCAGGACGGCCGAGATTAATTCGATCCCACGCTCTCCCGATGCCAGTGAGGCACGAGGTAGCCCGTTAGCACTCTCGGCTACCGTGGCCGGCAATGTGAAATAATATACTCCATAGATAATCAGTAATGATTCACCGGAAATTCGTGAGATTCAAAGCCAATGTGTTCAATGTGGGCCTTTTACTAGATTATTACTAGTATCCAGAAATTTAACTCGGGTCATATGGGTGTGGGAACGTACTATATTTACACGATTATAGTTTGAAGGAAGAAAGAAAACTTTTTGTGTTACGTGACCGTTAATCTCGTGACCATGAGCCACGGGGATGATAGTTTAAGAACAGCAGTTGGAAGAGACTGATACTGTCTCCAGGCGTAAGTCGCACACACGTAACAGATGACTGTTCTCGTTAAACCGGAGCACTCAGCTGTTAACAGTTCCATCAGAGCACCGCGCCTCTTGAAAAACAAACACCACCATCTCAAAGATAATCACTCATCTGTAGACCCTCTCTCCAGATAATAGGAAGAGCAAACCTTTCAGGGCATAAACAAATAGAAGTCCTAACTGCTCAGTCGAACTAGAATCACCAAACGAATTGAAATATGATATTCCAGTTCTGATTACATTCTTTTCGTGTTGACCAAGTACAGTAACTTGTGACATTTTAACATATTTACGTCATATGAAATACAAGCTTATGAGATCACCTTTTGTCCCTATATACTATACCGGGTGGCCCACCCACCCATTGCGATCCAGTTTCATGCAACCTAAGAGAATCAGAAAATATGAGACAAGAGCCAATTAAGGCAAGAAAATGAAAGACACTCTAGGCCGCGGGTTATCTAATACCGTCGGGGTGGGAAGAGAACAAGAGTATATCTACGTATGTTAAAATACAACTTGGATAGTTTCCACAAATATAATATGTACCCTGTCACCTCGTCAGAGTTTGTAGAGTGGATGTATGCGTCTCAGTCTATTAGGCCACATCATTCAGCAGTCCCTGTTAATTATCCAGTCTCTCTCTCAGCAGATTAATGCATGTGAACGTTCTTGCTATAATTATCGCCTTTGATGATCATATCGTTCTCCCCATCTTCCCACAAATTTGCTCGAAGTCGTACACACGCTTCTTATGCTAATTGCTTCCTTTGCGCCCCAGCAACTCCAATTGCACTATTGTATATTACTGCAGGTATTCGTAGGGATAGAGTGGGAGCTTTCTGGTTCACAGCATTTTACTTTGAGAAAATTTCGTACAGCAAACATCATCATTGGATGCCAAATATCTTCAAATATTTGTAATTTTTTTTGAGTCATATTAATTTAACTTTCTAACAGTACATTATTTATTTATAACATCACATTCCTTATACTTCCCCTCCAATCTTACGTCCTATTACAGTAGTAAATCCACCAAAGTACATTTCAATTTTTATTTTTATTAGACGACAGATACAAAGGAAGGAGGCTGCGTTGGAAGCAATGGCCAAGAGACATGTAACTACAGCAAAATCGATGCTAGTGCTTCAAATACAAGAGAAATCCAACTCACATTCAAATCCTATACTATGGCAATGTCATGTTCTAAATACCGGAAAAATCTTTGAATCTTTGAATTCTAATTTCTCCCTAAAATGTTTTTTCATGATATAAAATTTCACTTTTTACAGGAACTTTTCAACAAACAGAGCAGAATTTTAGGTAGATTGGGCAATGGGTACCTACCATGTTTTCCGGAAAATTTTGACATATCTTCGCGAAGCTTGTAGTTTAACGTGACCGTTAATCTCGAGATCATGAGCCACGGGACCTCCTTTTTACGTGGAATCCGAACCACAGGACATGGCATTTCACTTCGAAAATCTCACATGCAATGACCGGGAATCGAACCCGGACCGCCTTGGTGAGAGGCATACAGGTAGACCGCTGAGCCACCACGCCCCCAAACATATCTTCGCGTTTCACATCCCTAGACCCCAAAACCACCATCATCGTCAGTTCAAAAGTATATATATAATTTATGTATTAGTTAGTTATTGTTGTTTTAAGGGGCGGAACTACGAGGTCATCTGCCCCTAAAATTTATGTATCTATTATATACAATCCAAAATTGACTCATCAACGCAGGGCTCATTTTGATGATTTCATCTGTCATTCATTTAATCAATGCCCCAAGGAATGCGACAGGCTTGGGCAGCCGGCACAGCTCATATCCTCGCCGATAGATGGGTGATTTATTCATTCCATTCCATGATTCGGTCGGTCGACTGGAAGGAGGCTGTGGTATTTCACTTTCCTACCTCCAATTAATAATTGGATGAGTGAAAATGCATGTAGTCTACACAAATGCTTTGGCTGGGAATTAAACTCCGTCAGCCTTGGTGAGAACCAAGCACCGTGACTACAGCACCAACACGGCCCCTTCTTGGTAGTGTAATACCGATAATAATAATAATAATAATAATAATAATAATGTTGGTTGATTGTAGGTTGTAGGGAATCACTAAGAAAGGGTTTTTGAAAATTCAATTTGGAAGAGAGTTTTTTTTTTTGGCCCTTTGGCACTGAGCATGGACAATAGCTAGCCATGGTGCATACTTTTATTTTTTTATTTTTCTTAAGGTTCTTTTTTATACTTTATGTGTTGCTTTTCGTGTACGAGTGTGTCAATATTGATTTATCTGAAGAAGGAGAGCTTTGGTAAATATAGCTTCAGAGTGCATTTGTTACTAATCATCTAATTTTTGTCGTCAACATTTCGCCATCACATAGAACCTGGTTCCTTTTGTTGTGTGGTTTTCACCTCGAGATTTGGTCATCTGGATGATATCGTGTCTGATTAGAGTTAGTTTCTCTCGCGGTCACAAGGTGACTCTGCATTTGTATGAGTAGTTCTTATTTAAGTGTGGGTAGACATACTGATTCTTAGATGATATTTATTATATTATTTTTGCTATTCGTTATTTCCATAATCAAATGCGTATATGATTATGAAGCTGCAATTTTAAACGTTTATCTGTGGACTACCATTATCCTCTTGAAATGTTGCTGGTCGATAAAACACGCAAGGCTAATACACAAAATTAAGAAAAAGTAAATAAAGCACAAACCTCTTGATATAGAAGTATGACAGTTGGTATGTACATTCTTTCCATGACGGAAAGTCTATTTATAACTCTCAATTTCGCTTGGCCGCCATGTTCGTTTTGTCGTTAACCGGTTTTTGAAAGTGTCATAGATGAACTTCCAGTAGTGCCCTTTATCTCCGTACAAAACGCAATGAAACTTGGTACAGTATATGTTTAAACACATTGTAATGCACCGACCTCTATCTTCGTTCAATTGTTTACATAACCTCAAGATGACGGCTGTGCGAAATATTTCACCGGTATTCTATATCTCTGAAACTATTACTGGTATCACCATGCAGTTGAAGACACTTTATGAACACGTCATCGAAGACACGATAATCACAGGCGCTGGCCAGGGTGAAAATATATTCATCCCCCGCATCCCTATTATCCCGTCAGACTACTCCAACCAGTTTTACTTAAAATTAAACAACATGAAAATAATTTTACTGTAGTCAATTATTTGTGTTGAACTGAAGGCCAATACATGCCCGCGTTGTCGCAGCCCCTAAACTGAGGAACCAACCAACATCTCTGCGGGAGATAAAATTTTTCGCGAAGAAGTAACAGACCGTTAGATAGTTACACATCAGTGTCGAAACCTTGCATAAGGACAGTGGGACCGCTAGTATAACAAGTAGTTCTGCAAAGAACTAAATCGCCTATTTTCATATATCCTACTAATATCAATTGCCTCTATCAACATACAAATTGTCAGTTTGGCTGCTGTAATAGATTCGTCGATATTGAGAACCGTCTAAATATTTTGGATGATCACCATGTTGGATTTTTATATTATAGGCCTTTGATTTATGCACTATTACAAGAAGATTATTGTGTAGGTGTTTAATTCAAACTTCAATCGCATGATTAGGACACAAGAAATAAAAGCGGGATTTTAAAATTTCGCTCAGCCGCCATCTTGTGGTTATGAAAATAATGTAAATGAATTAGATGCCAGTCGTTTAAAATTTGTATAAGCATATACCGTATCACGTTTCACTGCGCTCGGATGGTTAAAACGCAAGAAACGTCCATTTGAATATTTAAATTTCGCGCCACCGCCATGTTGGATTTGTGCTCACCAGGTTATTGAACGTCCCATGGGTGAACTTATGCTTATGGCCTCTATTGCCCTTACAAAATTTCAGTTTGATTGCTGTAGTAGATTAATAGATATTGAGAACCGTCTAAATATTTCGGATGGTCGCCATGTTGGATTTTAAAATATGTAGGCCATAGAGTTATGTACTATTAGATGATGATTACTGAGTACGTTCATTATGCAAATGTTGATTTCGAACGCATGATTAGGACACAAGAAATAAAAATTTAATTTTCAAAATTCGCACATCCGCCATCTTGAGGTTATATAAACAATTGAACTAAATTAGATACCAGTGCATTACAATGTGTATAAACATTTGCTGAACCAAGTTTCATTGCGTTTGCATCGTTAAATCGCGAGAAAAGTCTATTTATACTTTTCAATTTCGCTTGGCCGCTATGTTCGTTTTGTCGTTAACCGGTTTTTGAAAGTGTCATTGATGAACTTCCAGTAGTGCCCTTTATCTCCGTACAAAGGTTCATGGTGATACCAGTAATAGTTTCAGAGATATGGAATGCCGGTGAAATATTTCGCACAGCCGTCATCTTGAGGTTATGTAAACAATTGAACGAAGATAGAGGTCGGTGCATAACAATGTGTATAAACATATACTGTACCAAGTTTCATTGCGTTTTTTTTTTAATTTTGCCAGATGTACATTTTCATAAAAGCGCTGTTCAAATTATGTTGTTGTTGTTTGAGTCTTCAGTCTTTTGACTGGTTTGATGCAGCCCTCCATGCCTCCCTGTCCTGAGCTAATCGTTTCATCTCTACATAGCTCCGACACCCTACATCCGAGGCAATCTGTTTAACATATTCTAACCTTGGTCTACCCCTACAGTTTTTGTCCTCGACCCTTCCTTCCATAACTAAGCTTGCTATTCCTGGGTGTCTTAGTATGTGTCCTACCAACCTATCTCTTCTCTTCATTAGCAGTCGCCAGAAACATCTCTCCTCTCCCACTCGTCTTAATACCTCTTTGTTTGTAACCCTATCTACCCATCTGATCTTCATCATTCTCCTGTAACACCACATTTCAAATGCTTCAATTCTCCTCTTTTCTGCTGCACCAATAGTCCAAGTTTCACTTCCATAGAGCGCCACGCTCCAGACAAAGGCTTTCAAATTATACAATTTGAAAAAGACTCATGAAAAATTCAAAAATGCATGTATTTCCTAAAACCCTGTGTCGAAATAAGAAGAGAGGTTCGAAGAACACCTGGGGACAAAAATATCATTTCCTTATAGTAGTTGGTGAGATAAATGTAAATACAAGGTTGGAAATGAGCCTGGGCAATAGAGGATATTCCGGAGTTCCTTAAACGATGTTTGAAATGCATCCCCCATTTTACAGTGCGAGAGTTATAACTAGGGCCCGGATGTTGATGACATGTCATCTTTTTACTGAGCCGTCTAAAACAATGCTGAAGTACATAGAAACTCCGGTCATGTCACCCCGTCTTCAAATATGTCATTTTTATTTTTCATCTTTTTGCGTTTTTTGCTATTTTTCCATTTTAAGAGCATTTTTTAAAGTTTGGTAGATTTTTTTGGTCATATTTTAGAGAAATCTGCCTCTTAAGGTCATTTTTTTCAATTTAGTCATGTCACAGCTTTATATGAGGGAGTTACGTCTCTCAGAGTTAAGAAGAAGCTAGTAGCTGATACAGGATAATTTAAAATATTGAAATAAACTATTTCAGCATAGCTATTAGTAGAAAAATATACATCTAGGATGCAGGAGAATGATATCGTAGGTATACAGATGCTCTTGTTTTCGTCGCAAACCAGTTATTAGCGGAATGGATTGTTTCCTGCTCTGTTGACCAAGGTCAACTCTAGAAAGGGGAAGGGGTGTATAATCTTGTCTCAGTTCCGCATTGCTCACAGCGACAGATATCATTCACTCCGCTTTCAAAATGCCTAAAATAAAACCGAGTGTGTCAGTGCATTTAAAACAACTAATATCTGAATGTTTTCTACCGATGGAAGCATATTCTTTTGCAAACTGTGTGGAACTAACGTAGCTGCTGAAAGAAGATTTACTGTAATGCAGAAAGTTTTCTTAAAAACACCAACGCGAGTCGCACGTTTTAAAGAGGAAGCTCCAGACATTGCATTACCTCCAAAACCTATCATAACACGTTGGGGCACGTGGTTAATCGTGTGTATGTATTATTGCGAAAACTTAAAGTTAGTGAAGGAAATAGTGGAGAATTTTGACAGTGAAGAAGCTGCAGCAACAAAAAGTGCCCTGGGCATGCCATCTGATCAAACATTGAAGATAGTTTGGCATTCATAAAATCAAATTTCGCGTTATTGACAGCAACAATCATTTCGTTGGGGAAAATGGTCGAAGAAATGGCTGATTCCATTTCCTTAATCAACCGGGTGGAAACTAGTCTTAGCAACAATCGTGGCGAAATTGCTGCGGGTATTGCATCAAAACTGAAGAAAGTGCTGGACAAAAACACCGGGTATAAAACATTATGCAAAATCTCAAATTATCTTTCTGGGATTGAGGAGAATTTAGCAGCAAACGACCTTCCTCACTTCAAGTACGCTCCGAGCACATCAGTTGATGTTGAACGCAGCTTTTCGGGATATAAAAACTTGTTGGCTGATAACCGCAGATCATTTACATTTGACAACATCAGAATGACATTCGTAGTGCAGTGCAACTCAAGACTGAAGTGAACATAAACCTTTTGTTAAGTGCTAGAAATCTATTTTGATTGACTTTTCAGTTTGAGCCAGATGTCATTTTTGAAATATTGGTGAGTTTATTATTCTAAGATCATTTTCTCCATTTTATAGTACATTTTTTGAATTTTTGAAATATGGATTAGTTTATTATTATTAATAAGATCATTTTCTCCTTTTTATAGTGCATTTTCCTAATTTTTAGGTCATTTATTTCAGTCATTTTTGAAAATGTTAAGTGCATCTTTTAAACTTGTTTATGGCATCAACATCCGGGCCCTAGTTATAACTAACTGTAACTATAACTAAACATTGAGCACCAGCGCCCAATCAATTGACGGGACATGACGTCATCTCCATGGACGCTCTGTAGATGGCGATGAATATCTTAACACAAGTCCCACACCCCCATTCATAGCGCACGAACAGCACCCACTACCATTCTTGACTACGTTTCTAGCACACGAATTTCTGTTGTACTGGTTTGCACTCGAATGAACTCAGCACACCGATCTGCTGCTTCTCTCTCTCTGTTTTAACACCCAGTACACACTCCCCTGCTCCTCTAACTTCACACTGTCCGTCGAGAATTCAGAAAATAATGTCCTTTATCATGCTTAGCTAGCGTATTCGGTAAGTCCCTCGTATTTTACAAAACCCACGGCGTAGCCGTACTCTTTAAATCGTGCACCACGGCCGCGAAGGCAGATGTAGCAAGTCCAGAGATCGGAGGTTCGAATCCCGGCGTTGACAACGGCAGCGTTATTAATTAAACTATGAACAGTAGGCCTACTATATCTCAGTTCGTTTTAGTAGTAAACAAAAGTTCATTACTTTTATTTCTTAAACTGAAATCGCTCCCTTTTTGTGAGACCCAACAGCGTAGACGAGCGTTAAGACACGCTCTGTGATTATGATGGCAATCTGCAATTTCGTTGATCCAAGGTTCGAATCCCAGTGCTGCCAGTAACCATACTGAATGAGTTGTTATTATTTCATATGAGGGGCTTGGACATCGTCGTCATTTACCCCCGTGTACTTCGGAGTGTTTAGAATTTGTCAGATGACTTGTGTTATTGTGGGGTATCAGTAGTAGTGTGATATACGAATTTTGTATTTTGTAATTGAGGCTAGGATGTGGAAGGAAGCAGCCGTGGCCTTAAGTCAGGAACTATCCCGGCATTTAACTGGAATATATGTGAAAACCTCAGAAAACCACTTCCAAGATGACTGAGGTGGGAATCGAACCCACCTCTTATCAGTTTTGCCTCTCTGAGTGTATCCCGTTCCAGCCCTCAGACCAATATTAAATTTCTTGGCAGACACGGACCTTCGGAGTGACAGCCAAGAATGCTAGCAGCTACACCAGGAACTGGACACATCCTAAATGAGGTTTTCCAATCTTCACACCAAGAAAATGTCGGCACGGCAGTTTACTTCAAGTCCCAGGGCATGCACTCCAATCTTTGACTACACATGCTCTTACGATCACTCAGGGGCGTATATAGAGTTTTACTTTGTGGGGGGGGGGGGCATCCGGAGTTTTGAGGGCATGGAAAAGACCAAAGAAACGGGCGTCCAGGGTTCCTCCCCGCGAAACTTTTGTATAATTTGGTGCAAAATGATGAGTTTTATGGCTATCGGGCATCACATTTTCAACCAATTTGTTGTGATGTTTTATGTTTGGTTAATGTCAAACACAACTAAGAAAATGTTGTTACTTTTTATTAACACAGTCACCTTGCACACTTAATAGCATTTAGATAGAAAGAATGAACTTGACTGCTTTGATTTGGGGTGCATGGCCTCGCTGTTCCGCCCCTTGAAACCTCAATAACTATTTTGATGTACAACTTAGACTATAATATAAAGTCAAGGTTTCCTGAAGCAATACCAAATTGGTTTATAACTTCGTCAGTGTTTAGTATGTATCTGTGAATAGATAACAATGCTAGATCGTCGAGTCTGTTTTCAGAAGTAGAATGTATATTTTCAACCTTCTTAAACTAGGAAAACTCCGTTCGGTGGTAGCCACAGAGACAGGTAAAACTGCCAAATGTTTGATAAGGGTTGTTAAGGAAAAATAATTTTGTCACATGCTTTGTTGCAGTTCTTGGTAGGTTCTTAAGCGCGAAGGCTCTGTAGAGTAATAAGGGGTTGTGTTATTACTCATAAGATCAGAGCAAACTGATTGTCACACTGTTTCGTACATCACGCTACCATCGCTTTGCTTTGCAACGTAGCCATATGTCACTTAGCAACAATAGTACATTATAAGTAGGGCCTGGATGTTGATGACATGTCATCTTTTTACAGAGCTGTCTAAAACATTGCTAAAGGACATAGAAACTCCGGACGGGCCATCCCGTCTTCAAATATGTCATTTTTATTTTGCATCTTCTTGCATTTTTTGCTATTTTTCCATTTTAAGAGCAAGTTTGGTAGATTCTTTTGGTCTTATTTTAGGGAAATCGGCCTTATGAGGTCATTTATTTTCCAATTCAGTCATGTCACAGCTTTCTATGCGGGAGTTACGTCTCTCAGAGTTAGCAGCAAACGACCTTTCTCACTTCAAGTACGCTCCGATCACATCAGTTGATGTTGAGCGCAGCTTTTCGAGATATAAAATTTTGTTGGCTGATAACCGCAGATCATTTACATTTGACAACATCAGAATGGCATTCGTAGTGCAGTGCAACTCAGACTAAAGTGAACATAAACTTTTGTTAAGTGCTAGGAATCTATTTTGATTGACTTTTTAGTTTGAGATAAAGATGTCATTTTTGAATTATTGGTGAGTTTATTAGAGATAATTTTCTCCATTTTATAGTGAATTTTTCGATTTTTTTAAATATTGCTGAGTTTATTATTATAAGATCATTTTCTCCATTTTATAGTGCATTTTTCGAATTTTAGGTCATTTATTACAATAATTTTTGAAAATTTTAAGTGCATTTTTTAACTTTTTTTACAGCATCAAAATCCGGGCCCTAATTATAAGTACCGGTATAATGGTTTTTAATATTTTATTTCATAAAGATATATTATATGTGACAAAATGTCGAACCCCCCTTATATACGCCCCTGCAACCACTAAAAAACAAATTCAAAAGAGGAAGAAGAAGAAGAACAGGAGAATTACTTTATGTACGAAGTGCATAATTCGAAGGTGTAATTGTTTCAGGTACTGTAAACAATATTTTGAGTTTATTCTATTAATATTAACCACCCATGATAATTTAGGTCAATGTTTAAATAGAATATACTGTAACTAGGCAACACCTAGAAAACGAGATTCAACGTTTTCTAATATATGTATTATTATTATTATTATTATTATTATTATTCTTTCTTCGATTCGGCCAACTAGGGACCACGTCAGTTCAACTGTCTCTTCTTCCGAGCTTTAACTACCGCCCAGTGTTCCCGCATTCGTCTCCGGTGTTGTTCTTTTCTCTCTTGGGACCACACCTTCCCTGTCTTCAGCTTCGGCTTTTCCTGGAAACCTTTGTGAGTACGTAGTTTTCCCTGAAGTGGAACACGCTCCTGGATATCTTTAGGGGAAATTTGCATTTCACGTAGATCTTTCTCAACTTCCGTGAACCATGCCCCTTTGGTTTTCTTATCCTGAAAGTACGTCAATATCCGTTTTGATATCCTGCCTGGGCTCATTCGTGTCGAGTGGCTATAAAAGGCAATCCTTCTTTTTCGAATCGTGTCACTGATCTTCTCCACGTGCTTGTATAATTTGTGGTTGTGACGCCTTCTGTACTCGCTGTTTTCTTTGATAGGACCCAGGATTTTCCTCAAAATCTTCCTTTCTTTCGCCTCTAGTTAGCCTACTTTCGATTTTTGCAAAAAATGAAAGTAGACTTATGAGATCAACACAGGGCGAAAAAAGTGTGTCTGTCTGTGTGTGTGTATGTGTGTGTGTGAGTCTGTGTGTGTGTGTGTGTATGTGTGTGTGTGAGTCTGTGTGTGTGTCTGTGTGTGTGTGAGTGTGTGTACTCTGAATGTCTGTCCCACCCTATCAATTCGAACACGGTGAATGCGAATTGAACGAAAATTGGTACAAAGGTAGCACTACCAAAGGACACCTCAGTGTCATGTTTTATATCGCCGCCATCTTGACGGAAACGAAATGGCGGCCACACAAATGTTCAAAGCTTAAATCAAATTACGATTAACCTAATCATCCGATCTCTACCAAATTTTGCAACAACATACCCTTATAGAGGAAGCATCCTTTGACCAAATGAATAGGTCATTAGCCTAATAGTTTGCGGATGGCGGCCATCTTTGTGTGAAAATCACTTACCCCTATTAAATCAAACACGGTGAAACCGAATGGAACAAAATTTGGTACAGGGATACCACTAGCAAAGGGCATCTCAGTGTCATGTTTTATATCGCCGCCATATTGACAGAAACGCAATGGCGGCCACACAAATGTTCAAAGCTTAAGTTAAACTACGACTAACATAACCATCCGATCTCTACCAAACTTTGCAACAACATACCTTCATGGAGGGAGCATCCTTTGACCAATCTAATAGGTTATTAGCCTAATAGTTTGCGGATGGCGGCCATCTTTATGTCAAAATTTATTCCCCCTATTAATTCGAACACGGTGGAACCGAATGGAACGAAATTTGGTACAGAGGTAGCACAACCAAAGGACACCTCAGTGTCATGTTTTATATCGCCGCCATCTTGACTGAAACGTAATGGTGGCCACACGAATGTTCAAAGCTTAAATCAAATTATGATTAACCTAATCATCCGATCTCTACCAAATTTTGCAACTACATACCTTTATGGAGGGAGCATCCTTTGACCAATCTAATAGGTCATCAGCGTAATAGTTTGCGGATGGCGGCCATCTTGGTGTGAAAATCGATTCCCCCTATTAATTCGAACACGGTGCAACCGAATGGAACGAAATTTGGTACAGAGGTAGTACTAACAAAAGGCACCTCAATGTAATGTTTTATATCGCCGCCATCTTGACCGAAACGTAATGGCGGCCACACAAATGTTCAAAGCTTAAATCAAATTACGATTAACCTAATCATCCGATCTCTACCAAAGTTTGCAACAACATACCCTTATAGAGGTAGCATCCTTTGACCAAATGAATAGGTCATTAGCCTAATAGTTTGCGGATGGCGGCTATCTTTGTGTGAAAATCAATTCCCCCTATTAATTCAAACACGGTGAAACCGAATGGAACGAAATTTGGTACAGAGGTAGCACTAGCAAAGGGCACCTCAGTGTCAAGTTTTATATCACCGCTATCTTGACGGAAACGTAATCGTGGCCACCCAAATGTTAAAAGCTAAAATGTAATTACGACCAACCTAATAATCTAGTCTCTACCAAATTTTGCAACACCATATCTTTATGTGGGAAACATATTCTGACCAAACTGCAAGAACATCAGCCCAATAGTTTGCAGATGGTGGCCAAGTATGTGTGCAAATCGATTCCCCCTATCAATTCAAACACGGTTAAACCGAATTGAACGAAATTTGGTACAGAGGTAGCACTAGCAAAGGGCACCTCATATTCATGTTTAATATCCCTATAGCACGTTGTATTTCAACAAGCTACTACAACCAACATTCAATCATACTCCTTGAAAAGGACAAAGAGTTATAACAATACCCATGCATTTAGGAGAAAGTAGGCTATATGTTCTTTACTGAACATCTTGTTTTTCCATTAGACCTTTCTTGTTCATTGTTAGAGTCTCTGCCGCATACAGAGTCTCTGGTCGAATAACAGTGCAGTAATGTCTAATTTTGGCGTTTAAGGATATCGATCTCTTATTGTAGATGTCTTTAGTCAGGTTGTATGCCATTTCCATTTTATTAATTCGTGACACGACGGCTTCTTTCTCTGATAGGTTGGGCTTTATCCATTCACCGAGGTATTTAAACTTTTCTGCCTTCTGAACTTTTCCTAGTCCGACCTCCAGTTCCCAGGGCGCTGATTTTATGTTTGTCATGAATTGTGTCTTCTCAAAGGAGATTTGAAGCCCAGCCTTCAGTGCTTGATTTTTCAATTGGTTAAGTTGTTCTTCTGCCGTATCAATGGAATCTGAAAAGATCACTAGATCATCTGCAAAGGCAAGACAGTCTATTGTAAGATTCATATACTTGTACCCTAGCCTTACCCCATTTTCTACCCTTGAATTTTTCATTTCCTTCCGCCATTCTCGGATGACCTTTTCTAAAACAAAGTTGAAGAGTAGAGGTGAGAGTCCGTCTCCTTGCCTCACTCCTGTCCTGATTTCAAAGGCATCGGACATCTCTCCTCTGAACTTCACTTTGGAGGTGGTGTTGGTCAGGGTTTGCTGGATAATTGATTGTGTCCTGTTATCTAAGCCAAACTCTTCAATGATTTGCAATAGTGTGGTTCGATCAATTGAGTCGTACGCTTTTCTAAAATCAACAAAGGTCACCACGAATTCCCTGTTCCTGAGTTTCAGATATGAAAGGATGGACTTCAGATTCATAATCTGCTCAGCACATGACCGTCCCTTTCTGAAACCCCCTTGGTATTCCCCCAGTTGTGGATCGATTTGTTGTTCCGCCCTATTCTGTAGAGCTTTTGAGAGGATCTTGTAAGTTATTGACAGAAGAGAGATGCCACGGTAATTGTTCACATCGGTTTTCTCCCCTTTCTTATGTAGTGCATGAATTACGGCAGAGGTCTATCCACTTGGGAGTTTTTCGCTCTCCCAGATCTCTTGAATAATTGCAACAAGCTTGTCGATTGCCTTTTCCCCTGCATGTTTCTACAGTTCAGCAATTATCAAATCTTCACCCGGTGCCTTGTTGTCCTTCAGCTCTTGGATTATCTTCGTGATTTCAGCCTTTGTAGGTGGGGACGAATCGGGGTGGATGTTGGGATTTATTTCATAAACGAAAGGGGTCACTGGAGCCTCACAGTTGAGGAGGTTTTCAAAATAACTTGCTAGATGACAATTATCTTTGTCATTGTGAGCCAATTTCCCGTTAGAATCTTTAAACTGTAGACTTGGGGGGTTGTATTTGTTCAGACTGTGCTTGAAGGTTTTATAGAAGTTACGTGTGTTATTTTTCTGGAAGCCTTGCTCAATCTGTACCAACTGTTCCCTATTAAACGTACGTTTCACGCCACGGATGGTTTTTGATGCAGATTTTCTCGCGTTTAGGAAGTTGCCCCTATTTTCTTCATTTTTGTGGCAATTCCATTTCTGCCACGCAACCTGTCTTAGCTGAACTGCTGTATCACATTCATGATCCCACCAAGGATGCTTTCTTGATTATTATTATTATTATTATTATTATTATTATTATTGTATTAATACTATTGTTATTATAGTTAATCACTTGTCCTCCCAGCTTGACTTCACTCACAGACTCTGCGAGGGATCATTCCTCTACCGTCGCAAGAACGGTGTCTGGGAGCTTAACATACTTTGTCAGCAGTTAGGCTACAACTGGGGATGCTGACAGGCCGATCGCCCAGGCGACCGCTAACTTGGGTCTATTTAAGGAAGGTCCAAGGAAAGGATTTTGGAAGTACATTGGCCATGGACCAGTTGAAAGGAACCGTCCTGACATTTGCCTGGTGGTAAAAATGGGAAAGCACTAAAACCATTTTCGGGACAGCCGAGGTGTGATTCGAACCCACGCTCTCCCGATGCTAGCAAGCCACGATCTAGCGCGATAGTGCTATCGGCAACCGTGACGAGTTAATTGAAATCACACAAATACATATCCCGGATGAACTCTATATAATGACTCGGAAAACGTTTTTCAGTCTTCAGTTCGCGTGAACGTTGCACGTCAAGGGATGAGGAGAGTAATCTCTCTAACAGGGTGCTGAGAACTCGTTATTTTGCAGACGCACACAGCCCCAATTGAGCTGACTTACGAGCTCTGTATCGTGCAATATTTTCTTGTTTATGGCACCAGTTAACACGCCCGAACAAAATTGGTACTCTGGTCCTCCTCAAAGTTGGTGATAAAATAAATTGGTAGGTTCAGGTTCAGAACGGCTTACCCTAGTAGTCCCTGGAAAGACACTGAAATAAGTTAACTTGTCCTTAACGAACTTGATGGATGTTATCACCCACAAACGTTCGACAGATTGAACATTCTTAATTAGTGACGGTGGTAAGTAACTGAAACCAACAACCTAAATCAGAGTGTTTGACAGTCTCGAGAAGGAAGGAAGCTTATAGTTTTGCGTGACCACTAATCTCGCGAACATAATCCACATAACCAGCTTTTTTAATCTGGTATCTGAACTACTGAACGTGACTTTTCGCCTAGAAAATTACACACACAAAAACGACGATTCGAACCCGATTCACCTCGGTGGGAAGGAAACAACTTCATGGCCTCTCTAGAATATTGCATTGCCCCATATCTCTAAAAGGCGGCTTCGCTGGCATAGTTGGTAGCATGATGATCTTCTATGCCAAAGATCGCGGGTTCAAACCCAGCCGAAGTAGTCGGATTTTTTAAGAGCATTAAATTCCCTCAGTATGTTTTCCTTCGGAGGGTAAGTAAAGCCGGTGGGCCCATGCCATATATTTATGCCATGTAAAAGAACCTTCCACTAACTACAATTGTGTGAAGCTAAATTTGTAGGTTCAATTTGATTAACGCTCTATTAGTTCCAACGTTCGTCGCCAGGTGCCGGTTGTGGTGGCATCTAGCAGCCAAGTTCACAGCTAGGTGTCGTTGACGATAGCATTTGGTAGCGAAAGTAGGAACAACGGACGAATTGATCGTCCACAGTCCTTACCTCAATTACAGATAACACACACTGATACAGCAGTAGTGGTTTTATGTCGGTTCTACACCTCCACACTCCACATTCTCCACACAAGATGGCGACTGCGCGCAACGACTTACATGGCGCGCTTTTCAAATAAAGCTGGTGAGCATGGCTTAACCTAGCCTATGCTAGTTAAGCTGACGTCATGCGATGCAGGAGTCGCAACTAAACGCTCGGCTACGCTCACCCTTTAGCCTAGTAAGATTTTCGATATGTCACGAACCCATGGTCCGATTTTGGCATGCGACATGTCGTTGGACTTTAGATGACGCCCTCTTTTTGAATGTATTTTTGAAATTTTGACAAATGGCCCAGCAACACTTTTGTTGATAGCTCGTAAACCAATAATTGGATAGTCTAACGAGTCGCCTATTTTCATACGAGCTTTGCCGAAATCTCACGAACGCATAGTCGGGTTTTGATGTGTGACATGTTGTAGGACTCGGAGTGACGCCCTCGTTCCTATGGAGAACGTTTCTCCCCCAAACTAAAAACTACCTCTACTAGAGGGTGAAATAGAATACGAGATAATGTTTGCCCTAGAGACTTTAAATTTATTTTTGTAGTATGTCAATTTTTTTTTGTAAAATTCTCAATTTTGGAAAAATAAAAATTTCAAAATTGGGATTTCCTCTTCTAGAGACTTGAAACTTGGTTTGTGGGTAGAGGGGTAAGGATCTTTCATTGATATCAAACCAACGTTTTTGTAAAATTCCTAATTTTGGAACTATAGCCTATTTTGAAAATTTGTTTTGTTTTGTCCTCGAGACTTGAAATTTGGTATGGAGGTAGAGGGGGTAGGGACCTTTCATTTATATCAAACAGACTTTGTTGTAACATTCCTAATTTTAGAAATATAAAAATTTTAAAATTGGGATTTTTATATTCTTTATTCTAGACTTGAAACTTGGTTTGTGAGTAGAGGGAGTAAAGACTATTGATTGATGTCAAACGAACTTTTTTGTAAAATGGTTAATTTTGAAAATATATCCCCTTTTCTAACAATGTTTTGGAAAATTAAATAATAAAATAAAAAGACCATCTGGCCACGGTGGCCATGCCCTGAAAAAATCCATGGCTATTTCGATGGGACGGCGGGACGTAATACGACGGTTCGTTTTCCGATGTTCGATGGAACAGCGGGACTTGATACGACGATTCGTTTTTCGATGTGACTGACCACTGTGGCCATGCTTGCCAATGCATTCATCGATATTTTAGGAATCATGGATCGCAGAGGCTTATGCGGTGGCCATGCTTGCCAATGCATTCATCGATATTTTAGGAATTATGGATCGCAGAGGCTTATGCGGTGGCCATGCTTGCCAATGCAATCATCAATATTTGGGGCAGATGACCTCGTAGTTCCGCCCCTTAAAACAACAATAACTAACTAACTAACTAACTAATATTTGATGAATCATGGATGGCAGAGACTTATGCGGTGGCCATGCTTGGCAATGCATTCTTCGATATTTGATGAATCATGGATCGCAGAGGCTGATGCGGTGGTTCATTTAAGGGTGTGTGTAGGCTTTTTCAAAACTTAACATGTAAACGGTGATGAGTAACATGACAAATGATAATTCCAGGATCAGATGAAGCGGGCTTTATATAATACAAACAGAACTTGGTTATATGTTGATTGGAGTGAATAGAGAAAACAAACTTGCTGGGGGAGACTAGCAGGATGTGGATGTGACTTGGCAACAGGGCAATGGAAAACAATCTGACAACCATGGTTTGGGGAGCGAAATGCATGTGAACACGTGTGAAACTACATGTAAGCTAACATGTCACATCCTGTTTGATTCGTACGTGACAAAATGCAAGTTGATGTGTAACATGACCTCACGCAGGTATTGACCTTGAACGTTAGCTGTACACGTAAATGATGACAGAATGCTCAAGTGTGTAAATCGCAGAGTCAGTAAAAAGTACCATGCACGTGTAGGAATGTTGTAACCTGCAGTATAGGCTGGTTAAGAGGGTTTGGGTGGGGGTGGGGTTGGGAGGAAAGATATATTTTTTTTAATTTATTTATTTCACTGCTACACTTCGAGCTTAAGAGCTCCTTTACAGTAGCGCCCTACATAAAATAAGGTTAGGGCTTATAAAAATAAAACATTTCACCTACATTCACAATATAAATAACCATAGTCTAACAATTATAGTAACAAAAATATAGTAACAATACAATAATAATAATATTACTAGTGATAATGGAAAAATTATATACAAAAGAGTGAGAGTGCATACAGACTATCAGCCCGAAAAACAAACACCATATACTGTACAAGAAGAGCTATTGAAGTAGACAGGTTGTCAGCTATTGTCCTTGTGTTATAATTGAATTTTAAAAAAGTAATCAAATGTGAGAGGTATACTGCTCCAAGAAGCAAGATGAAAGATGTATTTTGAAAGCTGCAGTGCTTGCAATGTTGACGAACTTATATAAATCGAAGGTGTTGAAGAGGCGTGAGGCGGTGCAAACAAAAGATTTATTGAACTTCAAGGTTCGGTGTATAGGAATCTGGAGTGTTAATTTTGTGTATCTATTTTCTCGATTAGGAACAGATTGCATTGGTGTAAAGGCATTGTAGAGATATAACGGGGTCTTGTTATGTAATATTTTATGTGTCAGAATGGCAACTGATAACTGCCTGCGCTCGTGGAGTTTCAGCCATTTCAGCTGCACGTAGTAAGGTGTGATATGTTCATCTCGCCTTACATCCAGAATGTACCGAACACATGCATTCTGGACTCTTTGTAATTTGATGTTCTGTGTTTCTGGTAAATCATTGTATACAGCAGAGCCATAATCAATGATTGGAAAGATGAGAGTTTGGACGAAGAGCTTACGTATGTTAGGTGGGGTGTAAGAAACAGTCCTTTTCAGGAGATGCATAGTTGATACAACCTTCCTTACCACATTAGACGTATTCTCTGCCCACGACAGTGTTCTATCAAATATCACTCTGAGATTATTGACAGTGTTTCTATATTTAATATTATTATCTAGTGTCTTGATGGTTGGTAGTAAATTAAAATCTACTGAATTTAGAAGTTTTGTATATCCAATGGATATAAGTTGTATTTTAGATATGTTCAAGTTAAGATTATGATTTTGGGCCCATTCACAAAGCCTGTCAATGTCTTCATTAAACAGATTTATACGATCACATGCAGTGTTAGGCGTGAGGTGAAAATAGGCTCGGAGGTCATCAGCGTATATATGAACAGAACTATTTCGGAATTCATTAGAAACATCGTTAATATATAGCGAGAAGCATAGTGGACCTAAGACAGATCCCTGAGGTACTCCACTTTCTACCGATTTCCAGTCTGAGGAGGAGCCATCCGCGAGGACCACTCTCTGTGTACGCATGGAAAGGTAGGATTTGAACCAGGAAAGAGCACTCTGAGAGAAGCCAAAAGATTTCAGCTTTGCAAGAAGTATATTGTGGTTCACGGGGTCAAAAGCCTTACTGAAATCGAAAAGACATAGGATTGTAAGCTGACGCTTGTCCATAGCTGAGCGTATATCATCGCTGACCTTTAACAATGCAGTGGTGGTACTATGACCCTTTTTAAACCCGTATTGGTAAGGATTGAAGATATTAAATTTAGTTAGGTATTCACATACTTGTTCATGAACTATTTTCTCAAGCGCTTTACTAAGGGCACAAAGGATATTTATTGGTCTAAAGTCACTACAGCTAGTGGGGTTTTTATTTTTTGGCACTGGACGTATGTTAGCACACTTCCAAAGAGACGGGTATACTCCACTTTGTAGAGAGAAATTAAATAGATGGATAATTGGGGGTAAAAATACTTCAAGACAGTTAGAAATAAGAGAAATTGGGATGCTATCAGGGCCTCTTGCTTTTATACGAATTGATTTGATGGCTTTCACAATCTGGTGTGGGTAAACATACATAAAGAAAAAATTTTCATGGACAGGGGGAGGGATGGATGTGTATTTCGTGACGGTCTCTGATACTCTTAATACATCACCAATTGAGGCAACATTTGAGTAATGTTCATTTAATTGTGGTGCAGAGACAGGCATCTCAACATCAGTGACTGAACTGGCACCAACTCCCAATGATTTTGCAGTACGCCATCTGGCGGAGGTGGTTTTACAGTCACTGAAGAGGTTGTACATATATTTCACTTTTGTGTTACTGATTGTTTGTTTTGTCTTATTACGCAGAATTCTGTACTCTTCATAGTCAATGGTAAGTTTAGATTTAATAAATGTTCTACGTGCTTTATCACGTTTCTTTAAAAGCGTTTTGATTTCTTTACTGATCCACGGAGCAGAGGTATGTTTTATATCCACTTTCTTTTGCGGTGCATGCATATCATATAGTTCATTTACACAATCATTAAATAGAGTCACCTTCTCATCTATGTCAGTGGATTGGTAGAAATTCTGCCAAGGGAGTAATTCTGCATCCGTTTTAAAATCATTTAAATTAAATTTACTGAAGTCACGTACAAAGATTGATTGTGGTCGAAGTTTCGGGGTAGATAGAGAAAACACTGCGTACAGAAGATCCAGCAGCTGGTTCTTGTCCGTAGTCAACAACGAGGTCATTACAGTTTGAAGAGATAATATCGAGAGAGCTGTCACAAGTAGCTGTTTGAAATGTAGTAACGAATGGTAAACATTCAACATTACAGGAACAGAGCACATCACATACCTGTTCAGTTTCAAAAGCTCCACTACCAAACCGAGCATTAACGTCCCCAACAATAAAAACATATTTATAATCAAGAATGAACCTGTACATGTCATTCAGAAAAATATCTAGGTAGCCAGCTTTCGGTGGACGGTACACACAAGCAAAGATAATTTTAGTTTCGGTAAGAGAGATGTCAAGTATAATGTATTCAGGCCTCTTATTATATTCACCAGGAGACTGACTTAGCACGCTATACTTTATGTTATCCCTAAGGTAAACTGCAACACCACCTCCACCGACGGTTAATCTGTCATTTGTAATGACTTTATAGCCAGTGAGAGAGACAGCAGCATCTGGAATTGAGGGCTTGCAAAAGGACTCACTTACTGCAATTATGTAGAGAGAGCGAGAGAGAGAAAGAAAGAGAGTCGTGTAGCTCATAACACTTTACTCTTAGTTACAAGTCTCTGACCATTTGGAACTTGTGTGTGGACCTGAGCACAGTACATACACAGGGTTATTGGTGGTGTACAACATGAGTGAATAAATAAATAAATAAATAAAAGGCACAAGAGTTCACACAACATGTAATTTATTAATCCAAGTATTAAAGGCTGAGCTCAATCCTAGCCGTTTTACATATAGTTTATTTCCTTTTTGTTTCAAAATTTTTCCACAAGGTAATGTTTTGGAAACGCTGCCTTGCAAAGTTCTTGGAGATAAAACCTGCCTTTTATAGGTTGATGGTTGAGGTCCTCGATTAAATAGTTGACTGGGCTGTTTAGGTTGACTTCACGAATTCGAAATAGTTCGGTCCCCCAATTTGGTGTGTAGACCTTATCAAAGGCAGACTTAAATTTGCTCACACGAACATGGTCTCCGATGTTGAAGAGGTGACATTTAGGGTCTGATGTTTTTATGTGGTTAAACAGTTTATCCAGTCGTGGAATATTTTGGTCATAAGTCGTGGCTTGGTCCCAATCGTTCTGTGCTTGGTGTCATTGTAACGAGACACTAGCTCAGGTAACAAGTCCAACCAGCTATATAAGCCTTGAGCGGTAAACGCTTACCACATATGAGTTTTCAATGTTCGGTAAAACCACTCGACCACACTGGCTTTGAGATTGCTGTACGTGGTGTAATGGTGTATATCCAAAGACTTGAGAAAACTAGAGAAATCCTTGTTGAAAAATTATTTTTCCTGGTCGGTTTGTAACAACTGGGGTTGACATTTGGATTGTTGAATAATATGTAGAAGGGCCTTGGTGACTACTGGGCCAGACTTGTGACGCACAGGTTGAACAAATGCCATTTTGGAATACACATCAATGACTGTCAACATATAGCGTACATAATCGTTAACACTAGCATAGGGGACCATTTCCACCAAATCGGCTTGCCAAAGTTTATCCACACCCCGTGAAATTACCTTGAGTCGCTGATAGTGACGCATAGCTGGGCGATTCAACTCATGAGCAATGCCCATTTTAATGGGTGAGGGCTTAAACAATAGTTTTGGCATTTCGAAGTTCTTGTTCAATTTCTTGAATTTTCCAATCGTGACCGGTGTGGTCAGCTTGATGTGAAGCATGAAACAGCTGTAGCCGCTGGACGAGCTTATTGGGATTATGCCAGTAGGTAACATCCACACTTCAATGGTTTAAAGATCACTCCCGAAGCGGATACTTTACGACGAGCACTTTGACTGATTGGAAACATTTTTGCAATGTTGGTTTTATATTTTTGAGATATATTGGCATTGACTTGTTGATTAGGATCATACTGTTTTTGTGGGCATGGGTGTCCAATAAAATGGATATATATTTGTCAAGGTCTTGTTGCGTATAATCATGGGAAGAGGGGGTCCGAGGAAATAGCAGCTTTAACAGTCCTGGTGTTAATTTATAGTTGATGTATCTAATGACAGCTCTAGTACGAGCAAATTTAATCGCTGAATCACCAATTTTAAAACTATCATCCTTATAGCGCACACCATACGTGGTATCCGTGTTTCCAAAAAATTGATCGGTGAGATACGGTTGTAGTGTTGCTCCATAATGGTTGATTAAAATGTAATTGAGTTGAGCTTTATGTTGAGGCGTGGCCAAGAGTTGTGAAAACGGAGAAGATCTCTAAGGGCAAGGTGTTTCGGCCATGGCCAAGGATTTATTTTTCCTTAAAATCTCTGCAAGGGATGAGTATTTTTTGAGGCGTAAACACTTGATCATTATCATCCTCATCCTCAACCTCGCTAACACTAGTCAATGCGTTCCCCTTCCTCTTCCAGAGGGTCCTCGTGTAGCGTCTGCGTGGCTTGTGAAACAGTGGGTAGCGTTTCACATGGCTTGAAAGAGGGTTTAAGCATGGCTCTTAGCGGCGGTGTTAAATGTTGTTGAATAAACAAAGCATGATCTGCACTTGATCGTTTCAATTGACGAAACTTTTGGCGAATAGTATTTTTTGCTCGAATAATATGCTTTTTCAATGCACTTTCTGCTAACGCCATGTGTCTTGGCAAATGACTTGAGAGGGAATGGGACAGTGTCTTAAATAGTAATAAAATGATCAAACCCTAAGCGATAACGTCCTTGGTTGATTTCACTTTGTTTGTCAATCACCAAACGGGCATGACGTTGAGTGTTCCAGCACTTGGCACACAATTCAGTAAACATTTTAAAGGTCATATCAGGATTCACATGTTCATTATAAATGAGGCGACTATTCCTTTCATCCTGACGAAATAAAACAATGACATTGGCATTGTCACGAATCAGTTGTTTGGACATTTTAGTATACGTTTGTCCAAGATAGAAGCAATCGATATGTTTGTGACGGCCTGTGCTGAAATAGCTTTGAATGATGCTTTGTCGTTCAGTGGATACATCATCGAAAATCATGAGTGAATCAGGCTTTACCTCATCCGGGGCAATAACATTTTCTTGCATGGAAAATGTGAAATAACCCATATTCTCACTTTGTAATCCAGACATGACTTGATCCAGAAACACGTAGAGGGGCTGGTAGAGAGAGTTTGCAAAAATAAAAATATTTTGAAAACGCAGACCATTGGGCGCTGTAATGAGTGTAAGCAAAAGATTGGTCTTTCTACATCCCGAAGGCCCCACAATAATTCAGTGAACGGAGGACGGAAACAGTGAACCATGGTGTTGTTCACGTGGTGTTGGATAGAGATGGGAAACCATGTCCCCCACGGGGATGACTTTTGCTGCTTAATAATCTTCATATCAACTAAAGCTTAGAGAGGCTAGCAGGCAGTCTATATACATGGAACCGAGCCATGTGATAGAAACAGTACACCCCTACTACAGGGTGACGATGGATGTCTTTGGACGCGCGTTGATAGCCAAAGCTAGGTCTGTCCCTATACATGATCCTAAACAAGAAACAGATCCTGCTAATAAACACTATGTGGATAGATCTGTGGTGCCACGCACTAAACAGGGAGATTATGACTTTAAGGGAAAGCGGTTAACCCATGTGAAACATCCACAAATGCCTACGGATGTCACTACAAAAAAAGTATGTGGATAGCAAGGTGCACGAGTTATATGACAAAGTGCCTCAGCTTACTGTGGATGGCTATACGGCTAATCATAACAGTATTATTCACGTGGAAGACCCGTAAGAAGATGACGATGTCTGCACCAAACGCTACCTCACCTACCAAATGAAAAGACTTTATAAATTTGTCCCAACCGTATTTTTAGTGTATCTAATGAATGAAAAACCTGTGACCATTTACCGCTAGTGAATGACAACCTAACGTATGTGCTTGATTCAGGTTTAAGACACTATCGATTGCACTATGATGGAACCATTCACATCAAACAATCCATGCCTAATGAAAACCATTTAAATGTAGATATAAACGGTCATAGGATGTTGGTCCATTATCATCAAATGGTCAATGCAGGGGATGAATTATCCTTTCATCTCATGCTTATATGGGATGAAAAGCAAGCGGGAAAGACCATAAACGATTTCCCACTTTATGTGGAACTTGAATATACAGCCATGAAATAACAACCTTACGGTAGTTGTCACATAAACTTTCTTGTGAAAGGTTGTTGATCATCATCATGGTGAAACAAAGATAAGTGGTGAAAAATACTAAAAAGAAGACCTTGTCATTATCAAAGAATGGGCATAAGGCAATAATGGACAAGCCCTTGCGAAAGAAAAACATAAAAAAGAACGTGTTGACAATAAAGAAAGCCCTTCGAGCAGCACAGAGACGTGTTATTCCAAAACGTCAGCGACATGTTTCAAAACAAGGGCGAGTGATTCCCGTCCCCAAACGAGCGGGATATTTACCTGCTTTATTCGCCGGTCTGGCTGCTCTGGGATCACTATTGGGCGAAGCCAGTGCGGTGGCGAAAATCATTAAAGCTGCACAGCAGGGCAAGCAACTACTAAAAGAAAGTCAGCGACATAATGAAACTATGGAAGCCATTGCTATGGGGGATAAAAACGCCAATTTAAAGCCAGTCTTTTATCAACAAGAATTTAAGATTTTGCCATCCCGAAATTAAAAAATATAATCTCAGCCATAGCAAGACATGCCCTGACTCATCAGCAAGTGGAAAGCTTATGCTAAACAACTAAAGCTTTCATTTCCGAGGTGTGATTAAGCGGAACCAATTCCCCCCACGACCCTGGAAACAGGAATGTGCTGTTCTAAATTTGGATGATCACCGAGGACCAGGAACGCATTATGTAGCCTATGTGAAAGAGGGTTCTACAGTATGGTACTTTGACAGTTTTTGGAATCTGCCCCCGCCCATCGAACTAGTGACCTATTTTGGAAACAGGTCCAAGATATATTAAAATGAGAAACGTGAGCAAACGTTTAACAGCCAAGAGTGCGGAGGTTTGTTTTTAATTTTTTATATAAGACGCAGCATAAGCAAAAACGTCAACAGTATGTCGGTGGAAAGTAAAACGTTTACACTGCATGGACGAGGACCTGAAGTCAGCCTAGACTTTTACCCGAATATCGAATTGAGTTTAAGACCGTATGGTTTGGGACGTATTTCTCTTGAAACGTACAATCGAATATACAACATAGGCTACGTGAAAATGTGAAAAATAAGTTTTACTATGATGATTCTGTGCTTACCCTGAACACTGGTGGATATACGATAGATGATATTTAAGAACACATTTATGTGGTGTTGATCAATGAATATGGTTTAAAGTTATTTCTCGATGGAACGCACAAGTTTGAACTTACAGAAAATACCAACACTCATCGCTACAATATTTTCTCTACGTTTAAGATCGACTTTAAAACACATCCAGATTCCATTGGTCCTTTACTAGGATTTAAACCACGAGTGTTGGAGCCCAACAAAAAACATCAATCAGACAATGAAGTGAAATTGATTGAGGACCATCATGTGTCGGTGACGTGTAATATTATTAGCCAAGTGTACACCAATCAAGAACCATCGCATTCGCTTTATGATTTTATTGTGACATCACCCAATGGCTATATAATTCGTGAAAACCCTCCAGTAGTGCTTTTTCATTCTGTGGCTGTTGACCTATTAGTAATATAACATTAAGACTGATCAATAGAGATCAACAACTCGTTCAACTAGATTCTACCACACCAGTGACTTACAAGTTAGTTCTAAAGCCACTATGAAGTTGGTGTATAAAGCAACAACACTGTCTAGTAATAGCGTTAGTTGTTTGCCACGTGAATACACGTTAGCATCTAAGGACAAGCAGATTTTACAGCATTTGGGTTACCACGTCAGTCCCATGATGAATTCTATCCTAGAGGTAGTGAACCACATCGAGGAGCAACCAGGGGTGGTAAGAATTGATCCCCATTCCTATCAAGCTCAAACACCTGGACTCAATAACAATGATGAAATTCAATGTGTTATCAACAACCGAGATATTTATACCCTACCACATGAAAGTATCATTCAAATTGAAGGTCGGCTCACCAAAGCCGATGGCTCTACACCTACAACATCCAAGTTAGCCAACCAAGATTTTGCCTTTTTGTTCTCTGAGGTGCGCTATGTGATTAACGATATTGTGGTGGATAGCAATCGAAATGTGGGTATTTCAAGTATCATAAAACTATACCCCTCTTATAGTGAGGAAGAAGATAAAACACTTTGCATGGCGGGTTGGTAGCCTGACTCGACCAATGACTGGATGATACACACCGATGGCACCTTTTCAGGATTTTTATCCCTGAACTGATTTTAAGCTTTGCCGAAGATCACCAGCGCATTGTGGTCAACGCAAGGCAAGTGCTTTATCTGGTGAGAGACAGGAGTGATAATAATGCATTCAAGGGAGCTGACAATGCACCCATGGATTCAAAAATTCAACTACAACGCATGCTATGGAAAGTGCCCCATGTGACCCTCGCCGATAGCAAAAAACTGGACACGCTCAAGATTTTGGGAAGAGATATGCCTTTACCCATGGAATTTTGAAGCTGGGCACTCCATGAGTACCCGCTATTGCCCAACACCAACACACACAGTTGGTCTGTAAAAACAGCCCGCTACAGAGAGACCTCTCTACATCATCGTGGGTTTTCAAACGAATCGCAAGTATCAACAAACCAGAGAAGCCACGCAATTTGATCTCCTGCAATTGAGAAATGCACGTCTTTTCCTCAACGGATCTGTGTTTCCCTATGAAGGACAGGATTTGGATTTTTCAAAAAATAAGTTTGGCTCCCTGTACGACTTGTTTCCTAAATTTTTATGGTCGTATTATCAAAAAGAAAACAGCCCCATGCTGTCACCCCAAGCTTTTAAGGCAAGGGCGCCACTGATTGTCTTTGACTGTTCTTACTTGGAAGAAACTGTCAAGCCATCCAATGACATTCGACTAGATTTTGAAACGAATGACAATGTACCAGTCAAACTATGGCCTACTGTTTGATTATTCATCACAAACAAGTCAATTATTATCCACTGTCCAACCAGGTGACGAGTGTATAAATAACAGGCCAACCCACGTCAAATAGCTCAGTCATGCCTTGCTTTAAAGTCTCAAGAGGTGTCACACCCATGAATTTAAAATCTGAGGAACAACGTTTCAAGACCTTTGCGACGTGGCCTATACCTTTCATGAACCCTCAAGACTTGGCGGCCGCTGGTTTCTATTATTTAAAAACAATAGATCAAGTGAAATGTGTATTTTGTTCCATTACCATAGACCAATGGGAAGAGAGTGGTGAACCTATGCAAGAACTTCAGCGCTGGTCACCAGCCTGCCCCTACCTGTGTAGAATGGGTGTGGGTAATACACCTTGCAATTCAAGCTATCCCTCACTAGTGCCTCTAAGTCATGAAAAAAGTTATAATACGTGTGGATCTTATGGCGTCAACGGTGCATCGGTGAGCAGCTCACAGTCAAAACACCCAGTTTAGAAACATTGGGATATCATCGGTGTTATGGACGCTATATACACAAAAGACTGCATTGTTGTATGAGTTGGTACTGTCCCTATCCAAAAATGACAAAAGCATGTCAAACGTCTTATGCCAATAAAATAATGTAATAAAAAATAGATTGTTGTTGTTATTTCTCATGTACCCTGTCATACCCTAACCTCATTTTTAGCCTATTTTCAATTTTGAAAAAATAGGCTTATGAGATCACCTTTTGTCCGTGTGTGTGTGCGTGTGTGTGTGTGTGTGTGTGAGAGAGGTGTGTGTGTGCCCCCCCCTAATAAAATCTAAACGGCTGGAGCGATTTCAATGAAACTCGGTAAGCTCATAGCACTATTCCCGGCGACCTCGACCGTGCCCTTCAAATTTTGTTACGTCTCACCAATCCAACATGGCGGCTGTGCGAAATATTTCACTAGCATTCAATATCTCCGAAACTATTACAGATATCGGCCTGAAATTGTGTACGGTGATAAAGGGCACTACTAGAAGTTCACCTATGAGACTTTAAAAAACCTGGTGACTACAAAACCAACATGGCGGCCAAGCGAATTTGAGACTTTTAAATAGACTTTTCTCGCGATTTAACTATCCAAACATAATGAAACTTGGTACAGCAAATGTTTATACACATTGTAATGCACTGGAGTCTAATTTAGTTCAATTGTTTACATAACCTCAAAATGGCGGCTCTGCGAAATATTTCACTGACATTCTATATCTCCGAAACTATTACAGATATCAACCCTTCAATTTTGTACGGTGTAAAGGGTACTGATACAAGTTTACCTATGTATATTTCATAAACCTGTAAAGTACAAAACGAACATGGCGACCAAGCGAATTTGAAATATTTTAATAGACTTTTCTCGTGATTTAACTCTCTGAGCGCAGTGAAATGTAGTACAGTAAATGATTTTGCACATTGTAATGCACTGCCATCTAATTTAATTCAACTGTTTACATAACCTCAAGATGGCGGCTGTGCGAAATTTTAAAATTAAGTTTTTATTTCTTGTGTCGTAATCATGCGATCGAAGTGAAAGTTTGAATAATGAACCTAGGCAATAATTGTCCTTGAATGGTACATAACTCTATAGCATATACATATAACAATCCTAAATGGCGAGATTCCGAAATATTTAAACGGTTCTCATTATCTATGAATCTTTTACAGCAACCAAACTGAAATTTTTCATGTTCATAAGACTATGAACATATGTTCACCTATAGGACTTTCAGTAACCTGGTGAGCACTAATCCAACATGGCGGCGACGCGAAGTATAAATATTTAAATGGACGTTTCTCGCGAATTAACTATCCGAGTGCCGTGAAACGTTGCACGATAAATGCTTACACAAATGTTGATCCACTGGCATCTAATTTATTTCAATTGTTTGCATAATCACAAGATGGCTGCTGTGCGTAATTTTAAAATCTCGTTTTTTACTTCTTGTGTTCTAATCATGCAATTGAAGTTTGAATACCACACGTACACATTAATCTTAATGTAATAGTACAAAAATAAAAATCCAACCTGGCGACCATCTGAAATATTTAGACGGTCCTCAATGTCTACGAATCTGTTACAGCAATTAAACTGAAATTTTGTATGTTGATAGAGGCTATTAACATGAGCAGGATATATGAAAATAGGCTGTATAGTTCTTCACGGAACTACTTGTTTGTACTAGAATGGGATGTAAGTCAATGTCATGGGTGTGCGTTAGTCATTGATCGTCAGTCGGTGGTCAGTTGGACTTGGTCCAGACAAGTGTGTACATGTTGCGCACACTGATTGTGGATTGCCAAGGGTTTAAAATTGGAGATAACAAATTTATATTTAAAGAAGTGGCCATAATTGATTGTTCCTCCGTAAACAAACCCAGTGGATTGAAAATCATAGGCAACTAGAGTGGAATCAAGAAACCATTTAGGTAGATTTCATTAGAAAGCTAACTATTGCAATGGGTCCCATGTTTCGACTTCCGAAAAATTTCGACATATCTTCGCGTTTCACATCCCCCAGACCCCAAAACCACCGTCATTTCAAAAGTTTATATATAATTTATGAATGTATATATATATATATATATGTTTAGATATCAGTTTCTTGTGGACACGATAACTGCCGTAATTTTGCACCAATCACTTTGAATTTTTAGCCTACTTTTCACATGTTGCAAAAATGAAGGAAAAGTAGACTTATGAGATCGATCCGGGAAAATGTGGTCTGTCTGTCTGTCTGTCTGTCTAGCTGTGTGTGTGTGTGTGTGTGTGTGTGTGTGTGTGTGTGTCCCTATCAACTCCTAAACGGCTGCAGCAATCAAAACCAAATTTAGTATGAGTAGAGATGTGCACCGGAATATCTCACGTCCATATTTGAAAATGATGTCAGTGCTACCAACTGCTGAAAAAACGCACCAGAAATTTGAGCTCCATGTTGGATATCTTGCAAGGTATGCATAGGAACCATTCCAAAATTGGCACACATGTAGATAAGATTATTTCAGTTTAATTTCTAGGAGGCCAACCATGACAGTGTTGCCAAAATAATTTTATGCCTTCTGATATGTCCAATGTTTAAATGCATATAACTTCTACACTATCAATTGGATTTCAACCAAATTTTGTATGTAATATCTGTACATAAACAGATATGACTGAGCGTATTCTCAAGAGCCACCAGGGCTGCCAACTGTTAATAATTGCTCTCTTTATTTATTTTTATCCAAATACCAATATATCAGAAAGTATGCAAGCCAACAGCTTTAAACTATGCACACGTATATTCTGACATTTTAGATTATTTGGAGTAACTTATATACGTCAGTTCTACCAACATGATTATAAGCCTGCTGATAGTACCAATTTTTAAATACATGTAACTTCTATACTATCAGTTGGATTTCAACCAAATTTCGTATGTGCTATGTGTACCATAACAGATATGACTATAAGTATTGTTAAGAGCAATCAGGGCTGCCAACTGTTAATAAATGCTGTCTATATTTTTTTTTACCCCTAATATCAATATATCAGAAAGTATGCAAGCCAACAGCTCTATACTTTGCACACGTATAGCACCTGACATTCTAGACTAATTTGGAGTAATTAATACAAGGCAGTGCTGCCAACATGATTCTATGCCTGCTGATATGTCCAATTTTAAAATACATGTAACTTCTATACTAACAAATGGATTTCATCCAAAATTGGCACAACAAAATATCATAATATTTCAGATTCATTCTGACCAGCACACGCATGACATTGTTGGCAACATGCTTTTACGCGTGCTGATAGAACCAGTGTCTAACTGCATGTAACGTCCATTGGACTTCAACCAAATTTTGTATTCTGTACCTTAAGAGATGGAACTAAGAATATATTCAGTCACCAGGGCTGCCAACTGTAGTGCTCTATTAGGCTACATTATACCAGGTATATTTTGAACTAATTAGATATTTCGATATTACCAACTTAATTTCGTCATTATTCTAGATAGGTTCATATTCTGTAGGACAATCATTGGCATGAAAAGTAGGCTGTATAGTTCTTCACGGAACTTCTTGTTTTACATAATATGTATCCCCTTGAAATCTCGGTCGAGTTCGTTATTGGGCTAAATCGGTCAAAGGGGGAGAATATGGGAGGCTTTTTTCGAAAAATTGAAATATCGCTATAACTCTCTTAATATCTGAAATATTGAATCCATTCGAAGTTCATACTATGTGTCGGATAAGACCCTAAAATTTATGTCTGAAAAGTTTTTTTATAGCACCAACCATTGACCAAAGGGGTGGGAAAAAGTGGGTTTTTCGGAAAAAATTAATCATATCTCTGTTAATAGGCACAATATCAAAACCGTACGAAATGGACAATATTCCTCCAATAATTACCTAAAACTTTTGTCTGAAAGAATTTTCGATATGACCCACCATTACGCCACGGGGTGAGCAAAATGATTTAAATTATAAGAAAATGCCAAGTGCCAAGAGAGGTTGCTATGACAACTTTTAGGTAGATTTCATTAGAAAGCTAACTATTGCAAGGGGTACCATGTTTCGACTTCCGGAAATTTTGACATATCTTCGTGTTTCACATCCACCAGACCCCAAAACCACCGTCAGTTCAAAAGTTTATATATAATTTATGTATATATGTATATATATATATATATATATATATATATCAGTTTCTTGTGGACACGATAACTGCCGTAATTTTGCACCAATCACTTTGAATTTTTTACATAATATGTATCCGTATAAAATCTCGGTCGAGTTCGTTAATGGGCAAAATCGGTCGAAGAGAGTGAAAATGGGGGGCTTTTTTTTCGAAAAAGTGAAATTTCGCTATAACTCTCTTAATACGTGAAATATCGAATCCATTCAAAGTTCATAATATGTGTCGGATAAGTGCCAAAAATTTATGTCAAATAAGTTTTATGATAGCACCAACCATTGACCAAAGGGGTGGAAAAAAGTGGGTTTTTCGGGAAACATTATTCATATCTCTCTTAATAGGCACAATATCAAAACCGTACAGAATGGAAAATATTCCCCTAATAATTACCTAAAACTTTTGTCTGAAAGAATTTTTGATATGACCCACCATTACGCCAAGGGATGAGAAAAATGATTTCGGAATTTTAAAAAATGCCAAGTGCCATCAGAGGTTACCATAACAACGCTTTTAAATTGATAAGGGATGATCTATCAGAGGTTGCCAAGACAACGCCATTGACGAGATCACATTCATTTTTAGCCTACTTTTCACACTTTTCAGAAATGAGGAAAAGTAGACTTATAAGATATATCCGGGAAAATGTGTCTGTCCTTCTGTCTGTATGTCTGTCTGTCTGTCCTTCTGTCTGGCTGGCTGTGTGTGTGGGTGTCCCCCCTATCAACTCCTAAACGGCTGCAGCAATCGAAACCAAATTTAGTATGAGTAAAGATGTATACCGGAATATCTCAGGCCCATATTTGAAAAAGATGCCAGTGCTACCAACTGCTAAAAAAACGCACTAGAAATTTGAGCTCCATGTTTGATATCTTGGAAGGAATACATGGGAGCTATTCTAAAATTGGCACACTTGTAGATAATACTATTTCAGTTTAATTTCCAGGTGGCCATTCATGACAGCGTTGCCAAAATAATTTTAAGCCTTCTGATAAGTCCAATTTTTAAATGCATATAACTTCTACACTATCAATTGGATTTCAACCAAATTGTGTATGTAATATGTGTACATAAACATATATGACTGAGTGTATTCTTCAGAGCCACCAGAGCTGCCAACTGTTAATAATTGCTCTCTATTTTGTATCCAAATACACACATCAAAAAAAGTTTTGCATCACCTGGGTTCCAAGAGTTCCGGAACCGTTAAATACAAAGGGAATAGAGATCAACACAAACAACATTTCAGCTCGTTTTATTGCTCATGAGACCCACACATTGCATGTTGTACCATCATACAGCTAGACTTTCAGCATTTGTGGTCCAGATTGCAGTACACACCACTACCTCTAATACCCAGTAGCCCGTCCTCTTGCATTGATGCATGCCTGTATTCACCGTGGCATACTATCCACAAGTTCATCAAGACACTGTTGGTCCAAATTGTCCCACTCCTCAACGACAATTCGGCGTAAATCTCTCAGAGTGGTTGGTGGGTCAAGACGTTCATAAACAGCCCTTTTCAACATATCCCAGGCATGTTCGATAGGGTTCATGTCTGGCGAACATGCTGGCCACTGTAGTCGAGCGATGTCGTTATCTTGAAGGAACGCATTCACAAGATGTGCACGATGAGGTCGAGAATTGTCGTCCATGAAGACAAATGCCTCTCCAATATTCTGCCGATATGGTTGCACTATGGGTCGGAGGATGTCATTCAGGTATCGTAAAGCCGTTTCGGAGCCTTCCATGACCACCAGTGGCGTACGTCGGCCCCACATAATGCCACCCCAAAACATCAGGGAACCACCACCTTGCTGCACTCGCTGGACAGTGTGTCTAAGACGTTCAGCCTGACCAGGGTGCCTCCAAACACGTCTCCGACGATTGTCTGGTTGAAGGCATATGCGACACTCATCGGTGAAGAGAACGTGATGCCAATTCCGTGGGGTCCATTCAGCATGTTGTTGGGCCCATCTGTACCGCGCTGCATGGTGTCGGGGTTGCAAAGCTGGACCTCGCCATGGACGTCGGGAGTGAAGTTGCGCATCATGCAGCCTATTGCGCACAGTTTGAGTTGAAACACGACGTCCTGTGGCTGAACGAAACGCATTATTCAACATGGTGGCATTGCTATCAGGGTTCCTCCGAGCGGCAATCCGTAAGTAGCGGTCATCCACTACAGTAGTAGCCCTTGGGCGGCCTGAGCGAGGCCTGTCATCGACAGTTCCTGTATCTCGGTACCTCCTCCATGTCCGAACAACATCGCTTTGGTTCACTCTGAGACGCCTGGAAACTTCCCTTGTTGAGAGCCCTTCTTGACACAAAGTAACAATGCGGACGCGATCGAACTGCGGTATTGACCTTCTAGGCATGGTAGAACTACAGACAACATGAGCAGCGTACCTTCGTCCTGGTGGAATGACTGGAACTGATCGGCTGTCGTACCCCCTCCGCCTAATAGGCCCTGCTCATGCATGGTTGTTTACATCTTTGAGCAGTTTTAGTGACATCTATGAACAGTCAAAGGGACTGTATCTTGGATACAATATACACAGTCAACGTCTATATGCCGGAGATCTGGGAACCGAGGTGATGCAAAACTTTTTTTGATGTGTGTATATCAGAAAGTATGCAAGCCGACAGCTTTAAACTATGCACACGTAAATTACCCTACATTTAACATTAATTTGGAGTAACTTATATACGTCAGTTCTACCAACATGATTCTAGGCCTGTTGATAGGACCAATTTTTAAATACGTGTAACTTCTATACCAACAAATGGATTTCATCCAAAATTGGCACAAAAATATATAATATTTCAGATTATTTCTGACCAGCACTCGCATGACATTGTTGCCAACATGCTTTTACGTGTACTAATAGATCGAATGTCTAAATCCATGTAACGTCCTTTGGACTTCAACCACATTTTGTATTCTGTACCTTAGGAGATGGAAGTAAGAATACATTCAGTCACCAGAGCTGCCAACTGTATTGCTCTATTAGGCTACATTATGCCTAGTATACCTTATTTCGAACTAATTAAGACATTTCGATATTACCCACTTAATTTCGTCATTATTCTAGATAGGTTCATATACTGTAGATTAATCTATGGCATGAATCTTAATTTTAAGAAAAGTAGGCTCTTTAGTTCGTCACGGAACTTCTTGTTCCATCTGACTATGAGGGAAGCGGCTAACTGGTAGCAAGCTGAACTTCGATGCCCAAGGTGCTGGTTCAAAGCCGGACAAAGTCGCCGGATTTTCTAAGAGCGCTAAAAATCCGTCAGCATGCTTTCCTTCGGAGGGGAAGTTACAACGTTCGTTGCAAGTTGCTGGTTGCGGTGGCATCTAGCAGCCAAGTTAACTGCTAGGTGTCGTTGACGTTAGTATTTGGTACAAAATTAGGTACTACTACTTAAAATTGACCGTCTGCAGACCTTACCTGAATTACAGACTAATACAGTCATCACAAATAACACCGTTTTTCAGACAGATTCTACACACACCCAATGTACACGGGGTTACATGACCACCTTGTCGCAGCCCCTAAACTGAGGAACCAACCAACATCTTTGCGGGAGATACAATTTTGCGTGAAGAAGAAACAGACTGTTAGATAGTTTACACATTAGTTCCAAACCTTGCATAAGGACAGTGTGATCACAAGTATAAAAATTAACCCCAAATGACAAGAAGGTTACCAGCCCCATAAGACAGTAAAATGTTAAAAGTATGCATAGAAAGACGAAAAAATGTTAACTAACCTCCAATTGTAAAATACTTTCTCGCAATAAATGAGGTCTGATCCTCCTACGAAAACCTGCATATTTTGCCTATTATAGCCTATCCCCTAGTTTGCCCTGTGCAATCTACCTCCGCCTTCCGGCGTGCCGAGAGGAATTTTCCTTTTAATTGATAAGGGATGAGCCATCAACAGTTGCTATGACAACGCCACTGCATGTGATCACAGTCAGTTTTCATATGTCTGTGGGAAGCGATTTCGGTATCGGAACTGGTAGCATGCTGAACTTCTATACCCAAGGTCGCGGGTTCAAACCCGGCTGAAGTCGTCGGATTTACAAAGAGCGCTAAAAAACCCTGAGTATGCTTTCCTTCGGAGGGGAAGTTCCAACGATCGTTGCGAGTTGATTGTTCCGGTGGCATCTAGTAGCCAAGTTCACAGCTAGGTGTCGTTGATGGTTGTATTTTTAATTATGTAGCCTATTTTAGGTAGATTTCATCAGAAAGCTAACTATTGCAATGGGTGCCATGTTTCGACTTCCGGAAAATTTCGACATATCTTCGCGTTTCACATCCCCCAGACCCCCAAACCACCGTCAGTTCAAAAGTTTATATATATATGTGTGTATATATATGCATATATATCAGTTTCATGTGGACACGATAACTGCCGTAATTTTGCACCAATCACTTTGAATATTTTACATAATATGTAACCCCTTAAAATATCGGTCGAGTTCGTTAATGGGCAAAATCGGTTGAAGCGGGTGAAAATGGGGGGGGGCTTTTTTTTTCGAAAAAGTGAAATATCGCTATAACTCTCTTAATACGTGAAATATCGAATCCATTCAAAGTATCGGATAAGTGCCAAAAATTTATGTTTGAAAAGTTTTTGATGGCACCAAACATTGACCAAAGGGGTGGAAAAAGTTGTTTTTCGGGAAACATTAATCATATCTCTCTTAATAGGCACAATATCAAAACCGTACAAAATGGAAAATATTCCCCTAATAATTACCTAAAACTTTGTCTGAAAGAATTTTTGATCTGACCTACCATTACGCCAAGGGATGAGAAAAATTATTTCGGAATTAAAGAACATGCCAAGTGCCATCAGAGGTTACCATGACAACGCTTCTAAATTGATGAGGGATGAGCTATCAGAGGTTGCCAAGACAACGCCATTGCACGAGATCACATTCATTTTTCCATCTGACTGTGGGAAGCGGCTAACTGGTAGCATGCTGATATATGCCCAAGGTCGCTGGTTCAAAGCCGGCCAAAGTCGTCGGATTTTCTAAGAGCGCTATAAATCCCTCAGCATGCTTTCCTTTGGAGGGGAAGTTCCAACGTTCGTTGCAAGTTGCTGGTTGCGGTGGCATCTAGTAGCCAAGTTCACAGCTAGGTGTCGTTGACGTTAGTATATGGTACAAAATTAGGAACTACTACTTAAAATTGACCGTCTGCTGACCTTACCTGAATTACAGACTAATACAGTCATCACAATTAACACCGTTTATCAGATTCTACACACACCTAATGTACACGGGGTTACATGACCACGTTGTCGCAGCCCCTAAACTGAGTAACCAACAAAAATCTCTGCGGGGGATAAAATTTTGCGTGAAGAAGTAACAGACTGTCAGATAGTTACACATCAGTTCCAAACCTTGCATAAGGACAGTGTGATTACAAGTATAAAAATGAACCCCAAGTGACAAGAAGGTTACCATCCCCATAAGATAAAATTATGCATACAAAAACGAAAAAAAAGTTAATTAACCTCTAAATGTAAAATACTTTCTTGCAATCAATGAGGTCTGATCCTCCTACGAAAACCTGCATATTTTGCCTATTATAGCCTATCCCCTAATTTGCCCGGTGAAATCTACCTCCGCCTTCCGGCGTGCCGAGAGGAATTTTTGTATAAGCACCTGGACATGGTAATGAAAGCCCACTTGTACTCAGCCAATGTGGTATTTGTAAAAGGTAAAGAAAAACGCAATGGCTACAAGAATTTTTGGCGCCTTACTGTCAATGTATTGATGTGATGGACTTGGAGTGCCCCTCGCTGCAAACACTTATGGAGAGCTGTCCGTGTGGCAACATTACCCATACAGCCCTAGCCCATGTGTGGCAATCGTTTCATTGGCTAACCACCAATGCCTGCTGGGAGTTGTTAAATAAAATTAAAACTCTAGGTTTACCTGTGAATGACACCAGTGAAATTTCTACAAGTGACGTGTAAACATCTACATTATACCATGGGGAGAGGAGATGCTACCGATAAATCGATTGGGAAGTTCTTTGTGTGCAAAAAGAAACAAGACAGTTTTACCAAAGAGTAATTATTGGCGCTCCCCAAGTCATTCATTCATTATGTGACAGCGAGCGCAGTGAAAGAAATCTGGCAACATGTGCCAAAATCATGGACTCAAGACCCTGTGCTAAGTGAATTGCAACCCTGTACGGATTACGATCACCATAAGCAAGTGGCCATGGCAAAAATACCCTCTATGCGACAGTGTGCAACTTGCCAGCTGGTCAAACTTTATCACGGTCATAAAAGTCCGTGTAAAGACTTTGTGTCATCATTCCACGGGTGTGATGGCAAGAAAAAGCAACAAAAACAACAACAAACTTCATCCACAGAGGAAGAGGAAGATCAAACCTTTTCACCATCGATGGAAAAGGATATGCCAGACCTGTACTGGCAATGGCGTGATTGACAAAGTCATTCACTACACATCTTTTGAAATTCATCTTCCTGGTTATCGATTTTCTGGTCCTGGAACTCATCTTGAAAAACGTTTGCAGCGTGGTGATGTGCCCATTAATCTTTTAGATCAAGCATGCAAAGAACATGACCTTTCTTATCGCCATAGTCATCCTGATTTAAGACATGTGGCAGATAAAATGTTGTTGAAAAAAGCTAAACAACACTTGACATCCTGTGACGCCTTGGTGAGAGAGAGCTTTGCAGCCCTGATTGTAATGAGTGCTATGAATGGAAAGTTAATGATCTATGGACATGAACATTGAAAACGAATGAGGAATTGATATTTCTTTTGTATACTTTTTTGTTGTAAAGCGCTATTGGCTATGAAATAAAAACAAGATTTTACCAGAGCATTATTCTTTTTAATTTAAAAAATAATGATAGTCGTTTGTTCCTTTTTTTTCACATTTCACACATTGCCATTTGTCAATTTTTCATGTACACTTTTTGAAATGTTAGTTTTAAGTTGCTTTGTTTTTCGATTTCATGATATGGAAACATGGATTTTCCATTTTGTTGTTTACACATTTGTCAATTTCCACTTGACAATTTAAAGTTTTTGAAATTTGTCGGTATGGAAACATGAATTTTTGCATTGTGTTGTTCACACTTTTTTTTCATTTTGTGTATGATGAAAGATGTTATTTCCAAAACAAGATTTTTCATTTTACTTTTTTATGATATTAATGTAAGTGCTGAACCATGAAAGCGATGCATGATACTTTCAAACATGTTACTTCGCATTACACACATCAACTGCATCGCGCTCCAAAACCTCAGCTGTTGGCTAGTAGTAGCCAGGTGATGAAACAAAAAACAGTATCATCTTGTTCATCCTTTACAAAAAATCCAACATTTCTCTTCTTATTATTCATCGTCAGGCTCTGTAGCTAACTGGTTAATGCGCTAGGCTTTGGTCTAAAGTGCCACGGGTTCGATCCCCCGCCGAGGCATTATTAAATTTTCATCTCCTGCGATTCATTCTGTTGACTCAAAGACTGGGTGTATGTCACATCTTCATCATCCACATTACATTCTAATAATGTTCAAACCAAAATTCTAAGGTTCAGGGTTTCCATTCTGACTATGGTTCTCAGCCGATCCAATACATTAAATAAATAACTACAAAATCCTGTCATCAAAATAAGCTATCAACCTAAGACATTAACCTAAGCCACTAAAATAAGTCATTACCAATAGGGTGTTAACATAAACCACCAACATAAGTCACCAACATAAGTCACCAACATAAGTCACCAACATAAGCCACCAACATAAGCCACCAACATAAGCCATCAACATAAGCCACCAACATAAGCAATCAACATAAGCCACCAACATAGGCCACCAACATAAGTTATCAACATAAGCCATCAACAAAAGTCAACATAAGCCACCAACATAAACCACCACCATAAGGCACCAACATAAGCCATCAACATATGCCACCAACAAAAGTTATCAACATAAGCCACCAACATAGGCCACCAACATAAACCACCAACATAAGCCACCAACATAAGCCACCAACATAAGCCGTCAACATAAGCCACCAACATAAGCCATCAACATAAGCCATCAACATAAGCCACCAACATAAGTTATCAACATAAGTTATCAACATAAGTCACCAATATAAGCCACCAACATAAGCCACCAACATAAGCCACCAACATAAGCCACCAACATAAGCCATCAGTCCCAGGAGAGTGTGACAGGCTTCAGCAGCCAGCACAGTTTCATATCCTTGCCGCTAAATGGAGACTTCATTCATTCCATTCCCTGACCAGCTCGATCACAATCGATTCACAATATCAAAGATTGGAAAACGAATCATCGTATCACGTTCCGCCGTTCAATCAAAATATCGATTGTTCTATTGAAATATCGTCACCGTGGCCAGATCGCATCACATAAACCTCTGCGATCCATGGTTCATGAAATAGCGATTCATGCATTTGCAAGCATGGCCACCGTAAGTAGCCACCGATATCATTCATTCATAGTTAACTGGTTAGCGTGCTAGACTTTGGCACACAGTATCTCGGGTTCAATTGCCTGCCATCGTATAAGCCTCTGCGATTCATGATTCATCAAATATCGATGAATGCATTGGCAAGCATGGCCACCGCTTAAGCCTCTAATATTGATGAATGCATTGGCAAGCATGGCCACCGCATAAGCCTCTGCGATCCATGATTCCTAATATATCGATGAATGCATTGGCAAGCATGGCCACCGTGGTCAGTCACATCGAATAACGAATCGTCGTATCACGTCCCGCTGTTCCATCGAACATCGGAAAACGAACCGTCGTATTACGTCCCGCCGTCTCATCGAAATAGCCATGGATTTTTTCAGGGCATGGAAACCGTGGCTGTATGGTCTTTTTATTTTATGTTTTTATTTTTCCAAAACATTGTTAGAAAAGGGGTTATATTTTCAAAATTAGCCATTTTACACAAAAAAGATTGGTTTGACATCAATCAATAGTCTTTACCCCCTCTGCCCACAAACCAAGTTTCAAGTCTCTAGAATAAAAACTAGAAAAAAATATTACAATTTTTATATTTCAACAAGTAGTTCCGTGAAGTACTATACAGCCTATTTTCATATATCCTACTTATGTTAACTGCCACTATGAACAAACAAAAATTCAGTTTGTTTGCTGTAATAGATTCGTAGATATTGAGAACCGACTAAATATTTCGGATGGTCACCATGTAGGATTGTTAAATGTATAGGCCATAGAGTCATGTACCATTAAAGGAAAATTATTGCGTAGGTTCATTATTCAAACTTTAACTTCGATCGCATGATTACGACACATGAAATAAAAACTTAATTTTAAAATTCGCACAGCCGCCATTTTGAGGTTATGTAAACAATTGAACTAAATTGGATACCAGTGCATTACAATGTGTATAAACATTTTCTGTACCAGATTTCATTGCGTTTGGAACATTAAATCGCGAGAAAGGTCTATTAAAAATTTTTATTCGCTTGGCCGCCATGTTCGTTTTGTAGTTAACCGGTTTTTGAAAGTCTTATAGATGAACTTCCAGTAGTGCCCTTTATCTCCGTAACAAATTTCAGGGTGATACCGGTAAAATATTTCGCACATCCGCCATCTCGTGGTTATGTAAACAATTGAACGAAATTTGATGTTGGTGCATTACAATGTATAAACATATACTATACCAAGTTTTATTGCGTTTGGTTGGTTAAATCGCGAGAAACGTCTATTTAAAAGTCGCAAATTCGCGTGGCCGCCATGTTGGCTTTGCAGTTACCAGTTTTTCAAAAGTCACATAGGTGAACTTCTAGTAGTTCCCTTTATCACCGTAAAAAATTCCAGGGTGATATCGGGAATAGTTTCGGAGATATTGAATGCTGGTGAAATATTTCGCACAGCCGCTATGTTGGATTGGTGGGACGTAACAAAATTTGAAGGGCACGGTCGGGGTCGCCCGGAGTAGTGCTATAAACTTACCGAGTGTCATTGAAATCGCTCCAGCCGTATAGAAGTTATTAAGGGGACACACACACACACCCCTCACACACACACACACACACACACACACACACACACACGGACAAAAGGTGATCTCATAAGCCATTTTTTTTTCAAAAATGAAAATAGGCTAAAAATTAGGAATTTTACAAAAATGTCTGTTTGACATAAATGAAAGGTTCATTATTCAAACTCCATACAAAATTTCAAGTCTCTAAGACAAAACAAAACAAATTTTCAAAATGGGCTATAGTTCCAAAATTAGGAATTTTACAAAAACGTTGGTTTGACATCTATGAAAGATCCTTATCCCTCTACCCAAAAACCAAGTTTCAAGTCTCTAGAATAAAAGATAAGAAATTCCCAATTTGAAAGTTTTATATTTCCAAAATTAGGAATTTTACAAAAAAGGTTATTTGACATTAATGAAAGGTACCTACCCCTCTACCACAAAAATAAATTTAAAGTCTCTAGGATAAACATTATCTCATATTACTAATTCACCCTCTAGTAGAGGTAGTTTTTAGTTTGGGGGGAAAAACGTTCTCCATAGGAACGAGGGCGTCACCCCGAGTCCTACAACACGTCACACATCAATACCCGACCATGTGTTTGTGAGATATCGGCAACGTGTATGATAACAGGCGACTCGTTAGACTATCTAATTATTGGTTCGCGAGCTATCAACAAAAGTGTTGTTAGGCCCTTTGTCAAATTTTCAAAAATACCTTCAAAAAGGGGGCGTCACCTCAAGTCCAACGACATGTCGCATGCCAGAATCGGACCATGGGTACGTGACATATCGTAAATCTTACTAGGCTAAAGGGTCAGCGTAGCCGAGCGTTCAGTTACGACTCCTGCATCGCATGACGTCAGCTTAACTAGCATAGGCTAGGTTAAGCCATGCTCACCAGCTTAATTTGAAAAGCGCGCCATGTAAGTCGTTGTGCGCGGTCGCAATCTTGTGTGGAGAATGTGGAGTGTGGAGGGTGTAGAACCGAAAAAAGCCTCTACTTACAGCCATCACAATTAACTCCGGTTATCAGACAGATTCTACACACACCCAAAGTACACGGGGATACATGACCGCAGTACTTTCGCTGCTCGAGGCTCCGTCCGTCGCAGATGATCCTCACAGAGAACCGCGACCGAAGGTACTCGAAGTGGCCAATGCAACTCAAATATATTCGCTAGTGATCTGAGCAGTGAATCGTCTTCAGTTGTTGGAGCAAAAAGCGCAGGCAGTTGAAATGCAATAAGCATATAAATACTGCCTAAACAAATCGCATTAAGTGGCCTCAACGCATCAGAACTGATACAACAATTTCGTATTATTCAATCTCGAATGGATCACTAATTCTCGTCAAAATGTCTGTATCCACAAATTCGAATGTACAATGGGGATTACTCATAATTAGTCTACTTTTCACATTTTCGAAAAATGAGGAATAAGTAGACTTAAGGAGATCAATCCGGGCGAATATGTGTCTGTGTGTGCATGTGTGTGTGTGTGTGTGTGTGTGTGTGTGTGTGTGTGTGTGTGTGTGTGTGTGAGTGCGTGCGTGCGTGTCTATCAACTGCTCAACGGTTGAAGCTATAGTGATCAAATTTGGAAAACCTGAATATCTCACGACCATATTTGAAATCTGATAAAATATCGTAATTAGCCTATCTTCAATTTTGAAAAAATAGGCTTATGAGATCACCTTTTGTCCGTGTGTGTGTGTGTGCGTATGTGTGTGTGTGTGTCCTAATAACTTCTAAACGGAGGGAGCGATTTAAATGAAACTCGGAAAGTTCATAGCACTATTCCGGACGACCCAGACCCTGCCCTTCAAATTTTCTTACGTCTCACCAATCCAACATGGCGGCTGTGCGAAATATTTCACCAGCATTCAATATCTCCGAAACTATTACCGATATTACCCTGGAATTTTTTACAGTGATAAAGGGAACTAATAGAAGTTCACCTATGTGACTTTTGAAAAAATGGTAACTACAAAACCAACATGGCGGCCACATGAATTTGCGACTTTTAAATAGACGTTTCTCGCCATTTAACCAACCAAACGCAATAAAACTTTGTACAGTATATGTTTGTACACATTGTAATGCACCGACATCTAACTTGATTCAATTGTTCACATAACCACAAGATGGCAGATGTGCGAAATATTTCACCGGCAATCTATATCTCTGAAACTATTAGCGGTATCACCCTGAAATTTAGTACGGAGATAAAGGGCACTACTGGAAGTTCATCTATCAGACTTTCAAAAACCGGTTAACTACAAAACAAACATGGCGACCAAGCGAATTTGAAAATTTTAAATAGACCTTTCTCGCTATTTAATGTTTCAACTGCAATGAAATCTGGTACAGGACATGCTTATACACATTGTAATACACTGGTATCTAATTTAGTTCAATTGTTTACAAAACCTCAAGATGGCGGCTTTGCGAATTTTAAAATTAAGTTTTTATTTCTTGTGTCGTAATCATGCGATCGACGTGAAAGTTTGAATAATGAACCTACGCAATAATTTTCCTTTAATGGTACTGCCCCCGTAAAATGAATTATAAGGGATGAAACTGGGAATAATACATTTTTTTCGAAGCCCATGATAAAATTTAACCAAGGAATATGATGGCTCGAAATTGACAGAAACCAGTCGTGAGGCGACGTTGAGCAGGAGGGAAATTCCTTCACGTGATTGTATTGCGCAATGGAAGTTTCCAGAAGCTTAGAATCGACCTAGCAACAGCGAATATTCCCCGGAATTGATTAAATATTGTTATAAATTATCCGATTCGATATGAGCTTACAGCCAATAGGAAGAAGTTTTAGAGAAGACGGGAGTTCCAGCAACTAAATTTTTATGGATATTTAAATCATTTAAGCCCCTAGAGAGTGATTTTATTTAATGGAAAAGAGAAGAATATGATAATAAAATATTGGAAATATTTTATAAGTCGATAGCAGGTCGCTATTGGAAGGAATAAGCGATTTCCTAGAGCCCGCGCGAATTTGAGAGGGAACTCAAAAAGGCGGCGAGAATCGGTAGACTTGGAGGGGAGACAAGTAGCATCGAAGCTCTTGTGTATCTGAATGTCCGAGAGGTCAGACGTGTGCTATTGGAAGAGAGAGGAGTTCCGAGTGTTTCACCGAGCGTGTAGAAGGTGACTCGTGGAGACAAGGCATTAGCGAGGGTCGAGTTAGGAGATTACCGCGCCTTGAAACTAAGTGAAGTTGCGAGGGACTTTTATGCCGCAATCACTTCAGTCTGATCCATTTTAGAGACATTATTTCAACTACAGATTGTAGCTTGCTATCAGATATTGTATATTACGAACTGTCAGAAGTTTGAGAGTAATATTTCAGCAATTATAAGCAATTTTGTGAAGCGCGAGAAAAGTGTTCCCTTCCAGCGCGATAAGACACTTTGTCCGAGCGACTACAGCGCATGCAACAGCCACAAGCGAGTACGGGTGTATGTTAGCATCGCTATTGTGGAAATGTATTACAACACTTAGGATGGAGATGTATTCCATAGTGAAGAACAATTTTCAGTCTACTATTATGAAGATTATGATGGACTAAATTATTATGTGCGCCAGGAGTATAAGCAGATAGAAGCAATATAGTCAGCGATGGAGCTTCGTTAGAGGAGACTGTTCGTGAATGTCTACTTAGTGAGCGATCATGAGACTTGATGCACAACTCTATTCTAGTGCATTCTCGTCAAACATGAGCTCAACATTAATATCAGCGACTACAGAACGATGTTCATATTCCATCTACATGAATGTTCGTTATGCAAGTGAGGTCCATGACTTTCTTTTCCAATGCCTTTCGAAGTGGAAAGCAGAACTTTCGACGCTACTCACTGTTATAATGAGACTGTGCTGTGACGGAGAGAGAAGAAACATCAAGATTATCAAGAGGTCCAGGGTTATCCCGGTCACAAGGAAGATGATGATTGGAGGCCCGCAGTTCGATCCCGGTCGGAGCTTGCTGTTTTCCAGTAGGGGAATTCGTTCCTTTCCTGAGGTCACGAGTTTTTGGAGACGAGCTAGGATCCAGCCCAGATCTTTGGGAGATCTAACACCGAGTATTTTGTTATACTCTATCTTGATCTTCTAGACTTCGAGACCAGGTAGCAGTGTTCACTAATCTTGTAGTTAGAGCTTGTAGTGACATTTTCTGAGCAAATCCTTTATGCATATTTCGACACAATATTTATGTACTCCATGTATAGCATTTTTATTCTTCGAAATGTATTGTAGTGATCGTCTTGCGACGCTTTCAGCTTCGTTTGTTAGGAATCCAGTTTCTGAACTGAGATTATTTTACTTGTTCGAGGAACAAGCCTTTGTCATTTCTTTTAAGGAACAGTAATTTATTTTCGACGTTTATGAATTCATTCTGAATGCAGGTGATAGACATTTTCGTCTATGTTACCCATTAAATTAATTTTTATTAGTTTAATTTGGGCATATGTTATCCGTCGAGAAGAAACGTCAAGAGAAGAAGATCTTAGTAGTGATATATTGTGAAATATCATGAAATCTTATGGAAAAGAAACATTTAACGTGGAAACGATTATTATCGTCAGAACTCATAGACATTCGTTCTGAATGGAGAGAATACGAATATGACTAATTGTATGTTTTATTGAGGAAAGTTATGAACTTTCAGTCATTTAAAATGTATTGAAGCTAAATTCTTCTTGGAAGATTTATTATCATCCGACGCTATGATAGTTATCATTTGATATCCTCGTCGTGATCGATCCTTGTTGGACACACACAGATATAATGTTGTGATTAAATATTTACGAGGAGTAATATCATGTCACGTTGTAGACATAATATTCCTTCTTCGATAAAGTCGAACCCAGAAGTATGGAGATGAGATGTAGTATTTTTATTAAATGTATGCACGACAGTTTATACTTATCAGAGTATCGTTTCAAGAGTAATAAGTGAGGAGGTTAGTATCGTAAAGCCCAAAGGTCGTTATGATGTATAAATTAATGGTTTAACAATTGTTGTTATTGTTCATGAGACCAGCGATTGTGGTGACAACGCTGAGGAATTATGCCCTTTTTAAGGAATGCCGATTTAAAAGAAGTGAAGGTGATAACCCTTGGATAGTGGTTTTTATTTGTATGTATTTCCGTATGTAGTTGGCATACGAGGTTATTTCGAGGGTGTGTTCCGCATTTTATAGTACAGTCATTGCGTGGGCATGACTAAAGTTTGGCAAGGCATTCATTCATTCATTCATTTCCGTGTCCGATCATTTCCAGAATGTAGCAACTCCGATGGCCTTGTTGTTTGCCTCGATCAGGTCCTGGGTAGTGCAGGGTTGTTCTAGTAGTGGACAAATGAGCAGGTGGGCTGGGTCTTGTGTTGCTCCACACTCGCAGGACGTGTCTCCATCAGCTGGAAGGATACCCCATTTCTGCATGTTGGTCTTGCAACGAGGGACGCCCACCCTGAGACGATTAAGTGATTTCCAAACAGGGTAAGGCAGGTCATTTCCTGGGGCTAGCTCTTCCTTAACAGGGATATCCGGCGGCAGCTTGCTCTTCCACCTGGAGATGCGGTTAGATTCCGATGTTCCCTCCAGTGGTTGAGTCCTGGCGATGAAACTCTTTCTTGATTTCAGTCGACGGACAACAGCCTGATGATTATGCAGTGGATGACGGGGATCATTAATCTGCTTCGCCCTCTCTGCATCAGCAGCAACAGCCCTTCTGATAGTTGGGGGAGCTATCCCAACAATCGGGTAAAGTTTGTCGACTGGAGTAGGCTTCATACATCCCGACAAGATTCGTATGGTCTCGTTGATGGCAATGTCAATCTGCTTGGTGTGACTGGATGCACTCCACACAGGTGAAGCGTACTCTGCAGCAGACATGCACAAAGCAAGAGCAGAAGTTCTTAGGACGTGAGGACTTGCCCCCCAGGTGGTGGCTGTGAGCTTCCTCAAAATATTGTTCCGTGAACTAACTTTCAGCCTGGTCTTATGGCAATGTTTCTTGAAGGACAGTGTTCGGTCAAGAGTAACACCTAGATACACGGGTGTTGGACAATGTTGGAGTTGTTTGCCTTGCCATGTAACATCCAGTTCCCGCCGAGCTTCTCTATTCCTTAAGTGAAATGCACATACTTGAGTCTTGTTGGGATTTGGCTTAAGATGATTGGCTTCATAGTAAGATCCAAGGGTATCTAGTGCAGAAGTCAACTTTCCCTCCACCTCTTCAAATGTTTTTCCTTGGGCAGCCACTGCAGTATCATCAGCATAGATGAAGAGCCTAGAATGTTCTGGTATGGGCTGATCGTTAGTGTAAATATTAAATAGCACAGGAGCGAGTACACTGCCTTGAGGTAAGCCGTTCTTTTGTATGCGCCATCTGCTCTTTTTACCATGGAGAAAGACTTGGAACCTTCTATTCTGCAGGAGAGTGCCAATAAGGGATGTTAGTTGGTAGTCGTTGGAGGTCTGGTACACTTTCCTCAGCAACTTTCTGTGGTTGATAGTGTCGTAAGCAGCTGTTAGATCGACAAAGGCAACTCCAGTTATCTCACCTTGTTCATACCCATCCTCGATGTGTTGAGTGAGGTTCAGTATCTGACTGCAACATGACTTTCCAGATCGAAACCCAGCTTGTTGGGGAATGAACTTATCTTCAAGGATGCCGCTAATTCGGTTGAGGATAAGGCGCTCGAAGATCTTGAAACAGTGACATAATAAGGATATTGGGCGAAAGTTTTTAGGATCGTTTGGCTCCTTACCAGGCTTAAGCAGTGCAACCACTCGGGCTTTCCTCCAGAGCCTGGGGATATAAAGCTTAGATACACAATCATTAATCATCGTAAGCAGCCATTGTAGGGTGGTCTGGCCGAACTTTTTGATCTGTTCTACTCTGATGTCATCGATGCCAGCAGCTTTATTCAATTTCAACGTGGAGATGGCAGATTCTAGTTCATTCAAGGTGAAAGGTTCTCGTAGGTTATGGTTCTCATGTCCTGAGGTTCGTTCCAGTTGCTCCCGTGAGCTCCGACCTTTAGTCTTCCCGTTCATGAGTAATTGGGTTGCAATCTGGTCTGCTGTTATTGTGGTGAAGTTTCTAGATGTCGTTGGGTCACCGCTGAGGTTTTTCAGGAGATTCCAGGCCCGCCTACTATTTAACTTCATGTCGAGATTCTCTACCAGTGAGGTCCACTTAGCTTTACAATGTGCTGAGATAGTTTGCAACAATTCCTCGCCAACATGGATAGTATCATCAGAAAATGGGTCTGCCTCAAAGAGATCTTTGTAGTGGTTCACCAGCTGTTTGCTGTTATCAGTCAGTCCTGGTATGTAGCTTGTTCTACAACCTCTTGGGATAGTCCTTCTAGAAACTGTATGGACGCATTTGACAAATGCCTCATACATCTCAGGTTGCGGCGGGATTTTGGCAACTTCTGTATCAAGTTCTTTGGCAAATCTTTCCCAGTCGGCCTTCTGAAAATTAAACCTTCGCTTGAAAGGCACCTCCTCTGGCACAACCATGGCATTCACTGTGCAAATTATGGGCCTATGTTGGGTAGATGGAATGGGCTTACCCATCATCTTCAAACAACTCCCAGCAACTTTGGATGACACGAAGATACTATCGGGGTTGTAGCCTCTCCTCCATCGGCCACTGTTGAAGGATGCGTTTGGCAAGGCATTAAGGTGTGAGTAGAGAGTACTCCTTATTTGTATATACGACTTTGAACTAGAGAGGACATGAAGGGTCACGGTTGAAATTGAAACGGGAAATTGATAATGACATCTGTTATGTTATACTCTTGTCGAGATTATTAAACCTGAATATGTAACGACATGTGTTTCACCTTGAGTGGTCAAATGTATTTAAACGACTTTGACACCAGATCAGAGAGGAGAGACTGGTGGTGGTTATTTCTGGAAATGTAGAAGATTTTAAGGATCTCAGTTCACTGTATTTGACAGGACTCTTAGATCAGAGCACAGGCTCAAGTGGATAGACGCTACTATTTTGAAAGGACTATAGCTGACGCTATAAGCGTCATTATAAATTCTTTTAGTGTTAACTGTTATTATTTGCCAATCGAGTGTATAAAATGTTAGGCATAGGAAGTTTATACAGTAGTTTGTTTAACGTAGAGGTTAGAGTGTGAATGAGTATGTGACTGGATGTGGTTTATTTCTTGTTCAGTATGAATGAAATGAACTCCATTGGGACGTCACAATGCGAAAGAATGAATGGAAGTGTGTATAGAAGTTTTATGTTAATAGCGTGTAGGATTTCCGTACAGTTCACGTATTTGTCTGACGTGAATCTGACTAATTTTAACACAGCTTTTATTGTTATGGAGAGTGCATTTGTGTGCCAGGCCGGAATAGCGAGGGGTTGATTAGAACTCGTTTCCAGCCAAGGCCACGGCTTGGTCGAACAAATGGAGAGAGTTGTTGCAGGCGGCAGGCTTGTACCTTTTTTAACCTGCCAGGACTGGGAATGTAACGGGTTATGTTATGTCATCGGACGCGTGGCGATGGTCGCGCGCGCCTATCGCCCAGATGTTCTTTGGAGCGTGCCAGAAGAATGTAAATACGCAGGGGTGTGTAATTGTTGTACAGCTTGATGTGTTGACACAAGCTACCCCAAATTTTATTATAACGTTCATAGGACGCAGTTCTATCAGTGGCGTGAATGTAAAGATGAGAGAATGGGAGTATGTTTTTATTTTATTGTATGAATGTTTAGCCCTAGTTTACATTTTGTTATTAAATCGTTTAGTTTTATTAGAAGCCGTGTCGTCATGATTTATTCTAGATATAAGGAGATGCAACTGTGAAACCCATTATAGGTCCAGAGGCTGACCACGAGATCTCCGAGAATAAAAGTAGGTGTTTTACTTCGAGCTAAGTGCATTTTTCATGTAATTCACAGTTGTATCGTAATTTCCGCCACGTATATTCGCGAGGGTCTAGTTGGAAGTAGATCCTTGACTAGTATTTTGCGCCGGAGCAGTCAGGATCTACGAATCCAGCTGTTGCTTCGGATATCCAACAGACCGCCTCTAGAATATACGGGGACAGTACCGTACATGACTCTATGGCCTATACATTTAACAATCCAACATGGCGACCATCCGAAATATTTAGACGGCTCTGAATATCTACGAATCTATTATAGCAATCAAACTGATTTTTTTAATGTTCGTAGGGGCTATGAACTTAAGTTCACCTATAGGACTTTCAATAACCTGGTGATCACAAATCCAACATAGTGTCGACGCGAAGTATAAATATTCACATGGATGTTTCTCGCAATTTAACCATCCGAGTGCAGTGAAACTTGGTACAGTAAATCCTTATACGAATGTTAATCCACTGGCATCTAATTTATTTCAATTTTTTCCATAACCACAAGATGGCAGCTGTGCGAATTTTTAAAATCTTGTTACTTCTTCAGTCCTAATCATGCGATTGAAGTTTGAATGCTACACGTACACAATAATCTTCATGTAACAGTACATAACTCTAGGACCTACATATATAAAATCCAACATGGCGACCATCCGAAATATTTAGTCGGTTCTCAATATCTACGAATCTATTACAGCAATCAAACTGAAATTTTGTATGTAGATAGAGGCAATTTACATAAGTAGGATGTGAAAATAGGCTGTATATTTCTTCTCGGAACTACTTGCTGAAGATTGAGCTCTCTGTTGAATATTTCTGAAAGTATGCGTAGGAGCTATTCCAAAATTGGCACACTTGTAAATAATAACGTCAGGTTCATTTTCAGGAGCCCAAACGTGACAGTGTTGCCAACATGATTCTACTCGTGGTAATAGGTAAAATCATTATATGCATGAAACTTCCATACTATCAATTCGATTTCAACCAAATTAGGTATGTGCTTTGTGTACCATAATATCTATGACTATGTGTATTCTTTAGAGTCACCAGGGCTGCCAACATTTAAATTTATCCTAATCTCAATATATCAGAAAGTATGCAGCCCAACAGTTCTAAACTTTGCACACGTAGGCCATAGTACCTGGAATTGTATAGTAATATTGAGTAACCGATATGACAGATCTTCCAACATGAATCGAAGCGTGCTGACAGTTAGTTAGTTAGTTAGTTAGTTAGTTAGTTACTGGAGTATTAAGGGACGGAACAGCAAGGTCATGTGCCCTTCGGCGTGCTGATAAGTTCAATGTTTCACTGCATGTAACTTCCATATTAACAAATGTTTTTTCTTTCAAAATTGGCACATCTATAGATCATAATATTTCAGAATAATGTTTAGCAACTCACACACAGCAGTCTTGCCAACATGATCTTAAGCGTGCTGATGGAATCAATGTTTAATTGCATGTAACGCCCATACTATCTACTGGATTTTAACAACATTTTGTATGTGCATTGTGTGCGCTAAGAGTTGGAACTTAGAATATATTCGCAGTCGCCAGGGCTGCCAATTGTTGATACTTGCTCCCTAAGTTGTTTTCTGAATCCTAGCCTCAGTAGATCAGAAACTATGCAAGTGACCAGTTCTAAACTTTGCAAACTTACAGCATAATATTGCCGATTAATGTTTAGTAACCAAGACATAACCGTGTTACCAACACGATTCCAAGTGTGCCGAAGATTCAATGTTTAAATGGACGAAACTTCCATACTAACGAATGGATTTCATCTTGATTGTGTACGTTCAATACATGCTTTAGGACATATAGCTGTGCTTATTATAAGATCCAGTAGGGTTACCAACTGTGTGTTAATAATCCCAAAACTTTTGAACCCTAGGTTCAATATTTTAGAATAAGGTGCATGGAACACACTTCAAATTTAGTACACTAGAAATCCATGTGTTAAACATATTTAGAGTATTTCCTCGAAGAAAGTGCTGCCAACATTATTCCATGCAAGTGTGTAGGTTCAATGTTAGTTTTCGCAATTTTACTCCAGGCAAATGCTGTGCTTGTTTGTATCATAAGGTCCAGGCCCAGTCTTTCCCAATCCTAGTCTCAATTACAAATAGGCCATACACACTGCTACGGACGTCACAATAACACAGGTCATCATACAAATGCTATTTATAGCCTACTCAGGACCGATGACTACTACGTCCGATACCTTAATTGAAACAACAATAAAATGGACCGACGTTCTTTATTCAAAGTTTATTTCGGATGCACTAAGTCGACATTTACAGATCATTCTTCCCGAGAGAATGACTTATTGAATCCAGCTCGGAATTGTCGGTGTTCGTGGCACAGCTTGTCTGTGGCTTACTAGCCTTTACCCACTTAAGTTACGCAGCTGCGCAATACAGACGTGTTGTGATGGTTGCCCTTATGTTGTATGACACGGCGCTCGTCCAGGTACATAGCCTACCTGAATGCAGATGGGTAACATCGCAGCAGAATGAGGACGGCAATCCGTGAAACTAAACACGTTGCCTAACCCCTCTGACGAAAGTAATGATTTTTATAGCAAATCCCTCATGCGGATACTAATGTTGCTCTTCTTTTTGGAGAGGCCGATAACCTAGCTGTTAGGTCCCTTAAAACAACAATCATCATCTTCTTTTTGGTGGCAGATAGAGGTAGAGAAACTAAAGAACAGACACACGAACCCTTGGTTTTATCTGTTTGCCTCTCACCAAGGTGGGCAGGGTTCGATTCCCGGTCAATGCATGTGAGATTTTTGAAGTGAAACGCTATGTTCTGTGGTTCGGAATCTACGTTAAAAGGTAGTCTCGTGATACATGATAGCGAGATTTAACGGTCACGTTAAACCACAAGCTTCCTTCCTTCCCTTGGTTTTATAGCTAAGCAGCTTAAAAGGAGAAATGAATCTACTCTGACATGCCAAAAGTCATTGGATAGCTCGTGGCACCACCGCACGAGAAGACGTCGCATGGCTAAATTGATTTCGGTTGTTCAAAGGTGGATAGTCTGTTGTATATATGTTCACGGCAAGGCGACGTGTGTTATCAGAGTTCGAACGAGGCATGATTATGGGTGCCACGGACGAAGCATTTTACTTCAAAATTTGTGGTAACTTGCAATGTTCCTCGATACACAGTGTCACGTACAGTATGTACAGGGAATATCAAAATCAGGGCATTGCGACCCACCAGTGTGTCCCTGTTAACAGCATGGCACTGGGCACAACATACTGTACGGTTGTGTTGACCGACGGGAAAACTTTCTTTAATAGAATAAGGCAACACTGAAAACACTTCAACAACGTAAGGTTGCTCATAGGACACTGGAGGTCTGATGATGATCTTTTTGACTCTGAGAGTCGCACATTTTTCCCGTATTGACTGAAATATACTAAGAACAAAGTTCCAACTGGTTCCGCCTCGTATTGACGAGGCGGAACCAGTTGGAACTTTGTTCTTAGTATAGGTCTGATGATGATGATGATGATGATGATGATGATGATGATAATTGTTGTTTTAAAGGGACTAACATCTAGGTTATCGGCCCCTAATGGTTTGGGTGATCTTGAAAATGAAAATGAAATGAAAACTTATAACTAAAACTAACTACTAACTTACATACTGGTAGAAGAAATGGAAAACAAAGAATAAGGCAAATAAAGGACAGGAGGAAAAGAAATGCCCTCAATCCTCGAAGAAGGCGGATTGAGGGACATGGAAGGAAAGAGAGCCATGAAAGGCAGATAGGAAAGTGAAAGAGAAGAGGGTCCGCCCCCACAGGTAAGGGACAAAAGGGGGAAACCGGACCCAGCTCAGGAATCCCTCGGGGTCGCCAACTCCCGAACTCACCAGTCGTGAGCCCCTGAGGGTGTAGCAATAGCTAGGGTGCACCAGAAGTGGTGGAGCTACATACACCCTGCCTCCTTAAGGGCCTTGAGCACAAGGCAGGAGGTAAAAGGAAAAGAAAAAGAAGGCTGATCCCTCGCAGAAGGAGGGTATCAGAAAAGATGAGACAAGGGCCAATTAAGGCGGGAAAGGAAGAGACTCCCTAGGCCTCGGATACCCTTATACCGTCGGGGTCGGAAGAGAACAAGAGTTGACCAAGTGAGGTCGACAGGAAAGAAGACGGAGAGGAGCCCGGCACAAGTAAGTGGAAGCAATGCCGGACTCAGCACTGGAGGTCTGAAAACATGCAGCCTGGTCCGAGACACGATGTAGGTTGTTTCGGGGTGGGCACTGCGCAACCTTACGAGGCCATGGATCCCAATTGTCAACAAGTCACCGTGCAGGCTGGGGATGGTTCCATAAAGATGTGAAGTTCACTTGTCCACGTACCTACAAAACTCAAAGGTACTCTCCTAGGTGACCATGTGCAGCTGTTCATGCACACAACAATGCGGTATTCCTACAGGATGATGTGCGGTCTTATCGGACTACGGATGATCAGATGTGGTTTGAAGTGTATTCTGGAGAGTTCCAGAAAATAGGGTGGCCAGCACTTTCCCAAAGATATGATACCAAATATTGGCGAAGTCAGTTGGCAATTCAGAATGCTTAAATGTTGATGACACGTCTCAATAGATTTACCAGCGTATTTAAGGTGAAATTCCGACAACCCGGCGTCTCTAAAGCCATAGAGTTGAAAGAACTTTAGAATCTATAGCTTTGCAGGATTTGATTTTATTGATGATGTTCTTGTTCATGTTATTGCTATTATTTCTTTTTATTTATTTATTATTATTTATTTATTTTCGAAGGCGGAGAAATGCATTTACGCACATAGTATTGGACTCCTGAGTAGCAGACTACTGACTAAAACTCCCCCCGTTACTTCTGAACACTAGCCTGGAACATTACTTCAGGCCAACTAGAAGGCCAAGGCTTGGAATAGATGTGTATATGATCAGGAGTAACTTTTCTACTAAATTATTGGTGAAAAGTGTTATTAGCGAGCTACGTAAGTAGCTACATATGTTCAGTAGCGGTGTCAGAGCATTAAAAGTTTAGTACGGCTAAAGAGAGGTACACAGTGTAAGATTATAAGGCTAAAATCTGAAGTCTGTTATCTTAGTTGAGTGCCGCCATGTTGGAATTGGCCCCCTGCGGAATAACAGCGCTACTCCGTCAATCAAGGAATAAGTACATCTCCTTGGTTGCTTACTGAAGAGAAATATAGCGAAGTTGAACAATCGCGTATTGTTTTGACTTCAATCATCACGGAATAACGGCGTATATCGTGTATAAAATAGTGTGTGACGTTCTATCAAAGGGTCTATACACACAATAACTCTGGTGGTTAAGATGATGCATGTTCGGAGTGCGCAACAAACTGATGGGAAGGAATACTGTCGTACATGTCGAAGACAATGTACAAGAGAGGACAGTACAATAGAATGTGATAGATGCAAGGAAAAGGTACACGAGAATAGTACCGGTCTCATCGGCCAGGAAGTGAAAGACCTCGAAAGGAAGAACCGTAAGATAATATGGTTATGTGAAATATGCAAACCAGATGCGCTAGATATGAATAAGTCGTATAGTGAGAGAATAGGCTTATTAACGAAAAATAGAGGACTTATCATGCTATATTAAAGAACAGCTGCCAGCACAAAAAGACAGGGATCATCAATTAAGGGAAATAATACGTATGGAGTTGACACAATGGGAGAGCGAGCGAAATGTAACAACTTCATTACCTGAACCAATTGAGAAACCTAATAACATCGAAGAATCGAGGATAGAAATTGAGGAACTTTCAGAGATACGTGAAGAAAGGGAAAACACAAACGATCGTATACATGAAAGTCAGGAACAAAAGCAATCCGAAACCCAGCCATTGAATGCACAAGAGAATTTTCAGATATCAGCTAATCGAGTAAGCGTAAAGAACAACAACGGCAACAAAGCAACCCCCATAGGACGCTCAAATGAAGGGCAACATACAATATTGGAGAAGGGCGAAAGATCTAATAATGATGAAAATAGCGTACCTTGGACAGAAATAGTTCGGATACGTGTCATGCGAAGAGCAATCTTAATGAAATACAACCTACCACCACCCAGAGGAGGGACTATGTCAAAGGAACTAAACAAGACGTTGTTACACTACAACCAGCAGAAAAGAGCGCATGGCTCTATGTTGCGAAACTTAGTCAAGATACAACTACAAAGGATTTAGTAGATTATCTACGGGAAAATGGTGTGGAAGGAAGAATTCACTGTGATCTAGTGCAGGGGCGAGGCGCCCATTAGGGCGCTGAGGCTCAGCCTATCCGTAAAAATACTTAAATTAGTTTTCTTCCGCTGTTATTGGTGCTTTTCGATTGATATTTCAAATATTATATATTTGAACTCGCGCTGTCTAGCGCTGTGTTTGCTCACAACCAAATCAGCCAATAGCTATTCACCTCAACTCAGCCTGGCGCGCGCAGACGCAGTAGCAACTACTTAAGTGGTGGGGTAAAGAGGGGGGTGTATCTTTTAAACGTGTGCGTTAAGGCTTGCCCAAGGACTCCTGGAGATAGAAACCCCACAACGATAACTGCTGCAATCTAGGGGTGTTTGGCAGAACTAAGACAGCACAGTATAATGAATGATACTGGTTCCAGTGTTGTCAACGACATTAAATGCAAGATGGCATAATTTTCTGACATGAAAATTTATTGAACATGGACATAAATCTGAACAGGACCCAGTCAAACGCAAAAAAAATGAATTTAAGAGAAATCTCATTATGTGTTACTTTAAAATACATAACTTAACTTGCAGAATGATATTTGTTTTTAAATGTGCTCTTTCGACATGTTGGCAGTCCTGGTTACACGGTGAATGATACGAATCTGTTTAGCCTATTGCCAGTATGAAATGTAAGTGCAGTGAAGTGTGTTTCTATTAATCTATTTGTATCTTACTGTGTGGTGTGTTTGTGTTACAGTGTAGTTGAAAACAAATAGTAGGCATCAATACGCTAATCTACACGGCACATGCGTTTCAATGGATGCATTCAGTACAACTCATGATCCATTGAATTTTCTTATTGAAAATCCAACATTTTTTTCTCAACTCTCTTTGGAGGAAAGAATCCAGGTGAAATAACGGAAGCCCACGCCAAGCTTGTCACTTCAGAAAACCGATGGAAAGTTTGTAAGACGGTTTCAGAGACAATGGTACGAGTCGAAACCATGGTTGAGTGGTAGTGCTACCCGAAATAGATTATTTTGTTTTTATTGTGTGCTTTTTGCTAAAGACAATTTAGAATGGGGCAAAAGAGGGGCTGGTGAGGAAAGTCTTAAAAATTTTCTTTCTAAGGCAAAAAAAAACATGAGTGTTCAATTTCGCACATCACAGCAGCTGTTAAATATAATCATAGGTACCACTAGAATTGACCATGCACTTTCCGAGGCGATGCGTCTTGCAGCTTTGAAACACGATGAAAAAATCGAGCGAAATAGGAATATAATGAAAAGACTGATTTCAACTCTCTGTTTTCTGGCGTGGCAAGAGTTAGCTCTCAGAGGTCACTATGAATCTGAGACGTCTTTAAACAAAGGCAATTATTTAGAATTATTGGATTTCTTGACAGAGGAAGAACCGTATATGAAAGATCATTTATTATCCGATGGGGTATATAAAGGCACTTCCTCTGACACACAAAATGAACTACTCGAATGCATTACGGAAGTAGTTAAAGAACAGATTTTTAGTGAACTTGAAAATAGTCCGTTTATTTCTACACAGGCTGATGAAACCACGGATGTCTCAACTACAAGTCAATTGAGCGTTATTTTCCGTTATGCCAATAACGAATCGGGAGAAATTGAAGAGAGATTCGTCGGATTTTATGACGTTTCAAAAGACCGAAGTGCTCAAGGTATAGCCGCTGTTTTGCTTGACGTCCTCAAAACCTGGAAGATCTCGAAAGGGAAATTAATATCCCAAACGTACGATGGATGCAGTGCAATGGCAGGTAAAAATGCTGGTGTTCACTGTATTGTAAAACAAGAATATCCTCATGCCCTCTTCATCCATTGCTACGCGCATCAATTAAATTTGGTTCTGTTTATGCTTGTAAAACAATTACACAAGTTAAGATTTTTGTAGCAAACCTCGCAGGATTCCTTACTTTCTTTAGCCGTTCTAGTAAAAGAAGCGATCATCCTAGAGCAAGGGGTTTCAAATTGTCAAGCTCATGTGAAACAAGATGGAACTTTCATTCGCGCGCTGTTGCAACAATTATCCTTCACTATGCGGAACTAAAAGCCGCATTTCATGATATTATAGACAATGATGGATGGGATGATAATTCCTTACATCAGGCAATTGGACTCTGCAATATATTGAATGATCTGACGTTTCTTTTTTTGCTGCAGCTTTATAATTTGATTTTTCAGCATACGGGTGTATTGTTTGACATCCTGCAAAGCAAAACCGTAGATATAAGTCGTTGCAAGTACGAAATTGAAAATTGCACCAAGGCGGTTGACAAAGTAAGATGTGAAGAAGTAGTTCTTGCCTGCATAGAGAAAGCTAACTCTCTACTAAATTCAGCAGGTGAACTTAAAACTACTCTAAATGAAACAGGATCACAGAAATTGAAGAGACTTGCGTTTGAAATAGTTGACACTATAGTAGTGAATATGGAAACCAGATTCCAGGACTTTCAGAAGCTAGATTTTACGGAATTGGTAGATCAGGAAAAATTTTTGTATTACAGTAGGCCAAATAATTTCCCGACATTTATTCTCGAAAAATTGTTTAAAGTGTATCCATTCTTCGATCATGAAAAACTGACAGGAGAACTTATGTTCGTTTATAGTAGTGAGGATAAACACCTATCGCCTAGGGATTTATTCAAATACATTATACACAATGGATTAAAAAAAGTCCTCTCGGCACGCCGGAAGGCGGAGGTAGATTTCACCGGACAAACTTGGGGATAGGCGAAAATAGGCAGAATATGCAGGTTTTCGTAGAAGGATCAGACCTCATTTATTGCGTGAAAGTATTTTATAATTGGAGATTAATTAACTTTGTTTTTCGTCATTTTATGCATATTTTAAACATTTTATTGTCTTATGATGACGGTAACCCTCTTGTCATTTGGAGTCCATTTTTATACTTGTGGTCACACTGTCCTTATGCAAGGTTTCGACACTGATGTATAACTATGTAACGGTCTGTTACTTCTTCACGCAAAATTATATCTCCCGCAGAGATGTTGGTTGGTTCCTCAGTTTAGGGGCTGCGACAACGCAGTCATGTAACCCCGTGTACTTTGGGTGAGTGTAGAATCTGTCTGATAAACGGTGTGAATTGTGATGGCTGTATTAGTCTGTAATTCAGGTAAGGAATGCAGACGCTCAATTTCAAGCAGTAGTTCTAATGTTGCTACCAGATACTACCGTCAACGACACCTAGCTGTGAACTTGGCTACTAGATGCCACTGCAATCAGCAACTCGCAACGAACGTTGGATCCTCCTCTCCAAAGGAAAGCATACAGAGGGATTTTTAGCGCTCTTAGAAAATCCGACGACTTTGGCCGGCTTTGAACCCGCGACCTTGGGCATGCTACCAGTTACGTCACCGAAGCCGCTTCACACTTAGTCAGATGGAAATCTGAATCTGATCTCGCGCAAGTGCGTTGTCATGGCAACGTCTGATGGCTCATTCTTCATCAATTTAGTAGTGTTGCCATGGCAACCACTGATAGCTCTTGGCATTTTCTTATAATTCCGAAATCATTTTTCTCATCCCTTGGCGTAATGGTGGGTCATATCAAAAATTCTTTCAGACAAAAGTTTTAGGTAATTATTAGGGGAATATTGTCAATTTTGTTCGGTTTTGATATTGTGCCTATTAAGAGAGATATGATTGATGCTTCCCGAAAAACCCACTTTTTCCCACCCCTTTGGTCAATGGTTGGTGCTATAAAAAAACTCTTCAAACATAAATGTTTGAGCTTTTTCCGGCACATAGTATGAACTTTGAACGGATTCGATATTTCACATATTAAGAGATTTATAGCAATATTTCATTTTTTCGAAAAAAAAAGTCCCCCATTTTCATCCCCTTCGACCGATTTAGCCCAGTAACGAACTCGACCGAGATTTTATGGGTATACATATTCGATAAAAATTTCAAAGTGATTGGTGCAAAATTACGGCAGTTATCATGTCCACAAGAAACTGATATATATATATATATATAAACATACATAAACATACATAAATTATATATAAACTTTTGAACTGACGGTGGTTTTGGGGTCTGGGAGATGTGAAACGCGAAGATATGTCGAAATTTTCCGGAAATCGAAACATGGTACCCATTGCAATAGTTAGCTTTCTAATGAAATCTACCTAAAATACTACCATCAACGACACCTATCTGTGAACTTGGCTACTAGATGCCACCGGAACCATCAACTCGCAACGAACGTTGGAACTTCTCCTCCGAAGGAAAGCAAACTCAGGGTTTTTTAGCGCTCTTAGTAAATCCGACGACTTCAGCCGGGTTTGAACCCGCGATCTTGGGCATAGAAGTTCAGCATGCTACCAGTTCCGATACCGAAGTCGCTTCCCACAGACAGATGGAAAACTGAATGTTATCTCGTGCAGTGTCGTTGTCATAGTAACTGCTGATGGCTCATCCCTTATCAATTAAAAGTAAAGTTGTCATGGCAACCTCTCTTGGCACTTGGCATTTTCTTATAATTTAAATCATTTTGCTCACCCCGTGGCGTAATGGTGGGTCATATCAAAAATTCTTTCAGACAAAAGTTTTAGGTAATTATTGGAGGAATATTGTCCATTTTGTACGATTTTGATATTGTGCCTATTAACAGAGATATGATTAATGTTTCCCGAAAAACCCACTTTTTCCCACCCCTTTTGTCAATGGTTGGTGCTATCAAAAAACTTATTTGACATAAATTTTTGGCACTTATCCGACACATATTATGAACTTTGAATGGATTCGATATTTCACGTATTAAGAGAGTTATAGCGAAATTTCACTTTTTCGAAAAAAGACTCCCATTTTCACCCCCTTCGACCGATTTTGCCCATTAACAAACTCGACCGAGATTTTCAGGGTATACATATTATGTAAAAAATTCAAAGTGATTGGTGCAAAATTACGACAGTTATCGTGTCCACAAGAAACTGATATACATATATATATATATATATACACATACATAAATTATATATAAACTTTTGAACTGACGGTGGTTTTGGGGTCTGGGGGATGTGAAACGCGAAGATATGTCGAAATTTTCCGGAAGTCGAAACATGGGACCCATTGCAATAGTTAGCTTTCTAATGAAATCTACCTAAAATGTGCTCCCCGAGTGCGTGAAGCTACTTTCCTTGGTACTTGCAGTTCCGGCGACCACTGCTTCATGCGAAAGAAGTATGAGTACATTGAAACGTGTTGAAACGTACCTCCGCAACACAATGACGAACGATATACTATCAAATTTGGCAATTTTGGCTATAGAGAAGAGAACTGTTAAATCTTCTTCCAAACGTCAAGAATTCATTTCTCGAGTTATCGACGTCTACACCCAGAAAAAGGACAGAAGGATCGAACTTATCTACAAAAGAATTTAATGGTGAGTGATAATGTATTAATTTGTTGATGCTCATTGTCGAATTAGATTTAATTATTTGAAATAACACATCTGCTCTATTATGACTGTGTAAGTGAAGAATACAATTTAGTTGAGATAATTGTTCTATTTCAATTTTGTCCATACATGGTATGTGTAACTGTGTGTGCCCCATTAAAGTAAAAAAAAAGTCCTCTCGGCACGCCGGAAGGCGGAGGTAGATTTCACCGGACAAACTTGGGGATAGGCGAAAATAGGCAGAATATGCAGATTTTCGTAGAAGGATCAGACCTCATTTAATGCGAGAAGGTATTTTATGATTGGAGCTTAATTAACTTTGTTTTTCGTCATTTTATGCTTATTTTAATCATTTTATTGTCTTATGAGAACGGTAACCTTCTTGTCATTTGGGGTCCATTTTTATACTTGTGGTCACACTATCCTTATGCAAGGTTTCGACACTGATGTGCAACTATGTAACGGTCTGTTACTTCTTCACGCAAAATTATATCTACCGCAGAGATTTTGGTTGGTTCCTCAGTTTAGGGGCTGCGACAACGCGGTCATGTAACCCCGTGTACTTTGGGATGGCTGTATTAGTCTGTAATTCAGGTAAGGACTGCAGACGGTCAATTTCAAGCAGTAGTTACTAATGTTGCTACCAGGTACTACCGTCAACGACACCTAGCTGTGAACTTGGCTACTAGATGCCACCGCAACCAGCAACTCGCAACTAACGTTGGAACTTCCCCTCCAAAGGAAAGCATACTGACGGATTTTTAGCGCTCTTAGAAAATCCGACGACTTTGGCCGGTTTTGAACTCGCGACCTTGGGCATAGACATTCAGCATGCTACCAGTTACGTCACCGAAGCCGCTTCACACTTAGATGGAAATCTGAATCTGATCTCGTGCAAGTGCGTTATCTTGGCAACGTCTGATGGCTCATCCCTCATCAATTTAGTAGTGTTGCCATGGCAACCACTGATAGGTCTTGGTATTTTCTTATAATTCCGAAATTATTTTTCTCATCCCTTGGCATAATGGTGGGTTATATCAAAAATTCTTTCAGACAAAAGTTTTAGGTAATTATTTATGGGAATATTGTCCATTTTGTACGGTTTTGATATTGTGCCTATTAAGAGAGATATGATTAATGTTTCCCGAAAAACCCACTTTTTCCCACCCCTTTGGTCAATGGTTGGTGCTATAAAAAAAACTCTTCAAACATACATTTTTGGGCTTTATCCGACACATAGTATGAATGTTGAACGGATTCGATATTTCACATATGAAGAGAGTTATAGCAATATTTCACGTTTTCGAAAAAAAAGCCCCCTATTTTCACCCCTTTCGACCTATTTAGCCCAGTAACGAACTCGACCGAGATTTTATAGGTATACGTATTCGGTAAAAAATTCAAAGTGATTGGTACAAAATTACGGCAGTTATCGTGTCCACAATAAACTGATATACATATACATACATAAATTATATATAACTTTTGAACTGACGGTGGTTTTGGGGTCTGGGGGATGTGAAACGCGAAGATATGTCGAAATTTTCCGGAAGTCGAAACATGGTACCCATTGCAATAGTTAGCTTTCTAATGAAATCTACCTCTGGTTGGTTCCTCAGTTTAGGGGCTGCGACAACGCGGTCATCTAACCCCGTGTACTTTGGGTGAGTGTAGAATCTGTCTGATACACGGTGTGAATTGTAATGGCTGTATTAGTCTTAATTCATGTAAGTACTGCAGACGGTCAATTTCAAGCAGTAGTTCCTAATGTTGCTACCAGGTACTACCGTCAACGACACCTAGCTGTGAACTTGGCTACTAGATGCCACCCCAACCATCAACTCGCAACGAACGTTGGAACTTCCCCTCCAAAGGAAAGCATACTGAGGGATTCTAGTGCTCTTAGAAAATCCGACGACTTCGGCCGGCTTTGAAACCGCGACATTGGGCATAGACATTCAGCATGCTACCAGTTACGTCACCGAAGCCGCTTCCCACTTTGCCAGGCGGCTTCGGTGGCGTAGTCGGTAGCGTGCTGAGCTTCTATGCCCAAGATACCGGGTTCAAACCCGGCCGAAGCCGTCGGATTTTTTAAGTGTTAAATATCCCTTCCATCGGAGGGGAAGTAAAGCCGGCGGTCCCATGTCATAGATTTATGGCATGTTAAAGATCGTTCCACTAATTGCACCTGTGTGAAGCTAAATTGGATAGGTTAAGAATGTATACAACGCTCTTAGGTTTCTATGTTCGTTGCCAAGAGCCGACTGCGGCGGCGTCTAGTAGCTCAGTTCTGAACTTGGCCTCGTAGTCGTTGACAGTGGCGCTTGGCGGCAAAAGTAGGAACTATCTGAAAAATTGTTAGTTGCAGTACTTAAATTAACAAACAGATAACACACACTAATACAGTCATCTCAATTAACACCGGTTATCAGACAGATTCTACACACACCCAAAGTACACGGGGCTACATGACCGCGTTGTCGCAGCCCCTAAACTTAAGAAACAACCAACCAACCACTTAATCAGATGGAAATACTGAATCTGATCTCGTGCAAGTGCGTTGTCATTGCAACGTCTGATGGCCCATGCCTCATCAATTTAGTAGTGTTGCCATGGCAACCACTGATAGCTCTTGGCATTTTCTTATAATTACGAAATCATTTTTCTCGTCCATTGGCGTAATGGTGGGTCATATCAAAAATTCTTTCAGACAAAAGTTTTAGGTAATTATTAGGGGAATATTGTCCATTTTGTACGGTTTTGATATTGTGCCTATTAAGAGAGATATGATTAATGTTTCCCGAAAAACCCACTTTTTTCCACCCCTTTGGTCAATGGTTGGTGCTATCAAAAAACTTATTTGACAAATATTTTTGGCACTTATCCGACACATATTATGAACTTTGAATGGATTCGATATTGCACGTATTAAGAGAGTTATAGCGAAATTTCACCTTTTCGAAAAATGCCCCCCATTTTCACCCCCTTCGACCGATTTAGCCCAGTAACGAACTCGACCGAGATTTTATAGGTATACATCTTCGGTAAAAAATTCGAAGTAATTGGTGCGAAATTACGGCAGTTATCGTGTCCACAAGAAACTGATATACATATATATATATATATATACATATATATATATATACATAAATTATATATAAACTTTTGAACTGACGGTGGTTTTGGGGTCTGGGGGATGTGAAACGCGAAGATATGTCGAAATTTTCCGGAAGTCGAAACATGGGACCCATTGCAATAGTTAGCTTTCTAATGAAATCTACCTAAAAAGGCCCGGCCTCTGATGAGTTAAGGGACACTGGGGGTGGGGACACCGCCTTTCCAGTTGACTTAAGCTGTGCATTTTGAGGAGTTAGCACGTTTGTTACTTTCGGAATTCATTCAACTTCAGCCTACCCTACAAAAAATATCACGCTTCGCCACTGATCTAGTGAATGAAAATCCAGGAAGAAAAGCCTTTAAATTAGGCATACCTATTGAGAAACATGAATTAGTCTACAATTGCAATTTCTGGCCAAATGAAGTTTATTGCCGTCCCTTTCGGCAGCCATGGAAATATCGAGGTGCGCTCTAATTGGACAGCAAAGGTACTAACATGGAATGTGGAAGGACTGCGAGGTGCCCTGAACCTTTTATCAAGAGATATCTTAAACACATTTGATATTTGCCTTCTCACAGAAACCATGGTTAAGGAAGAATCAATATTTGATGTTCCACACTTCTACAACTTCCATGCATATGCGAGGCAATACACAAATAGAGGAAGGCCATCAGGCGGTGTCGTCTGTCTACTTAAGCCCCATCTAGCCCCAATGAAGTTACTGTGGAAGGAAGAGGATATACTAGTTGTAGATACCAAACTGTGTGTGATAGTGGCAGCTTATTTCAATCCTGACCACACTGCAACAGATATAATATATTGCCTAGGAGCAGCTTTAAATACTTTTACAGACACAAGAAAGGCCATCATAGCCGGAGATCTAAATTGCAGAATAGATATGCAGAATGCGAAAAGCCATGAAGTAATAAACTACCTGCGAATGGTAGGCTTCGAAATCCGTAACCGCAGTCAAGACTGGACGTACGAAGGCCCAAATGGGTCTAGTACCTCATATGCACGAGAAGAATATCCGGAAACAGGAACGCTAATCCAATAACTTGGGAAGAAATAGAAATAGATGGTGAAGCTAATGATGATTTTTTTTGTCGTGTGGCTTCTTGAGAGGCCAAGTGCAGGTCTTTCTAGTCGACGCCCGTGGGCGACCTGTGCGTCGGGATTAGAGATGGAATGGATGAAAGTGGGCAAGGATGTGGAAGGAAGCGGCCGTGGCCTGTCAGAAGGTACCGTCCCAGCATTTGCCTGGTGTTGAAAATGGGGAAACCACTTAAAACCATTTCAAGGATGGCCGACGGTGGGACTCGAACCCACGCGTCTACCGAGTCAGCAGAGAGCTTGGCCCCTTGGCCTAACGCTGCGCTTTAGCCAGCGTAGCCACTACTGTCGGTGCTAATGATGATAATACACCCACATCAACGAATAGAACAAATAAGAAACTAAACATGGATAAGTTTAACCAAAATCGGGAAGACATAAACAAGGTAATGGCATGCATTCATATAGGAGACATAAACGACGCTGCAAAACGTATTCAAAACTGCATCACTAATGCAACGACTCCATCTATGCAAGGGAGGAAAGCGAAACCCTGGTTTGACGAATCGTGTTATATTCAGAGGAAAAAGACTATAATGAAACTTCACAGTGTGAGGGCACAAAAAGACGAAGAAACACTGGAGGATTATAGACTGCAAAGAAAAACTTACAAAGAATTGCTCACAGAGAAGAAAAGGGAATACATAGAAGAGACACAAAAAAGATCATTGCAGAAGCCGAATCAGATCAATATCGGCCTTTAAGACCAACATTCCAACACTTTCAACCCAGTATACCAATGGAATTATGGGAAGAGCACTTAAAGAAAGTCACATGTGCTAAGGAAACCCGACCACAACTTAGATCCACGGATGACCTGGACTCAACGGAAATCATAACAGAAGGAGAGATCTTAACGTCTATCAAAAGAATGGGAAATAATAGATCCCCTGGCCCCGATGGGGTGCGAAATGAACATCTAAAACAAACAGCAGAAGTATTGTTGCCAGTATGGGTAGCACAACTGAACAAATGCTTGGAACTTGGACAAATTCCACTTGAATGGAGGAAGTCCACGATCAAGCTACTGTATAAGGGAAAAGGAAGTCCCGACAGCCCTGACTCGTACCGAGGCATAGCACTGGAATCAGTGATCCTAAAACTATTAACAGGGATACTGACTACAAGGATAAATGTAATTGTAGATCCATTGTTGCCAGATGAGCAATGTGGCTTTCGTCAAAATCGGTCAACGATTATGGCTGCAGAGAACCTCCTACAACACACAACAACGACGCTAGAAAAGCCGAAAGGTAAACTCTAAGTAGTTTTCGTTGATTGCTCGAAGGCTTTTGATTTAGTGAACAGAAAGTTATTAATAAATAAGTTGGAAACACTAATTGGCAGAACAAGGGTAACAACGCTCATATCAAACATATTAGCGGAAAACTATATACAAATCTATGATGGAGTTAGACAGTCAACCTGGATAATGCAAACAAATGGGGTATTGCAAAGGGACCCCCTCAGTCCTTCATTATTCAATGTGCTTACATATGATGTTGGTGACAGAATTCGGGAAACAACAGAAGCTAAATTATGCATATATGCAGACGATATGGCAATTGCTTCAGAGCAGATATATGATTTGCAAACGGCTATAGACATACTAAGTGACTGGGCACAGACCAATGAAGTTACAATTAATGCGGACAAGACAGAAATGATAATTTTTCGAAACGGTGGTAGGCCATCAAGTTCTGATCAAGTGATATGCAACGGGGAAAAACTAAGAGTCGTCACAAATTTCAAATACCTAGACTTCACCCTACAGGTTACAGGAAAGGTTACATATAAGATCAAAAACAGCCGCTGCAATAAAAGCTATAAATGCCATCAGATATATTACCCTAATATCACTTGAGACAGCAATGGCACTTTTAGAACAAAGGTACTGTCCTTTCTTGACATACGGACTTGAGTTAATATGGGAATTTCTTACCTACAGACAGTTAGATGAAAGAGAAAAAGTAAAATCTCGATTTCTCAAAAGAGTCCTTGGAGAAGCAAAGACAACCAGGTCTAGACTTGTATACGAGCTTGCTAGAGAAACATTTTTAATAGAAGACCTACGAATTTTACTACTGCTGCCAATTTCAGACAATTACAGAAAACTGCTGCAAGATCTACAGAATAAAAAACAGGACATACCCAGGGAATTCTACACGTCAAATGCGATGTTGGACCGAAGATGGATGCATCCATTCTGTGAAATGCGACATGTCATGACGAGACTTGCGGTACATGGGTTTCACCACAAGATCTGCTCAAGGAAGGTGTTCCATGATCCAGATGAAAATTGCATTTGTGAACTATGTGGGAATGTACCCGAATCATGTTCCCTGCCCAGTACAGAACCTAGGACTATGTGTTCCAATGAGTTTGGTTTCTAAATTATATTATTATTATTATCCTCTCATTGGGAACCTAGCCTGTTGAAACCTGTTGACATACCATTTATGAAAGCGCCTCACCAAGTCATAAAGTTAAAAGCCAAATCTTGTAATCCCTCGTTTCCTTTACAAGCATTAACCATTTAAAAACAAGATATCCCAGTCAGATAATCTAAAACAAGCTGTCTCCATTTAAAGTCATGGAAACCTCCAGTAAACAGCTCTCTTTCATAAGAAAACCTTGAGAGCCATTTATGACGGAGTTCTGAAGTTTCTAGAAGGAATTTTAACTAACCTTCAATATTTTACGCATCATTATTTTCTCCCACTCAGAGAGACAACTCCCTCCTAAACGAAGTAAACTTCTGATTGGCTAGTCCTTCAGAGAAACTCTCAACCCCCACTATGGATCATCCAGTATTTAACTTGGTGCACAAGGGTAGCTCTTCCTCTCTTCTTCACTTGTAACTTTGAGTAATGTAACTCTGTTTAACAAGACTGCAGAGCAGTCAGGCTACACGCCTTGTATATAAATTATTGTGAATGTATTATTTGTCGGTCGACTTATAATAAATAACATTCATTTGGGAATCTTCGTGTTCAGTTGATTCAAGAAATACCAGTCTCGAGGAGAACCTGAGTGGACCATGTTCTAACTGCTGTCCCGCTTGGAAGCTGGGAAAGGGATCTACATATTTAATTGAAGACCCATCCAGGACTACAAACTTAATTGTGGTTCCATCCGGGATAACGTATTTAATTGGGGGCCCGTCCGGGATTGATACATGATCACCACCAGATCTACGTGCTGATTGGACCAGGTATACTGACAACGCTCAAAGAAGCCAAGACTTCAAGTGGCGCCTTTCGTTACCAATCCAAGAAAGCCAGTATCATCCCGAGAATACTGAAGTCATCTTGATCATCTGAACCAAGCCGACTGGAAAGAAGTGGTACTGACAACCTTACTGGAGGCTTTTCGTCCATAACTAACCAGCCAGCTTTAAGGGAGGAAGCTAGCCGACAACGCTGAAATTAAGCGCCTTTCGACAGTAACCAACCGCCACCGCCGTCCGAGTATATCGACAACTCTGTTAAGGGGCCTTTCGGTCGCTCGAACGACACTGAAGAAACCCAACCGACTACGGAACGAGAGGAGGTGAGCCGGCAACGTTGAAACAAGCGCCTTCTGACCGCCATCTATCGCCATCCGTAGCTGCTGTACGTGCGCACCGACAACTCCAAGAGGGCCTTTCGATAGCACGACATCGCAGAAGGAAGCCAACCGACTACGCAGACCGGAATGCAGTCCATGCTGATCATCATTTCCTGGCTGTGAGTACATTCAAAATACCCTGTTTTTTTGTGTACCTTTACATATTGCTTGTTTATAGCATGATTCATTACTCAAAGTAAAATATTAGAAAAGAGCACTAATAATAACTTATTTTGCCTTTCAAAAGAAAGTGAGTACGCGTCAAAACTAGAACAAGTGTCGCATGCCATTATTCTTTTGAATTAATCCATAATTCATAAATAATAATAATAATAATAATAATAATAAATAATTTATCTTTAACCAATTAATAATAAATAAATAAATAATCTTAAATTATTTTAAATTAAACTAAGCAATTAATCACTGACTTAACAATGCCGGAGACGGAATTGTTATCAAAATTTGAATATGCCCAGATTCAGTTATTACCTGAATTTAATGGGAGCGCATCTTGCAGCTTGGATTACTTTTTAGCAAGATGTGATAGTTTTTTAAACACACACAAGAGAGCTCCTGCTATTACAAATGCTAACATCATTAACGAATTTCTGTTTAACGTCATAAAGTCGAAATTAAAAGGGGAAGCGAGTAGCATTTTGGATCTTGACGCGAACAGTAGCTATGAAAAACTTAAGGAGAAATTAATCAGAAAATTTGGAGACGTTAAAGATGAGAGATTGCTAGTGCAGGAAATATCAAACTGCTTTCAAAAAAGAAGCGAAAGCTACACTGAATACCATGACAGGCTAGATGCTCTAGTCTTACAGTGTAAGAGTTTGTGTAAACTCAATTATCATGATCAGATATTGGAGCTTAAATTACGAGAATTAGATGATTTAAGCCTAAACACCTTTAAAGCCGGTATCCTAGATCCATACCGAGCCTACTTACGTTACGCCCAAGTAACCGACCTTAGCCATGCACTGAGGACTTGCCGAATTTATGATAATGACAGAGCTCACGAGAGCTATATGGATCAGTTGAGAGGAACACTGAAGTATCCTCCCAATATTGGTCCCAGTCATAAGCCACCCCAACAAACACCACTAACACCACCTAATCGGATTGCTCCTTTTAGTCCAATACAACCACTAAACCATGCCATTCACAATCCATTTGCATTTCCCAAGCCTCAAAATCAATACTTTCCACAAGCCCGACCTTTCTTTACCCAACCGAACCCACAATTTAGGAACCCTAATCCTCAACCAAACTTTCGACCTTTTCAGGGACCGAACCCACACAACTTGAAACCACAGAACCAACAACCCTTTAAACAATTCAGTAGGCCTTATCCTACACCAAATAACATTGCCCGGCGCTTCACGCCCAATAATCAGACATATCCGAAACCGATGTCAGGAGTGTCCACTATAAGAGGGAACGTGAATGCACACGCAGAGGAGACCGATGAGCTAAGCTATATGCCACAAGAATACTCCCCAGAAACACAATCAGCGGAATATTCTCAAGAAGCTCAACCCCAAGAGTATGAGTTCGAATACGACTCAATCCACCCATCACTACTTCAGGATAGTTATGAAAATCCCGAGGAACAAGAGCAGGATTTTCACTTGGCCCAGTCATCTCATGCGAAGACATAAATAATATAAAAAATGCTCCAAAATTACCGTTCATCACCCTATTCGGATTTAAAATCCTAATAGATAGTGGTGCCTGCAACTCAATAATGAACCCCGCAATAGCATATGAATATTTCGCAGAATATTTGTTCCAAGAACCATTCTGCATACAATCCGTTCACTCTGAAACAATAGGTGAAGATAACATACAATTCCCAATTTTTTCAGAATACGAAATTGACACGCCCATAAATTTTAGAGTCATGCAGTGGCACGATTATTTCGATGCGCTGATTGGCACAGCAGATTTTGTAAAGCTAGGTGCAAAAATAGATTATAAATCAAACCTAGTTACCCTGAATAATAAGGACATACCATTTTATTTTCACTCAGGCAACAAACAAGTAAATTTTCAACCCTCATCAGACATGCACAAAATTGCAATCCCTGTTAACATTCAACAAGGAGATGTATACATCCCAAAGTTCGAACATGAAGGAATGTATTTTGCAGATGCAATCCTACACGCAGAGAATTATCAGGTCTTGTATCCTGCAGAAACGAATTTAAAATTAGTGTTTAGTAAACCAGTGTTAGTTGAACCTTTGGAAAATATCTCAATACAACCATTAGAAATAAATTCTATTTCGGAGTGCGAGATTCAAGAATATCTCCGCACGCAGCATATGAATGACATAGAAGTGTCATATCAGAAATATGCTCTGAATTCGCAGATGTGTTTTACTATCCAGGGTGTGATTTAACATTCACAAATGCAGTAAAGCACTTCATTCGAACTACCGATGAGGATCCGGTGTATCAGAAAAATTACCGATATCCTCCCGCGCTAAAGAAAGTACTGAACGAAGAAGTAGAAAAACTTCTTAAGCAGGGGATAATTACCCACAGTGAATCTGCATATAGTAATCCAGTATGGAATGTGCCAAAGAAGCTAGATGCTTCAGGACAAAAGAAATGGAGATTGGTCATAGACTTTAGGCAGCTAAATAAAAAGACCATTGAAGACAAATATCCTCTTCCTAGGATAGAAGAGATCCTAGATAACCTAGGACACAGTTCCTATTTCTCGACTCTAGACCTTGCGCAAGGATTTCATCAAATTGAGATGGATCCTAGATCTATAGAAGAGACAGCATTTACTATAGATAATCGCCATCTACAGTATTGTAGAATGCCGTTTGGTCTTAAAAATGCTCCCGGTCTCACAAGAAGGTGTAAAGCCAAACCCTGATAAAATTAAAGTAGTAAAAAACTACCCCATTCCCAAGACCACGAGAGAAATTAAACAATTTCTTGGTCTTGCGGGCTTTTACAGGAGATTTCTGAAAGATTTTGCCAAAATTGCATATCCAATAACCCGCTGCTTGAAAAAAGGAACCAAAATAGATGTAGAAAATCCCGAGTACAAATCTGCATTTGAAACCCTAAAAACCCTGTTAATAAATGCGCCAGTATTAGCTTACCCAGATTTTGAGGAACCATTCGTGTTAACCACGGATAGCTCAGACTTCGCATTAGGCAGTGTTCTCACACAGAAAGGACATCCTATTGCCTACTACTCCAAAACTTTAAATCCCGCCGAAAGAAATTATTCAACAATAGAAAGAGAACTGTTAGCCATAGTAGAGAGTAGCAAACATTTTAAGCCTTATTTATGGGGACGACACTTCACTGTAGAGTGTGATCATCGTCCGCTCCAATGGCTATTCTCTCTTAAAGATCCCAGTTCAAGACTCTATCGCTGGAAAATAAAGTTAGGAGAGTTTGATTTTGACATAAAATATGTCAAGGGAAAAACTAATTATGTTGCGGATGCACTTTCACGAATACAAGTGAATATAAATGAGGAAACAGTTTCTAATGTAGCCATCTCCTGGGATGACACACACCAACATGAAGATGATACATACCAGCATGAAATGGATAATGAAACTGTACATTCCAATCAGGAAGACCCAATTTTCACTTTAAAAATATCAGAAAGAAATTTGAACCAGAACCGTAACCAAATCATAGTAAAATACGGAGAATTTCCAAAGATTCTAGAACAGAAATTATTTAAGAAATTTACCCGCCACGTCATGATTGTAACGCAGAAAAATCTCTATGACGATTTAAAGAGACATCTTCTTAAAGTCATAAATACCTCAAATAGGTACGCCGCCTACTTTGATGACGTAACACTTGAGATCCCGCTTATCAGAGTATGCCAGAGATTATTCACTTCAGAATTGATAATAATCAGGACATCAAAATTTTTAGAGGACATAGAATGTTCAGAAACTCAAAAACAGTTGATATTGCAATACAATTCAATAAATCACAATGGTATTATTGAAACACATGAGCACCTTCGAACCAAGTACTATTGGCCACATCTAAAAGAGCAGATCAGGAATCTAATTAACCAATGCAATTTGTGTCAGAGAAATAAGTATGAGAGGCACCCTAATGAGGTACCAAATCAAGGACCTATTGTAGCAGACCACCCATTTGCCCAGATTCACATTGACACCTTTCATTTTGAACAGAATCGCATTTTAACGATATTGGACGTATTTTCTAAATACGGACAAGCATACGTATTAGCTAATGGTACAGCTATGGCAGTTTTGAACCAATTACAAATTTATTTTTCGCACCATGGGTATCCCAAAAGAATCACTCATGATCAAGGAGGAGAATTTGAAAATAGCTTAATTACAGAGTACTGTAAAGCTATGAACATTGAGTATCATGCCACCACACCTCTGAACTCAACCTCAAATTCACCCGTGAGAAAGATTGAATTCCACCCTCCTCGAAAAATTAAGAATTTCGAGAGATAATGATAAATTTACCCCGTTGCCACAGCTCATAATCACTGCAATCACAAATTACAATTCCTCAATTCACACAGCAACCAAGCAACCACCATTTAATGTCCTATATGGCCCATACTACAAAGCATTGGACCACATTTTCTCCCCATCACCAATAATTAATGAATACATACAAAGACAGGCAAACCAAATTAAAGTTTTAAATGAAAGAAAGCCCGATCCAAGGGATTCCACCTTTGAACATCCCTATAAAATAGGTGAGGTAGTTTATGTTCTGGATCCCCTAACCAGAAATAGGAAATCAAAAAATTTATATAATGAAGGCACAATAACCAAAATCGAGGAAAACCGAGTTTATTGTAAGATGAAAAACGGTAAAACTCATGTCCGAAACTTCCGTGATATAAAACCTAAGAGGAAAATTCTTCCCATTGCAGATTCCTACCAGGGTATGCCATCATCCACACAGAACCCGTAAAAACTCCAGGATTCTACGCCGATCCTATGGGACCCGTTGTAATAATTAGCAACTATCACAAATTCATGTTTCATTTCAACCTTACTACTTTAAAAGAGGCATATAAGAATATTGATGACACTGTCTCCAGTTTAGTATTAAAAAGTAATAATACTTTTCCCTATTTAATAAATGAATTAATTGAGCTAACTAAGGAAACTAAAAAGGATTTAAATAAATTAATACCAAACATTTCTAATAGAACTAGGAGGGGTTTGATAAACGGTTTGGGAAAAGTAATTAAATTAATCTCTGGTAACTTGGACCAAGATGATTTGGATAATTTACAAAGTCAATTAGACACTTTAAAACAAAGCCGTAATAATGAGATAAAACATATAAATAAATTGGTATCTTTTGCAAATTCAATTGCTCAAAAATTTTACGATGAAATGAATCATGTTACCAGCAACATGAGGGTACTTCAGGGTATTCTCCAGACAGAAGATTTCAAGATCAACCTACTGGAAGACCTTCAATATGTTTTAACGTGCATCAATAAATATAACAAGATAGAGCAAGTGCTGCAAGAAACTATTTCTCTCTCATTTAATGAGATGACAAATGTAAAATTATTCTCCAGAAAAGACTTAACAAACTTAGTAAAACATTTACAATCTATTTACCCTGTCAAAAGTATGATTCACGCAGATCAATACCATCAATTCGAAAATTTAAAATTGTCAAAAACCCAGGTAATTATAATGGACGAGGAAATGATTGTAATCCTCTCCATGCCAATCACGGATGGAAACCAGTATCAATTGTATGATGTCACCCCTGTACCGACCATTGAAAATGCAATCCTTATCCCAACTGAAAAATATTATTTACAGGGACCCACATTAAAATGGTCCAGTACGCCTTGTGTAAAAAACACACAGTCATATGTATGTAAGTACTATAATATTAGAATTACTAATTGTAATCTAACAAATCCTGCCGGATGTGAATACGCTTCCATAAGAAATGATAAAAGAATATTCCAACCTATAAATTAGGAACACATTCTGTTCTTTAGCAGAACACCTGAGATAATTTTACAAACATGCAAATAGACTCAAAGCTCTCTAAAACTCTCAGGTCCACAAATCGTGTTTTCAAACTAATCTTGCCCGATGTCTAGTATAGGCATAACACTGCAACAAAAACCTACTAATTATGTCCACAACTTCCCAATTCTGAATATCCATGACACACCCATAATAAAAAGTGAATTGAACTTCCTAAATTCCCATCTTGATGTAACCAAATTAAAATTAGACTTGAAGCCAATTCCTACAACTTATATCACAAAGAGGCAGTTTACATCCATTAATATAATTTTTGTATTAATTATAATATGTATCATTTTATTTATATTCAGACAAAAATTATGTCATTTATGTAAATCTGTAAAACTTAGACGTAAGAAAAATGTAAATATTGCTGAGGACAGCAAAAAGCTAAGGGTGGAGGAATCATGTTCCCTGCCCAGTACAGAACCTAGGACTATGTGTTCCAATGAGTTTGGTTTCTAAATTATATTATTATTATTATCCTCTCATTGGGAACCTAGCCTGTTGAAACCTGTTGACATACCATTTATGAAAGCGCCTCACCAAGTCAAAAAGTTAAAAGCCAAATCTTGTAATCCCTCGTTTCCTTTACAAGCATTAACCATTTAAAAACAAGATATCCCAGTCAGATAATCTAAAACAAGCTGTCTCCATTTAAAGTCATGGAAACCTCCAGTAAACAGCTCTCTTTCATAAGAAAACCTTGAGAGCCATTTATGACGGAGTTCTGAAGTTTCTAGAAGGAATTTTAACTAACCTTCAATATTTTACGCATCATTATTTTCTCCCACTCAGAGAGACAACTCCCTCCTAAACGAAGTAAACTTCTGATTGGCTAGTCCTTCAGAGAAACTCTCAACCCCCACTATGGATCATCCAGTATTTAACTTGGTGCACAAGGGCAGCTCTTCCTCTCTTCTTCACTTGTAACTTTGAGTAATGTAACTCTGTTTAACAAGACTGCAGAGCAGTCAGGCTACACGCCTTGTATATAAATTATTGTGAATGTATTATTTGTCGGTCGACTTATAATAAATAACATTCATTTGGGAATCTTCGTGTTCAGTTGATTCAAGAAATACCAGTCTCGAGGAGAACCTGAGTGGACCATGTTCTAACTGCTGTCCCGCTTGGAAGCTGAGAAAAGGGATCTACATATTTAATTGAAGACCCATCCAGGACTACAAACTTAATTGTGATTCCATCCGGGATAACATATTTAATTCCCGTATGTGAAATGTACCATATCGTCTCTTGCCCAAAATGAACCATGTCGATAGTGGCATACAGCACAGACTAGTGTACGAAATGTGTACGTCAACAACATGGCCACAGGCTGCAATAAAGATTATTATTACTTCAGGCTAGAGTCATTTTATATTTGCCCGTAGGGCACTCCTCCGTAGAGAATTCTCTTCAGTGGCGATCCAGATCTGTCTTCTTTGTTCGTAAGATATTTTCTACAAGACTTGCTACCAGCTTCCAGCTTCTTCATTTTGTTACATCACCGCAACAATATTGTCCGGAGATATCTCTATATCAATGCGATCTTAAAGAGACTGCCTATTTTGGACCCACCATCCACAAGAGAAGAAGATGTGATTTTGCACTATCTAGTTCATTAATACAATAGATGCAATCTGATGAATCCACCTTCCCTATCCTCTTAAGATAGGAACAGAAGTACACATGGCTAGTCAAGAACTGAGTGAGATAATAACCAACCTAATCATGTTTACTCTCTGTCCAAACCTGCACCTGAGGGTGCACTGGCTTCGATCTCTTTGCTCCCATTTGAACGGCCAATTATGGAAGGTTTGTACACTTGCTGTTCGTCTTGCATTTTGTAAATCCACATCAGATTTCCTCAAGTAAATGTTCTTGCGTTCTTTCTCAAGAAAGAAAATCGGAATAATCCCAGCAATAACAAGAACTGCTTCCTCAGACTGAGCGATATGCAGATGCCACGCGAAAAGCAGCCCGCCTTTGCACTTGCGCTAGTGACTTCCTAAAAATGTCCTTATCCAGGGCATCCGCCCATATTTCCGCTCCATACAGCAGAACAGAATGTATGGCTGTCATAAGAAGTCTCTTCTTACTAGATGTTGGCCCACCAGCATTGGCCATGAGCCGAATAAGGGGCATTACTCGTCTGGCCGCCTTGTCTGCAGTCCGTCTAATTTGTTCTCCAAAGTTCGTTTTATTGTCGACCAAGATACCCAGGTATTTTTCAACTGGCCGCGTCTCTACTTGAATGTCTCTTACCTGTAATGGGAGTATAAATAATAATAACAATAATAATAATAATAATAATAATCCCGTGGGGGTTTCTGCCTGTTCCCCTATCGGGCGCGTCCCAGGTGGCGGATAGGGAGGCTCGCCGGACTTGTCCGGAGGGTTTGAGGGAAATAAAATACCTCTCGCGGACCAAAAACAGGCACAGCTTGACAACATCTTCAGCAACCTCTGAAGCTCACTACTTCAGTTGTAACCATGACACCGACATAGATCGATGTCCCCACTACTTTCAACTTGTTAGCATGATGGAAACAACCTACAATATAACTACCCCAGGCCCTAGTAGACATACTAGTTATTTTTCTCGGTCATCGGATTCTGGGGGACCGAGAACATCATGCGGGAATGTATCGGAGCTTCCCAAATCTCTTCGCCCAAAATGCAAAACTTTCATTGGTAGCTTAAACATCAACACACTTCGGAAAACTGGCAAGTTAAAACAATTAACAGACATGTTGGATAACTTCAACATCCAAATTTTAGCACTACAGGAAACCAGATACACGGATGAAAATCATTTTGAATCAGGAAATTATAGAATTTATAAAGGCAAGCCAGCAATCTCCCTCCATATGAAGCCACTACAATTTGGCACTGGATTTGCTGTCAGAAAAAACATTATAAACTCAGTGCTTAACTTTTCCTCGCCTTCTGAAAGAATTTCAACACTATCCGTTAAATCAGGAAACAAAGCTTATACGCTTATTAATGCGCATGGACCCACCAACAACTACAATCGTAAAGATCCACAAAAGGTGGAAGACTTCTGGGAACTGCTGGAAGAAACTACAGCCATCATTCCAAATCATCACATAAAAATCCTACTGGGAGATTTTAATGCCCAAATTGGTAGAGAAAGGAAATTCAGGACCATTGTAGGACTATATCCAGCACACAATAGAACTAATAAAAATGGAGAAAGATTACTTGATTTTTGCAAAACTTTTGATCTCAAACTAATGTCAACACATTTCCTGGCACTTCCACACAAGAAAAAGACCTGGAGATCCCCTAATTTTCACTTAGGAGAATTTCAAATAGATCATGTGGCTATTTCCAAAAAGAATCAAAAAGAAATTATGAATGTCAAAGTCAAGAAAGGAGTCATTGACTCTGACCACCATCTATCCTTAATCAAGGTAAAATTTCAACCGAACAGATCCAAACCAAAAATAACAAAAAATCTGCGCGTCGATCCAGAATTTCTTAAACAGAACGCCAGTACTTTCCAAGAAAGTATCCCTACTCACGATTCTTCTGGCTGGTTAGAACTCAAAGATATACTTTCGAAAGCTTCTCAAAACATTGGCACACCGCCCAGGAAACGCAAGCATAGGTGGTGGAACGAAACCTGTGACAAGGCTATAAACTTCAGAATTAAAGCCTGGCAGAATTGGAATTCTCACAAAACGGAAGAAAATTGGCACGAATTCACCAAAGTACAGAAACAAACCTCTAAAATCATCAGATCTGAAAAACGCAAGTACGATCACTACAGATTGGCTGAAATTGAACAAGATTTTACTAAAAACAATACACGAAACTTCTACAAAACCTTCAGAGAAGAATTATCAAATTATCAGGCACCCAGTCTTTGCTTCAAACGCCCGGATGGGACATTGGAAACAAATAATCAAGAAAATTGCAAACTTCTAGCAGATTATTTCAAGGATCTTTTAAACTGTGAATCCCCTAAAGAACAACTCATCTTTGAAAAACAAACATCCAACCAAGATTCAGAACCCCCAACATTGGAAGAAATTAAAGAAATAATCCATGGACTCAAAAATAATAAAGCCCCAGGGGAAGATGGTATAATTGCCGAAATGCTGAAGATAGGTGGTGAGAACGTAGCCCGGAAAATCCACTCAATTCTTGAGAACATCTGGATCACCGAAGAAATACCTGAGGATTGGAAATGTGCGCTAATCCATCCACTGCACAAGAAAGGGGATAAAACCAACATCAATAATTATAGAGGAATTTCCTTGATACCAGTTATTTATAAAATTTTCTCCAAAGCCCTGCTCACTAGACTTGAGAAACAAACAGACCGTCTGATTGGAGAATACCAGGCAGGTTTCCGAAAAGGAAGATCATGTACGGAACAAATTCTCAATCTCAAAACTATCCTACAAATGCGCAAAACCAGACAGACAGTCATTACCTTTGTAGATTTCAGAAAAGCATATGACTCTATAGATCGTCAAACACTTTTCAATACTCTAGAAGAATTTCAAGTTGATAGAAAAACAAGAGAATTAATCAGACAAACACTAACTGGCACTACGTCAAAAGTTAAATTCCTCGGCGAAATATCTGAGCCTTTTGCAATTAACACTGGGGTCCGCCAAGGAGACGGATTATCTCCGTTACTGTTCAGCCTCGTACTTGAGAAGATAATCAGGACCTGGGAAAAGGAAACTAAGGGAATAACCCTTGGCAGACTACTCAAAGATAGAATTCATGTACATTGTTTGGCCTTTGCTGATGACATAGCAATCCTTTCTAATAACAGACAAGAAGCAATTCATTCCATTGAAAAATTACATGAAATTGCCATCAAAACGGGACTTCAAATTTCTTATGAGAAAACTCAGTACATGGAAGGAGCCTCACGATACTTAGACGGACAACCTATGAGAACTAAATTCGGCAAAATCTTTCAAGTGAACGAATTCAAATATCTGGGAGAAATTATTCAGCCCTCTGGTTTAAACCGTGAAGCAAATAAAGAGAGAATTTCCAAATTACAGAAAGCTTACAGAATCACTTGGAATAGGTATAACAAAAAATCAATATCTCGGAAAGCAAAACTTAGACATTATAATACAGTAATCAAACCGGAGGCGTTATATGCATCAGAAACCTTAATCATTGGTGGCAAATCTTTAACCAAAGAGATTGAAAAACAAGAAAGGAAAATTTTACGAAAAATTTTTGGCCCAGTTTTTATAGAGGGAATCTGGAGGAAAAAGTCATCCCAGGAAATATATCGCCAATGTGAAAAAATGTCTCATACTTTTCGGAAAAGACGATTGAAATTTTACGGGCACATTATCAGAATGAACAATGGCAGATTGACTAAAAGAATTCTCAACTTGGCCCTCTCACTAAAAACCAAGAACAGCTGGCTACGTGAAATTGAAACAGATCTCCAGGAAATCAACATTTCAGACAATATTATACAGGACAGATGCAAATTCAGAACCCTAATCGACAATCACCAATTTGAAGACAAACCCAACACCAGGGCCACCATAACTTGGACAGAAGACCGAAGAAAGGCGCTCAGCGAGAGGATGAAGAGATTTTGGAAGGAAAAGAAGGCCAACACATCAGCTAAACAGGTTCAACCGTGCTCCTGAGTCGGGCATAACGATGCAAGAATAATAATAATAATAATAATAATAATAATAATCTTAATACTCTTTGAAAAATCTCTTTTAGACTTGTTAGTTGGCCTGATGGTTTCGCCATCTTATCCTCCCAAAATATCTTCATGGAGATGTATCTTGCCTTCTGCGGACCACTTCTTACCAGTTGTCTTTTTAGGTTTCTCCACGAATCTTTGCGTGGTTATTGTTGTACTATAATAGGTCCCATGATTTTCTATAACTTAGTCTGTGATGTTTATGTCATATAAGTCCACCTTAATTCTTTTAGCCAGTTTATTTTGAGTGTCTTTGAATGGTTAAAATAGTATTTTGGTGAATCTGTTGATGTGCAATCTATAGACATGTCCTAAGCGTCTCTTGAGTAGTGAACTTGTCAGCTAAGGAGTAGACGCAGTTCTCCTTTTAATCCAAATTTCATTTTCTCTTGTGGGTCCTTAAAATTTCCGGAAAATTTTCCGATCTTGCTTTTCATCTTCTATAGTTTTAGAGTGACCATCAAGATATATGGTTTTTGAGGCGTAACTTATATAGCTTCCGGCAAAAAAACTATCCTGTAGTGTAGCAATTTTGCATTACGGGATATCATTATTATTATTATAAATATTATTATTAATAATAATAATATCAATACCTAGGTATTATTGTTATTATTAAAGGCCATACATTTTCAGCTCCCAGACAAAAAGTTCACAGCTGTTGCAGACTCCGCTAAGAGGCTGACTTTGTCTCATTCTGTGCCGGCAACAAGCTCAATAACAGACAAAACGTTGCTGACACATCTACCAATATATTCTGCGTGTTCCAAAACATAGTGTCGAGTATATCACTACTGTGGCAGATGAATTGAAAGAACTTATATCATATGTACTTTTTATTAGAATTGGGCTTGAATCATGTTCACAAAATAATTAAGTGAAGCCTGAAGCCTAAATACGACACAAGGTTCCGAGCATTCACCTGCCGGATAGAATATAACTTCAAACATCAAATCGTATACGTAGCTAGCTTCAAATTTCACAATCAGTGGATCAACTAATACATACGAGTATATAGGGAGCATAAGAGCGTGTTAATCGAACTTCCCACTAATCACCCGGGCTATATCCACAGGCAATGCATGTGTGATTTTCGAAATAAAGAATCACGTCATAAAACGAAAACTGGAGATCTCGTAGATTTGATCAGGAATTTAAAACCATGTCCTCCTTTTCACTTTCTTCCACCCTTCTCTTCTCTTCTCTTCTCTTCTCTTCTCGTCTCTTCAGTTACACGAAGCACGTCCAGTCGATAGTCGCACTCTCTCCTCGTTCTTGTCAGTATGGCTAGTGTAATGGACGTGACAGCCTTCGCAATTTAGGTAGACTGGCAGGTAGTGGTGGCTCATTTAACATACCCACACAAAATAAATCACACGGGGAGTAGTCCACCGTAGGAAAGCTTTATTGTCTGGACTGATCCGACGACGGAACTCTGACGGTTGAAGACATTCTTATTCGCTTCCTTAACTCTTTCCATACCGTGATGTTTTGCGACTATCCCTTCCACAGGTCTTTCAGGAATGCGCAAGAAGGACGACTTCCCTCTGCAAAATCGTCTCGTAAGATTTTCGGTGTCGGTTCAAACTCTTCCCTTTATACAGATGTCACGGTATCTGGTACTATTCGTACTACCACTAAATGTTGATATCAGATGGAGGACTACATCCATATTGTCACCGTACCTACTGAATTCCATTTTGCAAACTGCAGTACGGTTCGTGATTGGGAGCCGCTACCTGTAATCGGAACATTGCACATGGCGCTGTCAAGTAAAAGAGTGCAGAAACTACAATTTCCATGTACAATACGTATTTCCCAGTTGCTCTACAATGCCTTTCATCCAATGCATTCTGTTCATAATCGAGAAAATAGGTACCGTACACAAAATTGACACTCCAGATTCCTATCCACCAAATCATGAAGTTCAATAAATCTTATTTTTTCTCTTTCTTTCTTTTTTTTTACCGCCTCACGCCTCTTCAACACACGAAGAAGGGCGCTACGGTAAAGGAGCTCTTAATCTCTAACTGTAGCCGTGGAAACAAAATCAATCAATCCCATATAGGGAGCAGACGACTGAGGTTGTTTACCCTGCTATACTAACCACTTAAGGCTCCGATGCCCGGTAAAATGAGGGATTTCTATTCTATGTTAAATCCATAAACTATGATATACCGTACAAACTGTGCATTTTTAGGATATCCAGATGAGTATGCCACGGTATTTTAACTTCGCGAGAGGGAGGAAGGGGGGGTCGGGGGGGGGGGCGTACAAACCCTTAGAGAGAGGTATCCTTCTCTCCGGGCCGGGATCTACCAGTAATTCTTTATTCTTCAATTATTGCAATTCGGAACGGGTGCTGGACAGTTATGTTGGTGGAAGGAATTCGACAACCATTTCAGCAGCTCAGCTTTATCTAATCAGCCGATCAATCAATCGGGGAAATGTTTCATTGTTAGCTTTCCTCGCTCATGACGATCTGAGTGATGTTGGTGTTTATTTATCCACAACAGAATATTGACAGACAGAGGTGTTTTAGTTTGGAGAACCACTTCACTGTCATAGCAAACTTGTAAAATATTAACAAAGAGGAAGAAAAAGTGGCAATATATTTAGCATTCACATAAACAGTTGCTGCAATGCCCAGGACTCAGTAGTAAGTTATTGTTGTTTTAAGGGGCAGAACTACGAGGTCATCTGCCCCTATGGACTCAGTAGGAAACTCAGGAACTGAAATTCTGAAAATAACTAATCCTCCTAATTCAATATATAGCCGAGGACCAACCTGAACACCACCAGGACCTAATGACTGATAGTAGTTAGGGAGCTGAGGCTTTCCCAGCTCGAGGACAGTGTTGTCAACTCACTACCGTAATCACTGAGAGCAAGTAGTGAGACTGGACAGAACTACGTGCAACTGTGCAACACTAGAGACCTGACACGCAAGCAGGCCGACAGGACCGGACTCTGGACACCACGTGGAGATATAGAGGAAGCATGCTATTGGTCAAGAACCATCAGCTATTGGTCAACAGCGAACAGTGGTTATTGTCGGCTCGTGCCACTGCCTAACGTTTGAGTCGCCGCTCGTTAACGAGAAAAGTGAGAGAACTACACCTCTTGTCACTGATCTATTTAATTTCGGTAGGTTTGTCATTTTTTCATCATTTAAAAAGAACAAATGGGTGCCTACGAAGGATAATTTTAGTATCGTCCAAATTTTCCACGGATCATCTGCGGTTGGGACAGCTTGCTGACCTTCTTATCTACAATAACACATTTTCGTTCCAAAGAAAATAAACGAGACGTCAACACCCACAGAAATACATACCACTACCCACTTCTTAAGCACAAAGTATTGTAAGTAGATGCTAAACCTCGTAATGCATAATGTGCTAATTCTATTTAATTAAGTCCTTTTAACCTAATCAAGCTGAAATTGCTGGAAATGCATGTACATTGTGAACCCGCTGCTGTTATTAGTTACTGTTCGTTATTTCACAGTACCAAGATTGCAGGTTCGAAACCTGGCGCAGTCAGCTGGCATTTGAGGGTGCGCAAATGCGAGAGAGCCGTGTCAGTAGATTTACTGGCACGTTAAAGATCCCCTTCGGGGCAAAATTCCGGCACCCCGGCGTCTCTAAAAGCCAGTGTAGTTAAAAGGGACGTAAAACCAATAACATTATTATTATTTCACAGTACGCTACTGAAATATATCCTACAAATATAGTACCGGTATGACTGATATGACTGAATATTTAGTGATAATTCACGCTCATGTACGTAACTAATCACTCATATAATTTCAGTATATCTTCTATGGAAATGCATCAATATAATTGCAGGCAGTGGTGTTGGCAGCTGCATGGGAACACACAACACATCGCTCAATCAGCTAAGTTTACAATCTACGCCAACCTTGTATTAACAATCGCAAATATCACACTGAGCAAGCAAACTTGAAGGTTAATCACCACTATCAATATCTTAACTAAATAAATCACATATACGAGTAACTAACAAATCTTGACAACAAAAGTTTGGTGCTTTTCAGTAGGTCAACACGAATGTACCCAAGAGTTGGGTTATACCCTAATCCTGAAAAAGAAAAATGTATGAGATTGAAACCCCATAATAATAGAAAACAATAAAAATCTTGACAAGTTGCGCTACATTGCAGCTCGCCCTTCAACTTTAAATGAACATTTGTTCGTTCAGAATAAGGAGGGTGCGATCAAAGTGAATTCCTGAATATCAAGTTCAGTACACTGCTGAGAGCGCAGTAATGCTAGGGACTAACATCTCGTCTTCCAGATCTCCTAGTTTCAATTTCCGTTGAAAGAAAATGCAAATTACGTTCAAGCGGAAATTATAGTGAAATTAAATTACATTTGGGTACTTGGTGTTGATAATGGTATTTCACAGCATTCTGTCCACCCGCAAACTAATGCGCTAACTTGCTGGGGCTGTAACCAAGTCATAGAACTGAGTGGAGCCCAAGCCTTCACTCCTACCACAACGGACTTCCCATGCCATCCTATTCCTGTATCCTTGCCATTGTCGTTGGTGCTTGGTTCGAAACCCGACTGCGGTTTTGCTAAACAGAGTGCTTGTCACAAGGTTTGAATACTCCAGGCTGGTTGCCGAGAGTACCAGCATAGCCTAATCACCATGAGTTATATGGCAGTGCCTAGTTAAAAATGTACACTCCGTGGAAACAGATGAACACAGTAATTACTTAGGCCTATATCCGAGGCCTATGCTGGGCTCAAAGAACATAAATTATGTCATAAAAACCATAATATTCTTCAATGTTGTGACCAAGGCAAAGCGGGAATCTTTCTCTCTCTCTGTGCATACCAATCTGTTTAAGTTCCACGAATAACTGGGTTAATAATAATTATTCATAAAACATGCTGCAGACAGTTGACTTCCCGCCTGTGTTATCTTTTGAAGCCGTGTTTGTTTACGATAAGGTTTTTAGCCTACTTTCGATTTTTGAAAAAATGAAAGTAGACTTATGAGATCAACACAGGGCGAAAAAAAAGTGTGTCTGTCTGTGTGTGTGTGTGTGTGTGTGTGTGTGTGTGTGTGGTGTGTGGGTAGATTCTAGGTTAGGGAATAACCCACCCACCAAGGGAAGATGATGAAAAGAAGGAAGTAGATTTGGGATTGGAAAAGAAGGATAGAAGAATAGGAGGAGAGTCCCACAAAAGTTATAAGTTTAGGGTTAAACACACTTAAAGGTGGTTGCCACTGCAAATATGTGCTCGGATACCTAAAATGGCTACGAGCTTGGTCGAGGCTAACGGGAGCCGCAGATAAGGCTTGGGCAGTTTGCCAGAGAGAACCTGTAGTGTATTTCCTCCCAAGCACTAATGAAAGTACTATAGGGAAGGGTGATGATCTGGCCAGACAAATAGTAAGAGCTTTATTAAGCATTAACGAGGGCATAAACCTAGGAGGAGCTAGGAAAGCCAGGATCCTGCCTAACTGTAGTGTCAGAGAAATGATGAATCCAAAAATAAATATTCAATTTATTTAACAATGCAGGAAGTTTGAGGCAATTAACAATGATGAAATATAATTTTAATTAACATAGTTCATTTGAACTTTTTAATAAATAGGGTCGCAGACCTCTCCACATTAAACGGTTGCTCCAGGCAATTGACAATTTAAAAGGTTTCAAACCTTACATGTTTCTGAAATCTTTATAAGATTTGAACAAATGAACAATAAAATAATTAAAGCTTGAACGTAAATTGAAGTACAAAAAGTGCACCTTAAGAAATTCTGGAGAGAATGTTCTAGAGACAGTGACAACTTTGAAAATAACAATAATAACAACGTGAAAAATAAAATAGAAGTTCCTATAACTTCTTATATTTATACAGAGTTAATATGAGAATTATGCAAAGAGGGCAGGTCACTTACTGTGAACCTGAAGAGTTGATCAGAAGGAAGGTTCTAGACCTCTGATACTTTGAATAAGACTCGCCAGTCAAATGAGGCAGTTTTCATTTAGCGAGACCAAAAAATAACTCACTCAAGAGTTGAGAGAATTGTTTTCCCTGCTTTTGAAGGGAGGAACAATTTAAGTTTGAAACGTGTGCTAGACACGCAATTATGCAGAATTACTTAATGATAAACCAACAAAATGGAAGGGCACTTCTTGGAATGACACCTTATAGAATGTTACGATTTCATAAATAATGGTTGTTAGTAGAAGGTTAAGGAAAGATCATTGGGATATAGGGACAATGTTCATGGCCGTATTTAATATAACCGGACGATCGCGACGCGGTATAAACGTGGAGAAAGCACTGATTATCACTATTGTCTGTAAAGATGGATGCAAAGTTCACCAGAGAAACACTGAAGTTTATGAGAAATAAAAGTTATTGCAATTATGGAGATAACTGATTGCACTATGTAGGTGAAAGTCTATTTCTTGAAAAAGTTGTAATTTACAATGAAATGCGCCATAGAATTTTCCAGAGGTTCCAACGGAGGACGAAAATTCACTATTGTAGTAATGTAGTTTTAAACAAATTTCTCCCAAGTACGTGAGAAATACATGATGGCAGGACTCGCAGATAGAGAACAAGTTCTAGAAGGTTCCAGAATGACCTTAGCAGAAAATGGGGTTGAGAAAATCCAACGGAGGAAATAGTTTTATAATTATAGGCAGTGGGTATTAGATAATATCCCACGTAGCGAGAGGGTTTCTCGTTTGAATCGCTTAAGAAAAGCTCTTTTTAGTAAGGTTGGCTTATACAAGAAAAAAGCTCAACATGGCAAATCCCACGAAGAGTGATTATTGCCCCAAAGTAAATAGTTTCACACTGCCTATAAAAGATAGTTAAAACACGAGGAAGTTAAAACCATGAAGATGAGGTTAAAACTTGAATCAGGTACTTATCTTTGTTGCATGGCGAAGATGAAGTTCTTCACTAATACTTAAAGTTCCAACATGGCGTGGAATTTAAAAACTGCCTCGTTAGGTCAGGAGGCTGGCTCTGGTTGAGCCTTAACTGATTACTGCGGCTGCCGACTAAGAAGTGAGAGCAGCAAAACGAAGCACGGAAGGTCCTAGGAAGGGGAGAGAGTGGGGGTAGGAAACAAAAGGTATACATATCAGCATAACCAACTTATTAACAATAAATTCTCTTCTCTTGCTGAGCTGGTCTTCAAGGAGTTGATAGATGATACTAGCGCAGCATGGTGAGTAAAGAAGTAGACGTAGTCCTCTTGCTCAAGGAGAAAATAGCTGACGATGGTAACGAGATCTGGTAGCCAAATGGATAAGTAAGTCCTCTTGCACGATGAGGAATTGAGTAGCTTCAGAGGTTCGCTACTAGATAGCGCTAGGTGGATCACAGAAGTTATATATCTGAAACATACTTATGAAGACATAAGAGACATGCTCAACAGGGAGAAAACAGATGATCACTGTTGGTGTTTGGCAAGGAGGAAGGAAAAAATGAACATGCAAAGAGCAATAGACATTATATCTCTCGTATCGTGTATTCAAAGAATACACCATACTGGGGGGACAAACACCAACAGAGAGCAGATAAGCAGTTACACATTTATTGGAAGCGGAGCGATCAAAGACAGTGGTCTTGTGATCGGTCCATTTGTAGTCAAGATTCTGGCCACCCTGACTCTCCCATCTCTTCCAGGGTAACATTGGGTCACCCTACCAGAAATCCATACTAGGGGGGGTGAAATATCTCTAACCAAGACCAAGTCCCCTACTTTAATGTCGGGACTGGAAAGAAACCACTTCTGCCTCCGTTGCAAGGAAGTTAAATATTCCAAGTTCCACCTCTTCCAAAAAGAATTACGGAGGGCTTCAAGTTTCCGCCAAGCGATAGGTAGATTAGAATCCCTGTAAGAATTAGTAAGAGGAGGAGGGGCAGAAAGAGAAGTGCCGATAAGGAAGTGACCAGGGGTGAGTGGAAGTAGGTCATCAGGGTCATTGGAAAGTGGAGTTAAAGGGCGAGAGTTAACAACACCTTCAATTAAAACAGACAGTGAATTGAATTCTTCGTAAGTCAGGATTCGATTACCTAAGACTTTTCTTAAATGACGTTTAGTGAGCTTTACGCAAGATTCCCACCTACCACCATGATGCGGAGCGTAAGGAGGTATGAAGCGCCATTTGAAACCTTTTGAATAAGAAAAATTGGAGATTTGTTCCATGGCAGGAGAGGAAGTGAGAGCTTTCTTCCACAGGGAGGCTGCGCCCTGAAAGGTGGAAGCGTTATCAGAGAACATCTCAGAAGGAACACCACGCCTAGCGGTGAAACGAGAGACAGCTGATAAAAAATAGGAAGTAGAAGCATTCGTTACTAGTTCCAAGTGGATTGCGCCAGTAACCATGCAAACAAAGAGAGAAACATAAAGCTTACCAAACAATTTGCGTTTAGCTTCAGGAGAGTTTTGTTGATATTGGAACGGACCCATATAGTCCACTCCAGTTAAAGCAAATGGGCGTATTGGAGAAGAACGAAAAGAGGGCAGATCGCTCATTAATTGAGTGTTGATTTTAGGTTTCGCTTTGAAACAAGGAATGCACTTATGAATTACAGAAGAAACTTCATGAATTCCATTTATAATCCAGTACTTTTCTCTTAAGAGACAGAGTAGAGTACGTGTACCAACATGAAGATTACGATAATGAAAGTCACGTATAATTAAAGAAGTAACGTGATGTTTGGAAGGCAAAATAACGGGATGCTTTTTGTCCTCAGGGAGTAAAGATTGCGAGAGCCTTCCACCTACCCTAAGTAATCCATGGTCATCAAGGAACGGGGCTAAAGCACGAAGACGGCTGGATTTGGGAAGATCTCTTTTAGAAGAAAGCAATGACAATTCAGAAGAAAAGGCTTCTTGCTGTGTCAGTTGTAAAATCTTAATGGTAGCAAGATTCAATTCATGATTGGTAAGGTGTGGTTTAGGGAGAAGAGGTTGGTCAACCACAAGATATTTCCATCTAAGGAGATAGGCAACAATCCGTAGTAATTTATGGAAGGAAGAATAGCGTGACAACAAAGGATAAGAAGCATTGGAAACCAGACACGAGGCAATAGACAGAGGTACTTTAGCGTCAGGCAAGTTGGAGTTTGGAGCAGGAGGTTTAGAAGGCCATGCGGAAGATTCGTCGACTAGCCACGAGGGCCCATGCCAGTACAATTGGGAAGCTGCCAATTGAGAGGGTAAACAACCACGAGAGATGATATCAGCTGGATTATCCGCACTGGGAACATGCCTCCATTGACATCCAGAAGAAAGTGTTTGAATTTTGGAAACCCTGTTTGCGACAAAAGTTTGCCAGTGAGAGGGGTTTTTTGCGATCCAAGAAAGGGCGATCATAGAATCGCTCCAGAGATAGATTTGCGAAAATTCGACCTTTAATACTTCCCGTAATTTCTTGACAAGTTCTGCAGCCATTAGTGCAGCGCACAGTTCGAGCCTAGGTAAAGTGATAGTTTTAAGAGGGGCGACCTTCGATTTGGCACAAACGAGGTTAGAAACTGAAGATCCATAGAGTGAATCGTGATAAACTAAATATGCACAGCAACCATAAGCTTTTTCGGAACTGTCCGCGAATACATGAAGGAAAAAAGATGCATTAGAATGAGAACTGATTAAATTCCTGGGAATTTCAATGAGGGAAAGATCCAGCAAATTGCTGCGAAACGAGAGCCAACGATTAAGAAAAGAAAGAGGGACAGCGTCATCCCATTCACATTTAAGTGACCACAGCTCTTGCATGAAGAGTTTGGCTATAACAATAACTGGGGCAAGAAATTGAAGCGGATCAAAAATTTTTGCAATTTCAGAGAGGATTTGTCTTTTTGTATTAGGAAGCACTTCTGCGAGCGTAACTTTATAGATAAGAGTGTCAGTGCTAGTGCACCAATGAACTCCTAGAGTTTTTATAGATTCGGAGTTTCCACAAATTTCGACAGAAGAGGGATCTACGTCTTCGATGGGAAATTGGGCGAGAAACTCAGGGGAGTTGGAGTTCCACTTATGAAGTGGGAAACCTCCATTCCTTAGTAATGCTTGAAGTTCTAAAGATACAAAAGAAGCTTCCTCCAAAGAAGGGAAGGATTGCAAATAATCGTCAACATAGAAGGACGTAGTTAGTGCTTCAGAGGCTTTGGGGTTAAATAAATGACCATCTTGTGAGGCAAGCAAGTGTAGGGATCGGATAGCAAGGAAAGCAGAGGGTTTTAAGCCATAGGTAACAGTTTTCAAGCGAAATACCTTAATGGGCTTATTGATTTCATCACGCCACAAGATTCTTTGAAGATCTCGTTGTTCTGGTTGAATTAACACTTGACGGTACATCTGTTTTATATCAGCTATGACAGCTATGGGAAATAATCGAAAGTTTAAAAGTATAGCAGATAAATCTGATTGAATAGCAGGACCAGAATAAAGAGTGTCGTTAAGGCTGTTGCCGTTAACGTCGGGTGATGAACCATTGAAAACAACTCGGATTTTATCTTTTACAAAAGGGTTTTTCCACACAGGATGATGATTTAAATAAACCGTTTCGATTGGGGGGTGCAATTCATCATCGGATTTGTTAACAACCTCCATATGATCTAAGCTTTCATACTCATCCATGAATTCAGTGTACTGCTTTTTGACGAGGGGTTCCTTTTTGAATTTGCTCTCGATAGCAAAGAGAGCTTTTCGAGCTTTGGGCTGAGAGTTGATAAGTTTAGGAGGATTATTTAATCTTGGCATTTGAACAACGAACCGGCCATCAGAAGAACGAGTGGTCGTGTTCAAAAAAAGTTGCTCACAGAATTCATTTTCTGAAGAAGTTACATTAGGAGAATCAACATTTTCAAGCCTCCAAAACTGTTCCAGATCAGTATTGGAGAAGTAACATTGCGATGTAGGTTGGGGTGAATAATGGGGAAGTTGCCCTGTGACAATCCATCCAAAATTAGTGTCTCTGGCGACCACGTTTGAGGATAGCTTGCGAACCTGTTTCCGAAGGCAATTCCAAAAGACATTGGCACTAAAGAGTATGTCAATGGGATTTTGTATGTTAAACGAAGAATCGGCTAACCTTAAATGCGAGGGAATGTTTAACCCCGAAATATCAACCGAGTGACTCGGAGTGTCTTCTCCAATGCTATTGAGAATTAGACAATTAAGTTTAAGAAAGTTGTTTCTATGACAAGTATCTCTTATGGTTAGTTTTGAAAATTGTAAAGCTTGCGATTTTGAGCTGTTGATGCCCGACACATTGATAGAAGTGGGGTTTACGGGTAGGCCTAGTTTTCTAATCAAGGAATTGGACACAAAATCATGAGTTGCCGCTGAGTCTAGAAGACCGCGTGCACGGACCCAGTTGCCGAAATTATCCTGAACGTCAACTTGGACAGTAGACAACAATACTTGAGCACTGCGAATGGACTTAGCATTTTGAATGTATGATGAAGCATTAGAACTGTTAACACTATCATTTTTCGGCGAAGTTGATGCTGTCGATGACCTTGCCTGATCATGACGATGTAGCAGGGTATGATGAGCCTTTTCACAATGGTAGCAAAGTCTTGTGGACTTACAGTTAGAAGCAGAATGCGTGGGCGCTAGGCAGTTGAAACAATGTTTGTTTTGAGCGACTAGTTTTCGTCTGTCATCGACTGACATTTCTTTAAAGGATTTGCAGAGGTATAGGGCATGGGGATCTTTACAAAGTATGCACTTTACAGGTTCGTTTAAACTTTTGCGAGGTTCACCTTGCGTGTTTAAAACAATAGAGCTAGCAACACGACGTTCACTAGACCTAGTTGGGTAACCAGTGGAGTTTGATTTGAATTTGGATGAGCTGGACCCTGGTTTTTGGGTATTAGACGCTGAGCGTTCGCTTTTGGGTTTGATGGACATTAATTCGAATTTGGAACTAGGAGATGAAGGTTCGCTCTGATTAGCTAGCGCGGTTAAAAGTTGGCATCTAGCGTTTATGAAAGTGACTAAATGCTCGTAAGAGTAGTCATCTTCCTTAGAAAGTTCAATTTCCCAAGCTTTGAGGGTAGCAGCATCAACTTTAGAAACTACTAAATGTATTAGGAAAGTATCCCAATGTTCCGTAGGCTGCTCTAATTGGGACAAAGCTTTAACGTGGAGTTGGGTAGTATCAATTAAAGTACGCAAGCTAGTGACGTCATTGTGCTGTGACGCAGGTAGGTTAAATAGAGCCTTAATATGGCGTTGAATACGTAAGCGTGAATTTCCATATCTTTCTTTTAATAAGTTAAAGGCAATGGGGTAATTTTCGGCACGCAGAGGAAGTGCTTCAACTAACTGCAAAGCTTGACCTCGAAGGATAGATCTCAAGTAATGAAACTTGTAAATGACTTGAATGTCTTCATTGTCATGAACAAGGGAGCAAAATAATTCATAGAAAGAATCCCAAGTGGATTCATCTCCAGAAAAATGGGGTAAATCAATTTTCGGTAAAGTAGGTTTGGGCTTGTGAGTGCCTTCACGGAAAGAAGTTTGGGGTTCATGAAGGGAACCAAGAACAGAAGCGTCCTTTTTCTGCTCCTCTTCGAGTTGGCGTATTATTCTGAAAGCAGAACCTATGCCTTCGTAATATAAGTTCTCTACTTCGACACGATCTTCTGTTTGATTGAGCATACAAGTTTCAATTTCAGTTTGAATGTTACAGTAGTTTTCATAAGAACGTTCAAAATCCTTTACACGATGTTTCAACAAATCTAATTGCGCATCTGAGGGATCTAATTCTTTTATGTACCTTCTGAATCGGGTAATTTGCCCTTTATAGGATGCTCGTTTAGAAGTAAGTTTTTCATCCTTATCCTTATCAGTGGGAGCCATACTAAAGAAGATAAATGAAAATGTAACTCACGAAACTGTGGAACCTTGGAAATGCTGTCAAGCTGGCAGCAGCGTATGAGTAGAAAGAATGGGACACACCATAGGAGACAGGAGCGGCCTCTTTCCCGTTCACAGGCTTTGCACGATGTGGTTATAGCTGAAATATTCAACACAGATATTAGAAATATGCAAAGTATTGTCAAATGACACTATTTTAAAAAGAGAAAAGAAAAAATGGGCTCTCCCGGGTTTCGGCACCAAATTTTGGGTAGATTCTAGGTTAGGGAATAACCCACCCACCAAGGGAAGATGATGAAAAGAAGGAAGTAGATTTGGGATTGGAAAAGAAGGATAGAAGAATAGGAGGAGAGTCCCACAAAAGTTATAAGTTTAGGGTTAAACACACTTAAAGGTGGTTGCCACTGCAAATATGTGCTCGGATACCTAAAATGGCTACGAGCTTGGTCGAGGCTAACGGGAGCCGCAGATAAGGCTTGGGCAGTTTGCCAGAGAGAACCTGTAGTGTATTTCCTCCCAAGCACTAATGAAAGTACTATAGGGAAGGGTGATGATCTGGCCAGACAAATAGTAAGAGCTTTATTAAGCATTAACGAGGGCATAAACCTAGGAGGAGCTAGGAAAGCCAGGATCCTGCCTAACTGTAGTGTCAGAGAAATGATGAATCCAAAAATAAATATTCAATTTATTTAACAATGCAGGAAGTTTGAGGCAATTAACAATGATGAAATATAATTTTAATTAACATAGTTCATTTGAACTTTTTAATAAATAGGGTCGCAGACCTCTCCACATTAAACGGTTGCTCCAGGCAATTGACAATTTAAAAGGTTTCAAACCTTACATGTTTCTGAAATCTTTATAAGATTTGAACAAATGAACAATAAAATAATTAAAGCTTGAACGTAAATTGAAGTACAAAAAGTGCACCTTAAGAAATTCTGGAGAGAATGTTCTAGAGACAGTGACAACTTTGAAAATAACAATAATAACAACGTGAAAAATAAAATAGAAGTTCCTATAACTTCTTATATTTATACAGAGTTAATATGAGAATTATGCAAAGAGGGCAGGTCACTTACTGTGAACCTGAAGAGTTGATCAGAAGGAAGGTTCTAGACCTCTGATACTTTGAATAAGACTCGCCAGTCAAATGAGGCAGTTTTCATTTAGCGAGACCAAAAAATAACTCACTCAAGAGTTGAGAGAATTGTTTTCCCTGCTTTTGAAGGGAGGAACAATTTAAGTTTGAAACGTGTGCTAGACACGCAATTATGCAGAATTACTTAATGATAAACCAACAAAATGGAAGGGCACTTCTTGGAATGTCACCTTATAGAATGTTACGATTTCATAAATAATGGTTGTTAGTAGAAGGTTAAGGAAAGATCATTGGGATATAGGGACAATGTTCATGGCCGTATTTAATATAACCGGACGATCGCGACGCGGTAGAAACGTGGAGAAAGCACTGATTATCACTATTGTCTGTAAAGATGGATGCAAAGTTCACCAGAGAAACACTGAAGTTTATGAGAAATAAAAGTTATTGCAATTATGGAGATAACTGATTGCACTATGTAGGTGAAAGTCTATTTCTTGAAAAAGTTGTAATTTACAATGAAATGCGCCATAGAATTTTCCAGAGGTTCCAACGGAGGACGAAAATTCACTATTGTAGTAATGTAGTTTTAAACAAATTTCTCCCAAGTACGTGAGAAATACATGATGGCAGGACTCGCAGATAGAGAACAAGTTCTAGAAGGTTCCAGAATGACCTTAGCAGAAAATGGGGTTGAGAAAATCCAACGGAGGAAATAGTTTTATAATTATAGGCAGTGGGTATTAGATAATATCCCACGTAGCGAGAGGGTTTCTCGTTTGAATCGCTTAAGAAAAGCTCTTTTTAGTAAGGTTGGCTTATACAAGAAAAAAGCTCAACATGGCAAATCCCACGAAGAGTGATTATTGCCCCAAAGTAAATAGTTTCACACTGCCTATAAAAGATAGTTAAAACACGAGGAAGTTAAAACCATGAAGATGAGGTTAAAACTTGAATCAGGTACTTATCTTTGTTGCATGGCGAAGGTGAAGTTCTTCACTAATACTTAAAGTTCCAACATGGCGTGGAATTTAAAAACTGCCTCGTTAGGTCAGGAGGCTGGCTCTGGTTGAGCCTTAACTGATTACTGCGGCTGCCGACTAAGAAGTGAGAGCAGCAAAACGAAGCACGGAAGGTCCTAGGAAGGGGAGAGAGTGGGGGTAGGAAACAAAAGGTATACATATCAGCATAACCAACTTATTAACAATAAATTCTCTTCTCTTGCTGAGCTGGTCTTCAAGGAGTTGATAGATGATACTAGCGCAGCATGGTGAGTAAAGAAGTAGACGTAGTCCTCTTGCTCAAGGAGAAAATAGCTGACGATGGTAACGAGATCTGGTAGCCAAATGGATAAGTAAGTCCTCTTGCACGATGAGGAATTGAGTAGCTTCAGAGGTTCGCTACTAGATAGCGCTAGGTGGATCACAGAAGTTATATATCTGAAACATACTTATGAAGACATAAGAGACATGCTCAACAGGGAGAAAACAGATGATCACTGTTGGTGTTTGGCAAGGAGGAAGGAAAAAATGAACATGCAAAGAGCAATAGACATTATATCTCTCGTACCGTGTATTCAAAGAATACACCAGTGTGTGAGTGTGTGTACTCTGAATGTCTGCCCCCCCCCCCCCCCTATCAATTCGAACACGGTGAACGCGAATTGAACGAAATTTGGTACAAAGGGAGCACTAGAAAAGGACACCTCAGTGTCATGTTTTATATCGCCGCCATCTTGACGGAAACGTAATGGCGGCCACACAAATATTCAAAGCTTAAATCAAATTACGACTAACCTAATCATCCGATCTCTACCAAATTTGGCAACAACATACCTTTATGGGGGGAGCATCCTTTGACCAAACTAATAGGTCATCAGCCAAATAGTTTGCGGATGGCGGCCATCTTTGTGTGAAAATCGATTCCCCCTATTAATTCGAACACGGTGAAACCGAATGGAACGAAATTTGGTACGGAAGTAGTACTAGCAAAGGGCACCTCAGTGTCATGTTTTATATCGCCGCCATCTTGACGGAAACGTAATGGCGGCCGCACAAATGTTCAAAGCTTAAATCAAATTACGACTAACCTAATCATCCGATCTCTACCAAATTTTGCAACAACATACCTTTATGGAGAAAGCATCCTATGACCAAATTAATAGGTCATTAGCCTAATATTTTGCGGATGGCGGCCATCTTTGTGTGAAAATCGATTCCCCCTATTAATTCGAGCACGGTGAAACCGAATGGAACGAAATTTGGTACAGAGGTAGTACTAGCAAAGGGCGCCTCAGTGTCATATTTTATATCACCGCCATCTTGACGGAAACGTAATCGCGGCCACCCAAATGTTAAAAGCTAAAATGTAATTTCGACCAACCTAATAATCTAGTCTCTACCAAAATTTGCAACAACATATCTTTATGTGGGAAGCATATTCTGACCAAACGGCAAGATCATCAGCCCAATAGTTTGCAGATGGTGGCCAAGTATGTGTGCAAATCGATTCCCCCTATCAATTCAAACACGGTGAAACCGAATTGAATGAAATTTTTTACAGGGCACCTCATATTCATGTTTAATATCCGTATAGCACGTTGTATTTCAACAAGCTACTACAACCAACATTCAATTGTACTCCTTGAAAAGACAAAGAGTTATAACATTACCCATGCATTTAGGAGAAAGTAGGCTATATGTTCTTTACTGAACATCTTGTTTAATGCCAAAATAACATTAACATTTTCAATTCATTTTTATTTTAGTGTATTTAAATGAAATTTCAGTTTGGCATCTAATGCTTTTAAAATATATTTACTGTAACTGCTACGAAAAACAATATCAACTTTCTATCTTATAAAATAGGCTATTCACAAAACTTGGCTTAACATTTTCAACACAACCACTCAAAATAGCTTGGAATCAAAATGGTTAACAACGATAATAATAATCATAATAACTACAGGGTTCGCCTCCGTGGTGTAGCGGTCAGCATGGTTAGCTGCCACCCCGGAGGTCTCGGCTCTGCCACTGGAACGGGGTCTACTCAGCCTCGGGTGGCCCAAATAAGTAGAGGGGCTCCTATTCCCAACTCAGGCATCGTCGAAGTGATTTTCCGTGATTTCCCACTTCGTCTTCGGGCAAATACCGGGATGATACCTACTGTAAGGCCACGGCCACCTCATTCCCTCTTCCTTGCCTATCCATCCCAATCTTCCCTTCCCATCCCTCATGAGGCCCCTGTTCGCTTTGCAAGTTAGGCCGCCTGGGCGAAGTGCTGATCACACCTCCCCAGTTGTATCCAATCCGACCAAGTGTTCTCAGCTCTAGGACACAGCCTGGAAAGACGGTAGTGGTGAGTTCCCTCACTGAGTCCGTGGGAACCACCAACCTGGAGGGTAAAATTGACTGAAAATAATAATAATAATAATAATAATAATAATAATAACTACAGTAGCTGTGAAAGGCGTAACATACGCTGTTCTAGTCTATTACCTAATTATCAACGCAGTTATTGTTTTCTCACCTTCCAGACGCCTTCCATAATCTAGGAGAGCACACTGAGATCCTTGTCCGAAAATTCTTAGGTTCGATTCCCGGCTCTAATAAGAAATGTAACTTTGGTCTGAGTGATGGAATGAAGTACACTCATTAAAATGAGGTGTGTTTGATTCTTACTTTAGTCATCCTACAAGTAGTCCGTGGTTTCTCACTTGTACTTCAGGAAAATTCTATACAGGTAACTAACGTAAGACCACGGTCAGCCCCTTCTTAATGAAAATGAAAATCCACAGCCTGCTTCCAGTCCACCGACTGGGTCAGGAATGGAATGAATAAACCCCCCATCTAGCGGCGAGGATATGAACTGTGCCAGCTGCCGAAGCCTGTCGCACTCCTCTGAGGCAATGATTAAATGATGATGATAATTGATGTTTTAAGGGGCCTAACATCTAGGTTATCGACCCATATGATCAAATGAATGACAGATAAAGTGAAATTATAGTGGAGAATGTTGTTGGAATGAAAGTTTGACAGGGAAAACCGGAGTACCCGGAGAAAAACCTGTCTGCCTCCGTTTTGTCCAGCACAGATCACACATGGAGTACCGGGTGAGTTAGCCGTGGGCGTTACGGCATGACTGTTGACAGTCGCTCATATCCGGGAGGCGAGGAGGTTCGAATCCCCCCGCCGGCAACCTTGAAGATGGTCTTCTGTGGTTTCCCATCTTCCATCCAGGCAAATGCCGGGGTTGGTCCCTAACTATAGGCCACAGCCGATACCTTCCAACTCCTCGTCCTTACCTTCCAACTTCCCTCCCCAACGGTACTCGTAGTTCACCCATTGGGTGTCCGTCTCGAAGCAGCTACAACACTGGCGAGCCGAACATGTCCTCGGACACTCCCGGCACTAAAAGCCATACGCTAAAAAAAAACACATGGAGTGACCGGGATTTGAACCACGGACCCAGCGGTGAAAGGCGGGAGTGATGCCGCCTAAGCCACGGAGCTTCACCCTTCTTATTACTAGCACTAATTACAATACGCTATTAAAGGTACGGTATCACAGTAGGCCTAATGCAGGTTAGGCTATCTGCCACATTCAACCCACAAGCAAGTAAACGGGTCTGATGATCAGGATGTCCTAAGCCCCTAAATGAAACAGTAACATACAGTGTGTCCGCAAATTCTCTCCTCAGTGGCGAGCTACGCGGGTTTCGCCTTGTGGGACGTGTATACGCTGTTGACCTTCAACTGGAGTGGTTGGGTGAGTGGTTGTGCGTGACAGTGTTGACGCTGTAAGTTGTGTTCTTGTCAAGTTCTTGTGTAGGCTGAGTCTATAGTGCGTCTCTACCTTAAAAGTCAGTACGCATTAAATGGAGCGCGCTGATACCAGATCTACTGCATATACCAAGTTCTGCAAGGCCGGACACATGATGTAACATAACTCGTACACAGGCGTACTTTTACGCAAATCTCAGGAAGTTTCCAAAATATGTGTTTGTTGTATATAACTGTACCTCATGCCTTGTAGCGAACGACGGCACAATATTTAGATATGATACACCGAAGCTCAGAGCGCGATTTTAACGCACGTCATTATAATAATTTTCAATTATTTATGAACATTATAATATGTTAAAATATTACGTTTTCTCGAATATCATAGTTATAATAAATATAATATTACATTTTTCACGAATAAATAGACTACATGTTCTGTGGCCAAGTGGTGGTATGCAGCCAAAATTAAATTCTTCATTTCTTGAATGAGACGTTGTTCAATTTTATATAGTTCTTCACTTGTGCCCATATCATTTCGATGGGATCAGGTTCACTGTGGTATGGTGGCAAACGAAGAACATATTTTTCTGCTGATTTAGCAATCTCGCCAATGATGTACTGTATTTATCATATCTGTCTCTGTTTTGAGTCACATTAAAAAAGTTCCTGTTTTAACATATAATTTCAAAAAGGAACCCCTTTTGAGTGAGCCAATATATAATCCGGTCTTCTCTCAATGAAATTGCAGGTAAAAGTTCGCTTTCCCGACTGTGATAGCCTACATTATATATTACTAGGATAGATCCTTCGGGAACATTGGACAACAATTGCTCGGCGAACCACATTTCATACACTTCATCTGTCATTTCTCGTGGGTGTCTGCCGTTTTCTTTTGGCACAGAAACGTTAACTCTGCACCATTAATGAACCCTTGTTCGTTCCCAGGATGAACAAAGGCAAACCACGGAAACCATTTTGAGGATGGCTGAGATAGGAATCGAACCCGTCTCTTCTCAGTTTTGTCTCATGAAATTGAGTACACCACGTTCTAGCCCTCAAATCAGAATTAAATTTCTTGGCAGAGCCGGGATTCAAACCCGGGCCTCCGTGGTGACAGCACGGTGTCAGCCAAGAATGCTAGCCACTACGCAACGAGACGAGCAGTTTATAAAGAACACGAGGACCACTCATTTCACAGTTTAACTTCACACCATAACCTACTCTCCATCAAACGCAGTCTGGGAGATAGCCTACGTGCCGCATGAGTAAACAAACTTTCGGTGCGTCAGCGCTGGGCGGGAGGAGTACCCAAAGTGCGATAACTTATGAATGCTATCTGATATCGAGGTCTGGTTTGTTTTAAAAACAATTTCATACATTAATGAACATTTCTTCTCGCTTAGTCACCAACGTAAAGTCAACAGCAAAAACGTTTCTCGCTACATTACTTTTCTGTGATACCATCCAGATTTTTCAAATAACATTTAAGAAAAAAAATCATAACTTTCTTATTATGAAAATAATTACTCCCCTGAGAAATAGGTTGTCTTCTACCAACATCAGGCAATCTAAAAATAATTTCTTGATCTGTTGTGATCATTAGTTCATTATCTATGGCGTGATAAGTTTTATATCTGCAAAAATATAGATTCGCGCTAAAATATCGTAATATTGTGAAAATTGGGCCTTGTATTCATTATTTATGGCTTTCATTTTTACATCATCATAAAGAGCGGAAAATTCTCTATGAGACCACGCAAACATTTTTTTAGATTTGTCACTTTCAATTATTGGGAAATGGCAACATCGCCAGGGTAGAAGAGGACGAAGCTAATAGCAGGACATAGGAGTGCGAGTGAGAGGTAAATACTGCATTTAATTCCATACTGTCTTTTAAGGTAGAGACGCTCTAGTGGGAATGCTGACCACTGAAGAGCGTGTGTTAGGTAGATTTCATTAGAAAGCTAACTATTGCAATGGGTCCCATGTTTCGACTTCCGGAAAATTTCGACATATCTTCGCGTTTCACGTCCCCCAGACCCCAAAACCACCGTCAGTTCAAAAGTTTATATATAATTTATGTATATATGTATCTATCTATATATATATATATATATATATATATATATATATATATATCAGTTTCTTGTGGACACGATAACTGCCGTAATTTTGCACCAATCACTTTGAATTTTTTACATAATATGTATCCCTATAAAATCTCGGTCGAGTTCGTTAATGGGCAAAATCGGTCGAAGGGGGTGAAAATGGGGGGCTTTTTTCGAAAAATTGAAATTTCGCTATAACTCTCTTAATACGTGAAATATCGAATCCATTCAAAGTTCATAATATGTGTCGGATAAGTGCCAACAATTTATGTCAAATAAGTTTTTTGATAGCACCAACCATTGACCAAAGGGGTGGAAAAAAGTGGGTTTTTCGGGAAACATTAATCATATCTCTCTTAATAGGCACAATATCAAAACCGTACAAAATGGACAATATTCCCCTAATAATTACCTAAAACTTTTGTCTGAAAGAATTTTTGATATGACCCACCATTACGCCAAGGGATGAGAAAAATGATTTCGGAATTATAAGAAAATGCCAAGAGCTATCAGAGGTTGCCCTGGCAACACTACTAAATTGATGAGGGATGAGCCGTTGCCATGACAGCGCACTTGTACGAGATCAGATTCAGTATTTCCATCTGACTAAGCCGGCCCCGTGGTGTTGGGGTAGCGCGCCTGCCTCTCACCCGGAGGCCCCGGGTTCGATCCCCGGCTCCGTCAGGGATTTTAAAACTGACGTGAGGGTTGGAACGGGGTGCACTCAGCCTCGTGAGGACAATTGAGTAGCTGTCTGACAGTGAGACAGCACCCCGATCACGAATACCAAGATTAACGGCCGAGGGGACCCGACGCACTGATCACGCGTCACCCCAATATCTGCAGGCCAAATGGCTGGGCAGCGGTCGCTTGGTCGGCCTTAGCCCGTCATGGGCTGGATGGTGCCAGGGGTTGACTTTGACATCTGACTAAGTGGGAAGCGGCTTCGGTGACGTAACTGGTAGCATGCAGAATGTCTATGCCCAAGGTCGCGGTTTCAAAGCCGGCCGAAGTCGTCGGATTTTCTAACAGCGCTAAAATCCCTCAGTATGATTTCCTTTGGAGGGGAAGTTCCAACGTTCGTTACGAGTTGCTGGTTGGGGTGGCATCTAGTAGCCAAGTTCACAGCTAGGTGTCATTGACGGTAGTACCTGATAGCAACATTAGGAACTACTGCTTGAAATTGACCTCTGCAGTCCTTACCTGAATTACAGACTAAAACATCCATTACAATTCAGACCGTTTATCAGACAGATTCTACACTCACCCAAAGTACACGGGGTTAGATGACCGCGTTGTCGCAGTCCCTAAACTGAGGAACCAACCAGAGGTAGATTTCATTAGAAATCTAACGATTGCAATGGGTAGGCTACCATGTTTCGACTTCCGGAAAATTTCGACATATCTTTGCGTTTCTCATCCCCCAGGCCCCAAAACCACCGTCAGTTCAAAAGTATATATATATATAATATATCAGTTTCTTGTGGACACGATAACTGCCGTAATTGTGTACCAATCACTTTGAATATTTTACCGAATATGTATACCTATAAAATCTCGGTCGAGGTCGTTACTGGGCTAAATCGGTCGAAGGGGGTGAAAATGGGGTCTTTTTTTCGAAAAAGTGAAATATTGCTATAACGCTCTTAATATGTGAAATATCGAATCCGTTCAACGTTCATACTATGTGTCGGATAAAGCCCAAAAATTTATGTTTGAAGAGTTTCTTTATAGCACCAACCATTGACCAAAGGGGTGGGAAAAAGTGGTTTTTTCGGGAAACATTAATCATATCTCTCTTAATAGGCACAATATCAAAACCGTACAAAATGGACAATATTCCCCTAATAATTACCTAAAATTTTGTCTGAAAGAATTTTTGATATGACCCACCATTATGCCAAGGGATGAGAAAAATGATTTCGGAATTATGAGAAAATGCCAAGAGCTATCAGTGGATGCCATGGCAACACTACTAAATTGATGAGGGATGAGCCATCAGACGTTGCCAAGATAACGCACTTGCACGAGATCATATTCAGAATTCCATCTGACTAAGTGTGAAGCGGCTTCGGCGACGTAACTGGTAGCAAGCATGCTGAATGTCTATGCCCAAGGTCGCGAGTTCAAAGCCGGCCGAAGTCGTCGGATTTTCTAAGAGCGCTAAAAATTCCTCAGTATGCTTTCCTTTGGAGGGGAAGTTCCAACGTTCGTTGCGAGTTGCTGGCTGCGGTGGCATCTAGTAGCCAAGTTCACAGTTAGGTGTCGTTGACGGTAGTACCTGGTAGCAACATTAGGAACTACTGCTTGAAATTGACCGTCTGCAGTCCTTACCTGATTTACAGACTAATACAGCCATCCCTAAGTACACGGGGTTACATGACCGCGTTGTCGCAGCCCCTAAACTGAGGAACCAACCGAAATCTCTGCGGGAGATATAATTTTGCGTGAAGAAGTAACAGACCGTTACATAGTTACACATCAGTGTCGAAACCTTGCATAAGGACAGTGTGACCACAAGTATAAAAATGGACCCCAAATGACAAGAAGGTTACCGTTCCCATAAGACAATAAAATGTTTAAAATAAGCATAAAATGACGAAAAACAAAGTTAATTAAGCTCCAATTATAAAATACCTTCGCGCAATAAATGAGGTCTGATCCCTCTACGAAAACCTGCATATTCTGCCTATTTTCGCCTATCCCCAAGTTTGTCCGGTGAAATATACCTCCGCCTTCCGGCGTGCCGAGAGGACTTTTTTTTTAGTGGAATAGGTTTTCCGTGATAGTGGAAATTTTGCGGAGCATGTGAGGCGGCAGTTTAGTTTACGTTTTCTTGCTTCGACGTGTTCACATCGTGAAACTTTACGCAACTTACAGCGTCAACACTGTCATGCACAGGCATTCACTGTCAGCAATAATGAACCGGGATTCCCCACCCTAACACAACACTTGAAGGTTAACACGGAACAAGCGCTCCGGTGAGACTGCGTATACTGCGACTTGAATGTACCGCCAACCCAACACATCCCGCAAGGCGAGACCCGCGTAGCTCGCCGCTGCGAAGAGAATTTGCGGACACACTGTATATTTAAATTGTACAGTTCACGCCACGATTTTTGGCCGGTGAGCCCTGATTGTGCAGTCGTACAGAGAACAAGTGGTGAACCTCAGACATGGGCAAATGATACACGAGTTGCTTTCCACGCAACTGAAAACTCATGCATCAATTGCACTTGCGTGAGGCTTGCAGATGCAGACTGCGCTCTGTACGACTGTGAAACTGGGACTGACCGGCCAAAAGCCGTAAATAAATATTAACATTCTTGTCCGTTTAAATGCTACACGTAATATCACTAAGGACGAAATTCAATCAAAAGCAGCATACACTGTATTTTTCTTAGTCTTATTCTTATTCTTTTGTAACCGCATAGGATCGCTTTACTCAAATCATTATTTAGTCAGCTGGTTGGTTGGTTCCTCAGTTTAGGGGCTGCGACAACGCGGTCATGTACCCCCGTGAACTTTGGGTGTGTGTAGAATCTGTCTGATAACCGGTGTTAATTGTGATGGCTGTATTAGTGTGTGTATCTGTTTTTAGCCTACATTTCACATTTTGCAAAAATGAGGAAAAAGTAGACTTATGAGATCGGGCAAATGTGTGTCTGTCTGCCTGTCCTTCTGTATGTCTGTCTGTCTGTCTGTCTGGTTGTGTGTGTGTGTGTGTGTGTGTGTGTGTGTGTGTGTGTGTGTGTGTGTGTGTGTGTGTGTGTGTCCCTATCAACTCCTAAACGGCTGCAGCAATCGAAACAAAATTTGGTAGGAGTAAAGATCTATATATGAATATCTCACGGCCATATTTGAAAATGATGTTAGTGCTACCGACTGCTGAAAAATCGCATTTGAAATTTGAGCTCCATGTTGGATATCTTGGAAGGTATGAATGGGAGCTATTTTAAAATTGGCACACGTATAGATAATAATATTGCAGTATAATTTCCAGGAGGCCATACAAGGCCGTGTTGCCAAAATGATTATAAGCCTGCTGATAGGTCCAAATTGTAAATGCTTATAACTTCTACAATAACAATTGGAATTCAACCTAATTCCGTATGTGCTATGTGTGCATAAACAGATATGACTGAGCGCATTCTTAAGTGCCACCAGGGCTGCCAACTGTTAATAAATGCTCTCAATATTTTTTATCCAAATACCCATATATCAGGAAGTATGCAAGCCGACATCTTTAAACTATGCACACGTATAGCACCTGACATTCTATATTAATTTGGAGTAACTTATATACGTCAGTGCTACCAACATGATTCTAAGCCTGCTGAGAGGTCCAACTTTAAATACTTGTAACTTCTATTCTATCATTTGAATTTCAACCAAATTTCGTGTGTGCTATGTGTACCATAACAGATATGACTATGCCGATTCTTAAGAGTAACCAGGGCTGCCAACTGTTAATAAATACTGTCTCTATTTTTGTTTCCCTAATATCAATATATCAGAAAGTATGCAAGTCAATACCTCTAAACTTTGCACACGTATAGTACCTGTCATTCTAGATTAATTTGAAGTAACTAATATAGGCCTACCCCAGTGCTGCCAACATGATTCTAAGGTTGCTGATAAGGTCCAATTTTAAAATGCATGTAACTTCTATACTAACTAATGGATTTAATTCAAAATTGACACAAGAATAGATCATATTATTTCAGATTATTTCTGACCAATACATGTATGTCATTGTTGCCAACATGATTTTACGCGAGCTGTTAGATCCAATGTTTAACTGCATGTAACGTCCATGCTATCCTTTGGACTTCAGCCAATTTTTTTATTCTGTACCTTAAGAGATGGAACTAAGAATATATTCAGTCACCAGGGCTGCCAACTGTAGTTCTCCATTAGGCTACATTATGCCAGGTATACGAACTAATTAGAAAGTTCGATATTACCAACTTAATTTCGTCATTATTCTAGATAGTTCCATATAGATTAATCATTGGCATGCATCTTAAATTTTAAGAAAAGTAGGCTCCTTAGTTCGTCACGGAACTTCTTGTTTAATTAAAGTACAGACTGCAACTTAGAATTTTTCAATTAGTTCCTACTTTTGCCGCCAAGTGCCACCGTCAACGACTACTAGGCCAAGTTCAGTACTTAGCTACTAGACGCCACCGCAGTCGACTCTTGGCAACGAACGTAGAAACCTAAGAGGGTTGTTTACATTCTTAACCTATCCAATTTACCTTCACACAGGTGTAATTAGTGGAAGGTTCTTTAACATGCCATAAATCTATGACATAGGACCGCTGGCCTTACTTCCCCTTCGAAGGAAGGCATACTGAGGGATTTATAACGCTCTTAAAAAATCCGACGACTTCAGCCGGGTTTGAACCCGCTATCTTGGGCATAGAAGCTCAGCATGCTACCGACTACGCCACCGAAGCCGCTATTTAGTCAGTCTTCGAAGGAACTGTTCAAACCTTGCGATCCATCCAGCATTTTCTCATCTGTTCAGATCTGTGTGCCCTTTCTTATGTTCAAAATACACGTGTTGTGTTTTTCTTTCTGGTGAGTGTGAAGTGAAGGTCGGTAATCTTAATATTTTGTTTATTTCTATCTAATCTATGGTGTTTTCAGGTGTAAGGGCAACTTCTAGCAGATCATATACATTATTTCAGTAGTATAGATACCTTTTGAGGACGCTTACAAGTTTTTTTTAATCGTATGGTAATTTATACAATATAGGCCTACAATTATACATAACTAGGTATAATCAAACTTTAAAGTCCATCCTTCTCAACCATTTGGTTGAATCGTTGTGAGAGCGAACAAATCGTCAGGAATACTAGGGTACGAATAAAGCGGACAGCGTTGGACCAGATGTTCGATCGTCTGTTCTTCCAGGTTACCCTCACACATCGGTGAGCTGATCCAGCCCCACTTGTACCTGAAATAATTGCAGCAACCAAGTCCAGTCCTCGGCCTGTAGATGCGGCTTACAAGTAACCAATCGTAACAAATGAGCATTCAAAATAGAAATAATTATCCAGTGCAGTGACGAATTGTACACTGGTTTCATAAATATCGAGAACTTGTTTATAAACAAATGCTTCAACAAATGAACAAGACGATAGCCCTTGCCAGAACTGTGTCGCGTCGAGCCTTACTGTTTAAGGTTACGAGTACTTCACCGTTAGAGTGTCCCATTCAAGCCCAGTCGTCGTACAGATGTTCACGCTTTATTAGCACCAGTCCTAGTGTTGGTCAACTTTCCGACACTGTGAAGAACAGTTAGTTAGTTATTGTTATTTTAAAGAGCTGAACTACGAGGTCATCTGCCCCTAAACTTTGAAGAATGCACATCAAGTAATATCTAATACCCCGGCGTATCGAAAGGGGAAATAAAAGAGACATAACAATAGAATCCAGTGTTTTGACATGTCTATGCCGCGCCGCTGGCTACATGAAGCAGCTACGACATTAATTGGGTGGAGGACCGCACGCAGACTGCCGCGGTGTCGTATTTCATAATTACGCATCAGCTCAGTGTCAGACCCACAGCAGTACATTTCACCAACGCCGTTTTTTAATATCAGAGGCTATAAAATACTGTTCATAAATTTGTTACTTTCTACGCATGGTTAGGTCCATTATAAGACAGAACATCAGCAGCCAGGAGTGGGTAAATGGAAATATTGGTACACGTGAAACACTTCGACAGTAGGCCTATATGAACCGTGCATGTTTCGCTGTTGTTATTGGTAGTCGTGGTGTTGTTTCATTTGAGGTGCTAGGACATTGTAGTCATTTAGCTCCATGTACTTGGGTGTGTGTAGAATTTGTCTGACAACCTGTGTTAGTATGTAGTTAAGTATGTATGTATATCCCTAAATCTCTATCTCTATATACCGTATATAACAAGTAGTTCCGTGAAGAACTATACAGCCTATTTTCATATATCCTACATACGTTAACTGCCAATATCAACATACAAAATTTCAGTTGGATTGCTGTAATAGATTCGTAGATATTGAGTACCGACTAAATATTTCGGATGGACGCCATGTTAGATTTTATATATGTAGGTCCTAGAGTTATGTAATGTTACATGAAGATTATTGTGTACGTGTAGCATTCAAATTTCAATCGCATGATTAGGACACAAGAAGTAATAAGGAGATTTTAAAATTTCGCACAGCTGCCATATTGTGGTTATGGAAACAATTGAAATATATTAGATGCCAGTGGATTAACATTCGTAAAAGGATTTACTGTACCAAGTTTCACTGCACGCGGATGGTTAAATTGCGAGAAACGTCCATGTGAATATTTATACTTCGCGTCGACACCATGTTGGATTTGTGATCACCAGGTTATTTAAAGTCCTATAGGTGAACTTAAGTTCATAGCCCCCTTGAATATAAAAAAATCAGTTTGATTGCTATAATAGATTCGTAGATATTCAGAGTCGTCTGAATATTTCGGATGGTCGCCATGTTGGATTGTTAAATGTATAGGCCATAGAGTCATGTACCATTGAAGGAAAATTATTGCGTAGGTTCATTATTCAAACTTTCACTTCGATCGCTTGATTACGATACAAGAAATAAAAACTTAATTTTAAAATTCGCACAGCAGCCATCTTGAAGTTATGTGAACAATTGAACTAAATTAGATACCAGTGTATTACAATGTGTATAAACATTTCTTGTACCAGATTTCATTGTGTTTGGAACATTAAATCGCGAGAAAGGTCTATTTTAAATTTTCAAATTCGCTTGGCCGCCATGTTCGTTTTGTAGTTAACTGCTTTTTTGAAAGTCCTATAGATGAACTTCCAGTAGTGCCCTTTATCTCCGTATAAAATTTCAGGATGATACAGCTAATAGTTTCAGAGATATAGAATGCCGGTGAAATATTTCGCTCATCCGCCATCTTGTGGTTATATAAACAATTGAACCAAGTTAGATGTCGGTGCATACTGTACCAAGTTTTATTGTGTTTGGTTGGTTAAATCGCGAGAAACGTCTATTTAAATGTCGCAAATTCGCGTGGTCGCCATGTTGGTTTTGTAGTTACCAGGTTTTCAAAAGTCACATAGGTGAACTTCTAGTAGTTCCCTTTATCACCCTAATAAATTCCAGGGTGATATCGGTAATAGTTTCGGAGATATTGAATGCTGGTGAAATATTTCGCACTGCCGCCATGTTGGATTGGTGGGACGTAGTAAAATTTGAAGGGCACGGTCGAGGTCGCCCGGAATAGTACTATGAACTTACCGAGTTTCATTGAAATCGCTCGAGCCGTTTAAAAGTTATTAGGGACACACACACACACACCTCTCTCTCACACACACACACACACGCACACGCACACACACGGACAAAAGGTGATCTCATAAGCCTTTTTTTTTTTCAAAATTAAAAATAGGCTAAAAATGAAAGTTTGTCTGTTTTTTTTTCAGAATTTCCACCGTAATTTGCATTATTTGCGCGTTTCAGACAGTTTTATGACGGATTCGCGCAAAAATAAATTTTGTGTCTGTCTGTCTGTCTGTCTGTCTGTTTGTTTGTCTGTCTGTGGACAACTTTGTGTCCTTATAACTTGAGAACGGCTGGGTGGATCAACGTAAAATTTGATACAGATATCCATCAGAGGCACCACACTAATCATTGATGTAACTCTTCTACGCACCTCTCATAAAAGGGGGCCTACTCCCTTAAAATACATTCTGAAATAGGCGTAGAAGGACATGATAAAGCTTATTTTCAACCCCTCAATGTGAGAAACAAAACTTAGGGGCCCTAAAGAGCGAAAACTATATTCTAAGGCCCTAAAACTAACAGTTTTTGAGATATTCCCAGAAAACTAATTTCATTTAATAATCTAATGAACGAATGCAAGCCGGTAACCAAAGCAACAAAATCTCAGAGGACCATCTATTTCTGCAAGACGCAATGCAATTCCATTTATTACATTACTGTGAAAGTTTGCAAACGGCTATACGGTTATCACGGAACCAAATGAAGCTGTTCAATTTATCAATACGTATAATGCACTTAAGGGGGTCAAGGGGTACACTAGAATTTGTTTACACGATTCTTACGTGCGGGTATGGTACGGAAGGTATTTTTTATCCCTATCTCTATATTGTATTTATTATATTATTATCATTATTATTATTATTATTGAGAGCCACATCCACCTGTTTGGCATGAGCTGAGTTATACCAAATAGGACATGCGTACTCTGCGGTGGAATAACATAATGCCATTGCAGAAGATCTGATGATTGCAGGTTGGATGCCCCACTGTGATCCGACCAATCTTCTGAGGAGATTGTTCCTTGTGGAAACTTTATGGTTAGTGTTCATACAATGTTTCTTGTATGTGAGAGACCTGTCGAGTGTTACTCCTAAGTATTTTGGAGTGTAACACTTTTCCAATGTAACCCGTGACCATACAACATTTAACTTACGTTCGGCTTCCCTATTTCTTAGATGAAAAGCACATACTTGTGTTTTTGATGGATTAGGTTTGAGATGATTTGTAGTATAGTATCTTGAGAGGGATTCAAGGGCATTATTGAGATTGCTCTCCACTGATACAAAGTCTCTGCACTGTGTAGCCGAAGCTAGATCATCAGCACACACAAAGCTTCTGCAGTTTGGGGCAATAGGTTGATCATTTGTATAAATGCTAAATAGTATTGGAGCCAACACACTTCCTTGTGGAAGACCATTCTTCTGCAGTCTCCATCTGCTTCGTTGTCCTTGAAAATCAACCAAGAACCTGCGATTCTGCAAGATAGTGGAAATGAAGTTGGTTAGGGTAGAGTCCTTAGTCAGATTGTAGAGCTCAGTTAATAATATCTGATGATTGACAGTGTCATACGCTGCTGATAAATCAACAAATGCCACTCCAGTTACATTGTGAGCTTCAAAACCATCTTCTATGTACTGAGTTAAGTTCAACAGTTGTCCAGTACAACTTTTACCGGGACGAAATCCAGCTTGTTGTGGTATAAGTAAAGGGTCGATTATGGGTATAAGTCGATTTAAGATCATTCTTTCTAACAATTTAAGAAGATGACACAGAAGAGCAATTGGCCTATAACTACTTGGGCTGTTTCCAGCTTTGCCAGGTATTAGCAAGGCTATCACTCGGCTCTTATGCCAGATCTTTGGAATGTGACACCTGCTTATGCAGAATAATAACTGGGTGTCTCAAATCCACTCCAATTGAATGGCTTGACCACCTCGCCGGGATAGCACAACATCCTGTTCGAAGAGAAATAACAGCAAACAAGGAAAGGAAGAAGGTGGAGCATGAAAGAACTCATCCGTTATATGGGTACGAATTACACACACCAAGACTGAAATCTAGGAAGAGTTTCCTAAAAAAATTAAAGGAACTCACAACCACCGAGAAAAATGCAAGACTACAATCTTGGAAAACTAAAGGTCTTCTTCCTGGTGGCTATATTACATCATCTGAAACTTTACCACCGGGTCATAACGAGGCATGGATGACATGGAAATCCCTAAATAGGTTGAGGTCAGGAGTCGGCAAATCAAGAGCTAATATGGTAAGATGGAACTACGCTAAAGATGGAAACATCAAGTGTGATTGCGGAAAAATTCAGACTGTCAACCACATGATTCAATGTTGTATGTGTCCAACCACTTGCACAACGGAGGATCTACACCTAGCCTCAGAGAATGCAATACAAGTCACCAAGTTCTGGTCTAATTGTATTTAGTGAAATGTTTTGTAATTGTGTAACATGTTTCTGACACGAGAATAATTATTATTATTTAGATAATATATGGATTGACATTGCCTCTTACAGGGATAGATGGAAAATTGGATGTCATATCTTGAGCTAGTGGTGCCATGGATACGGACTTGCGATTTGTTCATCAGTTTATCAGAGCGAAGATAGTTTACTGGGAATATCTTGGAAACTGTTGGTTTTAGGGCCTTAAAATGTGGTTTCCGGCGTCCCGTAGGGACATACCGAGTATTGTTTCCCGGATCGAGGGGCGTAAAATGAGCTATGTCCGGTCTTTATGCGACAACTTCGATATTTCGAAATTTAAAATCACATTTCATCCCTTCTTTCGACAAACAACGAACATAACCCCAAAATGTCATGTTTCTACCTTAAATAGTTTTGGCTAGTCGATGATGAGTGAATATCCAAAAATCCTTCCTTAGTGGACGTTCTTCTTCCAGAATTTCACCCCTCGCCATGGTCCCCTTAAATTGGATTTATGAAAAAACGTCGAACACCTATTTACTTATTTTTAAGCTTTTTTTCCTACAGTTTGATGAGTGAGCCAGTCAGTTAGGACACTTTCTTTCCTTTATTTTTCCAGAATGTCAACCCTCCCCATGTACCCCTTAATGGAAGGAAGCTGCCGCAGACTCAGGCGAGCCGAACATTTCCTCAGATACTCCCGGCATTAAAAGACATACGATAAATAAATAATAAAATTGGATTTATCAAAAAGCGGCCGAACACCTATTTACTTATTTTTACGCTGATATTTTTCCCTTCAGTTTCAAAATTCTCACCTATGTCCTTTAAGGGATACACGTTCCATTAGGAATCCTTCAACCCTCCACTTTTCACCCCTTACACCACATCGGAAAAACATTAGACACGTGTCTTCTTAATTTTTTTAATGATTAGTTTATATGCCAAGTATCACATCCCCAAATGAAACCACTCGTAATACATTGTTATTCAATGAAATGCACGTATCTCCCCTTAACATCCCTTTAGAACCTGAATTAAAAACTCCTTCCTTAGTGGACGGTTTCGACATACAACGAACATATCCTCAAAATGTCATGTTTCTAACTTTAATAGTTTTGGCTGGGCGACGATGAGTGGATCAGTCAGGACATTTTCTTTCATTTTTTTTCAGAATTTCACCCCTCTCCATGGACCCCTTAATTTGGATTTATGAAAAAACGGTCGAACGCCTATTTACTTATTTTTAAGCTGATGTTTTTCCCTTGAATTTCAAATTTCTCGCCTATGTCCTTTAAGAGATACACGCTCCGTTAGGAATCCTTCAACCCCCACTTTTCACCCCTTTCATCCCATAATTTACATCACATCGAAAAACCCTTCAACAGGTGTCTGCTTATTTTTAATGATTAGTTTATATGCCGAGTATCACATCCCCAAATTAAACCACTCGTGAGATATTGTTATTCAATGAAATGCAGGTTTACCCCCAACCCCTCCCCCCTTAACACCCCTTTAGAACCTGAATATCCTAAAATCCTTCCTTAGTGGGTGCTTTCGACATACAACGAACATATCCCCAAAATTTCATGTTTCTATCTTTAGTAGCTTTGGCTGGGCGATGATGAGTCAGTCAGGACACTTTGCTTTATATGATAGATGAGTTTATATGCCGAATTTCACATCCCCCAATGAAACCAATCGGGAGATATTGTTATTCAGTGTAATGCAGGTCTACCCCCTTAACATCCCTTTAGAACCTGAATATCCAAAAATCCTTCCTTAGTGGGCGCTTTCGACATACAACGAACATATCCCCAAAATTTCATGTTTCTAACTTTAGTAGCTTTGGCTGGGCGATGATGAGTCAGTCAGGACACTTTGTTTCATATAATAGACTAGCAGGTACCCACGGCTTCGCCTGCGATCAAGACAGTGGGGACGCTGTATTATTGCTGATAATTGGTCTATTCTATTACAGCAATCGCGGCTACAAGTGGGTCCATTCTAATTCTGAATATTCTCATACATACAGTACCTATATTGATATGAGCAGCAAAGTGGGAATTTTATAGAGTTGTGAAAGTCTGCAGGATTCGATGTTACATAATGTTAACACATTTTAAAATTACGTTTTTGGTTTTGCCATCTTCTGCTGAGACATAACGATTTTGTTGTCCGAATGCTCGCGAGCACGCCACATACAGTTGCCCATGGGAAAAAATGGTTTTGTCTAAATGTACACGTGCTCCTGTTAAGTGTGTGTCACTGCGCTTTGTTAAAGAAATTGCGAATATTGTTTGAAGAGGGAACTGCACTCTCGCGCACTGGAATGGCAAATCTATCGGAATATGGGGAATTAAAAGTATTCTACCTTAAGCTATTCTGGGTGTAATGTTGCCATACGTATTGATGATTTGAACGTCGACATATCGCTATTAATAGACCTATTAGTAAAATATCTCTCACCTTGGCCGCTGATGTACATTATGCAGTCTCTTCCAGTGTTACATCCCAGGGATTGAAATTCTCCAACAACCCTTTTGCCTCACATGCCTCTCTAAGTAATTAAAATTCCTGATTGTTGTTGTTTGATTCTTCAGTTTTTTAACTGGTTTGAAGCAGCCCTCCATGTCTCCCTTTCCTGAGCTAACCGTTTCATCTCTACATAGCAACCACAACCCAAATCAGAGGCAATCTGTTTAACCTTGGTTTACACCTACAGTTCTGGTCCTCGACCTCCCATCCATAACTAAGCTAGCTATTCCCGGGTGTCTTAATATGTGTCCTACCCTCCTATCTCTCCTCTTCAATAGCAGTCGCCAGAAACATATCTCCTCTCCCACTCGTCTTAATACCTCTTCATTTGTTACCCTATATACCCATCTGATCATCATTCTCCTGTATCACCACATTTCAAAAGCTTCAATTCTTCTCTTTTCTGCTGCACTATTAGTCCATTAGTCCAACTCAGCAACTTTTCTAGGTATAAGGCGTGCCTTGTGCGGGGTTTCAATGGCCGTGAAAAACAAAATACCAACATTATTGAAATAAATTTGCCCAATTCCTCAGTTAGAGTAATTAAGAAAACATTATAATTAAATGTGACAGCCGGTAGAATACGACACATTCGTCTGTGAATATGGATTGCTGATCATGGTAAAAAACGAAAAAGAGCAGATCAATATTGGCAAACAGAAATATTCAGTTAACAAAAAACAAATTTATAAAGAAAATGAAAGCATACCGTGCAAAATAGAAAGTATCTTAACATTGTAAAATAGCGTAAAGATTCGAAAGCTTGCTCACAATAACCAGCTCAAAGAGTATAAAATTAGACTAAAAATCACGCTCGTATCCGACCCCAAAAACCACCTCTATAAATAAAATATATATATCATTTTACGCATATCAATGCGAGGAGCAATGTTCGTGGTTTCCATTTCTACGAACCCCGCGTTTTAAGGCCCTAAAACGAACGGTTTTCGAGATATTGCCAGAAAACTATCCCCAGTCTGCGAAATTGCATCGGTTGCCATAGTAATATTGATCTGTTTCTCAGAGGGAACACGGATATTTGGGAATATCTCCGAAACCATTCATTTTAGGAACAAAAGTTTGATGCTTTTCAGTCGGTCAACACGAATGTACCCAAATAGAGCTGAGTTATGCCCTGATCCTGAAATAAATTACATAAGATTAATAAATACAGTGGGATGACCAGTTTCGATCGTCAAGCGATCATCATCAGATCCATTACACTTAGGCTATAACATCTATGTTTGAGAATACAGGTGAAAAATATATACAATATGTACAATTATTTAGTTGCAGTGTTGGTAATGCAACAGTCGGTGTATGTTAAATGTGGTATATCTAATGTTAGGTAAACTTCTAAAATAGTGATGAAAATCCGGAATTTGTCTGTTAGGGGTGATTATATGGTTTTACAAAATAAACTATGGTTATACTGAAATAATGCAAATTATACTTATCGAGTTGTCTCTTTAACTGGAACTTGAAGCAGTTGCGTGTTTCCATAGACACCAGTTGTAGTCGACTAACCCCGAGTGTTCGCTGGGTGGAACTGGTTTTCCCCTTCCTCCCCCTTTAGTTGCTATGTTCTTCCAAAGGTCAGTGCCATGTATATTTGTGTGACTTTGCCAAATCTAGATAAAAGGGTATGCTATTGAATGCAGGAGTCTGCAACTACTAAAGACCGTGGAACTATCTTCGTCACGCATGGGCTAAAAAGCCATTTATACTACGCGGTACACGGTCTATTGAAGACGTCCCGGCACCTTTAATACTGCTGCGCATATCGGCCTAGGTTTATTGCAGAAAAATGTACGTAGTACACCTGATCCAAATAGCATTTACCTATAAACACCGCTATTTCCCCCCTTTTTTATCTAGCTTGGCTGTATCGCTAAGTTGTGTCTTGTTTTCGGCAGGGTGAGTTTTTTAGTAGAGCGAAAAATGGGTGAGCTCTCCATAAAAGTGTGTTAATTTAGATTGTTGGGATTGTTTTGTTTGGCTAGGTGAATCTCGATTGCTTCTTTTATGTCGAGAGCTCTGCCATTCGATTCGTGATGCATTATTTTTAGATCAGTCTCGATTTTAGTGAAGCTGTGCCCCGTGTCACACATATGTTCGCATACGGCTGAATGTGTTCCGTATCTTATCGCATTTCTATGTTCATTATAACTTGTATCTACTCGTCTTCCGCTCTGTCCAATGTAATTAGCATGACAAGCAATGTCTTGTCATGTAATGGAATATACCCCTGACTTTGAAGACGGGTCTTGTTTATTTAGATTGCTATTTTGCAGGTGCGTCCCGGTCGTATTATTCGTTGTGAATGCTATTTTTATGCCTTGCTTTTTTAATAGAGTAGTGATTTTATATGTGTTCTCATTCACATAGTTGAAGCGCGCGAATTTTTTCTCATTAATGTCCGGTTTTGGAATAATTTTATCTTTATTTTTATGTTTGGCTACAATTTGGTCTATTTTGCTTGACAGGAAATTGTTTTCCTTTGCTATTTGTTTAATGGTTCTTATTTCCTTATTATAATTGTCTGTTGACATGGGTATGTTTAAAGCTCTGTGCACCATTGAATTGAACCCCGCTAATTTATGCGTACTGGGGTGATTAGACTGATTGTCGATCGCATGCGAGGTTTGTGTGGCGTTTCGGAATATGGAGTATGAAAGCTCGTTGTCCTTACGTTCAATAGTTATGTCGAGATAATTTATTTTTCGATCTGTTTCGGATTCCTTGGTGAATTTGATTGAGTGGTGTAGGCTATTAATGTGTTGGAGAATTGTTTCTTCGCTTGTTAATTCAGTATCGTAGATGCAAATTACATCATCTACGTATCTTTTCCATATCTCCCAGCAGAAGACAGGGAATTAACCAAAAATCTTGCCACCAACGAGGCCAAAAAAAATCCTCAAACGGGAGGGCGAAAACAATTACACTTAAAACAACAAACAACTAAAAGAAATAAAGTCATTGAAACAAAAAATAAAAGAACTTGACTTAATCATCACAAAAGCAGATAAGGGAAATACCACAGTAATTTTTAACAGAATACATTGAAAAAACAGTCGAATTTCTAAACAACAACGAAATCAAGGAATTAGCAAAAGACCCCACCAATAAATTCCAAAAACAAATAAAAAGTGTATTAAAAAACATAATACATATTGACCAAAGCTGAAAAATCTAAACTAATAAACATGAACCCGAAAATACCGTCATTGAGGGGACAACCAAAAATACACAAAATCAGTGCCCAATGAGACCAATAGTCAATTGTAGGAATGCGCCTAATTACAAAATCAGCAAAGAGTTACTAAAAATCTTAAAACGCCGCCTTTCCAACGACAAAAACAACTCTTTAAAGAACACAACGGAATTAGTAACAGCACTGAATACCCTACAAATGAAACCTAGCATGAGGCTTGTATCTTTCGATATAACTAACATGTACACCAATATTCCTATTAATGATGCAATCAACACTATCGAAAATAACCTAAAATCCAACAATTCGGAAAAAGAAACTGAAGAGATCGTGCGACTACTGAGGGTCGTCCTCGGCCAAAACGCGTTTCAATTCGACAATAAAATGTACACACAAACAGAAGGATTAGCGATGGGATCACCACTAAGCGGATTAATCGCTGACAATTTCATTAATGCACTAGAAAATGAGTTTTTTAAAAGACTTCAACAAAGGGAATAGTAATATGGAAGAGATACGTAGATGATGTAATTTTCATCTACGATACTGAATTAACAAGCGAAGAAACAATTCTCCAATACATTAATAGCCTACACCACTCAATCAAATTCACCAAGGAATCCGAAACAGATCGAAAAATAAATTATCTCGACATAACTATTGAACGTAAGGACAACGAGCTTTCATGCTCCATATTCCGAAATGCCACACGAAACTCGCATGCTATCGACAATCAGTCTAATCACCCCAGTACGCATAAATTAGCGGGGTTCAATTCAATTTAAACATACCCATGTCAACAGACAATTATAATAAGGAAATAAGAACCATTAAACAAATAGCAAAGGAAAACAATTTCCCGCCAAGCAAAATAGACCAAATTGTAGCCAAACATAAAAATAAAGATAAAATGATTCCAAAACCGGACATTAATGAGAAAAAATTCGCGCGCTTCAACTATGTGAATGAGAACACATATAAAATCACTAATCTATTCAAAAATCAAGGCATAAAAATAGCATTCACAACGAATAATACGACCGGGAAGCACCTGCAAAATAGCAATCTAAATAAACAAGAACCGTATTCAAAGTCAGGGGTATATTCTATTACATGCCAAGACATTGCTTGTCAAGCTAATTACATTGGACAGAGCGGAAGACGAGTAGATACACGTTATAATGAACATAGGAATGCGATAAGATACGGAACACATTCAGCCGTATGCGAACATATGTGTGACACGGGGCAAAGCTTCACTAAAATCGAGACTGATCTAAAAATAATTCATCACGAATCGAAAGGCAGAGCTCTCGACATAAAAGAAGCAATCGAGATTCATCCAGCCAAACAAAACAATCCCAACAATCTAAATGAACACACTTTTATGGAGAGCTCACCCCTTTTCGCTCTACTAAAAAACACACCTTGTCGAAAACAAGACACAACTTAGCGATACAGCCAAGCTAGATAAAAAAGGGGGGGGGGAAATAGCGGTGTTTATAGGTAAATGCTATTTGGATCAGGTGTACTATGTACATTTTTCTGCAATAAACCTAGGCCGATATGCGCAGCAGTATTAAAGGTGCCGGGACGTCTTCAATAGACCGTGTACCGCTTAGTATAAATGGCTTTTTAGCCCATGCGTGGCGAAGATAATTCCACGGTCTTTAGTAGTTGCAGACTCCTGAATTCAATAGCATACCCTTTTATCTAGATTTGGCAAAGTCACACAAATATACATGGCACTGACCTTTGGAAGAACATAGCAACTAAAGGGGGAGGAAGGGGAAAACCAGTTCCACCCAGCGAACACTCGGGGTTAGTCGACTACAACTGGTGTCTATGGAAACACGCAACTGCTTCAAGTTCCAGTTAAAGAGACAACTCGTTAAGTATAAGCTTGCATTATTTCAGTATAACCATAGTTTATTTTGTAAAACCATATAATCACCCCTAACAGGCAAATTCCGGATTTTCATCACTAGTTTAGAAGTTTACGTAACATTAGATATACCACATTTAACATACACCGACTGTTGCATTACCAACACTGCAACTAAATAATTGTACATATTGTATATATTTTTCACCTGTATTCTCAAACATAGATGTTATAGCCTAAGTGTAATGGATCTGATGATGATCGCTTGACGATCGAAACTGGTCATCCCAGTGTATTTATTAATCTTATGTAATTTATTTCAGGATCAGGGCATAACTCAGCTCTATTTGGGTACATTCGTGTTGACCGACTGAAAAGCACCAAACTTTTGTTTACTTAGGCAACACTGAAAAATGGCTTCAAACCTCACAATGTTCACTGCTAGTCAGGCAAATCGTGAAGCCAAGAGATTCAAAACACTCAGGCTTAAACTCATGAACATAGACAAGTCAATTTGGTTCAACAAAAAATGTATAGAACTAAAGCTCACCCCTAAATATGTACCAATTAAAACCGTACCGATTACACCAGCCTCAATCATTTCAACTAAACAAGCCAAAGCGCTTTGGATTTAAAAAAAGAACTAAGATTTGCATACATAAGAAAGCAAAAAATCAACCAACAACTATACGATATTCAATTGCAATTAAGTAACTTCTGGCACGCATCCCAATGGGACAGTTTTACCGAGCACCTACATGACACCATCAAAATCAGAGCAACGAGGAAACACGGAACGCTAGAATATAAACTAAGAAAACTAGGAGAAACACAGAATAATCAACCTAGTGAACAACACACGAATAACAATGAATTCAATTTCCACAGCAGGGTAAACAACAGAACGAACGTAACCTTCTCTCAAAATGAAATGGATATGCTAGGCAAAGGTTTGAAATACAACTGCACACACGAACCATAATATAAAACAGTTAATCACAGATATCGAGATAGCAAGTCACAAGCTCTCAGCAGAAGACAGGGAATTAACCAAAAATCTTGCCACCAACGAGGCCAAAAAAATCATCAAACGAGAGGGCGAAAACAATTACACTCAAAACAACAAACAACTAAAAGAAATAAAGTCATTGAAACAGAAAATAAAAGAACATGACTTAATCATCACAAAAGCAGATAAGGGATATACCACAGTAATTTTGAACAAAAAGAATACATTGAAAAAACAGTCGGATTTCTAAACAACAACGAAATCAAGGAATTAGCAAAAGACCCCACCAATAAACTCCAAAAACAAATAAAAAGCGTATTAAAAGAAACAAAATACATATTGACCAAAGCTGAAAAATCAAAACTAATAAACATGAACCCGAAAATAACGTCATTGAGGGGACAACCAAAAATACACAAAAATGAGTGCCCAATGAGACCAATAGTCAATTGTAGGAATGCGCCTAATTACAAAATCAGCAAAGAGTTACTAAAAATCTTAAAACGCCGCCTTTCCAACGACAAAAACAACTCTTTAAAGAACACAACGGAATTAGTAACAGCACTGAACACCCTACAAATGAAACCTAGCATGAGGCTTGTATCTTTCGATATAACTAACATGTACACCAATATTCCTACTAATGATGCAATCAACACTATCGAAAATAACCTAAAATCCAACAATTCGGAAAAAGAAACTGAAGAGATCGTGCGACTACTGAGGGTCATCCTCGGCCAAAACGCGTTTCAATTCGGCAATAAAATGTACACACAAACAGAAGGATTAGCGATGGGATCACCACTAAGCGGATTAATCGCTGACATCTTCATTAATGCACTAGAAAATGAGTTTTTAGAAAAGACTTCAACAAAGGGAATAGTAATATGGAAAAGATACGTAGATGATGTAATTTGCATCTACGATACTGAATTAACAAGCGAAGAAACAATTCTCCAATACATTAATAGCCTACACCACTCAATCAAATTCACCAAGGAATCCGAAACAGATCGAAAAATAAATTATCTCGACATAACTATTGAACGTAAGGACAACGAGCTTTCATACTCCATATTCCGAAAAGCCACACAAACCTCGCATGCGATCGACAATCAGTCTAATCACCCCAGTACGCAGAAATTAGCGGGGTTCAATTCAATGGTGCACAGAGCTTTAAACATACCCATGTCAACAGACAATTATAATAAGGAAATAAGAACCATTAAACAAATAGCAAAGGAAAACAATTTCCCGCCAAGCAAAATAGACCAAATTGTAGCCAAACATAGAAATAAAGAAAAAATTATTCCAAAACCGGACATTAATGAGAAAAAATTCGCACGCTTCAACTATGTGAATGAGAACACATATAAAATCACTACTCTATTCAAAAAGCAAGGCATAAAAATAGCATTCACAACGAATAATACGACCGGGAAGCACCTGCAAAATAGCAATCTAAATAAACAAGACCCGTATTCAAAGTCAGGGGTATATTCTATTACATGCCAAGACATTGGTTGTCATGCTAATTACATTGGACAGAGCGGAAGACGAGTAGATACACGTTATAATGAACATAGGAATGCGATAAGATACGGAACACATTCAGCCGTATGCGAACATATGTGTGGCACAGGGCAAAGCTTCACTAAAATCGAGACTGATCTAAAAATAATGCATCACGAATCGAAAGGCAGAGCTCTCGACATAAACGAAGCAATCGAGATTCATCTAGCCAAACAAAACAATCCCAACAATCTAAATGAACACACTTTTATGGAGAGCTCACCCCTTTTCGCTCTACTAAAAAACACACCCTGTCGAAAACAAGACACAACTTAGCGATACAGCCAAGCTAGATATAAAAAAGGGGAGGAAATAGCGGTGTTTATAGGTAAATGCTATTTGGATCAGGTGTACTATGTACATTTTCTGAAATAAACCTAGGCCGATATGCGCGGCAGTATTAAAGGTGCCGGGACGTCTTCAATAGACCGTGTACCACTTAGTATAAATGGCTTTTTAGCCCATACGTGGGGAAGATAGTTCCACGGTCTTTAGTAGTTGCAAACTCCTGCATTCAATAGCATACCCTTTTATCAAGATTTGGCAAAGTCACACAAATATACATGGCACTGACCTTTGGAAGAACATAGCAACTAAAGGGGGAGGAAGGGGAAAACCAGTTCCACCCAGCGAACACTCGGAGTTAGTCGACTACAACTGGTGTCTATGGAAACACGCAACTGCTTCAAGTTCCAGTTAAAGAGACAACTCGATAAGTATAATTTGCATTATTTCAGTATAACCATAGTTTATTTTGTAAAACCATATAATCACCCCTAACAGACAAATTCCGGATTTTCATCACTATTTTAGAAGTTTACCTAACATTAGATATACCACATTTAACATACACCGACTGTTGCATTACCAACACTGCAACTAAATAATTGTACATATTGTATATATTTTTCACCTGTATTCTCAAACATAGATGTTATAGCCTAAGTGTAATGGGTCTGATGATGATCGCTTGACGATCGAAACTTGTCATCCTAGTGTATTTATTAATCTTATGTAATTTATTTCAGGATCAGGGCATAACCCAGCTCTATTTGGGTACATTCGTGTTGACCGACTGAAAAGCACCAAACTTTTGTTTATATTGTATATATTTTTCACATGTATTCTCAAACATAGATGTTATAGCCTAAGTGTAATGGGTCTGATGATGATCGCTTGACGATCGAAACTTGTCATCCTAGTGTATTTATTAATCTTATGTAATTTATTTCAGGATCAGGGCATAACCCAGCTCTATTTGGGTACATTCGTGTTGACCGACTGAAAAGCACCAAACTTTTGTTTACTTAGGCAACACTGAAAAATGGCTTCAAAACTCACAATCATTTTAGGAACTTATTAAGTGTGATTCGGGGTCCCTACAGGACCTCCGAATAGTGTTTCTCGTATCTGGCGGCTTAAAATAAGCTAAGTCCGATCTTTGTACCGACTGACCTTTTTTTCTTCTTTTTTTTCTTTTTTATTTTTCATTCTCTCTGCATGCTCCACTACATAAGTAGTACTACATGCACTTACATTACATTTTATAAATGAAAAAAATAAATTACATTATAATAATTCAATTTCTAGATGACTTAATCTTAACAATATCAAACAGTAGTATTCATCGTTTTTCCTTAGAGCTTGAAAATCGAGAGCATTAACAAATTTAGAAAATTCCTTCAAATACATTTTTAATAGCACAGATTTCTGAATTGGCCAGTTATCGTCTCTATTAACACTATTATACAAGAATTGCCTAATATTTTTCACTTCACAGCATACGAAAATTATATGATCTATAGTCTGAGGGCTGCTTTTACAGGAACACTCGGGATTACGTATAATTTTAAGTCTGTGTAAGTACGAAGCATTGTTTCCATGTCCAGTCAGTATTGTAGTCATATTAGGTGTTAAGGTGATTTTGGATTTTAATCTACCTGCAACTGTTGGAAAGAATTCTTTTGTAAGTGTGCCTTTTGAAGTTTGTTCCCATTTTTGCTGCCATTCATGAATTGATTCTTTTTTGAGATTTATTTTTCAAGTTGAGATGGGTATTCTATCGAAACAAACCTCACTTAATTTTGTAGCCTCCTTTGCAATTTTATCAGCCAGTTCATTGCCTGCAACACCTGTATGTGCCTTAACCCATTCAAATTTTATTATACAATTTTTTTCTTAGAATAGCTGTAGTCCTTCTTATATTCTCAATTAGTTCGTTATGATTTCTGAAGTCCGCATTGGAGTCAAATGCTATTTTTCTATCTGTGTAAATAATTACTTTCTTATCTTCATCATCCTCTGTCCTAGTAGTATCTAAGAACTCCAGAGATTTAAGTATAGCTAATTGCTCCGCCTGATTATTCGAACAGTTGTCTTGCAGTCTATATTTCAATTGGTCTACTAATTCATGCAATCTGAATATAGCTATGCTAGCTCCCGCTCCTTCTTCACTTTTGCTTCCATCTGTGTATATTTTCCATGGGATATATTCATTTAATGCTATTCTTGGATCTTCGGTACCAGGAAAATAGGCTGGATGGAGCCATCTCATAGGTTCTTCGGGTTAGTCAATGACATAGTTCATAGTTGTTTTTCCTGACTTGATTTTGTATAGAGTAACAATCTCTTCAGCCATTATATCTATAGGAGTAATTCCTGTAATAATGCACAGTGCCTCATGAGATACAGTGCGGTACGATTTTGCTATTCTCAAGAGAATAAGTCTTTGCACTCTCACGTATTTAATCATATTGTTGTACTCCTAGGGTACGCTACCCCCATCCCCTAAATAAAATCTCCGACAAATCCAAATTCCAAACAATTACTTTAAAAACCTACAAATTACAATTACAAAATTATAAGACTAATAAGTTAGCACCTACATGAGCTCAAGTAGCCTCGTGTCCCAGGCAACGACCCTAGAAAGGACTATGACTTGGGAGGAATGTACGGATTCCGCAGACGTAGCACAAGAAACCTATAAGAACCCCAGAGGTCATGCACCCGGGATCACTCAGTCTGTCTTAGTGCTACCGACGTGACGAACCGCTGCTGTTGGCTGAAAAGGTAAGTGACTCAAGCGATCACTACACTCACCATCACACTACACTCACATCCCCCTGTGCTTGGATTGTAATAATTCTTTATCTTTATTATTTGAACTGCTATTTGCAAGCGTACCTCAAAATCGAGGTACACATTAAATTTAAAAGTAATAGAAGCCACTGGTCGTATCCTTTATTTAATTAGCTGATAAGATCCTACCCTCTTAGCTTCCCCCTTAGGTAGGATCTAGAATTAGCTTTACTGTTTACTGTTTAATTGCTTCGTGACGTTAGCCGAGCGCTACCGCTCAGCGCTGACACCAGCAGGTTCCCCGTTAGCTCGCCTGCTCACGACTTGCAGCAGACTGTGTGGCGCAGCTGTCGCGCACAGAGTAATAGTTAAATTACCTTCCCAAACACCCCCTCACCCGGAACTACCCCGTCAAGCAGTACATTGGGGAGTTCTCTTTGCAGATCGTACTGACGATCACAATTTACTAAATAATCCATACCTCTTACAGCAATTGCCAAGCTCACCCCCTAATTAGACTAATTTCATCCCTTAGGTTAATTCTTTGTACAGGAAACCCTCACAGGTACCTTACAAATGGTGGAGGCAAGGGGTACAGCGACGTTGTATTAAAACAACGCCAACAGGAATACAGACAACGTATTCCGCGGGAAAGATCCCTAGGACCTAAAACCTCATACTAGCCAAGCAAACGCCACCCAAAATTAGGAAATTTTTTGAAATAAGGGTTAGATAATATTTTTAAACCCAACCCAAGCCCGCCCCGATAGGTAATACATTTTTAAACGCCACCCTTACCTAGCCATACACAATTTATATCCCCATAGATACGCCCTTACAGAAGGACGTACAGTAAAAATCAACTCAGATATCAACATATTAGTAAGGTCAAGCGTGTAATCACACAACCTCGCCGTTACCACCAAACCACTACGCCCTAAAATCCTGGTTAAGAACCCTGACATAATAACCAAACACAACGCAGGCCAATTACTTACCGAACTTGAGGACGCAGTTATAAATCTTAAACTCAAGTATCCAAGCGCAATCAGACAAAAACGTCCCATCACACGAGCACAAACACAGAACGCTCAACAGTCGCCCTCAGATAGCGGTGATAGTGAGGAATTAACCCCCGCATTACCATACGCTTTATTACAACACATCAGTAACACGCAGCAAACCTATAACGGGTTGCAGGTCCTGTTACAACAGCTAGACGAAATTCCACACAATTCTTCAAACGGGAGACTAATTGCAGATATAAACGCCATCGCCTTAAATCTAGGCGAACAGATTAACAAGGTGCTTTCCACACTACAAGAGGTTAATATTGAGCATAACTTGTCACTGGATAATATCCAGGGTACTGAGCAATTTAATCCTCAGGACGCTCCACACTCTACCCCTAACCACCCAGGCACCTCCCAAAGCGGAAATACCTACATCACACCAGTTCAGGTTCACCACCAACCCCTAAGCCACGCACACTCTAACGTTGCATTACATAACAGCGACTTAGATTCCCCATTTGAGCGTACCCCCTTAATTACCCCCCACCACTTCCTACAGCGCGGACATGGCCATGCCTACGAAGTATCCAATGATACAACCTGCTAAATATCCAGGTGACAAGCAGAACCCCGAGGAATATCTGAGAGCCTTCAATCGAACGGCTAAGATTAACGGCTGGACAGCTGAGGATAAAAAAAACGCCTCTTACCAGCCTACCTCACTAAATCGGCCCTCACGTGGTACGAACTCCATGAAGCCACCTTGGCCGATGCCACGTGGGAACAATTTTCAGCTGCCCTCGTCAATACATTTCAATTAAACCCTGATGAAGATGATTTGTATGACAAAATCCGCGCTCGCACACAAGGTCCCACGGAAGGCACACAGGCATACATTAATGCAAAATTATTAATGTGTGAAAGATATAATAGGGAGATGCCAGACAGGCAGAAAGTACGGCTCCTTATGCAAGGAATGCGCCCTACCTTAGTGGACAAGCTATGCACATTGCAAAGCAACACAGTACTCGAATTACAAGCAAATATTAGATTCATCGAAGAGGGCAATAAAATGACGCAAAAAGCCGTGGATCAGCACATCCGTACGGATAACGGTGATTTGCATCAACAAATCCGCGATCTGACCAAATAGATGAAGGAGATGGAGATTACAGCCATCCACGCTAGTCCAAAAGCCCGCCCTCGTAGGGATGACCCTAGGGATACATGGCGATCACCAAGGGGCGATCAACAGGATCAGGATAGACCTAGCCACACCCATTGGCGCAATTCACCCCCGGTAAGAGAGGCGAACTATTATTCGCAATACCAGGAGGAAGTGCCACGCCGTAACGAATCCCATCCCTTCCCGCAGACACAATATCTGGCAAATACTCGCCCACGCGGCAATCCATCCCCAGATCACGCACCAAACCGTCATCCCCAATATAGGGACGACCGAACTTGGCATCGTAACCAAAACGCCAGGTACACACAACCACCCAATGCCCCTCAATATCGTCGGCCAAACACTCCCCCGCAGCAGGAACGGTATGAGCCTCAATACGAAAGGCCACCCCCAGCATACCCTCAATACGTCCCTGTCCAAAGAGAAAGAGGACCGGAGGACTATCCACTGCCCGACCACCCTCCACGGGATTCACGAAGGCATTCACCCCCCGCGTGATAGACGAGGGTTACACCCCAACCCCCAATATCAGCCCCGGCCAAACAACTGGCGAAACGAGGCGCCCAGGGGACAACCTCGTTATACAGACAACAGAGGTTATTCCCAGCCAAAAAAAACTATTAGCTAGGGAAGGGCCAGCACCCACACAATCGGATAACCCTTTCCCGGTAACCATTAAGCATTCCAGTCAACCCTCACAGGTCCCTTACTACTATATTCCCTTAAATTACACCCTGCGACATTTCTTTGGTTCTTTCTCTCCACCCTATCTCTTTTACACACGTGCAGGGCACGCGAGGCCAGTTTTTCATCCGCACCGGAGGTACGTTACTTGCATATCCTCCCCCCCCCCCCCCACCCCTAGAATGTTTTTTTCCTCTCGTTGTGTTCCTGCACCCCTTTACTTGAATGGATATTGATATGTTTTATGTTTATGTTGTATGTACTGTTTTGTTTCTCAATTTACTTTATCATTTGTTACACATACCAATAGGGACAAATGTTGTATCCCGCCAGGTTCATAATGTTACATAACAAACAAGTAAGCTTAACGACCCACTGTTGCATTTTTTGAATACCAATGTAAAGAAATATTGTTCCCCTCACCATACACACTTATACATGATCGCTGAGCAATACCCGGACGCACAATCTATAGAAGGCACTTATACACAGCCTTCAACCTTCGACGATTACTCCTATCTTACTAATTTCATATCTACCCCTCTACTCACCCCTATCTTCCACGAGGCTACCCACACACCCCCGACGACGCCACCCATACATTTACGAACTAAATTAAAAGAAGAAAAGGAGAGAAGAAAAGAAGATAGAAGAATTCCAAGAGAGAAGAAGATGCCCTATTTTACAAAAACCACCCCCACGTCTTCGTCCAGTTATCGAGGACGATAACTAACCCTACAAACGGGGTTGTTGTACCCCTAGGGTACGCTACCCCCATCCCCTAAATAAAATCTCCGACAAATCCAAATTCCAAACAATTACTTTAAAAACCTACAAATTACAATTACAAAATTATAAGACTAATAAATTAGCACCTACATGAGCTCAAGTAGCCTCGTGTCCCAGGCAACGACCCTAGAAAGGACTATGACTTCGGAGGAATGTACGGATTCCGCAGACGTAGCACAAGAATCCTATAAGAACCCCGGAGGTCATGCACCCGGGATCACTCAGTCTGTCTTAGTGCTACCGACGTGACGAACCGCTGCTGTTGGCTGAAAGGGTAAGTGACTCAAGCGATCACTGCACTCACCATCACACTACACTCACATCCCCCTGTGCTTGGATTGTAATAATTCTTTATCTTTATTATTTGAACTGCTATTTGCAAGCGTACCTCAAAATCGAGGTACACATTAAATTTAAAAGTAATAGAAGCCACTGGTCGTATCCTTTATTTAATTAGCTGATAAGATCCTACCCTCTTAGCTTCCCCCTTAGGTAGGATCTAGAATTAGCTTTACTGTTTACTGTTTAATTGCTTCGTGACGTTAGCCGAGCGCTACCGCTCAGCGCTGACACCAGCAGGTTCCCCGTTAGCTCGCCTGCTCACGACTTGCAGCAGACTGCGTGGCGCAGCTGTCGCGCACAGAGTAATAGTTAAATTACCTTCCCAAACATCCCCTCACCCGGAACTACCCCGTCAAGCAGTACATTGGGGAGTTCTCTTTGCAGATCGTACTGACGATCGCAATTCACTAAATAATCCAGACCTCTTACAGCAATTGCCAAGCTCGCCCCCTAATTAGACTAATTTCATCCCTTAGGTTAATTCTTTGTACAGGCAACCCTCACAGGTACCTTACAATATTACATTTCGTTTCTAGGGATTAAATCCAGATCGGAGCAGCATATAACAGCATTGGCAATATTGCTCCTTTATAAATTGTTTCCAAAGTCTGGTGTTTTAAACCCCATCCTATTCTAGCCGATTTTGATAATGTGTTTATTAATTTAATACATTTTTCACTAACTTATTGATGTGGTCATTGAACTTAAAGCGAGAGTCTATACTTATTCCTAGATATTCCATCGTATCTACTTGTACAAGACGTTTCCAATTCATAAAGATATCAATTGTCTTCTTTGCTTTTCTTCTTCTTGATATTAGAATAACTCTTGACTTACTTTCATTAAAACGGGTTTTGCTTTCCGTTGACCACTTAGTAACTTTCCGTAATTCCATATTCACAATATGTTCTGCTTCAATTTCAGTTTCAGCCCTGACTGCAATTATAAGGTCATCAGCAAATGCTATAGCTTTGGTGTTTTTACCGTATTCCAAACTGAGCAGTGAATTATACTGAACATTCCAGTACCCTGGTCCACAACATGAACCTTGAGGACATCCTTTATTAACTACTGTTTCCACTTGGATACTATTGGAATTCATGAACGTCGTTCTATCCTTGAAGTAGCTCTTAGTCAGGTAGTACAAATTTCTCGGGCATTTGAAGTCTTTTAGGGCCTTTAGGACACATGGCCGCCACGCAGGGTCAAAAGCTCCTTTGACATCAAGACTAACTATAACGGTAATTTGACCATTTTTGAACGCCTCAGTTATAAATTCCTTAAGTGCCATAGCTGCATCAGTAGTAGACTTTTGAACTGTGAAGCCATATTGATTTTCGTTCAGTAGTTTATTGGTATAGAGGTAGTGATTTATTCTATTTATTAGAAGTTTCTCTAATACTTTGCCCGCCACATTTATCAGGCTTATTGGTCGGAATTTAGAGGGATCCTGAATCTTATCTTTCCCTGGTATTGTGATTGGTATAAGTCTCGCATTTTTTCATCACTTCGGGAAACAAGCATTCTTCAAGCAACCATTATATAATGATGTCATGGTTCTAGGGATACTTGCATACGTCCACCATAGTATTTTACTAGTGATTCCATCTTCACCTGGTGTCTTTTTATGACCTAGATCTTTGATTGCAGATTTAATTTCTTCTTCTGTAAATTCCCAGTCGTCCAGAGTGTCTATTGGTTCCTCTACTTCCTTCCTTATTTGCTTTTGCTGAGCAGTATCTTCCGTTTCATCATCCTTCTGAATGAGATGGTTTAATATACACTGCATTGTTTCCTTTAAGTGTCTTGTGTAGTGACCTTCATTGTTAATAAGAGTTGATACAATTTGTGTATTCTTAATTTTTCCTGACGCTGATTTATAGACTATGTCCCAGGGATTTGAAGAAATTTTACTACAGTATTGTTTCCAAGACAGTATCTTTGCATTTCTGATTTTAGCTTGGTATTTAGTTTTTTCAGCAAAGTATTCAGTTTTTCGCTGATCTCGGAGGTCATTATTATTTAACGTTCTCTGGAATTTTCTTCTGAATGCATTTACTTTCTTCCGCATTATCGTAATTCTTCATTCCACCAAGGCACTGTTCTGTGTTTTAGGCTGATAGTTTTGCCAGAAGGTCTACTAACTTTGAAAGCCTGCATGCAAACTTTCGTCTGGGCAGAGCAAACTTTATTTACTATGACCTCCATATCTGCAGAATTATTTATGTACACTGATAGTTTGTTGTCAGTATCTTCAGTATGTTCTTCCTGTATTATTCCCCAGAACTGTCGTGCTATTTCTTTCTTTAACATTTCTTGATAAAATTCACGATCTTCTTCTCTCGTTATATATTTGATACCGGTGAATCTGGTTTCTGTTGTATCATAACAGAAGTTTTGTGCTACTAAGAATTGCAAAATTCTGTGATCTGAACAACTCTCTTCTTCGCTTATCCTCCAGTTATATATTTCCTTGAGGAGTTTATTATTGCTGATGGTCAAGTCCACGTTACTTTTTCCTCTACTACTTTGGAAAGTGGTTAATTCACTGTATTCGTTATGTACAAAGAGCTGATTTATTATTAGGAATTCCTCTAAATTCTTTCTCCTTTCATTGGTTAATATATCATGCCATGTTGTAGATCTGGAATTACTGTCCATAGTAATGAGTAGCCCTAGTCCACATGTATATTTCAAAATGTTGTTGATTTTTTTAAAGTCACTTTCTATTATTTCTTGGCTATCAAGATACATATTAACAGAATAAAATTTTAAACTCGTGTATGTTAATTCCACAACTACTGTGTCTTTGTCAGTCAATTCATTTATAAGTAGAGGGTTTGTCACCAACGTGACTGTATGACATCGTCCTGCACTTGCAGCAAACTTCCTATATCTATTTGTAATACCAGTGGGCCTATTGTTGATAATTCGTGGCTCTTGTATAAATATCACATCTATTCCTTCTTGTAGTTTCAGATTCATCAAGCTATCAGTTGCAGCTATCGAGTGTTGTAAATTAATCTGTAGGCAGTTGATTTTGTCATAATTATTTGAGTTAATTTCTTGGTATTGGTTGCTGAATACATATTAATAGTCTGTATTCTGAATTTGCTTCATAATTGCAGCTTGCAAGCTTGGGCAATTCCTGACAAGAGAAGTGTGATTTATGCACGTTGTGTGATTAGGGTTATATTGTTTGTAGGTTAAGCAATTAATGCATTTGTATTCTTCATTTGAAGCTTTACATTACTTTAAACTATGTGGGCCTGTACATATGGGGCAAGCTACTTCTCCTTTACAGTCTGTATGTCTATGATTGAATTTACTACACTTAAAGCAACGATTAACTCGAAAATAATCTTCAAAATTGCAAATCAACCAACCTAATCACATCTTTATTGTTTGGATCAACCGACGGGTTTGGGAGTTAACTTCTATCACTAGATTCCTTTTATTACGCCTAGTGTTAAATACGAATTTAGGCGTGATCTTAACTTCTACTGATTGTAATTCTGGGTTTTGATTTATTATTACATTAGATGCATTCTCCGTTGTAATTTCTTCAGGAATATCGTATATAACTAATCGTGGCTGACGTAGTTCCTGTACCGTAGCTTCCAGTTCTCTCCCACATTTATCTTTTACAGATTTGCTTACTTTCTCTATATTTTCCTTACTACATGTTTCTATTTTCTTCCATCTTTAAGAGTCTTGAATGCGCAGATGCCGACTTTCATCTCTACTGGATTAAGGTTTGTTTTCAGAATATTCTTTATCGTTTCCGCAGAATGATTTCCTTTAGTCTTTACTGTCAGCTTGAACTTACTCTGTTTCCGTTTAGTGTCAACAACGTCTGCAAATGATTTCTTATTTATGTCACCAGATGGACACTTACCCTCCCTGCTTTCATCGTACTTGCTGTTAAAATACAGTTTACGTCCGAGGCCTGTCCTTGCCCAGTGCCAAAGGGTCGAAAAAAGTCACTTACAAATTGAATTTTCAAAAACCGTTTCTTTGTGAGCCTCTACATACTCGGATCAACCAACTTGCAAAATTTCAGCTTTCTAGGTCTAGTGGTTTCAGCCCTGCGATGATGAGTCAATTGTGGATGCTCAGTGCCAAAGGGCCGAAAAATGTCACTTACAACTAGAATTTTTAAAAACCGTTTCTTAGTGAGCCTCTACATACTCGGATCAACCAACATGCAAAATTTCAGATTTCTAGGTCTAGGGGTTTGAGCCCTGCGGTGATGAGTCAATTTTGGATTATATATAATAGATTAAAGGGGTCTTCCTGTGGATGGGGACTTGACACAACGGTGACGGTCAGTTTTTATGTGACGTGTATTGCGTTTCGTCTACGAGGTTTTCAATTTTATTTTCACGCCAGGAAGTACACGTTAGGTAAATTTAGTTTGAGAGCACATTTTAACCAATCATTTTTCTTTGTCGACAAACAGGCTCCAAGCCCCTAACCATTGCAAAAGTAGCTCAATTGATAAAGTCAGGTTATTAATAGCGACGACCGTTCAAAGAATGGATACTTCTGCTAGTATATGTATATATAGGGAGAGAGTGGGTGTGTGAGTGTTCTATGATGACCGTACAAAACGACCCTCCGATACGATCCAGGAGGGCATCGACCCAGTGGTTGCCCAAAGTAAATAAGGATGGATGGATGGATAGAATCAATGAAGACCTAGTGGTGTGCGGCCTCAAACCTGAAGACGCCCTTGAGAGAAAGAAGTGGCGAACAACAACCATGCAAGCGGGCCCATCCCCAACGCGAGAAATATGCTAGGAAAGAAGAAGACAAATATATAAATATACATAAAATGCTTCGCCTTTGCTGACGACCTAGCAATAATTACCCGGACTCCAGAAGAAGCCAGACATGCCATCGAGAAGTTTCATGAGATATCAATCAGAACCGGCCTCCATATCTCTTACGGGAAAACACAGTACATGGATTCCAAGAGCACAAACCTGGCATCAATTACAACCAAATATGGCGACATCACACAGGTTAAGCACTTCAAGTACCTAGGTGAAATTATCGGGAACACTGGTAACGAAAGAATGGCTAACAAAACACGTGCAGAAAAATTACGCAAAGCTTACACAATCACATGGAATATTTACAACAAGAAATCACTTTCCACTAAAGCCAAACTCCATCACTACCACACAGTCATCCTCCCAGAGGCACTCTATGCGATTGAGACGTCATCGTTAACCATCAACATCAAATACATTGAGAAGATAGAACGACAAATACTGAGAAAAATTTTTGGACCAAAGCTTCAGGACGGTATCTGGATGAGGAAACGCTCAGAAGAACTGTATTCACGGACTGAACGATTCACCTCACTCGCACGTAAAAGACGCAAGAAATTCTACGGACATATAGCTCAAATGGACAACTCCCGACTGACCAAGAAAATCTTCCTCATGGTCAATGGAAACCGACAAACCAAAGTACGCTGGCTAGCAGACACCCCAAAGGACCTCAGTGAAATCAATATTGACCCACTGACAACGACGCGGACTGCATATAGACAAAAAGTAAGTTCGTATAAGTTTCCACCCAAGATCCCAACGGGACAGAATTTGAAACTTAAAGCTGCATGGACACAAGAAAGAAGACAGGCACATAGCGAAAGGATGAGGAAGATTTGGGAAGATAAGAAGAACAAGAAGACCAATGTTAACTACTGTAATGGTTCTACGTGCTCCTTAGAGGGCCAAACGCATTATATATATACAGTATATAGTATACTGTATCTTATACAGTGTGAGCACTAGCAAGTGTGCTGGAATAACCTACAGTGTGAATAGTACAGTGTCATAACATGGAGCATCACTAGGAAGTGTGCTGGTATCTTATACAGTGTGAGCACTAGCAAGTGTGCTGGAATAACCTACAGTGTGAATAGTACAGTGTCATAACATGGAGCATCACTAGGAAGTGTAGTGGTATCTTATACAGTGTGAGTACTATCAAGTGTGCTGGAATAACCTACAGTGTGATTAGTACAGTGTCATAACATGGAGCATCACTAGGAAGTGTGGTGGTATCTTATATAGTGTGAGCACTAGCAAGTGTGCTGGAATAACCTACAGTGTGAATAGTACAGTGTCATAACATGGAGCATCACTAGGAAGTGTGCTGGTATCTTATACAGTGTGAGCACTAGCAAGTGTGCTGGTATCTTATACAGTGTGAGCACTAGCAAGTGTGCTGGTATCTTATACAGTGTGAGCACTAGCAAGTGTAGTGGTATCTTATACAGTGTGAGCACTAGCAAGTCTGCTGGCATAACCTACAGTGTGATTAGTACAGTGTCATATCATGGAGCATCACTAGGAAGTGTAGTGGTATCTTATACAGTGTGAGCACTAGCAAGTCTGCTGGCATAACCTACAGTGTGATTATACAGTGTCATAACATGGAGCATCACTAGGAAGTGTACTGGTATCTTATACAGTGTGAGCACTAGCAAGTGTGCTGGCATAACCTACAGTGTGAATAGTACAGTGTCATAACATGGAGCATCACTAGGAAGTGTAGTGGTATCTTATACAGTGTGAGCACTAGCAAGTCTGCTGGCATAGCCTACAGTGTGAATAGTACAGTGTCATAACATGGAGCGTCACTAGGAAGTGTACTGGTATCTTATACAGTGTGAGCACTAGCAAGTCTGCTGGCATAGCCTACAGTGTGAATAGTACAGTGTCATAACATGGAGTATCACTAGGAAGTGTAGTGGTATCTTATACAGTGTGAGCACTAGCAAGTGTGCTGGCATAACCTACAGTGTGAATAGTACAGTGTCATAACATGGAGCATCACTAGGAAGTGTGCTGGTATCTTATACAGTGTGAGCACTAGCAAGTGTGCTGCCATAACCTACAGTGTGAAGAGTACAGTGTCATAATATGGAGCATCACTAGGAAGTGTGGTGGTATCTTATACAGTGTGAGCACTAGCAAGTGTGCTGGCATAACCTACAGTGTGAATAGTACAGTGTCATAACATGGAGCATCACTAGGAAGTGTAGTGGTATCTTATACAGTGTGAGCACTAGCAAGTGTGCTGGCATAACCTACAGTGTGAATAGTACAGTGTCATAACATGGAGCATCACTAGGAAGTGTAGTGGTATCTTATACAGTGTGAGCACTAGCAAGTGTGCTGGCATAACCTACAGTGTGAATAGTACAGTGTCATAACATGGAGCATCACTAGGAAGTGTACTGGTATCTTATACAGTGTGAGCACTAGCAAGTGTGCTGGTATCTTATACAGTGTGAGCACTAGCAAGTCTGCTGGCATAACCTACAGTGTGAATAGTACAGTGTCATAACATGGAGCGTCACTAGGAAGTGGAGTAGTATCTTATACAGTGTGAGCACTAGCAAGTGTGCTGGCATAACCTACAGTGTGAATAGTACAGTGTCATAACATGGAGCATCACTAGGAAGTGTAGTGGTATCTTATACAGTGTGAGCACTAGCAAGTGTGCTGGCATAACCTACAGTGTGAATAGTACAGTGTCATAACATGGAGCATCACTAGGAAGTGTAGTGGTATCTTATACAGTGTGAGCACTAGCAAGTCTGCTGGCATAACCTACAGTGTGATTAGTACAGTGTCATACATGGAGCATCACTAGGAAGTGTAGTGGTATCTTATACAGTGTGAGCACTAGCAAGTGTGCTGGCATAACCTACAGTGTGATTAGTACAGTGTCATAACATGGAGCATCACTAGGAAGTATGCTGGTATCTTATACAGTGTGAGCACTAGCAAGTGTGCTGGCATAACCTACAGTGTGAATAGTACAGTGTCATAACATGGAGCGTCACTAGGAAGTGTAGTGGTATCTTATACAGTGTGAGCACTAGCAAGTGTGCTGGCATAACCTACAGTGTGAATAGTACAGAGTCATATCATGGAGCATCATTAGGAAGTGTAGTGGTATCTTATACAGTGTGAGCACTAGCAAGTCTGCTGGCATAACCTACAGTGTGATTAGTACAGAGTCATATCATGGAGCATCATTAGGAAGTGTGCTGGTATCTTATACAGTGTGAGCACTAGCAAGTGTGCTGGCATAACCTACATTGTGAATAGTACAGTGTCATATCATGGAGCATCATTAGGAAGTGTAGTGGTATCTTATACAGTGTGAGCACTAGCAAGTGTGCTGCCATAACCTACAGTGTGAAGAGTACAGTGTCATAATATGGAGCATCACTAGAAAGTGTAGTGGTATCTTATACAGTGTGAGCACTAGCAAGTGTGCTGGTATCTTATACAGTGTGAGCACTAGCAAGTGTGCTGGCATAACCTACAGTGTGAATAGTACAGTGTTATATCATGGAGCATCACTAGGAAGTGTAGTGGTATCTTATACAGTGTGAGCACTAGCAAGTGTGCTGCCATAACCTACAGTGTGAAGAGTACAGTGTCATAATATGGAGCATCACTAGAAAGTGTAGTGGTATCTTATACGGTGTGAGCACTAGCAAGTGTGCTGGCATAACCTACAGTGTGAATAGTACAGTGTCATATCATGGAGCATCACTAGGAAGTGTAGTGGTATCTTATACAGTGTGAGCACTAGCGCAAGTGTGCTGGTATCTTATATAGTGTGAGCACTAGCAAGTGTGCTGGCATAACCTACAGTGTGAATAGTACAGTGTCATAACATGGAGCATCACTAGGAAGTGTACTGGTATCTTATACAGTGTGAGCACTAGCAAGTGTGCTGGTATCTTATACAGTGTGAGCACTAGCAAGTGTGCTGGTATCTTATACAGTGTGAGCACTAGCAAGTGTGCTGGCATAACCTACAGTGTGAATAGTACAGTGTTATATCATGGAGCATCACTAGGAAGTGTAGTGGTATCTTATACAGTGTGAGCACTAGCAAGTGTGCTGGTATCTTATATAGTGTGAGCACTAGCAAGTGTGCTGGCATAACCTACAGTGTGAATAGTACAGTGTCATAACATGGAGCATCACTAGGAAGTGTAGTGGTATCTTATATAGTGTGAGCACTAGCAAGTGTGCTGGCATAACCTACAGTGTGAATAGTACAGTGTCATAACATGGAGCATCACTAGGAAGTGTAGTGGTATCTTATATAGTGTGAGCACTAGCAAGTGTGCTGGTATCTTATACAGTGTGAGCACTAGCAAGTGTGCTGGTATCTTATACAGTGTGAGCACTAGCAAGTGTGCTGGCATAACCTACAGTGTGAATAGTACAGTGTTATATCATGGAGCATCACTAGGAAGTGTAGTGGTATCTTATACAGTGTGAGCACTAGCAAGTGTGCTGGTATCTTATATAGTGTGAGCACTAGCAAGTGTGCTGGCATAACCTACAGTGTGAATAGTACAGTGTCATAACATGGAGCATCACTAGGAAGTGTAGTGGTATCTTATATAGTGTGAGCAATAGCACGTGTGCTGGCATAACCTACAGTGTGATTAGTACAGTGTCATAACATGGAGCATCACTAGGAAGTGTAGTGGTATCTTATATAGTGTGAGCACTAGCAAGTGTGCTGGCATAACCTACAGTGTGATTAGTACAGTGTCATAACATGGAGCATCACTAAGAAGTGTACTGGTATCTTATATAGTGTGAGCACTAGCAAGTGTGCTGGCATAACCTACAGTGTGAATAGTACAGTGTCATAACATGGAGCATCACTAGGAAGTGTAGTGGTATCTTATAGAGTGTGAGCACTAGTAAGTGTGCTGGCATAACCTACAGTGTGAATAGTACAGTGTTATATCATGGAGCATCACTAGGAAGTGTAGTGGTATCTTATACAGTGTGAGCACTAGCAAGTGTGCTGGCATAACCTACAGTGTGAATAGTACAGTGTTATATCATGGAGCATCACTAGGAAGTGTAGTGGTATCTTATACAGTGTGAGCACTAGCAAGTGTGCTGGCATAACCCACTGTGTGATTAGTACAGTGTCATAACATGGAGCTTCACTAGGAAGTGTAGTGGTATCTTATACAGTGTGAGCACTAGTAAGTGTGCTGGCATAACCTACAGTGTGAATAGTACAGTGTTATATCATGGAGCATCACTAGGAAGTGTAGTGGTATCTTATACAGTGTGAGCACTAGCAAGTCTGCTGGCATAACCTACAGTGTGATTAGTACAGTGTCATAACATGGAGCATCACTAGGAAGTGTAGTGGTATCTTATACAGTGTGAGCACTAGCAAGTCTGCTGGCATAACCTACAGTGTGATTAGTACAGTGTCATAACATGGAGCATCACTAGGAAGTGTAGTGGTATCTTATACAGTGTGATCACTAGAAAATGTGCTGGTATAACCTACAGTGTGATTATACAGTGTCATAACATGGAGCATCACTAGGAAGTGTAGTGGTATCTTATACAGTGTGAGCACTAGCAAGTGTGCTGGCATAACCTACAGTGTGATTAGTACAGTGTCATAACATGGAGCATCACTAGGAAGTGTGCTGGTATCTTATACAGTGTGAGCACTAGCAAGTCTGCTGGCATAAACTACAGTGTGAATAGTACAGTGTCATAACATGGAGCATCACTAGGAAGTGTGCTGGTATCTTATACAGTGTGAGCACTAGCAAGTGTGCTGGCATAAACTACAGTGTGAATAGTACAGTGTCATACCATGGAGCATCACTAGGAAGTATGCTGGTATCTTATACAGTGTGAGCACTAGCAAGTGTGCTGGCATAAACTACAGTGTGAATAGTACAGTGTCATAACATGGAGCGTCACTAGGAAGTGTGCTGATATCTTATACAGTGTGAGCACTAGCAAGTGTGCTGGCATAAACTACAGTGTGAATAGTACAGTGTCATAACATGGAGCGTCACTAGGAAGTGTAGTGGTATCATATACAGTGTGAGCACTAGCAAGTGTGCTGGCATAAACTACAGTGTGAATAGTACAGTGTCATAACATGGAGCATCACTAGGAAGTATGCTGGTATCTTATACAGTGTGAGCACTAGCAAGTGTGCTGGCATAACCTACAGTGTGATTAGTACAGTGTCATAACACGGAGCATCACTAGGAAGTGTAGTGGTATCTTATACAGTGTGAGCACTAGCAAGTGTGCTGGCATAAACTACAGTGTGAATAGTACAGTGTCATAACATGGAGCATCACTAGGAAGTGTGCTGGTATCTTATACAGTGTGAGCACTAGCAAGTGTGCTGGCATAACCTACAGTGTGAATAGTACAGTGTCATATCATGGAGCGTCACTAGGAAGTGTGCTGATATCTTACACAGTGTGAGCACTAGCAAGTGTGCTGGCATAACCTACAGTGTGATTAGTACAGTGTCATAACATGGAGCATCACTAGGAAGTGTGCTGGTATCTTATACAGTGTGAGCACTAGCAAGTCTGCTGGCATAACCTACAGTGTGATTAGTACAGTGTCATAACATGGAGCATCACTAGGAAGTGTGCTGGTATCTTATACAGTGTGAGCACTAGCAAGTCTGCTGGCATAAACTTCAGTGGGATTAGTACAGTGTCATAACATGGAGCATCACTAGGAAGTGTGCTGGTATCTTATACAGTGTGAGCACTAGCAAGTGTGCTGGCATAACCTACAGTGTGAATAGTACAGTGTCATATCATGGAGCATCACTAGGAAGTGTAGTGGAATCATATACAGTGTGAGCACTAGCAAGTGTGCTGGCATAACCTACAGTGTGATTAGTACAGTGTCATAACACGGAGCATCACTAGGAAGTGTAGTGGTATCTTATACAGTGTGAGCACTAGCAAGTGTGCTGGCAAAACCTACAGTGTGAATAGTACAGTGTCATATCATGGAGCGTCACTAGGAAGTGTGCTGGTATCTTATACAGTGTGAGCACTAGCAAGTGTGCTGGCATAGCCTACAGTGTGAATAGTACAGTGTCATATCATGGAGCATCACTAGGAAGTGTAGTGGTATCTTATATAGTGTGAGCACTAGCAAGTGTGCTGGCATAACCTACAGTGACAATAGTACAGTGTCATATCATGGAGCATCACTAGGAAGTGTAGTGGTATCTTATATAGTGTGAGCACTAGCAAGTGTGCTGGCATAACCTACAGTGACAATAGTACAGTGTCATATCATGGAGCATCACTAGGAAGTGTAGTGGTATCTTATATAGTGTGAGCACTAGCAAGTGTGCTGGCATAACCTACAGTGTGAATAGTACAGTGTCATAACATGGAGCATCACTAGGAAGTGTAGTGGAATCATATACAGTGTGAGCACTAGGAAGTGTGCTGGCATAACCTACAGTGTGATTAGTACAGTGTCATAACATGGAGCATCACTAGGAAGTGTAGTGGTATCATATACAGTGTGAGCACTAGCAAGTGTGCTGGCATAAGCTACAATGTGTAAGTATAGTGTCATAAAATAGAGCATCACTAGGAAGTGTCGTGGCATCTTATACAGTGTGAGTACTAACAAGTCTGCTGGCATAACCTACAGTCTGATTAGTACAGTGTCATAACACGGAGCATCACTAGGAAGTGAAGTGGTATCTTATACAGTGCAAGTCTGCTGGCATAACCTACAGTGTGATTAGTACAGTGTCATAACATGGAGCATCACTAGGAAGTGAAGTGGTATCAAATACAGTGTGAGCACTAGGAAGTGTGCTGGCATAAGCTACAATGTGTAAGTATAGTGTCATAAAATAGAGCATCACTAGGAAGTGTCGTGGCATCTTATACAGTGTGAGTACTAACAAGTCTGCTGGCATAACCTACAGTCTGATTAGTACAGTGTCATAACACGGAGCATCACTAGGAAGTGAAGTGGTATCTTATACAGTGCAAGTCTGCTGGCATAACCTACAGTGTGATTAGTACAGTGTCATAACACGGAGCATCACTAGGAAGTGAAGTGGTATCATATACAGTGTGAGCACTAGCAAGTGTGCTGGCATAACCTACAGTGTGAATAGTGCAGTGTCACAACATGGAGCATCACTAGGAAGTGTAGTGGTATCTTATATAGTGTGAGCACTAGTAAGTGTGATTAGTACAGAGTCATAACATGGAACAACACTAGGAAGTGTAGTGGTAACTTATACAGTGTGAGCACTAGCAAGTCTGCTGGCATAACCTACAGTGTGAATTGTACAGTATCACAACATGGAGCATCAGTAGGAAGTGTACTGGTATTTTATATAGTGTGAGCACTAGCAAGTATGCTGGCATAACCTACAGTGTGATTAGTACAGTGTCATAACATGGAGCATCACCAGGTAGTGTAGTGGTATCTTATATAGTGTCAGCACTAGTAAGTGAGACGGCATAACCTACAGTGTGATTAGTACAGTGTCATAACACGGAACATCACTAGGAAGTGTATTGGTATCTTATACAGTGTGAGCACTAGCAAGTCTGCTGGCATAAACTACAGTGTGAATAGTACAGTATCACAACATGGAGCATCACTAGGAAGTGTACTGGTAACTTATATAGTGTGAGCACTAGCAAGTCTGCTGGCATAACCTACAGTGTGATTAGTACAGTGTCATAACACGGAGCATCAGTAGGAAGTGTAGTGGTATCTTATACAGTGTGAGCACTAGCAAGTCTGCTGGCATAACCTACAGTGTGATTAGTACAGTGTCATAACATGGAGCGTCACTAGGAAGTGTAGTGTTATCCTATACAGTGTGAGCACTATTAAGTGTGCTGGCATAACCTACAGTGTGATTAGTACAGTGTCATAACATGGAGCGTCACTAGGATGTGTAGTGTTATCCTATACAGTGTGAGCACTATTAAGTGTGCTGGCATAACCTACAGTGTGATTAGTACAGTGTCATAACACGGAGCATCAGTAGGAATTGTAGTGGTCTCTTATATAGTGTGAGCACTAGCAAGTCTGCTGGCATAACCTACAGTGTGATTAGTACAGTGTCACAACATGGAGCATCACTAGGAAGTGTACTTGTTTCTTATATAGTTTGAGCACTAGCAAGTCTGCTGGCATAACCTACAGTCTGATTAGTACAGTGTCATAACACGGAGCATCACTAGGAATTGAAGAGGTATCTTATATAGTGTGAGCACTAGCAAGTCTGCTGGCATAACCTAAAGTGTGATTAGTACAGTGTCATAACACGGAGCATCACTAGGAAGTGGAGTGATATAATATACAGTGTGAGCACTAGCAAGTGTGCTGGCATAACCTACAGTGTGATTAATACAGTGTCATAACATGGAGCATCACTAGGATGTGTAGTGGTATCTTATACAGTGTGAGCACTAGCAAGTGTGCTGGCATAACCTACAGTGTGATTAGTACAGTGTCATAACATGGAGCATCACTAGGAAGTGTAGTGGTATCTTATACAGTGTGAGCACTAGCAAGTCTGCTGACATAACCTACAGTGTGATTAGTACAGTGTCATAACATGGAGCATCACTAGGAATTGTAGTGGTATCTTATACAGTGTGAGCACTAGCAAGTCTGCTGGCATAACCTACAGTGTGAATAGTACAGTGTCATAACATGGAGCATCACTAGGAAGTGGAGTAGTATCTTATACAGTGTGAGCACTAGCAAGTGTGCTGGCATAACCTACAGTGTGAAGAGTACAGTGTCATAACATGGAGCATCACTAGGAAGTGTAGTGGTATCTTATATAGTGTGAGCACTAGCAAGTCTGCTGGCATAACCTACAGTGTGAATAGTACAGTGTCATAACATGGAGCATCACTAGGAAGTGTAGTGGTATCTTATACAGTGTGAGCACTAGCAAGTCTGCTGGCATAACCTACAGTCTGATTAGTACAGTGTCATAACACGGAGCATCACTAGGAAGTGAAGTGGTATCTTATACAGTGCAAGTCTGCTGGCATAACCTACAGTGTGATTAGTACAGTGTCATAACACGGAGCATCACTAGGAAGTGAAGTGGTATCATATACAGTGTGAGCACTAGCAAGTGTGCTGGCATAACCTACAGTGTGAATAGTGCAGTGTCACAACATGGAGCATCACTAGGAAGTGTAGTGGTATCATATACAGTGTGAGCACTAGCAAGTGTGCTGGCATAACCTACAGTGTGAATAGTACAGTGTCATAACACGGAGCATCACTAGGAAGTGAAGTGGTATCATATACAGTGTGAGCACTAGCAAGTGTGCTGGCATAACCTACAGTGTGAATAGTGCAGTGTCACAACATGGAGCATCACTAGGAAGTGTGGTGGTATCTTATACAGTGTGAGCACTAGCAAGTGTGCTGGTATAACCTACAGTGTGAATAGTGCAGTGTCATAACATGGAGCATCACTAGGAAGTGTGGTGGTATCTTATACAGTGTGAGCACTAGCAAGTCTGCTGGCATAAACTACAGTGTGAATAGTACAGTATCACAACATGGAGCATCACTAGGAAGTGTACTGGTATCTTATATAGTGTGAGCACTAGCAAGTGTGCTGGCATAACCTACAGTGTGAATAGTACAGTGTCATAACATGGAGCATCACTAGGAAGTGTACTTGTATCTTATACAGTGTGAGCACTAGCAAGTCTGCTGGCATAAACTACAGTGTGAATAGTACAGTATCACAACATGGAGCATCACTAGGAAGTGTACTGGTATCTTATATAGTGTGAGCACTAGCAAGTGTGCTGGCATAACCTACAGTGTGAATAGTACAGTGTCATAACATGGAGCATCACTAGGAAGTGTGGTGGTATCTTATACAGTGTGAGCACTAGCAAGTCTGCTGGCATAAACTACAGTGTGAATAGTACAGTATCACAACATAGAGCATCACTAGGAAGTGTATTGGTATCTTATACAGTGTGAGCACTAGCAAGTCTGCTGGCATAACCTACAGTGTGATTAGTACAGTGTCATAACACGGAACATCACTAGGAAGTGTATTGGTATCTTATATAGTGTGAGCACTAGCAAGTGTGCTGGCATAACCTACAGTGTGAATAGTACAGTGTCATAACATGGAGCAACACTAGGAAGTGTATTGGTATCTTATATAGTGTGAGCACTAGCAAGTCTGCTGGCATAACCTACAGTGTGATTAGTACAGTGTCATAACACGGAACATCACTAGGAAGTGTATTGGTATCTTATACAGTGTGAGCACTAGCAAGTCTGCTGGCATAAACTACAGTGTGAATAGTACAGTATCACAACATGGAGCATCACTAGGAAGTGTACTGGTATTTTATATAGTGTGAGCACTAGCAAGTCTGCTGGCATAACCTACAGTGTGATTAGTACAGTGTCATAACATGGAGCGTCACTAGGAAGTGTAGTGGTATCTTATACAGTGTGAGCACTAGCAAGTGTGCTGGCATAACCTACAGTGTGAATAGTACAGTGTCATAACATGGAGCAACACTAGGAAGTGTGCTGGTATCTTATACAGTGTGAGCACTAGCAAGTCTGCTGGCATAACCTACAGTGTGATTAGTACAGTGTCATAACATAGAGCATCACTAGGAAGTGTAGTGGTATCTTATACAGTGTGAGCACTAGCAATTCTGCTGGCATAACCTACAGTGTGATTATACAGTGTCATTACATGGAGCATCACTATGAAGTGTAGTGGTATCTTATACAGTGTGAGCACTAGCAAGATTGCTGGTATAACCTACAGTGTGATTATACAGTGTCATATCATGGAGCATCACTAGGAAGTGTAGTGGTATCTTATACAGTGTGAGCACTAGCAAGTCTGCTGGCATAACCTACAGTGTGATTATACAGTGTCATAACATGGAGCATTACTAGGAAGTGTGGTGGTATCTTAAACAGTGTGAGCACTAGCAAGTGTGCTGGCATAACCTACAGTGTGAATAGTACAGTGTCATAACATGGAGCATCACTAGGAAGTGTAGTGGTATCTTATACAGTGTGAGCACTAGCAAGTCTGCTGGCATAACCTACAGTGTGATTATACAGTGTCATAACATGGAGCATCACTAGGAAGTGTGGTGGTATCTTATACAGTGTGAGCACTAGCAAGTCTGCTGGCATAACCTACAGTGTGATTATACAGTGTCATAACATGGAGCATCACTAGGAAGTGTGGTGGTATCTTATACAGTGTGAGCACTAGCAAGTCTGCTGGCATAACCTACTGTGTGATTAGTACAGTGTCACAACATGGAGCATCACTAGGAAGTGTGGTGGTATCTTATACAGTGTGAGCACTAGCAAGTGTGCTGGCATAACCTACAGTGTGATTAGTACAGTGTCATAATAGAGCATCACTAGGAAGTGTAGTGGTATTTTTGCAGTGTAATCACTAGCAAGTGTGCGGGCATAACCTACAGTGTAAATAGTACAGTGTCATAACATGGAGCATCACTAGGAAGTGTAGTGGTATCTTGTACAGTGTGAGCACTAGTAAGTGTGCTGCCATAACCTACAGTGTGATTATACAGTGTCATAACATGGAGCATCACTAGGAAGTGTGGTGGTATCTTAAACAGTGTGAGCACTAGCAAGTGTGCTGGCATAACCTACAGTGTGAATAGTACAGTGTCATAACATGGAGCATCACTAGGAAGTGTGGTGGTATCTTAAACAGTGTGAGCACTAGCAAGTGTGCTGGCATAAGCTACAGTGTGAATAGTGCAGTGTCATAACATGGAGCATCACTAGGAAGTGTAGTGGTATCTTAAACAGTGTGAGCACTAGCAAGTCTGCTGGCATAACCTACAGTGTGATTAGTACAGTGTCATAACATAGAGCATCACTAGGAAGTGTAGTGGTATCTTATACAGTGTGAGCACTAGCAATTCTGCTGGCATAACCTACAGTGTGATTATACAGTGTCATTACATGGAGCATCACTATGAAGTGTAGTGTTATCTTATACAGTGTGAGCACTAGCAAGTCTGCTGCCATAACCTACAGTGTGATTATACAGTGTCATAACATGGAGCATCACTAGGAAGTGTGGTGGTATCTTAAACAGTGTGAGCACTAGCAAGTGTGCTGGCATAAGCTACAGTGTGAATAGTGCAGTGTCATAACATGGAGCATCACTAGGAAGTGTAGTGGTATCTTAAACAGTGTGAGCACTAGCAAGTCTGCTGGCATAACCTACAGTGTGATTAGTACAGTGTCATAACATAGAGCATCACTAGGAAGTGTAGTGGTATCTTATACAGTGTGAGCACTAGCAATTCTGCTGGCATAACCTACAGTGTGATTATACAGTGTCATTACATGGAGCATCACTATGAAGTGTAGTGGTATCTTATACAGTGTGAGCACTAGCAAGTGTGCTGGCATAACCTACAGTGTGAATAGTACAGTGTCATATCATGGAGCATCACTAGGAAGTGTAGTGGTATCTTATACAGTGTGAGCACTAGCAAGTCTGCTGGCATAACCTACAGTGTGATTATACAGTGTCATAACATGGAGCATCACTAGGAAGTGTGGTGGTATCTTAAACAGTGTGAGCACTAGCAAGTGTGCTGGCATAACCTACAGTGTGAATAGTACAGTGTCATAACATGGAGCATCACTAGGAAGTGTGGTGGTATCTTATACAGTGTGAGCACTAGCAAGTCTGCTGGCATAACCTACTGTGTGATTAGTACAGTGTCACAACATGGAGCATCACTAGGAAGTGTGGTGGTATCTTATACAGTGTGAGCACTAGCAAGTGTGCTGGCATAACCTACAGTGTGAATAGTACAGTGTCATAACATGGAGCATCACTAGGAAGTGTAGTGGTATCTTATACAGTGTGAGCACTAGCAAGTCTGCTGGCATAACCTACAGTGTGATTATACAGTGTCATAACATGGAGCATCACTAGGAAGTGTGGTGGTATCTTATACAGTGTGAGCACTAGCAAGTCTGCTGGCATAACCTACTGTGTGATTAGTACAGTGTCACAACATGGAGCATCACTAGGAAGTGTGGTGGTATCTTATACAGTGTGAGCACTAGCAAGTGTGCTGGCATAACCTACAGTGTGATTAGTACAGTGTCATAATAGAGCATCACTAGGAAGTGTAGTGGTATTTTTGCAGTGTAATCACTAGCAAGTGTGCGGGCATAACCTACAGTGTAAATAGTACAGTGTCATAACATGGAGCATCACTAGGAAGTGTAGTGGTATCTTGTACAGTGTGAGCACTAGTAAGTGTGCTGGCATAACCTATAGTGTGAATAGTGCAGTTTCACTACATTGAGCAACACTAGGATATAGCAATATTACTGAGGACAGTAGTAACAGTTGAGTGGGACACCCACTCTCCAGGAGTTATAAATATGGAGGGCCCAGCTCAGGGTATGAGTGAAGACCTCAACGGCATGTGCGGTGGTGAAGGAGTCCTTCGGTACAGCAAAGTTGGCGGAAGAGGCAACCCAGTGCCCTGGGTAAATAGAGTAAAAGATATTTGTCCATATTATGGACACCCGTAGCTTCTGTACTCCAGAGAAGCGGCTACAAAAGGCGTCTGTTCTCCATGTTAGGGGCGGCCTAGTTCATACCTGGCAGTAGTCATAAAATGCTTTTGGGGGTGGTGACCCCATCTGAATAATAGCCTAAAATGAAAGCAAACATGGTTCAGCCTCGGAAAATGCTAGGGCGTTCACTGCAGGAGACGCGTAATTCTTCAGATGCTGGGGGAGCTGTGAGAAATGGGCGACCAGATCGCAATACATCCGAATAGGAACAGTCAACATCTTAACCCTGACGGACGAGACTGAGGAGCTAGTGGACTTTATGATAGAGAAGGATATAGCCATCCTCGGTCTCAGTGAAACGAAATGGAAAGGAAAAGGGGAAAGAAAACTAAAGGAAGGATATAGGCTGTTTTACAGTGGAGGACAGGAAGCAAAACATGGAGTAGGAATGATTATAAGAAAGGATGTCCTCTAGAGTAAGTGGAAGAGGTGAAGAAGATACGTGACAGGATGAGCATAGGAAGGATACAGTTCCAGACAGGGACAAAGATCTGGTTCAAGTATATGCTCCACAAACGGGGAATAAAGAAGAGAACTTTGAAGAATTCCTAGAAGAGGTGGAAATATACAGAGGATAAGGATATAATAGTATTGGGAGATTTGAATGCACAAGTGGGAAGAGACAGACAAGGAAGAGAGAAGATTTTGGCACCATATGGTTATGGAGTAAGAATCCAGAAGGGGATTTCTTAATGGACTTCTGTCAGCGGAACCAATTAATTATAGGAAATACGTGGTTCAGAAAGAAACATAGTCAGAATATAACGAGGTATGGATGGGGAGATAGAAGAACGAAAACTCTGATAGACTATGTTTTAGTCGAAAAAGGACATCGGAAAAAGCTAATGGATGTCACAGCCATGCCAGAGGAAGCTTTTGGAGGAGACCATAGGACATTGGTAGCAAAATTAAAAGTAGGAGAATTTATGAGATTACCAGAAAAAAGGGAAAGAAAGATTAATGTCTGGAGACTAAAGGAAAGGGAGGTTGCAGAGGAGATTATGAAAGAATTGCAAGAACAGATACCAAGGACGGATATTACCCGTGTGGAACAAGAATGGGAAAAGTTCGAGAGTGCATTTGTTAACAGTGCAGAGAAAACATGTGGTAGAACATCAGGAAAGGTACGGGAAAATGCGACAAAATGGTGGAATGATAGAGTGAAAGAAAAGGTAAGGGAGAAGAAGAAAACTTGGAAGGAATGGAGAACAAAAAAGACTGAAGAAAGTAGAGCAAAATTTATAAAAGCAAACAGAGATTGCAAGAAAGTAATTGCAGAGGAAAAGAAGAAAAGCTGGGAAGAATTCACTCAGGAAATAAGGGAGGATTTAAATTGTGGAAAGAAATTGCTGTTTGGAATTATAGAAAGTAGAAGAAATGAAAAGGCGAACACTGGGTTCATGAAAAACACAGAAGGTGAAATATTGACAAAACCGGAAGAGATAACGGACAGATGGATAGAAGATTTCAGCAAGCTGTTGAATGTGAGACGCCAGACATGCGGAAGAATTTACGCAAACAGCCAAAACGGTGGAGGAAAAAATAGAAGAAGAACCAGACATTCCTATGGCAGAAGTGGAATGGGCAGTTAGGAAGATGAAGATGGGGAAAGCTGTGGGAATCGACGAAGTGGCAATAGGAATTATCTAGGTGGCAGGACCAGTGGGACTGAAGTGGACATACAGACCTCTCAGGAGTGTATGGAGAGAGAAGAAAGTTCCTGAAAACTGGAAAGAGTGAATAATATTGCCAATATTCAAGAAAGGAGACAGGAAGGTGTGTGGTAACTACCGAGGAATCACCATCATCTCGCATGTTGCCAAAGTAATGGAAAGAATCCTAGAAAAAAGAATTAGAGTAAAGGTAGAAAACCAAATAGAGGAGGAGCAGTTTGGATTTAGAGGAGGCAGGTCAACAGTGGAACCCATTTTCATTCTTAGACAGAACATTGAAAAGAGTTGGGAATATGGGAAGGATATGGTAATGACTTTTATTGATCTAGTAAAGGCCTATGATAGCATCCCTAGAACAAACGTTTGGGAATGCTTAACAAATAGGGGGATAGGCAAGGAACTGAGAGACATGATAAAAGGAATGTGCATGGATTGCTACAGTAGTGTGAAGACTAGAGTCGGGACATCGGAATGGTTTAAAATCGTCACTGGACTAAAGCAAGGAAGTGTGTCACCATTATTTTTCTTAATGGTGATGGATGACATCATGAAGGCAGCAATGAAAGACTATAGAAGGGCAAAGATGAAGGTAATGTTGTTTGCAGACGATTTTGTGATCTGGGGTGAGGATGAGATGGAGGTACAAGAACAGTTAGACGTAATTAATGAAAAGATTGAGCAATGTGGATTGAAGATAAATGTGGAGAAGAGTAAAACACTGGTGGTGAGAAGAGGTAAGAAAGAAGGAAAAGGAGTAATCAAAGTAGGAGATAAGAAATTAGAAGTGGTGAAACACTTCAAATACTTGGGAAGTGAACTGACTGAAGATGGAAGACTAGATTTGGAAATTAGCAGAAGAATACAACTCGGGAGTGCTTTCTACCAACAGGTACGGGGACTAGTATGGAACAAGGATATTCCAATTAAGACTAAGAAGTTATGTACAAAGCATATTATGTTCCTATAATGGCATATGCAGCAGAAACTTGAACAATGACTAAGAGGCAGCAGCAGGCAGCAGAGATGAGATTCTTGAGAAGTATGGTCCAGAAAACGAGGAGAGACAGAGTGAGAAATGAAGATATACGGAAATAACTGGGAGTACAGAAACTAAATTACAAACTGGAACAAAACAGATTGAGATGGTTTGGATATGTCAAAGGGATGAATGAAGTAAGGCTACCAAGACGAGCAACGGAACGTCGGATGACAGGGAAGAGAGGACGAGGAAGACCAAGAATGCGTTGGATGGACTCGGTGAAGAATAGCATTAGTAAACGGAACCTGGATTGGAACATCGTGTCGGAAGAGGAATGGTGGAACGACAGAACAAAGTGGAGAGGAACCATATTTGCCCCCACCCAGTGTCAGCTGGAAAAGAGGAAATGAAGATGATGATGATGATGACAGTATATATATATAGAGAGAGAGAGTGTGTGTGTGTGATTCAGGCGAGGATCCTTAAGTTAGGAACTATCCCGACATTTGCCTGACGTGAAAGGAGGAAACCACGGAAAACCACTTCCAGGATGTTTGAGATGGGAATCGAATTCACCTCTTCTCAGTGTTGCCTCACCAGGCTGAGTGTACCCCGTTCCAGCCCTCAGCCCAAAATTATTTTTCTTGGCAGAGCCAGGAATCGAACCCAGACCTAGCTGCTACATCAAGATAAGAAACCATGTGAAATATCGTCAAAATTATTATGAAGTACTCAGCTGTTGTTGTTGTTGTTGTAAATGATGTTGTTTTTGTTAATTTGTATTAGGGGCTTGGGATATATTTGGTCATCGGCACCGTGTACTTCAATTTGTCTCATAACCTGTGTTTCTGTGATGTCTGTAGTAGTGTGTGTACCTGTAAGATGGGGATGGGGTAGGCGCCCCTTGACTTGAATAAACATTTTTCTCAAAGGAGTGTTGAAAAGAACGCGGAGAAACCTCACTCAGGATGACCACTTTCAGCGCCGGGATTTGAACCTCCGATCTCCGGTCTCGCTGTATCTCTCCGTCACTTCGCGGTCGTGGTGAGCAACTTAACACAAAGATAAAAGGGATTAAATGAAACAACATCAAGAACAAACTCATATGTCACGTAGCGTACTGAGGGGTACATTGTGACAACCCGCGTGAACAAGTGGCAAAAGGGGGTTCACTGAAGAAGCAGCAAAAGAGTGTTCGGCACCGCTCAGCACGAATTCGGGCTTTGACAGCGTGACGTCATACTCCAAGTTTTGTTGGACCGTCTTCAAAAGAATTCCATTTACTACAGTATGAAAGCCAGTCAGGAAAATTATTAAATACAATAAACTGTCGTCAATGAGTATAATTTTATTTTAATTATGATACTAGTACAGTGATAGTATAGGTTTAATGTCCCTGTTGACTACTGCGGTTATAGAGACGCTGACCAAAGATGTTTCTTTAAACTGCAAGTACTTGATTTCCTTTAGGAGTTGTAATTCTTCATCTCCAACTTGATCCTCAGCGACTGTTTCATAGTTAATTTCCGCAATTTCTTCAATTCTTGACAATGCATCAGCAACGACATTATCCTTCCCGCTGATATGATGAATGGCCGTAGTGAATTGGGAAATGTACTGTAGTTGTCGAAATTGCATTTTCATTCGTTTGTTTGAAGGCATAAGTTAGAAGCTTGTGGTCCGTAAATACCATGAAATACCTGCCTTCCAATAGGTATTTGAATTTCATGATTGTAAGATAAATACCAAACAGTTCACGATCGTGTGTACTGTAGGCCTTTTGTGTTTCGTTTAGCTTTTTAGAGAAAAATTTATATTTGTTTCCAATCTTCATACTGTTGAAGTACTGAACCGACAGAAATATCGGATGCATCAGTACACATTGCTAGTATAAGTTCAGGATCAGGAAAAGTAAGTAGTGCAACATTTGCTATGAACTGTTTACAGTTTTCAAACATTATCTTTGCATCCTGTGTCCACTGAAGTGGTCGTTTGTCTCCTTTTCTTGCGCCTTTGAGATAATTATGAAGAATTGACTGAGTTTGAGCCGCATCTTTCAAGTATGGTCAAAAAAAGTTAACTATGCCCAAAAACAGTGGCGTGGCGTGGAATGTTTTCGAGGGTAAACTGTGAAGAAGACTCTAAGAATAGGCTTACACCATAAAGCAACTTCAGCACCCGGTTCCAGATACGCCCTTATCAGTGTAGAGGTTGATGTCTGAAGTAGCAACAATTACTCTACACACATAAGAGTCTTTCACATTTTAAAAAAATAGAAAAAATTGTAATACAGCACAGCTCATGTTTCCCTTTTCAATTTCAGACATGCCAATCCATGTACATTAAGTGCGGAGTAAATAATTCAACAACAGGTTTGGCGAGCTTTTTTTATCGTGTATCATTCGACGATTGAAGAGTGTGGCAATTTTGTGTTTTTGTTGTTCGCATTTCTTGGTCTAAGGAGCTAAACGTTAAGTTATCACCCGCAAATTTTCTATTATAACTGGCTGCATGGCTCAGCGGTAACATTCTCGCTTGTTGAGATTAAGATAGCGGGATTGAGACCCGTCGAAGTCAGTTGGCATTTGAGGGTGCGTGAATCCGAGGGAGCCGTGTCAGTAGATTTGCTGGCACGTTAAAGATCCCCTTCGGGTCAAAATTCCGGCACCCTGGCGTCTCTAAAAGCCTCAGTAGTTAACAGGGACGTAAATCCAAATAAAATAATAAATATGCTACTAGAAATAGATAATCTTATGGCATTGAATTGCATGTTCAGTTAATATTTCTTTGCAAATATCACTCAAATTGTACTGATGTAGGCTTTCACGGATTCATTAGTTTGAATGACTTAATTGGGGCGTATGGGGAAGTCTTAAACCTATGCAAACTAGTACTAACAATTCCGGCGTCTAGTGCATCAGTGGAAAGAACGTTTTCTACCATGAATCGTTTAAAATCGTTCACCCAAAACTCAATGCATCAAGAAAGACTTTCGCATCTCGCACTTCTCTCCATTGAAAAGGAGTTATTGTGCAGCCTGCAGGGGAACACTGGTTTCCACGACCATGTAATTGATGAATTCGCTAAGAGTGAGAGAAGAATTGAACTTCGCTACAAGTGATCCACCAAGGTACAGTAAATAGTGACATAAAGTAATTTTGTACAAATGAGAACAGAATGTACTTGATACCGCAATAACCAACTACTGTTTAATTAAAATAATGTGATAGGTCTTTAAAATATTATTCAAATTATGCGGATGTACTTACATTTAAAATTATCTATCCTTTACACCTACTCTTTGAATATAAATTGAATGATACTCAGAGCAAATATTCGGGTTGATGGGCCACACTGAAGATTCCAACGCACTGTAACGTGTTTTTCGAGGGGTTTTTATGCCACTAGCATAAGTCAGTAGGAAGCCATTCTATAATTATTTACGCGGCAAATTGTTCAGCCAAGATAATTTTTCATGTTAATTTATTATTATTATTAATTTATTATAATTATTATTAAGATATTTTCGGAGCATTTTATAAAAATTATAAGCATACAGATAGGTTTTCTATGTCTTAGAAAACGCTATCAAGCAAATTATTACGAACGACAATATCATAGAAAATTATGTGATTACGGAATTTTACGGAGTTTCGTCAGTTAGGGTATTTGAGAGAGATGAGTCACGGGGAATTCAAATACAGGCTTAATCTTGTCGGAAAGCATGACTCAATCCTGGGTCGCAGCGTCAAGGAAAGGCGGATATATGGAACGGAAAACGACTTCTCCCTCTCGCGCGCCGTGTGTTATGAGCCAGAGGAGGGGAAGTAGCGGGGTGCTCAGCCAATCGGTGGAGACCACGTAAGCTGGAAGTTGGGACTGGAGTGGGGATGCGACGTGTGCATATATCGTTCGGCGCGGCGTGGAACGAGGACAATCTGTGAAAGACTTGACTAGTTCGGTTGCAAGTGTGTGTCGCTCCGATGTTCCGTGGAGTGGAGAACTATCTGTTTAAAACTTAACCAGTTTGGTTGTACGAGGGTATGGCTCCGTTGTTAGGACCATAAAGTCACCAAATCTACAAGAATATCATCAAATATCGACGGAGATGGCGACGTCCAGGAGACTGTGGGAAGCTCACAGCTTCATCCAGTACGAGGGAAAGGCTTCGGCCATTTCCAGTGGTAAGCGCGAATGACGCAGAAATACGCAATCTCTCATTTCTCTTTGTTTTATATTTCATATTTCAGTAACTTCATAGCTTGGAAATAAGAGTAAAATCAATTTATCAGACTCAGTTTTCACGTAATTTTCTATCGGTAATATTAAAATCGCAACGTTCCAATTTAAATTTTAAACTTATTATTATTATTAATGTTGCTATACTTGTTTTATATAATAAATTCATTTCTTTTACAATGCAATCTTTGCTTTCAGTAGGTAGCATTAGATATAGACCAATTCCTTCTCCTGATACAATTGTTTGTTGGGTTAATGATCAAATCATACCACGATCTGAGTGAATAGATTCTTGAAGGTGTTCTACCAGAGCTAGACGTTGTTAAATACAAATTTAGATTTCAGCATTGCATTGAGGTCTTGGCGCCCATTAAAACAACATAGCTTAGGCAAAGGTAAACAGTTACATTTATCACCCAACAGTTAGGGGTAGCGAAACTGTTACATTTGTCGCCGACAACATGGGGCACTAATTAACGTTACACTTGTTACGCTCAACGTGGAGCAAATTAAATAACGTTACACTTGTCGCTCAACGTGAGGGCAATAGAAACCATTACACATGTCGCCGACAACTTGGGGCTGAAAACCTAATAACATTTGTGAAAGGAGAAGGGTATATATTTCTGTGCCTGTATTTTGGGGGTTATTTGTCTGTATCAGTGTATATCATTATGGGGGATGAGAAAGAAAGATAGATGAGGTTACGTAGTGGTCATCAACGGGAGAGTGATGATACGAGCAGTATGTCGAGTGATGGTAGTACCGGGTTAGCGGAGGTAAATCCCGATACTGAAACAGGGAGTGTTGGCGGCCAACCAGAATTAAAAACTTTACTTCTCGAGTTCATGTATCAGAACAAAGTTAGTAGTGATGCTTTAAATGCTAAACTGGAACAAAACAACGCTAAATTAGAACAAAACAGTAGGGAAAATAAAGAAAGTACAGATGCCTTAAATGCTAAATTAGAACAAAACAGTAGGGAAAATAGAGAGAGTAATGAAACTTTAAACGCCAGATTAGAACAAAACAGTATGGAAAATAGAGAGAGTACTGAAACTTTAAATGCTAAATTAGAACAAAACAGTAGGGAAATGAGTGACAAACTCGAACTGATAAGAGGTGAGATCAGGGGGGTGATGGAAGAAAAGGCTAAAGAGATTATTGCAGATGTAGACAGAAAATTAGGAAAAGTACAGGAGGAGTTGGAAATTAGAATCAGTACACAGGCTGAAAATTTAAAAGAACTAGTGCAACTGGAAACACAGCAGGTCAAAAAGCAATTGGGGGGAGAAATTGACAAAATTCAGGTAGCTACTAAAGAGGTTAAGGAACAGCTGGGGGGTAGAATTGAGAAAGTCCACTCACAAATAGTTGCAGAAGTAAATGATTTAAGAGAGAGTAATAGAGAGAGCATTAGCAAGATTGAGGAGAAACAAGCAAAGCTATATGATAAAGTAGAAAAATCAGAAGGAAACATTAAATTAACAGTAAACAGTATTGAGAGGAAGGCTGAGGAGAAAATCGCAGAATTAGAATTAAAATTAAAAGCTAGGATCAGGCAAGAAAATAGTCAGAATAGGCCAGTTTTTGTGAATAGCACACACAGGGAGGTAGAACTGGGTAAGTTCAGCAATCGACAGGGGTGCCCAATGGAGTTCATGAACACTATAGAAAATACATTCGGGGAGAGGTTGGAAAATGGCAGTATTGAGTGGTGCCAGGTAGTTGAAATTTTAGAACAAGTGTTTGGGGGGAAACGAGGAATTGGTTTGCTGTCTACAGAGACAAGTTTACTGATATCAATGATTTTAAAATGAAATTCTGTGAAAAGTTCTGGAATGAGGTTATTCAGTCGCAGCATCGTGAGGGAGTAGTGTGTGGTAAATATAACCCTAAAGGAACCTCCACCATGACCGAATACTTTTTAGGGCAGGTATTAGTGTGTAAATATCTGGATGGGTTGAAAGAGGAAAGTGATGTGGTGAGGTTGCTACTTAGGCACTTTCCCTATAGGATAAAGGAGGCTGCTTGTATCCAGAATGTAAAGACTATATCACAAGTCGAAAATTTGTTAAGCACATTTGATGCACTAGGGAGAAGGGGTTATGAGGACAATTTCAATCGGAACCAGGGTAATAATAATAATAGACCTAATGAAGCCAGGCATCAAGAAGTTCAAGGGAACGGTGGCGAAGGTGCCAACGCTCAAAATAGAAATAATAATAATCAGCTAAATCAGAACAGAGGAAATGGCTATGGTAATCAGTATCAAGGGAGGAACAATGATTTCAGGGGAAATCAAGGGAGGAACAATGATTACAGGGGAAATCAAGGGAGAAACAATGATTTCAGGGGAAATCAAGGGAGAAATTATAATGACAATAATTACAACCAGAATAGGGGTCAAGGAAGAGGACAGCCTAGTGGTAGTAATATACAGCCAAACAATGACAACACAGCCCAGAACAACCAGACCAGTTCAGTAGTTAGTAGTACTACGGCCAGCTGTAGCGGGTCTTTAAACGCGAACCAGGCTGCGAAGTAAGGTCAGAATCTCAGTCTGTAGCATGCCCTGTCCATACAATTATACAGGAACCCTGTGACCTAAATGTAAGAAATGAATTATTACATGAACTAAATGATGAAGGTATTATTCAGGAAGTGGTTAGTAAGAGCCCCATAGTTAAATTTAACGTGTCCGAGGCGTACACAGATGTTTTAATTGATAGTGGTTGTATGAAGAGTTGCATAAGTAGTGCATTTTACGATAAAATGAAAGGAACTGGAGTAAATTTTGAGGAGATGCCAATTAAAAGCACTTTTGTTATCACAGCTGTTGGGAAGAGGTCTAAAGTTATTTCTAAGCAAGTTTTAGTAGACATTAAAATTAATAATCATGTAGAGAAGCAGATTTGTCTTGTAATTCCAAATTTAGTATTCAGTGTTATCTTGGGTTCAGAGTGGCTAAGTAGAGTGTCTGGTAACTTATGTTATGATGTAGGGAGTTTGAAATTTAAATGGGGAGATTCTGAAGTAGAAGTAGCGTTCAATGACCATATTCAGAGGAGTAGTATTGTAGGTGTGATTTGTACTTTAAATTAGATATCGCCAGCCGTAGAGCGGGGTTCTCCATGTTTTGTGGGCAGTGTGATTACGAACGGTAGTCTAAAGGACTCGTTACGTGATGCTGCATTTCAGGGAAATATAGAGGATGAACAGTGTGTTCGGCTCTATGATGTGTTATGGTGTAATAGGAGAGTTTTTGAGGATCGCATTGGTATGGCCAATTGCTATACACATTCATTGAACGTTTATTTATTTATCGTATGGCGTATACATGAGCTACAGATCTATATTTACACTATTTACGTTATTGATAGGTCAGTATTCACAGGACATAGATATCCTGTACCTTTCGCTTATCAGAGTGCAGTTGAGGTACAAATTAATCAGATGCTTGATGATGGGATTATTGAGTACTCTAACAGTCCATATGTTAATTCTTTGATCACGGTACCCAAGACCGACGGCACTGTTCGTATTTGTTTAGACGCTCGTTTGGTTAACAGTAGAATTAGTTCAGATCAGCTGAAATCTATGTCAATAAAGGAATTAATGCAAACATTTGAGGGGAAGAAGTATTTCACTTGTGTAGATTTGAGTTCCAGTTTTTGGCAAGTGCCACTTATGTACGAAGATAGACCATTTACAGCTTTTAGTCATAAATATAACCTTTATCAATTTTGTAGAACACCTTATGGGTTAAAGAGTAGTTCAGCAGCTTTAATTAGGGCTTTAAACATCGCATTAAAGGATGGCACAGGAGAGTTTGTAACCATTTACATAGATGATATGGTAATTAGTTCACGCAGTTTTGAGGAGCATCTAGGTCATTTAGATATAGATTTTCAGAAGTTAGATCAGGCAGGGTTCACTTTGAAGCTGTCTAAGTCGTCATTCTGTCAGTCAGAAGTGACATTTTTAGGTCATAGAGTGTCGAGTAGAGGTGTAACACCAGAAGAAAGTAGGGTTAATAAGATACTTAACGCAGAGGTGCCACAGAATGTTAAACAGTTAAAAACATACCTGGGAATTTGCAACTTTTTCAGGAGGTTCGTTCTTAAATACTCAGGGTTGGTAGAACCATTCAGGGAATTGCTTAAAAGTGGGACTCGGTGGAGATGGGAGTCCAAGCATGATCAGGCTTTTAGAGCGCTGAAGGAAGGTTTTGAGAAAGCTGTAGTGCTGAAATATCCGTTAAAAGATAAGGAATATGTGGTTATGACAGATGCTTCACATATAGGCATTGCTGGAGTATTATGTCAGAAAGATGATGAGGGTAATCTGTGCATTGTATCTTTAGCCTCGCGAGGACTGACAGCAGCAGAGAAAAGATACACGATTACTGAGTTAGAGCTTTTAGGTATTCTTTTCAGTTTACGGAAATTTAGAATGTATTTAGTAGGGGGGAAATTTGAGATCCACACAGATCACCATGCATTACTGTATATGAGAACTTGTAAACTCAGTTCTAACAGAGTTAGTAGGTGGATTCTTGCTCTGCAGGAATACGAATTCACAGTAAAATATATTAAAGGTAAAGATAACATTCTTGCAGACATGCTATCGAGGGACACTAATTTATGTAGGGATTATCCTGTGGTTAAAGCAGAGGACGGTATTTTAATATGTGCATGTGTGGACAGTAGCAACAGGGCATCGTTACAGACACTGAGAAATATGCTAGTGGAGCAACGTGATGACGTTAAGTTAGGGGAGCCACTGGCTAGGTTGGAAGTAAGTGAAGAAGAATATGTGAAAGTAGGACGGTTCACGTACAAGATGCAGGATGGGCTTCTTGCACGGAAATGTAGGAATAATAGGTGGGCAATATGTGTTCCTGCCACTTTGCGGGAGGAGCTAATTTGGTTCATTCATAGGGAATTAGGACACTTTGGTGATGCCAAGGTCTTCTATGAAATTGGTCGTGACTTCATTTGGAGTAAAATGGGAAGGGATGTTAGGAGGATTTTAGCTAAGTGTGACACCTGTCAAAGGAGTAAATATCCAGTTAAATATTTAGTGGGGGAGAGATCGGCAGTTCTCACTAGTAGTCCCGGCGAACTACTGTGTGTGGATTTATTTGGCCCGATCGTTAAAGGACAGTACGGCTACGAGTACATTTTTATAGTTATTGACGCTTTTAGTAAGTATGTCAAGCTATATCCGCTAAGGAAAGCCACGGGACTAGCGTGTAGCCGTCTGATCATTAATAAGTATGTACCTGAGTTTGGCCTTCCTCTCAGGATACTATCTGACAGTGGACCACAGTTTACTGCAAAGAAATGGAGAACCAGTATGCAGGAAGCTGGTATAACACACGTTCATTCCTCTGTAAGGTACCCTCAGGGTAATTCTGCAGAGCGTCCATTAAGGGAAGTGGCTCGTCTTTTTCGGACTCTAGTGCATGACAAGCATGCGGCCTGGGTTGGACATATTCCCAAGGTCGAGACTTGGCTGAATTCTGTCCAGCATGAGAGCACGAAATCGACGCCTTACGAAGTTCACTTCGGAAAAAGACCACAAAATGAACTAGCGAGGGTGTTGGGATTAAATGAGGGTAAGCAACCGGGGATGGAATATATTGTCCAGTTGGCGAAACAGAATTTATCTAAGTCAGCACAAAAGAGAATTCGCCAACAAAAAGAAACTAAATTTGACCTATTCGAGCCGGGAGACAGAGTCTTACTTAGAGTGCCGAAACAGTCAAATAAGCTAGAGAAAGTCATGTCCAAGTTCTTTTATCTCTACGAGGGCCCATTTATAGTTTCCAAACGTATTGGGAAAACAGCCTATGTGCTGGAGAATAGTGAGGGAAACAGATTATACGGGACGTATAAGGGCGATTACGGCACAGAAATATTTGGTGTTATATGTAATGCGCATTTACTGTTTTTTTTTTTTTTTCAGAAGTCAATATTAATTTCATCTTTTATAAAGAGAGATCAAGTATTATGGTCACGAGGCGCTGCCACAATAGTGTGATCGTGTGCTCAGTGATAAGTGAGATTATATTTCACCATAAGGAAGGGACCTCCAGTGAAATTAGGAAGTTCTATGGTGATATAAATATATCATAACACCTTCAATGCGTGTGATATGACATCATAAATACATAGTGCTCACACATTAATTATGTCTATTTTTCCAACATAGAGAAATTTGAGAGGCGGAAATATCCGTGGAACACTATTCTATATGTGAAACATTGGACTGGTTCCAAAGTGCAATCCATAGTGACAACAAACTTTGACGCAAAGTGCGTGAAGAAAAATTATGAGTGTATATATCTGTAATTTAGGGTGATTTCATTTATGTAATATGTATTTTGGATGGGGTTTATTAACGTGTCTGGGATAATCGGATAATGGACCGTCGTAACGGTAAATCATCCGATGATCCGAGGCGAATATGTAACGTGTTTTTCGAGGGGTTTTTATGCCACTAGCATAAGTCAGTAGGAAGCCATTCTATAATTATTTACGCGGCAAATTGTTCAGCCAAGAGAATTTTTCATGTTAATTTATTATTATTATTAATTTATTATAATTATTATTAAGATATTTTCGAAGCATTTTATAAAAATTATAAGCATACAGATAGGTTTTCTATGTCTTAGAAAACGCTATCAAGCAAATTATTACGAACGACAATATCATAGAAAATTATGTGATTACGGAATTTTACGGAGTTTCGTCAGTTAGGGTATTTGAGAGAGATGAGTCACGGGGAATTCAAATACAGGCTTAATCTTGTCGGAAAGCATGACTCAATCCTGGGTCGCAGCGTCAAGGAAAGGCGGATATATGGAACGGAAAACGACTTCTCCCTCTCGCGCGCCGTGTGTTATGAGCCAGAGGAGGGGAAGTAGCGGGGTGCTCAGCCAATCGGTGGAGACCACGTAAGCTGGAAGTTGGGACTGGAGTGGGGATGCGACGTGTGCATATATCGTTCGGCGCGGCGTGGAACGAGGACAATCTGTGAAAGACTTGACTAGTTCGGTTGCAAGTGTGTGTCGCTCCGATGTTCCGTGGAGTGGAGAACTATCTGTTTAAAACTTAACCAGTTTGGTTGTACGAGGGTATGGCTCCGTTGTTAGGACCATAAAGTCACCAAATCTACAAGAATATCATCAAATATCGACGGAGATGGCGACGTCCAGGAGACTGTGGGAAGCTCACAGCTTCATCCAGTACGAGGGAAAGGCTTCGGCCATTTCCAGTGGTAAGCGCGAATGACGCAGAAATACGCAATCTCTCATTTCTCTTTGTTTTATATTTCATATTTCAGTAACTTCATAGCTTGGAAATAAGAGTAAAATCAATTTATCAGACTCCGTTTTCACGTAATTTTCTATCGGTAATATTAAAATCGCAACGCTCCAATTTAAATTTAAAACTTATTATTATTATTATTGCCTCCGTGGCTTAGGCGGCAGCACGCCGGCCTCTCACCGCTGGGTCCGTGGTTCAAATCCCGGTCACTCCATGTGAGATCTGTGCTGGACAAAACGGAGGCAGACAGGTTTTTCTCCGGGTACTCCGGTTTTCCCTGTCACAATTTCATTCCAGCACCACTCTCCACTATCATTTCATTTCATCTGTCATTCATTTAATCATTGCCCCAGAGGAGTGCGTCAGGCCTCGGCAGCCGGCACAGTTCATATCCTCGCCGCTAGATGGGGGCTTCATTCATTCCATTCCTGACCCGGTTGGAGACTGGAAGCAGGCTGTGGATTTTCATTTCATTATTATTATTAATGTTGCTATACTTGTTTTATATAATAAATTCATTTCTTTTACAATGCAATCTTTGCTTTCAGTAGGTAGCATTAGATATAGACCAATTCCTTCTCCTGATACAATTGTTTGTTGGGTTAATGATCAAATCATACCACGATCTGAGTGAATAGATTCTTGAAGGTGTTCTACCAGAGCTAGGCGTTGTTAAATACAAATTTAGATTTCAGCATTGCATTGAGGTCTTGGCGCCCATTAAAACAACATAGCTTAGGCAAAGGTAAACAGTTACATTTATCACCCAACAGTTAGGGGTAGCGAAACTGTTACATTTGTCGCCGACAACATGGGGCACTAATTAACGTTACACTTGTTACGCTCAACGTGGAGCAAATTAAATAACGTTACACTTGTCGCTCAACGTGAGGGCTATAGAAACCATTACAGCACTATACACTCCAACACAATAATATCTACAGTAGTTACAGTATACTAAATTTTGCTAATTGCACTCAAAAACATACAGTTGTGAGTTAACCGGACGAAGCAGAATTGCAACTACCGCGCCCAGCAAGGGCGGGTCTGATTGTCGAACTTTCTCTTGGGGGTAAACAATCGTGATGGAGGGTGGGCAAGGAGTGGATGGGGACTGGGGAAGCGTGCCAAATAATTTTAAGCAGTGCTGGTGTTCCATGCTCACTAGGGTAAGCCGTCCGAATCGAAGCATACCCTGCTACCAGCTTTGACTTGTCTCGACGACAGCCATGAGGCTATGGAACACCACACCCCCTGTCTTAGCCAATCAAGGACGACCTGGCGTTCTTGGTGTACTACTCCTTCGGCCATAGCAGTGTTCTGGGCCAGAAGGCTCCTGGAGGTACACAAGCCGTTGTCATAGCAACCGGCCGCGCTTTTTCCTCTTTCTCTACGAAGTGGGCGATCGTGAAGAACTGGGCGAGAGAACGAGGAACTTCATTCAAAGTGGCAATTGTGCTGTTGCTCGCGCGTTAGAAAGTCACAATATAAACTTTATTTTAATGGGAATATACTAGGTAAGCGGTGCTTACCCCATGGTATTGGAGAAAACGCCACTGCCCAAAAAGGTCCGAAGTTCGTGGATCTTTTCGGGTAATTTGTAATCAAGTATTGCTTGAACTTTCTCTGGCAAGGGCTTGGAACCGTCGGAAGTAATCCAATATCCTAGGAAACCTAATTCGTCAACTCTAATAACAGATTTAGACATGTTAATACGTAGTCCATACTTTGCTAGTCTTTTCAGGAGTGTTTTCAGGTGTTCCTCATGTTCTTTATTTGATGACGATGTGATCGAGATATCGTCCAAATACGTAAATACAAAGTCTAGTGCATAGCAAACTTCATTAATGTTGTGTATTTACATGAACATTCTAGAAAGTGTTATGTTAACATGAACATTCTAGTCAGTGTTGTGTATTCAGGCTACTTGAGTTAACAGGAATATTCTAGTCACTATGCCCAGAACATTCCAATCTGGAACATTCGATTCTGGAACTTTCCAGCTACTATGTATATATGCACCCGCGGACTGTAGGCGACAGTTCCGCTCAAGTTAGTCCACGTTGTGTATCGCTGTGTATCAACTAGTGTTTAATAAACCGTTGTTTTATATTAACAAGTGTATGTTATTTATCTTGTATCTTCCACGATATAACAGCCGTGTCAGAAGTAGGATAAGATAAATAACGTTGTGAAACCGAGTGACTTTCTAACCCATACGCAAGAGTTGCACCGAACACCGTTCATCGCAGTGCGTGTTGGAAATACTAAACCGAGTGAACTTTCTAACCTCAACGCAAGTGTGTGCACCGAACTAAGTTCATCGCAAGTGCGTGTTAGAAATACTGTTCTCCACTCATCTTCACTATGCCGGACTTAACCTCTGAGCAACCCCAACAATTCTCGGCAATCATCGCCGACGCTGTCCGACAGACAAGTTCAACAACGTCATCATCACAGCCTCGACCGCCACAATTCACAATGCAACCGTATCGTACAACCGACGGGACGACTGTAGCCGACTATTTCACTCGCTTTACCTGGGCGCTCAACTTGAGCAAGGTACCCGTGGATCAACACGCACATTTTGCACTGCTTTACATGGGATCTGAACTCAATGATGGCCTGAAGATCCTGGTGAGTCCTAATGATCCGGAAACTCTGTCTTACAACGAGATTCAATCTAAGCTGAAAGGCCACTTCGACGCCACACGCAACAAGTTGGCCGAGAACATCAAATTTCGGAGTGTAGTGCAGAAGCAAGGAGAAACCATCGCTAGCTTCACCTTAAGACTGCGGCAGGCTGCAACGTTTTGTGAGTATGGCACATTTCTTGATCGCATGTTAATTGAGCAAATGCTCGCAGGATTGGAATCACGAGAAATGTGCGACGAGATTATTGCAAAACAACCAGAGAACTTGACCGCAGCATATGAAATCGCGCACGCACTCGAAGCTACTCGCATTACTACCGACGACGTCAAAACAGCAGCCGCTAAGTCTGAATCAACCAATCGGATTGGATACGAGAAGCCTCTGTCCAGGAAGAACATCAACCAGCAGCCGCCACGCAGCAAGTCAGCTCATCGAAGTCAAGGGTCTTACAACTTAACCAGACAGCACCAATGGCCTTACCAGGCAAACCAGAGTGCATCCCAGGACAACCAATCAACATAAGCAGGGTGCGGTGAAGCTCACCCTCGTAGTCAGTGTAGGTTCCTGAACGTAGAGTGCCTGAAGTGTGGCAAGAAAGGTCCCATCAGAAAAGTTTGCCGATCGAAATCGAGGAAACATCGAACAACAAACCATGTGACCGAAGAAGAGCTTCCAGCAGGAAACCTCGACGTTGTGGAGTACCTCAGCAAAATCGAGGTCATCGGATTGGTCAACGCAGCACCTAAGCCACTGGTTGATGTCAACATAGAGGGAACCACCGTCAAAATGGAACTCGACACCAGCGCCCCCTGCTCAACCACGAGCAAATCAAAGCTAAGTATGATCAAACCAGGTTTTGTGTTGCAGAGAAACGATCGTAACTTCGTCAGATACACTGGCCATCCTATTAAATGCATTGGCAAAACGTCAGTGTGCACCACCATCGGAACCATAACCAGGAACCTGAATCTCTATGTGGTTGACGATGAAGTCGAATCGCTCTTTGGCCGAGAGTGTATTTCAGAGTTTGTACGGGAGATCGACTTTGGTCACCTCTTCGCAAAACCCGACCCAATCCACAAGCTCTCAGACAAGCAGGCTCTGACCTTGGAACAACAGAAGCAGCTCGACACCATTCTATCTCGCTACCAGGATGTGTTCAGCGACACCCCCGGGAAGTTCTCAGGTCCCCCAGCGAAGATGCACTTGAAGGCTGGAGCCACGCCTGTTTTCGCCAGAGCTAGAGACGTACCAGTTGCCCTCCGCGATGCCTATGCCAAGGAAATCGACAAGAAAATTGCATCTGGGTTCTACAAAAGAGTGGACTATTCTGAGTGGGCATCGACAACGCACGTCGTCGCCAAGAAGAACGGCAAACTGAGGATCACAGGCAACAACAAGTCTACTCTCAACCCGCGGATCGTCATCGATGAACATCCGATTCCCAAGGTGGAACATCTGTTCAACCGAATGAGTGGCGCCACTCTCTTCTGCCATCTGGATATCACCGACGCGTACACTCATCTCGAGGTCGACGACGAGTTCAGCCTTGCTCTCACGCTTAACACGCCAACTCACGGTCTGATCCGCCCAACGCGAGCAGTATATGGAGCAGCTAACATCCGCGCTATCTGGCAGCGGCGAAAGGACACAGTCCTGCATGGTCTCCCAAACGTCGTAAGTTTTTTCGATGACAGTATAGTTTTTGCTGATTGCTTTGAAAATCTGATTCAGGCCCTCAGCACCAGTCTGGAACGGTTTCGGCAACACAACCTCAAGCTCAACCCAGCCAAATGCGTTTTCGCTCAAACTTCTCTGGAAGCCCTTGGCCACAAAATCGATGCGTCAGGCATCCACAAGTCTGATGCACACATCCGAACTGTACGTGATGCACCGAAACCAACTACACCAGAAGAACTCCAACTGTTTCTTGGTAAGCAACCTACTACAGTTCGTTCATCTCCGATTTGTCCACCAGAGACATGCTGCTCAAGGATCCTCTCATCTGGACACCAGAAGGCGACAGGGCATACAAAGACATCAAGAACGCCCTAACCTCGCCCCAGGTACTCATGCAGTATGACCCAGCGTTACCACTCCTGTTGGCCACGGACGCCAGCAAGACCGGCCTGGGCGCAGTACTGTCACACCGGCTCAGCAATGGGCAAGGACGTCCAATCGCTTACGCCAGTCGAACGATATCAGCAACGGAGCAAAGGTACCTTCATCTCCGCAAGAGACTCAACTTGACCAGGTCACCGCGCAACCGACCAAGTCACCGCGCAACCGACCAAGTCACCGTGCAAGCGACCATGCCACCGCGCAACCGACAAGGTCACCGCACAACCGACGAAGCCACCGCACAACCGACCAAGCCACCGAGCAACCGAGCCTGAGACGAGTTCGCTTCACCGAGACACCAGCAACAATCCAAACACCACCAGCCACACCAGCTACACCTGTAAACAGGGCACCACCTATTTCCCAGACTACTTTTATTCCACGCAGGAGTACTCACCGGCGAAGACCACCATTGAGATTCTCTCCTGATTAAGTTTCCTTAATCGTCCATTTAAAAGAGGGAGGAAATGTTGTGTATTTACATGAACATTCTAGAAAGTGTTATGTTAACATGAACATTCTAGTCAGTGTTGTGTATTTAGGCTACTTGAGTTAACACGAACATTCTAGTCACTATGCCCAGAACATTCCAATCTGGAACATTCGATTCTGGAACTTTCCAGATTTCCGCTCAAGTTAGTCCACCTTGTGTATCGTTGTGTATCAACTAGTGTTTAATAAACTGTTGTTTTATATTAACAAGTGTATGTTATTTATCTTGTATCTTCCACTATATAACAATTAATAAACCGCCGAAAAGAATAGGGTGCATTTCTCAGCCCAAAACTCATCACATTAAATTCATAGAGACTGAATGGGGTTATTATAGTTGTCTTCGGGTTATATTCTTCTGCAATTGGAATTTGGGAAGAGACTTTAAATAACTTTTTTTTTAGAAATCCGTTTTGTTCTTTAAAATATAATGGAAATCTTCTATTCTCGGTACTGGGTATCGGTCAGGTATTGTACTTTCGTTTAGCCGCCTGAAATCACCACAAGGACACACATTTCCATCCGCTTTGCTCACCATGTGGAGTGTACTGGCCCATTGCGATTTAGAAGGTCTGATAATGGCATTGTCCAACTTGAATTAAAACTCATGCTTGGCAAGTATTAAACGTTTTGGATCTAGGGAACGAGCCCTACTAAATACAGGCGAACCTTAGGGGTTATGTAATGCTTCACATCGTGCTTTATTTTGCCAGGTGTCAGACTTGGTTTTGTAATTTCAGGATACTGAGTTAATAGGTGTGAAAATGTTGAGTGCTTGCTCATAGTGCTAATAACGTTTTCGTTCGAGATTGTTGTGTCGTCTCCTTGGACACAAAGTTGAGTCACTCCATCATAAGTTCCTGTTACTAATATCGACTAGTAGTTTGAAGTTATTCAACAAATCAGCACCTATGATAGCCTTATTAGTTTTTGCAACGATAAATGGCCACTTAAACTGACGGCGGAGTCCCAAGTCAAGATTACATATTCTCATACCATAAGTGGCGATCTCTGTACCATTAGCAGCATACAATTTTTACTTTAGTATTGTCTATTCATGAGAGCCTCCATGGCTTAGGCGGCAGCACGCCGGCCTCTCACCGCTGGGTCAGTGGTTCAAATCCCGGACACTCCATGTGAGATCTGTGCTGGACAAAACGGAGGCAGACAGGTTTTTCTCCGGGTACTCCGGTTTTCCCTGTCAAAATTTCATTCCAGCAACACTCTCCACTATCATTTCATTTCATCTGTCATTCATTTAATCATTGCCCCAGAGGAGTGCGTCAGGCCTCGGCAGCCGGCACAGTTCATATCCTCGCCGCTAGATAGGGGCTCCATTCATTCCATTCCTGACCCGGTCGGAGACTGGAAGCAGGCTATGGATTTTCATTTCAGTATTGTCTATTCATGACCGACTACAATTTATAAGACCGTAACATCAAAACAAAGATGGCGTCAATCGTAGGGGAGCAGTTCTTGACGCCGGCAGGCATAGCACAATTGTTATATTGGTAAATCCAAAGGCAGACTTTCGAATAATGTATTAAATTCCACCGCAATTGATAGGTTTTACGTAGTAAAGCACAACTTTCGTATGTAATACCAACGAAGTCCATAAGTCCATCCCCATAACGTTTGAGGGGATGGACATGGTGGTCATTTGGCCCCATGTATTTGGGTGAGTGTGAATTTTTGTCTGATAACCTGTGTCAGTGTGTGTATTTGTAATTCAGGTGAGGATTGAGAAGAAGGTGACCGTGGCCTTCAGTTAGGAACTGGTACGGATTGGTCAATTTAAGACCTCCTGAATCAGACAAAACTCAAGAAAAGGCCTTGAGCTAAAATTAAGTTGAGTGTTACAAAAAGGGTTTCGGAAATATAAGATTAGAACGGTGAAACGGCAGAACAAGTTGCTGGGTTTCATTAAATTTATTTATAAATCTGAACATGCAACAAATGTGAACCCAACTGCAATAACAAGAGGAATAAATTCCGTATCAAGTCAATAATTTGATTTAACAAAGTATTAACAAGGAGGAACAAGGTTACAAGAAACATTATCACACAGTATCAACTGGTACCCACAATCAATTTGGTGAATTGGCAATGTGAGAACTGAAATGAAAGTTTTTGAAGAATCCTGCACTTGAGGACTCAGCCCAAGATGTAAGAATGCCAAATAGTAAGACACTTTCAAACAACTGGGGGGCTCAATCTCAAAATGTTTGAAAGAAAACAGAGAGAAGTGAATAATAGATACTTCGGAAGAATAACCCAAAAAATACCTATTAGGAATAAATCGAAAAAGCTAGGATTGATGGTAGGCTACTTGAGGGCCCAATCTCAAAACACCGTTGAAACCAAGAGGTTGAAGTTAACCAGAACAAAAGTAATCTAAGTATTGTCTTTATTGTGCTCGACGACCAAATCTCGAAACTCCAATAAAGCAAAAAGGTTAATCTGGGTATTGCCTTCGTTTTCAAAATGAAAATTGGAAAAACCAGTAGATATGTGAAAATTAATCGAAGAGAACAATTGCCACGTGTATGCATTAAAGGTCTTAAGCATAAAAAAGAAAGCATTAACGAACAACTAGCAAATGGAAGAATAGTGTCTTTCAATAACAAGGAAATAAGTAAGGTTATTCATTATAACACATGATAAGGTAAAATATATTACACAGAATTATAAGGCCTGTAGCAAAATGTGAACGGCCTGCGAACAGAGCCATGAAAAAAGAAAAGATTTGAAGCCAGTTTTAATTTAAGTTCATGAAATAGTCCATAGAAAGCTAGTTACTTAACTTTAATTGTTGTAGCATGTTCTTGAATTGTTGATCGCACATGACACTCTGAAAATAAATCACTCAGGTTGACTGTTGAGAAAAAACACTGAGACCTAGCAGGTTATAAACAACGCTACCTCGCCAGGAGGAGCAGGTTAAAAGTTAGCAAGTTTTGCCAATGTCACATGCTGACCAGATGAAGAACACATTAGCCTAAGTTTGGTATGGTCAAGGCAAATGACCAGACTAGTAGTATTCCAACGGAACGAAGGCCTAACGGCTAACAAGCCGAGGCTGAAGAGAAGTAAAACACAAAGTTTCGGCAGGTAATGAATATGCTAAGTTTCCATGGCGTATGTAGTGTCGATGTAGACAGTAAGTGTCTCGTTGATGACTTGTGCAGTTGACAGCAAGTGTCTCGACGGTGAATGCGTGCTGGATGTCCCAGCTGATCGGGTTTATATAGTAGTTCGGAGCTGAAATCTTCCAGAAAGATCTAAGAATCAAAATACGCGATTGGTCCGCTGAACACAAGCAACCAATGAGAGGCGTAGAAAGAAAATCGTAAGACAGTACCAGAAAGATGGTTGTCATTTGAATCGGTGCACAAATGATGATCAGAAGAAATATTTTAACTGTAACAGTCCTAAAGAAAATGTTTTAAAACCAAGCAGGCGTAAATGCAGAACAGGTAAGTGAGAAAGATCGTAAACATTTAACAAAATGATCAATCGAGACCCAAATGAAAAAACATTAGGAAACACGTGAGCACGTATCACATAAGTTAGGTGAAACAACAGCAGAAATTTTAACTTTTTCTCTCGAAAAATACGACAAGCTAAATGAATAAATTACCGGCTTTTGTAGCCTTCGCATACGCGAACATACTGCCAGAGGAGCGACAACAAGACAAAACACAAGAAAAATGAGAGAAAAAGAAAAGATTGGAGAACACAAGAGGAATAGAGCTATAGTGGCAAAAGGGAAATCAGAGAAATTGGACATACACATTGTCCGTTAGCAGTAATTAATTTTACCACTCGTACTCGACCATCACGACCGGTGAAACACTTCTCGATTCTACCGGCGTGCCATACAAGAGGAGGACTTGGATCTCGCAAGAGCACCAAGTCACCCTACCGTAGGTTTGGATGAGAGAGCTGCCACTTCCCTCTCCTCGGTAATGAGTTTAAGTACTCCAATTTCCACCGCCTCCAAAACCCGGCTCTAAGAGCCTCAATATTTTTCCAGAGAATAGGTAAAGAAAAATCCAACCTGCGATCAATAAGAGGAGGTTGAGCGTTAAAAGAACTACCTATCAGGAAATGGCCATGAGTAAGAGGGAAGAATTCAGTAGGATCGTTAGACAGAGGGGATAGAGGTCGGGAGTTGACAGTACCCTTGATAAGGATAACTAAGGATTTAAGCTCTTCAAAGGACAAAACAGAAGATACGATGATTTTTTTTTCAAATGGCTTTTGTGTCAACTTGACACAAGATTCCCAACGTCCACCATTATGAGGTGCGTAGGGTAGAATGAAATGCCATTTGAATTTTTTAAAGTAAGAATAGTTAGAAATGTTTTCTTTAGCAGGCGAAGAACAAAGAGCTTTTTTCCATTGCTCAGAAGCACCAAGGATATTTCTAGCGTTGTCAGAAAAAACTTCAGACGGAATGCCTCTTCTGGCAATAAAGCGAGAGAAAGGAGAAAGAAAATAGCAAGTGGAAACGCTTGTAACGAATACCAAATGAATGGCACCAGTGATCATACATACAAAGAGAGAAATGTACAGTTTACCAAATAATTTTCTTTTGGCTACTGAAAAATGAAAATCCACAGCCTGCTTCCAGTCTCCGACTGGGTCAGGAATGGAATGAATGAAGCCCCCATCTAGCGGCGAGGATATGGACTGTGCCGGCTGCCGAGGCCTGGCACACTCCTCTGGGGCAATGATTAAATGAATGACAGATGAAATGAAATGATAGTGGAGAGTGTTGCTGGAATTAAATTTTGACAGGGAAAACTGGAGTACCCGGAGAAAAACCTGTCTGCCTCCGTTTTGTACAGCACAGATCTCACATGGAGTGACCGGGATTTGAACCACGGACCCAGCGGTGAGAGGCCGGCGTGCTGCCGCCTAAGACACAGGGGCTTCTGGATGGGTTTTTTTTTTGTACAAAAAGGGACCAGCGTAATCAATAACAGTGAGAGAAACGTCTGCTCGGAGCAGAGCGAAAAGAAGGAAGGTCAGCCATGAGTTGCTGAGGAAGCTTAGGCTTCGATTTAAAGCAAGGAATGCACTTACTCGCAACAGAAGTGACCTCATGCAAGCAGTTGATAGACGAGTACTGTTCGCGAATTAAGTACATAAGAGTTCTAGTGCCAACGTGTAAGTGCTGGTAATGGAACTGGCGAATGATCAGCTGAGTAACATGATGTTTTGAAGGGAGAATAACGGGATGTCTTTTTTCTTCATAAAAGTCGGCTAAAGCTAGCCTACCACCTACTCTCAATAAACCATTGTCATCGAGACTGTGTTTTTAAGAGACTGACCCGTAGACAAAGTATTAATTTCCTGAAAAAAGATTTCACGCTGGGTAAGCCAAAAAGGACTTTGGTGGTAGCCATTTGAAGATCAATAGTAGAAAGAAATGATTGAGGGAATAAAGGTTGTTAAATTACAAGGAATTTCCCTCAGAACAGATATGCTACACGGATTAGCTTTTGAAAAGAAGAATACCGTTCAAGTAAAGGAGGGGGGAACAGAAGCTACGAAAGAAGATGGAATTTTACGAGTTTCAGGAATGTTTGTTAAATTTTAAGGTGTGCCTTCAGGTCAGTTAGAGGTCTCTTCTAGAAGACAAGCAGGGCCATGCCAATACAAATTTAACTCATCTAATTGCTTAGAGGAACAACCACGAGAAATGGCATCAGCAGGATCTTCCTTGCTTGAACGTGATTCCATTGAGACGAATTAGAAAATTGTTGAATTTTCCCACACGGTTGGCAACAAAAGCTTGCCAGTGCGAAGGGGTTTTAGCAATCCAAGCTAATGTGATAGCAGAATCTGTCAAGAAATAAGTGTGAAGAAATTGACAGTTTAAATTTTGTTTGAGTTTGTTGGCTTATCGGCAGCGAGGAGGGCTGCGCAAAGCTCTAAACGAAGTAGTGAAATGGTTTTTAAGGGGCTACCTTAAATTTAACAAAAATTAGGTTAGAGGAAAAGGAAGTGGAAGTTCGATTAACAGCATAAGCACAACATCCTTAGGCTTTAGTTGAACTGTCAGCAAAAAAAATGTAATTCCAAGTTACGTGAGAAAGAAGAGGGAATTAACCCTGTTGGTATTTCTATTATCGACAAATCACAAAGACTGTGACGGAAAGAAAGGCATCTCTGCAAGAGAGAGGGTGGAATGAGATCATCCCAGTCTGATTTCAAATACCATAATTCTTGCACGAACATTTTAGCTAAGACGAATTGAAGAGGGTCATATATTTTAGCAATTTCTGAAAAGACATGTCGTTTAGTTTGAGGTAGTGAAGTAGGTAGGTAATCTTAATAGAAAAAAGAGTCCGATTTAGGATACCAATGAATTCCTAAAACTTTAGTGGGTCATCTGTTTGAAGAAACTCAACAGGTGAATCAGACAAATTATTAGAGAGGAGAGTAGTTAGAAATTCCTTGGAAATGGAACTCCATTTATGAAGAAGGAACCCTCCTCCTTGGAGTAAAGCTTTGAGATCTTGTGAAAGTTCAAGGACTTCAAGAGTGGTATTAAAGGAATGAAGAAAATCGTCCACGTAGAAGGAATTCTTCAAAAGAGTAGAACCTTTAGGGGAAAATAAGTGATAGTCTTGATCAGCAAGATGCCTTAAAGTAAGAATAGCAAAGAAGGCAGATGGCTTGAGACCGTAAGTGACAGTTTTTAAATTGAAAATCTTAATAGGTTTGGAAAGACTGTCACGCCAGAATATTCTCTGAAGATTCTGTTGTTCTGAATTAATTAGGATTTGTCTGTACATTTGTTTTATGTCTGCTATGACACCAATAGGAAATAAACGAAAATTAAGAATAACAGAGGAAAGATCAGACTGAATGGCGGGTCCAGCTAGTAGGGTGTCATTTAAGAAAGTGCCTTTAGTATCGGGAGCAGAACCATTAAAGACGACTCTTATTTGTTCTCTAGTGGAAGGATTTTTCCAAACAGGGTGGTGGTTTAAGTAAACGTTTTCAACAATAAAGTTAGGATTACTAACAACTTCCAAGTGATCAGAAGCTTCATAATCTTCCATGAATTTGAGATATTGTTTTTGAGCTGAGGGGTCTTACTTAAGTTGGTTTTCAACTGCAAATAGGGCTTTAAGAGCTCTAGGGTGAGAGTTAAATAAAGTGGGAGGAGAATGAATGCGAGGCATAGATACAATGAATCTACCCTTTGCATTACGAGTGGTAGTTTCAAGAAAGAGTTGTTCGCAAAGTTCATCCTCTGAAGAAAGAGAAGAGGTGGAATCGATGAATTCAATTTGCCAAAATGTTTCTAAATTTTGATTCAGGTCAGCTTGAGTAAAGTGACACTGAGAAGAGGATTGGACAGCTTTACGTGGAATATGACCAGTAATGAGCCAGCCAAATTGTGTGTCATGAGCATAAATACCAGGAGGACTACCAACTCTAGAAGGTAAATATTTTGCCAAAACAGTAGTACTTTGATGAAAATAGGGTCAGCTAATTTCAAATCTGAAGGAAATTTCCAAGTATCGATTGAAAAAGAATGACTGGGGGTTGGACTACCAATGACGAGAATAGATAAACAATTAAGGCGAAGACTAGTACCAAATTGGACTGAATCCTTCATATTCAGTTTTACACAATGCAAAGAAGTGGACTCGCTATTATTGATACCGGATATTTCAATTGAAGTAGATTGAGGCTGAAAGCCTAACCTATCAACAAGCGATAGAGTGATAAAGTCGTGCGTGGCAGCATTGTCAAGTAAGGCTCGTGCAGAGTGCCAGTTGCCTGCAGAATCTTGGACTTGAACTTACACAGTTGACAAAAGAATTTGCGCACTGCGCCTTGAGTTAGTGGTTTGATTATAAGATTCAGCGAAGGTTTTGGAATCCGATTGAGTTCAAGAGGTTAGGAATGATTTACTATTAGAACTTGAAGTGGTTTGAGAATTAGAGCTGCAGCGGTCTCAGATGATTTGCTCGAAATGTGGGTATACCGAGGTCTTTCAAAACGATGTAACGATGAGTCATGACGTGATTTGCAATGCATGCAGTCTCCTTTTGAAAGACAATCTGTTAGAGCAGTCTTTTCGGAAAGACAATTGAAATAACATTTTCTTTGGGAAACAGTTTTCCTACGATCATCTACTGATAATGATTTGAAAGTAGAACATAAGTAAAGAGGGTGAAAATTATTGCAAAGAATGCATGTAGACTGATGAGATTGCACAGAGAACACTTCAGAACGAGAAGATTTTTTGTAAAGCGTAGACTTGCTAAACACATTTCTGCTGAAACTGGCAGAAGTTTTTACCTGATGGGCTACTGCGGAGAGCACCTGACAACGATTTTTTATAAAAGAGGTTAAGTTTTGAAAAGTGAGTTCATGTTTATTAATTAATTCAGACTCCCAAGCCTTAAGGGTGTGAGAATCGAATTTAGAAGTAGTAAGATGAATCAGGAACAGAGTCCAATGCTCTACGGGATATTTTAAGTGCTCGAGAGCTCTTACGTGAAGTTCAACCGTATCGCCTAAGCTGCGAAGAGTTGAAAGATTATCGTTACGACTGACGGGAAGGTTAAACAAAGCATAGATATGTCGCTGTATGCGGAGCCTAGTGTTACCATAACCAGTGGCGGAGCCAGGCCTTGCGGAGCCCACAACAATAAAAAAAATAAAAAAAAAAACAAATGGAAAATAGTTTGGCAATAATAATAAAATAAATAATAGTTACAATATTTTGAATACACTACAGTACCGTACATTTTAATAATATGAAAGAAACCTTTAAGTCCCCTTGAAGAAGATTATGTAAACTATGAAAAATATTACTTTGCTCCTTTTTTCCCGGCTTAAGTCTTCTATTATTTCACTGAAATCTAGACTTGCTAAACGGTCACGGGAGGTCATGGTTGCACTGAAGAAAAAAAAAGGAATATGAATTATAAATTAGTTTGAAAAGTATAATTAATTAATCAATAAAATTTAAAAGAATCCATGGCGTGGGGCCTACCGGACCGCGGGGCCCGGGACGGTCGCCCTCCTCACCATCCCCTGGATCCGCCTCTGACCATAACACTAACACGCAATTTCGTGATAAATATCGTCTTAATATTTCTTTCAGGTTAGGGTATATAAATGCAGTACTTGTTTTCCCGCCAAAGGATTTTGGGTACAATTTGTGTTGACTGACTGAAAAACTTTCTTTAATATTTTAAGGCTATTCGTAAAACCTCATGTATGAAAGTACACGGTACATAACTTAGTAGGAAAATGTTCAAATTCAAAACTTATTATATACTCATTACATTCCGAAACTGTTTGACGATAAGTGCAGTTCTTTCGAGTTGACGATCGTGGGCGTGAGGAAGAATTGATGATAATGATGATGATGGTGACATCACAAATACTCAATACCCGAGCCAGAGCATTTAACCGAAGGAGACAATGATTCTCAAGGTGCGTTCGGTAATCGAAACCGGGGCCCCTTGTGCCAAAGCCAAGCGCGCTACCACTTAGCCACGAGGCCGGACGACAATAAATATTGGGTAATACAAGAGTTGTCATAATGTAGCAAGTATGTATCAGCGATCACCTTTTCGGAAAGGCAACATATTACTTTTATGCTGTAATATAAGTAATTATTATTTATTTAATCGAATAACACTTGTACAGAGCACATTAAATCAATACTTAAATTCTTGCTACATTTCTTCTTCCTCTCGGCTCACATTTGTTTCATCATCTCTGATCTTTGCTTCCTGAGTTGTTCGATGTTACGTGGCTGCTATCATTTTCTTTCTAGTTCATCCCCGAAGATCACTTTTTCAAGTTGTCCTATAAATAAATCCCTATTATGTGTATCGTTAATGTCAATGATGGCTTCCTTTAGCTCATTCATTGTCTGTGTAAACCACGCAAGTTGTATTTTAAGCTTTAACATTTTAATGAAAATAATTGTTTTGTCAGCCTGTCATTATTCATTCTGTTTAAAAATGTCCAAAAACGACAATTATATTAATAATAATAATAATAATAATAATAATAAACAGGTGTCTGAGTGAAAGAGCCTAAGTTACAGTAATCTATGTCCGCCTCGTTGCGTAGTGGCTAGCATTCTTGGCTGTCATCGTGGAGGCCCGGATTCGATTCCCGATTCTGGTCTGAGGGCTGGAACGGGGTGCACTCAGCCTCGTGAGGCAAAACTGAGAAGAGGCGGGTTCAATTCCTACCTCAACCATCCTGGAATTGGTTTTCCTTGGTTTCGCACACCGGGATGGATCCTAACTTGAGACCACGCTTGCCTCCTTCCCAATTCTTACCTGAATTACAAATAGACACACTACTACCTACACCACAATAGCACACGTCATCGCACAAATTAATTTAATAATGTACTGTATTTATTTATTTTTTATTTTTTATAGCTTGTGCCCTACTCAGGAGCACGATTGAACCTGCTTAGCTTATGTGTTGGCCTTCTTTTCCTCCCAAATCTCCTCATCCTCTCGCTAAACTTCTTCCTTCGTTCTTCTGCCCAAGTTATAGTGGCTCTGGTGTTGGCTTTGTCTCCAAATTGGTGATTGTCGATTTAGGTTCTGAATTTACATCTTTCCCGTACAATGTCTTCTGAGATGTTGATTTCCTGGAGAACTGTTTCAATTTCACGAAGCCAGCTGTTCTTGTTTTTTAATGAAAGGGCCAGGTTGAGAATTATTTTAGTTAGTCTGTTGATGTTCATTCTAATAATGTGTACGTAAGATTTCAATCACCTTTTCCGAAAAGTGTGACAGAATTTCTCAGATTGACAATATATTTCCTGGGGTGATTTTTTCCTCCATATTTACTCTATACAAACTGGGCCAAAAGTTTTCGTAAAATTTTCCTTTCTTCTCTCTCTATGTCTTTGGTTAAAGATCCACCACCAATGATTAAGATTTCCGATGCATAACGCTTCAGGTTTGATTATAGTATTATAGTGTCTAAGTTTTGCTTTCCGAGATATTGATTCTTTATTATATCTGTTCCAAGTGATCCTGTAAGCTTTCTGTAATTTGGAAATTCTTTATTTGCTTCGCGGTTTAAACCAGAGGGCTGAATAATTTCTCCTAAATATTTATCTATCTATTTATTTATTATTATATTTATTTATTTACAATTATTTCTGTATAACGTAAGCAACGTTGGCGATAGTAGAGAGATTAATAATAATTGTATGGCTGCCCCGAATAAAATTCTTACCACCAAAATATAGAAAGTTGAGTGTTCACTGGAATTGTGATCTATCTGTACTCACTCTCAACTTTGTGTAAGAAATAATAATATAAATGTCTTTCGAAACAGAATTATTACATGTTTAATGTAGACATCCCAGCAAATACTGATGTAAAGTATTGTAATTGTCTCATATTTGCAGGTTATAAGTTTTTATAATGTAAGTGATTTACTGTATTGTAATAAAGAACGCTTTTTAGTCGTTCAACACGAATTGTGCCCCATTACAATAAGAGGGAAACAAAAATGTAGCCTACATACCCTAAAATCTAACACTTTTTATGCTCAAATAAGTTACCTACACAAGAAGTGAGTTAGCTTTTAGGGTATGTAAATTTTTGTTTCCCGCCTATTGTAATTAGGCACAATTCGTGTTGACCGACTGAAAAGCTTTCTTTATTAGAATTAGGCAACCCTGAAAAATGGCTTCTATCACTACAATTTACTGTATTGTGTTACCGGTTTGTCGTCAGTCATTAAGGTGTACTGCACCATAACGAGCTTTGGCTCAGGTGCCTAGACAAACGCATATATCAAGAAAACTACAGAAAAATCATGGATCAGCATAAGCAAGTTCTTACCAGCAGTGATGAAAGTAATTTAACAACGGTATAAAACGTAAAATTAGCATGAAGCTGAATGATGGCTACAAAAGTCTTAGAGATTTCATGAAAATTAACACGTCCGAATGGAAGTCTAATCAAAATGATATATTGAGGAATGCAGGTAAGTCATACAAAAACGTATCTGTGTGCCTATATGAAAGGTTTCCGGAGGAGAAATGCATTAGACATAGAGCTCGAGTCAGTCACAATATTCTTCAGCCTTGGTTTACGATATACTACAAGCTCCCAAGAGGAATAACCATCGGGTCTACCTCGACTGCTATAAAGAAAGCCAGGAATCGAAATGGAATGTATTCAATACGTACAAGTTCGTCCCACTCCAATACAGCGAGTCAATCAGCATCTCAAAGAATCGGAGTAAAAATTAAGTGTTTCATCGAAATGTCAAAACCAAAGAGTGACCATGGAATTATAACAGTATGTATTTGTCTAAAGCAGTGATCTTCAACCTGCGGCCCGCAAAACGATGTGGAGTTCAAAACAAAGGAAAATACAGTGAAGCACTCACTGTTCTACGATCTGATTTCAGTAACAGGTTTGAAGATTTTGAGTTAAATAAAAGAAATTATGAAGCTATTTTGTGCTCCATTTCGTGTGAATGTGGACGACTATCCCGGAAACATACAAATGGAACTTATTGAGTTTCAGTGTAATAGCGATTTACAGGAGAAATTTAAAAATTTTGGACTTTTGGAGTTTCACCCAATTGTATATTGAAAAAGATCAATTTCCAGCAATCAGATCTCATGCTCTGTCAAAAACATCCCTTTTCGGTTGCACTTACATCTGTGAGCAGTTATTTTCCAAAATGAAGAATGTGAAGTCAAAATTGAGGAATTGTGTTTCAACACTCATTTAGAGAACTCTCTTCGAATTGCTTCATCCAACATAAAAGCCTATGTTGACAGATAAGTGAAAGAAACAGTGTCAGATTTCTCATTGAACTAAAAACAATTACCATTTTGATATCTTTAATTTAGTTTTATGTTTTGTTACATATTTTAATATTGATTTCACTGTAATTTTAAAACTAAATAAAAACTTATTTTAAAAAAATATGTTTTCTTCTTCCAAGTTGAAAGAATATATATATTAAGATTAATGTGGCCCGCAAGCCCTTCCATAACAAACATTTGGCCCCTTCATTAAAATAAGGTTGTATACCACTGGTCTAAAGCAATGCTGAATATGTATATTTCACTTTCCACAACTTTCGTATGAGATTTTGGTTTAGATAATGTTTCCTTTGTATATGAATAGATCGTTCTTGCTCTAAATTTTGCATTTATGTATGTATATTATGTTTCCTTATGTGTGACCTATTTATGATTCATGTTGCTGACTGGACGCAAAAATAAAATACGTGGAAAATCCATCATAGACTTCTGCACAAACTGATGAATACATAAGTTATTGTATATTTTATAATTTGCACAATTTGTGCGCAGTTATAATTAATGAAAATGAAAATCCACAGCCTGCTTCCAGTCGACCGACTGGGTCAGGGAATGAAATTCATGATGCCTCCATCTAGTGGCGAGGACATGAACTGTGCCAGCTGCCGAAGCCTGTCGCACTCCACTGGGGCAATGATTAAATGAATGACAGATGAAATTAAATGATTGTGGAGAGTGTTGCTGGAATGAAATTGTGACTGGGAAAACCGGAGTACCCGGAGAAAAACCTGTCTGCCTCCGCTTTGTCCAGCACAAATCTCACATGCAGTGACCGGGATTTGAACCATGGACCCAGCGGTGGCGTCCTGCCACCTAAGCCACGGAGGCTTCATTTGTAATTAATAATAAATATAAATTATTTTCGTGAGAGATTTAATTGAAAGTATAAATAAGTGCTCTATTTCTTTCCCCAGTAATTTGGTATTTGTAGGTTAAATCCTTATTTGGGGTAACCAATAGATAAGAGTCTTGTACGATCTGTTTGGGAAACAATAAATTAAATGACGTTGTAGGCAATATGTTAAGTTCATTTACCTTGCTGGCTACATACGTTGTTGGATCACCGAATTCTTACTTATTAGTCTCCTGGGAAGACATGAGTAGGATTCAACCCGTTGCCTGTTTGTTCATGACCACATTGTCAGTGGTTTTAAGTTAAAGTAAAAGTGGGAAACCACGGATTAAAGTGGCTGAAGTGGGAATCAAACCCCCATTTTCTTCTTCATTATGAGTTGGGAATGAAAACTGTACGTCGGTGTCACACTTGCACCCATAAGCAACTCTTGTAATATTTGGTGACTCAATCTGGAATTATCCTCTTATTTTGAGAAATTCGCGATAGACCTGGGAACGTCCCGATGTGCTTTCTGCTTACTGGGCAGATCTGTTCTGAAGTGCCTACTTGACGGCACTCTAGATAAAACAATGCACATACCTGCTTTTTCTGCTCCTGATGGCACTACTGCTTTGCATATTCTGCTGGTCACATATGATGATTTTGAAGTTCATAGGTTTCTAACAATCTCTCTGTGTATGTCATATAAATAAATGATCTTTTTCATTTCCCAATAATGTTTTTTGTGGGTTCAATAAAAAAGTTCTGTATTTTTCAGAATGTTCTCAGTGTTTTGGTAATTGACGTGTTTTATACTGTTTTGTTATGAATACGTGCAAAAAATGTATGCTTGCACGCTTCTAACTCCAGAACGGCTGGGTGAATCTATGAGAATTTGATGTGGGTATCCTCTATAGGCAAATCACCAACCATTTCTATAACTTTTCACCGCACCATTCATTAATATGGCTATCCAGAGTGTGCTTTTACCGGGTTTATCCACACTCCCATCAGTCAAGAAAATACCTTACTCTATTCCCGGGGCACCTACCTCATCCCTGTCCCTAATACAGTTACACACGCTCTACAGTCAACACAGGAATACAGGTTATCATACATGTATAAGTTCAACACACACCCAGCTATATGGGCCTGATAACCAAGATGTCCCAAGCCCTTACAATGAATTAACAATAACAAATTCATTAAAAGGGGGCTATGGAGAGAAAAATGTCTCAAAATGTAATTCTATTAAAATAGGCGAACTATCAACGCAGTCGTTGAAGGACAAAGAAATAGACAACGCTCATTTTGATCCCCTCGATGTAAGAAACAAATCTCCGGGAAACAGGTCAAGCCAAGATCAGTTGTAGGCATGGAAACTCATTTCACTTACCACCCATTTTCTTATTTCGTATGGCAGAACGAGGATACATTGCAGCAAAGAATTAAAAACAAACAGATAATAAAAATATTATACGAACATTAGTAGGATATAAAGGCCGGTTCTAGGGCAGGGGCTAATGCGCAAGATGGCCGCCGCGCGCAATCAGGCCTATGTTATTCTTATGGTGAGGTCATTCAGAGCTGACGCAAGGGCTAATGCGCAAGATGGCTGCCAAGCCCTGAGACCGTGAATGACGTCACAGGGGGAGTTCGACCGTGTAGTCGCTAAATAGAATATTTATTATTATTATTATTATTAATTTTATTAGGTAATTATTGATTGATAGCTTGCCACGGTGGGTGAATGGTTATTGTGTCTGACTACTAACCCCAAGCTTGCAAATTCGCTCTTGGTCGTGGTAACTGATTTTTGAAAGTTGGCAAAAATTAAGACACGCATGTCATACGATGTAGGCATGTAAAAGAACCCAGGGAGAGGTCGGCTATGTAGTTGCTAAATGGAATATTTATTATTATTATTTATTATTATTATTATTATTATTATTAGGTAATTATTGATTGATTATGTACAATCAAGACCAGCCTTATATTCCCCCACTTTATGGTGTGGTGGCTAGCATTTTTGGCTGTTACTGTGGAGGCTCGGGTTCGAGTCCTGGCTCTGTCAAGACATTTAATTCTAGGCTGAGGGTTGGAATGGGGTACACTCAACCTTGTGAGGCAAAACTGACAGAAGCTGGCTTTTGATTCATACCGCTGCCATTCTGCCTAACCCAACTTCACCTAACCTAACCTAACCTAACCTTACCTTACCTAACCAGATCCCACCTTACCTAACCTAACCTAACCTAACCTAACCTAACTTCAAAGTCAGAATGTACAATACATTTATTGTTTTTTTATACCCTCATAAATTAGATATAGAGAATGTCCACCACGATTTAGATACTCGAGCACACTTTTCTGACATATATCATTAAAACGTGTAAAAAGGAATGTCTGATAATTTTCACTAACACATAATACAAGTTCACCATACATTGTGTCCACTTTTTGAATGTTAATGATACGGAAAAGAGTATGCATTGGTAATTCAGTGAGCTTTTTTTCTCTCTAATCAACAGTTCTACCCCCATAGCATTGTGAATATTTATTGTAGTAGCCTATAAAGAAACAAAAAAATCATATCTATTACAGTTTAGCTATAAGTGACCAGAACCACTATAACATTTTATTCTAATAAGGAGATTTCCATAATGATAAGAAAAAAAATGCTTACCATAATCATGGATTGTGTGTAAGTAAACGTATTTTGCTGCTTGATGCCACTACTAAACTGATAGTCATACAACAGACAAGTGAGTTCATGTTTCGCTGACGTAATCGTATGTTCCCACGCATTTCCTGTGTGTTGCACGCGCCGTAGTGGCTCAATTTGAAACTAGATGAGATGATGTGCTGATGTAATCGTATGTTCCCCCGCACGCACACGCAAGCCCCTGTGGACGGGTCCTTGTGGACGAGTCCCTGTGGACGGGTCATTGTTGACGGGTCCCTGTGGACGGGTCCTTGTTGACGGGTCCTTGTGGACGAGCCCCTGTGGACGGGTCCTTGTTGACGGGTCCTATTTGACTAATCCCTTTAGACCGGTTCCTTTTGACTGGCTCATGACCCCTAATGCTATAATGAAATTAAACGTTGTTCCACATGATACGCAAGCAAAGAGCCGATCGCTACTATGAATTAACATTTATGTTTTTGTTTTGTTTTTACGCATGTGCACTTGGGGTTTTTGTAAGAGGGGGGGGCTTTTTGAATACAGATTTATAAATGAGTTATTTATTTTTAAATTACCAAAAGTTCCAAAACTAATAGGTAATTAGCTTTTTAACATTTCATGAACCAATAAGGCTATGGGACTTGTATTAGAGGTCGTTGGACTTGAGGTGACATTTTGTTTTTGAAATCTATTATTATTTTTGTTAAAAGGGTCTAACTACACTTTTGTTAATATCTCGCTAACTAATAATCAGAGAGGGTCAAGTGAGGTGTCATGGGACTCAGGATGGTCAACCCTTTTCCATGACCAACGAATTTACCCAAAAGATTCAAAACAGCAAGGTCATTGACCTAAGATTTTATAAACTAATAATTGAATATTAACATGTGAGGTGTCATAGGACTTAGAATGGTCAACCCTTTCCCATGGCCAATGCATTTACCAAAAGTACCCAATACATCAAGGTCATTGACCTGAGATTTTATAAACTAATAATCGGGTACGAACATGTGAGATGTTTACCATGTGTGATGAAACATAGCTAGGTAGAGAAAGAATTAGTGTAGGCTACATGTATTGTGACTGACAAGTCTTTTACCATTGAAACTTGTTTTCAGATCAAACTGCAGTATAGAGAGAGTATAGGTTGCAGGTATGGGTTAATAAATGAGAAACGGTGTACGCAAACTCTGATTTATCAAGAATTAAGAGTAGACTATCTTTATTTGATTGGTTAAAGAGGATAGCTAAAACACAAAAATGCTCAGTGGTTACCGAGACAAAATGATCGCTACACACAACAAGCTTTAAATACTTGAGGCTAATAATCAATACACACACTCGCTTGTTCTAAACTAAACTGTGTTGCTGTCAGTGCTCAGACAGTAGGCTGATGACGAAATGCATTGCTAACAGAAATATAATCATTTCCGGTTGTCTAATGTTACCAGCTATCCATTTATTTATTTTTTGTGCTGCAGTGGTAAGCACTTTTAGCTCTTGTATTGGTAGTCTTAACTCGATTTCCAGGTCTCAGACCTAGAACGAGTTGAACTAAGAAACAAGGGCATGGTGGTGCAGTGGTTAAGCTGTTAGCCTTTTCACCAGAGGGTTCGATTTCAGGTTAATATGCATGTCATAAACATATTAAACAAAACAAAAACAGAGATAAGGTTTAAAACTGATTACATTTGTGACTTTTCAAATTATTACTTGGATTACAAATACAAAGGTGAACTGGGTTTGATATACAGTTAATGCTGTCTATCACACACTCGACTGTAAGAAAGCCAAAAGAGCAAAAGGCTTAGGTAGAGCAGTGGTAAAATTGCTATATGTAGAGAACTACCTGGCAAAGCTATATCGCATAAACAGTGCAGGATACAATCCAGCAATCAAATTTGTATCTGGTGGAACAGAGAAATGCACTTACGTGAGAAAATGCAAGTTCATGTGTAATATGACCTAACACAAAAGTGTTCACCTGTGCACGTGCACAATAAGAGCTAACAAGTCACATTCTGTTTAGTTCGTACGTAACGTTAGGTTAGGGCTAATGCACACACCCTAGTACACGAGGCACATGCCATTTGAGAGCAGGTCAAGGGATCTAACTTGGTGGATGAATGTGTTCTAACGAGTCATTTGTAGTTGAAAGAGAATAATACTTGTTCTTAAGATGTTAAAACTGAGGAGATGGTATGTACAGTAAGACGTCTTGTTATTTCCTGTGTAATATTACAGACATGGCAGAGAGCACACAGTTCTGTTGCTATGACTATGCTGCAGTAATTTGAAACCCTACGTGTTCATTAAGACAATGGGTGATGATTATACAAAGTTAGCAGTCATTGGATATTACACAGGTGTTCCTTCCGGTGTCATGTTGCTGACATGTGAGAGCAGGTCAAGGGATCTATCTTGGTGGATGGATGTGTTCTAACGAGTCATTTGTAGTTGAAAGAGAATAATACTTGTTCTTAAGTGATGATTATACAAAGTTAGCAGTCATTGGATATTACACAGGTGTTCCTTCCGGTGTCATGTTGCTGACATGTGAGAGCAGGTCAAGGGATCTAACTTGGTGGATGGATGTGTTCTAACGAGTCATTTGTAGTTGAAAGAGAATAATACTTGTTCTTAAGTGATGATTATACAAAGTTAGCAGTCATTGGATATTACACAGGTGTTCCTTCCGGTGTCATGTTGCTGACATGTGAGAGCAGGTCAAGGGATCTAACTTGGTGGATGGATGTGTTCTAACGAGTCATTTGTAGTTGAAAGAGAATAATACTTGTTCTTAAGATGTTAAAACTGAGGAGATGGTATGTACAGTAAGACGTCTTGTTATTTCCTGTGTAATATTACAGACATGGCAGAGAGCACACAGTTCTGTTGCTATGACTACGCTGCAGTAATTTGAAACCCTACGTGTTCATTAAGACAATGGGTGATGATTATACAAAGTTAGCAGTCATTGGATATTACACAGGTGTTCCTTCCGGTGTCATGTTGCTGACATGGCAGAGAGCGCACAGTTCTATTGCTACGACGAACGCTGCAGTAATTTGAAACCCAAGGTGTTGATCAAGACAATGGGTGATGATCATGCAAAGTCAGCAGTAATTGGATACCACACATCAACATTGACTAAATCATAAACGTGTTGTCATAACCAGCAGAAACCTCATTTAAAGATTTTAGATTTTACATTTTAAATTTAAGATTTTTTTGATTTTTAGATTTTACTTTTTACATTTTCCTAAAAGAGTAAACAACAAGGTCACATACCTAACCTCAGTTTTAATGTCAGTTTTTAGTTTTTTTTTTTTTTTTTTCAATTTGATAATATGGAAAACATGGAGTTTTGCATTTTGTTGTTTACACATTTATTAATTTCACAATTTCCCATTTTCAGTTCTTAAAATGTTAGTTTAAAGTTTTTCAATTTCATGATATTGAAACATGGATTTTCCAATTTGTTGTTTTCACATTTGTCAATTTACCAAATTCACATTTACAGTTTTATTAAATTTCAGTTTAATGTTTTTGTTCTATTTGTTAATATGGAAACATGGATTTTTTTTACAATTTGTGTTTTTTACATTTCATGCAATTTTTCTTATGCTAGTCTTATAGGTTACTGTACAACATGATCACTACCCCACTGGATTTTTTTTTTCATTTTGTTGTTTACACATATGCCAATTTTCCAATTCCCCATTTTCAGTTTTTTTTAATATCAGTTTTAAGTTTTTCAATTTCATAACATGGAAACATGGATTTTGCATTTTGTTGTTTACACATTTATTAATTTCACAATTTCCCATTTACAGTTCTTAAAATGTCAGTTTTAAGTTTTTCAATTTCATGACATAGAAACATGGATTTTCCAATTTGTTGTTTTCACATTTATTAATTTACCAAATTCCCATTTACAGTTTTTAAAATTTCAGTTTAATGTTGTTGTTTTTTTCTATTTGTTAATATGGAAACATGGATTTTTCCAATTTGTGTTTTACATGTTCATTTTGCTTTAGGAGTGGAGAGAGGTGGGTAGTAATTAAGAATGTGCAAGCAGTGTCCATTGTTGACAGGTCATTGTTGACGAGTCCTTTTCATACAACAGAAAAGTGAGTTCATGATTCGCATGCATTACCTAAAATGTAATACCATGCAAGTGTTTAACATTTTACAAATTAGCTTATGTGTTAGTTTATGTGTGGGGTCTTATGTTGGGCATTTTGTGTTGGCTTATTTGACTAGTTATTTTGTCAATGCATTTAGTGGATTTTTCTCTTGGTCTTGGAAAGTAAATCAGTCCATTTTATCACAACATAATGCTTACTGCCATGTTTGTAAGCAACAACAACACACTAAACTTTCAAAAAAATCTAAAGTACTCTAAGGTACTCTCAACTCGTACTCTTACCTCTATCCCATGCCAAGTCAAGAACATTATTTTTTTTCCAAAAAAAACGTGATTGGGAGAAAGTAGACTATATGTTTAAACTAAAAAAAATCATATAAAGTCATATGTTAACTCTAACACCTACGTTTATCCCATTCTTAGTCGAAAAATATTATATTTTTTTTAAATTTTTCTAAAAAATATTTGGAAAGTAGGCTATATTTTTGAAAACTAATCATTCTATAAAGTCATATATAGACTCAACCAATGGCTTTTATATCCTTAATCGTTAGAATAAAATATGGAATTTTTGACATTTTTTCCAAAAATGTTCATTTTTTTTAAATGGACTATATTTTGGAAACTAGGAACTTTACAAAAACGTGTGTTTGATATAAATGACAGGTATTTACCCCCTCTACCCACAAACCAAGTCCCAGATCTCTGGGACAAAATCCAAAAATATTTAATTGTGAAAGTAGGCGATATTTTGAAAACGTATCATTCTAAAAAGTCATATATAGACTCAAACAAATGTTCTTTAAGTTATTTAACGTTAAAACAAAACTTAACATTTTTTTCATTTTTCCGAAAAATGTCCAATTTTCAAAATTGTCTATATTTTGGAAACTAAGAATTTAAAAAAAATGTTTGTTTAACGTAAATGAAAGGTCTTTACCCCCTATACCCCAAAAATAAATTTCAGGACCCTAGGACAAAAACTGTGCAGTACTGTGTTTGTGAGAGTTCAAGGCCCACCTCCACCTCCCCACCTCACAAGATGGCGGCCGTAGCTTATCTTAACCTAGCCTAACCTAACAAGATATCGGCCGTAGCTTATCTTAACCTAGCCTAACCTAACAAGATGGCGGCCGTAGCTTAACTTAACCTAGCTTAACCTACGAGGTGTGATCAAAAAGTTCCAAAAATGTGGCTGCGACTTAACCTAACCTAGCCTAGCCTAACCTAACCTAACCTACAACGTGTGTTCAAAAAGTTTCAAAATGGCGTCCGTAGCTTTACTTAACCTAACCTAACCTAACTTAACTTAAACCTACGAGGAGTGATCAAAATATTTTCAAAATAGTGGTCATAGCTTAACTGAACCTTGCCTAACCTAACCTAACCTAAACCTACGAAGTGTGATCATAAAGTTCCAAGATGGCGGTCGTAGCTTAACTCAACCTAACCTAACCCTACGAGGTGTGATCAAAACGTTCCAAAAATGGCTGCCGTAGCTTAACTTAACCTTTGAGTCATTTTTTTTAACGGGTCCCGGAGGACGGGTCCTTGTTGACGGGTCCTTGTTGACGGGTCCCTGTGGCGGGTCCCCTTTGACATAATTTGGATAAAATGCAAGGGCCAGTCCATAGGGATCAGTCCAAAGGACCCGCCCACAGGGACCCGTCAACAAGGACCCGTCCTCCGGGACCCGTTAAAAAAAATGACTCAAAGGTTAAGTTAAGCTACGGCAGCCATTTTTGGAACGTTTTGATCAAACCTCGTAGGGTTAGGTTAGGTTGAGTTAAGCTACGACCGCCATCTTGGAACTTTATGATCACACTTCGTAGGTTTAGGTTAGGTTAGGTTAGGCAAGGTTCAGTTAAGCTATGACCACTATTTTGAAAATTTTTTGATCACTCCTCGTAGGTTTAAGTTAAGTTAGGTTAGGTTAGGTTAGGTTAAGTAAAGCTACGGCCGCCATTTTGAAACTTTTTGAACACACGTTGTAGGTTAGGTTAGGTTAGGCTAGGCTAGGTTAGGTTAAGTCGCAGCCACATTTTTGGAACTTTTTAATCACACCTCGTAGGTTAGGCTAGGTTAAGTTAAGCTACGGCCGCCATCTTGTTAGGTTAGGCTAGGTTAAGTTAAGCTACGGCCGCCATCTTGTTAGGTTAGGCTAGGTTAAGTTAAGCTACGGCCGCCATCTTGTGACGTGGGGAGGTGGAGGTGGGCCTTGAACTCTCACAAACACACTACTGCACAGTTTTTGTCCTACAGTCCTGAAATTTATTTTTGGGGTATAGGGGGTAAAGACCTTTCATTTACGTTAAACAAACATTTTTTTTGTAAAATTCTTAGTTTCCAAAATATAGACAATTTTGAAAATTGGACTTTTTTCGGAAAAATGAAAAAAATGTTAAGTTTTGTTTTAACGTTAAATAACTTAAAGAACATTTGTTTGAGTCTATATATGACTTTTTAGAATGATACGTTTTCAAAATATCGCCTACTTTCACAATTAAACATTTTTGGATTTTGTCCCAGAGATCTGGGACTTGGTTTGTGGGTAGAGGGGGTAAATACCTGTCATTTATGTCAAACACACGTTTTTGTAAAATTCCTAGTTTCCAAAATATAGTCCATTTTAAAAAAATGAACATTTTTGGAAAAAATGTCAAAAATTCCATATTTTATTCTAACGATTAAGGATATAAAAGCCATTGGTTGAGTCTATATATGACTTTATAGAATGATTAGTTTTCAAAAATATAGCCTACTTTCCAAATATTTTTTTGAAAAATTTAAAAAAATATAATATTTTTCGACTAAGAATGGGATAAACGTAGGTGTTAGAGTTAACATATGACTTTATATGATTTTTTTAGTTTAAACATATAGTCTACTTTCCCCCAATCACGTTTTTTTTTTTGGAAAAAAAAATAATGTTCTTGACTTGGCATGGGATAGAGGTAAGAGTACGAGTTGAGAGTACCTTAGAGTACTTTAGATTTTTTTGAAAGTTTAGTGTGTTGTTGTTGCTTACAAACATGGCAGTAAGCATTATGTTGTGATAAAATGGACTGATTTACTTTCCAAGACCAAGAGAAAAATCCACTAAATGCATTGACAAAATAACTTGTCAAATAAGCCAACACAAAATGCCCAACATAAGACCCCACACATAAACTAACACATAAGCTAATTTGTAAAATGTTAAACACTTGCATGGTATTACATTTTAGGTAATGCATGTTAAACATGAACTCACTTGTCTGTTGTATGAAAAGGACTCGTCAACAATGACCTGTCAACAATGGACACTGCTTGCACATTTTTAATTACTACCCACCTCTCTCCACTCCTAATGCAAAATGAACATGTAAAACACAAATTGGAAAAATCCATGTTTCCATATTGACAAATAGAAAAAAACATTAAACTGAAATTTTAAAAACTGTTAATGGGAATTTGGTAAATTGATAAATGAAAAAAAAAAACTAATTGGAAAATCCATGTTTCTATATCATGAAATTGAAAACCTTAAAACTGACATTTTAAGAACTGTAAATGGGAAATTGTGAAATTGATAAATGTGTAAACTGTTCATACTAAATATGAGAAAGAACTATTGGATATAGAAAATGAGCTTTGTCATGCTAAAATTATTGTGTAATGATTCCATGTAACCGCTTAAACTATTTCTTAACAATACATGTAATATTTCCTACCACTTTGCTACCACTTTTCTACCACTTTTCTAGTTTGGTACCACTTTTCTACCACTTTTCTACCACTTTGCTACCACTTTTCTACCACTTTGTTACCACTTTTCTAGTGTGCTACCACTTTTCTACCACTTTTCTACCACTTTTCTACCACTTTTCTGCCACTTTTCTACCACTTTGCTACCACTTTGCTACCGCTTTTCTACCACTTTTCTACCACTTTGTTACCAATTGTCTACCACTTTTCTACCACTTTGCTACCACATTTCTACCACTTTTCTATCACTTTAAACTGTACATATTAAATATAAAAGCCAACGCTAAATAATTCTATTACCAGAACAGATATAACCTTTGTAGTGTGCAAATCATACTAACAGGTTAGTTGTAAAATGTTAAACACTTGCATGGTATTACATTTTAGGTAATGCATGCGAATCATGAACTCACTTTTCTGTTGTATGGAAAGGACTCGTCAACAATGACCTGTCAACAATGGACACTGCTTGCACATTTTAATTACTACCCACCTCTCTCCACTCCTAATGCAAAAAACATGTAAAACACAAATTAGAAAAATCTATGTTTCCATATTAACAAATAGAAAAAAACAACAACATTAAACTGAAATTTTAAAAACTGTAAATGGGAATTTGGTAAATTAATAAATGTGAAAACAACAAATTGGAAAATCCATGTTTCTATGTAATGAATTGAAAAACTTTAAACTGACATTTTAAGAACTGTAAATGGGAAATTGTGAAATTAATAAATGTGTAAACAACAAAATGCAAAATCAATGTTTCCATGTTATGAAATTGAAAAACTTAAAACTGATATTTAAAAAAAACTGAAAATGGGGAATTGGAAAATTGGCATATGTGTAAACAACAAAATGAAAAAAAAAATCCAGTGGGGTAGTGATCATGTTGTACAGTAACCTATAAGACTAGCATAAGAAAAATTGCATGACATGTAAAAAACACAAATTGTAAAAAAATCCATGTTTCCATATTAACAAATAGAACAAAAACATTAAACTGAAATTTAAAAAAAACTGTAAATGTGAATTTGGTAAATTGACAAATGTGAAAACAACAAATTGGAAAATCCATGTTTCAATATCATGAAATTGAAAAACTTTAAACTAACATTTTAAGAACTGAAAATGGGAAATTGTGAAATTAATAAATGTGTAAACAACAAAATGCAAAACTCCATGTTTTCCATATTATCAAATTGAAAAAAAAACTAAAAACTGACATTAAAAACTGAGGTTAGGTATGTGACCTTGTTGTTTACTCTTTTAGGAAAATGTAAAAAGTAAAATCTAAAAATCAAAAAAATCTTAAATTTAAAATGTAAAATCTAAAATCTTTAAATGAGGTTTCTGCTGGTTATGACAACACGTTTATGATTTAGTCAATGTTGATGTGTGGTATCCAATTACTGCTGACTTTGCATGATCATCACCCATTGTCTTGATCAACACCTTGGGTTTCAAATTACTGCAGCGTTCGTCGTAGCAATAGAACTGTGCGCTCTCTGCCATGTCAGCAACATGACACCGGAAGGAACACCTGTGTAATATCCAATGACTGCTAACTTTGTATAATCATCTCCCATTGTCTTAATGAACACGTAGGGTTTCAAATTACTGCAGCGTAGTCATAGCAACAGAACTGTGTGCTCTCTGCCATGTCTGTAATATTACACAGGAAATAACAAGACGTCTTACTGTACATACCATCTCCTCAGTTTTAACATCTTAAGAACAAGTATTATTCTCTTTCAACTACAAATGACTCGTTAGAACACATCCATCCACCAAGTTAGATCCCTTGACCTGCTCTCACATGTCAGCAACATGACACCGGAAGGAACACCTGTGTAATATCCAATGACTGCTAACTTTGTATAATCATCACTTAAGATCAAGTATTATTCTCTTTCAACTACAAATGACTCGTTAGAACACATCCATCCACCAAGTTAGATCCCTTGACCTGCTCTCACATGTCAGCAACATGACACCGGAAGGAACACCTGTGTAATATCCAATGACTGCTAACTTTGTATAATCATCACCCATTGTCTTAATGAACACGTAGGGTTTCAAATTACTGCAGCGTAGTCATAGCAACAGAACTGTGTGCTCTCTGCCATGTCTGTAATATTACACAGGAAATAACAAGACGTCTTACTGTACATACCATCTCCTCAGTTTTAACATCTTAAGAACAAGTATTATTCTCTTTCAACTACAAATGACTCGCTAGAACACATTCATCCACCAAGTTAGATCCCTTGACCTGCTCTCAAATGGCATGTGCCTCGTGTACTAGGGTGTGTGCATTAGCCCTAACCTAACGTTACGTACGAACTAAACAGAATGTGACTTGTTAGCTCTTATTGTGCACGTGCACAGGTGAACACTTTTGTGTTAGGTCATATTACACATGAACTTGCATTTTCTCACGTAAGTGCATTTCTCTGTTCCACCAGATACAAATTTGATTGCTGGATTGTATCCTGCACTGTTTATGCGATATAGCTTTGCCAGGTAGTTCTCTACATATAGCAATTTTACCACTGCTCTACCTAAGCCTTTTGCTCTTTTGGCTTTCTTACAGTCGAGTGTGTGATAGACAGCATTAACTGTATATCAAACCCAGTTCACCTTTGTATTTGAAGGGTACAGGGAAAGAACCAGGTAAGTCACTATTTAATCGAAATTTAGTTTGAGGTGCCATTAGATTCTCCATGGGAAGGACCATCTGTTAAACGTATGGAACAGGCAAAGAAACAGGTTAGTCATGGGTTTATTTACCTTCAAAGTTTTGGCATACAGCAAAAGAAGCAGGTAAGTCAGCTGTTACAGGGAAGAAACCAGGCAAGTCATGGCAACTCATCTGCCTGCCAACAGAGAGCAGTGTGATCGCTGAAATAAATCATTGTAGGCCTAACTCTCGTGAGTACGCTGTGTTATTACATTCCGCTTATTATTGTAAGTTATTATTCAAATACTTTGTAATATCGTGACGTGCTGTTAAGATGGAGAATGAAGATGACTGTATACCACGAAATGAGCCTAAGAAACGGAAGAAAACTTGCCGGATTGCAGATGTTGGTAAGAAATTACGGTTATGTTCCCACGAGGGAAGGAATGCTTTCATGAGCTCGCGTCTTAAATGTTTTGAAGTGACCACTGAAGCAGAAAGAGCTCAAATACTACGCAATTTCAACAATCTAGAAACACACAACGACCAGAATGCGTATTTGGGTGGGTTGATAACAGTTCTACCTGTAAAGGAAAGAAGACCACGCCAGGCAGAAGAAGTCGCAAAATTACGAGATGCAACATATGCATATAGGGTTCGAGTTGGTAATGGATCTGACCATAATCATGATATACCAGTTTGTGCAAAAGCATTTTGTTCAATGCATGGTATCACAAAAAGCAAACTGGAATATGTACAGAAAAGCCTGAAAATGACTGGTTGTCCACCAAGAGATAAGAGAGGTAAACATACATCTATTCACCGGAAGCTTGACGAATCTTCAAGATCATTGATATGCAGTCACATAAACAGCTTTCAAGGCAGACACAGTCATTACAGCTTCAATGATTTTGAAAAAAATATTTGCCTGAAAAGTTGAATGTGAAGAAGATGTTTCTGTCGTTTAAAGAACGTCATCCGGCAATTCATGTATCCAACGAAACCTACAGGTGCATTATGAACAAGGATTTTAACATATCGTTCGGATACCCACGTAGTGTGATGAATTCTCAGCCAAACTAAAAGCGCTGTCCTCAGAAAAGGATAAAGACGAAATTAAAAAGCTGACAACCTTGAATGTTCTTCACAAAAGAAAAGCAGAATCATTCTACCAACGTAAAAGAGATGCAAGACACAACGCTATGAAATCAAAGAAGATGTAAGCAATTTGTATGGATTTTGCCAAAAATGTTCTAATACCAAATATAAGTACCAACGATGTATACTATAAGCGTCAGCTATCAATGTATTCATTCAACATCCACATTCTCTCTACAGGGCAGTCGGTTTTTTATGTGTACCATGAGGGTATTGGCAAGAAAGGTCCCAACGAGGTTGCCTCCTGTCTCTTTCATTTCTTTAAGAACTACCTTGATGATGAAGTTGAAGAGCTTCAAGTATTTTGTGACTGCTGGAGGGCAAAACAAGAATTTCACTATTTTTCGCTTCATGCACTATGTTGTTGATAATCCCATCCATGGCTTAACGAAGCTGAAAATTACATTTCTAGAACGAGGACATTCATACATGAGTAGTGTGGTAAGGGGAAAGCTGCTCCACTTTTTATTGAGCCACCCTCGTATTTGCCCCGAACTTGATATCTCGCTAACCAAACATGGGATTAGAACATACAGGGTGTCCTAGCACTGCTAGTAATGCCCCCTACTTTCCTATAGCCTCTTTATTTGATTAAAAGACCAAAACTAAAAGGTCATTCGCGAGTAGTGGGGTAGTGTTGGTTTCCTGAAGTCGCGCTCGTGCTTGAATATGTATGCCTATGTTGGGAAAGGGTTAGGTGGTGGGAAAGGAGTAGGGTCGAGTGAGGGGTCGTTTGGATGGTATTTTTTCCGCTCTAGATGATGGTGAGGTTATTTTTTAAAAATGGATGGAATTGGGAAACGCCATTTGGGGTAAACATGTTGTTTTTTGACATTTTGGCGATGAATGTTTTTAATACGCATGCGCACTTGAGGAGTTTTGTAAGAGAGCGGGCTTTTTAAATGATGATTTATTAATGAGTGTTTTTTTTAATATGTATTGAAATAAACCATAAAAACTAATAGGTCATCGGCTTTTTACTATCTCGCTAACCAATAATCGGATTTAAACGTATGAGGTGTCGTAGGACTCGTGGTGAACTCCCCTTTTCTATGGACGGGGTATATTCACCCCAAAATAAAAACTACCCTTACCCGGGGGATGAAATAGTAATTTATTTTTGTATGCTTACGAACTTGGCGGTTTTTGTAAGAGGGCGGGCTTTTTAAATGATGATTTATAAATGAGTGTTTTTTAAATATGTATTGAAAGAAACCAAAAAAACTAATAGGTCATCGGCTTTTTACTATTTTGCTAACCAATAATCGGATTTAAACCAATGAGGTGTCGTAGGACTCGTGGTGAAATCCCCTTTTCTATGGACGGGGCATATCCACTCCAAAATAAAAACTACCCTTACCCGGGGGATGAAATAGTAATTCATTTTTGTATACCTACGAACTTGGCGGTTTTTGTAAAAGAGCGGGCTTTTTAAATGATGATTTATAAATGAGTGTTTTTAATACGTATTTAAATAAACCAAAAAAAACTAATAGGTCATCGGCTTTTTACTATCTCGCTAACCAATAATCGGATTTAAACCAATGAGGTGTCGTAGGACTCGTGGTGAAATCCCCTTTTCTATGGACGGGGCATATCCACTCCAAAATAAAAACTACCCTTACCCGGGGGGTTGAAATAGTAATATTTTTTGTATGTGCGCGCACGGACGGCTTTTGTCAAAAGGACCTAACTACACGTTTGTTAATATTTTCTGAACCCCTCATGGGATTTTGCCATAGGCAGTATCCTAACCCTGGGGGTGACGCCCCGTTTTTGAATGTAGGATTCATTTTTGTCGAAAGGGCCTAACGACACTTTTGTTCATATCTCGCGAACCAATCATGCTAGGGACTTGTATGAGGGGTCCTAGCACTTGGGGCAACATCCCCTGTTTGGGGGTGAAACTACCCCCCAAAATTGAAAAATCCATATCTTGGAAACGAAGAAGCCTAAAATTAGGTGTGATAGCTTAAAAAATAGGGGATGATATGGGCTTTTACCTCGATTGATCATTTCACCCCTAAAACAGTAAATAGTTATGTTATGGGGGAAAAAACGTGTTAAACACCTAAAAATGATAAATGAACCTAAGATCTTTTGTTTTTGATGAAAAATAGCAGGGGGGTGAAACTACCCCCCAAAATTGAAAAATCCCTATCTCGGAAGCGAAGAATCATAAAATTAGGTGTGATAGCTTTAAAAATAGGGGATGATATGGGCTTTTACCTCGATTGATCATTTCACCCCTAAAACAGTAAATAGTCATGTTATGAGGGGGAAAATGTGTTATACACCTAAAAGCATAAGCATGTTTGTGAAACCATGCTTTAATGGACATGTGTATGGAGGATGATTGTTATTATTATTATTATTATTAGGTAATTATGGATTAATGTGTGTATAGATAACTAACCTGTGGGGAGCGTGATGGCGCAGGTGCTTAGCTGCTCGTCTTTAACCGGACGGCTGGGGTTCAAATCCCGGTGACAGCGGGGGTTGGAATTTTCACCTGAAAAAATCACGTGGCGTCAGAAAGGGCATTCGGCCTTAAATCCCCGGCCAAAACCAAAATGAGCCTGGTTGGCTCCGGCGACTCAAACTAATAGGGAAAAGCCGAAGAAAGAAAGGTAACTCACCAGTAATAGTAAACATTGGTTGGAGGTGTTGAAGAAGTCAGGATGGCCAACCCTTGCCATGGTTCACGAATGCACCCCAAAAAGTTTTACCTGTCAAGACTCAGTCTACCCTGTTGCAGCCTTTAGAAAAAAAATCGAACCGGGGCCTCTGTGGTCACAGTGGACTTTTATTCATGATGCTTTTTAAACAAACGTAGGCTTGCATACTACCGCTGGCTTGAATCTGCACAGATACTCTGGCTTTGGATTGTCTTGTGTGCCTTGGCGATAACAGCACAGCGACCTTGTCAGTAAGTTTCATATTACTCATTTGCTTGATAGCGGACGTGCTCTGCACATGACTAGATCGTTGTTAGGTTTGACAAAGGCTTAGTGAAGCTTATTGCAACCTTGAAATGAATGTCATGGTATAGTCGGGGTTGGAAGCCAAGACCTTAGGGTTGACAACCAAGTAGGTTAACCACTACACGGTGAGATGGCCAAATAATAATGTAACAGAACATATAGAAACGTTTTCTATAGTTTAACGAATTGACTAAGAGCCATACCATGAGAGGTGTAGGTAATGGAAATTGAATCCTTAGCTGATGATTATACTACTTGTAATCTATAGCCATGCGCACGTTTAAGCTATCATGTTAGAAAAAGAATGGTATGGCTTGTTTTAAACGGAGAATAATAATTGTGTTTACTGTGAAACACAAATCTGAATTTAAAATTAATTTAAAATAATTAATAATTTAAAATAATTAATTTAAAATTAGTTTAGTACGCTGAAGTTAAAATGAATAATGATCGCGTTACAGACAGCCAGTTTCAAAGCCATGAAAACTAAGTGAACAAAGTATAAAATTCATGAGCCAGTGAGGAATTCAACATGCTGTCCTTTGGACAAGAGAGAAGCGTTCTACAGCGACCCTCAATGGTTTGGGTCATCGTAAAGATGAAAATTAAATCTAAGCTACTACACTCTTATATACTAGAAGAAGAAATGGAAAACAATTGGTCAAATAAAGGACAGAAGGAATAAAAATTGGCCCTCAACCCTCAAGCATAAGGATTGAGGGAGTTGGAAGGAAGGAGAGCCATGAAAGACAGATAAAAAGTATACTAGGAATGGCTTTGCCCCAGAGGTAATGGATAAAGAGGAGGAAAACTGGACTCAGCTCAGAAATCCCTTGGGGTCGCCAACTTCCAAACTGATCAGCCCTTGAGGGTGTAGCCATATGCAGAGTGCATCGCAAGTGGTGGGGCTTCTTGAGGGGGCTTGGGCAAAAGACAGGGAATAACATGAAAATAAAAAAAGCAAGGCTGCCTCCTCAGGATATCAGAAAAAATAAATAAACCAGGGCCAATGAAGTTGCAAAAGGAAGAGACTCCCTAGGGCTCGGATACCCTAATCATGTTGGGGGTCGGTAGAGAACAAGAGTTGAGCAAGTGTGGTCGACAGGAAATAAGACAGAGAGGAGCCTAGCACAAGTTAGTGGAAGCAATGACGGTCTCAGCTGGGACTCCGTGATCGTCAACCTACATGACACTAGATATAACGCCCAGGGGTGGAATTAAAGACCTCTATTGTTTTATATCACTGGCATGCCTTATAATGCAATACTGGTCCTAGGGTATGTAAAATTGTATTAGAAACTCAGCTAATAATAGTGTGCTTGCCCATGATTATTTTCCCAAGGACTGATAACCATGATTTCCAAGCCCCTAAGTAAGACAAAAAACAAATGATTTTCATTTTCCAATGAGTTGGGGTGAGGTGAGGTGAGTTTTCTATACACCAAACTAATGTGGTTTCCCACTTCTACTCCAGGCAAATGCACATTTGATGTTAAGAATAGTCAAATGGTTTGCAACTGCCCAATGCTAGGACCTGATTAGTGGCTTAAAAAAATGGAATGGAATGGAGTACACTTCCCCCAAAACCAACAAGAGGAGTGTTCGATCCCCCACAACAACCATCCTTAAAGTCAATAACGGTCTCCTCTCTCCAATCCTACCCCTTAGTGGTGAAAGGCACACTCTAATACAACCATCATAGTGACAGGTTATCTGTTAAATACCTAACTATCCCCAGATTTACCTTAAATTTTCCTAAAATCCACTACATTTTCCGAAAATTGACCAAATGACACAACATTCCAGCAAAATTCAACAAATGACTACCAGATTTATTGAAATTCCATTGATTTACCTAAGCATGGTTTAAACTACCTCAAATTCATATAAAATTAGACGAATATAGATGAAAATTCACTAAAATTTATCAAACTTACCCAAAGTGGGCTACAAACCACAAAATTTATTCATTTTTTTTGTAAATTGACTACATGTACTCGAAAATTCCATAATATTCCCTTTACATGTATGCTTTTTGTTGTTGTTGTTGTTTCGTTTACCACACTCCCTGTAGACAATCACCTCAACATGACTTTCTCCTAGACTAGGAGCTTCACATTCGACATGATAGCTGAGTTTCATTTCCCATAAACTTGTCTCTGAGGTGGGTGTCAGGAAAAGGCATCCAGCTGTAAAAACCACACCCTCACGTAGACTTTCATAACCTCTTACGTTGAGGTTCCTTACACTAACGACATTAAATGATTGAACGGTTTCCTTTTCACAATTCCTGTCTATACTTTCCTCTTTAAGGTTGCAAGATGTTTGCAAGATTCCTAAAATGCAATTAAATGTAATAAATACCTTAAGATGGTTTCATTTGTTTAATGATATGGTGTTGATGATGGATATATACGTGAAGACTAATTTTTGTTAGGTCTTGACTGGCCTTGCAATTAGAAATTGACAAACCAAACATGGGTTATCTACCAGGGGAACACTTTGACCACTATGTTGGTTATTGACCAGTAAGTACAGTTCTAGTAATGAGACAGAAATCCAACACAAACAATGAGCGCGCAATGCGGCGGAGATTGATACCACGATGTACTGTCGGTTATGTAGCTATGTGGAATGTACATTAAATATGGTTTACTTGAAGGTTTGGAGATTCCATTAAAGATATTTCTACAATAAACCATTTTCAAATGGTCATTCGTTGGTGTGAAAATATTTATTATATGGTATTTTATGAAAACAATTATGATTTATAAAAAAAAATATACGTTTACTGTATTCTTATTTAATGTAAGCACTGGAGGCACTATCGACCAAAATACAGCACTATCTGGAATGTATATTGCATACTTAAAGGTTTGGTGATCCCATTAAAAGGTATTCCTACAATAAATGATTTTTACGTTCTCGTTTTATGGCATGATTATTTAATATATGCTATTTGCTAATAGGATTTGACACTGGAATTATTTTACAAGTAGTTATTTTAATGACCAACAGAGTTTAATGTTAACAAGGCACAGCTCTATTTGAAATTTTGAATAACATGTTGCATGTTATACATTATATGCAACTACTGTAAGGCTTGTGATTTATTTAATGCCTTTAACCCTATATTAAACACTCAGTTTGCAATACTGATAACTGCAATGTTACTGAAAAAAATAAAATTGAAACAAAACAAAAACCAGCATTGAAAAACCAAAAAGTGGTTGAGCATATATATAGTGGGGAAAAGAAAAGTTTTGTAACCACTAATGTCCAACAAGACTAATTAAATCAGTATCTGTCAGGGTGGCCGAGTGGTTAAGGCGTTTGACTTAAGATCAAATTTCCAAATATATAAGGAAGCAAGGGTTCGAATCCCTTCGCTGACATAACTATTGCTTGAACATGCAAGAAAACAAGAAATATACACAAACTATGTTTATCAATTTAATCATTTTTTTTACAAGAGATAGACACACAGAATACAGCTCTTTTTGTTTATCATTTCTTTTAAACATAACACTTGTTGAAAATTATTTTTAGGGGATGGGGGTGTTGCTACGTTGACCCATCACACAATAATAGCAGCTTTACGAAGTTCATTTTCTATATTTAATAGCTCTTTCTCATAACCAATATGACCAACCTGTTTACAGGCATGCAAGAGCTGTAGACGTTCGACTAATATATTAGGATCGTTCCATTTGCTATTTTTTATGAATGGTTTCAGAATCTCGGGAAGCAGTTCATCATTATCACCATCATTATGATTATCATTATTATAATCATTTTCATAATGTTGATCATTATCATCGTTATCATTACCATGATAATTTCCACCTGTGTCCACAGTCTGTTCAATGGTTTGAGTTGTCTTTGATAGTGTTGAAAGCTTTCTTTTAGATGTGCGAGAATGCTTTAACATTGTTATGTTACTATTACCAATATTACCTTTCCCCACTAACCTTTTGATGGGGTATATTGTCTCTGATAGGGTTGAGGCCTTTTGAGATGTGGGTGCATGTCTGAACATGGGTTTCACAGGAGGTGTTAAAGGTTTCTCATTAAACAACTCGCTAACAGCATGAGTGCGTTGTAGTGTATTAAACTTGAGGTTAATATTATCTTGAGCAGTACTATCTTTCTCTTGGAGTTGGTTTCTTGCTTTGGTTTGGGTTTTCCTTACATTTAGACTAGCGTGATTATTAAGTTTACATTCATGATTGCTTGAAGAAAGTACGTCCAATTCTTTTGTTTTAAGCATTCCTCGACACTGTTTCGATCGTTGCTTTGAACAGCGCCAAATAACAGTTCCATTTTTATTGCTTCGTTTCACAATATATGAATATTCTTTATAGTATGCATAAGGCTTACCATACCTAGTCACTGATACTTCCATATCAACTGTCAAGCACAAACTAATCTCTAGCAAAGACAACTTGGTAATAACAACAATAGTTTAATGTGGGAGCATATATACATGCAAAAAGTAGGAGCAAAGGTGGGGGGGTAAAAAGTGGGAGCAAAAGTGGTAGCAAATGTGGGAGAAAAAAATAACTGTGAGCAAAAAGTGGGAGCAAATATGGGATCAAATGTGAGAGCAAAGCAAATATAAAAAGTGGGAGCAAATATGCTAACAAATATGTCAACAAATATACCAGCAAAAGTAAATACACAAGTCAAGATAGATTAAAGTGCAAAGAAAATATGAAAGCAAATATGAGAGCAAAAAGGGTGATTTTCTAAAACAACTAGACATAACAAACTTAGTCATAACCTAACCTAACCTAACCTAACCTAACCTCACCTCACCTAACCTCACCTCACCTAACCTAACCTAACCTAACCTAACCTAACCTAACTTCACCTAACCTAACCTAACCTAACCTAACCTAACTTAACCTAACCTAACCTATCCTAACCTAACCTAACCTAAACTAACCTCACCTAACCTAACCTCACCTCACCTAACTTCACCTAACCTAACCTAACCTATCCTAACTTCACCTAACCTAACTTGACTGAACTTTACCTAACCTAACCCATCATAACTTCACCTAACCTAACTTTACCTAATCTAACTTCACCTAACCTAACTTTCAACTCTCAGATCAAAATTAAATTCTAGGCATAGTTGAGTTGGAAGCCAAGACTTCAGGGATAACACACAAGTATACTAGCCACTACACCGCAAAATAGGCAAATTATCATGCAACACAACATAAAGTAAAAGTTTCCTGTAGTGTAACTCATTGGCTGTCAACCATAGTTTGGGAATTCAAACCCAAGACCTCAGGACTTTTGTTTTGAACATTATCAGAAATATTATTCCATTTACATTTTCCTGCTGCTGCTTATAGTTATAAGAGTTGGCATTAATATGGAAAGCAAAAAAATGTGAGAGCAAAAAGGGGAGGAAAACGTGTAAGCAGAAGTGGGAGCAAACAAGTGTGAGCAAATATGGGAGCAGAAAGTGGGAGCAAATGTGAAAGCAAAAGTGGGAGCAAAAAGAGCGAGCAAAAGTGAGTGCACAAAGTAGGAGCAAAATGTGTGAGTAAAAAGTGGGGGCAAATGTGGTGTCTTACTAAAACAATCTCCCTAACCTAACCTAAACTATCTTCACCCAACCTAATTTCACCTAACCTAACTTCACCTAACCTAACCTTCCAACTCTCAGATCAAAAATTAAATTCTGGCCATAGTCGAGTTGGAACCCAAAACCTCTGGGATAACACCCAAGTATACTAGCCACTACATCGCGAAATGGGCAAATTATCATGCAACACAACACAAAAATAAAAAGTTTTCTGTAGTGTAACTCATTGGCTGACAATCATAGTTGAGAATTCAAACCCAAGACCACAGGACTTTTGTTTTGAACATTATCAGAAATATTATTCCATTTACATTTTGCTGTTGCTTATAGTTATAAGAGTTGGCATTAATATGGGAGCAAAAGTGAAAGCAAAAAGTGGGTGCAAGCATGGCTGGTTGTAGAGACTTTCATATCAACTAATACACATCAATTAAATTTTAGTAAAGTGACTTGGCTAATAATAATAATAATAATAACAGTTAAAAAAAATTCAAGGGGATTGATATTTTTCAGGGTGTAATTTCCAAAGTACTGTCAAGAATAATAATTACATGAACAGATTCCAAGAACTCTAGAGTGCTTTTAAGGTTAATGATTGGCTAGGAGTGAGATAGAGCTAGCTAACCTAAGTTAACCTCAGCTCAGTAAACCTAACCTTGTCACATGGCATGTTCTACAAGTATAGACTTGCTTTGAGACTGGCTATGACGTCACAGATGAATGGCGGCTCCTACTTTTTGCATGTATATATGCTCCCACATTAAACTATTGTTGTTATTACCAAGTTGTCTTTGCTAGAGATTAGTTTGTGCTTGACAGTTGATATGGAAGTATCAGTGACTAGGTATGGTAAGCCTTATGCATACTATAAAGAATATTCATATATTGTGAAACGAAGCAATAAAAATGGAACTGTTATTTGGCGCTGTTCAAAGCAACGATCGAAACAGTGTCGAGGAATGCTTAAAACAAAAGAATTGGACGTACTTTCTTCAAGCAATCATGAATGTAAACTTAATAATCACGCTAGTCTAAATGTAAGGAAAACCCAAACCAAAGCAAGAAACCAACTCCAAGAGAAAGATAGTACTGCTCAAGATAATATTAACCTCAAGTTTAATACACTACAACGCACTCATGCTGTTAGCGAGTTGTTTAATGAGAAACCTTTAACACCTCCTGTGAAACCCATGTTCAGACATGCACCCACATCTCAAAAGGCCTCAACCCTATCAGAGACAATATACCCCATCAAAAGGTTAGTGGGGAAAGGTAATATTGGTAATAGTAACATAACAATGTTAAAGCATTCTCGCACATCTAAAAGAAAGCTTTCAACACTATCAAAGACAACTCAAACCATTGAACAGACTGTGGACACAGGTGGAAATTATCAGGTAATGATAACGATGATAATGATCAACATTATGAAAATGATTATAATAATGATAATCATAATGATGGTGATAATGATGAACTGCTTCCCGAGATTCTGAAACCATTCATAAAAAATAGCAAATGGAACGATCCTAATATATTAGTCGAACGTCTACAGCTCTTGCATGCCTGTAAACAGGTTGGTCATATTGGTTATGAGAAAGAGCTATTAAATATAGAAAATGAACTTCGTAAAGCTGCTATTATTGTGTGATGGGTCAACGTAGCAACACCCCCATCCCCTAAAAATAATTTTCAACAAGTGTTATGTTTAAAAGAAATGATAAACAAAAAGAGCTGTATTCTGTGTGTCTATCTCTTGTAAAAAAAATGATTAAATTGATAAACATAGTTTGTGTATATTTCTTGTTTTCTTGCATGTTCAAGCAATAGTTATGTCAGCGAAGGGATTCGAACCCTTGCTTCCTTATATATTTGGAAATTTGATCTTAAGTCAAACGCCTTAACCACTCGGCCACCCTGACAGTTACTGATTTAATTAGTCTTGTTGGACATTAGTGGTTACAAAACTTTTCTTTTCCCCACTATATATATGCTCAACCACTTTTTGGTTTTTCAATGCTGGTTTTTGTTTTGTTTCAATTTTATTTTTTTCAGTAACATTGCAGTTATCAGTATTGCAAACTGAGTGTTTAATATAGGGTTAAAGGCATTAAATAAATCACAAGCCTTACAGTAGTTGCATATAATGTATAACATGCAACATGTTATTCAAAATTTCAAATAGAGCTGTGCCTTGTTAACATTAAACTCTGTTGGTCATTAAAATAACTACTTGTAAAATAATTCCAGTGTCAAATCCTATTAGCAAATAGCATATATTAAATAATCATGCCATAAAACGAGAACGTAAAAATCATTTATTGTTGGAATACCTTTTAATGGGATCACCAAACCTTTAAGTATGCAATATACATTCCAGATAGTGCTGTATTTTGGTCGATAGTGCCTCCAGTGCTTACATTAAATAAGAATACAGTAAACGTATATTTTTTTTTATAAATCATAATTGTTTTCATAAAATACCATATAATAAATATTTTCACACCAACGAATGACCATTTGAAAATGGTTTATTGTAGAAATATCTTTAATGGAATCTCCAAACCTTCAAGTAAACCATATTTAATGTACATTCCACATAGCTACATAACCGACAGTACATCGTGGTATCAATCTCCGCCGCATTGCGCGCTCATTGTTTGTGTTGGATTTCTGTCTCATTACTAGAACTGTACTTACTGGTCAATAACCAACATAGTGGTCAAAGTGTTCCCCTGGTAGATAACCCATGTTTGGTTTGTCAATTTCTAATTGCAAGGCCAGTCAAGACCTAACAAAAATTAGTCTTCACGTATATATCCATCATCAACACCATATCATTAAACAAATGAAACCATCTTAAGGTATTTATTACATTTAATTGCATTTTAGGAATCTTGCAAACATCTTGCAACCTTAAAGAGGAAAGTATAGACAGGAATTGTGAAAAGGAAACCGTTCAATCATTTAATGTCGTTAGTGTAAGGAACCTCAACGTAAGAGGTTATGAAAGTCTACGTGAGGGTGTGGTTTTTACAGCTGGATGCCTTTTCCTGACACCCACCTCAGAGACAAGTTTATGGGAAATGAAACTCAGCTATCATGTCGAATGTGAAGCTCCTAGTCTAGGAGAAAGTCATGTTGAGGTGATTGTCTACAGGGAGTGTGGTAAACGAAACAACAACAACAACAAAAAGCATACATGTAAAGGGAATATTATGGAATTTTCGAGTACATGTAGTCAATTTACAAAAAAAATTAATAAATTTTGTGGTTTGTAGCCCACTTTGGGTAAGTTTGATAAATTTTAGTGAATTTTCATCTATATTCGTCTAATTTTATATGAATTTGAGGTAGTTTAAACCATGCTTAGGTAAATCAATGGAATTTCAATAAATCTGGTAGTCATTTGTTGAATTTTGCTGGAATGTTGTGTCATTTGGTCAATTTTCGGAAAATGTAGTGGATTTTAGGAAAATTTAAGGTAAATCTGGGGATAGTTAGGTATTTAACAGATAACCTGTCACTATGATGGTTGTATTAGAGTGTGCCTTTCACCACTAAGGGGTAGGATTGGAGAGAGGAGACCGTTATTGACTTTAAGGATGGTTGTTGTGGGGGATCGAACACTCCTCTTGTTGGTTTTGGGGGAAGTGTACTCCATTCCATTCCATTTTTTTAAGCCACTAATCAGGTCCTAGCATTGGGCAGTTGCAAACCATTTGACTATTCTTAACATCAAATGTGCATTTGCCTGGAGTAGAAGTGGGAAACCACATTAGTTTGGTGTATAGAAAACTCACCTCACCTCACCCCAACTCATTGGAAAATGAAAATCATTTGTTTTTTGTCTTACTTAGGGGCTTGGAAATCATGGTTATCAGTCCTTGGGAAAATAATCATGGGCAAGCACACTATTATTAGCTGAGTTTCTAATACAATTTTACATACCCTAGGACCAGTATTGCATTATAAGGCATGCCAGTGATATAAAACAATAGAGGTCTTTAATTCCACCCCTGGGCGTTATATCTAGTGTCATGTAGGTTGACGATCACGGAGTCCCAGCTGAGACCGTCATTGCTTCCACTAACTTGTGCTAGGCTCCTCTCTGTCTTATTTCCTGTCGACCACACTTGCTCAACTCTTGTTCTCTACCGACCCCCAACATGATTAGGGTATCCGAGCCCTAGGGAGTCTCTTCCTTTTGCAACTTCATTGGCCCTGGTTTATTTATTTTTTCTGATATCCTGAGGAGGCAGCCTTGCTTTTTTTATTTTCATGTTATTCCCTGTCTTTTGCCCAAGCCCCCTCAAGAAGCCCCACCACTTGCGATGCACTCTGCATATGGCTACACCCTCAAGGGCTGATCAGTTTGGAAGTTGGCGACCCCAAGGGATTTCTGAGCTGAGTCCAGTTTTCCTCCTCTTTATCCATTACCTCTGGGGCAAAGCCATTCCTAGTATACTTTTTATCTGTCTTTCATGGCTCTCCTTCCTTCCAACTCCCTCAATCCTTATGCTTGAGGGTTGAGGGCCATTTTTTATTCCTTCTGTCCTTTATTTGACCAATTGTTTTCCATTTCTTCTTCTAGTATATAAGAGTGTAGTAGCTTAGATTTAATTTTCATCTTTACGATGACCCAAACCATTGAGGGTCGCTGTAGAACGCTTCTCTCTTGTCCAAAGGACAGCATGTTGAATTCCTCACTGGCTCATGAATTTTATACTTTGTTCACTTAGTTTTCATGGCTTTGAAACTGGCTGTCTGTAACGCGATCATTATTCATTTTAACTTCAGCGTACTAAACTAATTTTAAATTAATTATTTTAAATTATTAATTATTTTAAATTAATTTTAAATTCAGATTTGTGTTTCACAGTAAACACAATTATTATTCTCCGTTTAAAACAAGCCATACCATTCTTTTTCTAACATGATAGCTTAAACGTGCGCATGGCTATAGATTACAAGTAGTATAATCATCAGCTAAGGATTCAATTTCCATTACCTACACCTCTCATGGTATGGCTCTTAGTCAATTCGTTAAACTATAGAAAACGTTTCTATATGTTCTGTTACATTATTATTTGGCCATCTCACCGTGTAGTGGTTAACCTACTTGGTTGTCAACCCTAAGGTCTTGGCTTCCAACCCCGACTATACCATGACATTCATTTCAAGGTTGCAATAAGCTTCACTAAGCCTTTGTCAAACCTAACAACGATCTAGTCATGTGCAGAGCACGTCCGCTATCAAGCAAATGAGTAATATGAAACTTACTGACAAGGTCGCTGTGCTGTTATCGCCAAGGCACACAAGACAATCCAAAGCCAGAGTATCTGTGCAGATTCAAGCCAGCGGTAGTATGCAAGCCTACGTTTGTTTAAAAAGCATCATGAATAAAAGTCCACTGTGACCACAGAGGCCCCGGTTCGATTTTTTTTCTAAAGGCTGCAACAGGGTAGACTGAGTCTTGACAGGTAAAACTTTTTGGGGTGCATTCGTGAACCATGGCAAGGGTTGGCCATCCTGACTTCTTCAACACCTCCAACCAATGTTTACTATTACTGGTGAGTTACCTTTCTTTCTTCGGCTTTTCCCTATTAGTTTGAGTCGCCGGAGCCAACCAGGCTCATTTTGGTTTTGGCCGGGGATTTAAGGCCGAATGCCCTTTCTGACGCCACGTGATTTTTTCAGGTGAAAATTCCAACCCCCGCTGTCACCGGGATTTGAACCCCAGCCGTCCGGTTAAAGACGAGCAGCTAAGCACCTGCGCCATCACGCTCCCCACAGGTTAGTTATCTATACACACATTAATCCATAATTACCTAATAATAATAATAATAATAACAATCATCCTCCATACACATGTCCATTAAAGCATGGTTTCACAAACATGCTTATGCTTTTAGGTGTATAACACATTTTCCCCCTCATAACATGACTATTTACTGTTTTAGGGGTGAAATGATCAATCGAGGTAAAAGCCCATATCATCCCCTATTTTTAAAGCTATCACACCTAATTTTATGATTCTTCGCTTCCGAGATAGGGATTTTTCAATTTTGGGGGGTAGTTTCACCCCCCTGCTATTTTTCATCAAAAACAAAAGATCTTAGGTTCATTTATCATTTTTAGGTGTTTAACACGTTTTTTCCCCCATAACATAACTATTTACTGTTTTAGGGGTGAAATGATCAATCGAGGTAAAAGCCCATATCATCCCCTATTTTTTAAGCTATCACACCTAATTTTAGGCTTCTTCGTTTCCAAGATATGGATTTTTCAATTTTGGGGGGTAGTTTCACCCCCAAACAGGGGATGTTGCCCCAAGTGCTAGGACCCCTCATACAAGTCCCTAGCATGATTGGTTCGCGAGATATGAACAAAAGTGTCGTTAGGCCCTTTCGACAAAAATGAATCCTACATTCAAAAACGGGGCGTCACCCCCAGGGTTAGGATACTGCCTATGGCAAAATCCCATGAGGGGTTCAGAAAATATTAACAAACGTGTAGTTAGGTCCTTTTGACAAAAGCCGTCCGTGCGCGCACATACAAAAAATATTACTATTTCAACCCCCCGGGTAAGGGTAGTTTTTATTTTGGAGTGGATATGCCCCGTCCATAGAAAGGGGGATTTCACCACGAGTCCTACGACACCTCATTGGTTTAAATCCGATTATTGGTTAGCGAGATAGTAAAAAGCCGATGACCTATTAGTTTTTTTTTTGGTTTATTTAAATACGTATTAAAAAAACACTCATTTATAAATCATCATTTAAAAAGCCCGCTCTTTTACAAATACCGCCAAGTTCGTAGGTATACAAAAATGAATTACTATTTCATCCCCCGGGTAAGGGTAGTTTTTATTTTGGAGTGGATATGCCCCGTCCATAGAAAAGGGGATTTCACCACGAGTCCTACGACACCTCATTGGTTTAAATCCGATTATTGGTTAGCAAAATAGTAAAAAGCCGATGACCTATTAGTTTTTTTGGTTTCTTTCAATACATATTTAAAAAACACTCATTTATAAATCATCATTTAAAAAGCCCGCCCTCTTACAAAAACCGCCAAGTTCGTAAGCATACAAAAATAAATTACTATTTCATCCCCCGGGTAAGGGTAGTTTTTATTTTGGGGTGAATATACCCCGTCCATAGAAAAGGGGAGTTCACCACGAGTCCTACGACACCTCATACGTTTAAATCCGATTATTGGTTAGCGAGATAGTAAAAAGCCGATGACCTATTAGTTTTTATGGTTTATTTCAATACATATTAAAAAAAACACTCATTAATAAATCATCATTTAAAAAGCCCGCTCTCTTACAAAACTCCTCAAGTGCGCATGCGTATTAAAAACATTCATCGCCAAAATGTCAAAAAACAACATGTTTACCCCAAATGGCGTTTCCCAATTCCATCCATTTTTAAAAAATAACCTCACCATCATCTAGAGCGGAAAACATACCATCCAAACGACCCCTCACTCGACCCTACTCCTTTCCCACCACCTAACCCTTTCCCAACATAGGCATACATATTCAAGCACGAGCGCGACTTCAGGAAACCAACACTACCCCACTACTCGCGAATGACCTTTTAGTTTTGGTCTTTTAATCAAATAAAGAGGCTATAGGAAAGTAGGGGGCATTACTAGCAGTGCTAGGACACCCTGTATGTTCTAATCCCATGTTTGGTTAGCGAGATATCAAGTTCGGGGCAAATACGAGGGTGACTCAATAAAAAGTGGAGCAGCTTTCCCCTTACCACACTACTTACATGGAAAGTGATAAGGACGTTGGGCTGTGGAATATGAAACAAAGAATGGAAACTCCAAACGAGTTCATAAGCACGATTGAAAATTCAAGATTTAAACCATCGCCATTCATTGTGGTGACAGTATGCAAGGAAATGCTATTTGCTTGGAAAGATCTTTTAGATCAGAAATATGTGCTCAAATGTCCGTTTAAGACCCAACCCGTCAGGGAACTTGTGGCCTTATCCAACCACCCTCGACTGCTGAACTGGCGAGCTACTTATAATGGCTCCTACGAATCCAGCATCATAAAAAAGGCTGATAAAGGTGTTTCGCACAGAAGAAGGGAGAATTCCAGCTACCTTCTTTGTCATATTCAGGTAAAATAGTTAATACTCGTATATTTTTATCTAATGCTCTCTTTCAAAATTTTCCGTTAAAATTAGATGTGTGGAAAATGTGTAACAAATCTCTCAATTGTCCTCAGGTCTTCTTCCTATTTCCAAAGCTAAGTACCAGGATATAGATAGATAGATTTATTTTGACTGGCAAGATTAGGGCCATTGGGCCCTCTCTTCCATCTAACCAGATTATACAAATAATAAATGATGAACAATACAAATACAACTTAAATCTAACAATATTACAATGTTGATATAATATAAAATACATATGAAATGGATTAGCTTGATAATATACAATACAAATACAACTTAAATCTAACAATTTTACAATATTTATACAATATAAAATACATATAAACTGGATTAGCTTGGTGGTGTAGGCTGTAAATTGTTGCATTGTTAGGGTGAATAACTAAGATACTTAGGAGTAAGTTTAAAATTACAGTAAGGTAAAGGAAATCTTTCTTCTTAAGTATTCAATCCATGGATTGGTCTGCGGCAGTTCTCCAGTCGGCTCTATTTATAGCTTTCCTCTTCATCTGTTCATAGGCTACTGAAAAAAAGTAGACTAATGATGGTGATGAAGATGATGATGAAGATAATTAGTCGTTACTGAAGGAGGTTATTTAGATATCTAAATAGAGAGTAAATGAGAAAGTGAGAATTGGAAAGTTTGAATATATGTAATACGACGTAAGAATATAAGCATAAATGTTGAGTTCAACTTTCATTTACTTAGTGAGTATGTACTGCTGACAACGCTGCTTGAAGCTGGACGGGGTTGCTCCTCTGAAAGAGCGAGGCAGATTGTTCCACAGTCGTGCAGTAGCAACAACGAAGGAGTTGGTATAGCGTACTGTGCGGTGTATGGGTATCAGCAAGAGTGTGTCGTTTTTTGACCGTGTTCCAAGAGTATGCTCGTATGAGAGGCGGTGAAGCTGAGAGTGCAGGTAAGCTGGAGTTGAAGTTGAGAGTATTTGTTGAAGAATACATAAAGAATGGAGGTCGCGGCGTTGATTTAGACGTAACCAGTTAAGTTGCTCATAAGCGGGGGTGACATGGTCATAGTACCGTAAATTAAATATGTAGCGTACACAGGCATTTTGTGCATGTTGGAGTTTGTTTTTAAGAGTAAGAGTGAGATCTTTGTATACCACATCGCAGTAATCAAAATGAGGCAATATTAGGGAGGAAACAAGTCGTTCCTTTAATACACGAGAGAAAATATTCCAGAATCTTCTAAGTGAATTCAATGCGGAAAATACTTTTCTGGAAACATTGCAGACGTGCTGCGTACAGGAAAGATGTTTATCTATAATAACGCCTAGATCTTTAACTGACTCACGGAATTCGATTGGGGAATCGCACAAGCGTAATTTTGGTAATGTGGGTTCATTTTTTAGTTTTAGGAGGATTTTCGGGTGGGAGATTATGATTGCTTGGGTTTTAGCCTCATTGAGTCGTAGTCCATGTAAGCGAGTCCAGTTACAGATTTCAGTTAAGTCTTCATTCAAGGTGCCGATTGCTTCCGATAGTTTTTCTGGTGCTGAATGCAGGTAGATTTGTACATCATCAGCATATAGGTGGTGTTTGCATTTAGTGATTGATGACGGAATGTCGTTTATATATATTGAAAACAGGAGCGGTCCAAGGACTGACCCCTGAGGGACTCCTCTCTCAACTGGACGCCATGAAGACATAATGAGACTCATGAAATTTTGTGGTCAGCCAGCAGTGAAGTTTTTCCAGGGATTGGCACATGAATGATAAATCGTGAGTTACCATGGCTTTAATAATAATAATAATAATAATAATAATTTGAATACCATTGAAATAATAAAATAGCTTAATTATATTTTCTTACAGTCATACAGACAAAATTGTAGGTGCTGACCTGCCTATTTTTATTTATGTTTCAGGTGACTTACCTGGTTCTTTTCCTGAAGAAATCGGTGTTACATTGGAATTTTTGGCATTGTTTCATATTACTGACTTTCTGGGCATTAAGCGTCCTTTTGCATTGTTCGCTACACTTCAGACATCAATATTTCAGTTTGTTTGAAATAAATAGTCTGTATGTGAAGTACTTATTACGTTTTACAAATAAAAATTTGTTTTCTGGGTTTCATGAAAACAGTGACTTACCTGGTTTTTTCCCTGTACCCTTCATTTGTAATCCAAGTAATAATTTGAAAAGTCACAAATGTAATCAGTTTTAAACCTAATCTCTGTTTTTGTTTTGTTTAATATGTTTATGACATGCATATTAACCTGAAATCGAACCCTCTGGTGAAAAGGCTAACAGCTTAACCACTGCACCACCATGCCCTTGTTTCTTAGTTCAACTCGTTCTAGGTCTCAGACCTGGAAATCGAGTTAAGACTACCAATGCAAGAGCTAAAAGTGCTTACCACTGCAACACAAAAAATAAATAAATGGATAGCTGGTAACATTAGACAACCGGAAATGATTATATTTCTGTTAGCAATGCATTTCGTCATCAGCCTACTGTCTGAGCACTGACAGCAACACAGTTTAGTTTAGAACAAGCGAGTGTGTGTGTGTGTGTGTGTGTATTGATTATTAGCCTCAAGTATTTAAAGCTTGTTGTGTGTAGCGATCATTTTGTCTCGGTAACCACTGAGCATTTTTGTGTTTTAGCTATCCTCTTTAACCAATCAAATAAAGATAGTCTACTCTTAATTCTTGATAAATCAGAGTTTGCGTACACCGTTTCTCATTTATTAACCCATACCTGCAACCTATACTCTCTCTATACTGCAGTTTGATCTGAAAACAAGTTTCAATGGTAAAAGACTTGTCAGTCACAATACATGTAGCCTACACTAATTCTTTCTCTACCTAGCTATGTTTCATCACACATGGTAAACATCTCACATGTTCGTACCCGATTATTAGTTTATAAAATCTCAGGTCAATGACCTTGATGTATTGGGTACTTTTGGTAAATGCATTGGCCATGGGAAAGGGTTGACCATTCTAAGTCCTATGACACCTCACATGTTAATATTCAATTATTAGTTTATAAAATCTTAGGTCAATGACCTTGCTGTTTTGAATCTTTTGGGTAAATTCTTTGATCATGGAAAAGGGTTGACCATCCTGAGTCCCATGACACCTCACTTGACCCTCTCTGATTATTAGTTAGCGAGATATTAACAAAAGTGTAGTTAGACCCTTTTAACAAAAATAATAATAGATTTCAAAAACAAAATGTCACCTCAAGTCCAACGACCTCTAATACAAGTCCCATAGCCTTATTGGTTCATGAAATGTTAAAAAGTTAATTACCTATTAGTTTTGGATCTTTTGGTAATTTAAAAATAAATAACTCATTTATAAATCTGTATTCAAAAAGCCCCCCCCCCCCCCTCTTACAAAAACCCCAAGTGCACATGCGTAAAAACAAAACAAAAACATAAATGTTAATTCATAGTAGCGATCGGCTCTTTGCTTGCGTATCATGTGGAACAACGTTTAATTTCATTATAGCATTAGGGGTCATGAGCCAGTCAAAAGGAACCTGTCTAAAGGGATTAGTCAAAAAGGACCCGTCAACAAGGACCCGTCCACAGGGGCTCGTCCACAAGGACCCGTCAACAAGGACCCGTCCACATGGACCCGTCAACAATGACCCGTCCACAGGGACTCATCCACAAGAACCCGTCCACAGGGGCTTGCGTGTGCGTGCGGGGGAACATACGATTACATCAGCAAATCATCTCATCTAGTTTCAAATTTAGCCACTACGGCGCGTGCAACACACAGGAAGTGCGTGGGAACATACGATTACGTCAGCGAAACATGAACTCACTTGTCTGTTGTATGACTATCAGTTTAGTAGTGGCATCAAGCAGCAAAAGACGTTTACTTACACACAATCCATCATTATGGTAAGCATTTTTTTTCTTATCATTATGGAAATCTCCTTATTAGAATAAAATTTTATAGTGGTTCTGGTCACTTATAGCTAAACTGTAATAGATATGATTTTTTTGTTTCTTTATAGGCTACTACAATAAATATTCACAATGCTATGGGGGTAGAACTGTTGATTAGAGAGAAAAAAAAGCTCACTGAATTACCAATGCATACTCTTTTCCGTATCATTAACATTCAAAAAGTGGACACAATGTATGGTGAACTTGTATTATGTGTTAGTGAAAATTATCAGACATTCCTTTTTACACATTTTAATGATATATGTCAGAAAAGTGTGCTCGAGGATCTAAATCGTGGTGGACATTCTCTATATCTAATTTATAAGGGTATAAAAAAACAATAAATGTATTGTACATTCTGACTTTGAAGTTAGGTTAGGTTAGGTTAGGTTAGGTAAGGTGGGATCTGGTTAGGTTAGGTAAGGTTAGGTTAGGTTAGGTTAGGTGAAGTTGGGTTAGGCAGAATGGCAGCGGTATGAATCAAAAGCCAGCTTCTGTCAGTTTTGCCTCACAAGGTTGAGTGTACCCCATTCCAACCCTCAGCCTAGAATTAAATGTCTTGACAGAGCCAGGACTCGAACCCGAGCCTCCACAGTAACAGCCAAAAATGCTAGCCACTACACCATAAAGTGGGGGAATATAAGGCTGGTCTTGATTGTACATAATCAATCAATAATTACCTAATAATAATAATAATAAATAATAATAGTAAATATTCCATTTAGCAACTACATAGCCGACCTCTCCCTGGGTTCTTTTACATGCCTACATCGTATGACATGCGTGTCTTATTTTTTGCCAACTTTCAAAAATCACTTACCACGACCAAGAGCGAATCTGCAAGCTTGGGGTTAGTAGTCAGACACAATAACCATTCACCCACCGTGGCAAGCTATCAATCAATAATAATCTAATAAAATTAATAATAATAATAATAATAATAATAATAATAATAATAATAATAATAATAATAATAATAATAATATATTCTATTTAGCAACTACACGGTCGAACTCCCCCTGTGACGTCATTCACGGTCTCAGGGCTTGGCAGCCATCTTGCGCGTTAGCCCTTGCGTCAGCTCTGAATGACCTCTCCATAAGAATAACATAGGACTGATTGCGCGCGGCGGCCATCTTGCGCATTAGCCCCTGCCCTAGAACCGGCCTTTATATCCTACTAACATTATGCTTAAGCCAACTCTCTTCGAAGTTATGTACAAATTTCAACCCGTAAACGACATTTAAACCAATAGGATAAAAGCTGTTTCAATCATAGTCAATTAAATACCAAATCGTATTTCACCTTAGTCAATAGGTTATATATAATTAATATAATATTAATTAATTAATTGATCAGTACTAGTTTCGTCCACATTGTGGTCTTCTTCAGCTTTGTGTGGATCTTAACCATGTAAACAAAATGCGAGCATGTAATAATAGAATTCAATCGAATTGTTCTAAAATAAATAGGAAAATAATATTAATTAACAGTAAACAATCATTTAGATAAATATGGAGTAATACTATCTCTAAGTTGTAATATTGTCGAATGTAAAAGAATGTCAAACTTAAAAAAAGAAAACATTAAATCTGATCTCATAAACGTTTACGTGTACTATTAATTATGTTACAATTCTAATAATAACCTGAGAAAATATCTTTAAAGTCATAATATAATCAGATCTGTTGCACATAATGAAGTTTTTAACCTTGTTTGTAGTAATAATAATAATAATAATAATAATAATAATAATAATAATAATAATAATAGTAACCTACAAGAGGTGCCCCTGTTAAGCCGAGCAACTCAGTGGAAGGTTGGGTAACCAATCCCAGCGGAAAACTGGGTCGGCGAGCCGATCATTGCTGGGGGCTCCAAGGTTCACAACCTTGGTAGTACCCTGGTCGGTGTGAAACATCACTGACCCCAAACTACAGTTTTTCAACTGTTCAAAGCATGGAGGAATGTTCAGCAAAAGCTACTACCCCAGGTGGTAACCAATCCACCTTCGCCTTGAGCGAAGCATGCAGGCCTTCGGAATCTGGGGAGCTGCGCCGACATGCATGGAGGTATCGGAGATTCCAGGAAAGATCCAACACAAACGCCGGAATTTCTTTGCTACTTTTAACACGAAATCCCTTCGGAAGGTTGGTAAATTGAAACAACTAACTGATTCCTTATCCCAACATCAAATCCTGATTGCAGCAATTCAAGAAACGAGATTCACAGATAAACAAGCCTTTGAGTCAGAAGGCTACAGAATTTTTAAAGGTAAAACTGGTAAACGTGTAATAAAAACAGTTCCCAACCTTGGCACAGGATTCATCGTCAGTAGGAAGATTTTGGATTCAATCATTGGCCTCAACTCGCCTAGCAGTCGAGTTTCAACTTTCTCCTTCCGGAGCACAAACAAAGTTTATACTGTTGTGAATGTCCATGCGCCAATCAATCAAGCGAATAAGAGAGACCCAGAAGGAACGGATAGATTCTGGGAAGACCTTGAAGATATTCTCTGTAAGATTCCAGACAAACACACGATTATGCTTCTTGGAAATTTCAATGCACAGCTGGGTAAAGAAAGAAAGTTCCAAAACATTATCGGAAACTATCCAGCTCACCAGAGAACAAATCGCAATGGTGAGAGGCTCGTAGAACTATGTAAGGCTTTCAATCTTGTTATAAAATCCACAGCGTTCAAACACCTTCCCAGAAAACAGAAGACTTGGACATCTCCGAATCCAAATCTCGGTGAATTTCAAATTGATCGCGTCGCAATTGCACGTAAAGCTCAGAGAGAAATACATATTGTGAAGGTTCTAAGAAATGCCAATCTAGATTCGGATCACTATCTATCCAAAATCAAAGTTAAACTGATTCCGAGAAACCCCAGAAAGGCCGTCATAAAAAAGATCAATCGATTTGATACTGAAAAACTACGATTGTGCCCCGAATTTACTCAAAAACTTGAATCTTGGAATCCCGAAAACTGGGATGAACTACAACAGGCCTTGGTCACAACAGCACAGGAGACAGTTCCACTGACGAAGTCAAAGAAACATGCGTGGTGGAATAATGCATGTGATTCAGTGGTAAAGCAAAGACAACTTGCCTGGCAGAAATGGAACTCGGAAAAGAACCCAGATAATTGGGAAAACTTCGTGAACGAGAGACAACGCGCTGCAAAAATCATCCGCAATGTAAAACGTGCCTACATCAAGAGCCAACTAACTCAAATTAAGCTAGACTTTCAGAGGAACAACACAAGGGACTTCTACAGAACCTTCAAACGCAATCTAAGCAAATACAATCCTCCGAGTCTACAGTTCAAAGACTCAAATGGGAGACTAGCTTACAGTGAGAGAGAAAATTGCCAGATTCTAGCGAAATACTTTGAATCCCTCCTTAATTGTGAGACTCCCAACTCCACTTTCTCATTTGAAGACAACATACAAGTCCACCCAGATTCATCCCCTCCAACGAAAGAAGAAATCAAACAGATTATCCAGTCACTTAAGAACAACAAGGCACCAGGTGAGGACTCGATAATCGCCGAATTGTGGAAGTATGCTGGTGAAAAGATGATTGATAAATTGACTGACATTATCAAGGAGATTTGGGAAACTGAGAAACTTCCACGTGACTGGACTTCTGCCTTGATTCATCCCCTGCATAAGAAAGGTGACAAAAAGGACGTTAACAACTACCGCGGCATTTCCCTCCTACTGATAACTTACAAAATTATTTCAAAAGCTCTGCAGATTAGGGCAGAACAACAACTTGATCCACAATTAGGAGAGTACCAAGGAGGGTTCAGGAAAGAGCGCTCATGTGCCGAACAAACTATGAACTGAAATCCATCCTTTTCTATCTGAAGCAAAGGAACAAGAAATTTGTGGTAACCTTCGTCGACTTCAAGAAGACCTATGATTCGATTGATAGAATAGCTCTTATTCAAACTCTAAAGGAATTTGTATTGGATAATAAAACCAGGGCAATCATTCAACAGACCTTAGCTAACACAACCTCCAGAGTCAAGTTCAGAGGAGAAATTTCAGACTCTTTCGAAATTAAGACAGGAGTTAGGCAGGGAGATGGGCTTTCACCCCTGCTCTTCAACTGTGCACTTGAAAAAGTCATCCGCGAGTGGCGCAAAGAAATGAACGATGGGGTCCAAAATGGAGTACGACTGGTTTACAAGAACATGAACCTTTCTATTGATTGCCTAGCTTTTGCAGATGATCTTGCAATTTTCTCCGACTCTTTAGACATGGCCACAAAACAAATTAACCAGCTGCAGGTACAGGCAACAAAAGTTGGTCTTCAGATCTCTTTGGAGAAAACACACTTCATAACTAACATCAAGCCAGCACCAAGGGAGCTAAAAGTAAACCAGGGGAAAATCAAACGGACAGATAAGTTTAAATATCTTGGCGAGTGGGTAGAACCCAACGTATGTGAGAAAGAAACCTTCACTTCGCGCATGAACAAAATGGAAATGGCCTACCAACTCACCAAGGACGTTTACAACAAAAAGTCAATATCCCTGAACGCAAAACTTAGGCATTATTGCACTGTCATACGACCAGAGGCTCTGTACGCAGCGGAATGCCTCACCATGAACAAGAAAGGCCTGGTAGAAAAATTGGAGATCAAGGAAAGAAAGATCTTGAGTAAAATTCTTGGCCCGATTAAAGACAACGGTGAATATAGACGACGGCATAACTATGAGCTGTATTTTCATGTCCAGAAGATCCCTGATGTAATGAGGAAAAGGAGGATTGCATTTTATGGCCACTTGCTTAGAATGAAACCCACACGATTGACGAACCGGATCTTTAACTATTTTAAAAATAAGAAGACCAAGCCAGCCTGGTTCGAAGAGGTGGAAAGTGACCTGCAAGAGATGGAAATTACCTGTGGGGATATTCAAGAACGCAATCCCCTCAGGAAGAAACTACACGACCACCAGGGTTTTCAAGAAAAACCGAAGTTGAAGACGGGAAAGATGTGGACGGAAGGAAGAAAAGAGCAACACCGGCAACGTATGAAAGAACACTGGGCAAAGATCAAAGCCCAGAGAAACCAGTTGAAATAACGTGGTCCTTAGTTGGCCGATACGATTAAAGAAGAAGAGGAAGAAGAATAAAAAAATAATAATAATAATAATGGAAATTTCAGATAAGTCTATGAGCAAACTTCGAAACATTCAAGCGTAATACATGTATTAGTATCAAGATCCGTTAAAAATAATCTAAACAAGTGGTTCCGGGTAGAACTATACAACCTATTTTCATATATCCTACCTATGTTAATTGCCTCTATCAGCATACAAAATTTCAGATTGATTAATGTAATAGAATCGTAGATATTGAGAACTGTCTAAATATTTCGGATGGTCGCCATGTTGGATTTTAGATATGGAAGGCTTACAGTTATGTACTATTTCATGAAGATTATTGTGTAGGTGTAGTATTTAAACTTCAATCGCATGATTAGGATATAAAACATAAAAGCGAGATTTTAAAATTTCGTACAGCTGCCATCTTGTGATTATGAAAACAGTTGAAATAATTTAGATGCCAGTGGATTAAAATTTGTATAAGCATTTACCGTACCAAGTTTCACTGCGCTCGGCTGGTTAAATCGCGAGAAACGTCCATGTGAATATCTATATTTCGTGCCGCCGCCATGTTGGATGTGTGCTCACCAGATTATTGAAAGTCCCATAGGTGAACTTATGTTTCTAGACTCTATCAACATACAAAATTTCAGATTGATTGCTTTCATAGATTAATAGATATTGAGAACCGTCTAAAAATTTCGAATGGTCGCCATGTTGGATTTTATATATGTAGGCCATAGAGTTATGTAGCCTACTATTAGATGGCGATTATTGCGTAGGTTCATTATTCAAACGTTCACTTCGATCGCATGATTAATACACAAGAAATGAAAACTTAATTTTAAAATTTCACACAGCCTCCATCTTGAGTTTAAGTAAACAATAGAACCAAATTAGATGCCGGTGGATTACAATGTGTATAAACATTTACTGTGCCATATTTCACTGCGCTCAGATGGTTAAATCGCGAGAAAAGTCTATTCGAATGTTTCAATTTCGCTTGGCCACCATGTTCGTTTTGAACCTTACAGGTTTTTAAAAGTTACGTAGGTGAACTTGTATTAGTGCCCTTTATCCCCGTACGGATTTTCTGGGTTATATCAGTAATAGTTTCGGAGATATAGAATGCCGGTGAAATGTTTCGCGCAGCCGCCATCCTGAGGTTATGTAAACAATTGAACTAAATTAGATGCCAGTGCATTACAATGTGTATAATCATTTGCTGTATCTAGTTTAATTGCGTTTCAATGGTTAAATCGCGAGAAATGTCTATTTAAATGTTTCAACTTTGCTTGGCCGCCATGTTCGTTTTGTAGTTAACAGGTTTTTGAAGGTCTCATAGATTGACTTTTAGTAGTGCCCTTGACCACCGTACAAAATGTCAGGGTGATATCAGTAATAGTTTCGGAGATATAGAATGCCAGTGAAATATCACACACAGCCGCCATGTTGGATTGGTGAGACGTAATAAAATTTGAAGGGCACGGTTGGGGTCGGCCAAAATGCTGCTATGACCTCACCGAGTTTCATTGAAATCGCTCCAGCCGTTTAGAAATTATTAGGGGGGACACACACGCAGACACGGACAAAAGGTGATCTCATAAGCGTATTTTTCGTAAATGAAACAAGATGTTCAGGAAAGAACATATAGCCTACTTTCTCCTAAATGTATGGGTATAGTTATAACTCTTTGTCCTTATCACCTCCTAATTTCTTCCAATTCGAAGTGCATATTGGCGCACTGGATTTGAGCTGTGGTGTTCAAACCATAGTTTATAATTTACCCCAGCATTTTGCAATTTCATCTGCAAACACTCCAAACAACGTAGGTATTCAGTATATTAACACGGACTACTCACAATAATTGAAACTTCGTTGCTCTAAACGTATCACTGGGAGAAACATATTTAATATACCTATTACACAGCTAATTTGTAATCGCGCCTATTCATGGGGATGTGTGCGCTCTATCGGCAACAAAAAGAAACTTTTCAATTATACTGTAGGCATGGGTTCACTAACTGGCCGGTATAGAGCGCAGCTCGCATCTAGAAGGCTGTGGTTAGCTCCTGCATAGTTCAACTGATTGCTAGCAGATGTCACTCCGGTGGAGAATGTTGTTTTAATTAAATATATATTTTCCATTGCAAAATGTACCATACAAATTCAAGCAAAAAAATGCAGCCGGGTGAAAGACCAAAGCCCTAACCACACAGCCAATCGTGCACTCACTACGCAGGCGTTTATCAATCAATTTACATACAACGTTTTAGTAAATAATGACTTGGACTAAACGATTTCTTCACTGGAGTATATTTCAAACAGAGTTCATTTCATATAAAGTTCATATAATTTCTATCAGTACGCTATATTGCACGCAACATACTCAAATTAGTAAAATATAGGTCAGAACGAGAGATCAGCTGCCATCTTGTCAAATAACCGAGACGACTCAGCTTTTTAAAGTCACTTCTACACTATAATATTACAATATAAACTTTTAATTTCGAACGGGCCACGCCCTTTGAACAGTTTAAACGATTATTGGTTCGATAATCGGAACTGGTGGGTCCCATGTTATGGATTATAAAGTTTGCATAATTCACACGGCCGTCATCCTGGAGTGGTACGATTGATGACGTAGTTTGGGCACAAGACACGTATCACATGAAAGTATGAAAATGAAAATCCACAGCCTGCTTCCAGTCTCCGACCAGGTCAGAAATGGAATGAATGAAGCACCCATCTAGCGGCGAAGATATGAACTATGCCGGCTGCCGAGGCCTGACGCACTCCCCTGGGGCAATGATTAAATGAATGACAGATGAAATAAAATGATAGTGGAGAGTGTTTCTGGCATGAAATTTTGACAGGGAAAACCGGAGTACCCGGAGAAAACCCTCTGTCTCCGTTTTGTCCAGCACAGATCTCACATGGAGTGACCGGGATTTGAACCACGGACCCAGCGGTGAGAGGCCGGCGTGCTGCCGCCTAAGCCACGGAGGCTTCCATGAAAGTATGTTTTTACCAAATTTGGTAAAGATCCGATGATTATTTTGGTCGTAATACATTATTAAGTTTTGACCATTTGAGTAGCCGCCATTAAGTTTTGGTAAAGATGGCGGCAATATAATGCATGACACTGAGGTGTCCTTCGCCAGTGCTACCTCTGTACCAAATTTCTTTCAATTTGGTGTCACCGTGTTTGAATTGATAGGGGGGGGGGGCAGACATTCAGAGTACACACACTCTCTCTCCCACACACACACACACAGACAGACACTCAATTTTTGGCCCGGTGTTGATCTCATGTCTACTTTCATTTTTTGCAAAAATCGAAATTAGGCTAAATAGGCTAAAAATATATGTCTTGAATGCGTGGAGATTCCTTAAGATGAATAAACTACTACTGTACATGTCCAGGTGCAAATCTGTCTGTAGATTGATATAAGTTAGTAATCAAGGTATTTCATGGGAGAACCTCATACCTTGACTAAGGTGGAATAAAGTACTGTACTTCATTACCATTTGGTATTTACTTTAAATTAATTGTCAATAAGAAAGCTTTCAGATATGTTTAAGTTCCTATCTCTACGTAATCATATTCATTTATATTTAGATCTCGGAAAAATATGACGAGGTGAAATTATGTTACAAACATTAAAAATTATTATATTCAACCCTCAAAAGTCACATGTAAACGTTAACCCCTTATAAAAACCAAACCCAATGGCACCACAGCCCGTAAAGGACCCTGACGTACCAACCATTCGGCCTACATATTGCGGGGTCATGCGTGGTTAGCGCGTTGGGTACCTTTAGCCGTTATTCTTGGTTTCCGCGTCCGGAGCCTTCGGGTGAGTGGCAGGAACGCTACCCCCAGAACAACGGAGCCGGCAATAATTGAAGTTGGGATAGTGAAATTTCCGCTCGTCTATTTCCCGAACGGTTGGGGTTTGAATTCTGGTGACAGAGGTATGCGATTTTCACCTACAAAAGTACATAGACCCTAGTGTCAGGAAGGGTATCCGACCTTAAGTCCTCAGCCAAAACCAAAATGAACCAGGTTTTCTTCAGCAAATCCTATTAACTGGTTTAAGCAAAAAAAGTTTATTGATCGAGTTAACGTGCATGTACAAGGGGACAGATTATCTTCAAATTCGGGAGACAAGCCCCATAGTTGGACGTTCTTATATGAATTTCCGTTTTCCAATTTTCAACTTCAGGCTAATGCCTGGACGGTATTTTCTAATAGCCTTCGGCCACTTTCTTCCAACGCCTTGGCCAGTTTGTTATTGTCTTACCTTAAATCCTCTGATAAGATGTCGTCAGGCCGTAAACATACCTTCGCCACAGAGACTTACTTCACCTCATCTGCAACCACGGTCACGATCGGACCTTGCGGATTTTAATCTTGTACGGTTGATTTCCCTGGTTCGAAGATTGGTTGTTTGAGACGTCTACATCAGCAATTCATCCACAGGTGTCAAATAAAAAGACCTGCATCATACCTCCTCGGAAGCCACGTCCCATTATTATTATTATTATTATTATTATTATTATTATTATTATTATTATTATTATTGCTGTTATTATTATTATTATTATTATTATATCCAACGCTGTAGATATGGGAATAAATAAATGAATTAATTAATTTGTGTGACAACCTGTGTTCTTGTGGTGTCTGTAGTAGTGTGCGTATTTGTAATTCAGGTAAGAATTTGGAAGGAGGCGAGCGTGGCCTCAAGTTATGATCCATCCTGGCGTTTACCTGTAGTAGAAGTGGGAAATCACGGAAAACCGGAGGTCCCGGGTTCGATCCCAGGCTCCATTAGGAATTTTAGAAACTGAAGTGAGGGCTTGAACGGGGTGCACTCAACCTCGTGAGGAGGATTGAGTAGCTATCTGACAGTGAGGTGGTAACCCGGTCAGAAAAAAACAAGATTAACGTCCGAGGGGACGCAACACGCTGACCATGGGTCACTTCGAAATGTATAGGCCAAGTGGTTGGGTAGCGGTCGCTTGGTAGGTCAAGGCCCTTCATGGGCTATGGTACCACGGGGTAAAGTTCTATTAATACATGTATAACGGGGTATAATAAAATATTTGTTATCCACCTCATATGAAATAGGCCTGTTTGCCATCTCTTGATGAATACAGTACATTTGTATTTGTCAGTTGGCACAGGCTAGAGTAAAAGGTGGCTTTTCACCGATGTCTCAGTCTCACTCATGGCTGTGATTATATGGAAGCTACTGAGGTATGGGTGGTGCTTAGTAATGGCATTCAGGGCACAGTCAGTGCCTGTGAATGCTGTGAAAGGTTCAACTCATAGGGTTAGGACTACTGTTCTGACTCAGTGAGGGAAGCAATGTCAAACTACCTCACTCCTCCTCTTGCCTAGAACGCCTCAAAATAGCACTGCCTTGGGATTTTGTGGGTATCTACTCACATAACGTAACGGCGGTGCTTTTTGAGGATCCAACCAGCCTTCGGGCTGACTACCTAACAGACAGACAGACTGACAGACTCATATGAAATAATGTGTCAGGTGATATGAGACCTGAGTATTTTTCATTTACTTGAAACAAGATACAAATTGAAGCTAGCTAAGCAGTCGAATTGACCGAAAGTAGAAAGCAACTTTAAAATATTTAGAATCTCATACAACAGTATGTTGTTGACTAATATCTTTGTTGACATTTGTTAATACTTTCACAGGTATACAGATCACAGCAATAAAATATATCTCGGGTTTTGTCTGATTTCATCACAAATGGCATCTTAATTAATTATAAGGTCAATTTAGCCTACTTGTTATCTCGTTAATAAAGGATTTTAACTAAACATTAACAAAATTGCCCTTGGTGCTTATGACGTGAGTAGCAATCGTATCACTTTAGTCACATGTTAATTTCCAAATCAAAATAATAGCTACCGATACTTCAGAAAGAGTAAAATTGGAGACCGTAAAGTTTGGTTTAAAACAAGATGTTCAGTAAAGAACATATAGCCTACTTTCTCCTAAAAGCATGGGTATTGTTATAACTCTTTGTCCTTTTCAAGGAGTATAATTGAATGTTGGTTGTAGTAGCTTGTTGAAATACAACGTGCTATAGGGATATTAAACATGAATATGAGGTGCCCTTTGCTAGTGCTACCTCTGTAAAAAATTTCATTCAATTCGGTTTCACCGTGTTTGAATTGAAAGTGGGGAATGGATTTGCACACATACGTGGCCGCTATTTGCAAACTATTGGGCTGATGACCTTGTAGTCAGTCATAAGATGCTTTCCACAAAAAGGCATGTTGTTGCAAAATCTCGTAGAGATCAAATTATTAGGATGGTCGTAATTTGATTTAAGCTTTTAACATTTGGGTGGCCGTCATTCCGTTTACGTCAAGATGGCGGCGATATAAAACATGACACTGAGGTGCCCTTTGCTAGTGCTACCTCTGTACCAAATTTCGTTCAATTCGGTTTCACCGTGTTTGAATTGATAGGGGGAATCGATTTGTACACATACTTGGCCACCATCTGCAAACTATTGGGCTAATGATCTTGCAGTTTCGTCAGAATATGGTTACCACATAAAGATATGTTGTTGCAAAATTTGGTAGAGACTAGATTATTAGGTTGGTCGTAATTACAGTTTAGCTTTTAACATTTGGGTGGCCGCGATTACGTTTCCGTCAAGATGGCGGTGATATAAAACATGACACTGAGATGCCCTTTGCTAGTGCTACCTCTGTACCAAATTTCGTTTCATTCGGTTTCACCGTGTTCGAATTAATATGGGGAATCGATTTTCACACAAAGATGGCGGCCATCCGAAAAATATTAGGCTAATTACCTATTAGTTTGGTCAAAGGATGCTCCCTCCATAATGGTATGTTGATGCAAAATTTGGTAGAGATCGGATGATTAGGTTAATCGTAATTTGATTTAAGCTTTGAACATTTGTGTGGCCGCCATTACCTTTCCGTCAAGATGGCGGTGATATAAAACATGACACTGAGATGCCCTTTGCTAGTGCTACCTCTGTACCAAATTTCGTTCAATTCGGTTTCACCGTGTTTGAATTGATAGGGGGAATCGATTTGTACTCATACTTGGCCACCATCTGCAAACTATTGGGCTGATGATCTTACAGTTTCGTCAGAATATGGTTCCCACATAAAGATGTGTTGTTGCAAAATTTGGTAGAGACTAGATTATTAGTTTGGTCGTAATTACAGTTTAGCTTTTAACATTTGGGTGGCCGCGATTACGTTTCCGTCAAGATGGCGGTGATATAAAACATGACACTGAGGTGCCCTTTGCTAGTGCTACCTCTGTACCAAATTTCGTTCCATTCAGTTTCACCATGTTCGAATTAATAGGGGGAATCGATTTTGACACAAAGATGGCCGCCATCCGCAAACTATTAGGGTAATGACCTACTAGATTGGTCAAAGGATGCTCCCTCCATAAAGGTATGTTGATGCAAAAATTGGTAGAGATCGGATGATTAGGTTAATCGTAATTTGATTTAAGCTTTGAACATTTGTGTGGCCGCCATTACCTTTCCGTCAAGATGGCGGTGATATAAAACATGACACTGAGGTGCCCTTTGCTAGTGCTACCTCTGTACCAAATTTCGTTCAATTCGGTTTCACCGTGTTCGAATTAATAGGGGGAATCGATTTTGACACAAAGATGGCCACCATCCGCAAACTATTAGGGTAATGACCTATTAGATTGGTCAAAGGATGCTCCCTCCATAAAGGTATGTCGTTGCAAAATTTGGTAGAGATTGGATTTATGTTAGTCGTAATTTGATTTAAGCCTTGAACATTTGTGTGGCCGCGATTACGTTTCCGTCAAGATGGCGGTGATATAAAACATGACACTGAGATGCCCTTTGCTAGTGCTACCTCTGTACCAAATTTCGTTTCATTCGGTTTCACCGTGTTCGAATTAATAGGGGGAATCGATTTTCACACAAAGATGGCGGCCATCCGAAAAATATTAGGCTAATGACCTATTAGTTTGGTCAAAGGATGCTCCCTCCATAATGGTATGTTGATGCAAAATTTGGTAGAGATCGGATGATTAGGTTAATCGTAATTTGATTTAAGCTTTGAACATTTGTGTGGCCGCCATTACCTTTCCGTCAAGATGGCGGTGATATAAAACATGACACTGAGATGCCCTTTGCTAGTGCTACCTCTGTACCAAATTTCGTTCAATTCGGTTTCACCGTGTTTGAATTGATAGGGGGAATCGATTTGTACTCATACTTGGCCACCATCTGCAAACTATTGGGCTGATGATCTTACAGTTTCGTCAGAATATGGTTCCCACATAAAGATGTGTTGTTGCAAAATTTGGTAGAGACTAGATTATTAGTTTGGTCGTAATTACAGTTTAGCTTTTAACATTTGGGTGGCCGCGATTACGTTTCCGTCAAGATGGCGGTGATATAAAACATGACACTGAGGTGCCCTTTGCTAGTGCTACCTCTGTACCAAATTCCGTTCCATTCAGTTTCACCATGTTCAAATTAATAGGGGGAATCGATTTTGACACAAAGATGGCCGCCATCCGCAAACTATTAGGGTAATGACCTATTAGATTGGTCAAAGGATGCTCCCTCCATAAAGGTATGTTGATGCAAAAATTGGTAGAGATCGGATGATTAGGTTAATCGTAATTTGATTTAAGCTTTGAACATTTGTGTGGCCGCCATTACCTTTCCGTCAAGATGGCGGTGATATAAAACATGACACTGAGGTGCCTTTTGCTAGTGCTACCTCTGTACCAAATTTCGTTCCATTCGGTTTCACCGTGTTCGAATTAATAGGGGGAATCGATTTTGACACAAAGATGGCCACCATCCGCAAACTATTAGGGTAATGACCTATTAGATTGGTCAAAGGATGCTCCCTCCATAAAGGTATGTTGATGCAAAAATTGGTAGAGATCGGATGATTAGGTTAATCGTAATTTGATTTAAGCTTTGAACATTTGTGTGGCCGCCATTACCTTTCCGTCAAGATGGCGGTGATATAAAACATGACACTGAGGTGCCCTCTGCTAGTGCTACCTCTGTACCAAATTTTGTTCCATTCGGTTTCACCGTGTTCGAATTAATAGAGGGAATCGATTTTGACACAAAGATGGCCACCATCCGCAAACTATTAGGGTAATGACCTATTAGATTGGTCAAAGGATGCTCCCTCCATAAAGGTATGTCGTTGCAAAATTTGGTAGAGATTGGATTTATGTTAGTCGTAATTTGATTTAAGCTTTGAACATTTGTGTGGCCGCCATTACGTTTCTGTCAAGATGGCGGCGATATAAAACATGACACTGAGGTGCCCTTTGCTAGTGCTACCTCTGTACCAAATTTCGTTCCATTCGGTTTCACCGTGTTTGAATTAATAGGGGGAATGTATTTTGACACAAAGATGGCCGCCATCCGCAAACTATTAGGCTAATGACCTATTAATTTGGTCAAAGGATGCTTCCTCCATAAAGGTATGTTGTTGCAAAATTTGGTAGAGATCGGATGATTAGGTTAGTCGTAATTTGATTTAAGCTTTGAACATTTGTGTGGCCGCCATTACGTTTCCGTCAAGATGGTGGCGATATAAAACATGACACTGAGGTGCCCTTTGCTAGTACTACCTCTGTACCAAATTTCGTTCCATTCGGTTGCACCGTGTTCGAATTAATAGGGGGAATCGATTTTGACACAAAGATGGCCGCCATCTGCAAACTATTAGGCTGATGACCTATTGGTTTGGTCAACGAATGCTCCCCCCATAAAGGTATGTTGTTGCAAAATTTGGTAGAGATCGGATGATTAGGTTAGTCGTAATTTGATTTAAGCTTTGAACATTTGTGTGGCCGCCATTACGTTTCCGTCAAGATGGCGGCGATATAAAACATGACACTGAGGTGTCCTTTGCTAGTGCTACCTTTGTACCAAATTTCGTTCAATTCGCGTTCACCGTGTTTGAATTGATAGGGGGGACAAACATTCAGAGTACACACACTCACACACACACAGACTCACACACACATACAAACACACACACAGACAGGCACACTTTTTTTCGCCCTGTGTTGATCTCATAAGTCTACTTTCATTTTTTGCAAAAATCGAAAGTAGGCTAAAAATTGTAGGAAAAATTGACAACCATATCTAAAAGCAAGTACGATAGCGACGACGATAAACAACCAGCTATCTCAAAATGTATCCAAAATAGCTAATGTAATCATGTCATTAAGCCCAAGTTATACTACAAATATCCAAATATTTGCATTTCCAAGAAAAACATAGTCAACACGTCATTTTGTAGAGACTTTTGATCTACATTAGACATACCGCTAAATAATGTGCCACAACTTTGGCTAAAAAAGCATAGAACTACTCGGGCTTATTCGTAACAAGAGAAGTGTTTAACGAGTAATAACAATAAATTGGATTGTCCTTGGTGCTTAAAAAGAACAGTTTAATGCCTCGCAAGCTGAGGGGCCTCTCTCTCTGTTCTTGACTGTTAGTGGAAAACAGCGTATGGCTTTAGTGCCACTTCATTGATTTTATTATTGTTTATTACACGTTTCTCCTGCAAGGAATCCATTGCCGACAACAGCAAAAATTAGTTATTGTTGTTTTAAGGGGCGGAACTACGAGATTATCTGCCCCTAGCAAATATTCAATCCCTGTCTGTTTATACATATGATACATTAGATGTATTTAGTTTTCAACAATAAAATTTATAATTTTTGTTAGTACATACTTATCAATCGCCTGTTTACTTCAAACTTTCATTACCGTATGACATTTTCAGTTTCATTCTACTCGCAATGGAAAGGAGCTGGCCGTTGTTAGTTTTAAGGCATTATTAAGAATCAACTTGGTCTTCCCAGATTCTGGAGAAAATTTTCCAAGACCTGCAAAGCCATCATTGTCTATTAAGTTTCACTCAGTTGATTGAGACACATTGCTCCTTTCTCCAAGTTTACGAGGTCTAATCGTGACAGTCAATTGGCATTTTGTGTGGCTAAACTAAAAACACTTGTGTCTACCCACACACTGAGTACGTTAAAGAACCCCTACAAGGCAATTTTTCGACACTTCTTTCTTTCTAAAACCACAATTAATAAGACAGCCGTAAAACGCATAGCATTATTATTATTATTAATATTATTATTATTATTATTAGTCTAGTCTAGTAGTATTAGTAGTATTTATTAATTATTAGGTATTTCATATTAATTATATTAATAACTTAATTAATTGACTGAGAGACATGTCTCCTGTCGCCAATAATAATAATAATAATAATAATAATAATATAATAAACAGATGGTGCCGTCACATAATTCATCCCTAAACTGTATATTTATTTACGAGTGCCTCCACTTACTACCACAAACAAATATGACAACATATTTTATAATACGAGGGCGTCATAAAGTATTTTTCATACGCATGCGATACTCACCGTGTAACGAATCGTGCCCGGGAAAAAGTTGATTCTGTGATTACCTAAACTTACGAACACTCGAGTGAGCTCGCGGAACGCGGGTTGAAGAGTCGCACGTTACGGCACCGAATACGCGCACCAAGGGACACGGAAGGACTGAGGGACCCGCGCCTTCCTCGCCCCCAAGCAACAGACTGCTGAGGAGTGTGCGCAGCGCACCACTCAGAGTAAACACACACATCTCGCGCGCTCCTCCTGTCAATGGATATCCCAGGAAACGAATTTCATTTCTAAACATCGTTAATATCAGACGCGTATATTGTGTTCTATTCAACCACTGCCTCACGACACCTTTTCAGTGGAATTACCGCTTTTATGAGCAAATAGATGGATTAGCTATGGGCAGTTCTTTTAGGTCCAGTGACTGGCTGCATGGTGCAGCGGTAACGTTCTCGCCTCCTTTCCCAAGGTTGCAGGATCGAATTCTGGCGCAGTCAGTTGGCATCTGAGGTTGTGCAAATGTGAGGGAGCCCTGTCAGTAGATTTACTGGCACGTTAAAAATCCCCTTCGAGGCAAAATTCCGGGACACCGGTGTCTCTAAAAATCGCAGTTAAAAGGTAGTAAAATGGCCTGACTTTGTCCCAAAAATTTAGTCTCGCAAGTTTCTTTCCAGTGCCTCACTGTTACAAAATATTTGATTTTTTTTCATGCTTACCCGTTAGTTTCTTGAGATGCTGAAGTTCCGAAAAATGCATCATTTTAAACTTTTTTTATCAAAGTCGTTGGAGCAAAGTCATCCAGGAATCGGGTGACTTTACCCCACTTACTTCTCCTAGAGTTTCGAAACAGAAACAGGGCTTTGGAGAAAATTAACGCCATGATATTATTGTCAACAGTATATATTGTAATTCTAGCGGTGAACACTTCGAAACTATCAATAAAAAACTTATTTTAGTGTCAACATTTTGAAACAAAATCACAGAAAATTGGTCCAACTAGGAAGGACGTGGCAATATACAAAAAAAACTTTCGAAATAATTGAAAGAAAACATTGTGAAACTGTAAAGATCCATAATGGAATATGACAAACTTAATAGCAATAAAAATAAGAAACAAAAGTTTAGTGCTTTTCAGTCGGTCAACACTAAGGCAACACTGAAAAATGGCTTCAAACCCCACAAAAATTAAAAAATTATCAATTGAAATATAGAATTAAAGTCTATCTGAAATCTACGCACATCGACAGATATTTACATAAGGACTCAAACTACCATCCCAGCCACAATAGAGTTGTCATCAAAATGCCTATCATCGCAAGAAAATAACAGGAGGAAAAATAACATGTTACATCCACATTATTCGCAAATGGCTACTACAACTCTGATATTAATCAAGTGACACGTCAAACAAAGAACAACTTCCCTGGGGAAGAAACAAAAACACAAGCAAGTGGCAAAGCCAATCTACCTTACATCAAAAGGCGTTATAGAAGAATATGAAGAATTCTGAAACGCCACTCCACAGAAACCATTTACAGCCCAACACAAAAGTCAGTTACAAAGATACCATTGACCCACTGGTCTCTGCAGGTGTACTCAAAATTCCATGTTTATGTGCCACGACTAAGCAAAGTGTAAAAAGCAAGAATTAAAACATCCTAGACACTGCAGACCCCAACAAATAGATACATCTGATGAAGTGGAACATGAGAAAGAGATCACTTATTCCGATTTGAAGACACAGACATAACTGTTATTATTATTATTATTATTATTATTATTATTATTATTATTATTATTATTATTATTATTATTATGTACGTTGATTTTCATATCACCTGAAATATATATATAAGGCATTATCATGGGGCACCAAAATTAAACATTACAATACAGTGGTGAGACCTGAGGCTCTCTTTGGAGCAGAAACACTAAAACTAATGCGGAGAGGTGAGATAAACAAAATTATGATCATAGAAAGAAGACTGGTTAGAATCATAGCCTACTTGGCCCAAGTACTACTGTTGAAATTACACGCACATTTTCAGTAATAAATCAAAACATATTTAGTTACGACTAACAGTACAGCATTAAAGCAAATCTTATCTTGTCTATAAAAGATGTCAATCCATGGAAACCAAGTAGACTGCGCACTTCTGGCTGGATGCCATGGGAATCCACGGGCGAGTACCATTTGACATGGTGTCAAGCTTGTAATGACAGCTGGCGCATCATCAGGTGTTTAATCTCTCGCTCAGTTTTTTAGTAGCTGTAGGAATTTAAATGTGAGTTGTAAGGTTTGTTATCATAATGGATAAGTAAACTACCGCGCAAAGAATATTTTTGGTCGAGTGTTATTTGCACAAGATGAAGAATCTAGTTAAAAGGTACCTTCGAAAATTTAGTAGGCATTTTCCCGGTATGAACTTACCATCAAAACACTATGTGCAATAGCTAGTTCACAAGTGGCGTAGTAGTTCTTACGTAGTGCATATAATAATAATAACAAATAGGGAAGGAGGCCATCTCTCGCACAGGAGAGGTTACACGATATGCAGGCATACTGCAAGACAGTCCATATCAGTCGATAGCTCGGGAAACTGGTATTCACATTCGTCAGCTCGCAATGCAACAAATTTTACTATCTTATTGGTCTCAGCCAAGCCATAACATGCAGTCTACAGATTTCATTGCAAGAATAAGATTTTCCAATTGACTAATGAATAGTTTCCATTATGGCATCGTGAATCTGAACTTTTTAATGACTAACGAAGCATGGTTCCACTTAATTGGATGTCAGTTTCACAAAACAATACGAACTGGCGTACAGAGAACCCACACATTTTACATCCGAGACCTCTGAACGATTTGAAGGTGGATGTATGATGCGCTACTACAGTAGTGCCCGACGAATTATCGGTCTGATATTTTTTTCAGAACGCGATTACTTCCGACCGACATATTCACTACATTCTCGAGGCATGTTTTGCTGAACTGACTGATGAAGAGAAAAGGTATTGCTATTTCAGCAAGAGAGTGCAACAGCTAATTCGAACGTGTAGTTCTATGTGACTGTTACAAGAAGTGTTCGATAATATGCTCAGAAAATTACAATAGTTGATGATTTGTGAGTGGTTCCACATACAGAGTTTCTTTACATCAGAAAAGTGGTTGTCGAGCAGCTTGTAGACATTCCACAATTTCAGATAAGTCTCCATATTAGATCTTTCAACACATATATAATTAGTAGACAAACCCTGTCTTTTTTTTTAGTTCTAGCTTTCTTACCAACCACGGCCGGAGAGAGCTGCCGCGGGCCCCAGTACTGGGGGTATTTTGGGCCCCTGCCATTTATGCATTTTTGTGCAACCCAAATTCACTAATCACAGCCATGTATTTAGTGTATTATACATACACATATATTTATAACTCTCCATAAAATGCATTACCGATTTTAGACCATATTTTAGTAAAGTTTAAATGTCAAGTCATGTAAGCACTCCAATTCCTTTTAATCATTCTCACTCCCAAATAAACAGTACCCATTCACTTTAAAAACAATGCAGTTCATATAAGTAATTTTTAACTTAAAAATCCAATCCATTTGTTTTTAAAATCGATTGTTAAAGTTTTCATTACTTTATTTGTAAACTGAATTGAAAGGTTAGAAATAAAATATTAAAACACTAAATTCACCATAAACCTCAATGGATCACAGTATATGTACATGTACAAAACAAACCTACAATACAAACAGTTATATTAACTCAGGCTAAGACCCCCTTTCTGGCCTTTTTCTGGGAAAAATCATCTATGATATTGTCCAAATTGGTTGACTTCACAAGTTCTGTTTCAACAGCCAAAACACCCAGGCTTGAAAGTCTATTTTGGCACATTGTCGAGCGGTAAACATTTTTTACGCGATTGGGAACCGTGAAAGAGCGCTCCGCGTTCGCAACTGTTGCGGGGATAGTAACAAATATTCTCAATGCTACATTAAGATTAGGAAATAGGGTTTCCAAATTTAAAGTTTTAACTTTATTGAGAAGGTCCAAGGGCGTAAGAGTTTTGCTACCAAAGTTAGCTTGGTAAATTAATTTCAGGTGTTGTAATTCATCAGAAAGGTGTGTCATTAGAATAGCGCCTTCCAAGCTTAGCTGATTTTTCCGAAATTAATTCATCTGGCATTTCATTGCATTGCCACAAAACAGAAAAACCGGTACAAAGAGATTGTACTGATCAAAACCGCACTGCCATGTCCCCTATGATACTGTCCAGAATTACATTGAACACATCATTTCTGAAATTAGTTTTTGCATCATTACTGTCTTCATGACTGTCATCTTCTTCATCAGCTTGTCTCTTTCTTTACTTTCAGGGGCCGATAACCTCGATGTTAGGCCCCTTAAAACAACAATTATCATCATCATCATCATCATCTTTACTTTCGTCTCTTTTCTTCCTCTCAAGTTGTTGGGACCATCCCATATTTTTAGTCACTACTTCAGCTTCACTATATATACGGTCCTACCCTTCACAACATATAGTTTTCAATACTTCCATCAGAGAACCTAGGTTCTTTGCCGATACATCCTTAGTTTCACCTCGGTGTTGAAGAACTCTGTTGACAATGTCTAATGATTTAAAGACCAGAAAGAAAGAAAGAAAGAAAGAATTCGTTTGTTTCCTTATTTTAAAAACATGACATCAGTAATATTTAAATTGGCATCGTTATACTGCAACTGCACGGAAGATTATTGCACTTAACTATAACAAAAACGAGACCTTCGCTAACGCTTATTATTTGTAAACAACTGACAATGTTCTTTTGAATGAAACCGGTATCGTTATAATTTAAAATAACAAAAATATTTAAAACAGGATATGATTTTTTTGAAAAAGTGATTTATTGTGGCTAATCAGTGGTGCACCCACGGGGAAGGGGTTGCTTAGGGGGCTTAAGCCCCCCCCCCTTTTCCTCCCTCATGGCTTGAAAAATAATTTTGAGAATAATTCAAAAATGTTTGTCTTTATTGTTCTACATATAGATTACTTGTTAAAGTTTATGAACTACTAAATTTCCTTTTGTGCAATTCACTTTTAAAACCTTATAAACGTGTCAACTGATTACCGACAGACTTCATCTTATTAGGGTGCGTGGTAGTTAACAGAGTGGTAGCACTGCGCGCTCTCACTCATCAGCTGGTCTAATGTTGATGCGGTGTGATTTAATACAACAGGTTTACTCCATTGGCGCGGGAATGACGGGATGGGCGATGACCCATCGTCTACACAGTCATGATACTGAGTAGACCTACAGTACAGCCCCGTCAAAACTGGTCCACTCACACTGCCAGTTTACCGATTCAAGGGACATTAACTGATTAGTAAATTTTACAACAACAAAAAATAAAAACAACTAAACTCAGCCCGGGTTATGAAGGCGGGTGCGTTAATGAGGGCTGACTTAACGAGGTTCAACTGTAGTTAGTATTTTTGTGACAGGTGTTTATTTTTATGATGTTTTATGTGGCTTGAAATATCTTTGTAGGTCAAAGAAACACTATTTTACCAGGAACATAAATAATATTTTCTTTGGTAGTTTAGACCAATTATCCCACAGGTATTTTTGACTACCGTAGCTACACGCCTCTTTTCTAAACGAATATATGGTATATAATGAATAATATATAATATATATATATGATTATATGATGTATTCTTACCTTGAACCAAATAGACACAAGAAGAAGGCAGTTGAAGGTTTTGAAATATTTTTTCAATCCCTCCAAGTCTCGACGACATTCAGAAGTTAGGCTCAGTTCAGTCAATGCCTCCAGTGCTTCTATTATCCATGGAAGGTGAGCTGCGACTGGTTTAACGCTGTCTACTCTAGCAGACCAGCGAGTCTTCGACATCGAGTGAAGGGAGCTTGATATCTTTCCTTTCAAAATTTCCCATCTTTGGGGGCTGGAGCTAAATATGTTAAACAACTTTTGAACAGCTCCAAAGAATGTTACTGCAGCCACAGAGCTCTCCGTTGCTTGTTCTCCACACAGATTCAAGGAATGGCATGTGCAAGCAGAGTAAACTGCTTCACTGTTACCGGACAGAATTCTTGTCTGAGCACCTCTGTACGCTTCTTTCATGTTACTCCCATTATCGTAGCCTTGACCCCTACAGTCTTTTAATGGGATGTCAAACTCCTTTAGCTTATCTAAAATAAGATCTGTAATGGCTCCACCACCCTTTTTGGTACAGTCGGTAAAGCAAAGTAGCCTTTCTTCGACTTGGTAAGGCTGAGTTTCATTTTCAGTCAAATAAACGTATCTCAAAAGAAACTCAGTCTGTTTAACAAGTCCATAATCTGGTGTTGCATCAACTATGGCATCAATTATGGCATAGTAGTTTGCCATTTCTCTTTCTTCTAAAATTTTCTTCGTAACTTGGGCAGCGCAAAGAGTAATAAACTCATTTTGAATATCATGAGACAGATAATTAATTTGCATTCTTTCTGTCTCTTCTTGAAACGAGCGGACTCTATTTAAATGTCTATTCAAAACTGGACCATAATTGGCAAGTAGTTCTAAAATTCCCAAAACATTGCCATTTGAGGGGTTCCCGATTTTATCAATACTACCCCGAAAAGCAAGTTTTCTTTCAGCTAGGAATAAATTCGCTTTAAAAGATCATGCCACTTGTTCTTTTCTTGTTGAATGGAGTGAAAGATTAAGTCCGTTAGCAATTTATAATTTTTTGATTTGATCACCTCTGACTTCCACTCAACATAGCAGCTTTTATGACTGGAACTACTCTCATGTTCTGGCACTTTATTGAAGAGTTTTTCCAGCGTTTTTCCGCAGAATATCCTTTAGAAAGAGCGAACGAAGATCGTTTTGGCTGGGGAAACGTACTGAATATTCTGCGAGGTAAACAGAAAAGCGCTTTCTTAACCTTGCTCCAAATAAGCCAATCACGAGTAATCAGTTCACCATTTGTAAGTTTCTTTTGGAAGACCGACACGGGAACGGAATAGCCCACCGAATCCACAAGAAATTGGTCAGGCACAGAAACATGAGGGTATTTTAAGTCTCGGCTGCTATCGAAAGCAGGGTCACTTACATCAACATATTTGTCTGGTAAAGGTAAAGGTGGTTTGTGGCCTTTGATAGATTCAATATTCGTAGGCGACACAGACTGAATAGGACTAGGAGTCCCTGTTTCAGTGATGGGAACTGGTTCTTCCTTGTTTGATTCGATTTCATTTTGTTGTTGTTCATTTGTAGGTAAAACATCTACTTTATAACTATTCCTATCGGTGGACCTATTAGTAATGTTACCTTTTTCTATAACTGACAATGATTAAGGAGGACATTTTAAAAACTGTCCAAGCGATAGCTGGCCTTACTTCGATGCTCTTTCCTTCAACTCCCTGTCTTCTCTTTCCTTCCCTTTTTGAGCACCTGATTTGTGTTTGTAATTGCAACTCATAGTAAGTTTCACTAGATTAGTTGTTGGAGGGAGACTGTTTGATGATGGGATCGTCATTTCTCAGGCTTGCAACATAGTGGGTATATAAATAGGTCTTTCATCGGATGCTTAATGCTGAAGTATTTATCAGTAATAGTTGAAACACTGTCTAAGTTTTTCACGGACCTTTTGTTTTGGGGGGACTTAGACCGTTTGATAATAAATTGTTAAACGTTAACGTTAGTCCGCCGTTTATAATTCCCTCCTTCCTTCTTAAGAAATAAGATAAAAGCGTGTGGGTAGAAGAATATTAAGGAGCACAGGCATTGGAAGCTTTGCTCGAGCCAGTTATCAAGAAGCACGAACGTTAGTCCAGATATCCCTGGTCAATTTCTTTCATCGTGTTATGATATGAATTGTTTTGTACTTCTCAATTAGCCTAGCTTACTGCTGTTCTTTTGACTGCGTGTTGTTAATGATTACAGAAGATTAATCAACGTTCTTTGAACCTGCACGTTTTAAAACCACGATATGCCCTCTTTGTTATCTTCCTAGCTTCCGTTTTTTGTCTTCATTCTCACCATTCGTAAAGCTAGCAAAATTGTCGAGGACTTATCTCAGTTTCATTGCAAGTGTTCTCATGTTCTTTTCTTTGCACTTTCTTATCTTGTCAGAAACAACAATAAAGATGATACATAGGTAGGTACACACAGTCTTTAGTCGTGTGCAATTTTGAACATAGTATGCACACTTTGATATTACAGAGATTATGCTGGGAATTACAGTGGCCATTTACCCAAAACCCAGTAAGTTAGTTATTGTTAATTTAATGGGCGGAATAGCGAGGTCATCTGCCCCTATAACAATTGCATTGCTAAAACAGACAACCAAAGGTTCGGTGGACCACATTCCGACCCTCACGAACGGAGGCTGTACTTTCATGCCGATAAATATTAGATGGTTAAAACTTCAGTTACTCGATTCTGACGAAAAGATAAGACCCTCTAGTTTTTAGACCACCTCGTGCTGTAGCGGATAACGTTGTTTCCTGTCCAAGAAAATGTGGGATGGTTCCTAACTTAAGGACACGGCCGCCTCCTTCGCAATCCTATCCTTCATTTACAAATACACACAGTACAGCCATCACAATAACACAGATTATCAAACAAACTCCACACACACACCCAAATACACGGGGCTTGTATAGGCTAGAGATGTGTACGTGACTTGTCCACTGTCTTCGCTGTGAATTTCCATTTTCTGCTGCTGGCTCCAACTATCGGAAAGTTGAGTCACGGGCTTCTGCCCCCTCTAATTAGGCTGAGGCCAAGCTTGCGAATTTGTAGCCGCGTCAGAAATGCCACGGCACGGTCGCTTTAGTACGTTACATTCAAATGTAGGTCGACATGGCGAAAAAGATGCAGCAGAGAGCGTTTTCTCGGCGCAGCGACAAATATGCTCTGCGTAAATCTCAGCAAGTTTTCTAGGTTTGTGCCATGTCTTGTATGGAGTTTCACCTAGGACACCAAGCTGGTTCATCAGCGGGCTCTTCGTGTCCCTGTCCGGACCCCCACATGAGTAGCGAACTTCGCGCTACCTCCCTTTTTATGGAGCGCACATGCGCCTCTTTACTGCGAGAACTAAAAGCTCAAGCAGCCATATCCTCCCTGTGAAGGCTTCCAAAAAGATTTCTCGACCACCCTTCTCGCAGTTAATCTGCTACCCTCCCCTCGTTCACGCTGATCTGGTTAGTCTGGCTTCATTATAACAGAATCTACATGAAATTACGATTTATCTAATTTTAATGTCGCCTCCGTAGCGTAGCGGTCAGTGCTGCCAACATGATTCTAAGCCTGCTTATAGGTCCAATTTTAAAATACCATTAACTTCTATACCAACAAATGGATTTCGTCCAAAATTGGCACAACAATAGATCATAATATTTCAGATTATTTCATACCAACACATGCATGACATTGTTGCCAACATGATTTTACGCGCGCTGATAGATCCAATGTTTAGCTGCATGTAACGTCCATGCTATCCATTGGACTTCAACCAAATTTTGTATTCTGTACCTTACGATATGGAATTAAGAATATAGTCAGTCGCCAGGGCTGCCAAATGTAGTGCTCTATTAGGCTACATTATGCCAGGTATATTTCGAACTAATTAGAAATTTCGATATTACCAACTTTAAACATTTCGTCATTATTCTAGATAGGTCCATATTGAACCCTTGCAAAGAAGCTTATGAGACTCAGTTTCGGGGGGTGTAACAGTCCATATCGTAAGTTGTTGTTAAAGCGCTTCATTAACATGCAGGGTAACATATAACAAAATAACATGCAGGAAAAAGTGAAGCCAGGGTTATAACAAATGAATTTAATAAACAGATCAGCTATTTACAACAAGAATTAACAAAACAAAACTCCCATATGACTCCCACTTAATAGAATAAATATGCCAAAACTAGGCCAAATCTCAGGAGAGATTAATATTCGGACCAAGTGTCCCAAAGAAAAATAACAATAGTGACAAATGTATGCGCGCGTGCCGTTCTACATGCTTCACGATGAGTACAAACGAATGCGTGATTCGTCATCATCCAAAATAAACTTTCAGACGACTAATCCACATAGCTTAGAGCTAGACAGACGCGGGGAACAACTATACAACACTTAAAACTAAACCGACACTTCCTATACTTAAAATAAACAACACAAAAATTTCCGCATGAAATTGGAATCAAAACTGCCGTAGCAAAATCATTACTGCCTAAAATTAGGACTTCTCACACAAATCAACACAAGTAAGTTAACACGTGACCAACAAAAAAAATACACATATGACCGCCGTCATTTTTACAAGTACACTACCACTACACCACACAGGCGTCACATACAAAAATTACATGAATTGAGTCATAAACAAATCGCTAGGCTCACAGCCAACATTTACATTATTAACACAATATTCTATCCATACAACATGCAATAATCCGTCACACACATGGCGAACTCCCCAATTAATTATGGTTCAAAATAACCATCACAAAGAACAGGTTTGCTACTTGAAAGCTTAAAGGGACCAGTCGGAACATAGGACTGCCTAACAAAAATAAGTCACCAGGCAAGACGGGCGATTCGTGGAAATCTGCATATCTGTCAACCCACGTGTCAAAATAACCTCGATCTCCCAAGACACAGGATCGAATCTCGAAGAAGCGTGCCCCAAAGCACAATAATACGTGTGTGTGTGTCAGAATAAAATAGCCCGGCATTTCCCCTAGGAAATCCAAGAATCAGCATAATGGACAAGGAACAGCGGTCTCCCTGGAGCACCCTGCCTTTCCATCAAAATACAACAACAACAACAACAAAAATAAGAGGGCGGTAGGACCTCTACCCCTCTTCACGTAGAATCAACACACACCTGACACAATAACACACACAGAATCACACGTATGGGTTTGACAGACCCTGAAATAAAATGACATAAATATTTTCCATTTGCTGGCGCCTCCGTTCAATGCCAGTGACTAATTAACCTGAAAAGGATTCAAAAAAATCTATCAAATTAGAACTAAGATGTTCTACAATTACATCTTAAATTGTTGCGCTTGGCAACCCTAATATGAATAATAACCTGTTCAGCAAACATCTTATAGTAATTACCTCCCTTTCCTATCACAAATATGAACTTTAATAAAGCACCACTTATCGAATGTAACGGGTTTCGCATTCGCATGGATACAATCACGTACACGCGCCGTGTAAATTAAATATGACTCCAAAGAAAAATAAATACACAACAAACACTTTGGCCACGTGCCAACGTACATTTAAAACAATTAGTGCCGGTACAAGGAAAACACTCAAACAAGAAAAAGAAAATGAACTATTTACAAAGTTCCCCCGCTAATCTAACTACATAATTGAATAATCAATTGTTGTACATCACCGTCTCAGCTTGTAGAACATATGACCTCCATCTCAGCCCATTTCCCTATGGAAAAATTAGCACTCCATAGTCGTCTTCGTAGAAGCGTCGGACATCACTCCGGCTCCTGACCACACGTTGGACATCTTGGTGTAGTCTCTTTGGAAGAAAAGTTCAATGTTATTATAATTTGACCTGGCTATAATCGCTTGTGAGTTACTAAATTCGCCCACAATTAGTCCTATGCGATTAATCACGAAGACTTTCCCTAACTCTCGCTCACACACGCACGATACACACATGAAAAATAAAATAAAAATTTACAAGAAATATACGCTTCGAGTCCATCGGCACTGGCTCGACAATACAAGTTTTAAAGTCTGACTGACTCACAGTCGCTATCTCGCTCTGCTTGACCTTCGCTCGGGTTGGAGCGCTAATTAGAATGTTACTCACGTCTTGCCCCCTAAGAGCTAAAATAGTTGTCTTTAAGAAAATATTCAAGTTTCAGATCACCACGCAAACTGGCGTGAAATTAGCTCACAGTGCTCACAAAGTATTAGACTTCAAATAATATATTAGAGCTTTAAAAATCGCTACACAAACTGATGTGAAGTTAGCTCGTCAGAGCTCACAAATAAAATGACTTCGAATAATATTAGAGCGTTAAAATCGTTACACAAACTGGCGTGAAGTTAGCTCACAGAGCTCCAAAACGAAAAGACATCGAACAGCGTCTCGTCGAACAATTTATTAGAAACTGACAGGGGGATGAGGAGTGGGGTAATTTAAGAAAAAAATTCCAGAGTTTTCATCTCAGACACACGGGACTAGTGTCAATCTTCATCAAATAATTCAAACGTCTCATCGCACTCGTGCGGAGGTAATTTCGATCGTGGTTCTTTAGATAATCAATTCCGCGCGCTTTTTACCACTGACGCCATCCATCGCGTGATCTTGGCTTGGTCTCTCCTGATTGGGTGATTCAATCGTAGGTCGGTTGTAAGAAACTCGTGACCATTCCTTTATGATTCCAATTCTTGTGCAAGTTGTTACACAATTTGGCCTTGAACTCAGCTTACTAGGCCATTTTCAAGAATATCTTCCAAGCGCTCCTTCTGTGGCAATCATTGCGACACGCTACCTTGCCTTTATCCTCATCAACTTCCACAAGTACTGCCTGGGCTGCAGTAATAATAATAATAATTTATGAATACTTATTTATCGTAGATCAATAAGGGTTCAATATAGATTAATCATTGGCATGAATCTTGAATTTTAAGAAAAGTAGGCTCTTTAGTTCGTAAGGGAACTTCTTGTTCTCTTTTGCGGTCAGAATCAATACCATATTTTAGGGTATTTTCTTTTATACAGATGATGGCACTGTTCGTACGAAAGTCTCGACACTGACGGCTATCTGTTTAACTGTCTGTTATTCCTTCATGCAAATATTATCTCTTACAGAGACTGAATGAAAGCAGAATGAGACCTCGTGAAATGGCGGTGGCATGACAACGTTTATCAATTTCGCAGAGCGGGTATAGTTTTCTTGCAATATCTCGAAAACCGTTCGTTTTAGGTCATTAAAACGCGGGGTTCGTGGTTCCCACTACGTGGGAGAACTTGCATTGCTACGCGTGAAACGAGCCAAGTCCCATCTTTCTACGAGCAAATCGACTTTGACAAGTCTCATCCAATCCATATCCCTATATCTCTAAAAAAATGAAAGTTTGTCTGTTTTTTTTTCTGAATTTCTACGGAAATTTGCGTTATTTACGCGTTTCAGACTGTTTTATGACGGATGCGCGCGAAAATAAATGTCTGTCTGTCTATCTGTCTGTCTGTCTGTGGACAAAGTTGTTCCCTTATAACTCGAGAACGTCTGGGTGGATCAACGTAAAATTTGGTACAGGTATCCTTCAGTGGCACGACACTAATCATTGATGTAACTCGTCTCTGTACCTCTCATAAAAGGGGGCCTACCCCCTTAAAATACTAGCTGAAATAGGCGTAGAAGGGCGAGACAAAGCTCATTTTTCATGTGAGAAACGAAACTCGGGGGCCCTAGAGGAACCCCGAAAACCACACTTTAAGGCCCTAAAACCAACAGTTTTTGAGATATTTCCGGAAAACTAATTTCATTTAATACAATAACGAAAGAATGCAAGCCGGTAACCATGGCAACGGAATCTCGCAGGTCCATCTATTGCTGTAAGACGCAATACAATTCCATTTAGTACATTACTGAGATAGTTTGCAAACGTCTATGAGGTTATAACGGAACCAAATTAAGCTGTACAATTCATCAATGTCATATAATGCGCTTAAGGGGGTCAAGGGGTAGGCCTACTCTAGGATTTTTTCACGCGATTTACACGTGCGGGTGTGGTACGGAAGGTCTAGTATATCCTTATCCCTATATTGTTATATTATTATTATTATTATTATTATTATACTACGGCCTACAACGACAAGACAAAGCTTATTTTCAGCCCATTGGTGCCAGAAACAAAACTCGGTGCCCCTAAATAGCCGTAAAGGGTCCCCGAAAACTACATTTTAAGGCTCTAAAACCAACAGTTTCTGAGATATTCCCAGAAAACTAATTTCATTTAATAAACTAATGAAGGAATGCAAGCCAGTAACCATGACAACAGTATCTCAAAAGGTGACATCCAACTTTCCATCTATTTCTGCAAGAAGTAAAGCCACTCCATTTATTAAATTTCTGTGAATGTTTGCAAATGGCTATAAGGTTAATGCGGAATCAACTAAAACTGAAAACTTCATCATGCGCGTAAGGGGGTCAAGGGGTACCCTAGATTCTTTTTCATGCGACTTAAATGTGCGATATGTCGTTCAGAAGGTCTATTACATCTCCAAACAGAAACATTATTTTCAAAATTTCCTGAATTGAAATAGTTGTGTTTTTTTTTTCTTTTTTTTTTTTAGGAATTTGGGCCATTGGAGGCTAAAAAACTGAATTTTCACACACCACAAGCCTTTATAATTTATTAAAGGGGTCTTCCTCTGGATGGGGACTTGACACAACAGTGAAGGTCAGTTTTATTTTTTATTTTTTATTTGTTTTATTTGACGTGTATTGCGTTTCGTCTACGAGGTTTTCAATTTTATTTTCACGTCAGGAAGTACACGTTAGGTAAATTTAGTTTCAAAAGTTTGGTGCTTTTCAGTCGGTCAACACGAATGTACATTCGTGTTGACCGAATGAAAAGCACCAAACTTTTGTTTACTTAGGCAACAATGAAAAATGGCTTCAAACCTCGCAATAAATTTAGTTTCAGAGCATATTTTAACTAATCATTTTTCTTTGTCGACAAACAGGTTCCAAGCCTGTAACAATTGCAACAGTAGCTCAATTGATCACGTCTGGTTATTAATACCGAAGACCGTTCGAAGAATGGGTACTTCTGCTAGTATATATATATAGTTAGCTGTTATGCCCGGCGTTGCTCGGGATCACAATTGGATATTAAGAGATTGTACCTTTGCTCGCATTGTCGTATTGTGTGCAACCAGGAGGAAGGTCAATATTATAATGAGCAATATTAATGTCACTCAATGTCCTTGAGCGTGCTTTCTATGTGATCACAAATTGTGTTGAAGTTGTTAAATAGGTGAGTACAACGGCTCTATACTGCTCGTAGCTTATAGATTAAGCCTGAAATTTCGCTAATATAACTGAATATTTAAGGAGATTACTTTAATCATTGTATGCATTATTAACCTAATTAATACATTTTAGGGGCCAATGATTTTCTTTTTCCTAATTATATTAGGCTTGCGGGTTTTGTCGAACAGCAACATTTCAAGAGGATGATGGTAGTATGAGGATAAACGCTTAGAATCCCAGCTTCATAATAATATATGCATTTGATCAGGGAAAAAAGAATACCAACAAATAAAAAACATACTAAATATCATCTAAGAATCTATATTTCCGTCTTTAAATAGGAACTGCTCATACATAACGCACATTTACAATGCTAGATTAAACGTGAAATCACTTTTTTCGTTTTCTTTGGCCTTTTAGTTCTTTATGTGGTTGGCAAAATAACCTTTCTTATATATTGAACACCCATCGTTTAACGTCCTCATACTACTGTACATTTAAAAATGAACAATAGTATGCTAATAATAATATCGTATGGCCTTGGGTGCCTGGTGCAAGCTTTGCTATTTGACACCCAGAGGGTAGCTTGCACGTCGAATTTCGTAGTTCCTTGACTATGAAAGTCAAGGAGGTTAGATGTTAGATATCTAATCTCCTTGAACACAATAGCGCTTTCTAGTAGAGAAATGAGAAACTTTGTGCTGGCGGAAACTCCCGAGATTAATTTTGCTATTATGAACTCGGCCTACTGAATTCAAATGGGTTCTTTGACATGCCAACATCGTATGTCATGCGTATCGTATTTTTGCCGCCTTTCAAAAATCACTTACCACGGTCAGGGGTGAACCTGCAATCTTGGGGTTAGTAGACCGACAGGCTATCCACTCACCCACCGTGGCAAGCTAATAGTATGCTAAAAATACAGCAAACTTGGTAGCAATTGTCATATCCGCAGTAAGTTATATTGTGCAAACTACGTATCATGCCATGATTAAGAGTAAATTAACAAAACAAACTGTAATCATTTCAAGTAATAATAACAAAACAATTTTAAACACATCAAGTAATATTGTGCAAACTATGTATCATGCCATGATTCTTAAACACATCAATATTTCTAAGTTTATGCCGTGTCTTGTGAGTGGTTTCGCCTAGCAACACCGAGATGGGTAACCAGCGAGCTCTTGTTGTCAATTTGGGAACCCAAAAAGGCCTAGCGAATGGTGCTCTACCTAAATCCCTACCTAGTGCACCTGCGGTACTTAACTGCGAGAGGTAAACGCTCAACACCTTACACCTCCCTATAAAGGCATCCAAAAAGGTTGTATATTGGCAACCATGGCCAAGCAATTAAAATTCAGGTACATTTATAGGTTAACGCTGTGTCTTGTGCGGGGTTTCCTTGGTCGTGAAAGAAGAATTACCAGTTTTATTCAAATATGTTAGTGCAATTGACTAGTGAGATTTATAAGGCAAACTTAATAAACTAATGGGAGAGTCGGTAGAATACGTCACAGAAGTCAGTGAATTTAGGTTGCACATAACGGTAGAACACGACAAAAAGCAGTTAATAATTTGCAAACAGAAGAATTCAACTAACAAAAAATAAATCTATAAACAGTAAGAAAGCATACCGTACAAAATAGAAACAATAATACTTTGGTAAACCGTCGTAAAGATCCAAATACTCACATACAATAACCGATGCAGAGCCTATAAAATTAGAATCAAAATCACACCTCGTTTCGACCCCACAATCCACCTATATAAATAATACAGTTCATGTTCGCGTGTAGCAATGCAAGGAGCAATATTCGGTGGGAACCACAAACCCCGCGTTTTAAGGCCCTAAAACGAACGGTTTTCGAGATATTGCAAGTAAACTATACTCGCTCTGCGAAATTGATAAACGTTGTCCTGCCAACGCCATTTCACAAGGTCTCATTCTGCTTTCATTCAGTCTCTGTAAGAGATAATATCTGCATGAAGGAATAACAGACTGTTAAACAGATAGACGTCAGTGTCGAGACTTTCGTACGAACCATGCCACCATCAGTATAAAAGAAAAGACCCTAAAATATGGTATTGATTCTGACCGCAAAAGAGAAAAATCGTGGAAAATAAATACTTCTTCGTTACTGGAAGTAATGAGATTAATCTTGCTGTATAGAGCTATAAAAGACCTTTCGTACGACACATCACACGAGTAAATCGAAGGTAAATATAATAGGGCAACCACTAGTCCCCTTAAGCGCATTGGATGTTTTGTAGAAATTTACATCCTAAAGTGATTCCGGGATATTCTTATAGCCATTTGCAAATTTTGAACTAAATCTGTTGATCCGTTTTCAATTGATGGAGGAACAGACAGACAGACAAACAGAAGGACAAAAGTACAATCCTTATATATATAAAACTAGCAGAAGTACCCACTCTTCGAACGGTCTTCGGTATTAATAACCAGACGTTATCAATTGAGATACTGTTCCAATGCTTAGGGGCTTGTCATTCCTTCATAAGTTTATCAGAACGAAGTTAGTTTTCTGGGTATATCGCAGACACTGTTAATTTAAGGGCCGTTAAATGTGGTTTTCGGAGACCCTTTATAGACTCCCTAGTTTTGTGTCACACATTGAGAAGCGCAACATATGTTTTGGTTGTCCTTCTAGGAGAATTTTCATTTTTCGCCTATTTTAGCATGTATTTTGAATAGTTGTTCCTTATACCCACCCTTCTATGAAAAGTACGTTGAAGAGTTATCTAAATGATTGGTGTATTGACTCGTGGTTACAATACCTAATTTTACGATGCACCAAGCACCCGAACATGAAGTATAGGCGTACATAAACATAAAGATATATCAACCACACAGTATCAAACAAAATCATCTTTACGATGAACCCGTTTGTCGACAAAAATATGATTACTTAAAATGTGCTCTCAAACTAAATTCACCTAACGTGTACTTCCTGACGTGAAAATAATATTGAAAACCTCGCAGACGAAATGCAATATATGTCAAATTAAAACTGACCCTCACCGTTGTGGAAAGTCCCCATCCCCATGAAGACCCCTTTAATAAATTATAAAGGCTCGTGGTGCATGAAAACTCGGGATTTTTAGCCTCCAATGGCCCAAATTCCCTAAAGCTGCAAAAAACACTATTCCAATTCAGGAATTTTTGAAAATAATGTTGCTGTTTGGAGATATAGTAGACCTTCTGTACAACTTATCGCATATCGCACGTGTAAGTCACGTGTAAAAATTATAGGGTACCCCCTGACACCCTTAATCGCATTGTTGAATTTTACAGTCTATATTTGATTCCACGATACCCTTATAGCCATTTGCAAACTTTAACAGAAATTAAATGAATTGAGTGGCATTGCTTCTTACAGAAATAGATGGAAAGTTGGATGTCACCTCTTGTGACACTGTTGTCATGGTTACAAGCTGGCACTACTTCATTAGTTTCTTCTTGTTAGCCTACTTTTCACATTTTGCAAAAATGAGGAAAAAGTAGTCTTATGAGATCGGGCAAATGTGTGTCTGTCTGTCTGTCTGTCTGTCTGTCTGTCTGTCTGTCTGTCCTTCTGTCTGTCTGTCTGTCTGGCTGGCTGTGTGTGTGTCCCCCCCCCCTATCAACTCCTAAACGGCTGGAGCAATCAAAACAAAATTTGGTAGGAGTAAAGGTCTATACCCGAATATCTCACGGCCATATTTGAAAATGATGTCAGTGCTACCAACTGCTAAAAAATCGCAATTGAAATTTGAGCTCCATGTTGGATATCATGGAAGGTATGAATGGGAGCTATTTCAAAATTGGCATACGTATAGATAATAATATTGCAGTTTAATTTCCAGGAGGCCATACATCGCTGTGTTGCCAAAATGATTATAAGCCTGCTGATTGGTCCAATGTTTAAATGCACATAACTTCTACACTATCAATTGGAATTCAACCAAATTTCGTATGTTGTATGCATACATAACCAGATATGACTGAGCGTATTCGTAAGACCCACCAGGGCTGCCAACTGTTAATAAATGCTCCTAATTGATTTTATCCAAATACCAATATATCAGAAAGTATGCAAGCCAATAGCTCTAAACTTTGCACACGTATAGTACCTGGCATTCTAGATTAATTTGGAGTAACTAATATAGGCCTACGCCAGTGCTGCCAACATGATTCTAAGCCTGCTGATAGGTCCAATTTTAAAATGCATGTAACTTCTATACTAACTAATGGATTTCATTCAAAATTGGCACAACAATTGATCATATTATTTCAGATTATTTCTGACCAATACATGCATGACATTGTTGCCAACATGATTTTACGCACGCTGTTAGATCCAATGTTTAACTGCATGTAACGTCCATGCTATTCATTGGACTTCAACCAAATTTTGTATTCTGTACCTTAAGAGATGGAACTAAGAATATATTCAGTCATCAGGGCTGCCAACTGTAGTGCTCTATTAGGCTACATTGTGCAAGGTATACAGTATTTCGAACTAATTAGAAATTACGATATTACCAACTTAATTTCTTCATTATTCTAGATTGGTTCATATACTGTAGAATAATCATTGGCATGAAAAGTAGGCTCTTTAGTTCGTCACGGAACTTCTTGTTTTTTCTTCTTCTTTCGGATGGGCCAGCTAAGGACCACAACGTTCAACTTTTCAGTTTGGCGATGGACTTGATGTATGCCCAATATTCGCGCAATCTCTGGCTATGTTTCTCCTTCCTCTCTTTTGTCCAGATGATGCCGGTTTTCTTTCAGGGTGGTCTGTCCTGAAAACTCTTCTGTTTAAGTATCTTTCTGAGATGTATCGGCTTCTAATATCACTTTTCATTATCTTCAGTTCTTGGATATCCTTGTTAACTACTGTCAGCGACGGTGCCACGCTCTTTCTCTTCCCCCAGTAGTTGAGAAGCCAGTTTGTTAGTCCTGTTGGGTTCATCCATGAGACATGTCCATAGAAAGCCAGACGTATCTTCCTGGCCACATCTGTGATTTTCTCAGTATATCTATATAGCTCCTGATTTGGTCTTCTTCTGTACTCGTCATCTATTTTTAGCCTATTTTCAATTTTGAAAAAAATGGGCTTATGAGATCACCTTTTGTCCGTGTGTGTGTGTGTCCCCCTAATAACTTCTAAACGGCTGGAGCGATTTCAATGAAACTCGGTAAGTTCAAAGCACTATTCCGGGCGACCCCGACCGTGCCCTTCAAATTTTGTTACGTCTCACCAATCCAACATGGCGGCTGTGCGAAATATTTCACCAGCGTTCAATATCTCCGAAACTATTCCCGATATCACCCTGGAATATTTTAAGGTGATAAAGGGAACTACTAGAAGTTCACCTATGTGTCTTTTGAAAAACCGGTAACTGCAAAACCAACATGGCAGCCACGCGAATTTGCGACTTTTAAATAGACGTTTCTCGCGATTTAACCAACCAAACGCAATAAAACTTGGTACAGTATATGTATATACATATTGTAATGCACCGACATCTAACTTGGTTCAATTCTTTATATAAACACAAGATGGCGGATGTGCGAAATATTTCACCGGCATTCTATATCTCTGAAACTATTAGCGGTATCACCCTGAAATTTTGTACGGAGATAAAGGGCACTACTGGAAATTCATCTATAAGACTTTCAAAAACCGGTTAATTACAAAACGAACATGGCGGCCAAGCGATTTTGAAAATTTTAAATAGACCTTTCTCGCGATTTAATGTTCCAACCGCAATGAAATCTGGTAAAGGAAATGTTTATGCACATTGTAATACACTGGTATCTAATTTAGTTCAATTGTTTACATAACCTCAATATGACGGCTGTGCGAATTTTAAAATTAAGTTTTTATTTCTTGTGTCGTAATCACGCGATCGATGTGAAAGTTTGAATAATGAACCTACGCAATAATTTTCCTTTAATGGTACATGACTCTATCTCCTATACATTTAACAATCCAACATGGCGACCATCCGAAATATTTAGACGGCTCTGAATATCTACGAATCTGTTATAGCAATCAAACTGAATGTTTTATGTTCATAGGGGCTATGAACTTAAGTTCACCTATAGGACTTTAAATAACCTGGTGATCACAAATCCAACATGGCGGCGACGCGAAGTATAAATATTCACATGGACGTTTCTCGCAATTTAACCATCCGAGTGCAGTGAAACTTGGTACAGTAAAACCGTATACGAATGTTAATCAACTGGCATCTAAATTATTTCAATTGTTTCCATAACCACAACATGGCAGCTGTGCGAAATTTTAAAATCTCCTTGTTACTTCTTGTGTCCTAATCATGCGATTGAAGTTTGAATGCTACACGTACACAATAATTTTCATGTAACAGTACATAACTCTAGAACCTACATATATAAAATCCAACATGGCGGCCATCCTAAATATTTAGTCGGTTCTCAATATCTACGAATCTATTACAGCAATCAAACTGAAATTTTGTATTTAGATCGAGGCAATTAACATAAGTAGGATATATGAAAATAGGCTGTATAGTTCTTCACGGAACTACTTGTTTAGTTTATAAAATAAGAGTGCCATATCCCCTCCAGGGACTCAGGCGACCTGAATAAGCGCCCTTGGGATCACTAACCAGGCATCCCGAGCCGGAGTTTGCGTGTGGTAGGGTGGCCAGTTCCTTTCCACTCCTCCTCCTACCATAGCATCCGGCAAGTTCCCATTTCGCATCACGAGGCTGGGAGACCCCGTACCAGACCATATCAAGACTTTTAAATTCTTGGCAGAGCCGGGGATCGAACCCGGTACCTCGGGGTTGACAGCCAACTATGCTGGCCACTGCGCCACGAGGTTGTCTTTATTAGTATATTAAATGAAATTAGTTTTCTGGGAATATCTCAGAAACGTGGTTTTAGAGCCTTAAAACGTAGTAGCCTCCGAGCCATTGAGGGGCTGAAAATGAGTTTTGCTCGTCCTTGTACACCATAATATAATAATAATCATAATAATTTAATAATATAGGGATAGGGATATAACAGACCTTTAATACCCCTTGACCCCCTTAAGCGCATTATATACGTATTTTGAATTTTACAGCTTAAGTTGTTCCGTGATAACCTTATAGCCGTTTGCCAACGTTCACAGTAATGTAATAAATGGAATGGCATTGCGTCTTACAGAAATAGATGGACTTCTGAGATTGTGTTGCTATGGTTACCGGCTTGCATTCTTTCAATAGTTTAATAAATGAAATTAGTTTTGTGGGTATACCTCAAAAACTGTTGGTTTTAGGACCTAAAATGCGGTTTTCGGGCGCCGCAGGGCTCCCGAGTTTTGTTTCTCATATTGAGACGCCGAAAATGAGCTTTGTCTCGTTTCTCTACGCCCATTTCAGCATGCATTTTAAGGGGGTAGGCCCTCTTTTATGAGAGGTATGGAGAAGAGTTACATCAATGATTACTTTTGTGCCTCTGATGGACTTCTGTACCAAATTTGACGTTGATCCACTCAGCCGTTCTCGAGTGATGCGCGTGCAAAGTTGTACACAGACAAACAGACAGACAGACAGACAGACAAAAAAAATGTTTTTGCGCGCAACCGTCATAACCCAGTCTGAAACGCGCTAATAACTCAAACATTCGTGGAAATTCAGAAAAAAACAGACAAACTTTCTTTTTATATAGAGAGAGATTGTACTTTTGTCTTTCTGTCTGTCTGTCTGTCTGTCTGTCTGTCTGTCTGTCTGTCAGTCTGTCTGTCTGTCTGGCTGTCTGTCTGTCTGTCTGTTCCTCCATCAATTGAAAACGGATCAACAGATTTCGTTCAAAATTTGCAAATGGCTATAAGAATATCCCAGAATCACTTTGGGATGTAAATTTCAACAAAACATCCAATGTGATTAAGGGGACTAGTGCGTGCCCTGTATTATTTACCTTCGATTTACTCGTGTGATATGTCGTAAAAAAGGTATTTTATAGCTCTATACATCAAGATTAATCTCATTACTTCCAGTAACGAAGAGGTATTTATTTTCCACGATTTTTCTCTTTTGCGGTCAGAATCAATACCATATTTTAGGGTCTTTTCTTTTATACTGATGGTGGCACTGTTCGTACGAAAGTCTCGACACTGACGTCTATCTGTTTAACAGTCTGTTATTCCTTCATGCAAATATTATCTCTTACAGAGACTGAATGAAAGCAGAATGAGACCTCGTGAAATGGCGTTGGCATGACAACGTTTATCTATTTCGCAGAGCTGGTATTGTTTTCTTGCAATATCTCGAAAATCGTTCGTTTTAGGGCCTTAAAACTTGGGGTTTGTGGTTCCCACTACGTGGGAGAACTTGCATTGCTACGCTTGAAACGAGCCAAGTTCCATCTTTCTACGAGCAAATCGACTTTGACAAGTCTCATCCAATCCATATATCCCTATATAAAATTGTACTTTTGTCCTTCTGTCTGTCTGTCTGTTCCTCCATCAATTGAAAACGGTCAACAGATTTCGTTCAAAATTTGCAAATGGCTATGAGAATATCCCGGAATTACTTTAGGATGTAAATTTCAACAAAACATCCAATGCGCTTAAGGGGACCAGTTCGTGCCCTATTATATTTACCTTCGATTTACTCGTGTGATATGTCGTACGAAAGGTATTTTATAGCTCTATACAGCATAATAATCTCAACACTTCCAGTAACGAAGAAGTATTTATTTACCACAATTTTTAGCCTACTTGTCACATTTTGCAAAAATGAGGAAAAAATAGACTTATGAGATAGGGCAAATGTGTGTCTGTCTGTCCTTCTGCCTGTCTATCTGTCTGTCTGTCTGTCTGTCTGTCCTTCTGTCTGTCTGGCTGTGTGTGTGTGTCCCCCTATCGTCTCCTAATGGCTGCAGCAATCGAAACAAAATTTGGTAGGAGTAAAGATCTATACCTGAATATCTCACGGCCATATTCGAAAGTGACGTCAGTGCTACCAACTGCTGAAAAAACACAATTGAAATTTGAGCTCCATGTTGGATATCTTGGAAGTTATGAATGGGAGCTATTTCAAAATTGGCACACATATAGATAATAATATTGCAGTTTAATTTCCAGGAGGCCATACATGGCAGTGTTGCCAAAATGATTATAAGCCTGCAGATAGGTCCAAATTTTAAATGCATATAACTTCTACACTATCAATTGGACATCAACCAAATTTCGTATGTGGTATGTGTACATAAACAGATATGACTGAGCGTATTCTTCAAGCCACCAGGGCTGCCAACTGTTAATAAATGCTCTCAATTTTTTTTATCCAAATACCCATATATCACAAAGTATGCAAGCCGACAGCTTTAAACTATACACACGTATAGTACCTGACATTCTATAATAATTTGGAGTAACTTATGTACGTCAGTGCTACCAACATGATTGTAAGAGGTCAAAATTTAAATACATGTAACATCTACACTATCATTTGGATTTCAATATATCAGAAAGTATGCAAGCCAATAGCTCTAAACTTTGCACACGTATAGTACCTGGCATTCTAGATTAATTTAGAGTAAATAATATAGGCCTACGCCAGTGCTGCCATCATGATTCTAATCCTGCTGATAGGTCCAATTTTAAAATGCAAGCAACTTCTATACTAAGTAATGGATTTCGTTCAAAATCGACACAACAGTAGATCATAATATTTCAGATTATTTCTGACCAATACATGTATTTCATTGTTGCCAATATGATTTTGCGCGCGCTGTTAGATCCAATGTTTAACTGCATGTAACCTCCATGCTATCCATTGGGATTCAACCAAATTTTGTATTCTGTACCTTAAGAGATGGAACTAAGTATATATTCAGTCACCAGGGCTGCCAACTGTAGTTCTCTATTAGGCTACATTATGCCAGATATACAGTATTTCGAACTAATTAGAAATTTCGATATTACCTACTTAATTTCGTCATTATTCTAGATAGATCCAAATAGATTAATCATTGGTATGAATCTTAAATTTTAAGAAAAGTAGGCTCTTTAATTCGTCACGGAACTTCTTGTTCTCTTTTGCGGTCAGAATCAATGCCATATTTTAGGGTTTTTTCTTTTATACTAATGGTGGCACTGTTCGTACGAAAGTCTCGACACTGACGTCTATCTGTTTAACAGTCTGTTATTCCTTCATGTAAATATTATCTCTTACAGAGACTGAATGAAAGCAGAAGGAGACCTCGTGAAATGGCGTTGGCATGACAACGTTTATCTATTTCGCAGAGCGGTTATAGTTTTCTTGGAATATCTCGAAAACCGTTCGTTTTAGGGCCTTAAAACGCGGGGTTTGTGGTTCCCACCGAATATTGCTCCTTGCATTGCTACACGCGAACATGAACTGTTTTATTTATATAGGTGGATTATGGGGTCGAAAACGATCGTGATTTTGATTTTGAGTCTAATTTTATAGTCTCTGCGTCGCTTATTGTATGTGAGTTATTTATTTATTTATTTATTTATCGTATGGCTTTTAGTGCCGGGAGTGTCCGAGGACATGTTCGGCTCGCCTGTGTATGTGAGTATTTGGATCTTTACGACGTTTTACCAAGGTATTATTGTTTCTATTTGGTACGGTAGCTTTCTTATTGTTTATAGATTTATTTTTTGTTAGTTGAATTCTTCTGTTTGCAAATTATTGACTGCTTTTTGTCGTGTCCTACCATTATGTGCAACCTAAATTTACTGACTACTGTAACGTATTCTACCGACTCTCCCATCTTCTATATATTTAAAACAGTAAGGTGATTTTTGTTACCACGAGATTGAGAGAACGACAGAACCGATTTACTTCGTAGAGCACTCTAACGAAAGCTCTTGGCCTCTAGATTTGCAGAGTGTCTATAAAATAAACAAATATATTACGGTATATTTTTGAATTAATATAGAAAATAGCAGAATTCTTTCCCCTCACGCATGCGCACAATCCGCCTGGGGTCATGACAAAATGGCGGTGAGAAGTCCATTAAAATGTAAGTTATTTTATAAGCTTGCATGTAATTGAAAACATACATTAACCAAGTTCTGACAATAAAATATAATAACAGTATGAACGTATACGAATGTGCAACATTGATTTATTTGGATAATGAAATGGATTATTTCCTTCAGACAGCGGCTTTTAATGATAAAGAACGGCTGCGTCTGCTGCTGACCAAGAGTGCGCGAGTAGCTATGTGGGAAAGGCGACAGACTGTGGTTCCAAGGTTCACCGGTTCGATCCCAACTCTCTCCGATATATTTTTTTTTTACCACTGAAATATTGTTTAATCAAGGAGTATTAGTAAGGTTTTATGTCTGTTAAAGATACATATTTCTACATTCCCTCTCGGTATATTTTTGAATTAATATAGAAAATAGCAGAATTCTTGCCCCTCACGCATGCGCACAATCCGCCTGAGGTCTTGACAAAATGGCGGTGAGAATTCCACTAAAATGTAAGTTATTTAATAAGCTTCCATGTAATTGAAAACATACATTAACCAAGTTCTGGCAATAAAATATAATAACAGTATGAACGTATACGAATGTGCAACATTGATTTATTTGGATAATGAAATGGATTAATTCCTTCAGACAGCAGCTTTTGAAGATAATGAATAGCTACGTCTGCTGCTGAACAAGATTGCGCGAGTAGCTATGTGGTTAAGGCGACAGACTGTGGTTCCTAGGTTCGCCGGTTCGATCCCAGCCCTCGCCGATATATGTTTTTTTATTTTTACCATTGAAATATTGTTTAATCAAGGAGTATTAGTAAGGTTTTATGTCTGTAAAAGATACATATTTCTACATTCCCTCTCAATACGTTTTATTTCCGTTTTACCATTGCATTACAGCATGTGATCAAAAAAGCAAACTGTTGTCCTCAGTACGCCGTTTAAGTATCTGCAATCAGTTCCTATAACTGACAACAGATGTCAGTACATCGCCCATATAGTTCCAGCAACTGACAGCAGATGGCAGCACCATTGCATCGATATATTTAAAACCCAAGACATGGCACGTTTTCACGTGATGGAGAATTATAAAGGAGGGGAATATTTAAGAAGGGAAATTTTGAGGAACATTAACCGACAGTTGAATGTGTAGGCTATGTTGTTTATGTACCTTAATATTGCAATTTCTTCCCAATGCTTCGGTGGTCAAGTTATTAGCGTCCTAGACTAATAGTTATAATTGTGCATCGTCGATATACTCTTAAATTATTAAAGAAAAACGTTGTTTTCCAGGCACTCGCGCGTGTCCACAATTGCTTTCGCCATAAGAGACACTTGGCAAACATAATTCGTTTGAAGGGCTCCGACTTCGTGGTCACTCAGCCCCGTGTACTTGGGTGTGTATGTGTGAAATTTTCTCTCATAACCTGTGTTATTGTGATGGCTGCATTTCTGTGTGTATTTGTAATTAAGGTGGTAAATGGCAAGGAGACGGCCAAGGCCTTAAGTTAGGAACCATCCCGGTATTTGCCTTAAATGGAAGTGGGAAACCACGGAAAACCACATCCAAGATTGTCGAGGTGGGAATTAAACCTTCCTCTTCTTAGTTATACCTCAAGAGACTGAATGTGCCCCGTTTTTGCCCTCAGACCAGAATTCAATTTCTTGGCAGAGCAGGAAATGTATCCCGGGTCTCCGGGGCGATAGACAAGAATAGGTGGGCCTCCATGTGTTAATACGATTTTTGACATGCACGGGACATATAATTCAAAAACTGCCTCCATTAGGGTGACTGCCGAAGTGAGTATTGAGTATAGGCCTATGGTCGTTCCAGTAGTTGGCGAAGTGATTCTATGTTCCCCTGCAATATGTACTGTCATAACCTATAACAGGTGATGGAAATTGCTTATTTAGAGCAGTTTCGTACTGTTTATAACAAAGTGAAGAACGTCATTCTGAGCTGCGTTTTCAAGCTATCGCAAAAAATTTCGCTGGCAGGAACAATTATAAGGAATTTATTTTAAGCGATCAGCCTCATCGCATTCTCCTCACCAACCAACTTGAGTATGAAAGTCTCTGGACGGTCATGTTGAACTTCATTGTATAAGACAATTGTTTAATGATTATTTGTTTAGAGTACTGAGTCTAACTAACTACGCTGTTGATTTCGGCAATGGAAGTATTATTTGCCATGTAATATTTAGCGGCTCCGTTATTGCAGGACACTATAGTGTTATCGAATAATACGAAGCCACATTTAAAATCCAATATAAATAGGCCATTTCAGAAACAATTCCAGATATTATGCAGTACAGTGTACTGTAAGGTCTTTGACGATCAAATGTAAACATTGTTCTACATTGTACTTCTCTTGCGTAAAATCTATGCGTGGTTACTTTGGTCTTTACTGTTGTGAGGGTAAAATTGATCTGCTGGAATATCGAATATTTGCCAAGCTGCAACAATGTAATGATATTAATTTAAAAGTCATTGAACTTATATCCAGTAGTTCAAACACATACATCAGCGTTAACAGATTGGATACTGAAGATGAAAGCCAGCTACTTCATTTCCCTATTATTGAATTTTTGAATTCCTTGGAATTAAGTGATTCGCCTCCACATACTCCGAACGTTTGAGCCATAGTTATGCTCCTTAGAAATCTGAACGTTTCCCAAGGACTCATATATGGTAATATATTAATTGTAAGAAATATGTAAGAAATTGCTTGGATTCGGATATAATAGGTGCAGTAATATTAGGCAGAGAAACCAAATCCTACGACTTGATTTAACACCTTCCGACAAAACACTTGCAGGTACAGTACATTTTCTTTTAATAGGCAACAATGTCCTATTCGCTCGGCCTACTTTATCACAATCAATCAAGCTCATGGAGAAACTCTCGAACGTATTGGGCTATTTACCTCATCACGTTTTAAGTCATGACCAGCAGGATAGTGAAGGTACAAAAAAGGTCCTGTATGGGATGGTAAAGAATAAGAGGCGGAAGGATCCTACGGATTATGTCAGAATGGTGAACAAAAGGGGACAAGGGATAGAAAATAGGGAAGAACTGAAGAAAATGTGGAAAGAATATTTTGAAGAACTCCTGAACCCAAATGGAAACCACGGCGAGGAAGAAGAAATCGGGGAAGAGGTACAGTAGATGAACTGCAAACAGAAAAGGACTTAACATGGAAAGAAGTGGAAGATGCAGTGAGGAAGATGTAAGGAGGGAAGGCACCGGGTGTGGATGAGTTGAGTGTGGAGATGGTGAGAGCAGCAGGATAGGTGGGGATACAATGGTTGTACCGAGTGATGAAGGCAGCATGGAAGGAAAGGAAGACCTCAGAGGACTGGAAAAAGGGAATAATTGTCCCGATCTTCAAGAAAGGTAGTAGAATAGAATGCAAAAACTATCGGGGAATAACACTGATGAGTCATTGTGCAAAGATGTTTGAGAAAGTTTTAGAAAGGAGAATTAGGACAAGGATAGAAGGAGGGATGAGGGAAGAACAACATGGCTTCAGAGCAGGAAGGTCCACAGTGGATTTGATTTTTGCTGTAAGGCAGTTACAAGAACAGCACTATGAGTATGGAACAGATCTACTGATGGCCTTCCTGGACATTGAGAAAGCATATGACAGTGTATGCAGAAACAAAGAATGGAAGTCCCTGGAGGATAGAGGAGTAGAAAAATGGACTATATGGAGGATAAAAGAGATGTACAAGGGAAGCGTGAGCTGTGTGAAAGTGGGAGGAGAGAGATCGGACTGGGTGGAACAGAGAAACGGCCTGAAACAAAGAAGTGCACTATCACCGTTACTTTTCATTGTGGTGATGGATGACATAATGACCCGAGCGGCACAAGTAATTGGGGAAGGAAAGATGAAAGCAATGGTGTTTGCGGATGACTTGATGATTGTGGAAACAAGGAGGAGGAGGTACAGGAACAGTTGGACGTGTGGGAAGGAATAATACAAGGATATGGGATGAAATTTAGCATAAATAAGAGTGAGATGGTGATCACAACAAGGAAAAAGGAAAGGACCACAACGGGAATAACAATTGGTGGGGAACAGCTGAAGAAAGTGGAGAGTTTCAAGTATCTGGGAAGCCTGATACAAGAGAATGGAAGAAACGGTAGAGAAATAAATGAGCGGGGGAGACAGGCAGAAGCATTCCGGAGGAGTGTGAGAAGCATGTTATGGAGCAGGGATGTCCAGCAAGTAGATCATATATCGTACTATGTCCCTATCCTGACGTATGCCTCGGAGACCTGGGTTATGAAAGGAAGGGAGAAGAGCAAAATACAGGCCAGTGAGATGAGGTTCTTGAGAAGCAGTATTGGAGCTACAAAGAGGGACAGATTAAGAAATGAGAGGACCAGAGAATTAATGAAGGAGGAACCATTACAGGATGGTATAGAGAAATCTAGACTTAGATGGTATGGACATGTAAAACGAATGGAGGAGAAGAGGATACCCAGGAGGATACACGAGACGAAGTGGGAAGGAAAGAGGCCAAGAGGGAGACCGAGAAACAGGTGGCTGAAGGGGGTGGAAGAAAGCGTGAAGAAGAGAGGAGAAGACTGGACAAGGGAGGAGGCTGAGAGATGGTGGGAAGACAGAAGACGTTGGAGAGGCTTGTGTTCCAAACAGACCCGGCCAGTGGCTGGAAACTGTGCAAGATGATGATGACCTCATCACGTTTTCAGTCATGACCAGCAATATGTTGCAATGCTGAGAGTGCTATCTTTTGACGCCCTTAAAGTTGCAATAGTGCTAAAAAGTAATCGTACAAATAATGTAACTTATATAAGAAGCTTCTTCAGTAAATTTGTTTTCAATTGTCCGTCATGTTTTGACGGGTTTCATCTAGTTAGTTTATTAAGTTTGCCTTATAAATCTCACTGGTCAATTGCGCTAACATATTTGATAAAAATTGGTAATTCTTCTTTCACGACCAAGGAAACCCCGCACAAGACACAGCGTTAACCTATAAATGTACCTGAATATTAATTGCTTGGCCATGATTGCCAATATAAATTTTTTGGATGCCTTTATAGGGAGGTGAAAGGTGTTGAGCGTTTACCTCTTGGGTAGGTTTTAGCTAAGGATTAACACTACCTAAGGGATGATGATAGGAGAGAAAAGGAGATAGGTTTTGGAGTGGAAAAAGTATTGGTAAACAGGATTAGAATCCAACACTAAGTTTAAGCGAGTTAAAGAAGAATTAAGCAGTGCCAAGTCTAGGAGGAACCTAACTCCAGCGGGGGCCCGTCTCGGGCAGGCGGAGAACGCAGCGTGAATTAAGGCTACCTGCAAGCGCTCGGTGAATGCATTTTCTCTCTCGAACCGGTATTCCGGTACTATGGGGATGGGTGACATTCTGGCAAGGCACAGTGAGCCGAGAAAAAAAAAGTACTAACTTTCCTTTTAGAGAGATTAGGATTTATAATGTATTCAAGAATGCTGGAAGGATTTGAATGTGGGGTAATAATTTTATTTCTGGGCACTCTTGGATCACCGGCAAACGACCGAGTGCTCCCAGAGAGGGAAGCGATAAAGCAGTATGAATGCCTTTAGTAATAATTTTACTGGTTTTTTTTTGACAACTTTTATAAGAATAACAATTGTTGCACTTAAGAAAGGCTAAGCTTTTACCCAGCTGAGTGCCGACTAAAAGTTTAGGACAGAGGAAAAACTTGACTTTTGAAAACAAACCATAAGTCAGAGAGAATCTCGACAAATAGGAAGCTTGCAGAGCTATATTTGCCTTAAGGGCTCGTTAGAATTAGCTATGACAGCTAAGAGAAACTTTGAAAATGTTGTTCTTTGAAGTTTTAAGTTAAATGCAACAAGTAGTACGAACTTTGTCGATTTCGAAATTATATTTTTTCGTAAAGATATCTTAAGCTGAAAGGAAGAATCAGAGTAAAGAGGGTTCTGCCTAACTTTGATTCTAGTGAGAAAGATGAAGCAAACAATAATAGAGAGTTTATTAACAATAAATATAAACTTTGAAAACTAAACACTTGGTAGATTCAAAATCTTATCTTTTAAAGTTAGAAGAATCTTTTCTTTGGTTAGTTATACAAATCTAAAGGTCTCAGACCTAATAAGGTAAAAGTTTACTATGAACAATAGTGTAGAAGTTCGAACTTGTTACAAGCACTAAACCTCTAAAATGGTTTTTAAACTGTGCTTAAAATTGCAATATTTAAAGCTCTTAAAAACAATGAATCATGCAGTAATTATAAATTTTACAAATTAGGTAAGTTACAAGCGCTATTTGACTGCACTTTCGGCAAGCCAACAAGCTAAAGACAAATAGATTAAATCCTGATAGTACAGGAGAAAGAAAAAGATACTAGAAAATAGAAAGCGGAAATTACCGCTGTTTGAAACAGTAATTACAATGTTAAGTTGAACAAATTTGGGAGGGCGCTGGCTCGCAAGCGAAGCCTCATAGTATTTTAGATAGATGAAAATTTTAATTTAAGTTATGTTAGTAAAGGTATTTGGGAGAAGGAAAATAGGAGGTTTAGGAAAACGTCCTGGCCAAATTTATTTTCGCAACCTAACGCGGCGCGGAAGATAGTTGAACGGGCACTGTTTTGCACTGAAGTCTATTGATGAATAGGAAAAGTTCAATATTGCAGCACAGAAAGTTTATGAAACGAAAAGTTATTTTAGTTGTGGATATCACTAGTTGAATTTTAGCTTGAACAAGTTTATTGCTTTGAAAAGTGTATAGGTTGCGGTTGAATGATGAGGTACAATTCCCACGGTGGAAGGCATTAGGTTTTAAACAACAGTAAATGTGACGTTAATTCTTCAGTGAGGAAAAGCATTCCCAATTTGAGTGGAAAATACTAAATTGCTTTACTTGTAGAAATATCGGTTAATGTGGAATGTTCCAGAACCATGATGACGGTTAAAAGGGCAAGAGAGGTCCCACGGAGGAAAAAGCTAAGTTTTTATAGACAGTGGGTAGTTTGAATTAAATCCCTCGTAGAGGAAATGTAATCCCAATCATTTAGTACAAGAAGTACTGGGTTTCACTTAATAAAGCCAGCTTAGATAGTTAAAGCATGACAAGAAAAAAATATCTTGAAGTCGGTTATTGCACAACAGTTTGCAATTTTTCACACTGCCTATAAAATTGTATTAAAAGCACTTTGCCCTTTTAAAAACAATTAAAATGCGTTGAAAAACATTGAAGTTTGTACTTAGCTCATTTTTGTAGAGTAGGCGATGGTTCCTTGTAACCGTTGATTAAAAGGCAGACATGGCGTCTGATTTAAAATGTCTCTCGAGCACAGGAGACAAGCTCGTGGGAGAGCCCCAACTGTATGGTTGACGTCTGACGCAGAAGTGAGCGCGATAGCGGAACGGCGTGTACAGAGGCGAACGATACCGCACACGTCATAAGTAGGCGAGCGAGGGGATAGGGGAAGGAAACAAAGGAGTTTATACAAACATGGGAAATATTATAAACACAAAATTTCTCATGCAAGCAAAGCTTCTTCATGGGGTAGTAAGCTGGCGACGAACACGACGCCTGGTGGATTGATGAGGAAGTCTTCTTGACCAGAGGCGATCGAAGAACTTCAGAAGGTAGCTGTAAAGTGCGGCTAGGCTGGTTCCGCAGGATATGCGCCTCTGGAACAAACTTATACCAAACATAAGCAAGTGTACGGGGCAAACAGAATGTAAAAGTTCGCTTTTGGTATCTGCGGGAAGGAAACCTAAATAAATGAATTAATATAAAAGAATAAAGAGCAGCAAAAGCCAACTCTGCCTGACCGTGTATTTCGAGAAATACAAGCCAGGACAAAGTGGTGAGTGATAGAGGAGTATCACCTCTTTATAAAACCTCGGTCCAGCTGACCCAGCTGGTAGTACCTTGTAAGGGTCCCTTGCCAGGGTTACGGTGAAGTCTTCAACAGCATAGACAGTGGAGTAGATGGACTACGGAACAGTGTAGATGGCGGAAGAGGCAGCCCAGTACTCGGGATAATGAGCAAAAGGTATATGTCCATATAATAGGCATATATCAGACACCGAACTTCTCCGGGGATAAGGAGACCACCTTCTATCAAGTGCAAACGGTCTTTTAGGAGGGCGGATGAGCGGGTAGAAGAAGGACACTCTCTTGCCCTTGGGGTGGGAAACTGCTCCTAAAGGCGGAAGAGCCGACAGATGGCCAACGGCATAGAATGGAGAAGGCAACGGGAAACCACTCCATTAAAGATCCGACTGGATATCCCAAGAATCAGCAGCTCATGATGGAAAGCTCTTTGGTTAAATTCTCCGGAGGTAAAATAGCTCCCCATTCGGATCTCCGGGCGGGGGCAACTAAAGGAAATAATGGTATTATTAACAAACGCAAAAACAGAAATGCGTAAGGAAAATAGGAACATGGAATGTTAACACATTATTAAAGGTGGGGAAGCTGGAAAACCTGAAAATAGAAATGAAGAGATTAAAAATAAATATTCTCGGTATTTCTGAAATGAGATGGCCTTGCACGGGTGACTTTTGGTCAGATGACTACAGAATAATCTACTCAGGGCCCGAAGACGGACCGCTCGGAAGAAATGGGGTAGGAGTGATTATGGAAAAATCCATGGGACTCAGAGTAGCGGGATATGTGCAGCATAGTGATAGGATAATTCTAGTCAAGATAAATACGGAGCCAAACAATACTGTTATAATTCAAACATATATGCCAACTACAAATGAAGATGACGAGGAAATTGAAAGAATGTATGAAGATCTAAATCACCTGATAGAAGGAACAAGAGCAGAAGACAATGTAATCATTAGGGGGGACATGAATGCAACGGTAGGGAAAGGAACAGAGGGAACAACTGTTGGGCAGTTTGGACTGGGAGTCCGAAATTTGAGAGGTGAACGATTGATAGAATTCTGCACTAGGCATAAATTAGTCTAAACAAATACACTCTTCAACAATCCCAAGAGAAGACGATACACTTGGAAAGCTCCTGGAGACACGAGAAGAGCGCAATTGGATTACATAATGGTAAAAGAAAGGTTTAAGAACCAGGTTAAAAATTGCAGAAGTTATCCAGGTGCAGATATCGTAGGCGATCATACTAGTCATGATGCACGCGGAACTCAAATATAAAACATCGTTGCGAGAAAAACTGAGTATCTACAGGTGACAAAACTTAAGAGACGAGACGAGTTCCAAAGAAGAACAGATGAAATGATTGAAAGAAATACTGACATATTCGGGAAACCAATAGAAAGTCAGTGGGGAATTCTGAAGGAGGAAATACTAGGAACTGCAGAGGAACTGCTAAAAAATAAAAATAGAAACAACAGGAAAGCATGGATAAGTGAGGAAGTTGTAGAAATGATAACTGAAAGAAGAAGGTTCAAGAACGCCACAAGTGACGAAGGAAAACAACAATATAGAAGACTGAGAAATGAAATCGTTAGGAGAAGCAAGCGAGACAAAGAAAAATACTTATGTGATATATTTGATGAAATAGACACCGATTTTAAAGCAAATAACTTAGAAAAAGCATATGGAAATGTGAAGCAATTTTTTGGTGAAAAGAAACAGAAGACATGTGGTATTAAAGATGAGAATGGGCAATACCTGTATGAAGAGGGAAAGGTTGGGAAGAGGTGGAAAGAATATCTAGAGAGCCTCTATGGAGATGAAGTTATGAATAAGGAAGTAATAGAGGAAGAAGACCAGACAGATGCAGAGAATAGAGGTGACCAAATACTAAAATCTGAATTTAAAAGAGCACTGAAAGATTTAAAAGACAAAAAAGGCACCAGGTGTAGATAAAATCCCTGCAGAACTATTAAATAACTGCGGAGAGAAAGCTGAAGATGCAATGTATGGAATGATATGCAAAATGTATGAAACTGGAATAGTACCAACTGACTTTACTAAGTGCATAATAATTCCAATTCCAAAGAAGGCCAGAGCACAAAATTGCGATCAATTTAGGACAATAAGCCTGACAACACATGCATCTGAAATTCGTACACGTATTATACTTAGGGGAATGGAGAACAACCTTGATAACTACATTACAGATGACCAATTTGGATTCAGATGGGGCATTGGAACAAGAGAAGCAATATTAACTCTAAGACAAATAACATATCTAGCATTCGTGGATCTGGAGAAAGCTTATGACAACGTGAATTGGAATATACTGTTCAAGTTAATAAAGAAAGTGGGAGTCTCTTATAGAGATAGAAGAATTATACATAGTTTATATAAGAATGAAAGGGGAATAATAAGATCTGGCAATAACCAGGAAGAGGTTGAAATAAGAAAAGGAGTACGATAAGGATGCTCGCTATCTTCATACTTATTTAATTTGTATGTCCAAGATGCCATAAATAGGATAAGAGAAGAGATTCAAGTTGAAGTAAATATACATGGGGAAAAGATTGACATGCTCCGATTCGCAGATGACATTGCTTTAACAACAGATAATGAAGATGATCTTCAACAGATACTTCATGTTATGAATAACATCCTTAGAAACGAATTTAACATGAAGATGAATAAAAATAAAACAAAAATACTCGTATGCAGTCGGAACCAGGAAGATCATAGAAGAGCACCAGCAATTTATATCGAGAATGATAGAATACAACATGTGAAGGAATATAAGTATCTGGGAAGCTTGATAACGTATGATGGAACCAGAAAACGAGAAATTTGGAGTAGAATTATTCAGGCAAAGAACGCCTTTTATAGAAAGAAGAATCTCTTCACATCCAGAAGTATAGACCTAAAAATAAGAAAAAAAAGACTGTTGAAGACATACATGTGGAGTGTGGCTTTGTATGGTAGTGAGACCTGGACAATAGAGAAGTCAGAAGAGAGGAAGTTGATGGCTTTTGAGGCTTGGTGCTGGAGAAGAATGCTTAAGATCAGTTGGATACAACTTGTGACAAATGAAGAGGTATTCAGAAGAGCAGAAGAAAGTAGAGCTTTATGAAGACCCTGAAAACAAGAAGAGCAAATATGTTGGGACATATTCTCAGACATAATAGCCTGCCAGCAAAAGTCATCGAAGGGATGTTAGAAGGGAAAAACACTAGAGGAAGACCAACACTTGCATACATCACACAGTTAATGACAGACACGAACACAAAATCATATCGTGAATTGAAGAGGATGGCGGAGAATAGAGAAGATTGGCGAGTTACTGCAAACCAGCCCCAGGGCTGATAACTTGAGAGAGAGGGGTGTGGCAGCGCAAGATAGCAGCAAGGAACAAGAACGTGATATTAAAGATTGAAAAGAAGAGTAGCACTGATAGAGAGGGGTCTGATAATATACCCATTGGTTATCAAGATCCTCACCACCCTGACTGTTCCGTTCCCTCCCGAGTAACAATCCATCACCCCGCCAGAGATCCACGCTAGAGGGGGGAGGGGAAGGAAGAGAACTGCAAATAAGGAAATGACCAGGTGTTAGGGAAAGTAAATTATCAGAATCATTGGAATGCGGGGGCAACGGGCGCGAATTAACAACGCCGTCAATCAAAAAGTAGCTAGGAGCTGCGAGAAACAAAGCTTCAATAAAGATCGCGACAAGATGCGAAAAAGGAGAGATAACAAATGTAAACAAAGCGTATAGAAACAAGTACATTGATTAAGGCTAATAATATACTGTACCCATGCGTTATTATAAGGAGCATATGATCGTATCCCAGCTGGCTCACGGTCTTTCGAGGTATGGGGCATTCAACCCAATGTACGATCATATGTTCAGGATTTGAGTCTACCAGGTGACTACTCTACATGGAAACACAACAGATTCCTAAATACAGAGTTTAATGATCCTAATATCATGGCAAAATACAACAAAAACACAAAAATTTACGATTACATTTACACTCCCACAACACAAATAAAATATCTGGAGTGCGCAGATGATTATTCCAAACAATAAAACAAACCCTAATCTGTTTCATATGCACTCCGCAGCTCTGTTTCACCAATACAAAGATCAGATCCACTTAAATGCTGAGCTCCTCAGGCTTGCTACAACATCTTGTGAGTCTTTATTAAAATTGGCGCTCTTCCGCATCCAAATATACCCTACACTTCCTAATATTTATACTTTTTGACATTGACGAATGTTCATAGTGTCATTTACGTCACTTAATTAATCTTAATTAGCATATCACAACACAACTATTTAATAAAAACACAAGTTATCACTGAACAATCATTAAATGTAATCATTAAAGATACAAATATTTATGTCCGTTCTGAATAGGAACATTTATCTTTACTTATGTTTCAACAATATTAATCTCGTTACATTTCTTTGTTTAACATTACGTTGTTTGTGTGAACAATCGTTTCCTTTCCCCATAGATTTCAAACGCTTTTATGAGTAATCTCTCCCTCCAAAATACTCATAATTAATGATTTAGGTTCACCATACAACAATCTTTCAGGTCTCACCAAGTCGTCACTTCCGTTGCAAATGTGTCAGTTCGTGCATTACCATTACCCGTCTGAGTAAATTAGCATTAATTGGGTAATTACTCTTTATAAATGCATCTCATTATTTAGTGCAGTTAAAATGTCATCAGACACTAACTTGACCAAATATTATCCGATTTTTACGATCCAACAACATATCCCCATGGATATGATGCATGAAATTCATTTAATACAATAATATCAACCATTTTTCAATTACTTCAAGAGATGTGAAGAGATTTCAGTGCTCCAGTACATAGATTTAAAGGTCTCGCGGTCATTTAGCTCCCCTAGCGATAGCACAATAGGTTCGCTAAGCCCCGCCCTTTTCAACATGGCTACTCCTACCTGCGTCTTGCACTACTGCCCGACTTTAACTTGTAAACAAACCTTGACATTTGCCTCAATTACATACTGCAGCTCTCCAGGGCAAATGATGGGATGTGTCATTATGAACGGAATCGATCTATATATTTAATACATACATTTAGGGTTTTTTAATTGGCTCAATCCGGCTCTCAATTAATATTTTTAGCAAGGGATGGGTCTCCATTAGCGTCGCCGTATTAGGAATACAATCTGTGGCTCTAGATAAGTGCCAGTCGAGTTCCAAATGATTATCTCGCTGCACGGATACGAATATATTAGGAAATCATCATGATTCCTCCACGAAGAATTGTCATACCTCCACGGACAGATCAATTCTTAACTTAGCTTACATAGGGTATCATAGTTTTCCCTAGTAGCCATGAATATGCTAACAGTGGGTTACGGATGCCATATCCGGCCCAACTCTGTTGCTATATTAGGCACGCTCTCAGGCTATACACACACATTGTCGATTCGTAGATTGGCCCACTAGATTATCCAACGCGCGAGCTACTTGGATGATCCCTGCAATATTTTACGTAAATCTCTGGATTCTACGTTACACAGCCACGCTTATTGCGGCTAAAATAACATTCCTGTTAGATGAATCGATTCATAATGCACTCATATTCTCCCTGCATTTAATTATTATACCAAGGCTCTTCAATTAGCTCTATAAAAGGTATCATTTAACTGGCAATTACATTATCTGCCTTATTGGCTTTCAACAATGTAGCAATTATCATTATTTCACATCTCAATTACACTGAAAACTCTCTTTATCTCTCTAATATATCTCTCAGTCTCCCACATATAATAACATTATATTCTTTTATGGAACATGACACAATTTGCACGCTTTCAAGGCATCAACATGCCGATTTTACATTTATTTTCGACTGTGACCTCTGATTATTATTATTATTATTATTATTATTATTATTATTATTAATTGACGTTAGTTATATTGACTATCATCTTACGCATTACTCGTCGTAAGTTTATCATTATCAAATCAAATTATTTACCGTAATACGAGGAATGTAAACTCGTTCAATGATTATAGCAAATTATATAATATTTCAAGGAATGATATGTTGTATGGTGAGCTCTAAAATCATAGTAACATTTTTGGATGGTACTCACATTTTCTAGCGGACTGGATTAATCCAATAGTACAGCACTTTACCCACCATCATGCTGCCTTCTAGCACATCTTAACACTTTTCACAAACAATACTTGATGTGGTTTGAACCGTTGATTACAGCTCGTAATACACACATTTCACATTTTAAAATATAACACATTTTCTTTATCACACAAATTTAAAACACTTTATATTATCACCCTTTTTGCACCACTTTATACAATTGATTTGTACACACGAAGCCTTATTTGGCTTTCCGCTACTGCGTGATTTCAGATCTGCGACGTTTCTGCACTATCCTGATATCCGCTTGTCTCCTCCGAAAGTCTATCTCGAGTAGGTGTGTTCATCTCCCGTCTCCTACTGTGTTCTTATTTTCTCCCTTCTAGCGTGTACTGCTTAAGCATTTATCACAAATACCTGTGATTCCTTTCTGGTTCCCATGATCTGTGGTATACTTTACTATTTGACTGTATGATACTCTAAAGATCATAATTATCCCTATGGATAAGTTCATTGTCTATCACAATAAGAATGCGATTTTTCCTACGCTGTACTGAATGACGTTTACGTATAATAGCTGATTATCTGTCTGCTGTAGGCAGTTCATACTTTTAATGTAGAAATACTTTTAATAGGCTGCCTAATGCACCTTTCATTGTCTGCCTGTATGACACTGACTATAATGAACATGCGTATTGCGCGCACTTATGAACCCTTTAGTATTGCAGTGTTTATACGGTATGCAAGAATCTTGATCAAGGGGTCGCGCTCAGTTCATAGTGTGATGTTTACGTTCGCCAAACAACATGCTCTACTGAGGTAAGGGTCATAGGATTAAAATTATAATTAAGAAAGAAAGTGACAAGACGTAGAATAATAACATAATTTAATGACTATTAGTGCAAATAAAATGAATATAGACAACAACACAATAATAAAAATTCCTCCCTGAATATTCCCATGACAGAAATATTTATCAAAAGTTGAGGAGTCAGACGGATCTCCCCATTATAAAAAAAATGTGGATCCAAGTTCCACTAACTTGCATTGGATTTCATGTATGCGTAATGACTAACTACGAGGGATGAGTACTTGGATGACTGTTCGTTTACAGCGGGTTAACAGCCACGATGCTTACGAACAATCATCTCGTAAATCAACGTATACGGATATGGGACATGACACTAATAAAAACCCTTAAAAATTAATGCTGACACACAATCTAAAATCTACTATTTACAGGAATCTCCCTCGAGACCCTCCTTCAATACGATGACGCATCTGACAAATGAGCTGCCAACAACGGCCAATTGCTCAATACACAAACCAGGAAAAGACAGCATTACACGGGACTGCACGGGTCACTAATACGGAACATAAACATGGCATGAAACCAACAACAACAAAAGCCTGACCGGCTGAGATTACTTTATATGAACAAAATGCACGTTAAGCTAACGCTTCGGAGATTATAGTGATTCGTAGGCAACTCCCATTTATTTAACAATTTTTACCATTGATCAGTTCTTATTCTGTATTTCAAGTAATTTTACGGAGCCAACAAGCACTCCATTAATGACCTTGATGCAATCCTTTCCAGCCCGCCTTGTGAAACAACTTCCCCTTTCCTCACTCTGTCATCGTCCAGCCCAGTGTGTAAAAATAACTTGACCACCTGTCTCGTTATCTCGTAGAATCAACAGCAACAAATCTCAACCACATAAACATATGGTAAGACATTAATCGAAATAGCCACATATGTCCTCGCAAGGTAACCATATGGACTTGGCACCAAGCTGACAGAAATCAGTCTAAGCTGAAATTCCCGCTTGTAATGACCAATAAAATACACACACACACACACACTGCTGGGAATGACATAACACATTTCACACAGGTCGGCTGAATCAGATCCTCACAAACTATTTTAAAAAAATCCTACGAGAGAGCTGACTGCCCTTCGCCACAACTCACATTGCTCCAAAGGCAATAAACTCACTGAATCTGATCAATAATAAACATTACAAGATTAATTTACCCTCCAATCTATTGCATGACTATACTAATTCAGTCCTACTTCTGAAATCCAATATATCTCCGAGAGACGCTTCTTACTCGCACTACGTAAACATATGCGAACACGGTCGTCCACATAGTCACGTTAGTTAAAACAAACAAACAAACAAGAACTTACGACTGATAAAATATGTGCGAGCTGTTTCCATGCAAAAGGTGTGACAGACCAAAACTAAATACACAACGTTAATCAACACAAGCAAGATATTTACAAAACAAAATATGTCCCATATACCATAAGTTAATTTGTCAGATAATAAGAATATTATTCAGTACTCATCCTCGGCCAGTCACCCGTCAAAGGGCATCAGCAGTCATCTCCCAACTTGAATGCTTTTAGCTCATGGCAAACATTTCAACGAAGTGATGGTGATTCCATACAGCTTCCATGATCGACGCTGCCATCTCTCGTGCTGATTCAAAAAGTTATAGATTATTACACACTCGATATCTGACTACTAAATTCGCCGTTTCAGGTACTTATTTCCCCAGAACAGTCTGTTGGCGAATTGTCGATGATACTGTCCCTACAACAATAGTACTGTGACTATCTATCACTGAATTTAACACATTTATATTAATAAAAAGCTGTGTCCTCATGATACGCAAAGTACAGTAATAACTGCACCGCCCTATTGAAATAAACATATTCTTGGCGTGCCTCCTAGCTGCATCACTGGAACCAACTAGAAAAGAAAGGAGTACGCAGTGGAAATGGATGTTAATTTCTGACCTGTGCTGGGCCCGTATTTGCAGGCCAGATGTGCCGAGCGACTCCAGACTCCGTGAAGGTGGTCCCACGACGAGTGGTAGGAATACCCTCCTGGTGCTAGAAAGCTAGAATAAGTTAGGCCTAGGTTTGAAGAGAGAGAGAGAGTGAGAGAGAGAGAGAGCAGCCCGATGGCCCAACACTACTAAATGAGACACATGGGTAAAGAAATGGAAATTTAATGAATTGAAACCGAACACACAAAGAAACCCGGCCAGAATAACACACACAAAAAAGAATACCCTTCACCTAGGGGTCAAATAAAGTCACTTTCAAACGGGGAAGATAAATATGAATAACAATAAATAACTTACGATAGTAAATAACGTTAACAAATTAAATTCATACCTGTGCTCACTTCCGTGAAAACGATGTAAAAAGGGAGGAAGTAAATGATCAAGAGGCAATCGAACCGGTCGCTGGTCAACAACAATCACTTCTCAGCCTAGAGATGGATGGTTGTCATGACGACCACAAATAACAAGCATAGCAAAGAAAAAACAAGAGGCTGTGTGCGTGTCGCAAAGGCTGTGGCGAGCAATGGGGATGCGATCGAGCTGGCAGTCTCCAGAGAAAAGAAATGCAAAAACCAAAGATACTACAAGGAGAAACAAATGACGTCAAGTGTCCGTGAAATATATCATGATACATACACGCAATCAAACACACAAAATGCTAGCCGACGATGCAGTAATAAAACACAAAGCAACTCGTGCTTGTAGGTAGTCTAGCAAAACATGCTAAACCTATATAGTCCCCAACTTACGTTCCGAGTTCGAGCTGAATACGGTAAGGCCTACTTAAAGTTACCGCCGTGATCCAGTTGCCCGAAGCATGGAATGAAGGGAAAACATAAGGGCTAAAATATATGGTGTCATGCCTCGTGTTGGGAGAATGGTCGAAACGCCAACGTCCACAAACCACGGGAGACCCATTCGAAGATATGCCCAATCAAAACAGCATCAATGCACCTGGCAGCAAGAAAAACATACACTCACAAAATCACTCGCAGATATATTTCACGGCACAAATAAAAGGTTAAACGAAAACTCAAACAAAATAAAACAGGAGACCGCCATTACGATTGGTTCCACAGCAAATCCAAGCACACGACAAAGATCAAAAAGAAAGGTTAAATTTAGGAAATGAGCATAGTGGACACAAGGTTAGATGTATTACTTACATGAGTAAATGGAAGGCTTCGGCATAGTAACAATGTTAAATAAAAAGGAAAAACATTGCATTTTAAATAATAAGGCGGAGAGCCTCAAGGCACGTCCGGACAGAAAGTAACTCACATGGCGTCTGAGTCTACTGGGACGGCCGCCAAAGAAAATAAAGAAATGAGAGATGTTAAACATGGCTCAGGATCCACACCACCCCCCCAAAAGAAAAATTATTTATAATAATAAAAGATTTTTCTTTTTACATCACTAAGTACCACCGCTTTGAAATCAATCATATCCCAAGTGTTCCAAAATACACAACATCCTTATCACACAGGTGGTTTGTCAACAACTATAACAGTACACAAAATATGAGGGGGGAGGGTGATCGATATAACAATAACTTAAGCAATTGAGCCATATCAGAAAGAATACAGTTATAAAATGAAGTAATATATAAAAATAATCAGATCGCTTCGGCGATCGCAATATCAGGACAGAACTCCTTCGGGGTCCCCAAAGGCGCGCGTTCCTTTGACGATCCCTGGGCTTGTCATAATGGTATTACGGTTTGCCTGCGCGTTACAATGACAAGAAAAGTAGATAGAGACACGGACGAAAATCATAAACAAAAGACTTTCGCCCTTTGACGCCGAAGTCTGCCATTCTCCTTATACCCATCATGAAAGTGACGTAATAAAATAACAAAGAAGCGATATAATGTGTCCATTATTTATAGAATATAAATTCTCTACTGGCCGAATTCGCAAAAATACATATTTTTACAATAAATATTAAGTTACACAGAGTATGTAAGCCTATTTCTTCTTGTATTATTTTCTTTCTTGAGCTCGTAAATTTGTACTTGACTCTGCCTCGGTCAAAATTGGTTCAATAATAGGCAGGTCAAGGAGACGCCATATGAATACTAGCTTCCTTGGATAACATAAGCGAATTATGATTGGCTAACCTACGCAGAAAAAGGACAACATTAATCACAGCAAATAAGAAGGTTACACAATAAATGGTTTCAATTGAGATATGTGAGCTCTGGATACGTCGGTGGGATTCTCCTTGGAGATCAATTCAACAGTGACAGGTGTTAAAAATCTAGTGATAGTTTTGGGCGTGCTCCAGCGAAGCATTAGCTTAGCTGACTCCTTATTCTTGGCCGAACTCTGTGGGTGCAGGCGCACTAGCACGTCGTCATTCACCTGAAAACAAACAGGTTGCCTACCCTTGTTATAGCGAGACGCCACGCGATCTCGTGCCCTTTTCAGATGCCGTACAGCAACTTCCCATTTTTCTTTGACTGAGGTACGGCGGGATGGCGCAGCTAGATAATCTATTTTCCACTGAAGCTGAAGTGGATCAACAATACGCCTTCCTAAAAACAATTCCGAAGGGGTAGAATTCGTCGATTCATGAAGAGCAGTGTTAAATCCTAAGGAGAAAAACTGAAGATTTGCGTCCCAACGTGACTGATCTGCGTTGTGGAACGCACTCAAGCAAGCCTTCAAGTTACGATGAAACCTTTCAACGTGATTTGGCTGAGGGTGGTAGGGTGCCAAAAAGACATGATCAATTCCCCAAGAAAAACACATTGATCTAAAAGACTTGGACCGGAAAACGCTCGCGTTATCGGACACTAAAAACTTTGGAGGACCAAAAACACCAAAAATATGATTGGTCAAAAGCCTAACAGTGGTACGTGTCGTGATTTCCCTGACAGGAAATAACCATACAAATTTTGAAAATCCATCAACGACAGTAAGTATAGCTTGATGACCAGAAGATGACCTAACTAGGGGACCAAAATAATCTATAAACAGGCGCTCATTAGGATATGACATCGTGTCAGCGTGGTGAAGTCCAATGCGAGAATTCTTTGCTGGCTTAGAACGTTGACACGTAACACATTTTCGGACGAAAGCAAAAGCATCCGCTTTCAAATGAGGCCAGAAGAATTCCTGAGAGATTTTATGGAAAGTCTTCGTCATACCTAAATGTAATCCAAAACAGGATTCATGGAAATACGCCAAGAGCATACTTCGTATATTCTCTGGCACGAAAATCCTACATTTCGAAGATCGACTAGCGGTATGCACTATAACATCATTGCGCAATGAAAACTCAGATACACCAGGATCTTTCCCGAGAATTTTTTCACGCAATGTGACACAAAATGGGTCATCTGCTTGGTACGTACGGATGTCAGTAAAAGACCATGGAATGTGTTGGAGAAGATTCACTGGCTCGGGGATCTCAACAATGGGAGGAGGTTCCTCAAACATGCGTGACAAACAATCCGCTACAACATTTTCACTGCCTCTGACGTGAATGATGTCAAAGCTGAAAGAGGATAGACGAAGAATCCAACGATTTATACGTCCCAATTTTTTGACATGCGAGCGCATCCAGGACAGAGCTTCATTGTCGGTATACACTATGAAATGCCGATGTTCTAGAAAAGATCTGAAACGTTCACAGCCGAATACGACAGCCAGACTTTCTTTCTCGAAAGTGGAATACCGGCGTTCGCAATCATTAAGCATCCGACTGGCAAAAGCGATGGGTGCCAAATTACCATTCACCTGCTGACTAAGCACACAAGAAACTGCGACATCACTCGCATCACAATGTAACATAAAATCTTTCCCAAAATCCGGAGTTCGAAGGACGGGAGCAGAAGAAAGACATTCTTTCAATTTCTCAAAGGCGAGACACTGGTCGGGGCCCCACACGAATCGTACATTCTTCTTCTTCAAATAATTCAGGGGCGCAGAAATGTCCGAAAAGCCCTTAATGAACCTACTGTAAAAGCCTGCCATTCCCAAAAAACGTCGGACTGCTTTCACATTCGTGGGAGTAGGGAACTCTTGGATACATCGCACATGCTCAGGGTTCACTTCTATGCCCACATCCGAAAGAATGTGACCTAAAAATTTGATTTGTTTCGAAGCCAAAGAGATTTTGTCCGGGTTAACAGTGAGTCCGGCTCTGCGAAGACGACATAGGACTTCACGTAAATGGATCAGGTGATCCTCAAAAGACTGACTGTAAATCACGAGGTCATCTAGATAGTTAAACACAGATGAATACTTTAAATCTCCAAATAACTCGTCCAAAACCCTACTCAATACTTGTCCGCCGATAGAAATGCCCATGGGTAACTTATTGAACTCAAAAAGGCCGAACGGAGTGGAGAACGCAGTTACCTTACGGCTCTCGGGATCGAGAGGAATTTGATAATATGCACAATTCAAATCTAGGACGGAATAGTACTTCGCCCCGTGAAAATGCTGAAAAGCGCTCTCCAGAGTTGGAAGGGGAAAGTTGTCGAACACCACCTTAGAATTGAGTCGACGATAATCAACTACTAAACGAAAAGTACCCTCTTTCTTAGGCACCAGGAATGCTGGACTACCATAAGAAGACTTAGAAGGACTCACAACACCGCGTGCCTTAAGATCATCAATATATTCTCTCATGGCAATGAGTTTGGGTGGAGAGCACGAAAATGGCGCCGACCTAACTGGAACCTCATCAGTTAAATCAATATGACACTCGTAGCCGATAGCGGAACCCAGTTCCGACGTGAGAACATCTGGAAATTCATTCACCAAATCAGATAAAGCGTCACGTTGACTCGTGAATAAAGTAGGAGGGATTAGAACAGCAGAGATACCAGAAAAATTACAAGGAACACTCGCTTCACAAGTATTAAAATGAAACCGCTCCTTGGATTTAAACAAAAAACTGAAGGAATGATCCGAAAAATCAAGCCTCAACCCTGCTTTGTGCATAAAATCAGAACCTAAGATCATAGGCGTAGATAAGTCATCCACCACATGGAAGTTCCAATCCCAAGAATAACCACATATCTTAATATGACATGTTACAACGCTAGAAACAGAAATAGATGACTTCACCGCAGAATAAAATTTTAAACCCCCATCTTGTGGACAAATCTGAGTAACAGGAAGCTGTTCCGCGATGGAGCGCTGAATAAATGAACGTGAAGCACCAGAATCCAGTAAAGCGGGTATCGACAATTTCTTAACACTTACAGGGACCCAAGGACAGAAGTTTCCAGTCGTGGAAATGTTCATTTCCCGGCGAACTTCATTGCATGGCCACTCCGGCGGGTCTAAACCGGGGACCCATGCTCGTTTCCCTGACGCGAAGCACATCTAGGACAGGCTATGTGTGTCACGTCACGAAGACCACATGTGTGACAAAACACACGAGAGGGCGCACGGCAGGAATTAAAATGGTGCCCCAAACGATCACAATTCCAACATTTTATACGGTTATACATGTTCGGGTTTCGAGGTAACTGTTGATCCTGAGGAGCGGGATTCGCAGAAGAAGTAGCATTGGGAATACTCCCGACAATATGCGAGTGGGGACGGTTAACTGCCCGGTCCTCCTGACGAGATAATGAAGATGGGTGCGCAGTCCTCTGAATCTGGGATTGCGCGCATGCAGTCTCTGGAAACAAACTGTCAGAGGGGAGGGGTGGGGGTACATATGACTTGCGCAGGCGCCGATTGAACTCGCATTCACGTCCTTGATCAACAATGTCAGCCACACTATACACACTGGACCGGCGTATGAAAGACTTGTACTCAGGTGCTAGATTTCTATACACAATATCAACAGTTTCAATAAGGGGAAGGGGCTGCGACAACCTACTTATTAAAGTCATTAGCCCAGTAACAAAATCGTCTACAGGCTCTTCCAAACCCCGGGTACGGCGATGAATTTCAGCCTTCAAGTCATGTTCAAAATCATAAGTCGTAAACCGCTCCTTTATTGACTTACAGAAATCAACCCACGAGATGAAAGATCTGTTGGTAAGTCGATACCATTTTAAAGCTAAACCACTCAACAATAACGGTAGGCAGACAACAATGTCGTCTGGTTCGAGGTCATAACAATGGCAGAATTCACTGACCCTGTCTAAGAACTCAAATACAGACGAAACTCCCAGTTCACCAGAAAATGAAATTCCCCACTTGGACACTATATTGGCTACGCCTCCCTTGCGATGGCCTTTCACCTCAGTCAATGGATTAGTGTCTTTCCCACAGACACTTTCAAACGATAGCAGATCATCGTCAGACTGGATGAGCTCCTTCTTCACGTTACAACCTGGGAGAGAATACATGGCTAAACTACAGAAGTACTGCTAGCTACAATTCAAAACAATAACTACAAATGTCTTGCCTCCGTCCTGCGCCTGAAATGAGTACGAAACAAGAAGTAGGGTTGGTTAGTACATTACCAATGCTGGGGTTCGTTGATAGGGTCCAACTCATTGCACTCTCCTTACAGTTTGTTATTTTTATGGTCCATACTCCTTGGAAGTTCACATTTACTCTCAATATTTGTTTGCATAGTATGCAATAGGGAACATGAAACAGAATAAAAACAACATTGAAAAATATGCAGCGAAATATTAAAATCCAATGGATATGGCTAAGCGACCAGGAGACTTAACCTCGCAACTGATACCATCTGCACCGCCCTATTGAAATAAACATATTCTTGGCGTGCCTCCTAGCTGCATCACTGGAACCAACTAGAAAAGAAAGGAGTACGCAGTGGAGATGGATGTTAATTTCTGACCTGTGCTGGGCCCGTATTTGCAGGCCAGATGTGCCGAGCGACTCCAGACTCCGTGAAGGTGGTCCCACGACGAGTGGTAGGAATACCCTCCTGGTGCTAGAAAGCTAGAATAAGTTAGGCCTAGGTTTGAAGAGAGAGAGAGAGAGTGAGAGAGAGAGAGAGCAGCCCGATGGCCCAACACTACTAAATGAGACACATGGGTAAAGAAATGGAAATTTAATGAATTGAAACCGAACACACAAAGAAACCCGGCCAGAATAACACACACAAAAAAGAATACCCTTCACCTAGGGGTCAAATAAAGTCACTTTCAAACGGGGAAGATAAATATGAATAACAATAAATAACTTACGATAGTAAATAACGTTAACAAATTAAATTCATACCTGTGCTCACTTCCGTGAAAACGATGTAAAAAGGGAGGAAGTAAATGATCAAGAGGCAATCGAACCGGTCGCTGGTCAACAACAATCACTTCTCAGCCTAGAGATGGATGGTTGTCATGACGACCACAAATAACAAGCATAGCAAAGAAAAAACAAGAGGCTGTGTGCGTGTCGCAAAGGCTGTGGCGAGCAATGGGGATGCGATCGAGCTGGCAGTCTCCAGAGAAAAGAAATGCAAAAACCAAAGATACTACAAGGAGAAACAAATGACGTCAAGTGTCCGTGAAATATATCATGATACATACACGCAATCAAACACACAAAATGCTAGCCGACGATGCAGTAATAAAACACAAAGCAACTCGTGCTTGTAGGTAGTCTAGCAAAACATGCTAAACCTATATAGTCCCCAACTTACGTTCCGAGTTCGAGCTGAATACGGTAAGGCCTACTTAAAGTTACCGCCGTGATCCAGTTGCCCGAAGCATGGAATGAAGGGAAAACATAAGGGCTAAAATATATGGTGTCATGCCTCGTGTTGGGAGAATGATCGAAACGCCAACGTCCACAAACCACGGGAGACCCATTCGAAGATATGCCCAATCAAAACAGCATCAATGCACCTGGCAGCAAGAAAAACATACACTCACAAAATCACTCGCAGATATATTTCACGGCACAAATAAAAGGTTAAACGAAAACTCAAACAAAATAAAACAGGAGACCGCCATTACGATTGGTTCCACAGCAAATCCAAGCACACGACAAAGATCAAAAAGAAAGGTTAAATTTAGGAAATGAGCATAGTGGACACAAGGTTAGATGTATTACTTACATGAGTAAATGGAAGGCTTCGGCATAGTAACAATGTTAAATAAAAAGGAAAAACATTGCATTTTAAATAATAAGGCGGAGAGCCTCAAGGCACGTCCGGACAGAAAGTAACTCACATGGCGTCTGAGTCTACTGGGACGGCCGCCAAAGAAAATAAAGAAATGAGAGATGTTAAACATGGCTCATAACCTGTGTCTTCCGACACACAAAATGTAGTAACCTGTGTCTTCCGACACACAAAATGTAATAATCATGTCTTGGCTCTTCACGCCACTTATAAATGAATTGGCCCTAGGTATTGATGGGGGGGGGGGGAAATTATATAAAAATTTCTCATAATAATAGTGGTACAGGAATGAAACAAATATCACTGAACTCGTAAAATTGCGCAGGTCAAGAATATGCCCATTAATCCTAGAATCGATCGTAGAGATGTTGTCTAGCCGATCTCCCGCGTTAATGCTAGCCCTCGCGTGCCCAAGCTAGACTTGGCGCATTCGTAAGCATTCATCTCTCATTGGCTCCACTTTTTCAATAACTTCGCGGTTTTTATCAGACCTCGGCCTCGTAGGAGTGTCCAGTATTTCCATCAGCCACTCACGTTACTGCATTATATTTTTTCCAGGCGCGAATAGTACAATTAACATGCCATAAGCGTGTCTCACCACGCGTCCCTTCTATTTTGAGGTAGCCACCACCTGTCCTTCTGAAACATTGCTAGGGTCTTTCTTTTCATAATGCTAAAGTATTTAGCCTTTTGTCAAACTGCTGCAGGTATGTCCCAACTGTCTCCAACAAATGCTTGAAGTTTCCTCATCTCCGTCTGGCTATTTCAAGACGCTGGTGGAAATATTTATTAATTGTAGAAATAAAACATCGAATCATTTATCCATCAGAGGATAAAGGGTTCACTTATTTGATGTCGACGGACAGCAAGTCGCCTCACGAGCTGAGTCAAAGAAGAACTGACTCTCCCCAGCTTCTCCGTCCATATAAAGGATTTTGACAAAATGTAGTCTCTGTTCACATCAGGAGCGACACTCTTCTCAAACACCGCGTTTTCCGACAAGGTAACGCGTGATTCCTGATCGTCTTTTCACGGAAGTTTCATATCTACTTGCGTGCAGGTAATTCCTTCGCTCAATTAATTTATATTATTTGTTTTTCTCCATGGCTTCCCCACGCTATCCTCAGTGAATCCCCTCCTGCTACTTGGTCAACCACTGCTCATCAGCGTTCGGCGTTGTGAATTTCCCTTTAATCTAATGAAAAAATCCACAGCCTGCTTCCAGTCTCCGACCGGGTCAGGAATGGAATGAATGAAGCCCCCATCTAGCGGCGAGGATATGAATTGTGCCGGCTGCCGAGGCCTGACGCACTCCTCTGGGGCAATGATTAAATGAAGGACAGATGAAATGAAATGATAGTGGAGAGTGTTGCTGGAATGAAATTTTGACAGGGAAAACCGGAGTACCCGGAGAAAAACCTGTCTGCCTCCGTTCTGTCCAGCACAGATCTCACATGGAGTGACCGGGATTTGAACCACGGACTCAGCGGTGAGAGGCCGGCGTGCTGCCGCCTAAGCCACGGAGGCTCTCCTTTAATCTAATAAAAGCTTTAATTTAGGTGTTTTGACATCCCTAAAAATGCTCTCTTTGAATATAGGCATCTGGGTGTAAGTCTCATCCCATTAGAATGCTTCGTTTGCCCGCAATTAATTAATTTCTCTCAATGACCATCCCCTCCTCTCTCGTCTGCCTTGTCCGTCGGGGGTTTTTACGGTCATTATTCACTGTCTTGCCTCCCCAGTGACGCCTGTAAGTAGTCCATCGGAGACAGTCTGCGCCGCCTACTTTAAAAAACGATATGTCACCTGTCAAGTTGCCTCGACTTTCTGGATCTTTGCTGGATTCTTGTATACTGGCTTGCAGTTCATACCATATTCTGTCTTATCATTGCTCATAATTCCTGTCCCAGGTGTGGAACTAAGCTTTTATTATCACATTATATTACCATATCATTGTCCCTCGGGTTCACTGTGGTTGTTCCCCCTCAGAGATCAATGGTTCGGTTCTCGGGAAAATCATAGACATGATTCTTCCTCCTCAGAGACCCAGGGTTCGATGCCAGTCAGCCTCGTCCCATTGGGTAAAATACCAAATTAGTAAAGAAAATAGGCGAGTAAGAAGCAAGAACGCCATAGGTAACAATAATCTAGTAGCAATAAACAATGACCTTAAGTTGTAATAAGCATCAAAAGGGTTAACTAGAAGTATAATTAAGTCAACCAGATGTAAGACGCAACAAGAATATATGCCAAGATACATCGAATGTAACGACGAGAAAAAACAAGTTTGTTTGACAACAAAGAACAAAAGTGCAAAATGGTTACGCAAAATACAGGAGGTACGCGCAACAAATATATGTAACGATGTTATGAAACAACGATCAAAACATTCATAGGATACGAGTGTGAGTAAGTGAGGAAAGTAAATAAACAAAACCTTGACCCACATAGTACAACGAGATAACAGATATAAATAACTAGACAGGACAGTAACCAAAACATGTTTATCTGGGCAGGGGAGTGAGTGCCTGACTACTGAATAACGGGAGCAAACCGGTTTTCCAACTGTTCTACAGTAGTTGGCAAGTTGCCTAACTTCAGATAAGACGAACACACAATGACCTTTGTCATATGTGGAGACAATAGATAGTGACTTGTTATTACTTGAATTCGTAAATAAACAAGACTGCGAAGCACAAGGCTGAAGGTAAACAAAAGGAGTAAATGCACCCAACAAACATTAAAGCAGAACTTTAAGTAACACACGTAGTCATGCGTAGCTCGAACATGAAAAACCAATTTAAAGACTGAGAAGACAGAACAATTAATCAATTTAACATAATTTTGAGGATTACAAAACTCAATCATTGCCAACAGAAAACAGCTTAATTCTTCTGAACAACGAAGAAAAGCCGGGAAGTTGAAGGAGAAATTATGCCTATGAATTATTGTCCTTGAAGTTAAAGAGCCCAGCTTGTCAAGTGGCTTCAAATACTGCTTCCGAGTGTGAGGAAGAGGGAAGGAGGCGGCCGCGGCCATCCTACTAAATAGCGAAAAGATTGAAATACAGATCACAGCAAAGTGATGGTGACTGATAGCCATGGTTTTACACAGAGAGAAGATAGTTTTCTATGGAAAGTTTAACCAATTACCGACTACGAAAAATGACACAAAGCAATGAAATAAACGACTTAAGGCAAGGCGGACTTGAATTGCCATTTTGTGCGGAAATAGAGCAAAAAACATTAAGTAGCTTACAGCGGTGACGTAGTTGACATTGAAACATTGTTTCGGCAAGTTGTTTTCGCATGCGTTGAGATTTGAAAAATTGAATGTTCTCTTTTTCAGAAAATAAATTTGAATCAGCGTTAACAAAATGATATTGCGAGTTAGTTTGAAGACTGGAACGTTGGATTTGACCAGTAACAATCCAACCAAAATCGGTGTCTCTGGCAAACACGTTTGAAGATAGTTTGCGATTTTGCTTGCGAAGGCAATTCCAAAAAACATTGGCACTGAAAAGTATGTCAATGGGGCCTTGTATACTGAACAGAGAATCGGCTAACCTTAAATGAGAAAGAATATTCAGACCTGAGATATCAACAGAGTGGCTTGGAGTATCTTCTCCGATGCTGTTAAGAATGAGGCAATTAAGTTTGAGAAAATTATTTCTAAGACAAGTATCCTTGATGGTTAGTTTGGAAACTGTAAAGCTTACGATTTTAAGCTGTTAATGCCTGATACATTAATAGAAGTGGGGTTTACTGGTAAGACCAGTTTTTTGATTAAAGAATTGGAAACGAAATCATGGGTTGCCGCTGAATCAAGAAGACCCCTTGCGTGGACCCAGTTGCCAGATTTATCCAGAACTTCAATTTGAACAGTAGGCAATAGCACTTGAGCACTACGCAAAGCCTTAGCGTTCTGAATAAAAGATGAAGCATTGGGATTGTTAGTATTATCACTTTTTTGAGAAGTGGATGCTGCTGATGACCTCGATTGATCATGACGGTGCAGTAAAGTGTGAAGCGGTTTTTCACCATGGAAACAGAGTCTGGAAGATTTACAATTAGAAGCAGAATGCTTAGGTGAGAGGCAGTTGAAACAGTATTTGCTATTCGAAACAAATTTCCTTCTGTCGTCAACAGATAATTCTTTAAAGGATTTGCATGAATATAGAGCATGAGAATATTTGCAGAGTGTGCATTTTAAAGACTTGTTGAGCGGCCTAGTATGTTCTCCTGGACGGTTGAAGGCAGAATGAGTTTGTTTATTCTCGACAGATGGGAACTTATGTCCATTTGACGAGACAAATTTGTCAACAGAGGTATTATAACGTGGAAGACTGGTTGCAAAGCTTTCGCACGGGAAAGAGAGTGCGGTGAGGAATTGGCACCGGCTGTTAAGAAACAAGATGAGATGCTCAAAGGAATACTCGTCATTGTGAGCAAATTCCAGTTTCCATGCTTTTAAAGTGGAAAAGTCGAATCTAGATGTAGCCAGATAAATTAGGACAGTGTCCCAAGTTTGAACCGGTAGTTGAAGCTGATAAAGGGCTCTCACATGCAGTTGCATGGTGTCAACCAAGTTTCTTAAAGAGGAAACGTCTACGGCTGGCAGGTTGAACAGAGAGCGTATGTAACGTGACACACACAGACGCAGATTGCCATATCGCTCTTTAAGGAGATTAAATGCGATGTTGTAGTTGTCGGCACTTAAAGGGAGTGTTTCCACGAGCGTAAGAGCTTGCCCTTTAAGACATGATCGCAGATAGTAAAACATGTGGATAGCGGGAATATATCTTTGTTGTCGTATATGAGAGAACTGTATAACTCGTAAAAGGAATTCCATTCACCTTCCTGGACTGAAAAAAGAGGCAGGCTTATCTTTGGAAGTGAAGGTTTAGGTTTATGATTGTCTTCACGGACTGAAGCGGGTGCAAACTGGGCCGGATTGATGACCTTAGTGACCGGTTCTGAGAAACAGTGAATCAGTTGGTGAGCCTTAGCAATCCCTTTAAAGTACAAGGGTTCGACTTCATCCCGATCAGATTGAAGTTCGGGGCAGGCGGATTCAATGTCTGTTTGGATTTGATCATAATAATCATAAGAGCGTTCATACAAATTTAAGCGTTGAGAGAGGATATCTAAATCGCAAACGGCGGGAGTTAAGTTATTCAGAAAGTTTCGGAATCTGGTAAGTTGCCCTTTATAAGAAGAACGTCTTGGAATGAGCGTTTCATCCTTTAGAGTTGCTTTAGTTGGAGGTACCACGATTGAAAATCACAATGGAAGTGCAACTTACGATGACGAAGAGATTTTGAATTGCTGTCAGTTTGGCAGCAGCAGACAGGTTGCAAGTAAGACAGGCTGAAGAAGACAGGAACGACCTCTATCACCTTCACCAGCTTTGCACAGCGAAATTACAGCTGAAAAGTTCAAATTAGATATTAGTGTTTTGCAAATTACTGACAAATGGATTCTCCCGGGTTTCTAGGACCAAATTTTGGGTAGGTTTTAGCTCAGGATTAATACTACCTAAGGGATGATGATAGGAGAGAAAGGGAGATAGGTTTTGGAGTGGAAAAAGTATTGGTAAGCAGGATTAGAATCCAACACTAAGTTTAAGCAAGTTAAGGAAGAATTAAGCAGTGCCAAGTCTAGGAGGAACCTAACTCCAGCGGGGGCCTGTCTCAGGCAGGCGGAGAACACAGCGTGAATTACGGCTACCTGCAAGCGCTCGGTGAATGCATTCTCCCTCTCGAGCCGGTATTCGGGTACTATGGGGATGGGTGACATTCTGGCAAGGCACAGTGAGCCGAGAAAAAAAGTACTAACTTTCCTTTTAGAGAGATTAGGATTTATAATGTATTCAAGAATGCTGGAAGGATTTGAATGTGGGGTAATAATTTTATTTCTGGGCACTGTTGGATCCCCGGCAAACGACCGAGTGCTCCCAGAGAGGGAAGCGATAAAGCAGTATGAATGCCTTTAGTAATAATTTTACTGGTTTTTTTGACAACTTTTATAAGAATAACAATTGTTGCACTTAAGAAAGGCTAAGCTTTTACCCAGCTGAGTGCCGACTAAAAGTTTAGGACAGAGGAAAAACTTGACTTTTGAAAACAAACCATAAGTCAGAGAGAGAATCTCGACAAATAGGAAGCTTGCAGAGCTAGCTATATTTGCCTTAAGGGCTCGTTAGAATTAGCTATGACAGATAAAAGAAACTTTGAAAATGTTGTTCTTTGAAGTTTTAAGTTAAATGCAACAAGTAGTACGAACTTTGTCGATTTCGAAATTATATTTTTCGTAAAGATATCATAAGCTGAAAGGAACAATCAGGGTAAAGAGGGTTCTGCCTAACTTTGATTCTAGTGATCAAGATGAAGCAAACAATAATAGAGAGTTTATTAACAATAAATATAAACTTTGGAAACTTAACACTTGGTAGATTCAAAATCTTACCTTTTAAAGTTAGAAGAATCTTTTCTTTGGTTAGTTATACAAATCTAAAGGTCTCAGACCTAATAAGGTAAAAGTTTACTATGAACAATAGTGTAGAAGTTCGAACTTGCTACAAGCACTAAACCTCTACATATGTTTTTAAACTGTGCTTAAAATTGCAATATTTAAAGCTCTTAGAAACAATGAATCATGCAGTAATTATAACTTTTACAAATTAGGTAAGTTACAAGCGCTATTTGACTGCACTTTCGGCAAGCCAACAAGCTAAAGACAAATAGATTAAATCCTGATAGTACAGGAGAAAGAAAAAGAAAATAGAAAATAGAAAGCGGAAATTACCGCTGTTTGAAACAGTAATTACAATGTTAAGTTGAACAAATTTGGGAGGGCGTTTGCTCGCAAGCGAAGCCTCGTAGTATTTTAGATAGATGAAAATTTTAATTTAAGTTATGTTAGTAAAGGTATTTGGGAGAAGGAAAATAGGAGGTTTAGGAAAACGTCCTGGCCAAATTTATTTTCACAACCGAACGTGGCGCGGAAGATAGTTGAACGGGCACTGTTTTGCACTGAAGTCTATTGATGAATAGGAAAAGTTCACTATTGCAGCATAGAAAGTTTATGAAACGAAAAGTTATTGTAGTTGTGGATATCACTAGTTGAATTTTAGCTTGAACAAGTTTATTTCTTTGAAAAGTGTATAGGTTGCGGTTGAATGATGAGTTACAATTCCCACGGTGGAAGGCATTAGGTTTTAAACAACAGTAAATGTGACGTTAATTCTTCAGTGAGGAAAAGCATTCCCAATTTGAGTGTAAAATACTAAATGCTTTACTTGTAGAAATATCGGTTCATGTGGAATGTTCCAGAACCATGATGACGGTTAAATGGCAAGAGAGGTCCCACGGGGGAAAAAGCTAAGTTTTTATAGACAGTGGGTAGTTTGAATTAAATCCCTCGTAGAGGAAAGGTAATCCCATCATTTAGTACAAGAAGTACTGGGTTTCACTTTATAAAGCCAGCTTAGATAGTTAAAGCATGACAAGAAAAACAAGAAGTTCCGTGACGAACTAAAGAGCCTACTTTTCTTAAAATTTAAGATTCATGCCAATGATTAATCTATATGGATCTATCTAGAATAATGACGAAATTAAGTTGGTAATATCGAAATATCTAATTAGTTCGTATACCTGGCATAATGTAGCCTAATGGAGAACTAAAGTTGAGAGGCCTGATGACTGAATATATTCTTAGTTCCATCTCTTAAGGTACAGAATACAAAATTTGGTTGAAGTCCAAAGGATAGCATGGACGTTACATGCAGTAAAACATTGGATCTAAATGCGCGCGTAAAATCATGTTGGCAACAATGACATACATGTATTGGTCAGAACTAATCTGAAATAATATGATCTATTGTTGTGTCAATTTTGAATGAAATCCATTAGTTAGTATAGAAGTTAAATGCATTTTCAAATTGGACCTTATCAGCAGGCTTAGAATCATGTTGGCAACACTGGGGTAGGCCTATATTAGTTACTACAAATTAATCTAGAATGACAGGTACTATACGTGTGCAAAGTTTAGAGGTATTGGCTTGCATACTTTCTGATATATTTATATTAGGGTAACAAAAATAGAGACAGTATTTATCAACAGTTGGCAGCCCTGGTTATTCATAAGAATCGGCATAGTCATATCTGTTATGGTACACATAGCACACACGAAATTTCGTTGATATCCAAATGATAGTATATAAGTTACAAGTATTTAAAGTTGGACCTCTCAGCAGGCTTACAATCATGTTGGTAGCACTGACGTGTATAAGTTACTCCAAATTAATATAGAATGTCAGGTACTATACGTGTGCATAGTTTAAAGCTGTCGGCTTGCGTACTTTCTGATATATGGGTATTTGGATTAAAAAAACATTGAGAGCATTTATTAACAGTTGGCAGCCCTGGTGGCACTTAAGAATACGCTCAGTCATATCTGTTTATGTACACATAGCACATACGAAATTTGATTGAAATCCAATTGATATTGTAGAAGTTATATGCATTTAAAATGTGGACCTATCAGCAGGCTTATAATCATTTTGGCAACACTGCCTTGTATGGCATCCTGGAAATTAAACTGCAATATTATTATCTATACGTGTGCCAATTTTGAAATAGCTTCCATTCATACCTTCAAGATATCCAACATGGAGCTCAAACTTCACATGCGATTTTTCAGCGGTTCGTAGCACTGACATCATTTTAAAATATGGCTGTGAGATATTCAGATATAGATCTTTACTCCTACCAAATTTTGTTTCGATTGCTGCAGCCGTTTAGGAGTTGAAAGGGGGGGACACACACACAGCCAGACAGACAGAAGGACAGACAGAAGGACAGACAGACAGACACACACATTAGCCCGATTTCATAAGTCTACTTTTTCCTCATTTTTAGCCTACTTTCGATTTTTGCAAAAAATGAAAGTAGACTTATGAGATCAACACAGGGCGAAAAAAGTGTGTCTGTCTGTGTGTGTGTATGTGTGTGTGTGAGTCTGTGTGTGTGTCTGTGTGTGTGTGTGTCTGTGTGTGTGTGAGTGTGTGTACTCTGAATGTCTGTCCCCCCCTATCAATTCGAACACGGTGAATGCGAATTGAACGAAATTTGGTACAAAGGTAGCACTAGCAAAGGACACCTCAGTGTCATGTTTTATATCGCCGCCATCTTTACTAAAACTGAATGGCGGCCACTCAAACGTTCGAAACGTAAAATCAAATAACGACTAACCAAATCATCCGATCTCTACCAAATTTGGTAACAACATACCTTCGTATAGGATGCGTCTTGTGACCAAACTACAAGGTCGTCCGCCATACCATTTCAGGATGGCGGCCGTGCGAATTATGCAAACTTTATAATCCATATCATGGGACCCACCAGTTCCGATTATCGAGCCGAGAATCGTTTTAACTGTTCTAAAGGAAGAGGCACGGTCGAAATTAAAAGTTTATTTTGTAATACTATAGTGCAGACGTGATTTTAAAAAGCTGAACTGATTCACTAATAAGACAAGATGGCAGCGGATATCTTGTGCCTGACTTATATTTCACTAATTTGAGTATTGCATGCAATATAGCGTACTGTACAAAATAAATAAACTTTGTATGAAATGCTTTATATATAAATAATATACTCCAGTGATGAAATCGTTTAGTATAAATCATTATTTGCTAACAAGTTCTATGTAAGTCATTTTATATAGAACGATATTCGTTGACACAATTAGCTCAGTGGTAGAGCGTCAGCCTATCGCTCAAATGCCTATGGTTCAAACCCGATCAGAGCTAGGTTTTTTGCTTGAAATGTTATATGTTTATTGTTTTGTAATGACTCAGATGTTTTAAAATTAAGCGTTATATTGTGCATATTATGGTGTAAAATATATATTTAATTAAAACATAATTCGCCAGCAGATTTACTCGAGACATCTAGCTGCCAAAAAGGTAACTAGATTAACTTCCAGATTTTATTGAAAAGTTTCTTCTTCTGGCCGCTAGAATGCACTCGCTCTGTTAGGACACGGCCGACTGAATACGAGCTGCGCATTCAGTCGGCCGTGGTTAGGATTATATTGTTCGATATTTCACCACTAGATGGTACGACTAGTCTACGAGGGGCTCCATTGATTACTACACCATTGGCATTCTATGCGCATCGAATTTGAAGAATGACAAGATGATACTACGATACATTTTTACTTTTTATTTTAAAGGGTTTGTAACAGCCTATTTTGCGTTACTTGAAAATGTTATTTGAAGTAAAGAACAAAACGATTTCACATAGTAGGTGTTAGTTCAGGTTATTAATTACTACTTTTATTTGAGGCAAATAGCAATCGAAAATATCCACATAGTTTGTATACACACGTCTCTGTAGGGTCATGGAAAGATTTGTTAATTCAATTAGGGTTGTGAAAGCCATGCTCAACCAGACGTGTAAAGACATGCCTCAACTCAAAGTTGGATGTTGCCCACGGCAGGTCGTATATGTAATAATAATAATAATAATAATAATAATGTTATTGGTTTTACATCCCTTTTAACTACTGCTGCTTTTAGAGACACCGGGGTGCCGGAATTTTGGCCCGAAGGGGATCTTTAACGTGCCAGTAAATGTACTGACACGGCTCCCTCGCATTTGTGCACCCTCAAATGCCAGCTGACTGCGCCAGGATACGAACCTGCAACCTAGGGCCCAGCAAGCGAGAACGTTACCGCTGAGCCACGCAGCCAGTCCGGTCGATTATGTCTCCAGATCCATAACATTCTTGATATACTTCTTATCTTTCTTTCTTCAATGATGGTAGCAGTTTTTATCTAGGTTGTGGCGTTTGGTAGAGGTAAATCGTTTCTAAGGTCTTCAACAAAGAATAGTTCTATTATACTCTTTGATAATAACGAGTTATAACTATACTCATACATTTAGGAGAAAGTAGGCTATATGTTCTTTACTGAACATCTTGTTGCAAAATGTGAAAAGTAGGCTAAAAATATCTTGAAGACGGTTCTTGCATAACAGTTTGCAATTTTTCACACTGCCTATAAAATTGTATTAAAAGCACTTTGCCCTTTTAAAAACAATTAAAATGCGTTGAAAAACATTGAAGTTTGTACTTAGCTCATTTTTGTAGAGTAGGCGATGGTTCCTTGTAACCGTTGATTAAAAGGCAGACATGGCGTCTGGTTTAAAATGTCTCTCGAGCACAGGAGACAAGGTCGTGAGAGAGCCCCAACTGTATGGTTGACGTCTGACGCAGAAGTGAGAGCGATAGCGGAATAGCGTGTACAGAGGCGAACGATACCGCACACGTCATAATTAGGTGAGCGAGGGGGTAGGGGAAGGAAACAAATAAGTTTATACAAACATGGGAAACATTATAAACACAAAATTTATCATGCAAGCAAAGCTTCTTCATGGGGTAGTAAGCTGGCGACGAACACGACGCCTGGTGGATTGATGAGGAAGTCTTCTTGTCCTGAGGCGATCGAAGAACTTCAGAAGGTAGCTGTAAAGTGCGGCTAGGCTGGTTCCGCAGGATATGTGCCTCTGGAACGAACTTATACCAAACATAAGCAAGTGTACTGGGCAAACAGAATGTAAAAGTTCGCTGTTGGTGTCTGCGGGAAGGAAACCTAAATAAATGAATTAATATAAAAGAATAAAGAGCAGCAAAAGCCAACTCTGCCTGGCCGTGTATTTCGAGAAATACACCACCTCTCCTAGATAAGTACCGCAGGTGCACTAGATAAGAATTTAGGTAGAGCACCATTCGCAGGGCCTTTTTGGGTTCCCAAATTGACAACAAGAGCTCGCTGATTACCCATCTCGGTGTTGTTAGGCGAAACCACTCACAATACACGGCATAAACTTAGAAATATTGATGTGTTTAAGAATCAAGGCATGATACATAGTTTGCACAATATTACTTACAGCGGAGATGACAATTGCTACAATGTTTGATGAATTTTTAGCCTACTATTATTCACTTCCAAATGTACGGTAGTATGAGGACGTTAAACGTTGGGTGTTCAATATTTAAGAAAGATTATTTAAATTTTACTACATATAAGCCTCCGTGGCTTAGGCGGCAGCACGCCGGCCTCTCACCGCTGGGTGTGTGATTCATGACTATAATCATATTTTAGTTGATTCTTTTGTTTTAGGGTCTTTTAATATTCTACGTGTGTTGTTTTCCGTGTACCATTTCTTAAATTCCGAGTGTCATCCCGAGCAACGCCGGACATAACAGCTAGTTTCATGTATATTGGGATTGTACCTTAGGTCTTCTGTCTGTCTGTCCGTTCCTCCATCAATTGAAAACGGATCAACAGATTTCGTTCAAAATGTGCAAATGGCTATAAGAATATCCCGGAATCACTTTAGGACGTAAATTTCAACAAAACATCCAATGCGCTTAAGGGGACCAGGGGGTGCCCTATTATATTTACCTTCGATTTACTCGTGTGATATGTCGTACGAAAGGTATTTTATTGCTCTATACAGCAAGATGAATCTCATTACTTCCAGTAACGAAGAAGTATTTATTTTCCAATTAATTACAAAAGTTGTAAATAGGAGGCTAAGACACTGAATTTGCATTCCCCATAAGGTTTATAATTAAATTTAAGGGCCTTAATACGCGAATGGGGATTTGCATTATCGGTGAGGCATCATTATTTTACATGATGAGATGAAAAAAAAAGTTTTTTTCTTGGTTTTATCCATAGGCTACTTTATCTGATTTTTAGCCTACTTTTCCCATTTTGCAAAAATGAGGAAAAAGTAGACCTATGAGATCGGGCAAATGTGTGTCTGTCTGTCTGGCTGGCTGGCTGGCTGGCTGGCTGTGTGTGTGTCCCCCCCCTATCAACTCCTAAACGGCTGCAGCAATCGAAACAAAATTTGGTAGGAGTAAAGATCTATACCAGAATATCTCACGGCCATATTTGAAAATGATATCAGAGCTACCAACTGCTGAAAAATCGCAACTGAAATTGGAGCTCCATGTTGGATATCATGGAAGGTATGAATGGGAGCTTTTTCACAATTGGCACACGTATAGATAATAATATTGCAGTTTAATTTCCAGGAGGCCATTCATGGCAGTGTTGCCAAAATGATTCTAATCCTGCTGGTAAGTCCAAATTTTAAATGCATATAACTTCTACACTATCAATTGGATTTCAACCAAATTTCCTATGTGCTATGTGTACATAAACAGATATGACTGGGCGTATACTTAAGAGCCACCAGGGCTGCCAACTGTTAATAAATGCTCTCAATTGTTTTAAACCAAATACCCATATATCAGAAAGTATGCAAGCCGACAGCTTTAAACTATGCACACGTGTAGTACCTGATGGAGAAGTATAAATTCTGTCCTAAAACTTCCCCATACGGGAGAACGAAACGCGTCAGGCGAAAGCCTGGCCAAAATAACTACTGTGGTCAAGAAAATTAGACTGAAGCGGTGCGGGGTATTGAGCATGAAATACGTGACTCGAAAACCAATATAGGGAGCAATGCATTAACAATTTTTATTCCTAATAATGAATTTATAATGAACAAACAAATTGCACTTAAGTGCTTATTACAGAAATTAACAATTATAAATGTAGCAAAGTGTGAGGGCCTGATTACAGAACCCAGATTATAGAAAGGTCCATGAAAAGCTTGCTTGATTGGAGAAAAGTTGAGCTTAATATATAAAATGCAGTTTATAAAAAGAGAGAACCATAAAAAATAATTAAGAGTGTAATAACTGGTATGATATAAGCTCTTTATAAAATTAAACTTATCTTTGAAGAGAGTTGAAGAGCCAGCTCCTTAAAAAAGTTCCAGCTAGCACACGTAGATTTAAAAGTCTTCACTGTTTTCTTGGAAGGAGGCGTACATGGCCTAGAGTTATGTGCACCAGCGATAAAATGTCAACTTTCTTTTCTTGCGCAGGAATGACATTTATAGTTTCCAAGAGCTGATCCAGAGATATTTTGAAGGACGGTTCCTAATATCCTCTCCAAGGTGAAGTTGAAGAGTACAGCGGCTGGCAATTATTCTTGCCATCTTGAGCAATACGTCATGGTGCAGATCTTGTGACGTAACTGCTCGCTAGCGTAGATATCAGCGATGGTGTCATAAGATGTAGCGGTGACCAGCGGGTTGAAGTGGTTCAGAAGTGGCGGTTGATCCGAAGTGGCGGTTGATCTGAAGTGATGATCGATCTGAAGTGACGGAGAACGCCAGCAAGCGGCGTCTTAAATAGGGACCATAGAACTCTCTCGAAGTTTGGAGATCGCCCGACCAGACCAAGACCTGCCATTGGTCGAACGAAAGTCAGGGTGACGTACGTCGACACTACTCAGCAGACAGTGGATCAACCAGTAGATGTCTGGTATGGCGTGAGTGAGGACGCCTGAGATAGCGAGCGACTGAAACACTCGAGGTGAGAACTATAATATCTATGAATAAGTGATTGATAACAAGATTATGCATATGGTTTAAGCAATTAACAATTTATACAGAAATAATTACCATTCGGGGATCTCAGTAACAATAAATAAAATTTGACCGACAAATGGGCCAAGCTAAACATTGAAAGTATCACAAAAGTGATCATGCTCCGAGAACTCCGAATGAAAACAAACAAAAGAATCAGTCAAAGCAAAACATGGATAACAGACGAGGAGAAACTAAGACTCGAAAGGCAAAACAGAAATAGCAGAGATGGGTCTAGTATAACGAACTTTACTAGTTAAAACATCAACAACTCTGACGCGTTTATCACGGCCAAAGTGGCAGTGAATAACTCTACCTAAGTTCCACACGAGAGGCGGAGATGGGTCTCGAAGAAGAACCATGTCCCCCACTCGTACGTCTGGTTGAGGAAGCCGCCATTTCTCACGCCTATTTAGCAAGCTGAGATATTCTAACTTCCATCGGCGCCAAAAAGAACAGCGCAAAGATTCTACTTTTCTCCAAAAGATAGGTAAGTTAGGATCACAGCGTCGAACCAGCAAAGGCGGAGTAGCAGCAAGCGAACAGCCAATCAGGAAGTGACTGGGTGTTAAAGGTAAAAGATCCTTAGGATCGTTTGAAAGAGGGGTCAGAGGTCTGGAATTTACAATACCTTCAATTTGAATAATCAAAGAGTTGAATTCCTCATAAGAAAGTATGGTAGGACCAAGAGTTTTCTTAAGCTGTCTTTTAGTAAGTTTGATGCAGGACTCCCATCGGCCCCCATGATGGGGAGCATAAGGCGGGGTGAAATGCCATTTGAAACCTTTAGAATAGGAAAAGTTGGAAATTTTTTCTTTAGCAGAAGGGGAGCTTAGCACTTTTTTCCAGAGATCAGAAGCGCTTACAAAAATTTTTGCATTATCTGAAAAAACTTCAGATGGAACACCCCTTCTAGCAGCAAATCTAGAAAAGGCGGCCAGAAAGTAGGATACAGAAGCGTTCGTAACCAACTCAAGGTGGATAGCTCCCGTCACCATACATACAAATAACGAGATGTAGAGTTTACCTAAGATTTTGCGCTTAGATGAAGAGGGATTGGTCTGATATATGTAAGGACCTGCGTAATCGATCCCAGTAAGAGCAAAGGGCTTACTAGGTTCTGAACGAAATGGAGGTAAATTACCCATAATCTGCGTGGCGGGCCTTGGTTTAACCTTGAAGCAAGGTATACACTTTTTGACAACAGAAGAAACCTCATGAACTCCATTGATGATCCAGTAGAGTTCACGAATTAGACAGAGCAAGGTGCGAGTGCCAGCATAAAGGTGTTTATAATGAAACTTTTTTATTATAAGGGTAGTGATAGGATGCTTTGAAGGAAGGATGATGGGATGCTTTTTCCCATCCTCACAACTAGACATAGCTAATCTTCCACCCACACGTGTTATGCCGTCCTGGTCTAGAAAAGGAGTGAGTGGTGAAAGCCTGCTAGACTTGGGTAAATCTTTACCACTTATAAGAGCTTGCTTTTCAGGAGCAAATACTTCCTGCTGAACAAGTAACAAAATCTTGCAAGTAGCAAATTCTAACTCTACTCTGGAAAGAAAAGGTTGAGGCTTCAATGGTTGATCAATTACTAAATATTTCCATCGGAAGATATAAGACACTACACGAATCAATTTATCAAATGAAGAGTATCTATGAAAAAGGCTAGTAGAAGTAGAAGTAAGATGCGACGTGACAGGGTCATTACGGGCATCAGGTATTTCTTCTGCAGATTGATTAGCTAAGCGAGGCCAGCAAGATGATTCCTGACTTAGCCAAAGAGGACCATTCCAGTACAGGTCTGAAGAAATCAATTTTTTAGGCGTGCAACCACGTGATATTATATCCGCGGGGTTTTCACGGCTAGGAACATGTCTCCATTGTTCAGAATGAGAGACTTCATGAATCTTAGAAACGCGATTTGCCACAAAGGTATTCCAATGAGAAGAAGGCTTGGAAATCCAAGCTAATACAATAGAAGAATCGCTCCAAAAAAATGTGCGGGAAAATTTTAACTTTAAACTGACATTTAGTTTAGTAGCTAATTCTGTTGCCAATAAAGCAGAGCATAATTCTAATCTCGGCAATGATACTGTTTTAAGTGGAGCAACCTTAGATTTAGCGCACACTAAATTAGAAAATCCAGGAAAAGTATCTGAGGAACATCCTACTATGTATGCACAACAGCCATAAGCTCGTTCTGAACTATCAGAAAATACATGCAGGTCATACTGCTGGTATAAGGGATTAGAAATTAAAGGGCGGGGTATAGAAATCTTGGAGAGATCCAGCAAACTGCTGCGATACTCTAACCATTCTTCTACAAGAGGAAGGGGGAGTTTTTCATCCCAGTCTGATTTTAATGACCAAAGCTTTTGCAAGAACATGTTTGCAACAATAACTATAGGAGCAATATATTGCAAAGGATCAAAGATCTTTGCAATTTCTGACAGAACTTGTCTCTTAGTTACAGGGGGAGATTCTGACAGATGTACCTGATAAAAGAAGGTATCAGAAGAAGGACACCAAAAAACGCCCAATGCTTTTACGGCTGCTTCATCAGTAGGAATGGCAACAAATTCATCAACTGGGACCTCTGATGAAAATTTTGATATAAATTCAGTGGAATTTGAAGTCCATTTATGGAGCGGAAAACCACCTCCTAGGAGTAGGGATTTCAAATCTTCGCACACAAGGAGCGCTTCAGAAATATTAGGGAAAGAGCACAAGAAATCGTCGACATAAAATGCCGTTTTTAATGACTCAGAGGCCAAAGGATGATACAGATGACCGTCTTGCTCGGCTAACATGTGGAGAGACCGAATCGCAAGAAAGGCTGAAGGCTTCAGGCCATATGTCACAGTCTTCAATCTAAATATCTTTATGGGTTTGGAACTCTCATCGCGCCACAATATTCTTTGCAGATCTTGCTGCTCAGAATTTACGAGAATCTGCCGATACATCTGCTTAATATCTGAGATTACAGCAATAGGAAACCTTCGAAAATTAAGCAAAACAGAGGTGAGATCTGTCTGAATCGCGGGACCACATTGCAAGGTATCATTTAAAGAGATTCCATTGGAATCTGGTGATGAGCCATTGAAAACTACTCTTATATTGTCTTGTGTAAAGGAATTTTTCCATACCGGATGATGATTTAAATAAACTATTTCATTTAAAGGATGGTCAATTTCTTCTGATTTAGAAATTACCTCCATGTGATTGGATGATTCGTATTCCTCCATAAAGGAAGCATACTGAGTTTTGACAGAAGCATCTTGTTTGAACCGATTTTCAATAGCAATTAGTGCCCTAAGTGCTCTGGAATGCGAGCCCGTAATGGCGGGAGGATTGGGAATAAGTGGAAGAGTTACTATAAATCTGCCTTCAGTATTACGGACAGTGGTTTCCTTATATAACTTTTCACAAATTTCGTTAGAAGAAGAAGAAGAAGAAGAAGAAGTAGCCTGAACATTCTCAAGATCCCAGAACTTGGTTAGTTCTTGGCTCAAATCGGTACCAACAAAATAACAATTCGATACAGTTTGAATAGGATTACGGTATATTTGGCCAGTAGCAATCCAACCAAAATCAGTTTCGCGGAAGAAAACATTAGGAGCAATTTTTACTTTATTGGAATGAAGACATCGCCAAAATACGCTTGAGCTGAAAAGAAGCTCTACGGGTGAAGCTCTGTTGAAATGAGGGTCAGCTAGCTGGACAAAATTTGGGATATTCCAACTTTGAATAGGATAAGAAGTGCCAGGAATATTGTTGCCTATAGACTTGATAATCAAACAATCTAATTGCAACTGCGTACCAAGATTATTAGAGTCCTTCAGATCCACTTTAGCAAAGCTTAAGGATTGCGATTTAGAGCAGTTTATTCCTGTAACCTCTATTGAGGTAGGATGTTTTGGAAGGCCTAACTTTTGTACCAACGATTCATTAATAAAATTGTTGGTAGCGGCATTATCCAATAATCCCCTCACAGATACCCATTTTCCGTGAGAATTTTTCAATAGAACCTGCACGGTAGATAATAAAACCTGGACTTTGCCAAGCGAGGTAGAACTTTGAGCATACGACTGCGCACTATTTTGAGAAGTCTCCGAATTAGACTTGGTATTGGAACTGCTTGGTCCTGATAACCGTGGTCTTTCATGCCTGTGCAAAAGTGAATGGTGTCTTGCCCTACAATGAAAGCATAAACGTTGTGAACGGCAGTTGTTTAACATATGCGTTCCTGACAAACAGTTGAAACAATGTTTTTTGTTCGTAATGAACTTTCGTCTTTCATCTACTGATAAAGATTTAAATTCATCACAATTGTATAAATTATGCGATTGCTGACACAGACCGCACGTTTGCATTTGGTTAGGTGACCGAGCATCAACAGGAAGAGCCTGTGATCTTAAAATTCTTTGATTAGAACTGCTAACCTTATGTTTTGAGAAGGCTTTTGAATCTGAACTACTAGTTTTTTGATTAGCTATGGCGGAAAAGACTTGGCTTCTGGCCTTCAAAAAGTTAATAATCGCCTCATAAGTGCATTGCAAATTCTGGGAAAGCTCTGTTTCCCAGGCTTTTAATGTATTTGCATCCAATCTTGCAGAAATGAGGTGAACTAGAAATAAATCCCAGTGATTTACAGGTTGGTTTAAATTGGACAATGCTCTGACGTGTAACTCTGCGGTGTCAATCAACTTACGAAGTGATAAACTGTTATCTGCTTGCACGTTAGGTAACTCGAATAAGCTTTGTATATGGCGTTGAATAGATAAACGAATGTTCCCATATCTATCCTTAAGAAGATTCAGAGCAACTTCATAATTATCACTGGTCAAAGAAAGTGCTTGAATCAGGTTAAGTGCGTTGCCTTGAACTGCCAGACGCAAGTAGTGAAATTTTTGTATTACTGGTATAGAAGTATTCTCATGTACTAAAGAATTGAATAATTCAAAAAATGGTTCCCATTCTATGTCTTTACCAGTAAATTTGGGTATTTCTAATTTGGGTAATATAATGCGTGAAGAAGATGTAGAAGATGCTGCAGAAGTTTGATCTTCTTGTTTTTCTTTTAAAGTTAAAGCCCTAATAAGCTGTTTAGCTTCAGCAAATCCCTGATAGTATAATTTTTCAACTTCCAACCTATCACTTTGCTGGTCCGGATGCTGAGTTTCTATACTGCATTGTATCTCATCATATTTCTCAAAGGCTTGTTCATAATTCTTAAGCCTCTGCGAAATTATGTCAAGATTATGCTCTTGGGGTTCGAGTTCCGTTAAGAAAGTACGAAACCGTGTGAGCTTGCCCTTACAAGAGGCTCTGGAGTTGCTAAGTTTTTCATCAAGGTTAGGCATATTACAAGTTGTTTGTTACTCACGTCAATATTGTGACTTCGAGTACTGGAAGTCAGAGGATGACAGCTTGCTATGTAGTAAGGTTTAGTCTGATGCGGAAGAACCCGGCTTAGCTTACGTTTCTCTCCTCTGCTGCACATGCGCCTTAAGCTGAAACGTACAATGTGAATTAGCGTTGAAACACAATGAACAAAAATTGTTAATGCAAAATTTACAATATTAAACTTGTATAGGGATCCAGGGTGCAACAGATATGTTTCCCGGGGGTGAGGCACCAAGAAACTTGCAAAAAAAGTATGAGAAAATCCCGGGTTTCGGCACCAAAAATTATGGAGAAGTATAAATTCTGTCCTGAAACTTCCCCATACGGGAGAACGAAACGCGTCAGGCGAAAGCCTGGCCAAAATAACTACTGTGGTCAAGAAAATTAGACTGAAGCGGTGCGGGGTATTGAGCATGAAATACGTGACTCGAAAACCAATATAGGGAGCAATGCATTAACAATTTTTATTCCTAATAATGAATTTATAATGAACAAACAAATTGCACTTAAGTGCTTATTACAGAAATTAACAATTATAAATGTAGCAAAGTGTGAGGGCCTGATTACAGAACCCAGATTATAGAAAGGTCCATGAAAAGCTTGCTTGATTGGAGAAAAGATGAGCTTAATATATAAAATGCAGTTTATAAAAAGAGAGAACCATAAAAAATAATTAAGAGTGTAATAACTGGTATGATATAAGCTCTTTATAAAATTAAACTTATCTTTGAAGAGAGTTGAAGAGCCAGCTCCTTAAAAAAGTTCCAGCTAGCACACGTAGATTTAAAAGTCTTCACTGTTTTCTTGGAAGGAGGCGTACATGGCCTCGAGTTATGTGCACCAGCGATAAAATGTCAACTTTCTTTTCTTGCGCAGGAATGACATTTATAGTTTCCAAGAGCTGATCCAGAGATATTTTGAAGGACGGTTCCAAATATCCTCTCCATGGTGAAGTTGAAGAGTACAGCGGCTGGCAATTATTCTTGCCATCTTGAGCAATACGTCATGGTGCAGATCTTGTGACGTAACTGCTCGCTAGCGTAGATATCAGCGATGGTGTCATAAGATGTAGCGGTGACCAGCGGGTTGAAGTGGTTCAGAAGTGGCGGTTGATCCGAAGTGGCGGTTGATCTGAAGTGATGATCGATCTGAAGTGACGGAGAACGCCAGCAAGCGGCGTCTCTCTCGAAGTTTGGAGATCGCCCGACCAGACCAAGACCTGCCATTGGTCGAACGAAAGTCAGGGTGACGTCAGTCGACACTACTCAGCAGACAGTGGATCAACCAGTAGATGTCTGGTATGGCGTGAGTGAGGACGCCTGAGATAGCGAGCGACTGAAACACTCGAGGTGAGAACTATAATATCTATGAATAAGTGATTGATAACAAGATTATGCATATGGTTTAAGCAATTAACAATTTATACAGAAATAATTACCATTCGGGGATCTCAGTAACAATAAATAAAATTTGACCGACAAATGGGCCAAGCTAAACATTGAAAGTATCACAAAAGTGATCACCTGACATTCTATATTAATTTGGAGTAACTTATATAAGTCAGTGCTACCAAAATGATTCTAGGCCTGCTGAGAGGTCCAACTTTAAATACATATAACTTCTATACTATCATTTGGATTTCAACCAAATTTCGTGTGTGCTATGTGTACCATAACAGATATGACTGTGCCGATTCTTAAGAGTAACCAGGGCTGCCAACTGTTAATAAATACTGTCTCCATTTTTGTTACCCTAATATCAATATATCAGAAAGTATGCAAGCCAATAGCTCTAAACTTTGCACACGTATAGTACCTGGCATTCTAGATAAATTTGGAGTAACTAATATAGGCCTACGCCAGTGCTGCCAACATGATTCTAAGCCTGCTGATAGGTCCAATTTTAAAAAGATTGTAACTTCTATACTAACTAATGGATTTCATTCAAAATTGAGACAACAGTAGATCACATTATTTCAGATTATTTCTGACAAATATATGTATGTCATTGTTGCCAATATGATTTTACGCGCGCTGTTAAATCCAATGTTTAACTGCATGTAACGTCCATGCTAATTTTTGTTCTTCAACCAAATTTTGTATTCTGTACCTTAAGAGATGGAACTAAGAATGTATTCAGTCACCAGGGCTGCCAACTGTAGTTCTCTATTAGGCTACATTATGCCAGGTATCTAGTATTTCGAACTAATTAGAAATTTCGATATTACCAACTTAATATCGTCATTATTCTAGATTGATCCATATAGATTAATCGTTGGCATGAATCTTAAATTTTAAGAAAAGTAGGCTCTTTAGTTCGTCACGGAACTTCTTGTTCTCTTTTGCGGTCAGAATCAATACCATATATTAGGGTCTTTTCTTTAATACAGATGGTGGCATTGTTCGTAGGAAAGTCTCGACACTGACGTCTATCTGTTTAACAGTCTGTTATTCCTTCATGCAGATATTATCTCTTACAGAGACTGAATAAACGCAGAATCGGACCTCGTGAAATGGCGTTGGCATGACAACGTTTATCAGTTTCGCAGAGCGGGTATAGTTTTCTTGCAATATCTCGAAAACCGTTCGTTTTAGGGCCTTAAAACGCGGGGTTCGTGGTTCCCACCGAACATTGCTTCTCGCATTGCTACACGCGAACATGAACTATATTATTTATATAGGTGGATTGTGGGGTCCGAAATGAGGTGTGATTTTGATTCTAATTTTATAGGCTCTGCATCGGTTATTGTATGTGGGTATTTGGATCATTACGTCGGTTTACCAAGGTATGAATGTTTCTATTTTGTACGGTATGCTTTCTTACTGTTTATAGATTTATTTTTTGTTAATTGAATTCTTCTGTTTGCACATATTTAACTGCTTTATGTAGTTTTCTACCTTTTGTGCAACCTAAATTCCCAGACTACTGTGACGTATTCTACCGATTCTCGCATTAGTTTATTAAGTTTGCCTTACATATCTCACTGGTCATTTGCGCAAACATATTTGAATAAAATTTGTATTTTTTTTTTCACGGCCAAGTAAAGCCCGCAAAAGACACAGCGTAAACCTATAAATGTACCTGAATTTAAATTGCTTTGCCATGATTGCCAATATGTAACCTTTCTGGAAGCCTTTATAGGGATGTGGAAGGCTGTTGAGCGTTTACCTCTCGCATTTAAAGGTGCACTAGATATGATTTTACGAAGCGCCATTCACTACTCCTTTGTAGGTTCCCAAATTGACAACAAGAGCTCGCTGATTAACCATCTCGGTTTTGCTAGGCGAAACCCCTCACAATATACGGCATAAACTTAGAAATATTGATGTGTTTGATTGGTTCCTCAGTATAGGGGCTGCGACAACGCGGTCATGTAGCCCCATGTACTTTGGGTGTGTGTAGAATCGGTCTACCGGTTATCAGACAGATTCTACACTCACCCAAAGTACACGGGGCTACATGACCGCGTTGTCGCAGCCCCTAAACTAAGGAACCAACCAACCAAGAATCGGTCTGATTGCCGGTGTTAATTGTGATGGTTGTATTAGTGTGTGAATCTGTTTTTTAATTCAAGTTGGGACTGCAACTTTGAATTTTTCAAATAGTTCGTACTTTTGCCGCCAACGGCAACTAGGCCTAGTTCAGAACATAGCTACTAGACGCCACCGCAGTCAGCTCTTAGCAACCTATACAATTTAGCTTCACACAGGTGTAATTACTGGAAGGTTCTTTAACATGCCATAAATCTATGACATAGGGCCGCCGGCTTTACTTTCCCTCCGAAGGAAAGCATACTGAGGGATTTTAACGCTCTTAAAAAATCCGACGGCTTCGGCCGCGTTTGAACCCGCTATTTTGGGCATAGATGCTCAGTATGCTACTAACTACGCCACTGAAGCCGACAAAAAAAATGTGTTTAAAATTGTTTTGTTATTAATACTTGAAATGATTACAGTTTGTTTGGTTAATTTGCTCTTAATCATGGCATGATACTGTTACAGCCCCAGGGCCCTACATCCTGAGGACATTACACCCCCCAAGGGAGAGGTGGCTTACGTCACTGAATCCGTATACACCCACAAGCTGGACATCTATAAATACATCTACAACTAATCTACAAGGACGACGCATCTAACATAACATCCGACACCCTCTTTAACCCCCAGAAACTACCCCCAGGCTGGAAATACAGCAAAGCAGTACCATATCTTAACACAGCAAGCAGGCGGCCACTTACCACGGGAGGTTAGCCAACACCTTGCAACACATATAGCCCAGGCATATTAAGTTTTAACCTAAAAAAAAGTAATGTAAAGCTGAAATTTGGCATAGATGTTCCCTAGTACCCTAGTAAAAATCCTGAAAAGTCCCCATCTCTGCGGCGTCCGCGTCATAGTTTTTAGAGAGTTCAAAAGGGCTTAAATGGGGCCTAAGTGCCAAAACCAGCATTTTTGCTTCCTGCGTTCAAAATATTGATCCAAAATCAGTTCTAATGAGCTTTGATAGTAACAAGAGAAGAACTGCGTTATATATGACGCTCTTATTGGTCTTAATTATTGCCATACATTTAAACAGATGAGTAATCAAACATTTTTAGCTCAACTTTTCTCACGAAAATTTGTCATTAGCGGGACTTATCGAGTAAACAGCTGCTGATAGCGACTAAAGACCTGAAGTAAAAGTTGTAAAGCACACTTGTAGCTTTAAAACGATACATTGCCTATGTTCATCCGACAAACAGCAGAGATACAGTTACAAATATAAAAGTGGAAGTGTGGCAGTCGCTTTCCGAACAAACGCCCATTGACGCTGGTGGGCTCCATCTATTCGCCTTTGCTGACTCCATTTTTTATCTTTGCTCAAGAACTTTTAGGATGGTATTCCATTGAATCCAGGTAAACTAGCAGAAACAGTTTGCATAGAACAAAACGAGTTTAATGCAGTTAGCAGTTAACGTACATTCATAATATGCATAATGCAATTAATAACAAAACAAAGCTTAAAAAGCTTTCTTTAGACAAAGAACACTTGCAAAACAAAGCTTACATCGAACTCAATCGACCTCCTCATCGCCTGAGCCATCAAATGTGACGTTGCCACATGCTTTTCCACTGCAGTGCCCACACATTTGGGCAATGTAAAGAACTTTTACTTCGGGTCTTTAGTCGCTATCAGCAGAACTCACACCGGCTGCCAAAAGAGCTCTTGCAGTTGCAGGACACCAAATTGAGGAGAAGATCTTGAGCAGCTGAAAGCTGAGTTGTCACTGGTACTAAAGCTGAGTGTTGGATTTTCCATCCCCATTGGGTCGGGTCCAAAGAAAATCCTAACCATTCCTGAACTTGCAAATATACCCACAGTGAATGTTGTTTGCATGCCGCCGAAGTCGGCGGAAGTGAAGCCAGCTGAAATGACGCTGTGACCGTTGGTTTGGTTTTTTTTTTTTTTTTTTTTTTTTTTTCTGTATTTCACTACCCGAAGTTCGTCGAGGCTTTTGCACTCCAATTTGGCACTATCGTAGAGACAAATGGGGAACTTCTCTCCAGCTAATATTATGGCCTTTTCATCTGGAGCCGTAGAGACGAATACCTTCATTTCTTCGCGTAAAGATGCGGAATCCTTCAATATTTTCCAGGCTTGCTGTTTGATGTACTCTAACCACAGCTTTCCTGTGCGAGATTTCTGGTTCATTGAAGAAAATGTGTCATGAAGCGATTCTTTGAGACGTTGAAAGCAATGATATGATAGCAAGTCGTTGGCGGCGCCTTCTTGGAATGCGGTAAAAAGCGCCTATATTTCGTCCTTGTCATTCTTCAGCCCGTCATTCATGTTGAATAACTTTGTCCCGACAGCCTGTTTTGTTAGAAAATGCGCTCTGAGGGCCCTAGAACATGCACAGTTTCGCGTTATTGATACATTTGAAATTGAAGGCATAACATAATCATTTTTAAGAGCGAGCTAATTGCAAGCCTAACTAGAATATACGTGTCCAGACATCATGTGAGTCACTGACGATTTAGCGTATATTTCCGCCCAGAGCTCCTTCAAACCGCTTCCATTCATCACGTAGCCGATTGCCCCAAGAAACGACATTAGAATGTGAAATCCGCCTAGACGAACAACCACGTTTTTTAGTTCCTCTGAAGTGTCCGATGCGACTATCTCCGCAGCTTTCACGTATAGGGGCTGGTCAAAGGTTTCGAAACAAGTGCTGTGTTTCAGTTCCACGCACTCTATTGTGGCAAACTTCAACGTGGAATATATAGTTGATGGATTGCTCGGTTCCAAGTTAATGAACGGCAGGGTATCAACTGACGTCGTCTGGGGAGCTGGTTGAGCATGAGCAGACAGTGACGTCTTCATAAAGCCGTTCCACGAGGCGGGTAAATTAATACCTGACCACCGTCCAGATAACCACAAGGAGTCCATCATCGACGCAATAGCCACAGAGTTTGGGGCTTCCACAGTTAACTCCTTAATCTTGACGTCCTTTGAACCAGGAGAAGAGGGCTTCCGATAGCACGAAATGTTGAACTTTCCCATCGCCGCAATCACACCAGCATTAGGAACTTCTCGTGTACGTGGGAGTGGAGATATTTCACTGTCAAGCGCTGGACCAGTGCACTTGATGCCTCCCAAGCAGTGAAATGTGTTTTGCCCGTCCAATGTCCTTATGTTGAAGTCAGCGTTGTCAAAGCAAAACTACGTGAACGCTCCAGCATTCGGGATTGGACGTTCTTCACGAAGCGCTGAAACTTCGTACCTGTGGACTTCCGCCAAATTTACTGAAAATCCAACTCTGTTTAGAAGCTGAATTAATTTATTGGAGTATTGTTGGCCTGCTCCGACAGTCCGAGCGCTGTCACCCAGAAACGCGATCGGGTGCCTTTTCAACAGCGGTTAGGCTTTGGGACCGTAACTCGGTAACCGTTTCTTGCATAGACATGGGTAATGTGTCAATGTAAAGCTAAAAGTATGCCTTATAACTTTCATTCTGGGTATTTAGTCAGTATCAGCAGTTGTTTAAAAAATAATAACCTGCTAAAAAATATCCAAATTTTCGTGTAAAAATTGTGCTAAAATTTTTAAATTAGTTTTTTCCCTTCATCAATAGCAATAATTGGGCCTGATAAGTCCGTTATCCTACGGGTTCATTTTTATTAATTGCTAAAGCTCGCGAGAACTAAATTTGGATCAATATTTTAAAAGCAGGAAGCAAAAATGCTGTTTTTGGCACTTAGGCCCTATTTAAGCCCTTTTGAATCCTCCAAAAACTATGACGCGGACACCGCAGTGATGGGGACTTTTCAGGATTTGTTTCTAGGGTACTAGGGAACATCTATGCCAAATTTCAGCTTTACATTATTTTTTTTTAGGTTGGCCGTGTTTTTTGCATATAATGCCTGGGGTAATATACACAATCACACTCGGAGGTATCTGGGACAGCTACAACTGATGAAATACCAAGTCAGCGGTTCCAAAACACATAAGAGGGAGGTCCAATCTAGGCTCAGGGTCTGTTGCAGCCAGAGGCGTCGCATCTACCGGTGGGTGTGTTCTCAGATTCCTAAAACGTTACTGTTGTAATCCCGTCACCTCACATCCTAATTATTACATGTTACAAATCACATTTTGTTAAGCTATCCCAAAGTAGAGGGACATCAAATAAACCATTGATCAGTACCAGTACACGTTTGTTATCACTGACCTCACTACACTTGTCTTTACATCCCGAATTCCTACCTGACACCTTAATTACCTGTGACCGCTAATTACATAAGTGCTTAGTAAATAAATTCCCATTGTGCTAACCTTGGAGAGCTTAGACCGCCAGGCATTACCATGAGCTCAGCAAGTAGGCGCGTGGCTCTCACGTAAGTGTTCACTCAGGACAGCTATTAGCTCCTTTTCAATCGCACAGCCCTTAGGGTGCGATTCCACACCTTTAGAGCTAACCTCCATTTTCCCCATACCCTTTTACAGACACCCACACTTGCAGTTTCCGTAACTACGTGGAAACTCGTATCTTTTGGACAGCACCCCTAAATTGAACATTTACACCCTTTGTTCGTCCAACCCCTCACCCCCGGACAGAACAAATATTGGTGGGGCGCGGGTAACCTCCGTTTATAAAGGGGTTTACACAACAAACCCTGAGGTTATCGATCTCGAAAACCTAAAGCAGCCAAGCAGAAAAAAGGGGGAAATTTTTAGAGAGCTACGCCATACGGAATTTTTACGGAAACCACATTGTTTCACATTAGCCCTCCCACCCACCTTATAGGGAAATAAGGAGAAATAAGCGCCCATAAAATAAAGCAGGGACTAAGGATTTATTTCTAGAAGCAGGTATAGGAAAACATTTTCTCAGAACACATACCAGATCCTTTAAGGTAGGCACTATAGATTATAATTTCCAACCACCCACCCTATACAGAGCTTATTGGGAATACATTTCATATACCAACATTCACACACTTTACATTCGCCGCTCTACATATAAAATGGCCACAATATACCGTCTGACCATGCTGAAGAACATTGAGGAGTATAAAGACCTCATTGCATGGCACAAGGTATTCGCAAGGAGACAAGATTACCTCAGGAAATACTAGGGGCTCCTACATTAGGATCATTAGGGCACTTATCCGGCCACGGAGCATGGCTCAGAAAAGCAAAATTAGGGCCAAAATCCCTACACTCAGAAAACAACTCAACCGATCACACTGGCGATTGCACCTATTGCATGAGGTCATGTTCCAACAATATCACCAGCCTAGGGAGGAACACATATGCGTAGGCTCACACGGCACTAAGGTAGCCGAGCAGGCAATAGCGCTGAACCAGGAATATTCGAAAATCTGGGAAGCGTATGTCGAATTGCATGCCAACAATATGGTGTTTGAGTTCGCAGCAGGAGGGCCAACAAAACAGAGGGAGGACATCAACATCGACACGCTGGCAGAGAAATTTGCACAGATGCCCATCTCTGCACCTCACAACACAAAGGGGAAGGAGGACGCCGTGGCCATAACACAGAAGCCGGCCAGGCCAGGCTCCAAAACACAGCAGATACACACATCTACACAATTTACAGCGCCAGTTCAAAGGGCCATTAGGCCGGAACGTAGGTCGATACTGGCACCAACCCCATCAGGCCAAATACACAGAAGGGTGTTGAATCCAACCCCTCAGAATACAGCTCGCACGTCTCGGTACACTACGCCCGTTCTGACATAAAATACGCGGGGCAATAGGAAAACTTTGCTTCCTACCCGCAAGGGCTATCCAAGTATAGGGCATACATCCCATTGTACACCGCCTATGCATACACAAATCACAAGGGGCAGTAGGAAAGTATTGCTTCCCAACCCCACAAGCCATGCACACACGAAGGCACGATACACCCCTCCAGGCATTGATAAGGGAGTTCGGCGCAAAAATAGCCCTTCAGGCACGCGCGCACATCAGCCAACAAGGGGGCAATATGGTACACAAAGGCACAAGCTCACCCTACTGCAAACTCCCAAGGGAAAAAGTGGGGAGTGACCCCAGTGGGTACCAGGGGCATATGCCTTAATCACGGGGCGGATATGGTCACACCGGGGAACAACAGCTAGTCGCTAACAGAGGGTGATTACCCAGCGAGACATAAACACTTACACGATCCACAGCGCCAGTTCTAAGGGCCACTATGCCAGAACGTAGGCAGATACTGGTACCAACCCCCTCAGGCCAGACACACAGAAGGGTGCTAAAGCCAACCCTCAAAACGTTGGGCAATTCACACAAAATTGTTTCACGAAAACCCCAGAAACACTCGCAAACCCTCACACGGGCCCGCAGTGTACATATACATTTAGGAAGGCCGTGGTAGTAAGCCGTAAAGGGCTCGGATAAAGGATCCAGAAGCCCATAGGTTATACACTACAGGGTTGCGTACACTACAGTTATCAAAACGAAAAGGTTCTTTTCCAGTAAAATTTAAGCATACACACGATAATGCATTTAAATAAACACGATACTCTAGGGCCAAGCAAATTGCAAACGCTGCGCTAACAGTAATAATAATATACATGCTAGCGAGGCAAATGGCACTGGCTAGGGATATTCGTCAAGTGAACGCCCCTGGAGCGGTCACATAAAGGGCGCTGCGCGACACGGGAAGAATTCACTCACCCCGATGGGCGCGAGCGCTCAGACGCAGATAAAGTGGGTTGACCAAAAAGATATACGCTCATGTATAGAAAGATACGTGAACTAAAGTCTAAATAGGCTACGCGACGAGCCCAAACCCAAGGTGCCCATAGATGATATATCCATAAAGGGAAATTGTATTTTATAAATGTACAATGTGCATGAATACTCTATGTCATATTTTGTATAATACATTCCAAACACTGCGCAAGATGTCCACTATAATACAAGGATTTTTTTCTCCTCGTTCCCTATAACAGCGATTGAGCAAGCGAGAACACTAGAGAGTAAATTCACACTTTTAGGGGAAAACGACGTATTTTTCTGGGTCGCACATTAAACACAATTTCCATAGAAGGTCCATGTGGTTGACAAAAGTATTAGAGAGACACAGGCCTACAAGCCTACAGGAATAATCAGGCTGAACGGAGCTGAGTTCGGACCCGCGACCGTCTGGATACCAGAAGTACAAGCTCAAGTATCCATTAGATAAGGGACACTATCTTGTCAGATTACATACATGCAAACATAACGGCAGAAACGGCTGGAGAGGACAAACAGCCTGCATTAATAAGTGAACAATGGAACATGCATTAAATTCATTTAGACCGACACGCCAGCATAATTCACTCACTACACACGTTAGACAATAAGGTAACCTGAGCAATGCACATATGTCAGCAAAGAGCGGCCAAGCCAGCAGCGAGGAACGGGTTCACCGCGATAACATTATCTTATACGCTACATCTTCACAGGAGTATCTGTACAACCTCTATTAATCATTAAGGGCAAAATGATACAAGGCACATTAGGGATACACATGCCCAGAGGTCCGGAGTTCTAAATTAACACGGACGCCTCGAGAATCAAACGAGTGACCTCCAGAGGAGATGACACATACACGAGAGAAACTATCGACTGACTGGAAACAAGCGATTTCCACACCTCTCAGACACACACCAGTACACTCAAATAGGGCTCTCAAACGTTACGCAGTTACAACGTGACAATGGACCCACAGAGCGCTACAGAACCTAGGAATCAAAACGCATGCTTAGATCTACAAAACAGAAAAAGAGTTGCCATTAATATATTTCTTGATTCACAGATGACAAGGAGCATGAACATGTCTATTGTAAATATATTTCCCACACCAAATTACACACACCCTTATCTCTGTCACACAAACAAACTGCTCGTCATCGTTTTTCAGTCGCGCCAGTAAGGTGACGGCGCCGCGATCAGCGACGTAAGGTGACCGTGGGGCACCGAGCGGCGCTGACGCAATCACACGTATGGACACGCTTGAATAATAAGCAATATACGGTAGCCAGGGCGGCGCAGAGTTTGTGAGCGCCCACCCTCGCAGTAGGAAATAAATGCCGATCCTGGGGCAGGGGCTAATGGGCAAGATGGCCGCCGCGCGCAACTGCCTATGTTATTCATATGGAGGGGTCAGTCATAGCTGGGGCAGGGGCTAATGGGCAAGATGGCTGCTGTGCACAACCACACCCTTTAATGGCGGGCATTTCTAATCATGCTTTATTGGTTATTAAATATACATTATTTATTATATTTTTATTATTCATTTATTATGTATTTATTATGTGTTTATTATTTATTTATTATTTATTTATTATTGTTTTTTTATTTATTATTTATATAACTTTTAATTATTTTTTATTTTAATATTTAATTTGTATTTTTTATTGTGTTAAAGCACTAAACTGCAAAGTCATTAGCTCAACAATTCTCTAACCCACACAAACCTCATTTAAAAATTTAAATTAATACATCCAAGATTTTTCCATTTTTTCATTTTATATTTTACATTTAACATTTTATATTTTCCAAAAACAGTTAACTACAAGGTCACATACATAACCTAACCTAACCTCAGTTCACCTAACCTAACTTTACATAATCTAACCTAACCTAACCTAACCTCAGTTCACCTAACTTAACTTTACATAATCTAACCTAACCTAACTTAACTTAACCTAACCTAACTTCACCTAACCTAACCTAACCTGTTGTTGTTTGAGTCTTCAGTCTTTTGACTGGTTTGATGCAGCCTCCATGCCTCCCTGTCCTGAGCTAATCGTTTCAACTCTACATAGCTACCACATTCTACATCCGAGGCAATCTGTTTAACATACTCTAACCTTGGTCTACCCCTACATTTCTTGTCCTCGACCCTTCCTTTCAAAACTAAGCTTGCTATTCCTGGGTGTCTTAGTATGTGTCCTACCAACCTATCTCTTCTCTTCATTAGCAGTCGCCAGAAACATCTATCCTCTCCCACTCGTATTAATACCTCTTCGTTTGTAACCCTATCCACCCATCTGATCTTCATCATTCTTCTGTAACACCACATTTCGAATGCTTCAATTCTCATCTCTTCTGATGCACCAATAGTCCATGTTTCACTTCCATACAGTGCGACGCTCCTGACAAAGGTTTTCAAAAAAGTCTTCCTAATACCTAAATCTATATTCGATGTCAACAGATTCCTTTTCTGTAGAAATGCTTTCCTTGCCTCAGCCAACCTACTTTTTATATCCTCTTTGCTTCGTCCATCACTGGTTATTTTGCTTCCTAAGTAACAGAAGTCTTCTACTTCCTTTAGTTTATCCCCTGCCAATTTGATGTCCAGATAGTTTTCTGATTTATTGCGACTGCATTCCAATATTTTTGTTTTACATTTATTAATTTTCATCATGCATTCTTTCCTCAAAACGGAGTCCATACCATTCAAAAACTCATTCAAATCCTCAGGCATGTCGGCCAAGATGACGATGTCATCAGCAAATCTCAGAGTTGACATTATTTCTCCTTGAATCTTCACTCCCACTTTAAATATCTCTCTAATTTCCTCCATTGCTTGTTCAATGTAAAGATTGAAAAGTATGGGTGATAAGTTGCAGCCTTGCCTCACACCTTTCCAAATACCAGCTTCTCTCTCATGTCCATCAGCTCGAATGACTGCTGTCTGGTTTCTGTATAGGTTGTAGATCACCCTCCTATCCCTATACTTTATTCCAATCATTCTCAAAATGTCCAACAATTTAGTCCAAACCACGTTGCGCCGATAAAGGTCTATTAATAATAATAATAATGCGCGTCAGAGTAGCAGTGGAAGATAAAATCAACAAGGTCGCAAATGGATGGGGAAAAGACGTCTTGCTCGACCCGGTGCTGGGCCCAAGGTTTTCGGAGCGAGCAAAAGATGATTTCCAAAAAACCAAATGCAAACGAATAATTGCTTAATGCAATAATCAAAAGTGCAAAAACGAGATTCCCATAAAATTAATTAAATAAATCCCAGAGGCGTGTTAATCGTGCCTTTGTTACGTCACAAAGACAAGATTGACGAAATCGAGGTAAGGATAAGGATAAGGAAGGGGAACTTAAATATAAGAAATGAAAAGACAAGGGAGCTATATTACTTAAAATATAAAAATGTATTGAGGATAAAAGAAAGAGCGTGTACACGAAATAAACAAATTATTTAAAACAAAGAAAAAAGGCAAGCTAAGACAAGATCAATAATACAAAAGAAACCCAATACCAAGAATAAAGAATTCAAAAACTTAAAAAAAACTGAAAAGCACGACAGAACCTGAGTACCGCTCAACAACATGAATCTAACGAAAAGATACAAACTTGAAAGAAAATAAAACGAAACTTACAAAAGTTAGAGAGAAACGACAAACTTGCAAAAAGTCAAACTTCGAACTGCTAAGACGCGAAGCTTTTCATGATGTTATGTAAACATACCGGAGGGAAGGGGGAGGAGTGAGGGGAGTAAAACAAAGGGGAGAGAGATCTCACGGAGATAGGAGGAAGGAGAAGACAAGGGGAATTATAATTAAGTTATGTAATACGGCGAAAATCGAAAGAGAAAAACAAAACAAAAGGAAAATGAGATATACGGAGATACATTACATTACAATTGACTTGGGACGAAAGAGACCGGTAAAAATCGAAAGCACGCTATAATAAAATAGGCTTATATTCCAACATAATGCCGCACCAACGCGACATATAAAAAAAAGAATAATATGACATCGGAGCTGGAGAAAATCCCAGTTAACCACCGTCACATATATTCTATAAACAAAAGGGACACGTATTAGTGGGACGTTGGACATCAGTCCCGTTACCTCACACATACTGTCCACAAACAAAGGTCCAATTGCTACCAATCAAATGAAACATTTGTGGTACAAAGAGACACCGACGCAAAAGACGAGCACTAAGGCCCGACAGGAAATATATATAAGCCAAGACGCAGAAACGCAATACTTTCGAATCTTACAGGTATTAACCAAAATAATAAAACTGTGAGAAGGGCACATAACAAAAGCAACAAAAAGAACTCCGCCGTATGACATTACGCAAGGTCCCGGAGATCTGGTTCAAGGATTAAAATACTAACAATAACATCTTGAAAAGGAAAGAGAATTAAGCAAAAGAAGGAACGTTTAACAAAAACAATTACATTGCGTTAGATAGAAATACATTGAGCCGTACTCACATTCCGCTGCGCCATGAGGGTGGGCCTCTGCCCGAATACACACGTTCGCCTTACATCTCGGCGCGTCTAAGACTGACTTAGCTTCTGTCCCCCAGAGAGGGGAGAAGCCTCTCAGAAATATCAAATGCGTAGTTTGGGAGTGCCCCCAAACTCGCGTCAAATATTGTCAGAGCCAATGGCAGAACGAATTGCACAACAAAATGCAAGGTAGCAACAACACTAGCCAATACGAGAGAACAAGGCAGTATGTAGCCAGGGGTTGCACAACGTTAGACAGAGAGATACATACAGACAAACTGCGCACTTTTAAACTCTCGAGGCGTAATATAGAGATGTCACAACACATGACAATAATAATAATAATAATCATGATGATAATAATAATAATTACAATAAATTCTGAAAAGTGGTTCAAATTCCACCGCTTTCTCCAAAAAAAATTCTTTTACATAACAAAGGCATAAAAGAATTTTTTCTTTTTCATAACAAAATTATATAAAATAACATTCTTCGATTAGATACATTTGAACAGGGTGAAGGAAAGAAGATTACATCATGTACACCAGATACACACATGAAAAATTAAGACATAATAAAATGTTCTCACATTTCTCTTATTCATAAAACGCAGCTTAATTAAAAGTTCTTTGAACGTCATAACTTCCATAAAAGGCTTGACGAAACGCAAGTCTCTTTTCTCAAACACACATATATTTTCATACACACGTATTCACGAAGATGTTCACTGGTGAGGAAAATTTTTTTTTTTTTTTTTGGTACGAAAGAAAAAAAAACTTTAAGATGAAATTAAAACAACAAAAATTCAAATCATATAAAGGATCAGTACAGGCGTGAAATAAAGGCGGATCCTACCTCTACTGCACGTCAATACGTCACACATATAAAAAATGGATGTACCAAAAAGAAAATAATGATAATAAAACGGTCAATCTTGAGCTAGACTCTGCCAGATGACGTGGAGAAAGCGAAGTCTTCTTAATGGCGACCTTCTGGAAATCAGCCAATTTTCTAATAATAAAAGAAAGAGAAAGGTTAAATCATGATCACAAAAAAATATAAAGGGGAGCACCCTGTATACAAAATAAGGCTTGCGTCGGGGAAATATTTGGGGTTACATAAGCTCCGTAAGAGGGAAAGTGGATTCATTCTGCCAGCTGGAAAGTAAAAGTATGAATAGGCAGGGTCGTCAGACCAAATGAAAGAAGAGAAAACGAGCCGTGAACGGGGTCTAAAGGATACACCGGCCACTTCTCAGGTACTTGGAGACTAGCTATCGCTACCGGAAACACTCTCCAAATATATGACAGATACAGGAAAATAATACACATTATCTTAGAGAAAACATTAGATTGAAATGATTTATAAAAACATGATATCACAAAAACGTAAAACAGAAGTTACGATAAATAGTAAACAACTATATCAATAAACAAATCCCTGTCACTACAAGAAAAGAATGTAAGTCAACAGACCATCTCAGGCGCTGTCGAACAATAGCAAGTCGTGTCTGCAGCTCGGACAATGGGTCGGGCCGGCTCCTTACAACAAAAGCAGGCAGGTACTGGAAATTGCCTTAGGTAGAAGTATAGTTCAACACATCTTTCGAAATCCTCCGTGTAACTCAGGCGGCCACGGGTGTCTCCTGCCTAACTAGATACATAGCAGGAGTAAAGGGGAAAAATGTACTAATAACCTTCGTCAAATGACATTAGGTACTAACAAATAAAAAGGAATAATAACTCAAAGAAGCTGTCAAAATAAAAAATGCCATCCCGGACAGAGAACGAAAATCCAAATAATTACGTTACAAAATACCTTCCAAATAAAGGGAACAGACTGGAACCTCGCATAAAACCAATCAAGACCAGACATACAATCAATCAAACTCGAAACCCAATAATAAATATTACCAACCCACAAAAATAAAATGGTTACAGCGTCAATATACGGGTCGTAGACCTCAGAGGTACCGCATTAAAAAAAAAAAAGACACAGAGGGTATGGCCTATCCCATACAAATATAAGAAAATTGGGTAATGCACGCCAGAGTAGTTCACACGAACATCAATGTCCCATAACACGGAAGCCGTAGACCTAAAATGGTTGGTATCTCTGAGAATACTTATCGTATATTTGGTTTGCCAATAAAAACGAATAAATAGTTCGTACGTAATATATATATAGTTTAAATTGAATAGGGTATAAAATCAAAATTGAACTAAATTTGAAACCACCCACAAATAACTGTTGATAAAAATTCATTAAACTCATTGACACACACATTCATCTCAAAATACAACCAACAACAACAACACTACATACATACTCCTTCCCATAAACAAATCAAAATTTCCCCATTACATCAGAATGCTAATATGAGTCGTTGGAACACCATGGAAACTCAAATAACGGACTACAGGTCATCGTGACAAACTTCATCCCATACTAAAGATTGACGAATCGTGTAGAATCTATGTACATCCTAAGTGGGCGTCGAAGCCGTGGGACAGGTCCCAAACCCTAATTCCGACGGAGACCTCACCTAGCAGGTTTCCCAACGAAATACACACTGCCATACTGAACATATAGTAACATCAAGCTTACCGTATATAAACAATTTTAAATGAAAACCTACATTGAAATCCCCTGACAAAAATAAAACAATCACCCTCCCTAATTATGAAACAAACTTAACTCCCAATCATAACACACATAATAGCTCAACAGACCATTCATAACTGAGACAACAAACACTTTACTAACATCAAACGTTAGTATAATTACGCGAGGCTCAAGGTGGGTCGGGGTGACCGTAGGATTTAAAGAGACGGTTCCCATAAGTGGGCCTACCTTCATTGGGGAAAATTTCGGAGAAAGAGGGGCGGGGGTTTTTAGGCTGTACGGTAATGACAAGGAACCTGTCAGCAGCTGTTCCAGACTGAGACGTATGAAGGGGTGAGGCGAGTTCTGAGAAATATCACAGTTAACAAAGCGACTATTTACAACAAAGGTAAGGACTCAAACCCTTGAGAGAAATGCATTTTCTACTTCACAGAAAGTAAAATAAAAACGTCCACAACACTGACGAAATGAAAAGGAAGAGAAAGCAAACAAAATTTCCTGTCGCCTTAAAATCACCGTTAACTAAACAAATGTCTACTAGAGGAAGCAAATACATAAAAGTAGGTTACAATACCGTGACGTGTCGTGTTCCAGCGATGCGATGTACTCACTGATATGTTGCCACTGTTCACCTCGAAGCTGGGTCTTTTGGATGTCTTGTTTACTTGAGGGACTAAACCACCTTTCCTTGGAGATGGGTTTCCTGGATGCCCGTAGTTCACACAGAAAGCAACTTCACCCTTTCTTCAGGGGTGGGGAAAAACAATTCACTGAATTCCTTAAACTCAAAGAAAAACAAATTTTAATACAATGTAAATGAAGAGAAAAATAATAAAAGGTTAATAACTTGAGAGAGGTGAGGAGGGAACGATTTCGCACGCAACCACGCGATCTGCTACCATTGCGCCGATAAAGGTCTATTAATAATAATAATAATGCGCGTCAGAGTAGCAGTGGAAGATAAAATCAACAAGGTCGCAAATGGATGGGGAAAAGACGTCTTGCTCGACCCGGTGCTGGGCCCAAGGTTTTCGGAGCGAGCAAAAGATGATTTCCAAAAAACCAAATGCAAACGAATAATTGCTTAATGCAATAATCAAAAGTGCAAAAACGAGATTCCCATAAAATTAATTAAATAAATCCCAGAGGCGTGTTAATCGTGCCTTTGTTACGTCACAAAGACAAGATTGACGAAATCGAGGTAAGGATAAGGATAAGGAAGGGGAACTTAAATATAAGAAATGAAAAGACAAGGGAGCTATATTACTTAAAATATAAAAATGTATTGAGGATAAAAGAAAGAGCGTGTACACGAAATAAACAAATTATTTAAAACAAAGAAAAAAGGCAAGCTAAGACAAGATCAATAATACAAAAGAAACCCAATACCAAGAATAAAGAATTCAAAAACTTAAAAAAAACTGAAAAGCACGACAGAACCTGAGTACCGCTCAACAACATGAATCTAACGAAAAGATACAAACTTGAAAGAAAATAAAACGAAACTTACAAAAGTTAGAGAGAAACGACAAACTTGCAAAAAGTCAAACTTCGAACTGCTAAGACGCGAAGCTTTTCATGATGTTATGTAAACATACCGGAGGGAAGGGGGAGGAGTGAGGGGAGTAAAACAAAGGGGAGAGAGATCTCACGGAGATAGGAGGAAGGAGAAGACAAGGGGAATTATAATTAAGTTATGTAATACGGCGAAAATCGAAAGAGAAAAACAAAACAAAAGGAAAATGAGATATACGGAGATACATTACATTACAATTGACTTGGGACGAAAGAGACCGGTAAAAATCGAAAGCACGCTATAATAAAATAGGCTTATATTCCAACATAATGCCGCACCAACGCGACATATAAAAAAAAGAATAATATGACATCGGAGCTGGAGAAAATCCCAGTTAACCACCGTCACATATATTCTATAAACAAAAGGGACACGTATTAGTGGGACGTTGGACATCAGTCCCGTTACCTCACACATACTGTCCACAAACAAAGGTCCAATTGCTACCAATCAAATGAAACATTTGTGGTACAAAGAGACACCGACGCAAAAGACGAGCACTAAGGCCCGACAGGAAATATATATAAGCCAAGACGCAGAAACGCAATACTTTCGAATCTTACAGGTATTAACCAAAATAATAAAACTGTGAGAAGGGCACATAACAAAAGCAACAAAAAGAACTCCGCCGTATGACATTACGCAAGGTCCCGGAGATCTGGTTCAAGGATTAAAATACTAACAATAACATCTTGAAAAGGAAAGAGAATTAAGCAAAAGAAGGAACGTTTAACAAAAACAATTACATTGCGTTAGATAGAAATACATTGAGCCGTACTCACATTCCGCTGCGCCATGAGGGTGGGCCTCTGCCCGAATACACACGTTCGCCTTACATCTCGGCGCGTCTAAGACTGACTTAGCTTCTGTCCCCCAGAGAGGGGAGAAGCCTCTCAGAAATATCAAATGCGTAGTTTGGGAGTGCCCCCAAACTCGCGTCAAATATTGTCAGAGCCAATGGCAGAACGAATTGCACAACAAAATGCAAGGTAGCAACAACACTAGCCAATACGAGAGAACAAGGCAGTATGTAGCCAGGGGTTGCACAACGTTAGACAGAGAGATACATACAGACAAACTGCGCACTTTTAAACTCTCGAGGCGTAATATAGAGATGTCACAACACATGACAATAATAATAATAATAATCATGATGATAATAATAATAATTACAATAAATTCTGAAAAGTGGTTCAACGTTATCAAAAACCTTTTCTAAGTCTACAAATGCCATGAACATTCTCTTATCTTTTCTTATTCTACCTTCCAAGATCAGCCTCAGACTTAGTACAGTTTCCCTTGTTCCTACATTTCTCCTGAAACCAAACTGGTCGTCACCCAATTCCGTTTCTATCTGGCTTTCCATCCTCTTGTAAATTATTCTAGACAGGATCATTGAAGCATGAGTAATCAAGCTGATTGTACGGTAATCCTCACATCTGTCAGCTCCTACTTTCTTCGGTATAGGGATAATAACATTCTCCTTGAAATCAGAGGGTACTTCACCTGTCTCATAAATCCTACACACCAAGTGAAATAACCTGATCAGACCTTCATCTCCTATGCAGCGTAGCAACTCAATCGGTATATCATCTATACCTGGTGCTTTGTTCCTGCTTATGTCTTCCAATGCTCTGTCAAATTCTGATCTCAATATTAAATCTCCTTTTGCATCCTCATCAATTTCCTCCTCCCTTTCCATTACATGATTCTCAATCTCCTTTCCCTTATACAAACACTCTATGTAAGCTTTCCATCTCTCAACCTTTTCTTCCCTATCTGTTAGAGGCTTTCCATTTGTGTCCTTAATATTACAGCACCTAGTCTTCTTTTCCCCAAATGTATTCTTAATCCTTTGATAAGCTATGTCTACTTTTCCTAATTTCATACAATTTTCTATACCTGCACATTTCTCTTTCAACCATTCTTCTTTCGCTACCTTGCACTTCTTGTCAACCTCATTTCTCAGACGTCTGTATTCTGCTTTCCCCTTTTCATCTCTTACATTCTTGTGTTTCCGCCTTTCATCCATCAATTCTAGTATATCTTGAGTGATCCACGGTTTTCTGCTTATTCTTTCTTTCCTACCAATGTTTTCTTCTGCGGATTTTGTTATTTCATTCTTCATAAGTGTCCATTCGTCTGCAATTGAAGTTTGTTTAGGGTTTTTCATTAGTCCTTCCTTTATACTCTTCTTGAATCTTTCGTTTACATCCTTCTCTTTCAGTCTGTCTATTGCCCACTTTTTTGGCTTTTGACTTTTCTTCAGTTTCTTCAACTTAAATCTGCATTTCATTACAACCAGATTGTGGTCAGAGTTTATGTCAGCACCGGGATATGTTTTACAATCCAAAATCTGGTTTCGAAACCTCTGCTTGACCATAATGAAGTCGATTTGGTAACGCCCTGTATCTCCTGGTCTCATCCATGTGCATATTCTTCTATTGTGGTTATTGAATAAGGTGTTAGCTATGACCAACTCATGCTCGGTGCAGAATTCCATCAGCCTGCTTCCTCGATCATTCCTTTCACCTAATCCGAAATCTCCTACTATCTTCCCTTCTCTTCCTTTTCCTACCACAGCATTCCAATCTCCCATTACTATAACATTTTCTTCACCCTTGACATACCTCAGAATTTCATCTATTTCTTCGTAGACCTTTTCATCATCTTCATCATCAGCTTGACTGGTAGGCATATAGACTTGTACCACTGTGGTGCACGTAGGTTATGTATTGATTTTTGCTACAATAATCCGTTCACTATATTTCTCACAATATTCCACCCGCTGTTCAAGTTTCCTACTCAATATGAGACCAACCTCTGCTTGGCCATTGTTTGATTTAGTGCTAATGACCCTATAGTCTCCTGACCAAAAGTCCTGTTGTTCCTGCCAGCGCATTTCACTAATCCCAACCAAATCCAACCTCAATCTATCCATTTCCCTTTCCAAGTTTTCTAACCTTCCACTTCCTAGCAGACTTCTAACATTCCACGCTCCGATCCGTAGAATATCAGATTTCCTCTTTGTCACTTCTGTGAAGTTAACCCCCTCTCGAGTAGTCCCCACCCGGAGATCCGAACGGGGGACTAGTTTACCTCCGGATTGGAATTTTACAAGGGAGGAGGCCATCATCACATGTAATTATGCATAGAGAGGTGCATATCCTCGGGAATAGCGTTATGGCTGTAGTTTCCCGTTGCTTTCAGCCGTGCAGCAGATCGCAGTGTTGGCATTAGTTGGCTTATATTAACAATACCTTAGCCGTCTAGAAGACAAGTAAAGAATTGATTTATTCTGAAAGGCTGCTACTCCCTTTCAGAATAAGTAACAGGCCATTTCCACTAACAAAAATACTAACGTTCTACTAACAATTAAATACCAAAATTCTACTAACAAAAAAATACTCAAGTTCTACCAACAACAAAATACTACCACTAAAACAGTCTGTCACCAGGCACACTCATATGCATTCCCACACTTCACAGTCTAAAGTAACAATGAACTATATCTAATAAACAATGCAGCTGCCACCAGACACATTCACACACCACAGTCTATTGGAAATAAAAAACAAACCAGAGGCGGCCGGTGATACTGGACTCAAGGACGCCGCCCTCCCACCCTCCTCCCTCCTCATCAGCCATGATGTTCTCTCTCCTCGCAACTAATGTTTTGCCATCGTGACAAAATGTTTGTAGTTCCTCTCCTTGTCGGTAGAGCGCACTGGATGCTCGCGAGGACTCATCAAAATTCGCCCGCTTTGCTATTTACGTTGCCATCGCAACGAATACCTTCAGTTATCTCCTCTCCATCATCTCACGCGCTACGTCACGAAATGTGTGGACTCAGTCAGCTTGAGTCTGATGCAGCCACTGCCTGCCCATTCAACGATTACGGTATTGGTTTATGCGTACAACCTCGTTTCCAAATATAGGCGCTAGGAAGCAGCACCAAGTAACTGTGGCAGACATAAGTTTTGTATTGATGTTAATGGAGAAGTTGGAATGTATTCTGAATGATTTTATAATGTAGTACTGCTGCGTGCCCTTTTGTAAATCAGAACTGGGCAAGTTAGAATACCGGGGAATTTCATGAGATACAATTCATTGCGTGAGAAGTGGTTACGTGGAATTTCCAGAGAAGGTGACAAGAGAGGCAGCAAATGGTTACCTTCTGATCGCTCTGTTGCTTGTAGACTTCATTTTCTTCCTGAGAGCTTCAGATCACATAAATTATCAAATTGGTTACAACTAGTGGGATGTGGGTTGGCGACTATGGTATCCCAGCTGAGTTTCCTTGAGCTGAGCTCCTCTCTTATATAGTTCATGTCAACTCTTACCCCAACATTATTAGGGTATCGGAGGCCTGGGATGCCTTTCATTTCCCTGCCTTAATTGGCTCTTGTCTTTTTCTTTCCTGATGCCCTAATTTTTTTAGGATCAGACCTCATTTTGTCCTTTTTTCTGCCTTCTCTAAAAGGCCCTAAAGGAGGTAGGGTGTGTTTTGTCCCACCAGTCACGGTGCACCTTAGTTATCGATACACCCTCAATGATGGATATAATTGTTGTTTAAAGGGGTGAAATATCTAGGTCATCTATCCTTAGTGGTTTAGGTGATGGTGAGAAATTATGATGAAATGAAATCTACAGCTAGGCTTAACTAATTACTGACTTACAACTAACTTATGTACTAGAAGAAGAAAACGACAATAATAAATGAAAGAAACGAATAAGGGAAGTAAATGACGGAAAAGAAATGCCCTCTATCTTCGTAGGGCAGATGACCTTGCTGTTCATCCTCCTAAAACAAGAATCAATCTTCGAAGATTGAGTATTGAGGTACTTGGAAACTACTAGAGCCATTAAAGGCAGGTAAAAAAGGGAAAGAGGAGACGGTCCACCACAAAGTCAATGCAAAAAGGGGAAAATGGATCTCACTCTGGAACACATCACGGTCGCCAACTCCCGAGCTCAAAAGCTGAGCTCTTGAAGGTGTGGCCCTATCCAGGGTGCATTACGTGTGGTGATGCTTCACACACCCTGCCTCCTTTAAGGCCTTGTGTAGAAGGCATTAGATGTTATGAAACTAAAAGAAGAGGGCTGATCCCTCGAAGAATGAGGGTATCAGGATAGATGATATAAGGGTCAGTTTCGGCAGGAAAATGAATGGCTCCCTAGACTTTGGATGCTCTAATGCTATCCGGGTTGGAAGAGAACAAGAGTCGACTAATGGAGGTCGACAGGTAGATGACATAGAAGAGCCCAGCACAATTGTAAATAATAACCGCCTCTGCTGGGGTCCAATGGTGTCCAACGCAAGTCCCTCTAGGCCTAGTTGTGAACCCTTGTGGTGGGGATACACCCTCAAGGGCTCACGGCTAGTGAGGTTGGGAATTGGCGACCCTGATGGATACCTGAGCTGGGTCCGGTTTTCTTCTTTTTCTATTGACTGGGAGCAAATATTTTTAATACCATTGTTATTTCTTTAAAAACAATAGTGCCTAGTCCAAACGAAATAAGGAAATCAAGCTTCGAAAATATGTGAGAAGATAAAACACAATTCATGTATGAAATCATCTCTGTCAATTACTGGAAAAGCATCACAAAAAGCGTTTTAGGCTACATCTTAAACGGTTGAGTTCACCTCGGTAAAATTCACGTGCCGCCACTGAAACAAACTAACTACATACTGCACTTACAACTAAAACTAACTACATACAAAGAGTATACCTGTCGAGAATTATTATTTTATGGAACCATTATTCATAGAATACTCTAAAATTATAAAATGGTCTGTATATTCTCGTCTTAAATAAATAAAAATATGTTACATTCCATTTCATTCTAGTATTCCTTTCTTAATACATTTTATCTTGGATATTTCTTTCATTTCTTACGACAATTCCTTTTACATATTATTACATTATACATTCCGTATTCTTCCGTACGGTACCGTAATATAGCGTTTTATCTGTGTCAACACATCAGATTATTTAATGAAACGTCTCCTTCGCTAAAGGTCTGGTTTTAAAGTACAAGTTCATTGTTGTTCTCAACAGAACCAAACAACAACTTGTTTATCTATTCAGATTTCAAATAAATCTTTGCCACGAAAATGTCCATCTCAGAAACGTGTCAACAATGACATTCTGCTTAGTTAGATGTCAGAACTAACGCCCTTTAAGAACATTCCAGTAATCTAGCAACTATTAATCAAATCAAAATAAACTCGCAATGACAAACAATGACGACTACAAATCCTTAATACGTCAAAATCCTAATGACGACGTTATCAAAACAATTACTATAATAATTAAACGACAATATCGATGCTCTGCATTCAATTAAAACAATTAAATAGTTTAAATAATTTAGTCTATCAAATTAGCCACACAAAAACTAGGTCAGGTCAAGGATATTGTTAAGGATTTTTGATTGGTGCCTAACCACCAATTATGTTAGGGATTATTGATTACCCTGGGCATCCTTAGCATTTTACGGAGATTTACTAGGATGTTTTATGAAGAGCTGTGGACCCATACTCACCAGACTTACCGGGAGAGCCTTAGCAAGCCAAGCGCTTCCTGGTCGTCTTCAAGTACTGCCTGACAGCATGGCGCAGCGGGAAACACTGGACCTTAAGCTAACTACAAACTAAGGGGGTAGGGTTTTACGACTAACCTAACTTAAAAGTGAGAGCAAATGTGGAAAGCAAAACGTGAGAGCAAACGTGGAAAACAAAAAGTGAGAGAACAAAAAGTGAGAGTAAATGTGGAAAACAAAAAGTGACAGCAAATGTAAGAGCACAAATAATAAACTTAGTTATAACCTAACCTAACTTCACCTAACCTAACCTAACCACCTAACCTAACTTAAAAGTGAGAGCAAATGTGAAAAGCAAAAAGTGAGAGCAAATGTGGAAAATAAAAAGTGAGAGCAAAAAGAAGTAAGAGTAAATGTGGAAAACAAAAAAGTGACAGCAAATGTAAGAGCACAAATAATAAACTAGTTATAACCTAACCTAACTTCACCTAACCTAACCTAACTTTACCTAACCTAACATAACCCCAAAAAACCTCATTTTAAGATTTAAATTAATACCTGTAAGATTTTCTATTTTTTACATTTTTTTGATTTTACATTTTTAGATTTTTTCATTTTAGATTTTTAGATTTTGATTTTATATTTTTTAGATTTTACATTTTACATTTTAGATTTTTAGATTTTAGTGTTTTGATTTTACAGTTTTAGATTTGACATTTTACATTTTAGATTTTCCGAAGGAGTCAACTACAAGGTCACATACCTAACCTCACCTAACCTCAGTGTACCTAACCAAACATGTCCTCACCTAACTCTACCTAACCTAACTTTACCTAACCTAACCTTTAAAGCTAGGCCAAAGGCTAATCAACACACCCCAATTATATAAGGGCACACACAACTATCTTTATGATAGTCTTATATAGAGTAAGGTAAAGCTAACACTTGCACTGTGACTACTGTGCAAGATGTTCGTTACGCACAACCATCATAGGATTACAAAGTCAGTTAAGTTTAAAAAAAGTAAAAGCATTTAATCATTTTTTTCTTTTCATTTTGTTGTTTACACATTTGTCAATTTCCCAATTTCCTTTTTCCAGTTTTTAACAAGATGTTCAGTAAAGAACATATAGCCTACTTTCTCCTAAATGTATGAGTATAGTTATAACTCGTTGTTATTATCAAAGAGTATAATAGAACTATTCTTTGTTGAAGACCTTAGAAACGATTTACCTCTACCAAACGCCACAACCTAGATAAAAACTGCTACCATCATTGAAGAAAGAAAGATAAGAAGTATATCAAGAATGTTATGGATCTGGAGACATAATCGACCGGACTGGCGGCGTGGCTCAGCGGTAACGTTCTAGCTTGCTGGGCCCTAGGTTGCAGGTTCGTATCCTGGCGCAGTCAGCTGGCATTTGAGGGTGCACAAATGCGAGGGAGCCGTGTCAGTACATTTACTGGCACGTTAAAGATCCCCTTCGGGCCAAAATTCCGGCACCCCGGTGTCTCTAAAATCAGCAGTAGTTAAAAGGGATGTAAAACCAATAACATTATTATTATTATTATTATTACGACCTGCCGTGGGCAACATCCAACTTTGAGTTGAGGCATGTCTTTACACGTCTGGTTGTGCATGGCTTTCACAACCCTAATTGAATTAACAAATCTTTCCATGACCCTACAGAGACGTGTGTATACAAACTATGTGGATATTTTCGATAATATAATCCTAACAGAGCGAGTGCATTCTAGCGGCCAGAAGAAGAAACTTTTCAATAAAATCTGGAAGTTACCTTTTTGGCAGCTAGATGTCTCGAGTAAATCTGCTGGCGAATTATGTTTTAATTAAATATATATTTTACACCATAATGTGCACAATATAACGCTTAATAACATTTTCAAGTAACGCAAAATAGGCTGTTACAAACCCTTTAAAATAAAAAGTTAAAATGTATCGTAGTATCATCTTGTCATTCTTCAAATTCGATGCGCATAGAATGATAATGGTATATTAATCAATGGATCCCCACGTAGACTAGTCGTGACATCTATTGGTGAAATATCGAACAATATAATCCTAACAGAGCGAGTGCATTCTAGCGGCCAGAAGAAGAAACTTTTCAATAAAATCTGGAAGTTACCTTTTTGGCAGCTAGATGTCCCGAGTAAATCTGCTGGCGAATTATGTTTTAATTAAATATATATTTTACACCATAATGTGCACAATATAACGCTTAATTTTAAAACATCTGAGTCATTACAAAACAATAAACATATAACATTTCAAGCAAAAAACCTTGCTCTGATCGGGTTTGAACCATAGGCATTTGAGCGATAGGCTAACGCTCTACCACTGAGCTAATTGTGTCAACGAATATCATTCTATTTAAAATGACTTACATAGAACTTGTTAGCAAATAATGATTTATACTAAACGATTTCATCACTGGAGTATATTATTTATATATAAAGCATTTCATACAAAGTTTATTTATTTTTTATCAGTACGCTATATTGCATGCAATACTCAAATTAGTGAAATATAAGTCCGGCACAAGATATCCGCTGCCATCTTGTCTTATTACTGAATCAGTTCAGCTTTTTAAAATCACGTCTGCACTATAGTATTACAAAATAAACTTTTAATTTCGAACGTGCCTCTTCCTTTAGAACAGTTAAAACGATTCTCGGCTCGATAATCGGAACTGGTGGGTCCCATGATATGGATTATAAAGTTTGCATAATTCGCACGGCCGCCATCCTGAAATGGTATTGCGGACGACCATGTAATTTGGTCACAAGACGCATCCTATACGAAGGTATGTTGTTACCAAATTTGGTAGAGATCGGATGATTTGGTTAGTCGTTATTTGATTTTACGTTTTGAACGTTTGAGTGGCCGCCATTCAGTTTTAGTAAAGATGGCGGCGATATAAAACATGACACTGAGGTGTCCTTTGCTAGTGCTACCTTTGTACCAAATTTCGTTCAATTTGCATTCACCATGTTCGAATTGATAGGGGGGGACAGACATTCAGAGTACACACACTCACACACACACAGACACACACACACAGACTCACACACACACATACACACACACACACAGACTCACACACACACATACACACACACAGACAGACACACTTTTTTCGCCCAGTGTTGATCTCATAAGTCTACTTTCATTTTTTGCAAAAATCGAAAGTAGGCTAAAAATGTTAGTTTTAAGTTTTTGAATTTCATGATATGGAAACATGGATTTTCCATTTTTGCTGTTTACACATTTGTCAATTTACCAATTTCCCATTTACAGTTTTTAAAAATGTTAGTTTAAAGTTTTTCAATTTTGTCAACATGGAAACGTGGATTTACCAATTTTGTTGTTTACATGTTTTTGATTTAGTCCATGTACAAAGTTTATTTTGCATTAGGAGTGGGGAGAGGTGGGTAGTAATTAAAAATGTACAAGCAGTGTCCATACAATATCTTTTTATTTTAAATACATGTGCACTGTTTACACCTAATACTTTTTTAACATATTTTTTGTTATAAATTTTACAGTTGTTTTTATTTTGTTTTCTACTTTTATTCATTTTTGAGTATGAATACATTTGTTTTCTTTTTGTGTCTGTTACTTTTAGTGTTATTGTTTTATATCCTTTTTGTTGTTGCTATATACAGGTAGAGGATTTTCATATTGATAAGTTAACTTTTTAAGCATGGTCAATGATTGAGTAATGGCCATATGCATATGTACCTATACCATTAGCATCAATCACTCTTTTATCATCACCAGGACACAAAGCAATTTTGTTTAGTCTTATAGATGATATGTCATGTTGTTTAGAAGCGATAATGTTCATTTGGTATTCATTGTACATTGTTTTTCATGACACAATCATTATAATCTTGATGGCTTATACAATTGTTGACAACACCTCTGCTAATACCTTTAATCTTTTTGATTTCTTTACCATTTATGTCTAAAGCGTACATTTTAGCTCGAAGTCCAACAAATGCTTTTATAATTTGTCCACAAGCCTCGTCTTTAAATTTCCCCAACGTTTTCTTGTTTGATGTCGAGTAACATATGTGATTAGTAGGATAATCAGATGTGTCCAGGTGTTCTAGGAAATCCAACTTGTCTTGATATACATCTCGGGTGTTAACCAAATAAATGAACGTGTCGGTATCCATATACATGAGTTTAAGATTGTCCATGCCATAATAGGGTAGTAGGACATCATAGTGGTGGGAATACATGAGAGTTTTTGAAATATCCAGTATACGCATTCCAATATATATAGGCTTATTGAATACAATGTTACGTTTAGCCATGTGGAAAGCAGCTAGGTTAGGACCATAAATTGTTCTGTCAATAAATGTAGGCTTTGCTATTAGCTTTTCAGCCTTTTTGCTGCCAATCACAAGACGTATGTCTATTCGTTTACGAATATTTTCCATTGTTTTCCGAAAATGGCATTGTTAAATAATTTGTACAGATTTTTCTCAAAATCATATGTGGCTTGATTTCGAAGGTTGTTATTAAAATCAACGTATGCCTTTAGCCAAGGTCTTTGTTTAAACTTTAACACACGATGAATTTTTATCAATTTTAGTCCATTAACTAAAGCCTGTTTAAGTGTTATGTAATAAACAACATACCGCCTTCGATTTCCAAGATGAGGAATTAGTTTTTTCAGAGACGAATCCTTAGGTTGTGTACACTCTGGTTGGAAAGGTAAATCGCTGTGTAGATCATGAAGGTCAGATGGGTAATCAACATCAACGTCTAGAATGTACCCCACAGGATCGTCTTCCTTTAGTTTTTCTAGATCAACAGTATCTGGAGAAACCCACTGAAATCCACCATAAGGAAGAGGGTGGCACACAGCCCACCCGTATTGGTTGTTGGCATCATCATAGGTAATAAACTGCGATGGTTTCTCAGAATCATAGGTTTCTATGTATTTATTGTTAGCTTCAGCATACCGATAAGACACCTGGCATATGCCTCCACGTATTCCAGACTCGATTAGAAGAATCTGATCGTAATCCCGTAGCAATTCGAGTTCAATTCCAGTGTAAAGGAGCATTGCCTCAAAACTGAAACCAGGTGAAGTAAGAAAGTGTGCAGCATCCACTCGGTGTGTTTCTAGTGTTTTGTTTCGAAAAGTTTCAAAGCTGTCTGCAAGAAGGAGTACATCTGAAGTTAGGTAGAGGTCACTATATTCCCCTAGAGTTTTAATGTTGAACTGATTCCAGACAGTTTTGGCATGTTCATAGTCTTCTTGACTAACATCTTCTTGACTTAATTTGTTAAAGAATGCCTCTTTTGGAGGTAAACATGATTCACTTAACTTTTCCCATGAATCATTGTAATCATAACAAAATACCCCTTTACGAGTCATGAGCGTTGCATTTTCTTTTCCAAAGTACTTGTCTGTTTCAGGGTATGATGTTAAGTTGGAAACTAAGTTTTCCAAACTACTCGGCATTAACCGACACGTATCCACAAATCGAAGCTTAACATTTCCTACATATTTGGTAAAGGAAATGTACTTTTCTTTGGAGTTAGCGATAACATCCACTCTCTTAGTAGTACATCCCAATTGCTTTACAATGAATTTTGCGTCGTAGCCACTCATATTGTAGCAGTTATTAATGCCCCGTGTTGGTAGCGACAAAGTGTAACGGTTTGGCTGCCCCTAACTGTTGGGTGATAAATGTAACTGTTTACCTTTGCCTAAGCTATGTTGTTTTAATGGGCGCCAAGACCTCAACGCAATGTTGAAATCTAAATTTGTATTTAACAACGTCTAGCTCTGGTAGAACACATTCAAGAATCTATTCACTCAGATCGTGGTATGATTTGATCATTAACCCAACAAACAATTGTATCAGGAGAAGGAATTGGTCTATATCTAATGCTACCTACTGAAAGCAAAGATTGCATTGTAAAAGAATTGAATTTATTATATAAAACAAGTATTGCAAAATTAATAATAATAATAAGTTTAAAATTTAAATTGGAGCGTTGCGATTTTAATATTACCGATAGAAAATTACGTGAAAACGGAGTCTGATAAATTATTGATTTTACTCTTATTCCCAAGCTATGAAGTTACTGAAATATGAAATATAAAACAAAGAGAAATGAGAGATTGCGTATTTCTGCGTCATTCGCGCTTACCACTGGAAATTGCCAAAGCATTTCCCTCGTACTGGATGATGCTGTGAGCTTCCCACAGTCTCCTGGACGTCGTCATCTCCGTCGATATTTGATGATATACTTGTAGATTTTGTGACTTTATGGTCCTAACCTCGGGGCCATACCCTCGTACAACCAAACTGGTTAAGTTTTAGACAGATAGTTCTCCACTCCACGGAACATTGGAGCGATACACACTTGCAACCGAACTAGTCAAGTCTTTCACAGATTGTCCTCGTTCCACGGCGCGCCGAACGATATATGCACACGTCGGCTCCCCACCTCGGTACCGACTTCTAGCTCACGTGGTCTCCACTGATTGGCTGCTCCACACGTGCTACTACCCCTTCTCTGGCTCATTACACACGGCGCATGGATGATGAAGTCGATTTCCGTTCCAACTATCCGCCTTTTCTTGACGCTGCGACCCAAGCTTGCGTAATACTTCTTGACAAGAATCAGCCCGTATTTGAATTTCCAGTGAGTCATGTCTCTCATAATATCCTAACTGACGAAACTCCGTAAAATTCCGTAATCACATAATTTTCTATGATATTGTCGTTCGTAATAATTTGCTTGATAGCGTTTTCTAAGACATAGAAAACCTATCTGTATGCTTATAATTTTTATAAAATGCTCCGAAAAATATATTAATAATAATTATAATAAATTAATAATAATAATAAATTAACATGAAAACTTCTCTTGGCTGAACAATTTGCCGCGCAAATAAATATAGAATGGCTTCCTACTGACTTATGCCAGTGGCATAAAAAACCCTCGAAAAACACGTTACAATATTACTGTATGTAGAAATACAGGAACGGGGTTACGTGTTTTACACCTCAAATTACAGTTATTATGAGCACTTCCACGGTATTCCCCTGTAATATGGCAATGGTCTCGAACTTTCCAGTCCTCTTTGGTAAATTGTTTATGACACAAATAACAGGTGTCAGAAGATTGGAACTCTGCTTCTTGATCCTGCGTTAAGGCCTTTGGAACATTTAAGCTGTAAAGGCGATCAATTTCATTAGCTATTGAAATCAAAGAGTCCATAAACTTTTCTGCAGCGACAGGACCACGATAAATAACAGGTTGGCTTGGAAGGTATGTCTTTATGTGTTCCAAAGCAGGTTAGGGTTTAACATATATACCAAAGCTCGTAGGAACATGACTCTGGTATGGGACCGTATAACTTGCTTCAGGATTGGGTAAACATGATTGATAGGGTAACAGTATACTTTCAAAATCTGCATAGATAACGTAAGGTATTCTAAGCATTTTTTCCACATTAAGAGGAGCCGGAGGTGGTCAAATCCAAAAAATTATGTTTTTTCTTTTTTACTGCTAAATATTAATTTGAATATTCCTTTTTAAGGCAAACTTTGATTTATCATTCTACTCGCCCTAGAAGTGGAGTTATTGCTGTTTTATACGTGCTTGCAGAGGAAGTGGGTGGAACCGCTGAATCGAACTGACAGGCTCTCGTGAATTCTTGGCGAATTACTTGGCATTTTCTCGTCCTGACGTTGAATATTTACTCATATTATCCTTCGAGCGGATGTTCAAAGGTTGGCTACTCTGTTTTCTATAACAGCGCTTAGGGCGCCAAACATCCCATGTGTGTTATTGTTAGTTTTGAAGTATTTCATTGACGCGCCTATTCTTGTACCGTATTCTTATTCTTGTATTATACTCCTCGTGTAAAAGCCTTCTTTTGGTTACGATGCCGCGTTTTAACAATCGTGTGTATAAGAAGAGGAAGAACGTAGGGAAAAGAATAATAACACTGATACCAAGTTGTGATGCTGTAAAGGAAACAATGACTTCGTCTGCTGCGCAACACATGGCAGACCGTAGCCCAGAGACATCTTCTAGCAAGAAGTTGACTGGTGGAGGTGACAGATTTTGTGATTATGTGAGTGACAATGATAATATGAACGAAGTACTGAATATTGGACTGTTGTCTTCTGTGCTGAAGGAAAGTGTTTTGTGCAAAATGTGTACGAGTGTAGGAGTGGAACTGGAAATTACAAAGCACTTTGGTTTAGCTTGTGAGATGAAGCTAATCTGTGCACTTTGTAAGTACGAAGTGACCTTCTATAATTCACAAAACCAAAACGCCCAAAGCAAAATTCAAAAACCAAAGCAAAAGCAGAAAACAAAAATAAAAACACACAAAGCAAAAAAGCAAAATTCCAAAACAAAAGCAAAAGCATAAAACAAACACAAAATCAAAAAACAACAAAAGCAAAATTTTAAACAACAAAAGCAAAAGCAAAATTAATCACAAAACAAAAAGCAAAAGCAGAAAACAAAAGCAAAAGCAGAAAACAAACCACAAAATCAAAAAACACAAAAGCAAAATTCAAGAAAAAATAAAGCAGGAAACAAACACAAAACAAAAAACACAAAGCAAAAGAAAACAAGAAGTTCCGTGAAGAACTATACAGCCTACTTTTCATGCCAATGATTATTCTACAGAATATGAACCTATCTAGAATAATGACGAAATTAAGTTGGTAATATCGAAATATCTAATTAGTTCAAAATATACCTGGTATAATATAGCCTAATAGAGCACTACAGTTGGCAGCCCTGGTGACTGAATATATTCTTACTTCCATATTCATTTTCTTAGTCTTAAGGTACAGAATACAAAATTTGGTTGAAGTCCAATGGACGTTACATGCAGTTAGACATTGGATCTATCAGCACGCGTAAAGGCATGCTGCCAACAATGTCATGCGTGTGCTGGTCAGAAATAATCTGAAATATTATGATATCTTGTTGTGCCAATTTTGAATGAAATACATTTGTTAGTATAGAAGTTACATGTATTTTAAAATTGGACATATCAGCAGGCAGACACATAGTTGTGTGTATTTAAAAATTGGTACTATCAGCAGGTTTATAATCATGTTGGTAGAACTGGCGTATATAAGTTACTCCAAATTAATCTAAAATGTCAGAATATACGTGTGCGTAGTTTAAAGCTGTTGGCTTGCATACTTTCTGATATATAGGTATTTGGATGATAAAATAGGGAGAGCAATTATTAACAGTTGGCAGCCCTGGTGGCCTTAAGAATATGCTCAGTCATATCTGTTTATGTACAGATATTACATACAAAATTTGGTTAAAATCCAATTGATAGTGTATAAGTTATATGCATTTAAACATTGGACCTATCAGAAGGCTTAAATTAGTTTGGCAACACTGTTATGGTTGGCCTCCTATGAATTAAACTGAAATAGTCTTATCTACATGTGTGCCAATTTTGGAATAGCTCCCATGCATACCTTGCAAGATATCCAACATGGAGCTCAAATTTCTAGTGCGTTTTTTCAGCAGTTGGTAGCACTGACATCATTTTCAAATATGGACGTGAGATATTCCGGTGCACATCTTTACTCATACTAAATTTGGTTTTGATTGCTGCAGCCGTTTAGGAGTTGATAGGGGGGGGGGCACACACACAGCCAGACAGACAGACACACAGACAGACACACATTTTCCCGGATCGATCTCATAAGTCTACATTTTCCTCATTTTTGCAAAATAATCTGAAATATTATGATATCTTGTTGTGCCAATTTTGGATGAAATACATTTGTTAGTATGGAAGTTACATGTATTTTAAAATTGGACATATCAGCAGGCATAGAATCATGTTGGCAGCACTGACTTGTATTAATTACTCCAAATTAATCTAGAATGTCAGGTGCTATACGTGTGCAAAGTATAGAGCTGTTGGCTTGCATACTTTCTGATATATTGATATTAGGGTTAAAAAAATATAGACAGCATTTATTAACAGTTGGCAGCCCTGATTGCTCTTAACAATACTAATAGTAATATCTGTTATGGTACACATAGCACATACGAAATTTGGTTGAAATCCAACTGATAGTATAGAAGTTGTGTGTATTTAAAAATTGGTACTATCAGCAGGTTTATAATCATGTTGGTAGAACTGACGTATATAAGTTACTCCAAAATAATCTAAAATGTCAGAATATACGTGTGCGTAGTTTAAAGCTGTTGGCTTGCATACTTTCTGATATATAGGTATTTGGATGAAAAAAATAGAGAGAGCAATTATTAACAGTTGGCAGCCCTGGTGGCCTTAACAATATGCTCAGTCATATCTGTTTATGTACAGATATTACATACAAAATTTGGTTGAAATCCAATTGATAGTGTAGAAGTTATATGCATTTAAACATTCGACCTATCAGAAGGTTTAAAATTAGTTTGGCAACACTGTCATGGTTGGCCTCCTGGAAATGAAACTGAAATAGTCTTATCTACATGTGTGCCAATTTTGGAATAGCTCCCATGCATACCTTGCAAGATATCCAACATGGATCTCAAATTTCTAGTGCGTTTTTTCAGCAGTTGGTAGCACTGACATCATTTTCAAATATGGACGTGAGATATTCCGGTGCACATCTTTACTCATACTAAATTTGGTTTTGATTGCTGCAGCCGTTTAGGAGTTGATAGGGGGGGACACACACACAGCCAGACAGACAGACAGAAGGACAGACAGACAGACACACATTTTCCCGGATCGATCTCATAAGTCTACTTTTTCCTCATTTTTGCAAAATGTGAAAAGTAGGCTAAAAATAGAAAACAACAAACACAAAACAAAAACGCAATTTGTCCATATTTGACTCCGCTCATCCCCCTCTGGAAGCAAAACATTGTTACGCCACTGATTCAGTCAATTAATTGGCTTGACGTGATAGAAGCCATTTTTCAGAGTTGCCTAGTTCCATTAAAGAATGCTTTTCAGTCGGTCCACACAAATTAAGAAGAAGAAGATCCTGACAATCCATCCTATAGTGCAGGAATGTATTGAGAAACTTTGGAGGCCATTTCCCGTAAATTAGATTTTTATTAATTTAAGGAACATTTTCTCAAAAACCACTCAACATAGGCCGATGAAACTTATATATACTGCTCTTTGTGGACTAAATTACATTTTAACACAGCCATTTGACAATATGTTCAGTAGTGTATAAGTAACTTAATTAAATACATCAATTTTCTTTTTAAAAAAAGGTTAGTAACAAAAAACAATATTTAAAAAAAATATAAAAGGTAATAAAATATCCCCCCGTCTTAACTTCAAGACTAAACCACTGTATACGTTGGCAATTTTTCAAATTAATAGAAGCAATAGTTTTCCCATAAATGTTCCTCAAATGTCATCATTTTAACATGGGCAGCATAGGCACCTCCGGCTCCCCATTAGAATTTAACAATTGAGTTTTAATAGGCATTTCAACCCTAGCAATGTCATGCTGAACACACAAAGCTCTATGTTCTTTAATTTTTTCCATTCCTTGTTGCCCACATCGATTATTGAAGTGAGTAAAACACCGTTTACACGTATATATCTTATGTCCATGCCGGGTAATCTGATGTCCTACTAGTTTATCAAAATCTTTGATAAAGACGTAATGGTTCTGGCCGGATGAAGAACTCAGCAGAAGAAGGTCGGGATGGTCTTGTAGCTCTTGATCCACAACCTTTAGAGGGAACAGTTTGTTGTCTTTTTCAAGTCCAAACACATTTATGGATATGTCGTTAGCTTTCTCAAATTTAGGAATGTCAGCTAGTGATGTAGGAAACGATATTACTGAAAAATCATACTTGTTTTCCAGATCCTTTATTTACTAATGAGTTTAGCATCCGTTTTAACCAGTTTTGCTAAAATGGCATACATAAAACTCTTTTCGTCCTTAAAGTTTTGAGGATTAATGCAGGCTGTTCTTGCTTGCATAACTGCTGGTAATGGAATATACGAAGTATATGCTTCCAAGCAAGGGATTATACTTATTTATTTTCAGTCACACTCCTTCCACTGCTAACAAAGCCAATTACTGCCTTTTAGCTCAGATTCTTCCATTTCTGTAGTTAACTTTGTAAATTGTGCTTCCAAGCAACTACTTAAGTCTATTTCCAAAAATAGGGCCTGATTTCATGTTTTAAAAACCCGATCTGTAATTTCGTTGGTGGACGTATGAATAAATCTACATTCAGCCACAAGATTAACTTTTATCGACTTGTGCATTGCTAGTTCTTTCTGCATAGCTTGTATTATTTGCTGTTTGGACTCTTTAAGGTATGAATTTAAATCCTTGCACGTATCGCAACGAATGAAATAGGATTTAAGTCGACCTTGAAAAGATGTCTCATATTCAATAAGTCCATTTTTGTCAGGGACCAATGACAGTAGGTAATGTTTTGTAGGCTCAGATTTTTGTATTTTAGCTGCCGACACAACATTACAACATTCTTCATGACGACGTCCATTGTAGGCATTGTTGAATTTATTGCCACACGTTTTACACTCTTGAAATTCACCACACGATACTTCATGTCGCTTCCTATGATAGTCTCGAAGAAAAGTCTTTCCACACTCTTTACACATATAGCTAGGAAGGCTTCTTCCATTATGAATGTTGATTTCTGCAAACAGCTGCTTACTGCGTATCACAAGGCTAGAGGTTGGTCGGTGAGACGGTCTTTCACGATGTGAACACCGTGAGAGGTAGTAGTCAACTGGTGATATTCTTGTTAAGGGTACTTTAATATACCCTAGTCTAGACCAACAGCTCTTTACAGCGTATGACATGGGCTGTAAAGTGGACAGTGAGACGGTATTTCACGATGTGAACACTGTAACAAGTAGTAATCAACTGATTGTATTCTTGCTAAGGGTTCTCTAATATATCATAGTCAAGACCAACAGCTACTGACTGAGTAGTACAAGGCTGTACAATAGTTGTTTTGACAGTCTTTCACGATGGGTCACTGTGAGTGGTAGTAGTCAACTGATGATATTCTTGCTAAGGGTCCTCTAATATTCCCCTAGTTAAGGGTAACAGCTGCTTACTGCTTATTACAAGGCTAAAGACTGGTTGTTTCAACGGTCTTTCACAATGTAAACACTGTGACAGGTAGTAGTCAACTGAAAATATTCTTATACCCTACTCAAGGTTATCAGGTACTTACTGCATATCAAAAGGCTGTACAATCATGTGTGTTAGGCACTCTTTCTTGCTAAGGACCCCAATATTCCCTACACAAGGCTACACATGTTAGTTCTGAACACTTAGTAGTTAATTGCATATTCAATTTATATACAAAGCTTATACAAGCACGTTTTTCATGAGGTAAAACTTTGTTAAATAGCTGCATGCGACACGCAAAGTATGTTTCCGCTATCTAGCGGTGACTATGAGAACTACCTGAACGACCAGCATCCTACCTAGCGCTCTATATCAACACTCACTCACTGAACGATCAGCATGCTATCTAGCGGTCGATATCAATACTCACTCAACTACCAGCATGCTACCTATCGGTCAATATGACAACTCACTCAACTACCAGCATGCTACATGGCCTTTTTTGTCGGCTTTTGTTGGCATTTCTTGTTGGCTTTTGTTGGCTTTTGTTGGCTTTTTATTAGCTTTTGTTGGCTTTTATATTAGCTCTCTCATATTTGCTCTTGCTTGTTGGCTTATTTGGTCTTGGAAAGTATGTCAGGCTTTTTATGGCAGCATAATGCTTACAGCCATGTTTGTAAGCAACAACAACAACACACAAAATTCCAAAAAATCCAAAATACTAGAAGGTTTATCAATGACTCTCAAATCTCACACTTACCTCTATCCCATGCCTAGTCAAAAAATAAAAATAGTGTATTTTTCAAACTTTTCCAAAAAATATTATGAAAGTAGGCTACATCATTAAACTAAACATCCTAAAAAAGACATATGTTAACTCCAACACCTACCTCTATACCACTCTCAGTCCAAAAATAATGTATTTTTCAAATTTTCCAAAACATATTTCCAAAATGGGTCATAATTCCAAAATTAGAAAGTTTTCAAAAATATTTGTTTGACATAAATAAATGGTCTTTACCTCCCTCTACCTGTAAACCAAGTCTCAGGTCTCTGGGACAAAAAAATAAAATTTTGAAAATGGGGTATATTTCCAAAACTAGGAATTTTACAAAAACGTTTGTCTGACGTAAATCAATGGTCCATATCCCCTCTACCACCACACTAAATTTCAGGTCTCTAGGACAAAACAAAATTAATTTTGAAAATAGGCTATATTTCCAAAATTAGGAATTCTACAAAAAATGTTTGTTTGACATAAATGAATGGTCCTTACCCCCTCTACCTGTAAACCAAGTCTCAGGTCTCTAGGACAAAAAAAAATTGGAAATGGGCTATATTTCCAAAATTAGGAATTCTACAAAAACGTTTGTTTGACATAAATCAATGGTCTTTACCCCCTCTATCCCCCAAACTAAATTTCAAGTCTCTAGGACGAAACAAAATTATGTTTTGAAAATGGGCTATATTTCCAAAATTATGAATTTTACAAAAAAAGGTTGTTTGGCATAAATCAATGGTCTTTACCCCCTCTTCCTGTAAACCAAGTTCCAGGTCTGTATAACAAAAATGAAAAAAGTTCAATTGGGAAAGTGGGCTAAATTTTTAGAACCAAACATTCTAGAAAGTATTCTATGGGCTTAAAAGAATGGTCTCTATGTCCTTTAATTTTATAATAAAACTGTTTTATTTTTTACATTTTTTTGAAAAAAGTTGAATATTGATGTTTTATATTTTGGAAACTAGGAAGTTTACAAAAAAGTTTGTTTGACGTAAATGAATGGTCCCTACTCCCTCTACCAAGAAAATAAATGCCAAGTCTCTAGGACAAAAAATAACATTAGGGGGTGATAAGAGTTCTAACGCACTCTAGAACCCTCTTTGCCCCACTACTAAGCCACAGCCATGTTAAATAAGTAGATATCTCGCGAACCCATGGTCGGAATTTGACATGCGACATATCAAATTACTCAGGCTGAAGCCCTCTCGATAATGGGTTCGCAAAGATATCCACAAAAGTCAGCGTAGCCGAGCGGCGCCAGGAGTCGAGTGCAAACAAGTGTGACAGTAGCATATCTCCAATTCAATCTATACATTCATCATAGTACCAATATGAAAACGGAGCGTAAATTAACATTTTAAGAATGTCCAAGCTGTATAGTGTACGAGTAGGATAACATGTCAGATGACTTCACATACATTTCATCTCAATTTCATAGTAGGATATCATGTCAGATGTTACACATTATATGTGACTACTGTAAGGCTCGTATCTTTTTTTTTCGCCTTCCTATGTATATTTAACATTTTATTGTCTTATGGGGACGGTAACCTTCTTGTCATTTGGGGTCAATTTTTATACTTGTGGTCACACTGTCCTTATGCAAGGTTTGGAACTGATGTGTAACTATCTAACAGTCTGTTACTTCTTCACGCAAAATGTTATCTCCCGCAGAGATGTTGGTTGGCTCCTCAGTTTAGGGTCTGCGCAACGTGGTCATGTAACCCCGTGTTCTTTGGGTGTGTGTAGAATCTGCCTGATAAACTGTGTTAATTGTGATGACTCTATTAGTCTGTAATTCAGGTAAGGACTACAAGCGGTCAATTCCAAGTAGTAGTTCCTAATGTTGGTACCAAATACTACCGTCAACGACACCTAGCTGTGAACTTGGCAACTAGATGCCCCCGCAACCAGCAACTTGCAACGAACGTTGGAACTTCTCCTCCGAAGGAATGCTGAGAGATTTTTAGCGCTCTTAGAAAATCCGACGACTTCGGCCGGCTTTGAACCCGCGACCTTGGGCATAGAAGTTCAGCATGCTAACAGTCGCTTCCCACATAGTCAGATGGAAAACTGAATGTGATCTCGTGCAATGGCGTTGTCACGGCAACCTCCGACAGCTCATCCCTCATCAATTTAGATGCGTTGTCATGGTAACCTCTGATGGCTCTTGGCATTTTCTTATATTAGGTTGGTGCATAAGTCCGTAGCGTTTTTGTTTTTGCTTGTTGGTATTCCGGTTGCTATGGTTTTATTTATCGACAGTCATTGTTGCTTTGTAGTTCAATGTTCGTTCTTGAGTTTACATATTGAAGTTTTGTCATTTGAAGATAGTGAGTGGAGCCATGGACACTAGAAAATGGAGTGCCAAGTGAAGAAATTGGAACATTTCCGACATATTCTTCTCTTTGAATTCAATACAGGGACGAAAGCAGCGGAGGCGGGCAGAAAAATTTGCGCCGTGTATGCGGACATAGCAATGCTATTGGAGAGAGCACGGCAAGAAAGTGGTTTTCTCGTTTTAAGGCGGTTCGTTTTGATCTTAGCGACTCCCCACGTTAAGGAAGACCGTCGGAATTTGATGAAGATCGTTTAAACGCATTAATCACAATGATCCACATCAGTGTACACGAGAACTGGCAAATGTGATGAAGTGTGATCATTGCACCATTGTGCGAAATTTGCATTCAGTGGTTAAGGTTCAAAAATCCGGTGTGAGGGTACCGCATGCTCTAAGACAAAATCACAAAAATCAGCGGGTGGCCATATGTGCATCTCTGCTTGCTCGTTATCGATTGGCTCGTGAACAACATCGACCATTCCTATCGTGTATCGTTACCGGTGACGAGAAATTGTGTCTTTACGCTAACATAAGGAGGAGAAGGAATGAATGGTTAAGCTCAAACAAACAAGCAACTCCCCGTACAAAGAACTGCGCGCATCCACAAATGATAATGTTATGCGTCTGGTGGAATACCGATGGTGTGCTGTACTACGAATTGCTTCCCCGAGGTGTAACCATCACTGCTGACATTTATTGTCAACAACTGAGATGTTTTGGAGATTCAATCCAAGAAAAACTTCCAGCAAGACTGCGTGAAGTGATGCTCCTCCATGATAACGCCCGCCCACACTCTGATAACCTGACAAAAAACATTATAGGCCTACAGGAGTTGGGCTGGGAAATCATTCCGCACCCACCTTATTCTCCCGATCTTGCGCCCTTAGATTTTCACCTTCTCCGCTCTCTCTCGAACAAAAGGAACTTCCTTTCTGGATGAAAATGCTCTCCGAACATGGCTTGAAGTATTCTTCAACTCAAAACCACGTGATTTCTACAGGCGTGGAATCGAAAAAATACCACAGCGTTGGCTGACTGTTGTAGATAGTGAAGGAGAATATGTTACTGATGATTAACTTCTCTCTTATGTGTATCTGAAATGGTTAATAAACTTGATGTGGATAGACTTATGGAAAACGCTACGGACTTATGCACCAACCCAATAATTCCAAAATCATTTTTCTCATCCCTTGGCGTAATGGTGGGTCATATCAAAAATTATTTCAGACAAAAGTTTTAGGTAATTAATAGGGGAATATTGTCCATTTTAAACGGTTTTGATATTGTGCCTATTAAGAGAGATATGATTAATCTTTCCCGAAGAACCCACTTTCTTCCACCCCTTTGGTCAATGGTTCGTGCTAACAAAAACTTTTCAAACATAAATTTTTAGCACTTATCCGACACATAGTATGAACTTTGAATGGATTCGATATTTCACGTATTAAGAGAGTTATAAAGATATTTCCCTTTTTCGAAAAACAAGCCCCAAATGTTCACCCCCTTCGACCGATTTTGCCCATTATCGAACTCGACCGAGATTTTATAGGGATACATATTTGTACAAAATTCAAAGTGATTGGTGCGAAATTACGGCAGTTATCGTGTCCACAAGAAACTGATATATATATATACTAGCAACCCGACCCGGCTTCGCCCGGGAACAGTTATTAATGCATCACGTGATAGTGTTTCTTTTTGCAATGTCTGAACAACGACCAATATCCGTTTTACGTATCGGCATGATGGGTTTAAATCACTGACTGGACTATTAATTATATTATCATGGACATGCATGTGCAACAAATTCTTGTCAGACGTAATTTAAGAATGGCGAGGTGCATGAAACACAAATCCGCCTTCCGTCCAATCTTAACTTGACTGTGAATTTTGCGGAACGAAAAGTTCACAGGCGAAATGAAGAAAAGCCGAGTTGCACTTCCAGGGAAACTCCAAACACAACCACTCTTCTCTAAAGTTATTAACTCATCACGACTCGACAGTTTGCTACTGGCTGTATCTGGGGCAATAAGCTCGTCCGCTAGCTAAGCTGTAACTGGGGAGATAGACTCGCTCCTAGCTAGCTCGTACACTGTCGCCTCAATAACTGAATGGAGATTGTTGGAAGAAATGAAAACGTAAAAACACTTATAGTAGGCGATGTATTGATGATAGAGATATGCTCTCCCAGTTTTTTTAGAACTTTTCATGCTGAACAATTCTTACACTCATAGTATATAGATATTTCTAACGTTTTGCCCAGTGTAAGCTTAAAAAGCGCACGAACGCCAGTTTATTTTGTCGACCTTTTCACTGAAATCGTTAGTGCTTGACTTCCTTTGGTCATAAATAAATTATTTTCAACAGAAACCTTCCTAGAGATATCCTTTACAGAATGGTGAAAACCGCATCAAAATCCATTCAGTGGTTCTCGAGATTACCAGTGACATCCAAGAATCGAGGACCTTGATTTATACTGAGTAGAGATTATACGCCAATCAGTTTAATTTAATATAATATAATCCCCCTTCCGTCCAATCTTAAATTGACTGTGAATTTTGCGGTACGAAAAGTTCACAGGCGAAATGAGAGTTGCGCTTCCAGAGAATGGCGAGGTGAATGAAACTCAAATCCCCCTTCCGTCCAATCTTAACTTGACTGTGTTTCACAGGTGAAATGAAGAAACCCCGAGTTGCACTTCCAGGGAAACTCCAAACACAACCACCCTTCTCAGAAGTCTTAACTCAACACGACTCAACGGTTTGCTGCTGACTGTATCTGGGGCAATAGGTTCGCCCGCTAGTTAGGCTGTAACAGAGATGATAGACTCGCCCTTAGATAGCTCGTAAACTGTCGTCTCAATAGTTGAATGGACATGGTTGGAAGAAATTAAAACGTAAAAAAAATATAGTGGGCGATGTATTGAAGATAGACATATGCTCTCACGGACTTTTTTGTAGAACTTTTCATGCTGAACAATTCTTACACTCATTGTATTTAGATATTTTTAACGGTTTGCCCAGCGTAAGCTTACAAAGTGCTCGGACACCAGGTTTTCTTTCGACTTTTCCACTGAAATCGTTACTGCCCGGCTTCCTTTGATCATAAATAAATTATTTTCCACAGAAATCATCCTCGAAATATCCTTCACAGAATGGTGAAAACCGCATAGTTCTCGAGTTTACCCGCAACATCCAAGAATCGGGGACTTTGTTTTATACTAAGTAGATACTAGCAGGTACCCGCGGCTTCGCTCGCGTCATTGTCGTGTCATATTGTTATTCAATGAAATGCAGGTTTAACACCGTTAACACACATTTAGAACCTGAATATCCAAAAATCCCTCCTTAGTAGACGTTTTCGACACACAACAAACATATCCCCAAAATATCATTCTTCTAACAGTTAGAATAGTCTTGGTCGGTCGATGAGAGTGAATATCCAAAATTCCTTCCCTAGTGGACGTTTTTCTTCCAGAATTTCAACCCTCCCCATGGGCCCCTTAAATTGGATTTATGAAAAAACTGTCGAACACTTATTTATGTAATTATTTATTTATTTATTATTAAGCTGATAGTTTTCCTCTGAGTTTCAAACTCCTCGCCTATGTCCTTTAAGAGATGCACGCTCCGTTAGGAATCCTTCAACCCCAACTTTTCACCCCTTTCACTCATAATATACACCACATCGAAAAACCATTGGACAAGTGTCAGCTTATTTTTAATGTTTAGTGTATATGCCAAGTATCACATCCCCAAATTAAACCACTCGTGAGATATTGTTATTCAATGAACTGCACGTTTACCCCCTTAAGACCCCTTTAGAACCTGAATATCCAAAAATCCTTCCTTAGTGGGCGTTTTCGACATACAACGAACACATACCCAAAATTTCATGTTTCTAACTTCAATAATTTTGGCTGGTCGATGATCAGTGAGTCAGTCAGTCAGGACATTTTCTTTCATTTATTTTTGAGAATTTCACCCCTCCCCATGAACCCGTAAATGGGATTTATGAAAAAAAAACGGTCCAACACCTATTTACTTATTTTTAAGCTGATTTTTTTTCGCTGAGTTTGAAACTTCTCGCCTATGTCGTTTAAGAGATACACGCTCCGTTAGGAATCCTTCAACCCCAACTTTTCACCCTTTTCACCTTATAATATACACCACATCGAAAAACCCTTAGACATATGTCTGCTCATTTTTAAAGATTAGTTTATATGCCGAGTATCACATCCACAAATGAAACCACTCGTGAGATATTGTTATTCAATTAAATGCAGGTTTAACCCCCTTAAGACCCCTTTAGAACCTGAATATCCAAAAATCCTTCCTTAGTGGGCGTTTTCGACATACAACGAACACATACCCAAAATTTCATGTTTCTAACTTCAATAATTTTGGCTGGTCGATGATCAGTGAGTCAGTCAGTCAGGACATTTTCTTTCATTTATTTTTGAGAATTTCACCCCTCCCCATGAACCCGTAAATGGGATTTATGAAAAAAAACGGTCCAACACCTATTTACTTATTTTTAAGCTGATTTTTTTTCGCTGAGTTTGAAACTTCTCGCCTATGTCGTTTAAGAGATACACGCTCCGTTAGGAATCCTTCAACCCCAACTTTTCACCCTTTTCACCTTATAATATACACCACATCGGAAAACCCTTAGACATATGTCTGCTCATTTTTAAAGATTAGTTTATATGCCGAGTATCACATCCACAAATGAAACCACTCGTGAGATATTGTTATTCAATTAAATGCAGGTTTAACCCCCTTAAGACCCCTTTAGAACCTGAATATCCAAAAATCCTTCCTTAGTGGGCGTTTTCGACATACAACGAACACATACCCAAAATTTCATGTTTCTAACTTCAATAATTTTGGCTGGTCGATGATCAGTGAGTCAGTCAGTCAGGACATTTTCTTTCATTTATTTTTGAGAATTTCACCCCTCCCCATGAACCCGTAAATGGGATTTATGAAAAAAAACGGTCCAACACCTATTTACTTATTTTTAAGCTGATTTTTTTTCGCTGAGTTTGAAACTTCTCGCCTATGTCGTTTAAGAGATACACGCTCCGTTAGGAATCCTTCAACCCCAACTTTTCACCCTTTTCACCTTATAATATACACCACATCGAAAAACCCTTAGACATATGTCTGCTCATTTTTAAAGATTAGTTTATATGCCGAGTATCACATCCACAAATGAAACCACTCGTGAGATATTGTTATTCAATAAAATGCAGGTTTAACCCCCTTAAGACCCCTTTAGAATCTGAATATCCGAAAATCCTCCCTTAGTGTACGGTTTTGACATACAACGAACATATCCCCAAAATGTCATGTTTCTAACTTCAATAATTTTGGCTGGGCGATGATGAGTGAATGAGTGAGTCAGGACATTTAATTTCATTTTTTATTTTTTTTATTTTTTTATTTTTTTTTCAGAATTTCACCGCTCCCCATGAACCCCTTAAATTTTATTTATGAAAGATAAACTGTCGAAAACTTATTTACTTATTTTTAAGCAGTTTTCTCTCCGTGAGTTTGAAGAGTGAGTGAGTCAGTCAATCAGTTAGGACACATTCTTTCCTGTTTTGTTCCCAGAATTTCACCCCTCCCCATGGGTCCCTTAAATTGGATTTATGAAAAAAAAACGGTCCAACACCTATTTACTTATTGTTAAGCTGATTTTTTTTCGCTGAGTTTGAAACTTCTCGCCTAAGTCGTTTAAGAGATACACGCTCCGTTAGGAATCCTTCAACCCCCACTTTTCACCCCCTTTCACCTCATAATATACACCACATCGAAAAACCCTCAGACATGTGTCTTCTAATTTTTAATGATGAGTTTATATGCCGACTATCACATCCCCCAATGAAATCAATCGGGAGTTATCGTTATTCAATGAAACGCAGGTTTAACCCCCTTAAGACCCCTTTAGAATCTGGATATCCAAAAATCCTCCCTTAGTGCACGGTTTTGACAGACAATGATCATATCCCCAAAATATCATGTTTCTAACTTCAATAATTTGGGCTGGGCGATGGTGAGTGAGTCAGGACTTTTTCTTTCAATTTCCTTTTTACAGAATTTCACCCCTCCCTATGAAACCCTTAAATTGGGTTTATGAAAAAAACTGTCAAACACATATTTACTTATTTTTAAGCAGTTTTCCCCCCCTGAGTTTGATGAGTGAGTCTGTCAGTCAATCAGTTAAGACACTTTCTTTCCTGCTTTTTCCCCCCAGAATTTCACCCCTCCCCATTTGCCCCTTAAATTGGATTTATGAAAAAAACGGTCAAACACCTTTTTACTTATTTCTAAGCTGATTTCTTTCCGCTGTGTTTCAAACTCCTCGCCTATGCCGTTTAAGAGATACACACTCCATTAGGAATCCTTCAACCCCCACTTTTCACCCCTTTCACCTCATAATATACACCACATAGAAAAACCCTCAGACACGTGTCTTCTTATTTTTAAAGATGAGTTAATATGCAGAGTATCACATCCCTCAATGAAACCAAGCCGGAGATATTGTTATTCATTGAAATGCAGGTGTACCCCCTCAACACCCCTTTAGAACCTGAATATCCAAAAATCCTTCCTTAGTGGGCGTTTTTGACTTACAACGAACATATCCCCAAAATTTCATGTTTCTAACTTTAATAATTTTGGCTGGGCGATGATGAGTCAGTCAGTCAAGACACTTTGATTTATATATATACTAGCAGGTACCCGGGGCTTCGCTCGCGTCATAGTCGTGTCATATTGTTATTCAATGAAATGCAGGTGTACCCCCTTAACACCCCTTTAGAAACTGAATATCCAAAAACCCTTCCTTAGTGGACGTTTTCGACTTACAACGAACATATTCCCAAAATTTCATGTTTCTAGCTTTAATAGTTTTGGCTGGGCGATGATGAGTCAGTCAGTCAGTCAGGACACTTAGTTTTATATAATAGATAAGCATCGGTCCTAGTGGAAAATAATTCTATCACCTGAAACCAAAAATGCATGGGACGAAAAAAAAAAAATATATCATATTGGTTCCGGACCCTAAAAGACGTGAAAAATATAATAAAAGTATTAAAAAAAACTATTTTTCGAAATTTCATTCGAATCAATTTTTATGCCATTCCTGGGACTTAGAAAATTCCGGCCAAAAAGTACAAAATCATTAATAACTCCCTAAGTATTCGTCGTATGATGAAATAGCAAGAGACAAAAAAGATGTAATGAGTTATTGTCTACAACATAGGCCATGCAAAATTTTACACTCAGACATATTACGTCCCCCCCCCCCCATATTTTCACCCCTCCCCATGGGCCCCTTATATTGGATTTATGAAAAAACGGTCAAACACCTATTTTGTTATTTTTTATGCTGATTTTTTTCCGCTGAGTTCCAAACTCCTCGCCTATGTCGTTTAAGAGATACACGCTCGGTTAGGAAACCTTCAACCCCCACTTTTCACCCCTTTCACCTCAAAATATACACCACATCGAAAAACCCTCAGACACGTATCTTCTTATTTTTAATGATGAGTTTATATGCCGAGTATCAAATCCCCCAATGAAAGCAATCTGGAGATATTGTTATTCAATGAAATGCAGGTTTAACCCCTTAACACCCCTTTAGAAACTGAATATCCAAAAACCCTTCCTTAGTGGGCGTTTTCGACTTACAACGAACATATTCCCAAAATTTCATGTTTCTAACTTTAATAGTTTTGGCTGGCCGATGATGAGTCAGTCAGTCAGTCAGTCAGTCAGGACACTTGTTTTTATATAAGATATATATATATACAAGCTGTACCCGGCATACGTTGCAATGCCAATAAAAGATGCATTGGGGGTATAATTTTGTTTCTTGAAATGCTTTTGGATACACATTATTATTTTTTTTTAATCAATTTCCGTTAACTGCCTCTAAACTATCGTGAAATGGATTTACTAATTTAGAAACATTCGTGGGAGCGTGCACAACAACTCACCAAAGTTTCATCGCAATCGGATGAATGGCATATGACGCATACGGGATTTTGTTTAAATGATTCGTGCGCTGACACTCACTTGACGAATCTACTCGTGCGCCACCTACTGTGAAATGGATTTACTAAGTTAGAAACCTTCAAGTAAGTGTACACAACAACTGATCAATGTTTCATCGCAATCGATAAATGGTATATGAACGCATACGGGATTTTGTTGAAACGCTTCACGCGTCGTCCCTCATTTCTTACATCTACTCGCACGCTACCAATATTGTAAAGTAGATTTACTAAGTCGAAGACCTTCCCTGGGGTGTACACAACAACTCACCAAAGTATCATCGCAATCGGATGAATGGCATATGAACGAACACATACGGGATTTTGTTTAAACGATTCGCGCGCCGTCACTCATTTGTTGAATCTACCCATGCGCTACGTATTCTAAAATTGATTTACCAAGCCTGAAACCTTCCCTGGAGTGTACTCAACGATTCGCCCCAGTTTCATCGCAATCGGATGAATGGTATATGAACGCATACGGGACTTGGTTGAAACGATTCGCGCAGCATCTCTCATTTGTTGAATCTATTCGTGCGCTACCTATTAAAATTGGTTTTACTAAGCCAGAAACCTTTCCTGGAGTATACACAACAATTCACCAAAGTTTCTTCGCAATCTGATAAATGGTATCCTATATGAACGCATACAGAGCTTTGTTGAAACGATTCACGCGTCATCTTTCATTTGTTGAATCTACTCGTGCGCTACCTATTGTAAAATGGATTTACTAAGCCACACTCCTTTCCTAGAGTGTGCACAACAATTCACTAGAGTTTCATCGCAATCGGATGATTGGTATATAAACGCATTCGGTACTTTGTTGAAACGATTCGCTTGCCGTCGCTCATTTGTTAAATCTACTCATGCGCTATCTATTGTAAAATGGATGTATTAAGCCAGAAACATTCCGTGGAGTGTACACAACATCTCATCCAAGTTTCATCGCTATCGGACGAATGGTATATGAAGGGAAATGGGACTTTGTTGTAACGCTTCGCGCGTCGTCGCCCATTTGTTGAATCTACTCGTGCGCTACCAGTTTTAAAATGGATTTACTAAGCCAGAAACCTTCCATGGAATGTACACAACATCTCACCCAAGTTTCATGGCTATCGAACGAATGGTGTATGAACGCATACGGGACTTTGTTAAAACGCATCGCGCGTTGTCGCTCATTTGTGGAATCTTCTCACGCACTACCTGTTTTAAAATGGATTTACTAAGCCAGAAGCCCCCCCCCCCCCTAGAGTGGACAAAACATCTCACCCAAGTTTCATCGCTATCGGACGAATGGTATATGAACGCATACGGGACTTTATTGAAACGCTTTGCGCGTCGTTGCTCATTTGTCGAATCTACTCGTGCACTGCCTATTGTAAAATGGATTTACTAAACCAGAAACCTTTTTTGGGGTGTAGCCTACTCAACATCTCACCCAAGTTTCATCGTAATCAGACGAATAGTATATGAACGAATACGGGACTTTTTTGAAACGCTTCGCGCGTCCTCGCTCATTTGTCGAACCTACTCGTGCGCTGCATATTGGGTCCAATGGGGAATCTAAACTATACAGGGACCCACTCAAACAAACTTACATGTTGTTTATTTTCTATGAGCCGTTATTTACATGTCCAAACAATGCCATGCTCTACGATGCAAGAGATTTGTGCATGTTTTGAAGCCTACGTAAATACCAAGAATTCGACTTCACCGCCATCAATGGTACAAAATATAACTATAAATTTTTCTCAGAAAGCCAATTGTTCAAGAACTTTTCAGAAGAAACCACTGCCAAGAGAAGTAGCTTGGGAGAATTCGTGGGGAAAGTAGACCCTGTTGAGGTGGGACTTTAGTTTCCACTAAGGCTAGCGGTTTCCATGACGACAGTTTTCGTTTTGTTGACTGTACCTTGAGGTTAAAACTATGTTCATACTATATTTTGGTCACTACGCCACCTACCGGGTACAATTGTGAATCTAAAAAATACATGAACCCACTCTAATATACAAACAAAATTTCATCAAAATCGGTCCAGTGGTTTAGGAGTTCAGTCACATACACACGTGTCGAAGAATTATATATACTGTATATTGTACCCATGTGAGTAATCTCCATGGCAAATATGCTCCTGCCTCCAGCTAGCTTCAGTTCTCGGCGTGTACCGTTCTCCCACTGAGCAGTTGCATAATTTTCATTTGAGACTAAAAGGTATCAACTCTACAATAATAAAGCACAACTCTATTCTAAAGACTTTAATTCAGCATTAAATCATGGCTTCAAACAATATAAGAACACAATCCCAACAAATATAATACAAAATCAAACAAAATTACTCCCACAATCCACTGATTATTCACACATTATCCTATTAAATTCATATCATTATTCAATCCTTTACCCTTAGGTTGACTTCAACATCCACTCTCAAGTGCGCTGATGCACATGTGACTTCCATAAAAACTGTACCTTTTTATCGTACGTCACCTGGTGTGACTTCTTTAATTTTCACAAGAATAATTATTTCTCCCAACACACGTTACTTTACATTATGTTCTCAAAACACATCTTACTTTACATTAAGAGTGCCTTCTGTGTTTTACTTTACATCATGAGTGCCTTCTGTGTTCTGTATCTCTCTTCCCACCAAAATGCTTTAGCATGCATTTAGCCAATTCATGGGTTGCACTACAAATCTACTTGCAACTCCACAATTATGTAAATATACCCCTAAAGTTCCCTTCTTATAGTTCCACTGCATGCCGTTGTGATTTCAATTCCAAAACTTTTGTGATCGCTGTGTCGGATGGTATTATTAAGCTACCCTTGCGAGCGTAGCCCGTGGCGTCAAGTGCCCAACTTCATAAATACGTGTCAGTGTCAGTACAAAATGCATCTTCCGACCATTCGTAAGATTGCTAAAATTTAAATCATCAGGGTGCTCTATGATTACCAATGTGTTCTTAAAGCACATAAATTCATTACACAATATAACAATGTTTCCTTTCAATACAAACAGGGTCTCAAATCTGTCCTTTCTAAGCGTTAACTTTCACGGTTCGTTTTACAACTCAGCCCTCTTAGAGCGGCTCGTATACAATAGAGCGGAGTGGAGTGGTTACAGCACATGCACCATCCCTCGCTTTCTGACTTCTGGTTTTTTTTATCCCCAAGCAGTAACAAGATTCTAAATACAATAGCGTGGTCACACTGACCCACATGATCCCATATGATTTAAACTGAATGGTACGCAATTTAGGTTCTGGACGAGTTTATACATTTATTCCTAACCTTAGGATATTAATAACTGGCCTCAGTAGGTCCATTTCATCATATGAAGGCACGAGATTCATAAACACAGGTCGAGTTGGATAGCCGGTATCTTAATAAATGCTACGGTCAGCCACAAGCTGCCATCAATAAGATTCGCTTCACAAGAGCCGAATCATTCAATAACAAGTTCTCGGTCGATCAGGTATGGTGCAGAGGTTTCCATTGTTCTCCTCTCACCTACCACAGGATTCGAACCCGGAACATTCCATATCCATCATCAGCGTTAGGGTACAACACTAAATACACTCTGGCACAAAATAAATATCTCTGTGTGCCCAAGGCTATACGAGATTTCACACGTCGAACAGATTACCTGGCTCTCTGACCCGATGCTCTGATCTCGTCCTTTAATTAGTAAGAGAACTCTATCAATTACTCTACAAGCTTATTCACAAGCTACAAATTCAATTCACTATTAAACTTTTCCATTTCCTTGCATAATTATTCCCATTAACACAATATATTCTGATATTAAACTGTTTTCTCAGCCCTTAAGGTATTATCTTACTGCTTGGATAGATAAATATTCCAATTAGCGTAATTATTTCTTGCAACAACATTTTATCCTGATGTATTCATTTATACCTTTTATTAACATTATTATTATTATTATTATTATTATTACTGACATAAATTACCATAACCCGACACAACGTAACCATTTTAATAATCGAACATCCGTGTTCGTTACTTTAAGTTTTTACATAACTGATTTGCCATTTTTTTATAATAGTGGTAACGATTAATCCACTCAATGCTGTATAACAACATCTCAACTCTACTAAAATCAACACAACAAATAATGAACATTTGAGTTTCTACCTCCTAATATTGATTCTTACTGGCACATTTTTATAATTCTGAAATCACGTAACATACAGTGGACTATAGCTACTATAACATCATGGTTTTTGGGTACTTACATACTGTAGGCTATCCAGGTGGCTCCAACCACTCACATCTTCCAGTATCGCCTGCCATTTGCATACTTAGCGAGGCATTTCCACACTGATAATACACATATTATAAAACCTTTGCCTCCCGAAACACACGGCACTTTTCCTTTCCATATTGAGGCACATAACACTGTATAACACTTGTTACAACAATAATTTTATACATATTTCACAGATCAACCCTATAAAACACACGTCACTATTTACATTTCTTACTGGTTGAATTTCCCTGGCAAGATATCAGAACTGCAGGTGTTGACGGACTCTTCCTCGCTCCTCTCCACATCCTGACTGAAAGTCTCGATCATCTGCCTACGGATTCACCAACTGTCGATCCATTATCCTACGATAAACTTCCTGCTTTGCATGAATATGCTTACTTTTCGTCCTGAGCGTTACTATTTGGTATTCTTATGACATTTCACCAAACGCATCATAAAGTTAATCCCTTGCGCAGCCCGGCATACTAATATATGTCCAATCAATATTTTACACACTGCGCTCAACATAGTATATTTTATTTATACAAATTATTACTTTCAATAGTTCTGCAAGTTATATCACACGGTACTTCCTATGTGAACACTAACAATTGCTCGTACTGCCGACTATACACATACAGCACGACAGTCCTTAATAAACAGGATTATAAATGTTTACTGCACGGCTTCTCATACTGAAGTCCAAGCATCACTCCTTGACTTCGGTAACGCGCTTTTCGCCTAATAAAGTTTATTGATTATAGTACTTAGTATTACTTCATGACTTAATTTGTACATTACACTGCACGGTGAATATACTGATTAACATTAGAAAATGTTCAAGTCTTTGTGCGCGCTTCTTTCCCTGGTGTCGGGTGACATACGCTCCGCGCTAGATTCTCTGACCTGAGTCCACTCCCTTATGTTCGTTTCACAAGAAAAAGTAGACCTAGGATTCCCTCGCTGTATCATCTCCTCTCCCAGGATGATTCTGGTCTTGAAATACTGTTCATAAGTTCCTTTTTCCTTGCTGGTCACAAAACAATCTGCGTGCTCGAGGATCGATCGGCCAATTAATTAATATTAATTGCCTTTGCCATGGCGTGGGTACGCGGCGTCCTGTAAAAATCCCCGGCGACATGGTTATAACATTCCGCTAACATCCAGAATCCTGTGTTCTTGCGCAGTCCCTTAAATATGCCTTGATTTCACAGTTTAAAGGCTTGATAATTAGCCTCCCGGCTAAAGATTTACATGTGTGCAACTCTCATGTCATTGCGTTGCTCCAATCACGAGTAATCAATGATTTTCACTGGGATCTTCCCACACCATTCACATTTCTTTCTGAAACGGGGAAGAACTAGATCATTAGTTAGCCCCTTGGCTTTCTCCAGACGACATAAGTAGGTCAGCGAGAGTGACACGGCTCCACGAGTCTCCTCCCACAATTCTGGGGCTATTAGTAAAATGTCAAACTCTCCAACTTCTGTGCTCGAATGCAGCATAGCTTCCTTCATACAGCCCAATAATGCTGTATTTCACTCATTTTCCCTGCATTATATTAATAAATAATGTCAGCATCAGTTGATATCACAACAGTGACTTCATATATAATTTCCTCTAGGGGTTGTTACTACTAAAACTCCCTCAAAAGATCTCGGATTCGTTCCTAGGTGGAACCTTCATTCTGAGCTCATAGTCTCCGAGATCCACGTTCGATACCAGTCAGCATAACCCCCTCGGGTTCATATTCCCCTTCAAAACTTATAGAAGTCAATTGCAAGTGACCTTCTGTAAGTAACCAGCTGACTGTCCTCTGTCTGTGTTTACATTAGGGGTCCTTCACCTCGTCTGGCTGCGAGTGTGTTTGTCTGGTTCCCCCTTCCACTCTGCGCTCAGTCCTAAGCTGTGCATTCTCTAGACGGAGGGTCTTATTTATTGCTTCAACTTCCCTGGCCGCTTCGACCAAGTCTTTGTAAAGTTCTTGCAAACACTGGCATTCTAGCCGTTCGTTCCTTTCACAGGGCAAGCTGCTTGTTTCTCGTTCCATCTCGCCGCGCGAACCTTCAGGCCTGACTTTGCTGTCCACGTCCAGTTGGGTGTGTGCTGCTAAAGCTTCCTCTTGTTCGTCAAATTCTTCTGGCGAATAATAAATGTTGAGATTGGCTGCATTTATAACGACCTCGTTTCCTGTTTCTAAATGCTTTATTCTGTATGCATTATTCAGTAGGTCTCTGATAACCTCGAACGGGCCGTGATAACCGAAATTGAACTTTTTATACTTCCGTGCTTCTGGATATGAACTGGCTGGCTTTCTGACTAAAACTTTTTCCCCAATGAGAAGCGGTCTGTGATATCGCTTCGCACGATTTCTTCTCTGGCGTCTCTCTGCCTGTGCTTGGAGATATTCGAATGTTCGCTGGATCCTCAATTCTCGTCCTGGCTGTGCGTCTACAGCTAATGGAATAACACCAGTCCACGGTCTCTCCGGTCTCTGATCCAAATGTAGAGTCATGGGCACCTGACCTGTCGCTTCATGCACAGTATTATTTATGCAGTATTCTATTACTTCCAGGAAATCAATCCATTTCCAGTTCTCTTCAGAGCAGTAAATTTTCATGTACTTCTGTAATTCTCTCATAACGCGCTCAACAGGACTTGCCTCAGGATGGCGAATGGTAGATAAAATCTGCCTAATTCCTAAATTTTCCAATTCCCGACGAAATTCTGCGCTAGTGAAGCAGCTCCCATGGTCTGAGAGTAGGTTATCCGGTTTCCCAAGAATCGGAATAACTCTCTCTTTCAGGCGTTTCAAAACCTGCTTTGAACTAGTTTTCTGTATGGGGCATAATACCACCATTTTTGAGAATACATCCATGGCTACAAAAATATGTCTATTGCCTCGACGTGCTCTAGGCAGTGGTCCAAAATTGTCTACACTCAATAGCTGCTTTGGCTTTTCTGGTAACAACGGAATAGGTCGTTGCCTCATTAAAAAGGGATTTGGCTTTACCCTTTGGCACAAATCGCATGTCCTAATAGCATTTCTCACAGTTTCTCTCAACTTTGGCCAAGTGAATGCTTCTTTCAGTAGAGCAGTTATTTTGTCTATCCCGGGATGCCCAAACGCTCTGTGTGCTAGCCATACCAATCTCTCTGCAAAGATGCAGGAATAACAATTCTTTGGCGGGTATGTTCCACATCATCCCACTTGTGTAGCATCTGATTGTACCATACATAATCTGTTGATAATGCCTCTCCCTCTCTGTATATCGCAGTAGCCCTTGCTAAGAGTCCCTCGAAGTAATCAATCATCATCTTCAACCACGGGTCTTCGCGTTGTAGGTTGGTAAGATTCTTCAAGTCATCCAAGGTCTTCTGATCTCGATTCTCAATCTGGACAGCTAGAGTTTCCTCTTCTCTTGGATATCGGCTTAATATGTCCGGTATTACATTTTCTTTCCCTGGACAGTATTCTATTTCCACATTGAACTGTTGAATATACAGGGACCATCTTGTCAACCTCTGGCTAGACAAGTCCGTTTTTAACAAAAATGTTAAAGCTTTATGGTCTGTTCTGAGGACTATTTGAAAACCATACACGAGTTTGCGCCAGTACTGCAACGCGTACAAAATTGCGAGCAACTCTATCTCTGTAATCGTGTAATTTTTCTCATGGGCCTTCAACCTCCTACTTATAAAGGGAATAAAGACTTTCCTTTCGGGCTTATCAACATTTTCTTGGAATAGCATCGCTCCTATCCCAACAAGAGATGCATCCGTCTGTATGATGAATTTCTGGGTATAATCAGGGTATCCCAGCTTCACATATTCCAAAAGCATTTGTTTTGACCTCACGAATGCTTCTTGACATTGCTCCGTCCAATTCCACCTGCCGCCTTTCTTCAATAGATCCTGCAGGGGTGCCACAGTCGTAGTATAGTTTGGGCAGTGGTTCGAAAAGAATCCAATTACTCCCAAATACTGTCGGACGTGCTTTACTTTCGTGGGTCGAGGAAAATTTCGAATTACCTCTAATTTCTCTGGGTTTGGCTTAACTCCATTTTCATCAATAACATGCCCTAGGAATTTAACTTCCCTCTGACAGAAGTGCGAATTCTTGATATTAACCTTAAAATTAGCTTCTCGAAGGTCATCCAGCAACTTCTTCAGGTCTCTCATGTGCTCCTCCAGAGATTCTGATGTGAGTAGAATGTCGTCTACGTATCTGATGGTACTCTCTTTAACATCATCGGATAGATTGCGATCTAACGCTCTTATCAGGGCTGAACCAGCTGTTTTCAAACCAAAAGGTAGCCTTAAAAATGTGTATGCATGTTGATCAAACATAAATCCTGTCAACAAACTAGTTTTCTTCTCTAATTCAAGATGGTGGAAACATGAAGTGATATCTAAATTTGTGAATATGATATGGTCTTCCCTTTGAACTTCCTGAGGATTTCTTTAATAGGTGGCACTTGGTCGAACTCCGGAATTACCTTCATATTTAAGTGTCTCAGGTCCAGGCATACTCTGACCGTCCCGTGTGTCTTAGGTACGATTACCAATGGGCTTACATAAGGCGTAGGTGTTTTCTCAATAACACCGGCCTCCAACATCTCCTGAATTGCCTCTTTGACCTTAGCATAATGCTTTTCGGCTATAGGGTAGGGTTTCTGCCTAAATGGTGTCCAGTCACTAACTTGGAAAGCATAAGTGAAGTTCTTTATACGACCAGGTCTCGAGTCAAAGACTTCCTTCTGTTCCAATAATAATTTCTTCAGGTTTTCTTTCTCTCTTGGCCCAATTTTTGCTTCTTCAAGTTTTTCAGAAATATGTTCTTCCAGTTCGGGTTCCAGATCTTTCTCCATGTCTGCGGCTAGTGTTTTCAGTTCCTCTTCTAACTGCTCGATAGCTAACACTTCTTCCTCAGCCACGTCTCTGTATGTATGCCATACTTGTTCATCTGTCCCTGGTTCATTCTGATTGAGTGAGACCTCTAAGCCCTCGGCTTCCTCATTCACACGGAACATAACTCTGTCCTGTGATAGGTCTATTACCACTCTGTATTCCCTTATAAATTCTGCCCCAGTAAGTAGGTTAAAAGGCAGTTTGTTTACTAGTAGAAAACTCTGTGAGAACATAGAGCCTCCTATTTGTAAATCTAGGAATACTTGATATTTGCATATCATCGTTCTGTCTGGAATTACACCTTTTATTTTGACACTTGAGATAGGTATTTTAAAAACCTTCTCTCTCTGGGCTATTTCATTATACAAAGCTTGTGTCATAAGACACACTGTTGAACCCGTGTCTAAAAGACTTCTTATTTTCAACCCTGCCACTCTGACTATTATAATAGGCAATTCTCTCTTGACCATGACCTGTGATCCTCCTGTATCCTCAATTAACTCTTCTGGTTTGGCTATCCAATTGATGATGTTGACCGACTTCCATCCATCATTTTCGAGCTCTTCTAATTTTGGAGTTTTTTTTTCTACAGCGCCAGTCCCCTTAGAGTTTCTTCTCTCTTGTTCGCTGCGCTGTAACTCCAAACTCTTGGCTCCGTCTCCATATCTGTCTGGCGACGTCCTGTTCTGCATAGCTTCTTGCCAGCGGACCTGTTGCTTCTGGGGCTCTTCTCCCCTTTCATCGAGGTATTGCAATGCAGCGTGATATCGTTCCTCTACCTCGTCATCGAAGTTACGTCTTCTTACCTGGGGTCTCCAATTCCTATTGTTGCCTTCTTGGCCATTGTTACCTCCATTGTTTTGGTACGGTCTACCCCTGGTATTCTGTTTATTCCAAGAATTTCGGCCTCCTCTTCCTCTACCAGCATTCCCTTTGTACTTCGGCTGCCATCTTCTGGGTTCCTGTTCCCATTGACGTCCGTTGGAATCTAACGTTTCAGTGCTAGTAGATTTGTTGTTCTTCGGAGCTTGGTACTGCTCAGTCTGCGTGTTGGTCACGTGTACCTGTTCCACTGTTCGATTCTGACGCATAGTATTTGATGTTGTGAGGTCTAGTTGCCTGAGAAGTGCCTCCATTTCCATAGCGGTTTTTGCATTTGCCGAAACCAGCAGCCTTTGGATTTCGTAAGGAAGCTGTTTGGCGATAGCAATACATAGCTCCAGCTCGCTAGGTTTTTGGTCCAGTTCTTTGAACCGACACAGCTGAGAGATGAAGAATTCTGCGTACTTCGTTGGATTGTTGGTGCTGTATCTTTTTGAATACAAATCCAATCGCAAATTCTGCTGTGTCATTGGATCCCAGTACCGTTTCAAAAAGGTCACCCGAAACTCCTCTACAGTATCGAAAGTATAACGGAAGCTGCGAAACCATAACGCACATTCTCCCTCTGTTAGTTTCTCTATGGCTCGTAGCCTGCGCTCTTGTGGTATCCGCGCATCATTCAAATATTCAGACACTTCTTTCAGCCAATACTTCGGTGTCATATTACAGTGGCTACCTGAGAATTTCCTTGGTTTCTCTTCGCTTGCTCTAATGACGTTTATCACCTGGGTGTGCATAGCATTTTCATGCGGCGTAGAGGCTGCAACTGGTGCACCTGGCGTCATATAAGTACTTTCGCCTGGGCCTGTAGCATTCCTTATTATAGGTTGGGTTTCCAAATCTGCCCACCTAGTTTTCCTCATATCTTCCACGCTGCCTTCACTTGACTTAGGATCTTTCATCAGGGTTTCCTCCTGTGCGATTATCCTAGTCTCCATTTGATTGTGGCGCATCTCTGCTCTTTCCAGTCGAGTAATTACCTCCTTTTCGATTCTGGTAAGCCTATCTCTATTCTCTTCGGCCACTTGAAATATTTTCTTCTTATCTTCCTTCAGGTTTTGCTTGATATGGGAGATTTCATCCTCTACATCTTCCTTTATTTGAGCAAGGGTCTTGTCGCTTGCCTCTGTCTTCTGGCCTTCTCTTACTTCGAGTTCTTCTCTCAACCCCTTAATTTCCTCTTGAATGTGTCCATTTACCTTTGATATTTCATTTCGGACCTTAACAATTTCACCTCTGTTCTCCTCTTGCCTTTTATTAACGATGATAATGTCACTGTGAATTTGGTCCCATTCTTGATGAACTTTGCTCATCTGACCTTTCATGTTGCCTACCAGCTCTTTACTTTCATTAGCGATAGCAATAATCTCTCCTATTTCCTGACATTGATCTAATATGTTCTGATCCTGTTTCTTTAGATCACCGTTAATTGCTCTAGCATAGCTTTTCAATTTCTCGTCCCATTTATTGTCGTTTTATTCTAACCTCTGATCTACCGTTCTAGTAAATTCTGAGAACTGTTTCGCTTGGCGTTCGAGATTCGCCTCATTTTGGATTTGAATATCCTTAATGTCATTAGACAGCGCATCTAACCTACTGTTGGTTTCATCCTGCGCATGCTGCACGCCTGTAAATTACTTTCAAGCTTGGCTTCTATAGCCTCGAAACGTTTATCTGTCTTAACCTGCATTTCTGATATAACGCTTACAACGGTTTCTGTTACTTCGGTCTTAATTGTCTCTTGCATTTAACCTAGCTTATCATTTAATTCAACCTTATTTGCATCCAATCGGTTGTTTATTTCAACCTGATTAGCATTCATTGCAACCTGATTTGCATTAATTGCCTCCTGATTGGCATCTAACCGAGTGTTTATTCCATCCTGGAAAGCCTTGGCTTCCAGCTTGTTCTGTTCATTAACAGCGTCAAAATGCAGTCTTAACCCTGCAATCACCTGCAAAATCTCCTCTGTACCAGCCATTCTTACAACAATACACTTTGAGATACAGGCAGGCTTCCTGGAAACATGTGTGGATACGTTTCGAAGGGAGATACAAGACACTGCACCCATATTGCAAGATTGTACTAAAACTTTGAATTTTAGGATAAATTGTGGATTGGGTGTGTAGCGCTCATACCCTTGGGTAATTCTCTTCTCAATAGAGAGATTCTGCGTTACGTCAAAAGCCTACTGAACTCAAAAATCACTCAAACATAGTTTGAGGCCAAAAAAAAATACTATGGTTTTCCCCATGAAATACCATAAAAATCTATGGGGTTTCCCTAAATCCCATAAGCTCCACAAACCTGGGCGCCATGATAATTTAATAGATGGTTTGGCCACGTAAGACATCGCATCAACCATCCAAGGACTCGGTTGTACTGTCGAATGCCTCACTTGGGCCTTGCCATGATAATTTAATACACCTCTGCGCCTATGGTGACCTGTATTTTAAACTGGCCCACATATCAGCGCCATGATAAATAAATAGAGCTTGGTCCATGACAATAATATGAAGTATCAGGTCTTGCAATGCCAAGATATACATATTGCACTACTGAGGCGATTCCACTATAGAATAATACCGCCCCCTGTTACCTGGATCATGGTAAATAAGGTGTTTATCAAAATGTATATTGTTTGTATCGGAGCTTAGCTAAGGTTAGGTGTGGTCATCCCCTAATTCATGTTATTCGTTCCTTTAATAGAGCTGCTTGCACTAAATCTAGACCGACTTTAGTTGTACCTATAGCTCAAATCACTGTACAGGACAACAATCTCCTTGTACCCATGTGAGTAATCTCCATGGCAATTATGCTCCTGCCTCCAGCTAGCTTCAGTTCTCGGCGTGTACCGTTCTCCCACTGAGCAGTTGCATAATTTTCATTTGAGACTAAAAGGTATCAACTCTACAATAATAAAGCACAACTCTATTCTAAAGACTTTAATTCAGCATTAAATCATGGCTTCAAACAATATAAGAACACAATCCCAACAAATATAATACAAAATCTAACAAAATTACTCCCACAATCCACTGATTATTCACACATTATCCTATTAAATTCATATCATTATTCAATCCTTTACCCTTAGGTTGACTTCAACATCCACTCTCAAATGCGCTGATGCACATGTAACTTCCATAAAAACTGTACCTTTTTATCGTACGTCACCTGGTGTGACGTCTTTAATTTTCACAAGAATAATTATTTCTCCCAACACACGTTACTTTACATTATGTTCTCAAAACACATCTTACTTTACATTAAGAGAGCCTTCTGTGTTTTACTTTACATCATGAGTGCCTTCTGTGTTTTGTATCTCTCTTCCCACCAAAATGCTTTAGCATGCATTTAGCCAATTCATGGGTTGCACTACAAATCTACTTGCAACTCCACAATTATGTAAATATACCCCTAAAGTTCCCTTCTTATAGTTCCACTGCATGCCGTTGTGATTTCAATTCCAAAACTTTTGTGATCGCTGTGTCGGATGGTATTATTAAGCTACCCTTGCGAGCGTAGCCCGTGGCACAAGTGCCCAACTTCATAAATACGTGTCAGTGTCAGTACAAAATGCATCTTCCGACCATTCGTAAGATTGCTAAAATTTAAATCATCAGGGTGCTCTATGATTACCAATGTGTTCTTAAAGCACATAAATTCATTACACAATATAACAATGTTTCCTTTCAATACAAACAGGGTCTCAAATCTGTCCTTTCTAAGCGTTAACTTTCACGGTTCGTTTTACAACTCAGCCCTCTTAGAGCGGCTCGTATACAATAGAGCGGAGTGGAGTGGTTACAGCACATGCACCATCCCTCGCTTTCTGACTTCTGGTTTTTTTTATCCCCAAGCAGTAACAAGATTCTAAATACAATAGCGTGGTCACACTGACCCACATGATCCCATATGATTTAAACTGAATGGTACGCAATTTAGGTTCTGGACGAGTTTATACATTTATTCCTAACCTTAGGATATTAATAACTGGCCTCAGTAGGTCCATTTCATCATATGAAGGCACGAGATTCATAAACACAGGTTGAGTTGGATAGCCGGTATCTTAATAAATGCTACGGTCAGCCACACGCTGCCATCAATAAGATTCGCTTCACAAGAGCCAAATCATTCAATAACAAGTTCTCGGTCGATCAGGTATGGTGCAGAGGTTTCCATTGTTCTCCTCTCACCTACCACAGGATTCGAACCCGGAACATTCCATATCCATCATCAGAGTTAGGGTACAACACTGAATACACTCTGGCTCAAAATAAATATCTCTGTATGCCCAAGGCTATACGAGATTTCACACGTCGATCAGATTACCTGGCTCCCTGACCCGATGCTCTGATCTCGTCCTTTAATTAGTAAGAGAACTCTATCAATTACTCTACAAGCTTATTGACAAGCTACAAATTCAATTCACTATTAAACTCTTCCATTTCCTTGCATAATTATTCCCATTAACACAATATATTCTGATATTAAACTGTTTTCTCAGCCCTTAAGGTATTATCTTACTGCTTGGATAAATAAATATTCCAATTAGCGTAAATATTTCTTGCAACAACATTTTATCCTGATGTATTCATTTATACCTTTTATTAATAATATTATTATTATTATTATTATTATTATTATTATTATTATTACTGACATAAATTACCATAACCCGACACAACGTAACCATTTTAATAATCGAACATCCGTGTTCGTTACGTTAAGTTTTTACATAACTGATTTGCCATTTTTTTATAATAGTGGTAACGATTACCACTCAATGATGTATAACAACATCTCAACTCGACTAAAATCAACACAACAAATAATGAACATTTGAGGTTCTACCACCTAATATTGATTCTTACTGGCACATTTTTATAATTCTGAAATCACGTAACATACAGTGGACTATAGCTACTATAACATCATGGTTTTTGGGTACTTACATACTGTAGGCTATCCAGGTGGCTCCACCCACTCACATCTTCCAGTATCGCCTGCCATTTGCATACTTAGCGAGGCATTTCCACACTGATAATACACATATTATAAAACCTTTGCCTCCCGAAACACACGGCACTTTTCCTTTCCATATTGAGGCACATAACACTGTATAACACTTGTTACAACAATAATTGTATACATATTTCACAGATCAACCTTATAAAACACACGTCACTATTTACATTTCTTAATGGTTGAATTTCCCTGGCAAGATATCAGAACTGCAGGTGTTGACGGACTCTTCCTCGCTCCTCTCCACATCCTGACTGAAAGTCTCGATCATCTGCCTACGGATTCACCAACTGTCGATCCATTATCCTACATAAACTTCCTGCTTTGCATGAATATGCTTACTTTTCGTCCTGAGCGTTACTATTTGGTATTCTTATGACATTTCACCAAACGCATCATAAAGTTAATCCCTTGCGCAGCCCGGCATACTAATATATGACCAATCAATATTTTACACACTGCGCTCAACATAGTACATTTTATTTATACAAATTATTACTTTCAATAGTTCTGCAAGTTATATCACACGGTACTTCCTGTGTGTTTGAGTCTTCAGTCATTTGACTGGTTTGATGCAGCTCTCCATGCCTCCCTGTTCTGAGCTAATCGTTTCATCTCTACATAGCTACCACACCCTACATCCGAGGCAATCTGTTTAACATACTCTAACCTTGGTCTACCCCTACAGTTCTTGTCCTCGACCCTTCCTTCCATAACTAAGCTTGCTATTCCTGGGTGTCTTAGTATGTGTCCTACCAACCTATCTCTTCTCTTCATTAGCAGTCGCCAGAAACATCTCTCCTCTCCCACTCGCCTTAATACCTCTTCGTTTGTAACCCTATCTACCCATCTGATCTTCATCATTCTCATGTAACACCACATTTCAAATGCTTCAATTCTCCTCTTTTCTGCTGCACCAATAGTCCAAGTTTCACTTGCATAGAGCGCCACGCTCCAGACAAAGGCTTTCAAAAATGACTTCCTAGTACCTAAATCTATATTCGATGTCAACAGATTCCTTTTTTGTAGAAAGGCTTTCCTTGCCTGAGCCAACCTACTTTTTATATCCTCTTTGCTTCGTCCATCACTGGTTATTCTGCTTCCTAAGTAACAGAAGTCTCCTACTTCCTTCAGCTTTTCACCTGCCAATTTGATCTCCATAGAGGTTTCTGATTTATTTCGGCTGCATTCCAGTATTTTTGTTTTACATTTATTAATTTTCATCATGAATTCTTTCCTCAAAACGGAGTCCATACCATTCAAAAACTCATTCAAATCCTCAGGCTTGTCGGCCAAGATGACGATGTCATCAGCAAATCTCAGAGTTGAAATTATTTCTCCTTGAATCTTCACTCCCGCTTTAAATTTTTCTCCAATTTCCTGCATTGCTTGTTCAATGTAAAGATTGAAAAGTATGGGTGATAAGTTGCAGCCTTGCCTTACACCTTTCTGAATACCAGCTTTTCTCTCATGTCCTTCAGCTCGAATGACTGCTGTCTGGTTTCTGTATAGATTGTATATCACCCTCCTATCCCTGTACTTTATTCCAATAGATTTCAAAATGTCAAACAATTTAGTCCAATCAACGTTATCAAAAGCCTTTTCTAGTCTACAAATGCCATGAACGTTCTCGTATCTTTCCTTATTCTACCTTCCAAAATCAGCCTAAGACTTAGTACAGCTTCCCTTGTTCCTACATTTCTCCTGAAACCAAACTGGTCTTCACCCAACTCCGATTCTATCTGGCTTTCAATCCTCTTGTAAATTATTCTAGACAGGATCTTTGAAGCATGAGTAATCAAGCTGATTGTACGGTAATCTTCACATCTGTCAGCTCCCACTTTCTTTGGTATAGGGATGATAACATTCTTCTTGAAATCAGGGGGTACCTCACCTGTCTCATAAATCCTACACACCAAGTGAAATAACCTGATCAGACCTTCATCTCCTATGCAGCGTAGCAACTCAATCGGTATATCATCTATGCCTGGTGCTTTGTTCCTGCCTAAGTCCTCTAATGCTCTGTCAAATTCTGATCTCAATATTAAATCTCCTTTTGCATCCTCATCAATTTCCTCCTCCCTTTCCATTACATGATTCTCTATCTCCTTTCCCTTATACAAGCACTCTATGTAAGCTTTCCATCTCTCAACCTTTTCTTCCCTATCTGTCAGAGGCTTTCCATTTGTGTCCTTAATATTACAGCACTTAGTCTTCTCTGTCCCAAAAGTATTCTTAATCCTTCGATAAGCTGTGTCTACTTTTCCTAATTTCAGACAATTTTCTATACTTTCACATTTCTCTTTCAACCATTCTTCTTTCGCTTCCTTGCACTTCTTGTTAACCTCATTTCTCAGACGTCTGTATTCTGCTTTCCCCTTTTCGTCTCTTAGATTCTTGTGTTTCCGCCTTTCATCCATCATTTCTAGTATATCCTGAGTGATCCACGGTTTTCTACCTATTCTTTCTTTCCTACCAATGTTTTCTTCTGCGGATTTTGTTATTTCATTCTTCAAAAGTGCCCATTCGTCTGCAATTGAAGTTTGTTTAGGGGTATTGATTAGTCCTTCCTTTATACTCTTCTTGAATCTTTCGTTTACATCCTTTACTTTCAGTCTGTCTATTGCCCACCTTTTTGGCTTTTGACTTTTCTTCAGTTTCTTCAACTTTAATCTGCATTTTATTACAACCAGATTGTGGTCAGAGTTTATGTCAGCACCAGGATATGTTTTACAATCCAAAATCTGGTTTCGAAACCTCTGCTTGACCATAATGAAGTCGATTTGGTAACGCCCTGTATCTCCTGGTCTCATCCATGTGTATATTCTTCTATTGTGGTTATTGAATAAGGTGTTAGCTATGACCAACTCATGTTCGGTGCAGAATTCCATCAGCCTGCTTCCTCTATCATTCCTTTCACCTAATCCGAAATCTCCTACTATCTTCCCTTCTCTCCCTTTTCCTACCACAGCATTCCAATCTCCCATTACTATAACATTTTCATCACCTTTGATATACCTCAGAATGTCATCTATTTCTTCGTAGACCTTTTCAACATCCTCATCATCAGCTTGACTGGTTGGCATATAGACTTGTACCACTGTGGTGCACGTAGGTTTAGTATTGATTTTTGCTACAATAATCCGTTCACTGTATTGCTCATAATATTCCACCCGCTGGCCAAGTTTCCTACTCAATATGAGACCAACCCCTGCTTGGCCATTGTTTGATTTAGTGCTAATGACCCTATAGCCTCCTGACCAAAAGTCCTGCTCTTCCTGCCAGCGCATTTCACTAATCCCAACCAAATCCAACCTCAACCTATCCATTTCCCTTTCTAAGTTTTCTAACTTTCCACTTCCTAGCAGACTTCTAACATTCCACGCTCCGATCCGTAGAATGTCAGATTTCCTCTTTGTCACTGCCGTGATGTTAACCCCCTCTCGAGTAGTCCCCACCCGGAGATCCGAACGGGGGACTAGTTTACCTCCGGATTGAAATTTTACAAGGGAGGAGGCCATCATCACATGTAATTATGCATAGAGAGGTGCATATCCTCGGGAATAGCATTACGGCTGTAGTTTCCCGTTGCTTTCAGCCGTGCAGAAGAACGCAGTGTAGCCATTAGTTGGCTTATATTATCAATATCTTAACCGTCTATAAGACTAGTAAAGAATTGATTTATTCTGAAAGGCTGCTACTCCCTTTCAGAATAAGTAAAGAGCAATTCTACTACAAAATACTAACCTTCTACTAACAATTAAATACCAAAATTCTACTAACGAAAAAAATACTAAAGTTTCACCAACAAACAAATACTACCACTAAAACAGTCTGTCATCAGGCCCACTCACATGCACCCTCACCAGACACATTCACACACCACAGTCTAATAGAACAATGACATGTCTAATAAACAAATTAACTTCATACTTACAACTAAAACTAACTACATACTTACTGTACTGTAATTTGAATTGACAAATTTACAAAATTTAAAATGATAATCTGGTAGCAAAAATATCTACCCCGTCCGAGATTCGAACCCGAGATCTCTAGGTAGGTCGGTAGATACCCTCAAAACCTCAAGCAGACATTATAAAATTAAATTTAGATGATAATAATAGGTGTATATTCAAGCAATGTTAATGTGAAAAAAGGGACTTTGACAATATCTTATACTGTATTATAAAAAGAAGGGACAAAATTTTAAAAAACCTCATAAATAAAAATGTAAATAATGAAACATCAATGAGTTGATGCCACCCCACACCATAACAGAGGCACCTCCAAATGGAGTCCTGGAGGAGAAAGCAACAGGGCTGAATCCTCTCTCCGCGTCTTCTCCACACTCTTTCTCTTCCATCAGGAGATCTCAGATCTAACATCCTGATCAGATAAAAAATAGTCTATAGGCAGCATTTATTATAGCAACAATAGCCTCCATTTTGGCCCAACGGGATGGCACGGCCCAGACGGCCTAAACTGTTAGTCACTGCTATGGTAAAATAATTCTATTATAAGATGTTAATATCCTACGGGTCACCTCATTGAGGACAGTTTAAACCACCCTCTGTACGATAAGCGGATTTGGTGAGGCCGGGCCTTGTGGAACGGTTAGGCTTTAATACTTGGATGATTCATACGTGCACCATCTTGAAACTATTTGGCTGATAACCTTGTAGTTTAGGCAAAGGACACTTCCCACAGTAAGATACATTTTTGTAAAATTTTGTAGAGATCGGATGATTAGGTTAGTCGTAATTTGATTTAAGCTTTGAATATTTGGGTGACCGCCATTACGTTACCGTCAAGATGAGGTCTCCTTTGCTAGGGCTACCTCTGTACCAAATTTCGTTCAATTCGGTTTCGTCGTGTTAGAATTGATAGCGGGGGGCCTCACACAGACAGACTGACAACTATTGGCCGGTGTAGATCTCATAAGTCTACTTTCATTTTTTGCAAAAATCGAAAGTAGGCTAAAAATGCTTGAGTCGGTATTATGAAAGCTAAGCAGGAGTTTTATGTGATCCGAAAATACCCATAAGAACGAAGGGGAAAGTGAACACTAACAATTGCTCGTACTGCCGACTATACACATACAGCACGACAGTCCTTAATAAAGAGGATTATAAATTTTTACTGCACGGCTTCTCATACTGAAGTCCGAGCATCACTCCTTGACTTCGGTAACGCGCATTTCGCCTAATAAAGTTTATTGATTATAGTACTTATTATTACTTCATGACTTAATTTGTGCATTACACTGCACGGCGAATATACTGATTAACATTAGAAAATGTTCAAGTCTTTGTGCGCGCTTCTTTCCCTGGTGTCAGGCGACATACGCTCCGCGCTAGATTCTGGTACATCTGTCCTCTCTGACCTGAGTCCACTCCCTTATATTCGTTTCACAAGAGAAAGTAGACCTAGGATTCCCTCGCTGTATCATCTCCTCTCCCAGGATGATTCTGGTCTTGAAATACTGTTCATAAGTTCCTTTTTCCTTGCTGGTCACAAAACAATCTGCGTGCTCGAGGATCGATCGGCCAATTAATTAATATTAATTGCCTTTGCCATGGCGTGGGTACGCGGCGTCCTGTAAAAATCCCCGGCGACATGGTTATAACATTCCGCTAACATCCAGAATCCTGTGTTCTTGCACAGTCCCTTAAATATGCCTTGATTTCACAGTTTAAAGGCTTGATAATTAGCCTCCCGGCTAAAGATTTACATGTGTGCAATTCTCATGTCATTGCGTTGCTCCAATCACGAGTAATCAATGATTTTCACTGGGATCTTCCCACCCCATTCACATTTCTTTTCTGAAACGGGGAAGAACTAGATCATTAGTTAGCCCCATGGCTTGCTCCAGACGACATAAGTAGGTCAGCGAGAGTGACACGGCTCCACGAGTCTCCTCCCACAATTCTGGGACTATTAGTAAAATGTCAAACTCTCCAACTTCTGTGCTCGAATGCAGCATAGCTTCCTTCATACAGCCCAATAATGCTGTATTCCACTCATTTTTCCTGCATTATATTAATAAATAATGTCAGCATCAGTTGATATCACAACAGTGACTTCATATATAATTTCCTCTGGGGGTTTTTACAACTAAAACTCTCTCAAAAGATCTCGGGTTCGTTCCTAGGTGGAACCTTCATTCTGAGCTCACAGTCTCTGAGATCCACGTTCGATACCAGTCAGCATAACCCCCTCGGGTTCAATATAAAGAAAGATACATAAATCTTATATATATATATATATATACTAGCAGAAATACCCGCTCTTCGAACGGTCTTCGGTATTAAGAACCAGACGTTATCAATTGAGCTACTGTTACAATGGTTAGGGGCTTGTCATTCCTTCATAAGTTTATCAGAAGTAAGTTAATTTTCTGGGTATTCCGCAGACACTGTTAATTTAAGGGCCATTAAATGTGGTTTTCGGAGACCCTTTATAGACTCCCTAGTTTTGTGGCACACATTGAGAAGCGCAACATATGCTTTGTACGTCCTTCTAGGATAATTTTTAATTTTCGCCTATTTTATCATATGTTTTGAAAAGTTGTTCCTTCTATGAGAAGTACGTTGAAGAGTTTTCTAAATGATTGACGTATTGACTCATGGTGACAATACCTAATGTTACGATGCTCCAAGCACCCGAACATGAATTATAGGCGCACATAAACATAAATATACAACAACCACACAGTATCAAACAAAATCATCTTTGCGATGAACCCGTTTGGCGACAAATATATGATAGTTAAAATGTGTTCTCAAGCTAAATTCACCTAACGTGTACTTCCTGACGAGAAAATAATATTGAAACCCTCACAGACGAAACGCGATATATGTCTAATTAAAACAGACCCTCACCATAGTGGAAAGTCCCCATCCCCAGAAAGACCCCTTTAATAAATTATAAAGGCCTGTGGTGCATGAAAATTCGGGATTTTTAGCCGCCAATGGACCAAATTCCCAAAAGCTGCAAGAAGCACTATTCCAATCCTGGAATTTTGGAAATAATATTGCTGTTTGGAGATATAATACACCTTCTGTACAACATATCGCATATCACACGTGTAAGTCACGTGTAAAAATTCTAGGGTACCCCTTGACCCCCTTAATCGCATTGTTGAATTTTACAGTCTGATTCCACGATAACCTTATAGCCATTTGCAAACTTTAACAGAAATTTAATAAATTGAGTGGCATTGCTTCTTACAGAAATAAATGGAAAGTTGGATGTCACCTCTTGTGATACTGATGTCATGGTTACCGGCTTGCATTACTTCATTAGTTTCTTCTTGTTCTTCTTCTTTCGGATAGGCCAGCTAAGGACCACGACGTTCAACTTTTCAGCTTGGCGAGGGACTTGATGTTTGCCCAATATTCACGGATTCTCTGGCTATGTTTCTCCTATCTCTCTTTTGTCCAGATGATGCCGGTTTTCTTACAGGCAGGTCTGTCCTGAAAACTCTTCTGTTTAAGTATCTTTCTGAGATGTGATCGGCTTCTATTATCCGTTTTCATTATCTTCAGTTCTTGGATATCCTTGTTAACTGCTGCTAGTGACGGTGTCACGCTCTTTCTATTCCCCCAGTAGTTGAGAAGCCGGTTGGTTAGTCTTGTTGGGTTCATCCATGAGACATGTCCGTAGAAAGCCAGACCTCTCTCCCTGGCAACATCTGTGATTTTCTCAGTATATCTATATACTGTAGCTCCTGATTTGTTCTTCTTCTGTACTCGACATCTATTTATTAGTTTATTAACTAAAATTAGTTTTCTGGGAATATCTCAGAATCGTGGTTTTAGAGCCTTAAAACGAAGTAGCCTCCGAGCCACCGAGGGGCTGAAAATGAGTGTTGTCTCGTCCTTGTACACTATAATATAATAATAATCATAATAATAATTTAATAATATAGGGATAGGGATATAATAGACCTCCAGTACCACACCCGCACGTGTAAATCGCGCGAAGAAATTCAAGAGTACCCCTTGACCCCCTTAAGCGCATTATATACGTATTGATGAATTTTACAGCTTAAGTTGGTTCCGTGATAACCTTATAGCCGTTTGCGAACGTTCACAGTATTGTAATAAATGGAATGGCATTGCGTCTTACAGAAATAGATGGACTTATGAGATTGCGTTGCCATGGTTACCGGCTTGCATTCTTTCAATAGCTTAGTAAATGAAATTAGTTTCCTGGGAATATCTCAAAAACTGTTGGTTTTAGGACCTTAAAATGTGGTTTTCGGGGCCCATAGGGCTCCCGAGTTTTATTTCTCACATTGAGACGCAAAAAATTAGCTTTGTCTCGTCTTTCTACGCCCATTTCAGCATGCATTTTAAGGGGTAGGCCCTTTTTTATGAGAGGTATGGAGAAGAGTCCGTTTTCGAGTGATGGCTGTGCAAAATTGTACACAGACAAACAGACAGACAGACAAAAAAATTGTTTTTGCGCGCATTTGTCATAAACCAGTCTGAAACGCGTTAATAACTCAAATTTCCGTGGGAATTCAGAAAAAACAGACAAACTTTCATTTTTATGTATAGAGATAAAAAAAAAGATGTTCGTTTGTTCGTCTTTTATGCATTCATAAACCATTCATCCGATTGCGATCAAATTTTGGTGAGTTATTGTGAACACTTCCGAAATCATTATAGGCATAGTCAATCCAATTTTCAATGGACAGCCCGCGAGAATTTTAAACAAATGAGTGTTGGCGATGCGTTCATATACAATTCATCCGATTGGGATCAAATTTTGGTGAGTTGTTGTGCATACACCAGGTAAAGTTATAGGCATAGTGGATCCAATTTACAATAGATGGCGCGCGAGTAACTTCAACAAAATGGAGTGCGTTTGTTTCAACAAAGTCCCACATGCGCTCATATAACATTCACCCCAATGCAATGAAACTTGGGTGAGATATTGTGTACACTTCCGGGAAGGTTCTGGCTTAGTAAATCCACTTAACAATAGGTAGCGCACGAGTAGATTCAACAAATGAACGACGACACGCAAAGCTTTTCAACAAAGCCTCGTATGAGTTCATATACCATTCGTCCGATAGCGATGAAACTTGGGTAAAAGAATGTGTACACTCCAGGCAAGGTTTCTGGCTTAGTAAATCCATGTTACAATAGGTAGCGCACAAATGGATTCATCAAATGAGCGAAGACGCGCGAAGCGTTTCAACAAAATCCCGTATGCGTTCATATACCATTTGTCCGATAGCGATGAAACTTGGGTGTGATGTGTACAACTCCGGGAAGGTTTCTGGCTTAGTAAATCCACTTTACAATAGGTTGCGCACGAGGAGATTCAACAAATGAGCGACGGCACGTGAATTGTTCAATCAAAGTCCCGTATGCGTTCATATGCCATTCATCCGATTGCGATGAAACTTTAGTGAATTGTTGTGTACACCCGAGGAAAGGTTTCTGACTTAGTAAATCCATTTTACAATAGGTAGCGCACGAATAGATTCAACAAATGGGTAACGGCGCGCGTTTCGTTTAAACGAAATTCTGTATGCGTTCATATACCATTCATGCGATTGCAATGAAATTTGGTGAAATGTTGTTTCCACTCCCGCGAAGGTTTCTGATTTAGTAAATCCATTTTACAATTGGTAGCGCACGAGTAGATTTAACTAATAAGCGACAGAGCGTGAATCATTTCAACAAAGTCCCGTATGCGTTCATATACCATTCATCCGAGTGTGATAAAACTTTGGAGAGATGAGTACAGTCCTGCGAAGGTTTATGAATTAGTAAATCAGTTTTTCAATGGGTGGCGCACAAGAAGATTCAACAAATGAGTGACGGCGCGAATTGTTTAAACAAAATCCCGTATACGTTCATATGACATTCATCCGATTGCGATGAAACTTTGATGAGTTGTTGTTTACACGCCAGGAAAGGTTTTCGACTTAGTAAATCCATTTTACAATAGGTAGCGTACGAGTATAATCAACAAATGGGTGACGGCGCTCGAATCGTTTCAACAGTCCCGTATGCGTTCATATGCCGTTCATTTCATTGCGATGAAACTTTGGTGAGTTGTTGAGCACGCTCCATTGAATGTTTCTGAGATAGTAAATCAATTTTATAATAGTTTTGAGGTGGTTAACGGAAAAAGAAGAAAATATTGGGAATCCAAAAGCACTTCAACTAATAAAGTCACAACGACAACACTTTCTTTGATTGGTATTGCAACGCATGCCGGGTACAGCTAGTTATATATAAACTCTTGAACTGACGGTGGTTGTGGGGTCTGAGGGATGTGAAACGCGAAGATTTGTCGAAATTTCCGGAAGTCAAAACATGGTACCCATTGCAATAGTTAGCATTCTAATGAAATCTACCTAAAATGCCGACTACAAATACCGTACCACAATTAAGAAAGCGTTCCTTCTACGAATATACTGTTTCTTGTTTCTGAATACGAAGAATTACTTTCCAGGTGGATATTTCTGTATGTGTCGTTATATTCAACCACAGAAAGATTTGTTCTACTCCCTGTAGAATATTTACCATTTGAACTTTAAATCTTTCCGCAACATGATCTTATCACGTTGCTCCACTTACACACAAATCATGCAGAATATTAGAGCGGCTTGCCGCCAGAGCGCAGCAACGTTCATTCGCACGAGGTCTATGGCATTGCTCATAGGCAGTCGCTTTAGCATGCTAGGCTCTGGGCGATTAACGCGCTGCATAATCAATAAATAAATAAATAAATTACTTACTTAATTAATTAATCAATGATTGAATGAATAAATTAATAAATGAAAAAATCATATATTGTTACTAAAATGAAACTCTAAGAACCTCTAATACACCTAGTTTATAAAACTTACCTCGACGTACCTGAAAGTCTTTCTTCTACTGAGTTTGCGTTATTAAAAGTTGTTGTTTTTCAATTATTTTCTTGAGATACACACAAAGTTCGTCATACGAAGTTACACTCATCCCAATTTTTTGAAAGTTCTGGCATTGTGGGTCTATGGGGCATTAAATAAAGTGTGAAACTGTCCACTTGTGAGTCTTTGCTTGTTGATCGGATGAAAGGTGTATTTTCTTTTCCTTCGCTTCTTCTTTAAGTAATGTGCAATGGCTATAGCTAACAAAAAATTATCATCTTCTTCATGGACGCGCATCGTTGGGGTGATGGACGAAAAGTGACCCATTTCCTTGCGACATGAGAAAATTCACAATACCTTCGCCTTCTTAAATCTCAGTTCATAGTTCCATAAACAGCCATATGAAATGTGCCTGGTAATTTATGGGACTTTCCACGTGTACGTAGGTACTGGTACTGGCACTTCAGTTGTCTAGGTGTACATATTGAAGCTACGTCAAAGGATCGAATTGCCGCTCTACCAAGAATTTCGAGGGTTGAAACGTGGCACACTCCGCAATCGTAGAGCTCTACTCCAAGCAAATACAGCAATTAATTGTTCCTAGGCTAAAACCACCTCCTTTCCGTCCCAAAATTGCAAGTGCGTATGTTATTATCATTTGACAGATGCCACACACGCAGATTATACTCGGTAGACAACAATTCTGAAAATGTTAACCAGTACCGTACCTAAATAAAATTACAAAACTCATCTACTGTATAGGCCTTAAAACTTCACACTGAAAATATATTTCTTATTCTTCCTCTTCTTCTTTCTTCGATTTCGGCCATCTATGGGCCACGTGAAATAAATTTCTCAATTTTATCTCCTTTCTTGATTTTAGCTTCTTTCCAGTAGGCTATTTCTTCATCCATTTACTGTGTTCTTTCCTTCTTTAATCTGCCTAAACAGTTGAGCACTATATTGGTTTTCATGAAGACCCCGAATTTTCTTATCACTTTTCTAAATGCAAGCATGCCTAGAATGTCTTGTTTTGTATGTTCATTTCTGATAAATCCTTTATCACTTCGATGAAGCAACCAATTTGCATTTTGGGATGTTTTTCAGCATGGTCGAATATTTATTTTGTCAATCTTTCCGGGTTCATTCGGACCAAGTGGTCATAAAAATAAATTCTTCTCTTTCTGAGAATACTTGATAAATAAATATAACTTTATTATTATTGTTTACTGGTTAAATAACAAATCAGAAATTAAGTAAGTTGCCGAGTTTAAACAGTAGGCCATGTTTTGGCTTACAAATATTTCTTACGTCAAACGATTTTAGATAATTATATGAAGTTTTAGCCATTGGGCAAAACGAAGTTTGTACTAATATACAAGGTTAGCACAAATGATTTAAGCGATTTCATGTGCATGTATTATTGAAAGTATATAGCCTACAGCATTGGCACATATACTAATTGAAAGAGAAACTCATCAAGTGTTTTGAGTCTGCTTGCTACAAATACTCGATGTGCCCTCCCTGCGTCACACGACAAAGATCGATACGGTAGTCCAACTCCGACTACACACGTTGGAGCATATCATGGTCAATTTTAGCTACAGCCGCATGGATCCGACTCCTCGGTTCAACAAGATTAACTGGCATGGGTGGTACATAAACTTTATCTTTGATAGACCCCCATAAAATAAATCACACGGGTGCAGGTGACCAGGTGACCAGGGAGGCCACCGCATAAGACACCGATCTGTGATCGAGGCCCAACCAATCCAACGTTCAGGGAGTTGTTTATTAAGATAGTGATGCAAGGTGGAAATGTGGGAGAGCTCAATAATTTCGTCGGTGGCAGACGGGCGTCCAGTGGATTGCTTCTTACACAGACATCCTGTGGTTACAAATTTCTAATACCACACAAATGTAGTGTTTTTATTTGGTGGTGCCTTGTGAAATCGTGTACGGAAATATCTTTGAACGGTGCCTACAGACTTAGTTCAGAGAAAGTCAAGAACACAACAAGTAGTTCCGTGAAGAACTAAATAGCCTATTTTCATATATCCTACTTATGTTAATTGCCTCTATCAACATACAACATTTCAGTTTGTTTGCTGTGATTGATTCGTATATAATGAGAACCGTCTAAATATTTAGGATGGTTTCCATGTTGGGTATCTACAGTATATATGTATTCTATAGCCTATAGTTATGTGCTATTACATGAAGATTATGGCGTAGGTGTATTATTCAAACTTCAATCGCATGATTAGAACTCACGAAATAATTTTTAAAAATCGAGATTTTGAAATCTCACACAACAGCCATCTTGAAGTTATGGAAATTATTTAAATGAATTAGATGTCAGTGCATTAAAATTAATATAAACATATACCGTACCAAGTTTCAGTGTGCTCGGATGGTTAAATCGCCGAGTGACAGTGAACGCCATAGCTGCCGTGGTCGCTCCACGACAATGCACGACCTCATATGGCCAACACAGTCGCGGCACTCCTGCAGAAATTCAAATGGGAGGTTCTCGGCCACCCTCCATACAGTCCAGACCTCTCTCCCTGTGATTACACCATGTTTGGTCCCCTGAAAAGGGCTCTGCGGGTCAACGATTCACCTCGGACGCCGACGTCTAGCTGTACGTGCGGAACTGGTTCACATCGCAGCCCAGGGAATTTTATGAGACAGCCATTCACCGCCTCGTGTCACAGTGGGTCAAGTGCCTCTACAGACAGGGCCAATAGTTCTAACATACGGGTACTGGTTTCTGTAATTATGCCTCCGGCTCGTTACTATTTGAACGCACCTTATATATGTAGGCCATAGAGTTATGTACTATTAGATGAGAATTATTGTGTACGTTAGTAGGGGGGTAGTGGCGCTTCTGCCCCCCCCCCCCCACCTCCCCCCCCCCCCCCCCGCCACTCCCTCTGACGTCAATACATTCAGGGGCAAAGTCAATATCTCTCAAACGCATGGTCCGATTTTGACAAATGAGGTGGCGTTGGACTCGGGCTGACGCCCTCTTTCCAATGGACCATTCATTTCAACCCCTAAATAAAACCTACCCCTACTAGGGGGTGAAATTGTATTTTTTTTTAGTGAAAGTCTGTTTTCAAATGCGACATGTATAAGGTGCGCTGCTAAAATGAACTTAAACGTTGTTGCTCATATCACGCATGCGTTTTACGAGATGCCGCTATGGATGAACATTTTTGTTTTTGTTTTGTACGCTTGCGCACTTGGGATTTTTGTAAGAGGGCGAGCTCTTTGAAAAAAAAAAGATTGATAAGAAGAGGTTTTGGTGGTGAGGAGAGAACCAGATAGTCGCCTACTTTCCTACGAAGTTTGCCGATATCTCTCGAACGCAAGGTGGGATTTGGACGTGTGACGTGTCAAATCGCTTGTCTCGATGCTCTATATATGCTATTAATAGGATAAAGTTTTGAGAATGAGGGAAACAGGCTTTTTGGGGGTAAAACCATGATTTTAGACTTTTTCCTATATTTCACGAATGCATGGTCGGATTTGGTCCTATGACGTGTCAAATGGCTTGTCTCGAAACCCTCTTTATTTTGGTAATAGGTTAAAGTTTTTGAGAATGTGGGAAACAGAATGTTTTGGGGGTAAAACCATGATTTTAAAATTTTTGCTATATCTCGCGAACCAATCATGATAGAGGCGTGTACGAGGGGTACAAGGACTCGGGGTGACGTCCTCTTTGCTATGGACCACTCGTTATATTTAAAAAAATGGAAACTCAATTTTGGGGTAAACACGTGTTTTTGTGATTTTTGTCGATATCTCACGAACCTATAACGCTAGAGACGTGTACGAGGTGTCCTAGGACTCGGGCTAACGCCACATTTCAGATGTGGTAGATATTTTTTCCAAAAAATAATTCACAAAGGGCCTAACGCCATACATGTTGAAAAAACTTTTTCTTTTTCTTTACTTGTTTATAATGTCCTTGAAGCGTGGTGGTTGAGAGAGACGATACGGCTGGGTGTGTGTCTGTTTTTCAACGAACCTGTCGCTAACCACAAGGACCATGCTTAATAGATCAATCGCAATTTCGGTGGGTCGGTGTATGACAGAGCGAGCATTCGTTTTTTTTCACTCATTTTACCCTCGAAGGGGATCTCTAACGTGTAAACTGTGATGAGAACTTGGTTCTATGTTGGTCGAAGCGAGTACAGAAAACAAACTTGCAGACGAGCAGGAGGTGAATGTCATTTGAGCTTATTGGAAGGCGTTGATCTGACTTGACAATAGGTGCAATGGAAAAATGACCATGACGCTTGAAGGTGAAATAATCTGTCCATCGTGGTGGCAGGGAAGAGTGAAAGGCATGTGAACATGTGTGAAACCACATGAACGCTAAACCAGTTACATCCTGTCTTGCTTCGTACGTGACAAAATGCAAGTCCATGTGAAATTTGATCTACCACAGGTGTTCGCCTGGGACGTTAGCTGTCCACGTGCGCGATAACTGTTAACAAGTTACATCCTGTTTTGCTTCGTACGTGACAAAATGCAAGTTGACGTGAAATTTGATCTGCCACAGGTGTTCACCTTGGACGTTAGCTGTCCACGTGCCTGATAACGGAATCTTCAAAGCGTGGGAATCGCTGAATCAGTAAAAAGTATGATGCAACTTGTGGGAATGATGTCACAACCAATAGATAGGCAAGAGCTGCGAACAGCAGTGGTGGGAGGTGGAGGGGGCGGGAGGGGGAGGGGTAATGTATGAGAGAACACAGGTGGAAAGGGAAAGACAAACATATATGAACATGCACGAAGCGCGGAGCGCTGTACACACAGAGCTATAGGAGGTGTACAACATGTGTGAATAAAAAGTACACAGGTTCACACAACATGTAATTTATTGATCCATGAATTAAACGTAGAGTTAAACCCTAACCATTTGACGTAGAGTTTATTTCCTTTTTGTTTCAACACTTTTTCCACAAGGTAATGCTTAGGAAATGCTGTTTTCTGAAGTTCATGGAGATAAAATCTACCTTTTATGGGTTGATGGTTGAGGTCCTCGAGTAAATAGGTGACTGGAGTGTCCAAGTTGACTTGACGAATTCGAAATAGTTCAGTCCCCCACTGAGGCGTGTAACCCTTATTGAAGGCAAACTTAAATTTGCTCACACGAACAAAATCCCCAATTTTCAGTCGGTGACGTTTAGGATCGGCTGTTATTATGAGGTTAAACAGTTTATCCAATCGCTGAATATTTTTAGTCACGAGGCGTGGCTTGGTCCCAGTCGTTCTATGTTTGGTGTCATTGTAACGTGTTACTAGCTCTGGTAACATGTCCAACCAGCGATACGTGCCCTGAGCGGTAAACGCTTTCCACATATGGGTTTTCTATGTTCGGTTGAACCGCTCGACCACACTGGCTTTGAGATTTCTGTACGTGGTGTAATGGTGAATATCCTTAGATTTGAGAAAACTGGAGAAATCCTTGTTGAAAAATTCTTTCCCCTGGTCAGTTTGTAGCAACTGAGGTTGACGTTTAGAGTGTTGAATAATATGTTGAAAGGCCTTGGTAACTAGTGGACCAGACTTGTGACGCACAGGTTCAACAAAGGCCATTTTGGAATAGACATCTATTTTACAATAGGTAGCGCACGAGTAGTTTCTACAAATGAGTTACGGTGCACGAGTCGATTCAACAAAGTTCCGTTTGCGTTCATATACCATTCATCCGATTGCGATTGAACTTCAAATGTTTGGTTTTCAAATGCAGTGGTAGATAGTCGTTATTTTGTAAAACATTCTTACTTGCAGTAGTAATAAGACTCTATGGTTCCGCTAACACATAGATAGACTGTATTATTGCCATGGTCAAGCACTCACATTAAGATCATTTACAAAATCATAAAATGAAAAATAAAAAATCTTGTTTTGGAAAAATCGTTTTTCAACATACACAAAATAAATATATAAAAAATGTGTAAACAGCAAAATGGAAAATCCATGTTTCCATATAGACAAAATTTAAAAACCTTAAACGGACATTTAAGAAAATATATGCAAATGGGAAATTGACAAATGTGTAAATATGAAAATGGAAAAATCCATGTTTCCAGATCATGAAATTGAAAAACATCAAACTGTCATTTAAAAAAATTCAATGGAAAATTGACAAATTGCAATGTGTGAAATGTGAAATTGAACAAATGGCTATCACTATTTTAAAAAAAAGAACATTGCGCTGTATGGTTAAAGTGTGAATCAAACCCTCTCTACTTATTTGGACCACCGAGACTGAGTAGACTAGTTTTAGTTGTCATACCACTTTTAAAAGTTTGTGTTAAATCTAGGAATTGAACCCAAGAGCTTGTAGGGGAGATCCAAGGTTATAATATGTTAAACACATAGCCTTGAATGTAGAGTGTGGTAGCTATATAGATATGAGACGTTTCGCTCGGGGCAGGGAGGCATGGAGATCTGCATCAAACCAGTCAAAAGACTGACGACTCAAACAACAACATGTAGAGCTCACCAAAATAATGTTGTGTAACGGTAAATGTTAGTCAACGAACAGTAATGCATTACTAAAACCCATGACACGATACCTAAGAGCTTTTCTAAAATTATTTTAAAATGCCTTTAACCCTATATTAAACACCCAGTTTACAAGACTCATAACTGCAATGTTATGGTCAAACAAAACAAAATCTATATTTCAAAACAAACAAGTGGTTTAGTCAATGTATACTGGAAAAAGTTTTATAAACACTCAAGTCCACAAAAATAATTAATTAGTAACAGTCAGGTTGACCGAGTGGTTATGGTGTTTGACTTAAGTTCAAATTTTCTGTACAAGAAAGCAAGGGTTCGAATCCCTTACCTGATATAACTATTGCCTCAACATGGCTTGACCACACTGTATTATTGTGTACTCGGTACACAAACCATAAATAGAGTGTATTGTTTAAGGTCACTCTCTTTGCGAACATAGTCAGAGACTGTTGATGGTTAACAATTGCATTAATAGTGGGACATAGGGATAGCAATTAAGAAAAACAGACAATACCCATACACTATTTTTATTTATTTAATGTAAGTACTTGTACAATAGTTATATACAAACTACAACTCTCTTTTGTCTATTACTATCTAGTCCTTTTCGATCCACTTGCATATCAAGGGCAGATGACTTTGTAGTTCAGCCCCTTAAAACAACAACAACACTACTTCTTGCATAGTCTGTGATGTTGATGACTCTTGAGACGTGGAAGATGGATACAACATAACTTTTACAACAGGGGTTAAACGTTGCTCAACAAACAATGCATTATTTTGAGTAGCAACATCTTTCTTTTGTACTAACTTGTTAGCATTCTGATGATTTTTTGTCAACACCATCAGTGTTTTGTCTGGAGCACTACATTGATGATCACTCACACTTAAATCCACACCATTTCTACTTTTCATATTGCCTCGACATCTTGTTGACCTCTGTTTTGAGCATCGCCAGAATATTATTCCTTTTACATTTTGTCGTCTATAGTTATAAAAGTAGCCTTTATAGAGTGCACGTTGTTTACCTCGGTTAGTTGTAGCAAGTTCCATAGTAGTAACTAACCTGTTAGTATGATTTGCACACTACAAAGGTTATCTCTGTTCTGGTAATAGAATTATTTAGCGTTGGCTTTTATATTTAATATGTACAGTTTAAAGTGATAGAAAAATGGTAGAAACGTGGTAGCAAAGTGGTAGACAATTGGTAACATAGTGGTAGAAAAGTGGTAGCAAAGTGGTAGAAAAGTGGTAGAAAAGTGGCAGAAAAGTAGTAGAAAAGTGGTGGCAAAGTGGTAGAAAAGTGGTAGCAAACTAGAAAAGTGGTAGAAAAGTGGCAGAAAAGTAGTAGAAAAGTGGTATCAAAGTGGTAGCAAACTAGAAAAGTGGTAGCAAAGTGGTAGAAAATATTACATGTATTGTTAAGAAATAGTTTAAGTGGTTACATGGATTCATTACACTATAATTTTAGCATCACGAAGCTCATTTTCTATATCCAAAAGTTCTTCCTCATATTTAGTATGACCAGCCTGTTTACAGGTATGCAAGTACTGAAGCCGCTGGATTAGCTTACTGGGATTGTTCCAGTAAACAAATTTAACAAATGATTTTTTTGGGTGTAAACCATTATCATCATCATCATCATCATTATCATCATAATCATCATCATCATCATCATGGTTATCATCATCAATATAATTATCATCAATATAATCATCATCACTATTACTATCTAATCCTTTTTGTTCATCTTGCAATGCAACAACCTTTGGCATAGTTTGTGTTGTCTTTGATAGTGTTAGAGGTTTCTTAGACGTTAACGACTGTCCTAACATGTCTTTTTCAGGAGATAATAAATGCTCTTTAACAAACAAAGCACTATCTTGAGCCACACTATTTTTTTCTTGGTCTTGCTTTTTTACCTTGGTTAGAGTATTTTGTCCATTTAAATGAGTATTATTTTGAGATTTACAATGATGATCGATTGAAATATGTATGTTGGAGCCTTTTGTCTTAATCATTCCTCGACACTTTTTAGATCGTTGTTTCGAACAGCACCAAATAACAGTTCCATTTTTATTAGTTCTTTTTACAATATATGCATATCCTTTATAGTAAGCACATGGCTTACCATAGCTAGTCGTTGATACTTCCATGTCAACTGTTAAGCATAAACTAATCTCTAGTAAAGTTAACTCGATAATAAAAATGATTGTTTGTAGTATGTGCAGTTTAAAGTAAGAGCAAAAGTGAGAGTCAAATGGTATAAAAGTGTTAGCAAAGTGGTGGAAGAGTGGTAGCAGTTTATAGTAGTCATGATCTTTTTTACCAGAATGTGATTTGAGTAAATGTAATTTCTAATACTTAGCAGTGAGTGGTCAGTTAGTCTTGGTTCAGACAAGCATAAACAGTTCTCCAATGAATCAGAGATCAAGATTTTCATTATGAAACAGTTGTGTAACCCAATTAGGTATCGGTACTTGATAGCTTCACACATGAACAAAAATTCCAACATATCTGATTTGAATTACATGATTTGAAAGTTGACAAAGAATATCCAATCAACCATTGTAGTTACAATGTCAAACACACAAAGACAAAATCAGCATGAACTTTTAAGTTACAGGAAAATTCTATGAAATAGACTATGCAGGAAATTTGGAAATACACATCAGAAGTTTGCAACACCATCCTTCTAGCCTATATAAATTATCGACATGGAAAGTGTACACTGCCCCTAACATTAAACCAATTTATCAATAACACAAGTCAACAATCAAAACATTTTGTGTTGATTCTATTATTTAATGCATATATTCTGTCTACATTGAACAGTAACAAAAAACGCCATTCATAATTAATTAAGTTTGCTTTAATTCTTTATGTAATGATATATACATATTTAAAGTTTTGGCTGACTGTTCAGGGTGAATCAGCTTTGAACACATAAGAGAGGGAATATTTTAAGACTTAACCTCAGCTCACCTAACATAACCTAAATTTACCTAACCTAACCTTGTCATATAGGTAAGAAACGGGTCAAGCTATGCTTTCGACTACCGAGTTTCAGCTACTTTTCAAGGTTACTCTCCCGAACATTGCCGGAGACTGCTGATAAACACTTATATTCCTACGGCAGCGGCGCGCAACGACTTACATGACGCGCTTCCCCCTTTTCATTGATCTCTGTTGATTTGTCCCTTTGGACTGGTCCCTGTTGACTAGCCCCTTTTGGACGGGCCCTTTTTGAACGCAGTCATTTTTGACGGGTCCCTGTGGACAGGTCCTTTTGGCTGATCCCAAGGGTCCGGTCCAAAGAGATCAGCCAAAAGGACCTGTCCACAGGGACCCGTCAAAAATGACTGCATTCAAAAAGAGCCCGTCCAAAAGGGGCTAGTCAACAGGGACCAGTCCAAAGGGACAAATCAACAGAGATCAATGAAAAGGGGGAAGCGCGTCATGTAAGTCGTTGCGCGCCGCTGCCGTAGGAATATAAGTGTTTATCAGCAGTCTCCGGCAATGTTCGGGAGAGTAACCTTGAAAAGTAACTGAAACTCGGTAGTCGAAAGCATAGCTTGACCCGTTTCTTACCTATATGACAAGGTTAGGTTAGGTAAATTTAGGTTATGTTAGGTGAGCTGAGGTTAAGTCTTAAAATATTCCCTCTCTTATGTGTTCAAAGCCGATTCACCCTGAACAGTCAGCCAAAACTTTAAATATGTATATATCATTACATAAAGAATTAAAGCAAACTTAATTAATTATGAATGGCGTTTTTTGTTACTGTTCAATGTAGACAGAATATATGCATTAAATAATAGAATCAACACAAAATGTTTTGATTGTTGACTTGTGTTATTGATAAATTGGTTTAATGTTAGGGGCAGTGTACACTTTCCATGTCGATAATTTATATAGGCTAGAAGGATGGTGTTGCAAACTTCTGATGTGTATTTCCAAATTTCCTGCATAGTCTATTTCATAGAATTTTCCTGTAACTTAAAAGTTCATGCTGATTTTGTCTTTGTGTGTTTGACATTGTAACTACAATGGTTGATTGGATATTCTTTGTCAACTTTCAAATCATGTAATTCAAATCAGATATGTTGGAATTTTTGTTCATGTGTGAAGCTATCAAGTACCGATACCTAATTGGGTTACACAACTGTTTCATAATGAAAATCTTGATCTCTGATTCATTGGAGAACTGTTTATGCTTGTCTGAACCAAGACTAACTGACCACTCACTGCTAAGTATTAGAAATTACATTTACTCAAATCACATTCTGGTAAAAAAGATCATGACTACTATAAACTGCTACCACTCTTCCACCACTTTGCTAACACTTTTATACCATTTGACTCTCACTTTTGCTCTTACTTTAAACTGCACATACTACAAACAATCATTTTTATTATCGAGTTAACTTTACTAGAGATTAGTTTATGCTTAACAGTTGACATGGAAGTATCAACGACTAGCTATGGTAAGCCATGTGCTTACTATAAAGGATATGCATATATTGTAAAAAGAACTAATAAAAATGGAACTGTTATTTGGTGCTGTTCGAAACAACGATCTAAAAAGTGTCGAGGAATGATTAAGACAAAAGGCTCCAACATACATATTTCAATCGATCATCATTGTAAATCTCAAAATAATACTCATTTAAATGGACAAAATACTCTAACCAAGGTAAAAAAGCAAGACCAAGAAAAAAATAGTGTGGCTCAAGATAGTGCTTTGTTTGTTAAAGAGCATTTATTATCTCCTGAAAAAGACATGTTAGGACAGTCGTTAACGTCTAAGAAACCTCTAACACTATCAAAGACAACACAAACTATGCCAAAGGTTGTTGCATTGCAAGATGAACAAAAAGGATTAGATAGTAATAGTGATGATGATTATATTGATGATAATTATATTGATGATGATAACCATGATGATGATGATGATGATGATGATTATGATGATAATGATGATGATGATAATGGTTTACACCCAAAAAAATCATTTGTTAAATTTGTTTACTGGAACAATCCCAGTAAGCTAATCCAGCGGCTTCAGTACTTGCATACCTGTAAACAGGCTGGTCATACTAAATATGAGGAAGTACTTTTGGATATAGAAAATGAGCTTCGTGATGCTAAAATTATAGTGTAATGAATCCATGTAACCACTTAAACTATTTCTTAACAATACATGTAATATTTTCTACCACTTTGCTACCACTTTTCTACTACTTTTCTGCCACTTTTCTACCACTTTTCTAGTTTGCTACCACTTTTCTACCACTTTGCCACCACTTTTCTACTACTTTTCTACCACTTTTCTACCACTATGTTACCAATTGTCTACCACTTTGCTACCACGTTTCTACCATTTTTCTATCACTTTAAACTGTACATATTAAATATAAAAGCCAACGCTAAATAATTCTATTACCAGAACAGAGATAACCTTTGTAGTGTGCAAATCATACTAACAGGTTAGTTACTACTATGGAACTTGCTACAACTAACCGAGGTAAACAACGTGCACTCTATAAAGGCTACTTTTATAACTATAGACGACAAAATGTAAAAGGAATAATATTCTGGCGATGCTCAAAACAGAGGTCAACAAGATGTCGAGGCAATATGAAAAGTAGAAATGGTGTGGATTTAAGTGTGAGTGATCATCAATGTAGTGCTCCAGACAAAACACTGATGGTGTTGACAAAAAATCATCAGAATGCTAACAAGTTAGTACAAAAGAAAGATGTTGCTACTCAAAATAATGCATTGTTTGTTGAGCAACGTTTAACCCCTGTTGTAAAAGTTATGTTGTATCCATCTTCCACGTCTCAAGAGTCATCAACATCACAGACTATGCAAGAAGTAGTGTTGTTGTTGTTTTAAGGGGCTGAACTACAAAGTCATCTGCCCTTGATATGCAAGTGGATCGAAAAGGACTAGATAGTAATAGACAAAAGAGAGTTGTAGTTTGTATATAACTATTGTACAAGTACTTACATTAAATAAATAAAAATAGTGTATGGGTATTGTCTGTTTTTCTTAATTGCTATCCCTATGTCCCACTATTAATGCAATTGTTAACCATCAACAGTCTCTGACTATGTTCGCAAAGAGAGTGACCTTAAACAATACACTCTATTTATGGTTTGTGTACCGAGTACACAATAATACAGTGTGGTCAAGCCATGTTGAGGCAATAGTTATATCAGGTAAGGGATTCGAACCCTTGCTTTCTTGTACAGAAAATTTGAAATTAAGTCAAACACCATAACCACTCGGTCAACCTGACTGTTACTAATTAATTATTTTTGTGGACTTGAGTGTTTATAAAACTTTTTCCAGTATACATTGACTAAACCACTTGTTTGTTTTGAAATATAGATTTTGTTTTGTTTGACCATAACATTGCAGTTATGAGTCTTGTAAACTGGGTGTTTAATATAGGGTTAAAGGCATTTTAAAATAATTTTAGAAAAGCTCTTAGGTATCGTGTCATGGGTTTTAGTAATGCATTACTGTTCGTTGACTAACATTTACCGTTACACAACATTATTTTGGTGAGCTCTACATGTTGTTGTTTGAGTCGTCAGTCTTTTGACTGGTTTGATGCAGATCTCCATGCCTCCCTGCCCCGAGCGAAACGTCTCATATCTATATAGCTACCACACTCTACATTCAAGGCTATGTGTTTAACATATTATAACCTTGGATCTCCCCTACAAGCTCTTGGGTTCAATTCCTAGATTTAACACAAACTTTTAAAAGTGGTATGACAACTAAAACTAGTCTACTCAGTCTCGGTGGTCCAAATAAGTAGAGAGGGTTTGATTCACACTTTAACCATACAGCGCAATGTTCTTTTTTTTTAAATAGTGATAGCCATTTGTTCAATTTCACATTTCACACATTGCAATTTGTCAATTTTCCATTGAATTTTTTTAAATGACAGTTTGATGTTTTTCAATTTCATGATATGGAAACATGGATTTTTCCATTTTCATATTTACACATTTGTCAATTTCCCATTTGCATATATTTTCTTAAATGTCCGTTTAAGGTTTTTAAATTTTGTCTATATGGAAACATGGATTTTCCATTTTGCTGTTTACAAATTTTTTATATATTTATTTTGTGTATGTTGAAAAACGATTTTTCCAAAACTAGATTTTTTATTTTTCATTTTATGATTTTGTAAATGATCTTAATGTGAGTGCTTGACCATGGCAATAATACAGTCTATCTATGTGTTAGCGGAACCATAGAGTCTTATTACTACTGCAAGTAAGAATGTTTTACAAAATAACGACTCTCTACCACTGCATTTGAAAACCAAACATTTGAAGTTCAATCGCAATCGGATGAATGGTATATGAACGCAAACGGAACTTTGTTGAATCGACTTGTGCACCGTAACTCATTTGTAGAAACTACTCGTGCGCTACCTATTGTAAAATAGATGTCTATTCCAAAATGGCCTTTGTTGAACCTGTGCGTCACAAGTCTGGTCCACTAGTTACCAAGGCCTTTCAACATATTATTCAACACTCTAAACGTCAACCTCAGTTGCTACAAACTGACCAGGGGAAAGAATTTTTCAACAAGGATTTCTCCAGTTTTCTCAAATCTAAGGATATTCACCATTACACCACGTACAGAAATCTCAAAGCCAGTGTGGTCGAGCGGTTCAACCGAACATAGAAAACCCATATGTGGAAAGCGTTTACCGCTCAGGGCACGTATCGCTGGTTGGACATGTTACCAGAGCTAGTATCACGTTACAATGACACCAAACATAGAACGATTGGGACCAAGCCACGCCTCGTGACTAAAAATATTCAGCGATTGGATAAACTGTTTAACCCCATAATAACAGCCGATCCTAAACGTCACCGACTGAAAATTGGGGATTTTGTTCGTGTGAGAAAATTTAAGTTTGCCTTCAATAAGGGCTACACGCCTCAGTGGGGGACTGAACTATTTCGAATTCGTCAAGTCAACTTGGACACTCCAGTCACCTATTTACTCGAGGACCTCAACCATCAACCCATAAAAGGTAGATTTTATCTCCATGAACTTCAGAAAACAGCATTTCCTAAGCATTATCTTGTGGAAAAAGTGTTGAAACAAAAAGGAAATAAACTCTACGTCAAATGGTTAGGGTTTAACTCTACGTTTAATTCATGGATCAATAAATTACATGTTGTGTGAACCTGTGTACTTTTTATTCACACATGTTGTACACCTCCTATAGCTCTGTGTGTACAGCGCTCCGCGCTTCGTGCATGTTCATACATGTTTGTCTTTCCCTTTCCACCTGTGTTCTCTCATACATTACCCCTCCCCCTCCCCCCCCTCCACCTCCCACCACTGCTGTTCGCAGCTCTTGCCTATCTATTGGTTGTGACATCATTCCCACAAGTTGCATCATACTTTTTACTGATTCAGCGATTCCCACGCTTTGAAGATTCCGTTATCAGGCACGTGGACAGCTAACGTCCAAGGTGAACACCTGTGGCAGATCAAATTTCACGTCAACTTGTATTTTGTCACGTACGAAGCAAAACAGGATGTAACTTGTTAACAGTTATCGCGCACGTGGACAGCTAACGTCCCAGGCGAACACCTGTGGTAGATCAAATTTCACATGGACTTGCATTTTGTCACGTACGAAGCAAGACAGGATGTAACTGGTTTAGCGTTCATGTGGTTTCACACATGTTCACATGCCTTTTACTCTTCCCTGCCACCACGATGGTCAGATTATTTCACCTTCAAACGTCATGGTCATTTTTCCATTGCACCTATTGTCAAGTCAGATCAACGCCTTCCAATAAGCTCAAATGACATTCACCTCCTGCTCGTCTGCAAGTTTGTTTTCTGTACTCGCTTCGACCAACATAGAACCAAGTTCTCATCACAGTTTACACGTTAGAGATCCCCTTCGAGGGTAAAATGAGTGAAAAAAAACGAATGCTCGCTCTGTCATACACCGACCCACCGAAATTGCGATTGATCTATTAAGCATGGTCCTTGTGGTTAGCGACAGGTTCGTTGAAACACACACACACCCAGCCGTATCGTCTCTCCCAACCACCACACTTCAAGGACATTATAAACAAGTAAAGAAAAGAAAAGTTTTTTTCTACATGTATGGCGTTAAGCCCTTTGTGAATTATTTTTTGGAAAAAATATCTACCACATTTGAAAGGGGGCGTTAGCCCGAGTCCTAGGACACCTCGTACACGTCTCTAGCGTTATAGGTTCGTGAGATATCGACAAAAATCACAAAAACTCGTGTTTACCCCAAAATCGAGTTTCCAATTTTTTTAATATAACGAGTGGTCCATAGCAAAGAGGACGTCACCCCGAGTCCTTGGACCCCTCGTACACGCCTCTATCATGATTGGTTCGCGAGATATAGCAAAAATTTTAAAATCATGGTTTTACCCCAAAACATTCTGTTTCCCTCATTCTCAAAAACTTTAACCTATTACCAAAATAAAGAGGGTTTCGAGACATGCCATTTGACACGTCATAGGACCAAATCCGACCATGCATTCGTGAAATATAGGAAAAAGTCTAAAATCATGGTTTTACCCCCCAAAAAGCCTGTTTCCCTCATTCTCAAAACTTTAACCTATTAATAGCATATATAGAGCATCGAGACAAGCGATTTGACACGTCACACGTCCAAATCCCACCTTGCGTTCGAGAGATATCGGCGAACTTCGTAGGAAAGTAGGCGACTATCTGGTTCTCTCCTCACCACCAAAACCTCTTCTTATCAATCTTTTTTTTTTCAAAGAGCTCGCCCTCTTACAAAAAATCCCAAGTGCGCATGCGTACAAAACAAAAACAAAAATGTTCATCCATAGCAGCATCTCGTAAAACGCATGCGTGATATGAGCAACAACGTTTAAGTTCATTTTAGCAGCGCACCTTATACATGTCGCATTTGAAAACAGACTTTCACTAAAAAAAATACAATTTCACCCCCTAGTAGGGGTAGGTTTTATTTAGGGGTTGAAATGAATGGTCCATTGGAAAGAGGGCGTCAGTCCGAGTCCAACGACACCTCATTTGTCAAAATCGGACAATGCGTTTGAGAGATATTTACTTTGCCCCTGAATGTATTGCGGGTTAGTATGTGACGTCAGAGGGAGTTTGGGGGGGGGGGGCAGAAGCGCCACTACCCCCCTACTTACGTTCATTATTCAAACGATGATTTCGATCGCATGATTAGAACACAAGAAATAAGAACTTTATTTTAAAACTTCGCACAGCTGTCATCTTGAGGTTATGTAAACAAATGAAGTAACTTGGATGCCAGTGCATTACAGTGTATATAAACATATGCTGTACCATGTTTCACAGCGCTCGGATGGTTACATCGCGAGAAAAGTCTATTTAAAGGCTTCAACTTCGCTTGGCCTCCATGTTCGTTTTGTAGTTAACAGAATTTCGAATGTCACATAGGTGAACTTTTAGTAGTGCCCTTTATCACCGTACAAAATTTCAGGGTGATATCAGTAATAGTTTCGGAGATATAGGCTGCCGGTAAAATATTTCACACAGCCGCCATGTTGGATTGGTGAGACGTAATAAAATTAGAAGGGCACGGTCGGAATCGGACAAAATAGTAATATGTCCTTACCGAGTTTCAATGAATTCGCCCCAGCCATTTAGATTTTATTATTGGGACACACACACACACACACACACACACATACGCACACACAGATAAAAGATGATCTCATAAGCTTTTTTTTTTCACAAATAGAAATAGGCTAATAAGCACACTCCTCGCCTGCCGCCGGGCAGAAAACACCGTCTATCAGCCGACCAGTGTACTAAGCCTTTCCGCAGTAACCTTCAGACAAAACTTGGCGAGTTTCTCTTTTCATTGGTATATGTTTCAATACTGTGAGCTACACTGTACACTAAATTGCTAAATCATTTGTGCTAATCCTGTATATTACATCATTCTAAATATTGGTTTATCTTAAAAGTGTGTCACTCACTATTAGGAAATTGTGTCAATGGTGTTAACAATAATAATATTATTTATAAAAAGGTAATGATAATTTGAACCACAGACACCATATTGAACCCTTGCAAAGAAGCTTATGAGACTCAGTTTCGGGGGGTGTAACAGTCCATTTCGTAAGTTGTTGTTAAAGCGCTTCATTAACATGCAGCGTAACACATAACAAAATAACATGCAGGAAGAAGTGAATACCAGGGTTATAACAAATGAATTTAATAACAGATCAACTACTTACAAGTAAAAATAAACAAAACAAATCTCCCAAATGACTCCCAACTGAATAAATTACTTGCCATAACTAGGCTTAATCTCAGGAGAGATTATAAATTGGACCAAATGTCCCAAATGACTTCAACAACATTGTGTACGTGTGCGGCTCTTCTACATGCTTAACGATGAGTACAAATAAATGCGAGATTCGTCATCATCCGGTAAACCTTCAAAGGACGAATCTGCATTGTTTAGAGCTAGACAGACGCGGGGAACCAACTATACACTACTTAAATTAAACCGACACTTCCTACACTAAATAAACAACAAATAATTTCCGCTTGAAATTGGAATCAAGAACTGCCGTAGCAAAAATATTACTGCCTAAAATTAGGACTTTTCAAAATCAACACAAGTAAATTAGCACGTGACCAACAAAAGAAATACACATATGACCGCCTGTTATTTTTACAAGTAAATACAACTACACCACACGGGTGTCACAACAGACAAACTAACATGACCTGAGTCATAGAAAATCACTAGGCTCAAAGCCAACATTTACATCATTAAAACAATATTCCATTCATACGATATGCGATAATTCGTAACAGACATGGCGAACTCCCCAATTAATTACGGTCCAAATGACCATCACAAAAGAACAGGTTTGCTATTGATAGCTTATAGGGGTCAGTCGGTCAGCAGGACTGCCTAACAATGAGTCACCGAACCTAGACGAGCGCTAAGTGGAAATCTGCACATCTGTCAACCCACGTGTCAATAACCTCGACCTCCCGTGGCACGGGATCGAGTCTCGAAGAAGCGTGCTCCCAAGCACAATATACGTGTGTGTGTCAGAATAAAATATCTCAGCATTTCCCCTAGGAAATCCAAGAAAATCAACACTGGACAAGGTACAGTAGCCTCCAATGAGCGCCCTGCCTTTCCATCAAAAAGAATATCACAACAACAACAATATGAGGGCGGTAGCACCACCTACCCCTCATCACGAAGAATCAATACACACACCTGACACATGAACACACACAGAATCACACGTATGGGTTTGACAGAAACCTGAAATAAATGACATAGATATTTTTCCACCAGCATGCGCTTCCGTTCTAGTCCGTGACTAACAAACCTGAAAAGGACTCAAAAAAATGCTAAAAAAATTAGAACTAAAGTGTTCTACAGTTACATCTTAATTTGTTGCGCTCGGCAACCTAATATGAGTAATAACCTGTTCATAAAACATCTTACAATAATTACCCCCCTCTCCTATAACAAAATGAACTTTAATAAAGCACCACTTATCGAATGTAACGAGTTTCGCATTCGCATGGATAAAATCACATACACGCGCCGTGTACACTAAATATGACTCCAAAGAAAAATATACAACAAAAAAATTGGCCACGCGCCAATGTACATTTAAAGATGATAGTGTCAGCACAAAAAAAATCAAAACACAATAAAAAGAATGAATGAACTATTTACAATGTTCCCGCGCCTTATCTAACTACATATTGAGTAAATCAATTTTTGTACATCACCGTCTCAGCTTGCAGAACATTAACCTCCGTCTCGGTGCATTTCCCTACGGGAAATTTAGCTATCCATCGTCGACGTCGTTGTAGAAGCGATGCACATCAATCCATCACATGACCAAACGTCGGACATCTTGGCGAAGTTTCTTGGACAGAAATGTTCAATGTTAATAATATTGCCTAGCTATAATCGCTGTGAGCTACTACTTTCACTCACGAATATGTCCTAATGCGATTACTGATCGTAGACTTGCCCTATTTTAGCATTTGCTTAACACACGCACAAATATCACTCAAAAATAATATATACAAATTTACGTAAAATTACACACTTCAAACTCATCGCCACTGGCTTGAAAACAAGTCTTAAACATGACTATCTTGCAGTCCTTATCTCGCCTAGAGATCTCCACTGCTATACGTGAACCTTGCTCACTTGAGCACAAAGTAAAATGTTAGTAAAGTACGCTCATTAGCGTTTGAAAATCGTGACGCAGAGTGACGTGAACCTTGCTCACCAGAGCTCAATAAAGTTGTCCTCGAAACAGCTTCTCACTGATCAATTTATTGGAAACTGACAGAATGAGGTAGAGTGGGGAGAATTTGCAAAAATAATCTGGAGTTTTCATCACACAAACTTGGGACTAGTATCAATCTTCATCATTTTATCCAAACGTCTCAGGGCACTATTGCGGAATTAATTCGGATCGGCGGTTCTTTAGATACACGTTTTCGCGCGTTTTTCCAGGGTACGCAACTTACCGCGTGGCTTTTGGCGTGGTCTCTTCTGATTGGGTGATTCAATCCTGGGTCGGTTGAAACTTTACTCATGACACTCCCTCAATGACTCTAATTTAGGTGCTCGCTGTTACAAAATTTGTCCTTGAACTCGGCTTAACCGGTCGTCTTCAGGAATAACTACCAAGCATGCTTGTGTTGTAATCATTGCAACTACCTTGGCTCCCCCTTTGTCAATTTCAACATGTACTGCCTGGGCATCAGTAATAATAATAATAAAATCATGAATACTTATTCATCGATAGATTAATAAGGGTTCAATATAAAGCAACAAGATCTCACGTTACATTTACTCAAATAAAACAAGGACTCTCTGTTTAGCGTGTTCAGTTAATTCTTGGGGGAGGAGGAGGGTATTGCTGTTTTATTTTATTTGGAGCAGAAAGGGAAATAGCAAATCATAGCACATGTTTTTTTTTTAGCTCATTTATGGACCCCAGCAGCTTGTAGAGGAGGACATTTCAAGCAAAATAATAGGACATTGCACATGTTTTTAGCCTATTTTCATTTATGAAAAAATGGGCTTATGAGATCACCTTTTGCCCGTGTGTGTATGTGTGTGAGTCCGTGTGTGTGTGTCCTCCCTCCCCCCGTAATAACTTCTAAACGCCTGGAGCGATTTCAATGAAACTCGGTAAGGTCATAGTACTATTTTAGCCGACCCCGACCGTGCCGTTCAAATTTTATTACGTCTCACCAATCTAACATGGCGGCTGTGCAAAGTATTTCACCGGCATTCTATATCTCCGAAACTATTACTCATATCACCCTGAAACTGTGTTCGGTGATAAAGGGCACTACTAGACGTTCAGCTATGTGACTTTCAAAAACCTGTTAACTACAAAACGAACATGGAGGCCAAGCGATGTTCAGACATTTAAATAGACTTTCCTCGCGATTTAACCATCCGAACGCAGTGAAACTTGGTACAGAAAATGACTATACAAGTTGCAACGCATTGACATCTAATTTAGTTCAATTGTTTACATAACCTCAAGATGGCGGCTATGCGAAATTATAAAATTAAGTTCTTATTTCTTGTGTTCTAATGATGCGATCGAAATCTACGTTTGAATAATGAACGTACACGATAATCCTCATCTAATAGTACATAACTATATGGTCTACATATATTAAAATCCAACATGGCGACCATCCGAAATATTTAGATGGTTCTCAATATCTACGAATCTATCACAGCAATCAAACTGAAAATTTGTATGTTGATAGAGGAAATTAATATTAGTAGGATATATCAAAATAGGCTGTTTAGTTCTTCACAGAACTACTTGTTTTACAGTGTGTTTACGTCAAAATGAACACCTCATGTGTCTGCCATGCCCCCCTCATGCTATGACGTAGCTGTCCCCACTACATAAAAGGATAGTTGCGAGGCAAAGAATACCTTGCATTCGACCACGGCCTCCTCGAAACCCCACTATGACACTAGTCACGAAGTGACATTTGAAAAAGGAGGCCATGGAAGTTGGCGGCAGTCGCTCTAAATTGGCCAGTGAGAATTTTGCCAGTGAGAAAAACCCAAACCGGGCGTCTCTGGCGCGCTACAAAGTCGCAAGCTTGGCCTCAGCCTAAATCTGAAGATTCCCTACCAGGTTTGTTATGGAAAGTCAACAAACACGTTGAGCAATATACTTGAGTTCCTACCTATCACTTATTTCCAAATGAAATGTACTAACCCCTCAAATCGACTTACTTCACATAATATTAATAAATGGCATAATTATATCATTTATTCATTTATTTGTGGTATAACATATAAATTATAGGCAAGCATGATACTTAAATATAAAATTGATAGGCCTCTATAATTGAAATATAAGAGTATTATTAAAATAATGACGAACATAAAAAAACACCAAAAAAGCTTCAAGTGGGCAAACAATACATAGACATCGTCAAAGAATTTAAATATCTTGGGGAATGGATCGGCTGGAATGCGCTAGAGAAAAAGGCAATGGAATCTAGGAGAAATAAAGTTGAATTGGCCTTCCAATTTACGAAGGACACTTATAACAAGAAGTCTCTCTCCTGGAATACCAAGATAAAACATTATAACGCGGTAATTAAACCAGAAGCCTTATATGCAGCCGAAACATTGTCTCTCACCACCCAGGGACCGCTTGAAAGGCTGGAGGTCAAGGAAAGAAAGATAATACGCAAAATCTTAGGCCCCAAATTTCATAACAACAAATTAATCCATGTCAGGAACGACTGAAAAGACTGAAAAACTCTCGGACACAATAAGAAAACGGAGAATTGATTTTTATGGGCACATCCTCCGGATGAATTCAAATAGATTAACCAAAAAGATCTTCGACCACTTCCGTAATAAAATATCAAAACCTTTTTGGTTTAAGGAAACCGAGAAAGACCTCGTGGAACTCCATATTACAGACACCATGCTCATGGACAAAACAGCCAAAACCGTCACCAAGGATAAGAAACAACGGTTCCAAGTGAAACTGAAACAAAAGAGTACGATCCACATCTCTGCCGAAGAAAGGGAAGCAAGATCTCAAAGGATGAGGCAATACTGGGCCAAAAGGAAAGCTCAAAACAATAAAAAGTGATTGATTTCATGTACCCCAACGTTGGGTAAAACAAATAAAGAATAATAATAATCATAATAATAGACGTTAAGAAATTGATTCGAGAGTCACAAATGGGGATCAATACATTAGGACCACGTTAAGTCTTGTAACATTTGGCTTTATTTTGCGCCCAGAATTCCCCCATCCTTTGGGAATGAGCCTGCTTGCGTTCCTCTGTGCAAGGGGCACCATGTCTTCTTTTTGGAGGCAAGACTCGGTTAAACCCGTTCGTCACTATGTTTTGGCGGAAGAGATCCCTGTCCAATGCGTCGTCGGGATTAATTTGGAGCATTTGGAAATCTTCTTTGGTGTTCCTAAACCAGTTTTGTGGTTGGAATCGAAAAAGTGAAAGATCTTCTTCGTCAACCAGTTGCCGCCCATTCGCCTGAGGTGGCTTTTACGGATTGTATCTGTAAGCTTCTCTTATTGGACCTGTTTTGGTGGATGCCATTCTTGTAATTGGACCATTATTATTAGAAAACTGGAGTTAAAAGAGAGGAAGATCCTGAGGAGGATATTAGGTCCAATTAGAGAGGAAGGAGGCATTTACAGAATCCATCATAATGTTGAATTTTATGAACACCAGGACAACATCATCACGTCTATAAGGAAAAGACGCCTGACCTTTTATGGATTCTTGGCACGTCTGGATTCTGAAAGACTCACCAACAGGATATTCACAGTAACAGGAAGAGGCAAGGCTTCTAAGAACAAATGGATTGCGTCAGTTAAGTCAGATATGGGACAACTAGATAGGCCTATCCCACTGGAACAAACTCGTGATCGCCTGATGTTCCGTCAGCTCATCCGACAGGACGTTTTCCCAACGTACCTTACAAGTAAGAAGACTACAGTAGCTAAGTGGACAGAAGAAAGAAGGCTGACTCATAGTCAGAAAATGAGGGGATATTGGAAGAAGAAGCAACAACTTTACCGAAGAGTAGATACGATCCCCATGGTCCTACGTAGGCCTAAACAATAAAGAAAGAAAAAATATACTATTTAAAAGAATACTACTAAAGTCGGTTGGATAGTCCACCGCAGCCTGTTCTTAGCACGAAATTTAGAAAAAAAATATACGCTTACTTTTCCCCGTTACGATAGTTTAGATATTTGACTTTCCTTTGCGCCTAGAATTCCCTCATTCTTTGGGAATGAGCCTGCTTGCTTTCCTCTGTGCAAGGGGCACACCCTTTGTCACAAAAAAAAACACAGAAGTTAGGGTGAAACAAACAAATATAACAGCTGTGAAGATAATCGGTCATTCCTACATTCGGCGGGAAACAAAGTTTAGGTGGTGTGGATATGGTCTCGCTCCTCGGTTCATGTGGAGTATATTGTGACGGTTTCGGGGTTCACGCGTGAAATAATCACAGAGCTGATAGCGGCTATGAGTTAAACGAGGTTTTATTTCTACTGGCTACAATTTACACTAGTATTTACAGGATTTCCACTGCACTCTGTCCGCGTATCGCCAGTATCACATTACACTTGCTCGCACTTGCCGCATCACGTACCGTACTATCAGAGTACCGACCGGTACCCCAATTTCACACTACCAAACATGTTCAATAATGTGTACTTACAGTGCTCATAGGCTATGCTGAAAATGTCCTCTCTCTCTTGTAACACACACCTGACATCTTCTGATGAAAGAATGTCTGTCAACTCTTTTATTATTTACGGAGCCTGTTTCCTTGAATCGTTTAGCGAGCCTCCTAATTGTACTGGCATTAGGCACAGGTCTTCCTGGAAACTTGATTCGAAATTTTCGTCTCGTTTCAGAACAAGATTTTCTGCTTTTCTTATACGAATTATGGATATACACACATTAGTGCAATGTGAATTGGTGTCTAGGCATGACCAACAATCACAGTAATCACAATACTCAATAAACATGCAACACTAACGTCTAAGCTTTGCAAATACACGCCCATATGAATGACAAAACACGTGTGAACTAACGATATGAGTCAGCGGAGCTCGCCACCGCCGGTTGAACCGGGTGCGCGCGGCCGCGATCTGCGCTAGTCACAGCCGGCTTAGCTTGCCGTGTTTACTGGTGCGCACACACATAATGACCCTGTACATTCCAGAACGTCGTGCGTCAAACCCAGGTCTTCGTACGCGTTTCCTACGATCCGCTGCAACCAAGCTTTCCACAGCCCCGCGACTTGCTGTTCACACACAGATACCTACCAAATGTTTCCTTACTGTCAGACATACTGAACTTGTCGCTGCCCTGTCACTTACTGACTGCTCGATTGCTTCTGATTGACTCGGCTTGCTCTTCAGACCATTAGATGCGTAAAACACGAGGAGGGCATTGCACCCTCAAGTTATAGCTGCAATACAGTATTTTTAATACCGTACCCTAAGAAAATAAAAGTAAAATAAACCGAAACTGTTCTATAAATGATTTAGGCCTAATACTACGTCAGGCAGAAAATTGGAAAAGTCATCTTGCCCTGCTTAGTCGTAATTTCTTTATTCTACCGAACAAACAGTCTGTTTTTCACCAGTTTCCCGCCGAAGTACCAACTGAGCCGAGGCATTTTGAGCTTTGTCCCTTTACCACAACGATCCGAAAAGGTGCATTTTCAAACTATTATTTGTGAGCCCCTGTTTAAAACTGAGGTAAGATACTGTGACACACAGCACACAAAATCATTACTCCTGCCGGGAAACAACGGTGCGTGCGCCTTTTTTCTTTTCGAAACTATGTAAAATAACACGACTCTTCCCTCGCACATCTCGCGTTTTAGGTACACCCTGCGCATGCGCCCTGCGTTGCGCCGACAGAGTTCGAAAGGCAGAGATCCACGTGACGTCAGAAGTTTGGCATTTGGTGCTACGCCTGTGACGCGTTTACCCAAATCGGTGGAGCTCCAGCATTTACTCAGTTTCTGTCAAAACTTTTTTTATATCGTGGGAGATACAAGATAAATAACACACACTTGTTAATATAAAATAACGATTCATTTAACACTAGTTGATACACTGTCACAGTGCAATCTCTATGACTTTTTGGGTATGATCATGGCTACTCTTTGCTGGTGAGCTATTGCAGGCCTCAGCGTAAAGCTTAGAGATTCCTTGCAATGGTGAACCAGTCAAGGAGAAGAGGGCCATGCTAAATTGAGTGACACATCTATATTTTATATTTCCATTTACGATGCTGTTTTATATATATATATATATATATATATATATATATATATCTTTGGTTTTTATTAGTTATCTATGACTAATCTTGTGAGGAGTCCATACTGGAAGATTGTATATTTGTTTTGTTATTTATGGAGATTATTGTGGTGCTTGTGAAGATGGGATTATTGCAATGATAAATGAAGGAAAAAGTATGGGCTTGAAAAGTGTTGCTAATTAGGAAGATTGGATAGGTTTAGTGGTGAGGTCTGATTCTGTGTTTGGCAAGAGATAATAAGAGTGAATGTTTGTGGTAATGTGAAAGGTGTGAAGTGAAGATAATAAATATTCGCAGAAAATGAGTCCCTCATTGAGTATAATCAACTATGACCCCTTGGTAAGGTTACAAAATTGCGCCATAACGTGAGGATCGAAAGAGGGACATGAGAACGAACAAAGAAATGAGGAAATATAGTGACTAAGATGAAATATGAGTAACATAACGTGAGAACAATGAAAGTAGAAAAAGAAATGGCTGAAGATCTGAATCGGGATATGCTACTAATGAAAGAAATGGCTGAAGATATGAATCGGAATACGCTACTAATGTTGCTAAGTAAATTCACTGATATGGAAGAGTCTTTAAGAACGGAAATAGGATCAGTAAGAGAGTCAGTAAGTAAGGAAATAGAATCTTGGAAAGTGTCTTTGAGTGTGACTGTGGAGGAGGAAAAAAAAGAGAAGGAGCAGAAGAAGGAGAAAGAGAAGAAGGAGCAGGAGGAGGAGAAAGGGAAGTTGTAAGAGCACAGAGTGGAGATCATATGTATTGTAGTGAGATAGTACGTGATGCTGGAGGGCGTGTAGAAGATGGTAATGGAGAAGAAGAAGGAATGAAAGATGGTCAAGATATTTAGGAGATGTATGAAGTACAGTACGTGATGGTAGGAGGCATAAGAAAGAAAATGGACAAGAGAGAGAACAAGAGAAAGGAGAAGCGGATAACGGACAAGGTGAAATGGAAGACACTGAAGAGAAAGGAGAAACAGATAAGGGAGAATGTGAAACAGAAGAGCGTGAGAAAGCAAAAGATATGGGAGAAATTGAAGAAAAGAAAGGAGAATCAGATGAGGTTGGTAATGAAGACAGTAGCAATCAAGAAAAATGGGCTAAAGAGGAGGGTAAAAATACAAGAGTGAGCCATGGAGAAGACAGCATACTAGAAGATGATAAGGTGAAGAAGAAACAGTGGAAAACAAAGTGGAAGAAGAGACAGGAACTGTTGAGTAAGATAAGACAGACGAGGAAGAGGTGGAAAATGTGGAAGAGAAGAAGAGAGAAGTGGTTGAGAATGAAGACAAAGAGGACCAGGAGAATGGATGAAAGGATGAGTTGGAAAGCAAAGAAAGGGAGTAGGAAGAATATGAGATGTCAGGCAAAGGAAGATAAGAGTGTGAAGGATCAGAAGAAGAAGAAGAAAATGAGGACGGGAAGGAAACAGGAACGGTGGAGATGGAAGATGAGGAGTACAGTACCTATAGCTAGGCATGGTTTCTTCCATCATGGATGTTGATTTCTGCAAACAGCTGCTTACTGCGTATTAAAGATGGGCAGAAGTCGACTGAAAACAGTCGAATTAGTCGATAGTTAAAACAATCGACTTATTCGACTGCTTTTAAAAAACAGTCGAATGAATTCAACGACTACTCACCGTATCATAAACAAGTCGTTTGCAAACGACTGATCCCAAAACAATCGTTGGAAATCATTCGAATGAAACAAGTCGTTGGCAAACGACTAGTTCCAAGCGAATGGAATCATTCGAATTGAAGTAGTCGTTGTAAACGACTGATTCCAAAGCAATCGTTGGAGATCATTCGTTGGCAAACGACTAATTCCAAGCGAATGGAATCATTCGAATTTAAGTAGTCGTTCTAATCAAACGAAAGGGAGTTCGTAAGTACCGGTAACAATTCCATAGCCAAAATTGTGATATACCTTTTATTTCTTAGTTGGTTTGCAGAAAATACCGTACTAAGAATTGTAGCATGAAGTTATCCTGAAGAAAGTAGTCGAATATCTAGTCGATAGTTTCTTCCAACGAATGACTAGTCAGTCGATAGTTAAAAGTAGTCGATAGTCCCATCTCTACAAGGTACGGAATAACATGGTGGATGAAGAAAAAGGCGAGATGGAAGGCAGAGGAAGAAGGAAGAATGGAGAAGGAGAAACAGAAGAAAAGGAAGAACCAGGAAGGTGGAATGGAAGAAACTGAAGGGGACGAAGATGATGATCTATGATTTGTTATACTCTGTGTTTTTTTAAGTGTGTGTGGAATGTATTATTTATTTGTATATTTTATATATATATATAGGAGGGCGTATTGTCACTGTACAGTTTCTCTTTGATTATTATAGGTTAAGGTTATAGCATGGCTACCTCTTTGCTAATAGATCATTACGGGGAGTATTGAGCCTTGAGCTATGGTATTCCTTGTAATGATCTGGCAGTGAGGTAGAAGGAGGCCATGCTCATCTAAGTTAGATGTTTTATCAAGACCGACTACAATAAATCAGACCATAATGCCACTATCGATATCGTAGAAAATGGCGGTAATCGTAGGGGATTGTTTACATTTGGTCAACCAACATTTAAGTGGGTCTGCTGCGAGAATTTCGTTCAAATGTCGCATATTTCAAGTGATTTCGAGCTGTTATATATTGTAATAGTGTACCTTAAGTAGTGAAGTGCACTGTGAATAATTATAAATGCCGAAGATACGTAATGTGAGAAGCATTGGCTGTTTATTGTCATTACTGTGTACCTGCCTGCAAATTTAATACTGCTGAAGATACTTCAACTTTTAAATTTCCTAAAGACAAATCTTTGAAAGAGAAGTGGATGAGAAATATTCACCGGGATCATTTTCGAAGTTAAAACAGTTGTATTTGTTAACTTAAACATTTCGAACCTAAATTTGTGGTTATGAAAATTGCCATACTAACCCCTGATACCATTTCGACAATTTTCCCAAATCAACCGTCCTACACAACTCCTGTTTGTTAAAATAGATGATGGTAGTTTTAATGATATACCAGCAGTGTCAGTGTCTTCTAAAGTGTCAAGTTCTTGAAGTGTAAATATATTCTATAAGAATCATGAATCAATAATCTTTGTGTGCTTGTGGAAAAAATTCAAGTGGGTACTGTAATCTGATGGAAGCAGTGATTTTAAATGCAACAGGTATGTAAATAGAATTATGCTCCTGTTCGTATCACAAGCTAGGGGGCCTGGGGAGTTATCCCCAAATTAGGTTTGTTTTTGTATATACATTTATGTCTGTTACTAGGTTAGGTAGGCCTACTGCCTGGCCGAAAATTACTGTTAGTAGGCTACCACAAGCAAGGGGGACTGGGGCGTTAGTTGCTGGTTAGGTTTGTTTTTGTATTAAAAACATTAACAAGATAGAATGTATGTCCGTTGGAATTCTATACACATCGAATTTGAAGAATGACAAGTTCATAATACAGTAAATTTTCATTTTAAAGAGTTTGTAACATCAATTGTGTGTTATTGGCAAATGCTATTTGAAATAAAGTACTAATGAGAGTACTTATGCGCCATCTGTTGGAGTTAGTTCAGGATGTCCCGATACAGATAGAAGCGAGTGCGATCTCACAGCTCTCTACGCTCAAAACAAACAACCTACGGCCGTGTTTACCTATACATAGGGTTGGCAATATCTTTTTTGTCAAATAAGCCCACTGGCCGACACAACTGAAATTTCACTATATAGGCCTAAGTCGTGTTATAAATTGGGATGGTGGGTGGGTTATAGACAGCGGAGGAGACTACATCTATTAGCAGATCACTGTTGTTAAAAAAAAGGCAGTCATCGGAACGCGTTAGGCTATAACCATTGTCAAAAACCATTGTTCTGGATGCGTTAAGCTGTAACCATTGTAAAAAAAACATTGGATTGGACAAATCGAAGGCTGCGGCTTTGATTGCGCGCAGCTATCGGGGCAGATTGATACAAAACCATTGATCTGGACGTGTTAGGCTGTAACCATTGGATTGGACAAAACGTAGGTTAGAATGGTCGAGTGTTGGTGCGGCTAGTACCGTAATGGTGAGGTTGGCAGTACTGTTCTGACGATGGTTGATGTGAATAATGGCATCCACAGCTGGAAATTCACCTATAGCCTATAATAATAAGGGGTTTATTGCAGCCAATGCCCATGCATATAATGAATAAAATCTAAAATCATACAGTAAACTAATTGTTATTCCCTAGGAATATCAAAGATTCATGTCTTAATGTGCAGAATATAGCATGGTATCTTCGGTTGAACTATACCTTCCAATACACCGGTATCTGGGGAATATTTAGGGAGATCAGTGACGTCACCGTGATCTCACGTTTGACGTATACGAACAAAAGGATGATGTACATATGTACGACGAGATACAAGTAAAAGAGGTACTTTTGAACATTTAGGCGAATGGTAAACTAAACTGAACTTGCGCCGAAATACATATTTCAAAATATCATAGTAATTTGATACTTAAAATGGCTAGGAATATATGCCAACATTAAATATTATATTGCAGCCTGATTGTTCATCATTTTATCCTTAGATCAAAGGCAGCATACACAATAACTAAGTTATAGGCCTACTGGCAAAAAATACAAGTCGTACATACATTAAAATAAAATAAAAATAAGGTTAGGCTGGTAATGACTAACAATAAAGAAGAAAAAGTATGTTAATTGGTATTCAACATTCATATGTGTGTGAATATGCATAAGCCTATAACTAAACAATTAAATAGATGCTTGGTGAACAAAAATACATAGCCTGCTTTATTTATACAAAACAACCACATGTTCAATATTCTTCAAAGCAATGGGGCATGGTGGCGCAGTGGTCAAGCTCTCACCAAGGTGGACCAGGTTTGATTCACGGTCATTGCAAGTGAGATTTTGGAAGTGAAATGCCATGTCCTGTGGTTCGGATTCCACGTAAAATGGAGGTCCCTTGGCTCATGATCACAAGATTAACGGTCACGTAAAAACTACAAGCTTCTTTTTCTTCAAAGCAGGTCGAAACTTCGACCTCACATAAGTCATACAGCAAACGAACAGGTCCTGCAGGGAAGATCCCTTAAGCCGAATTATTTTTATCGTCTCCAAGACTGACATCATAAAAGTATACTGGAAAATGTGAAATTTTATGCCTATGCTGATGAAGAAAGTAACGGTAAATATTAGGCTACTTGTCGTTCAATAACTCTCGGTCTTTTCTTGGGTGGCTGAAGCCGATGCTGTGGGAAATTGCAAATTGCAGGTACCGCATCATCTTTAAGCAGTGGTTTGTTTCTATTTGAATGAAACAAGTAGCATGTTTATAAAAGTTTTCACAGCTATAACCCATTTCTTTAATAGGCCTACATCTGGGCGTTTCCATGGAAATCTGTAATATAAGCTAGACGTAGGTTATAATTCTGTGACTAACTTAATAACTTATAACCTACAATAGGGCCTACGTGTATTTGTCATACGTGCTATTTAGGCCTATGTCAAAATTTGATGTAAGACATATCCATAAACGCAGAATAGGCTATTTCGAAAAAAAGTAGACCGTAAACCTACCGTATTATTGGAAAATACCATACATATAACGTTGCACAGAGGTACGTACGTTCAAATATATGAAAAGAATCACGACATATCAGCTGACATGCAACCTAGAGTTAAATGGTATGACAGTTTTTGGTGCGACTAGTTACGCCTGGCAGTGCACCAGGAAGCAGTTTTCAGCGAGGGTTACCATGGGAGGAGTTGTTCCAATAGTACCGACAGTTCAATGGTCTCAGCTCGCACCCCCCCCCCCCTCTCCCCCCCCCCCTCTCCCCCCCCCCCCCCCCCCCACTATTCCAATCGTCAAAAATCATAGTGTCCGTGGCGCAAAAATCCTACCAATGTTCTTTGGCTCTAGTGTGTCCATGAGTTTTACATATCCTGGAGTAGAAGGTAGCAGCATTTGAAGTCTGAGTTCTTCTACATTATAAACCTCGCGAGTCACCTCTTACACCGGTCTTGAAGGTGTATACTTTGATAAACCCAAGGCCTTCTTTATGTAAGTCGCCTTCAGTTTCTCCATATTGTTCCAAATACTGCATATTTAAATGTGTCCAAATGCTCTCCAGTCCATAAGTCACAATACGGGTAACATTTAACCGCAAAAGTTTTAAGGCTGTTTTTATAGATAGCTTAGTCAAATGTTTTATGTCTTTGAAGGCTTTGGTACTGACGCTGGGTCTATCCTTGATTTGCAGTGTGAAAACATTGTCAGTTGACTAATGTAGGACCTAAGTAGGACTACTTGTAATGTGGTACACCCTCAAGCGGTTTTCCTGCAATGTGGAAAATTGCTGGCTTTCCCCCTTTCCTAAAGGTCATAGATTTAGTCTTGTTTCTGTTTAACCTAAGGTCATTGTGTAACACCCATAATTCAAAGGGGTCGAGAGCAGATTGCAATTCGACCTGTGAACTTGAAGCGAGCACCATGTCATCTGCGTATATAAATGAGATTACCCGCTCTGATAATATATCTGTGATATTATCTGCCATAGTAGTGATAAATAACACGAGGGCTTAATGGGTCTCCTTGTAGCAGCATGCCTGTAGTCTGCTCAATTGGGCTTGATGTTGTAATGCCATCGTTAATGACTATATTGTTAGAGCCTAAAATACTTTTGACAAGATGTTTAGTGTAGCTGTTACCTCTCAATAGTCTGTCTAGTTTTTCCAATATTTTCTTCCTGCTAATCGAGTCAAAAGCTTTAGAGAAGTCAATGAATATGGATTGTAACTTTCCCTTCGGTACTGACAGGGTAGACGCAATCTCAGTTTGAAGACTTCGAATTGCCTGGATTGTGCATCTTTCTCTCCTAAAGCCAAATTGTGAGTCACAATGCTATTTGGGATGGCTGGGTGGGTCACATACAGCGGAGGAGGAAGCATCTTTTAAAACATCATTCCCTGATTTATTTCTCGTTGTTTGATAAGGTATTTTGGCTAATTAATGTACTATAGAGAATATTATCGCTCGTTCTACTTTCGTTCAGTGGTACCATTCTGTTTTAGACCACCTCGTTGTGTAGTGCCTAGCATTCTTGGCTGTCGTCCCGGAGGTCCGGGTTTGATTCTCCGGCTCTGCCAAGAAATTTAATTCTCATGTGAGGGCTGGGATGGGGTGCACTCAGCCTCATGAAGCAACTTAGTAGAGGAGGGTTCAATTCCCACCTCAGTCATCCTGGAAGTGGTTTTCCATGGTTTCCCCACTTCTAATCCAGGCGAATGCCAGGATGGTTCCTAACTTAAGGCCATGGCCGCTTCCTTCCCACTACAATACCCAATTTACAAACACACTAGTTCAGCCATAACAATAACACAGGTTATCACACAAATTCCACACACAAATACATGGGGCTACAAGACCACGATGTCGTAGCCCCTAATATAAGCAACAACCATTTATATTTGAATTTTATATTTGCCTAGGCCCTTCATGGGCTGTATAGTGTCAGGGGTTGACTTTGTTGTTGGTTGACTATTCTTGTAGTTCCATTTAGAAATATTTGCATTTTTTTAACATAATGTCTTACCTCTGCTTTATTTATGTCTGTATTTTTAGCTACTGTCTGTTCTCGTTGCTTGTAGCGAAATACGTCAGGGTTTCATATTGAATTTGTGCCTTATTACATAAAAACCTGTAATTTCTGGCGGAATTTAATCAAATATGCGAATGTTTGTCTTCGAATTTGCCGCTATTTCGATGGCGCCATGCCCGTCAGTTGCTACAGCTGTTCCCCTACGATTTCCGCCATCTTGGTTTTGATGTTACGGTCTGAGATATTGTAGTCGGTCTTGGTTTTATATTGGTTTTATATATTCTTTTTGATGCTGTTTTGTTTTTAGATATATCTTTGACTTCTTGTTATGAGTCCATACTGGAAGATTTTATATTTGTTTTGTTTATCTATGGAGATTATTGTGGTGCTAGTGAAGATGGGATTATTGCAATGATAAATGAAGGAAAAAGTATGGGCTTGAAAAGTGCTGCTAATCAGGAAGATTGGATAGGTTTAGTGGTGAGGTCTGATTCTGGTAATAGAAACACTGGAAAATGATTATTGTGCGGATAATGGAAGCTTTATGGGATGTAGACAAAGTGATAATAAAAGGAGGAATGAAACTCAGCAATTCTTCTAGGTTTGTGCCGTGTCTTGTGTGGGGTTTCGCCTAGGACACCAAGCTAGGCTCATCGGCGGGCTCTTGGTGTCCCTGCCCGGACCCCCACAGGAGTATCGAACTGCGCGATACCTCCCTTTATATAGAGTGCAACTGCACTCCTAGACTGCGAGAACCAAAAGCTCAAGCAGCCATAACCTCCCTATGAAGGCTTCCAAACAGATGGTGTATTGGCTTTCACGGCCGGTGAATTAAAACTCAGCAATTCTTCTAGGTTTGTGCCGTGTCTTGTGTGGGGTTTCGCCTAGGACACCAAGCTAGGCTCATCGGCGGGCTCTTGGTGTCCCTGCCCGGACCCCCACAGGAGTATCGAACTGCGCGATACCTCCCTTTATATAGAGTGCAACTGCACTCCTAGACTGCGAGAACCAAAAGCTCAAGCAGCCATAACCTCCCTATGAAGGCTTCCAAACAGATGGTGTATTGGCTTTCACGGCCGGTGAATTAAAACTCAGCAATTCTTCTAGGTTTGTGCCGTGTCTTGTGTGGGGTTTCGCCTAGGACACCAAGCTAGGCTCATCGGCGGGCTCTTGGTGTCCCTGCCCGGACCCCCACAGGAGTATCGAACTGCGCGATACCTCCCTTTATATAGAGTGCAACTGCACTCCTAGACTGCGAGAACCAAAAGCTCAAGCAGCCATAACCTCCCTATGAAGGCTTCCAAACAGATGGTGTATTGGCTTTCACGGCCGGTGAATTAAAACTCAGCAATTCTTCTAGGTTTGTGCCGTGTCTTGTGTGGGGTTTCGCCTAGGACACCAAGCTAGGCTCATCGGCGGGCTCTTGGTGTCCCTGCCCGGACCCCCACAGGAGTATCGAACTGCGCGATACCTCCCTTTATATAGAGTGCAACTGCACTCCTAGACTGCGAGAACCAAAAGCTCAAGCAGCCATAACCTCCCTATGAAGGCTTCCAAACAGATGGTGTATTGGCTTTCACGGCCGGTGAATTAAAACTCAGCAATTCTTCTAGGTTTGTGCCGTGTCTTGTGTGGGGTTTCGCCTAGGACACCAAGCTAGGCTCATCGGCGGGCTCTTGGTGTCCCTGCCCGGACCCCCACAGGAGTATCGAACTGCGCGATACCTCCCTTTATATAGAGTGCAACTGCACTCCTAGACTGCGAGAACCAAAAGCTCAAGCAGCCATAACCTCCCTATGAAGGCTTCCAAACAGATGGTGTATTGGCTTTCACGGCCGGTGAATTAAAACTCAGCAATTCTTCTAGGTTTGTGCCGTGTCTTGTGTGGGGTTTCGCCTAGGACAGGGACACCAAGAGCCCGCCGATGAGCCTAGCTTGGTGTCCTAGGCGAAACCCCACACAAGACACGGCACAAACCTAGAAGAATTGCTGAGTTTTAATTCACCGGCCGTGAAAGCCAATACACCAAAGGAGGAATGGTTTTTTTTAAGTATCCCTCATTGTGAAATAACAAGCACGCCCTAAAAACTATGAAGGAAGAATGTGTACGGTTACAACACAACGATACACAAGGTGGACTAACTTGAGCGGTCCAAAGCGGAACTAAAGCGGAACTCACGTCTATAGTCTGCGGGTGCATATATACATAGTACAGGGTCCGGCAAAAAAAAAACTCCCTGATTTCAATAGGCATTTGCAAAAAGAATAAGAAACATACAGAACAATTACTTATATTTGTGAATAGCCTATATGATGCCATTTGACATCACTTAGTACACTTTATTTGGTTTTGAAAATTATGTCTGATAAATGAAGAAACAAGACGTCCAGGGAACAACTCTCTTAACATTCCCATGGACCGCCGAGCAGTGTGAGCTGTGGCTCCGTCCTGTTGGAACCGAACTTCTTCTTCCTCATGGTCTAAAACAAACTGGTTGATCTTGGGTCGGAGAAATGTCTCTATCATGTGACAATACCGATCGGCATTGACCGTTACTGTTTGTCCATCTTCTTCAAAAAAGTACGGTCCCCACACACCAAATTCCGCAACGGCGCACCAAACTGTGACTTTTGGGCTGTGTAGTGGTTGTTGGTGGAGTTCCGTAGGATTTTCTGCAGCCCAGTAGCGGAAATTCTGTTTGTTAACAGTTCCACACAAGTGGAAGTGGGCTTCATCAGAAGAAATGAAGACAGCATCTGGGGGAATGTTCTGCAAAATGTCATCACATGCAGCCCTGCGAGTTTCATAATCTGCTTCAAACAACTTTTGGGCAACCATTATTTTGTAGGGATGCAGATGAAGTTCTTTATGCAGAATTCTCCTTACACTCCTTTCTGACAATCCCAGGGCAGCTGCATGTTTAACCGCTGAACGCTTTGGAGACTGTTGGATGGATGTTCTCACTCGCGCCACATTCTCCGGTGTTATTGCAGTACGAGGTCGGCCAGTTGGCTTTCTTTTTAGTGCTGACCCTGTTTGCCTAAAGTTTGACACCCACAGTCTAATCGTTTTCGCGTCAGGAACACTATCACGTCGGCCAAGTTCGAATCGAATCCGAAACGCTCGTTGAGTAGAAATCACAGAACCGCCATTTTAATAAACTCCTCCACAACAAACGCCCGATGCTCACCGAGCCAAGCCATGGCGAACACTGAAAATGGCACGTACGCCGCTACGGAACAATACCCCCTCCACATCTCTACCCCCACTACAACTCACGCGGTGGCTTGCTCAAACCGGGGAGGTTTTTTTGCCGGATTGGAATGTTCCAGATTAGAATGTTCTGGGCATAGCAACTAGAATGTTCATGTTATCTCAAGTAAATAGGCTACACAACATTTTCTAGAATGATCATGTTAACTCAAGTAAATATACAACATTTCCTCCCTCTTTTAAATGGATGATTTTGGAAACTTAATCAGGAGAGAATCTCAATGGTGGTCTTCGCCGGCGAGTACTCCTGCGTGGAATAAAAGTGGTCTGGGAAATAGGTGGTGCCCTGTTTACAGGTGTAGCTGGTGTGGCTGGCGGTGTTTGGCCTGTTGCTGGTGTCTCGGTGAAGAGAACTCGTCTCAGGCTCGGTGGCCTGGTCGGTTGCGCGGTGGCCTCGTCGGTTGCGTGGTGGCTTGGTCGGTTGCACGGTGACTTGGTCGGTTGCGCGGTGACCTGGTCGGTTGCGCGGTGACCTTGACGTGGCCTGGTCAGGTTGAGTCTCGTGCGGAGATGAGGGTACCTTTGCACCGTTGCTGTCATTGTTCAACTGGCATACGCGATTGGACGTTCTTGCCCGCTGCTGAGCCGGTGTGACAGTACTGCGCCCAGGCCGGTCTTGCTGGCGTCCGTGGCCAACAGGAGTGGTAACGCTGGGTCATACTGCAAGAGTACCTGGGGCGAGGTTAGGGCGTTCTGGATGTCTTTGTATGCCCTGTCGCCTTCTGGTGTCCAGATGAGAGGGTCCTTGAGCAGCATGTCTCTGAGTGGTCGGTCTCTGGTGGACAAATCAGGGATGAACGAGCTGTAGTAGGTTGCTTTACCAAGTAACAGTTGGAGTTCTTCTGGTGTAGTCGGTTTCGGTGCATCACGTGCAGCTCGGATGTGTGCATGAGACTTGTGGATGCCTGAAGCATCGATTTTGTGGCCAAGGGCTTCCAGGGATGTTTGAGCGAAAACGCATTTGGCTCGGTAGAGCTTGAGGTTGTGTTGCCGAAACCGTTCCAGAGTGGTGCTGAGGGCCTGCATCAGATTTTCAAAGCTATCTGCAAAAACTATACTGTCATCAAAAAAACTTACGACGTTTGGGAGACCTTGCAGGACTGTGTCCATTCGCCGCTGCCAGATAGCGCGGATGTTAGCAGCTCCATATACTGCTCGCGTTGGGCGGATCAGACCGTGAGTTGGCGTGTTAAGCGTGAGAGCATGGCTGAACTCGTCGTCGACCTCGAGATGAGTGTACGCGTCGGTGATATCCAGATGGCAGAAGAGAGTGGCGCCGCTCATTCGGTTGAACAGATGTTCCACCTTGGGAATCGGATGTTCATCGATGATGATCCGCGGGTTGAGAGTAGGCTTGTAGTTGCCTGTGATCCTCAATTTACCGTTCTTCTTGGCGACGATGTGCGTTGTCGATGCCCACTCAGAGTAGTCCACTCTTTTGTAGAACCCAGATGCAATTTTGTTGTCGATTTCCTTGGCATAGGCATCGCGGAGGGCAACTGGTACGTCTCGAGCTCTGGCGAAAACAGGTGTGGCTCCAGCCTTCAGGTGCATCTTCGCTGGGGGACCTGAGACCTTCCCGGGGGTGTCGCTGAACACATCCTGGTAGCGAGATAGAATGTTGTCGAGCTGCTTCTGTTGTTCCAAGGTCAGAGCCTGCTTGTCTGAGAGCTTGTGGATTGGGTCGAGTTTTGCGAAGAGGTGACCAAAGTCGATCTCCCGTACAAACTCGGAAATACACTCTCGGCCAAAGAGCGATTCGACTTCATCGTCAACCACATAGAGATTCAGGTTCCTGGTTATGGTTCCGATGGTGGTGCACACTGACGATTTGCCAATGCATTTAATCGGATGGCCAGTGTATCTGACGAAGTTACGATCGTTTCTCTGCAACACAAAACCTGGTTTGATCATACTTAGCTTTGATTTGCTCATGGTTGAGCAGGGGGCGCTGGTGTCGAGTTCCATTTTGACGGTGGTTCCCTCTATGTTGACATCAATCAGTGGCTTAGGTACTGCGTTGACCAATCCGATGACCTCGATTTTGCTGAGGTACTCCACGACATCGAGGTTCTCTGTTGGAAGCTCTTCTTCGGTCACGTGGTTTGTTGTTCGATGTTTCCTAAATTTCGATCGGCAAACTTTTCCGATGTGACCTTTCTTGCCACACTTCAGGCACTCGGCGTTCAGAAACCTGCACTCACTGTGAGGGTGAGCTTCACCGCACCCTGCACGTGTTGATTGGTTGTCCTGGGATGCACTTCGGTTTGCCTGATGTGGCCCTTGGTGCTGTCTGGTTAGGTTGTAAGACTCTTGACTTCGATTAGCTGACTTGCTGCGTGGTGACTGCTGGTTGATGTTCTTCCTGGACAGAGACTTCTCGTATCCAATCCGATTGGTTGATTCAGACTTAACGGCAGCTGTTTTGACCTCGCCGGTGGTAATGCGAGTAGCTTCGAGTGCGTGCGCGATTTCATATGCTGCGGTGAAGTTCTCTGGTTGTTTTGCAATAATCTCGTCGCACATTTCTCGTGATTCCAACCCTGCGAGCATTTGTTCAATTAACATGCGATCAAGGAATGTGCCATACTCACAAAACGTTGCAACCTGCCGCAGTCTTAAGGTGAAGCTAGCGATGGCTTCTCCTTGCTTCTGCATTACACTCCGAAATTTGATGCTCTCAGCAAACTTGTTGCGGCGGCTTCGGTGGCGTAGTTGGTAGCATGCTGAGCTTCTATGCCCAAGATAGCGGGTTCAAACCCGGCCGAAGCCGTCGGATTTTTTAAGAGCGTTAAAAATCCCTCAGTATGCCTTCCTTCGGAGGGGAAGTAAAGCCGGCGGTCCCATGTCATAGATTTATGGCATGTTAAAGATCTTTCCACTAATTACACCTGTGTGAAACTAAATTGGATAGGTTAAGAATGTAAACAACGCTCTTAGGTTGCTACGTTCGTTGCCAAGAGCCGACTGCGGTGGTGTCTAGTAGCTAGTTCTGAACTAGGCCTAGTAGTCGTTGACGGTGGCGCTTGGCGGCAAAAGTAGGAACTATTTGAAAATTCAAAGTTGCAGTCCCTACTTGAATTAAAAAAACAGATACACACACTAATACAGTCATCACAATTAACACCGGTTATCAGACAGATTCTACACACACCCAAAGTACACGGGGCTACATGACCGCGTTGTCGCAGCCCCTAAACTAAGGAACCAACCAACCAAAACTTGTTGCGTGTGGCGTCGAAGTGGCCTTTCAGCTTAGATTGAATCTCATTGTATGACAGAGTTTCCGGATCATTAGGACTCGCCAGGATCTTCAGGGAATCATTGAGTTCTGATCCCATGTAAACACGTGCAAAGTGGGCATGCTGATCCGCGGTACCTTGCTCCGGTTGAGCGCCCAGGTGAAGCGAGTGAAATAGTCGGCTATAGTCGTCCCGTCGGTAGCACGATACGGTTGCATTGTGAACTTTGGCGGTCGAGGCTCTGATGAGGTTGTTGACCCTATTGTCTGTCAGATAGCGTCGGCGATCATTGCCGAGAATTGTTGGATTTGCTCAGAGGTTAAGTCCGGCATGGTGAAGATGAGTGGAGAACAGTATATCTAACACACACTGCGATGAACTTAGTTCGGTGTACACACTTGCGTTGAGGTTAGAAAGTTCACTCGGTTTCACAACGTTAATAATCTTATCTCACTTCTGACACCACTTTTATATCGTGGGAGATACAAGATAAATAACACACACTTGATAATATAAAACAACGTTTTATTTAACACTAGTTGATACACAACGATACACATGGTGGACTAACTTGAGCGGTCCAGAGCGGAACTCCCGTCTATAGTCTGCGGATGCACATATACATAGTATATAGAAGGTTCCAGATTGGAATGTTCCAGAATAGAATGTTCTGGGCATAGCAACTAGAATTTTCATGTTATCTCAAGTAAATAGGCTACACAACATTTTCTAGAATGTTCATGTTAACTCAAGTAAATACACAACAACTTTGTTGATTACTTCGTTTAAGTTTGTACTTTGTCACTGCTCGTCGTCCTTACTTCAAGCTGTTCTGCAGAGAAAAGGGTTAAAGACTACCTCCGATCTACGATGGGACAAATTAGATGGAATCATTGCTATCTACAGCAGTGGCGTCACTAGGGTTGGTGTCACCCAGTGCGGTAACTCATTGTGTCATCCCCCTCCCCCCAGGGCCCCCACGACACCCCATAGACCTGCTCCGAGTCCGCCAGTGCCAAATAACGGAAACATACAGAATCCTTAGTAACGTTTATAAACATAGGTCTTATATTTACAAAGGCAATAGAAGAAAAATATAATTCAAGTTCGGTTGGTAAAAGATTGTAAGAAGTTAAGAACTAAGAACTATATAGAAAATATGTTACGTTTTAATTGTTATTTTAGCTTTAAATTTTATGTCATATTAAATCTCAACTAAATCAAAACTTTCCTTTCCTGGCCTTTAGAGCTGAAAACTTGTTATTTACTTCATCGAAATCAACTCCTTTCGCCAAATCACTTTCAATTGATAATATTGCAAGATCAGAAAGCCTTGACTGTCCCAAGAATTATAGATATTTATGAAATTTGAGTGCAATGCGTCACTGGTATATTCTCTTTGATTTGAATGCTCATTTGTCACGATCGGTCACTTATGAGCGCCGCAGGAGGTATCTATACTACTGAAATAATATATATATATATGAAACCCGTCAAAACATGACGGACAATGGAAAACAAATTTACTGAAGAAGCTTCTTATATAAGTTACATTCTTTGTACGATTACTTTTTAGCACTATTGCAACTTTAAGGGCGTCAAAAGATAGCACTCTCAGCATTGCAACATATTGCTGGTCATGACTGAAAACATGATGAGGTCATCATCATCTTGCACAGTTTCCAGCCAATGGCCGGGTCTGTTTGGAACACAAGCCTCTCCAACGTCTTCTGTCTTCCCACCATCTCTCAGCCTCCACCCTTGTCCAGTCTTCTCCTCTCTTCTTCACGCTTTCTTCCACCCCCTTCAGCCACCTGTCTCTCGGTCTCCCTCTTGGTCTCTTTCCTTCCCACTTCGTCTCGTGTATCCTCCTGGGTATCCTCTTCTCCTCCATTCGTTTTACATGTCCATACCATCTAAGTCTAGATTTCTCTATACCATCCTGTAATGGTTCCTCCTTCATTAATTCTCTGGTCCTCTCATTTCTTATTCTGTCCCTCTTTGTAGCTCCAATACTGCTTCTCAAGAACCTCATCTCACTGGCCTGTATTTTGCTCTTCTCCCTTCCTTTCATAACCCAGGTCTCCGAGGCATACGTCAGGATAGGGACATAGTACGATATATGATCTACTTGCTGTTCTGAGGGACATCCCTGCTCCATAACATGCTTCTCACACTCCTCCGGAATGCTTCTGCCTGTCTCCCCCGCTCATTTATTTCTCTACCGTTTCTTCCATTCTCTTGTATCAGGCTTCCCAGATACTTAAAACTCTCCACTTTCTTCAGCTGTTCCCCACCAATTGTTATTCCCGTTGTGGTCCTTTCCTTCTTCCTTGTTGTGATCACCATATCACTCTTATTTATGCTAAATTTCATCCCATATCCTTGTATTATTCCTTCCCACACGTCCAACTGTTCCTGTACCTCCTCCTCCTCCTTGTTTCCACAAATCATCAAATCATCCGCAAACACCATTGCTTTCATCTTTCCTTCCCCAATTACTTGAGCCGCTCGGGTCATTATGTCATCCATCACCACAATGAAAAGTAACGGTGACAGTGCACTTCTTTGTTTCAGGCCGTTTCTCTGTTCCACCCAGTCCGATCTCTCTCCTCCCACTTTCACACAGCTCACGCTTCCCTTTATCCTCCTTAAAGTCCATTTTTCTACTCCTCTATCCTCCAGGGACTTCCATTGTTTCTGCATACACTGTCATATGCTTTCTCAATGTCCAGGAAGGCCATCAGTAGATCTGTTCCATACTCATAGTGCTGTTCTTTTAACTGACTTACAGCAAAAATCAAATCCACTGTGGACCTTCCTGCTCTGAAGCCATGTTGTTCTTCCCTCATCCCTCTATCCTTGTCCTAATTCTCCTTTCCAAAACTTTCTCAAACATCTTTGCACAATGACCAATCAGTTTTATTCCCCGATAGTTTCTGCATTCTGTTCTACTACCTTTCTTGAAGATCGGGACAATTATTCCCTTTTTCCAGTCCTCTGGGGTCTTCCTTTCCTTCCATGCTGCCTTCATCACTCGGTACAACCATTGTATCCCCACCTCTCCTGCTGCGCTCACCATCTCCACACTCAACTCATCCACACCCGGTGCCTTCCCTCCTTACATCTTCCTCACTGCATCTTCCACTTCTTTCCATGTTAAGTCCTTTTCTGTTTGCAGTTCATCTACTGTACCTCTTCCCCGATTTCTTCTTCCTCGCCGTGGTTTCCATTTGGGTTCAGGAGTTCTTCAAAATATTCTTTCCACATTTTCTTCAGTTCTTCCCTATTTTCTATCCCTTGTCCCCTTTTGTTCACCATTCTAACATAATCCGTAGGATCCTTCCGCCTCTTATTCTTTACCATCCCATACAGGACCTTTTTTGTACCTTCACTATCCTGCTGGTCATGACTTAAAACGTGATGAGGTAAATAGCCCAATACGTTCAAGAGTTTCTCCTTGAGCTTGATTGATTGTGATAAAGTAGGCCGAGCGAATAGGACATTGTTGCCTATTAAAAGAAAATGTACTGTACCTGCAAGTGTTTTATCTGAATGTGTTAAATCAAATCGTAGGATTTGAGCTCTCTGCCTAATATTACTGCACCTATTATATCCGAATCCAAGCAATTTCTTACATATTTCTTACAATTAATATATTACCATATATGAGTCCTTGGGAAACGTTCAGATTTCTAAGGAGCATAACTATGGCTCAAACGTTCGGAGTATGTGGAGGCGAATCACTTAATTCCAAGGAATTGAAATATTCAATAATAGGGAAATGAAGTAGCTGGCTTTCATCTTCAGTATCCAATCTGTTAACGCTGATGTATGTGTTTGAACTACTGGATATAAGTTCAATGACTTTTAAATTAATATCATTACATTGTTGAAGCTTGGCAAATATTTTATATTCCAGCAGATCAATTTTACCCTCACAACAGTAAAGACCAATGTAACCACGCATAGATTTTACGCAAGAGAAATACAATGTAGAACAATGTTTACATTTGATCGTCAAAGACCTTACAGTACACTGTACTGCATAATATCTGGAATTGTTTCTGAAATGGCCTATTTATATTGGATTTTAAATGTGGCTTCGTATTATTCGATAACACTATAGTGTCCTGCAATAACGGAGCCGCTAAATATTAAATGGCAAATAATACTTCCATTGCCGAAATCAACTGCGTAGTTAGACTCAGTACTCTAAACAAATAATCATTAAACAATTGTCTTATACAATGAAGTTCAACATGACCGTCCAGAGACTTTCATACTCAAGTTGGTTGGTGAGGAGAATGCGATGAGACTGATCGCTTAAAATAAATTCCTTATAATTGTTCCTGCCAGCGAAATTTTTTGCGATAGCTTGAAAACGCAGCTCAGAATGACGTTCTTCATTTTGTTATAAACAGTACGAAACTGCTCTAAATAAGCAATTTCCATCACCTGATATAGGTTATGACAGTACATTTTGCAGGGGAACATAGAATCACTTCGCCGACTACTGGAACGACCATAGGCCTATACTCAATACTCACTTCGGCAGTCACCCTAATGGAGGCAGTTTTTGAATTATATGTCCCGTGCATGTCAAAAATCGTATTAACACATGGAGGCCCACCTATTCTTGTCTATCGCCCCGGAGACCCGGGTTACATTTCCTGCTCTGCCAAGAAATTGAATTCTGGTCTGAGGGCAAAAACGGGGCACATTCAATCTCTTGAGGTATAACTAAGAAGAGGAAGGTTTAATTCCCACCTCGACAATCTTGGATGTGGTTTTCCGTGGTTTCCCACTTCCACTTAAGGCAAATACTGGGATGGTTCCTAACTTAAGGCCTTGGCCGTCTCCTTGCCATTGACCACCTTAATTACAAATACACACAGTAATGCAGCCATGACAATAACACAGGTTATGAGAGAAAATTTCACACATACACACCCAAGTACACGGGGCTGAGTGACCACGATGTCGGAGCCCTTCAAACGAATTATGTTTGCCAAGTGTCTCTTATGGCGAAAGCAATTGTGGACACGCGCGAGTGCCTGGAAAACTACTTTTTTCTTTAATAATTTAAGAGTATATCGACGATGCATAATTATAACTTTCAGTCTAGGACGCTAATAACTTGACCACCGAAGCATTGGGAAGAAATTGCAATATTAAGGTACATAAACAACATAGCTTACACATTCAACTGTCGGTTAATGTTCCTCAAAATTTCCCTTCTTAAATATTCCCCTCCTTTATAATTCTCCATCACGTGAAAACGTGCCATGTCTTGGGTTTTAAATATATCGATGCAATGGTGCTGCCATCTGCTGTCAGTTACTGGAACTATATGGGCGATGTACTGCCATCTGTTGTCAGTTATATGAACTGATTGCAGATATTTAAACGGCGTACCGAGGACAACAGTTTGCTCTTTTGATCACATGCTGTAATGCAATGGTAAAACGGAAATAAAACGTATTGAGAGGGAATGTAGAAATATGTATCTTTTACAGACATGAAACCTTACTAATACTCCTTGATTAAACAATATTTCAGTGGTAAAAAAAATATACATATCGCGAGGCGTGGGATCGAACCGGTGACCCTTGGATCCACAGTCAGTCGCCTTAACCACATGGCTAGCCGCGGAATCTTGTTCAGCAGCAGAAGCAGCCATTCATTATCTTCAAAAGCTGCTGTCTGAAGGAAATAATCAATTTCATTATCCAAATAAATAAATGTTGCACATTCGTATACGTTCATACTGTTATTATATTTTATTGTCAGAACTTGGTTAATGTATGTTTTCAATTACATGGAAGCTTATTAAATAACTTACATTTTAATGGACTTCTCACCGCCATTTTGTCATGACCTCAGGCGGATTGTGCGCATGCGTGAGGGCCAAGAATTCTGCTATTTTCTATATTAATTCAAAAATATACCGAGAGGGAATGTAGAAATGTGTATCTTTAACAGACATAAAACCTTACTAATACTCCTTGATTAAACAATATTTCAGTAGTGAAAAAAAAAATGGCGAGGGCTGGGATCGAACCAGAGAACCTTGGAACCACAGTCTGTCGCCTTAACCACATAGCTACTCGCGCACTCTTGTTCAGCAGCAGACGCAGCCGTTCATTATCATCAAAAGCCGCTGTCTGAAGGAAATAATACATTTCATTATCCAAATAAATCAATGTTGCGCATTCGTATACGTTCATACTGTTATTATATTTTATTGTCAGAACTTGGTTAATGTATGTTTTCAATTACATGCAAGCTTATTGAATAACTTATATTTTAATGGACTTCTCACCGCCATTTTGTCATGACCCCAGGCGGATTGTGCGCATGCGTGAGGGGAAAGAATTCTGCTATTTTCTATATTAATTCAAAAATATACCGTAATATATTTGTTTATTTTATAGACACTCTGCAAATCTAGAGGCCAAGAGCTTTCGTTAGAGTGCTCTACGAAGTAAATCGGTTCTGTCGTTCTCTCAATCTCGTGGTAACAAAAATCACCTTACTGTTTTAAATATATAGACTAGCGGACCCGTGCAAGAAATCTCGCATGTTCATAAACCACACTTTCCCCAATAGGTTTATAATGAGAGACTTAAGAAGAAAAGTTGTTATGTTTTTATTTCAACCAAATGATTATAGAACACTATTTACATTTCAGATAGAATTCCTAGTTCTACGTTCCTTAACCTAAGAAGGCAATCATTGAAAATTGGAGCATCATATCATTCTCCGGTTATTCGATATTTTAGTAAATTATACGATTGAGTAGGCTACTCATTCCTTTGATTTACTGTTTCTGAAATCCATTCAAACCAAAATGATAAAGGAAACACCTCAGAATGTTAAAAATGACATGATACAGGCATCACAGCGGCCAAAATGTGAAGTGGAGTTCAATTATGGAGCGTATTTTCCTACAAAACAGTATCTGCAAAGCGCACACTTCGTACATTTTTAAGACATTTTTTAAAGAAATTATAAATATTTATGAAATTAGAGTGCAATTCGTATCTGCTAATGTCTATTCTCTTTCATTTGAATGCTCATTTGTCAGGATCGGTCGCTTGTGAGCGCCGCAGGAAGGATCTATACTACTGAAATAATAATATATATGATGATTTGGTTTAATTGATAAAACAAATTATATTTGAAAGTCTTATATTTATTGAAGTCCTTTAATAAGAATAATTTCATGGAGTGACATAGAATCATAGACAGTGATATTTTGTTTGAAACGAAACTTACATATAAAATTGAATAAAATGCAAACATACTCACATTTACACACATCAAAAAAAGTTTTGCATCACCTCGGTTCCAAGAGTTCCGGAACCGTTAAATACAAAGGGAATAGAGATCAACACAAACAACATTTCAGCTCGTTTTATTGCTCATGAGACCCACACATTGCATGTTGTACCATCATACAGCTAGACTTTCAGCATTTGTGGTCCAGATTGCAGTACACACCACTACCTCTAATACCCAGTAGCACGTCCTCTTGCATTGACGCATGCCTGTATTCGCCGTGGCATACTATCCACATGTTCATCAAGACACTGTTGGTCCAAATTGTCCCACTCCTCAACGACAATTCGGCGTAAATCTCTCAGAGTGGTTGGTGGGTCAAGACGTCCATAAACAGCCCTTTTCAACATATCCCAGGCATGTTCGATAGGGTTCATGTCTGGCGAACATGCTGGCCACTGTAGTCGAGCGATGTCGTTATCTTGAAGGAACGCATTCACAAGATGTGCACGATGAGGTCGAGAATTGTCATCCATGAAGACAAATGCCTCTCCAATATTCTGCCGATATGGTTGCACTATGGGTCGGAGGATGTCATTCAGGTATCGTAAAGCCGTTTCGGAGCCTTCCATGACCACCAGTGGCGTACGTCGGCCCCACATAATGCCACCCCAAAACATCAGGGAACCACCACCTTGCTGCACTCGCTGGACAGTGTGTCTAAGACGTTCAGCCTGACCAGGGTGCCTCCAAACACGTCTCCGACGATTGTCTGGTTGAAGGCATATGCGACACTCATCGGTGAAGAGAACGTGATGCCAATTCCGTGGGGTCCATTCAGCATGTTGTTGGGCCCATCTGTACCGCGCTGCATGGTGTCGGGGTTGCAAAGCTGGACCTCGCCATGGACGTCGGGAGTGAAGTTGCGCATCATGCAGCCTATTGCGCACAGTTTGAGTTGAAACACGACGTCCTGTGGCTGAACGAAACGCATTATTCAACATGGTGGCATTGCTGTCAGGGTTCCTCCGAGCGGCAATCCGTAAGTAGCGGTCATCCACTACAGTAGTAGCCCTTGGGCGGCCTGAGCGAGGCCTGTCATCGACAGTTCCTGTATCTCTGTACCTCCTCCATGTCCGAACAACATCGCTTTGGTTCACTCTGAGACGCCTGGAAACTTCCCTTGTTGAGAGCCCTTCTTGACACAAAGTAACAATGCGGACGCGATCGAACTGCGGTATTGACCTTCTAGGCATGGTAGAACTACAGACAACATGAGCAGCGTACCTTCGTCCTGGTGGAATGACTGGAACTGATCGGCTGTCGTACCCCCTCCGTCTAATAGGCCCTGCTCATGCATGGTTGTTTACATCTTTGAGCAGTTTTAGTGACATCTATGAACAGTCAAAGGGACTGTATCTTGGATACAATATACACAGTCAACGTCTATATGCCGGAGATCTGGGAACCGAGGTGATGCTAAACTTTTTTTGATGTGTTTATGTAAATTACTTGATAAAACCCAATAATAAACGTAAGCCACATACATACATGAGCTAAATGATAAATTCACAATATTTTATAACCAATGAAGTGAAGGCAGACAAGACAGACACTTCTAGTACTGGTAAAAAATCGATGTTCTACTGTGCTAAATTTGTTAAAAAATGAAATTTTACGAACCGCCCTAATTTTGGTGTCACCCCTTGTGATGGTGTCACCCGATGCGGTCCGCACCCCCTAGTGACGTCACTGATCTACAGGCAACCTACTCGGGAATGGTTGGCAAGCTAGAAGACACGTGTCTTGCTCAACAGTTTGTAAACAAAGATCGATGGCAGTCAGTGGTCGGGTCTTTCGCTAGACATTGACAAATGTTTTATGTTTTGTATTCATATTCTGATTGTATTTTGTATTTTAATTAGAGGTAATGAATAAAAATCATCCATGTTATTTTTTAAATATCGCGCTAGTTCTATATTACCGTGTTATTTCAAGCTTTAAAGCCTTAAATTAATAAAGAATTTCTCTAGTAGGTAGGCAAACGCAGTTTATAAATTTGATCACCCACGTTTGCGAGGAGTTTCACGCCCCTGAGTAGGGGAGCAGTAGGAGTTCTAACCCCCCCCCCCCTCCTCCTCTCCCTCTGACGTCACATACTAACCCGCAATACATTCAGGGGCAAAACCGATATCTTCCGAACGCATGGTCGGATTTTGACGAATGAGGTGTCGTTGGACTCGGGCTGACACCCCCTTTCCAATGGACAACATATTTCCACCCCAAAATAAAACCTACCCCTAGTAGGGGGTGAAATAGTATGTTTTTTTTTAATGTCGTTTGCCAAGTGCGACATGTGGGAGATTGAATGCTAATATGAAATTAAACGTTGTTCCACATGAAAAACATGCATAGTCCTAGATGCAACTATGATTTAACATTTTTGTTTTTACACATGCGCACTTGGGGTTTTTTTTTTTTTTTTTTGTAAGAGGGCGGGCTTTTTGAATAATGATTTATAAGTAGAGGGCGGGGTGAAGAGAGAGCTGACGCACAGCCTACTTTCCTAAGAAGTTTGCCGGTATCTCTCGAACGCTTGTTCGGGTTTTGATGTGTGACGTGTCGTAGGACTGGGGGTAACGCCCTTTTTGCTTTGAAGAACGTATATTCGCCCAAACTAAAAACTACTCCTACTAGGGGGTGAAATAGTAATATGAGGTAATGTTTGCCCTAGAGACTTGAAATTTATTTTGGAGGTGGAGGGGGTAGTGACCTTTGATTTATGTTAAAACATACTTTTTTGTATAAAATTTTGTTTTCAAAATATCGGTCATTTTGAAAATGGAACTTTTTTGTTTGTTTGTTTTTATCCTAGAGACTTGAAACTTGGTTTGTGGGTAGAGGGGTAAGGACCTTTCATTGACGTGAACCAACTTTTTTGAAAAATCTGTAATTTTGGAACTATATCCCATTTTTCCATTTTTTTGTTTTGTTTTGTCCTAGAGAATTGAAATTTGATATGGGGGTAGAAGGGGTAAAGACCATGGATTTATGTCAAATAAAAACGTTTTTGTAAAATTTTAAATTTTGGAACTACAGTATTGCCCATTTTGAAAATGGATTTTTATTTTTTATTTTAGAGACTTGAAATTTGGTATGGGGGTATAGGGGGTAAAGACCATGGATTGATGTCAAACCAACTATTTTGTAAAATTTCAAATTTTGAAACTATTATTCATTTCGAAAATGATATTTTTATTTTTTATTCTAGAGACTTGAAATTTGATTTACAGGTAAAGGGGGTAAAGACCATTAATTTATGTGAAACCAACTATTTTGTATACTTTCTAATTTTGGAACTATAAAAAAATAATAAAAAATTGGGGAAAATTTTGAAAATACACACTATTTTTAAACTGAGAGTGGGCTAGATATTTTTGGTAAACAATAAAAAAAATCCATTCGGTCCCGGTGACAGTATTCCAACGATTGCGAGGATGGCCGCCGGGCCACAGAACATGTCATTCGCAGGGTGTAGATAGGAAATTGAAGGTGTCAGCCCGAGTCCAACGACACCTTATTCGTCAAAATCCGATCATGCGTTCGGGAGATATCGGCTTTGCCCCTGAATATATTGCGGGTTAGTATGTGAAGTCAGAGGGAGAGGTGGGGTGGGGGTAGAACTCCTACTGCTCCCCTACTCCCCTGAGTACCATTACTAGAGCTCGAGTCAGCCGGGAAGAATGTGCTCAAAACACAACGCTACCATTATGTCATGCCTCACTTCCATCCCACCAATCACAGTCAGTCTATCTTGAGAATCGAGCTAGTGTGTTGTCAGGAAAGCGAAGTGATTATATCGTAATATTTAAAGATCCAGTGAAAGTGATTGTGTACATTTTGAGTGCTACGGAAGCAGAGGGAAGTAAACGACAGGTTGTGCACAGGCAAGCCCGATAAATAGTTTACAAAGTGTACGAATACTTTGAAATTCTAAAGCAGCGTGAAAGAGACGGGCTCGATGAGGTAAGTGACAGTGTTGCCACAGCGCAGGAACTCATGGCAGCAGCCTGCGGTGTGGGGACTCGGACAAGGTGGCGCCTGTTGCAACAGTGGACATGCATCTCTGTCTCTCTCTCTGCGCAAATCCCAGAGAGCCGGCCGCCTTCCCGGCTGACGCGAGCTCTAGCACACCAGATCCTTGACTAGACTAGACACTCGCTGAGCTGCTCTCCTTGCTTAAACAGTGCGAAGACAATCGAGAACCATCTCTATACTTCGGGTGTCGTCTCGATTGGACTCGATTGATCGGGAGGAGGCCGACAGGCCTCGTCAATTTTCGAAACTCACTCCAGGAGCGTAAAACAAGGGGGGGGGGCAGGGGGGTATTGCCACCCCCCAAAGTTTTAGGTGCAAGCCGAAATTTTAAGTAGCCAACCCTTAGAAAAAGTAAAATAACCAGAAAGTATTCTCAGGGTGTCTACCGGTAACGAGAAAGTAACTAATTTTACAAACAGGTAACAGAAGTAACAAAAAGTAGTTAATTTTTAAGTCTGGATAGTTGGAGGTAACGAAAATTCGCCGCCGATTGCGTAATATAGCTATATTTTCCCGTGCACGACTTAAGGAAATGGGTACTGAGGATACCTTGAATGGTAGTCAACACATTGATTCAACTTATATTTTCGGCATCAAGAAGAATTATTAATTTCGTGTGAAATATTTTTGTGTATTATTAGGGACCCTGACTTTTCGCGAGGCCTTTATTCGAGAAATCTCCCATTTCTGTTATTGACCTCTAAATTTGGAGACTATCTCAAATTGATGTCCAGAAATGACGAATTATTGTCGCAATCTATCGAAAGTATACAGTTTCGAAAAAAAATCGAGAAATAACATGGAAATACAATCATAATACCATGACCTTCTATTCGTCATGATAATACTTTAAAAATCTCTCCGTCTCGTAAGTTTGCGACATCCAGTACCGTATGGTTAATTCAAAATTCCGTTATATGGCGACATTTTCTTCGAACTTTCGTTCCATCGAATATATTATAAACTAACTGGTTATCTCTAAAACGTGTATAACTTATCTTTTTATATAATACGCTAAGGTGTATGTTTCACAAAACTCAAGCTCCTAAACCAGAGGGAATTAAAAGGGGCAGTTTGTACCGAAATCTTCCAAATCGTCTCAATAGTAGACTACAGGAAAAATCTTGTTTTTCTTGAAGAGTCAACGAAATACATTTATTTGTTTATAAAGTGTATTTAAACAAACAAGACGATAGCCCCTGCCAGAACTGTACCGCGTATAGCCCGCATAGCACTAGACCCGGGCGAGTAGTCTGTACACATGGGGCGCACACAAGCCATTAAGCGAGTTCTTGTACAGGTCCGCTAGTAGTCTATAATTCGTGATTCGAACTCGAAAGAAAAATGTGCCCTCTCGTGGCATTGTTCGTGCATTCCTCTCAGAATAATTCGTAATATTCGATACCTACTTCGAACGTACATCAAGACGACCAGCTGACCGCACTTGCCTGCGGAAATCTCGTCAAACGGACAGAGATCGGCGCTGGTCGTGTAAAATCATAAAACCCATTCCCGATCATTAACTTGTGACCACGAGAACTGCGGGAATCCTGTCAAAGATGATTGGCACCCATCACGAAACATCCCAAACCCTACTCGCCACTTTTCCCATGACCGTGTTCTTAAAAGCGTACGGGGAGAAAGAAGTGCATCAGCCCACTTATAAACGGCACTGACTACGTAACATTGCGCTACTAATTTCTCCTCGTGATCCACCGCGAACTCCCAATCACAGCATAGGGACAGCGGGAATCATGCCACCCTACTTCCAAGCGGTGCCAACCATACACCATGTCGTGAATATTAACCATGCTCAACGTGGAACTTGCCTTAGCCATTCTGCTAGGACAGTTAGACAATCGTTGAACGGCCGGGTGTGCCGCCGAGATTGGATAATATCGCGTTATCAGTGTCTAACCACGAGGACACCGTGGTTCACGTAAAACTGCTAAGAGCGGTGGCGATTGCGTAACATCACGATATTTCTCCACTTACGATGACGAAGACAACTGGATTCTTGTCAAACAGTCAGCAAGCGCCGACGATTACGTAATAAAGGGACAATGGGAATCTCCGTCAAACTACAAAACGTGACACTGGTTGTGTAAATCGCGATGTTTCTTCGTGATCTACCGCGGGGACAAAGGGAATCTCATCAAATGGCCCAGAGCAGAGCCACCTCTTGGTAATCATAACTTCTTGTAAACAAGAAGACGTATTAGCTGAAACAACTCATTTGATATTAAATATCTATTATTTATTTATTTATTTATTTATTATCTAGTTTTTATAATACCGCTTCAAGCACAGTTGATTATTTTTCCACTGCTTGATGAGTTTCTTTGCTTGCAGACTCATCCTGAATTAGTAGGTTACTAAAAGGTAGCAAAAAGCAACTAACTTTTACTTCATCTTACAGTAGACATCCTAATTCTATAAACGATTTAATACTACGGTATTTTAGGCGGAAAATGGGAAAAGCTATCTTGCCTTGCTTACTAAAAAAAATTAGTCATAATATATTTATTCTACTGAACGGACCGTCATATTTTGCCCCCTCTCCCGTTTCCCGCCGAGGCGTTAACTGAGACAAGAGCAGAGACGCTTTGAGCTTTATCCCCTTACCACAACGATCCGAAAAAGTGCATTTTCCAACTATTATTTCAGAGCCCTGGTTTAAAACTGAGGTAAGACTGGGAGAGACAAAATCATTACTCCTGCCCGGAAACAACATGCGCGTGTCGTTTTTTTTTTTTTAAATAAACAAGGTAAAATAACATGACTCTTCCATCGAACATCTCGCGTTTTAAGCACACCCTGCGCATGCGCCCTGCGTTGCACCGACAAGGTTCGAAAACCAATGATGCACATGGCGTTAGAAGTTTGACATTTGGTGCTACGCTAGACAACCGCAGTTTATAAATTTGACACCCCACTCGTCGATTGGAGTCATCGAAACTGTCCCCTTCTTTTCACCCGCTGGCTCTCGTGGCTTACGGCCTCTAGTAAGACATGGTCACATGACACACTGCTCCCTCCTTAAAACTACTGTAGTAGTTTATCGTAAGGCTGCTCAAGGTCCAAGGGGGGTAGTAATAATGGCATCGACAAACCCTCTCTCGATAGACTCTCACTCTTGTCTCTCGGTGGGAAGTTGCTCCTCGTCAATAGCTTCTCAACAGATGGCCACGTTCATACCATAGCCAGCAAGTGACTTCTCTTCCGCTGCTGCGTCCCAGTGGTGTAAGCCGCTTTGGTGGCGAGAATCCAGCCTCCAGCGTCTCTCCTCTGTCGGTGTCAATCTTCGCCTGTGGCCTCACTGAAGCTGTCCCCTTTGCCACCGCCATACGCAAAGTGATGGTTGTTGCTTTCCCAGTAGCATGCAAATATACACAATGGCTATCATGCCACTTCTTATATGCATGATTGACACACATGCATTAGAACTGTGATGGGACATATTCATCAGGATCGTACTGGATGTCGCAAACTTACGAGACGGAGAGATTTTTAAAGTATTATGTATTTCCATGTTATTTCTCGATTTTTTTTTTCGAAACTGTATACTTTCGATAGATTGCGACAATAATTCGTCATTTCTGGGCATCAATTTGAGATAGTCTCCAAATTTAGAGGTCAATAACAGAAATGGGAGATTTCTCGAATAAAGGCCTCGCGAAAAGTCAGGGTCCCTAATAATACACAAAAATATTTCACACGAAATTAATAATTCTTCTTGATGCCGAAAATATACGTTGAATCAATGTATTGACTACCATTCAAGGTATCCTCAGTACCCATTTCCTTAAGTCGTGCACGGGAAAATATAGCTTTATTACGCAATCGGCGGCGAATTTTCGTTACCTCCAACTATCCAGACTTAAAAATTAACTACTTTTTGTTACTTCCGTTACCTGTTTGTAAAATTTGTTACTTTCTCGTTACCGGTAGACACCCTGAGAATACTTTCTGGTTATTTTACTTTTTTTCTAAGGGTTGGCTACTTAAAATTTCGGCTTGCACCTAAAACTTTGGGGGGTGGCAATACCCCCCTGCCCCCCCCCCCTTGTTTTAAGCTCCTGGAGTGAGTTTCGAAAATTTACGAGGCCTCTCGGCCTCCTCCCGATCAATCGAGTCCAATCGAGACGACACCCGAAGTATAGAGATGGTTCTCGATTGTCTTCGCACTGTTTAAGCAAGGAGAGCAGCTCAGCGAGTGTCTAGTCTAGTCAAAGATCTGGTGTGCTAGAGCTCGCGTCAGCCGGGAAGGCAGCCGGCTCTCTGGGATTTGCGCAGAGAGAGAGACAGAGATGCATGTCCACTGTTGCAACAGGCGCCACCTTGTCCGAGTCCCCACACCGCAGGCTGCTGCCATGAGTTCCTGCGATGTGGCAACACCGTCACTTACCTCATCGAGCCCGTCTCTTTCACGCTGCTTTAGAATTTCAAAGTATTCGTACACTTTGTAAACTATTTATCGGGCTTGCCTATGCACAACCTGTCGTTTACTTCCCTCTGCTTCCGTAGCACTCAAAATGTACACAATCACTTGCACTGGATCTTTAAATATTACGATATAATCACTTCGCTTTCCTGACAACACACTAGCTCGATTCTCAAGATAGACTGACTGTGATTGGTGGGATGGAAGTGAGGCATGACATAATGGTAGCGTTGTGTTTTGAGCACATTCTTCCCGGCTGACTCGAGCTCTAGTAATGGTACTCAGGGGAGTAGGGGAGCAGTAGGAGTTCTACCCCCACCCCACCTCTCCCTCTGACTTCACATACTAACCCGCAAGACATTCAGGGGCAAAGCCGATATCTCCCGAACGCATGGTCGGATTCTACACACACCCAAAGTACACGGGGCTACATGACCGCGTTGTCGCAGCCCCTAAACTTAAGAACCAACCAACCAAAACTAGCTGATGAAGGGCAAATTTTCAATGAAAATAATAAGTCTCGAAACATGTACTGTGAAAAAAAAAATATTAACTAGACGGAACATAGAATATTTCAATTTTTTTAATAGTTTTTTACCAAGGTGGTTCGGAAAACTGTCTTCAGCGTAACAATGACAGTTGTTAGCTTGTTACGTGCTGAATTGTTGAGTGTAGCAACCTTCAGCAATGGATATGCATATTGATAACCCCACCATTTGAGAAGTTTAATAAGTTATAAATTATATACTTTGCTTGATAAAAAGGCAAAACTTGTGAGATTTGCCAGAGACTCATTGCAATGTGAGGAGAAGGTGTTGTGATTGAGGTTACTGTTAGGAAGTGGTGGATACAGTTAAGAAATGGCAGAACAAACTTTTATGATGCCGAGAGATTGGTTAGCCACTCTGTCATCACAACTAAACTGAAAAAAGAAGGTTAACCACATCGTCCAAGCAAGTAAGCTGCATTCATATTGTCCAAAAATATATCGTATAGTTGTGATCAAAACTGTCTCTAAACATTGGCAGTACAGATTTTTCAAGATGGACACCATGGATGCTCACAAATGAGATCAAAACTGCACATATAGGTTCTACATTGACTTTCTTGGATCGTTATCAATATTATAGACACGAGTTCATCAATCAATCTGTTACAGGGGATAAAACTTGGGTTTTGTACATGACTCCCAAATGAAAGTGACACTCACTTGAGTGGCACCTTCCATCCTCGCCAAATCAAACAAACAGAGTCTCTGCAAAAACTCATGGCAACTCTGGGACAATGAGTCTTAATAAAATCATGTCACAAAACATACCATAAAAGGTCATGTCTACCATGCTACTCTGATATCTTCGTCAGACTATGCAAAACCGACACCAAGGCATGCTACCACATTGTTCTTTTCCAAAACAATGCTTGTTCTCATACTGTTAACACAAAGGACTTGCTGCATGAATTTCAACAGGAAACTTTTCCACCATCTACTATATAAAGCTCAAATACCACTGACTGACTCATTCATTCATCACGAAATCTCAGAAACCACCGAACGGATCGGAATGAAATTTGGTATGCAGCTTTCTCAAGGGCCACAAACACCCACTAAGAAAGGATTTTTGGATATTCAGGTTCTAAAGGGGTGTTAAGGGGGTAGACCTGCATTTCATTGAATAGCAATATCTCCCGATTGGTTTCATTGGGGGATGTGATACTCGGCATATAAACTCATCATTAAAAACAAGAAGTTCCGTGATGAACTAAAGAGTCTACTTTTCTTAAAATTTAAGATTCATGCCAATGATTAATCTATATGGATCTATCTAGAATAATTACGAAATTAAGTTGGTAATATCGAAATTTCTAATTGGTTCGAAATACTGTATACATGACATACTATAGCCTAAAAGAGAACTACAGTTGGCAGCCCTGGTGACTGAATATATTCTTTCTTAGCTCCATCTCTTAAGGTACAGAATACAAAATTTGGTTGAAGTCCAATGGATAGCATGGACGTTACATGCAGTTAAACATTGGATCTAACAGCGCGCGTAAAATCATGTTGGCAACAATGACATACTTGTATTGGTCAGAAATAATATGATCTATTGTTGTGTCAATTTTGAATGAAATCCATTAATTAGTATAGAAGTTACATGCATTTTAAAATTGGATTATCAGCAGGCTTAGAATCATGTTGGCAGCACTGGCGTAGGCCTATATTAGTTATTCCAAATTAATCTAGAATGCCAGGTACTATACGTGTGCAATGCTTAGAGCTATTGGCTTGCATACTTTCTGATATATTGATATTTGGGTAACAAAAATAGAGACAGAATTTATTAACAGTTGGCAGCCCTGGTTGCTCTTAAGAATACGCATAGTCATATATGTTATGGTACACATAGCACACACGAAATTTGGTTGAAATCCAAATGATAGTATAGAAGTTACATGTATTTAAAGTTGGACCTCTCAGCAGGCTTAGAATCATGTTGGTAGCACTGACGTATATATGTTACTCCAAATTAATATGGAATATCAGGTACTATACGTATGCATAGTTTAAAGCTGTCGGCTTGCATACTTTCTGATATAAGTTATGGGTATTTGGATTTTAAAAAATTGAGAGCATTTATTAACAGTTGGCAGCCCTTGTGGCTCTTAAGAATATGCTCAGTCATATCTGTTTATGTACATATAGCACATACGAAATTTGGTTGAAATCCAATTGATAGTGTAGAAGTTATATGCATTTAAAATTTGGACCTATCAGCAGGCTTAGAATCATTTTGGCAACACTGCCATGTATAGCCTCCTGGAAATTAAACTGCAATATTATTATCTATACGTGTGCCAATTTTGAAATAGCTCCCATTCATACCTTCCAAGATATCCAACATGGAGCTCAAATTTCAATTGCGATTTTTCAGCAGTTGGTAGCACTGACATCATTTTCAAATATCGCCGTGAGATATTCAGGTATAGATCTTTACTCCTACCAAATTTTGTTTCGATTGCTCCAGCCGTTTAGGAGTTGATGGGGGGGGGGGGGGGGCGGGACACACACAGCCAGACAGACAGAAGGACAGAAGGACAGACAGACAGACACACATTTGCCCGATCTCATGAGTCTACTTTTTCCTCATTTTTGCAAAATGTGAAAAGTAGGCTAATAAGAAGACACGTGTCTGAGGGTTTTTCGATGTGGTGTATATTATGAGGTGAAAGGGGTGAAAAGTGGGGGTTGAAAGATTCCTAACAGAGCTTGTATCTCTTAAACGACATAGGCGTGGAGTTTGGATCTCAGCCGAAAAAAGTCAGCATAAAAAATAACTAAACAGGTGTTTGACCGGTTTTTTTTTTCATAAATCCAATTTAAGGGGCCCATGGGGAGGGGTGAAATTATGGGGAGGGGAAACGTAATATGTCTGAGTTTAAAATTATACATGGCCTATGTTGTACACAATAACACATTACATCTTTTTTGTCTCTTGCTATTTCATTATACGACGAATACTTAGGGAGTTATTAATGATTTTGTACTTTTTGGCCGTAATTTTCCAAGTCCCAGGAATAACATAAAAATTGATTCGAATAAAATTTTAAAAAATAGTTTTTTTATATACTTTTATTATATTTTTCACGTCTTTTAGGGTCCGAAACCAACATGATATTTTTTTTCGTCCCATGCATTTTTGGTTTCAGGTGATAGAATTATTTTCCACTAGGACCCATGCTTATCTATCTATTTAACTAATGTTATAACGGGATTCCAAATGTTATTGCGGGCGAAGCCGCGGGTAACAGCTAGTACACTATAGTGCAGACTTCCCACCACCCGATTTTCACCCGTTTTTTTGAAAGACAAACTTGTTGAAATATAATTTGACAATGTCATATAGGATGCTGTTGCAGACTGGTTGAAGCAACAGGCAATGTTCTATGATGAGGGAATACAGAAATAGGTCTCCAGGTACAAATGCCTAAACATGCAAGATAACTAAGTAGAAAAATAGGCTAAGGTATGCAACATTATTTGTATACTCTACTTGTTTCATATTATACTGTAAACCTACATTTTTTACAGCTCAATATTCATCAATATCTGAAGCTCCCACGTATTAACCATGAAACTGGAAAAGAGGACATAACCGACAAGAAATCTACATCCAGAAAATCAGATTTCGACAATGGATCCTGATTTAACTTTCTTGAATACAGTTGAATGTAGATTAACCAAGTTAATGTGGACTGATGGCACTTTGGGTAACTACGGTATAACTCAGATAATATGGAAGGAAGGAAGCTTGTAGTTTAAAGTGACCGTTAATCTCGCGATCATGAGCCAAGGGACCTCCTTTTAACGTGGAATCCGAACCACAGGACATGGCATTTCACTTCGAAAATCTCACATGCATTGACCGGGAATCGAACCCGGTCCGCCTTAGTGAGAGGCATACAGTTTGACCGCTAAGCCACTACGCCCCCCAGATAATATGAATGGCCATGTCCATTTCAGATGCAAATTATGAATAGTCTCATTTGTGATGTTCAATAAATACAAAGTAAATGACACTAGAACATTAATACAATGTCAAGGCTAGCGTTACACTAATAACAAAATATATGTATTATGTAATCCGTCTTGTCAATAGTATGAAATTATGTTTATTAATATTGTAAACGTACATGTTTCAATACAAAAATATCTTCTTCAGTGTTAATAGTTTAACATTACAGTAATAATATAAAATGAAATGGATATCCTTAAAAATTTGAATAAAAAGAAAATGAAAAATTCACATAAAAATTTTTGCACACTAGAAAGTTGTTACTAAAATGAAGTTGCAAATGATTCTGGTGAAATGTAAAAACAATGATGGGTTTTGCCAATGACACAATCATACTTACTCTTAATTGCACTTGTGGTCACACAAATCCCAAGTGATTTTTGGCCTGACCAACAATTTGCCTCCACTGCTGCCTGCCTTCTGCATCTCCCAGATTCGCTATCTTGGAGTAACCTTTACAGATAAGCTGAAATTTGGTTCAACATCAGTAAGTAGGAAGTTGAATTCAAATCTTGAAACCTTAGTTCCTTCACCATTATAACGATCAGATCAGAAGTTATGTACCCTAAATTCATCAATAACCATAACACCCAGTCTTGTGTATCCTTTCCAGACATTACTACTGGGAAAAATCCCAAAACAATTTGTTAATGACTCGGACAAGCTCATTAGCAATGCAACTCAAGAAATTCTTAAACTACCCACCCAAAGTACCAAACTAGATTCTCAGAATATGATCTCTTCTACACAACATGGGAATCTCGTATCCAACACAAATACGTATACAACTCAGAAGAACACATTTTAGCCACTCGAGATCTTAGAAAAGTAAGTCTGTAATGTTTGTCAGACCTTGGCATTTAAGACAACGACCACCTGTTGGACAGGTCTCAGGACAGTAATCTATGTAGGCGATGCCCCAGAGAGGTAGAAACCCTTGTATATAGGTATACGTCCTAGGAGCCTGCCCGCACAGAAGATTCACCATCAGATCCGGTCAATAACAGCTGATGAATTTAGAGGGAAAGGCTTCCAAATCTTTGAAGAAGTACATGGCTTGGCAACTGATGGCTGCAATAGAAGAATTGATATGCACGTCACTAAAGAACGCTCCTCAGTAGGATACATAATAGATCCAATTATCTGCTTTGAGAGCTACAGTGGACACCGCACCAATGTTGACGAAAGAATACAACAAATCTAGGAACCTACAATTCCTTATTACCAGATCAAGTACTAAATAATGGGCATTGATTTGGGGGTGGGAGCACTTGGAAACACGGACACCTCACTCAATTTTGGAGATCTTTCTTCCTTGACCCAAGAGTCCTCGAGAAGATCGCAGTGATGGCCATGAAAGGATCTTATCCTTAACTTCCATAATCACTGCCACTGAAGAGAAATAATTTCTAAACATTCCTAAATTTATAAATGCAGTCCTTTGCAAACTCAAATTGCAATAGTACACTTTGTCTTTCAGGCAACCCAGACATCTGGCAAGTACAGGTTATCAATATCATTGCTTAACAATATATGTTTGAAGGAACAGGATGTGGGAAGGAAGAGAGGCTCCCAAAACTCTTACAATATAACAAATGTACTGGTATGGAAAAATATCAAAGGTTGATATACAAATAGTTATTGGATAACAATATAATGAAAATTATGTTGTTGTTTCCTATGGTTAGCCCGGATTCCAATCCATCAGCTTTCTTGCAAAAACGTTCCAGAATAATGAAAATTATATCACAGAAAATAATCAGTAACATCAAAAAGGCCGTACCCCTTCTAGGTCCCAGGAGAACTTTATATACACTGAAGAGTTCCACATCAGGCAGTTCTCCTGGCAATAAAACATCAAGTTTTGGAGAGGCATTTCAATAATTATTTCAATGATAGAAAGTTAGCATTTAACATTATTTAATGTTTCCAACAAATATATCACTAACTCTTCCAGTGCTGAAGGAAGCATATGCTACAAAAATGTGACTAGCACTCAAAAACTTCTTACAGTAGATTACAAGTAAAAATTACCTCATGGTTTAAGCCATGCTGCATCTTATGGTTCGTACTGACAAATGAAATTGTTAAATAAACCTTGGTATCTAAATATAAGAAAAAACTGGAAGGCCATGTAAATACAAACATGAAAATATTATAAAATACTTAGGTGTTGCATGTTTCAGAGATCAATTTCTCCTTCATCAGACAAACTGAAGAATGAAAAGCATTTAACATCAGATGAAGGGGAAATTGATCCTCGAAACATATATTTTCTAATATTTTCATATTTGTATTGAGTTTTTTTCTAATATTGAGATACAAGGTTTGTTTAACAAGTAAAAAATATTCCAAAAAATATATCTATAGAAATATGGAATGCTGAAACCATAATCACAACAAGTACTTCCATTACTTGTACTTCATTACTTCCCATCTGTGCTTATGTCCATCCACATTATCCTGAATTCCACCAGCAACAATGTCAGGTAAAAATAGGAAAAGCACTGAACATCCAATTCTCGTGCCAACGCAGTTCTCTGTAGCCTTCCAAATCTTTTCGAAATCTAAGAATTATTTCATGCTGTGCTGCATTGTACGGAAATCCTTCAAACCATGACTGAAGAAGTCTTGAAAGTTCCTTGCTGTCTTCAAATTTGAAACTGTTTTCTCCATGTCGCACTAGTTCTTTCAAACTGAAAATAAGTAATGCATCTTAAGAAAATCCAATTATTACACATAATCTATGGCATTATTTAATATTGAATCTCATATGGATGCTTACCTTGGGAAATTGTAAGCCAGCACAGGTAGCCCACAACCAAACATATCAACAACTTTCATTGGCAAATCCAGACCACTTGATGATGTGTGGAGGGAGACACCCAAATCTGCACTTGCTGTATAAAAAGAAGCAGAACTTAAATAAGGGAGCTTATAGTCTAGCAATAACACAATAGTGTTCAGATTCACGTTCAAATCCCAACTGTGATCAGAATTTCAAGTCTTAATCAACAAAAATAATGATATTGATGTATTAGTTGAATATATTTTACAAAAGAAAAGAAATGAAGAAGACTTTTTTCTGTCAGTGTCTTTTGATTAAGATATACGAACAATAGATGTGTTTACCTAGCAATCTTGGATAATCATCCGAGTGCAGCCAAGGAGTAATAACTTGTACATTCTTCCATGCATTTTTCTCAATAATATTGCAGTAATGTAGTTTCTGAGGCCCTTTTCCTGTAATAGCACACACCAAGGGAGGTAGCTGAGATGTGCCAGAGGAACAAGTTGTTTCATATTCTGTAACATAATACAACTAGGTAAGTGTAACAAGCATTAGTAATCACCTGAGGGAAAGAATGCCATTTCATTAGTGGAGCAACCCCATGACTGACAAAAACAAATCTCCCTTAGTTCTAATTCAATCAATTTATCAGGAGTATATAAATCAATTTATAATTAATTGCTTTGTAATAAATTAAATTTAAATAAATAATAATAATAATATTTTATAGCCTCGGGTGCAAGCTTTGTTATTTGATGCCTAGAGGGCAGCTTGCATGTCGAATTTTGTTGTTCCTTGGAATGCTATGAAAGTCAAGGAGGTTAAATATACTGAAGAAAATGGAAATTGCAACAACCAGAAGGAGTGGTGCTACATTGCTGCAATTGAACATGCAGGAAGAGTGTTCGGTTGTGATTCGATGATTACATTTTCAGGTCCCTCTGACCGCAAGTTTGGACAACAATCAATACAGGATATGCCCACCACGAGCTGCAGTATATTGATGAATTCGGCAAGGCATGGAGTCAATAAGGCCCTGGATCGCTTCCTGAGGAATTGTGGCCCATGCTTGCTGCACTGCATGGGTCAGCTGTTCCAGAGTTGTGGGTGGCTGAGGACGGTTGGCTAGTTGTCGACCCATCATGTCCCACACATGCTCAATAGGACTGAGGTCCCGGGGATCTGGCGGGCCGTTCTAAGTTTGTGATGTCGTGGAGAGCTTCTCTGGAGATGCGTGCAGTGTGAACCCAGGCATTGTCCTGCTGAAACATCCCATTAGCAATGTTCGTCATCATAGGGACAACCACTGGATTGAGTACCCTATCAACGTACTGACAAGCAGTCATAGTGCCCTCAACAAGCACTAATTGTGATTTCACATTAAAGCCAATAGCTCCCCAGACTATAATGCTTGGTGTTGACCCTGTGTGCCTCTCGACAATAAGGTCTTGTCGGTCCCTCTCTCCGGTGCGTCAGCGCACACGATTTTGGCGATCACTGCGGGCAAGACAGAAGCGCGATTCATCACTAAAGACAACCCTATGCCATTCGTCGACCCACGTCGATCGTTCTCGACGCCAGGCCAGCCTTACACGTCGCTGTTGTGGGGTCAATGGAACACCTTCTTCAGGGACACGGGATCGTAAGCCAACTACACGCAGGCGATTACCAACTGTTTGTTGTGTAACGTGGGGGGCCACAGTTGCTCGAATTTGCGCTGCTGTTGCATGGGGTTCCATCCGGGCCATCCGAATGATGCGGTGATCCTCTCTCACAGTTGTCTGTCGCGCTGGGCCTGTGCCATATCTATGAGTGTGGGTACCTTCATTTGACCACTGCTGCCATACACGTTGTACCGTAGATGCCGGCCGGCCAACACGTGCAGTGACAGTCCTTAGCGATAATCCAGCCTCACACAGAGCAATTAACCGAGCCCTCTCAAACGGCGACAATTTTTGATAAAGTGCTCTTCTCTGTCGTCGAGGCATGTTTGACGGGGAACACTTCAATGCACAGACTGCAAGTCAACTACGCTACTCCAGAGTCCGTATACTGGAGTTGATTCCTCCGCGATCAATCACGTGGGGACACCTGTAGCAACAATCCAAAGGGTCTGAAACTTTGATCGTTTACATGCCTACAAGGCATCGTTCCATATCTTGAAAATCAACACAAACGACCAATGCCTTCATGGTGTTGCAATTTCCATTTTCTTCAGTGTATCTAAGCTCCTCAACAGTATAGCGCTTTCTAGTAGAGAAAGGAAGAACGTTTTGTTGGCGGAAAATCCCGAGATTAATTTTGCCATTATGAACACGGCATACTGAATTCAAATGAGTTCTTAACATGCCAACATCATATGACACGCACGCTGTGATTTTGGTCGCCTTTCAAAAATCACTTACCACGGCCAGGAGCGAACCTGAAAGCTTGGGGGTTGGAAGTCCGACACAATAACCACTCAACCACTGTGGCAAGCAAATTTAAATTAAATCACATTAAATCCAAAAGACCAACTTTACAATTAGATTGCTTTTGTCCAAAATCATGCCACATATAGGGCATTAACACTGGCTATCACCAAATTCTGCTCTGATCACAAACACAGGGGACACTGACACATATGATTCACCACAGTTGCACTTGGTGTTTCCTGATGTGAAACCCCATCATTTGGGGATGATCAGATCTGCCAACACCTGTTCTTAAACGATATACCAGTGTTTTCCAAACAGGGTGTCGCATGCTACCATCAAGGGTGTCGTGAGATTCGTCGTACTTATAAATTCAGGATAGAAAACATATAAAGAACCTGTGAGAAAATACCTAACAAACTTAACTTTCCTCTCTGACATTTTTGAAATACTCAACAAAACGAATGCTGGTCTACAAGGGAAGAGTACAAATCTCCTTACCAGTACAGACAAAATTGCCGCTTTTAGGGACAAAATCGGTGTATGGTTGAGAAAAATAAATGAAAGCCATTTTGGGATGTTGCCATTGACATCTAAATGTCCAATTAGTGACAAAATACAACCAGTGGTTCATAATCATATAATGCAACTGAAATAGAGGCTGGATGGATATTTTTCAACACTAAATGTTAACCAATGTAACTGGATAAGAAATCCTTTTGCACCCTCCAGTTCTTGTGCTGTTGTGAACTTCAACTTATTGAAGAGAAGGAACTGGCAGAACTTCAAAACAACTAGACTTTAAAACTGAAGTACTGAAAGTCAGAATTAGACAGCTTCTGGGTTTATATTCAACAAGATTTTCCTCGCCTGAGTAAAAGAGCCCTCATCATTTTGTTGCAGCTTTCTACGACATATTCGTGTGAAAGTGCATTTCTGTTATGGCTGATACAAAAACAGTTAAACGTGGAAGTTTGAGAATTTTTGATGAGGAAATGTGTATCAATTTGTCCTGCATCCGACCCGATATAAAGCAGATTTGTAATGATCGCCAAGCCCATAGCAGTCATTGAATTGGAACATCAAGGAGGCTGGATTTAGACAGCTCCTTAACCCAGTCCATGAGGCAATTATAATTGGCTACATGGATAATTCTTACCAGGCGCGTCCACGTCGCGGGGATGGGCAACGGTACTGTAATATACCATGGAACTACAGTACCGGCTAAGTTCTGGTGAGGACCCAGTCCTATGGGGTATAACAAATGCTCCGTGCACAGGGTTACGTGCGAAGACCTCAACGGAATCTGCAGCGGAGAAGATGGACTTCGGAACGGTGGAGATTGCGGAAGAGGCAACCCAGCACTCAGGGAATAGTATGAGTACAGCATCAATCGGCAGCGTCTGTTTCCCAGGTTAGGGGCGGCTGCAAGGGCGTCTGTTTCCCATGTTATGGGGTGGCCTGTATAATAGCTGGCAGTAGCTTCATAAAATGCCTTTGGGAGTGGCGACCCCATCGTAATAATAGCCTAAAATGGAAATGGCACTTCAAATGATTCGGAGAAGGTTAGGGCGTACCCTGCAGGCAACGCGCAGTTCTTTTGGTACTGGGGAAACTGTGAGAAATGGGCGACCAGTAACCGAAATGAAAGTGGGAATCATGAATGTCATGACCCTGACAGGCAAGGTGGAGGAGGTGGTAGACTTCATGGAGAGGGAGAATGTTGGATTGATGGGGCTGAGTGAAGTGAAATGGAAAGGTAAAGGAAGGAAGAAATTGAGGAAAGGATATACATTATACTGGAGTGGTGGCCAAGAGGCAAAAAAATGGCGTGGGACTGATAACCTCGAAACAACTGGAGGAGTATGTTGAAGTGGTCGAGTGTGTGAGTGACAGAATAATGAAAATTAGAATGAAGATGAAAAATGACGTGATGGACTTTATACAAGTGTATGCACCACAGACTGGAAACAGAGAAGAAGATATTGAAGTATTCCTGGAGGATGTAGAAAGAGTAATTTCAGATGTAGAAGTGGTGATCATGGGAGATATGAATGCACAAGTCGGAAACGAGAGACAAGGAAAGGAAGAAGTCATTGGACCATATGGATATGGGAAAAAGAACCGGGAAGGAGAGGAACTTGTAAACTTTTGTGAAAGGAATGGACTGATAGTGGGTAATTCATGGTTTCGGAAGAAAAAAAGCAGGAAAATTACGAGATATGGTTGGGGCGATAGAAGAACAAAATCAGTAATTGACTACTTTCTGGTGGAAAGGACTAACCGCAGAAAGCTGATAGATGTGACAGCTTTACCAGGAGAAGCATTTGATGGGGACCATAGAGCTGTGGTGGCAAAATTTAGATGGGGAAAATTGGAAAACCTAAAGGAGATCAGAGAAAGTAAAATAAAAGTATGGAAATTGAAAGACAAAACTGTACAGGAAGATTTTCAGGAGAGATTGAAGCAACAAATCCCAGTTACTGAAGTGGAAAACATAGAAGAGGAATGGTCCCACTTTAAAAAGGCATTTGTTGGTGCAGCAGAGAGTGCTTGTGGTAGGACGTCAACAAGAGTGAAAGAGAAGGAGACACCGTGGTGGAATGAGGAAGTGAAGAAAGCAGTGAAAGAAAAGAAGTCTGCATGGAAAGAATGGAACCGAGATCAAACAGAAGAAAGCAAAAGGAAGTATCACGACAGCAAACGGAGGTGTAAGAAAGTGGTAGGAGAAGAAAAGAAGAAAAGTTGGGAAGAATTTACACGAAGAATGGAAACAGATGTAAGTGGCAGTAAAAGGATGCTGTATGGGCTTCTAAGAAGTAAGAGGAAAGAAAGAGTTACCACAAAGCTGGTGAAAAAGGAAGATGGAGAGTTGATAACACACCCAGAAGAGATAAAGGGACGATGGAAGGAGTATTTCGATAAGTTATTGAATGTGAGCAATTGTACTGGTGAGATGGAAGTGACACAACCTGACGACTCTATAACAGAAGATGATATAACAATGCTGGAGGTGGAATTAGCAGTACAGAAAATGAAGAGGGGAAAAGCAACAGGGGTGGATGAAATCAGTGTAGAAATGATAAAGGCTGCTGGACCTGTTGGTATGCAATGGTTGTATCGACTGCTAAAGTGTGTGTGGAAACGGAAATGTGTACCAGAAGACTGGGAGAAAGGGCTAATAATACCAGTGTTTAAGAAGGGGGACAAGAAGGTGTTTGATAACTATAGAGGGATCACCCTCTTATCACAGATAGTAAAAATACTGGAAAGGATATTAGAAAGAAGAATGAGAAGAAAGGTGGAAGGAGAGTTGCAAGAGGAACAGTATGGCTTCAGGAGTGGAAGATCCACAGTGGACCTAATCTTTAGCTTGAGGCAGGTGATGGAAAAGAACTGGGAATATGGAGAGGATTTGATCATGACTTTCATAGATCTAGAAAAGGCATATGATAGTGTCCCCAGAGAGAAGGTATGGGAAACCATGGTTAGGAAGAGACTGGGAAGAGAAATGTTGGAAATGGTGCAAGCAATGTTCAACTGTGTTAGCAGGGTACTGACCCCAGTTCGAAAGACAGATTGGTTTAGGAACAAGACTGGACTGAGACAGGGGAGTGTGCTGTCACCTCTCTTGTTCATAATGGTGATGGATGAAATTGTAAAGGAAACAACGGAAGCATATGGACATAAAGAAATGAAGTTACTGTTATTTGCAGATGAAATTGTGGTCTGGGGAAGGAACACCGAAGAAGTGCAAAAACAACTAGATGCACTGAACGAAAATATTCAGAAGTACGGCCTGAAAATCAGTATAGAGAAAAGCAAGACCATGGTGATGACAAGAGGGGAAAGACAAGGAAAGGGCATTGTGAAAATTGGAAGTCAGAGTTTGGAAATTGTGGACACGTTCAAATACCTAGGAAGTGAATTGATGCAAACTGGTAGGTTGGACTTGGAGATTGGCAGGAGGGTACAGCAGAGCAATGCATTCTATCAAAGTGTAAGAAAATTTGTTTGGGATAAGGAAGTACCAAGGAAAAGCAAGGAGGTAATGTATAAAGTGTACTATGTTCCCATATTAACTTATGCAGCTGAGACTTGGACCCTGACAAGCAGGCAAGAGAGTAGAATCCAAGCCAGTGAAATGAAATTCCTAAGAAGTATGATAGGAAAGACAGAGTGAGGAATAAAGATGTTAGGAAGGAAGTTGGGATGGGAAAACTAAATGAGAGAATTGAGAAGAATAAACTAAGGTGGTTTGGACATGTAAAGAGGATAGAGGAAAATAGAATACCAAGACAGATGCTGGAGGCGAAGTGCAAGGGTAAGAGAGCAAGAGGAAGACCTAGAACAAGATGGATTGATTCAGTGAAGAACAGCGTAAGAAAAAGAAATCTGGACTGGGACAAGATCGTGGAAGAAGAATGGTGGAAGGAAAGAGTAAAGTGGAGAAGTGCCATAAATACCCCGACCCGGCAGGAGCTGGATAAGGGGAAATGATGATGATCAAGGAACAAGTTTTGTATCTATGAGAAGGGTGTTTAATATAGCCTATTCTACTTGGAAAATCATATATATATACCATGAAAAATTTCTTTAAATGAATCTCCTGTATTAAAATAGTCTATGTTTATAATTCATCTTGTACAGTCTCCAGCCCCAGGCTGGGTCTGTTTGGAACATAAGCCTCGCCACTTAGTCCTTTCTTCCCACCACCTCTCCGCTGTCACTCTGGTCCAGTCCTCGCCTCTCTTCTTTGACACATTCCTCCACTCCTTTCAACCATCTATCTCTTGGCCTTCCCCTTGGTCGTTTCTTCTGCATCTGCATCTCATGTATCCTCTTGGGAATCTTCTTCTCTCCCATTTTCTTTAAGTGTCCATACCACCTCAGTTTTGATGTCTCAATCCTACCTTGCAAGGGCTCCTCTTTTACTATTTCCCTGACCTTTTCATTTCTCATCCTGTCTCTTCTTGTTACTCCGATCCTACTTCGCAGGAACTTCATTTCACTTGCCTGTATTCTGCTTATGTCTCTTTTCTTCATTATCGACGTTTCTGATGCATAGGTCAGTATCGGGATATAGTAGCTTCTGTATAACACTTCTTTGCTTTTTTGTGGGACATCTTTATTCCACACTAAGCTCCTAATGCTTCTCAAAGATGCGTCTGCCTGTCCACCACGTTCCGTAATCTCTTTGTCATTTCTCCCATTTTCCTCCACTATACTTCCCAAGTACTTGAGACTTTCCACCTTCTTCAGCTGCTCACCTCCAAGTGTTATCCCACTCATTGGTCTGTCCTTTTTCCTGGTCGTTAACAGGAACTTCCATCCGTACTCTCCCACTGTTTCTTTCCAAGCCTTCAGTTGCTCCTGAATATCCTCCTCCTTGTTTCCCCAGACCATGAGATCATCTGCAAACACCATTGCTTTCATCTTATCTTCTCCTATCTTTCCTGCTACCCGTGTCATTACCTCGTCCATAACCACAATAAAGAGAAGGGGTGACAGTGCACTACCCTGTTTGAGGCCACTCATTTGTCTGAACCAATCTGTTCTTTCCCCTCCAAAATTCACACAACTCAAACTTCCACAATACATCTCCTTCACTCTGCCTACAGTCCCTTTTTCCACTCCCATGTTTTCCATTGCTTCCCAAACCTTCTCCCTACACACACTATGCGATGAGCAGGGGGACTCAGTGATGACAGAGTGCAGTTTGCACATAAGTCAAGCGGCATTGCATTTGCTATTGGTGTTGGACATTAGTTATATTGTGAATTGTGAACAGAATAATTAATGAAAGGCTACTGGATGTGAGTTATATCCTTCCCACGCGACTGTATCTGTCAACTAAAAAAGCTGACAGCGTGGCAAAAGTAAGCAAAGAATAGTTTCCACCTTGTCCACCTGCAATCGTATCTTGAAAGGCTAATATAAGACACTACCTGAAAAAAATTACATGTGATTGATTATTAGGCACACATTACAAGAGGGGTTTACAAGGATGACATGTTTAGTTCATCAAGTAAATATCTTCAGATCCAGGTTAATCAAATCAATTGTATGTACGAGACAACAAACTAGCACTACCAAGTACTGCAATAATCATGGTTCTCCACCACTAATCTGATTTAGTGGCGAGGCCCAGAAATAGAACTATATATGAGTAGTATTTATCTACAAACACAGAGTTAAAATGCTGTGATATAGAAAGCATTGAAGCCATTTTCAGTGTTGCCTTATTAACAATACCAATAATTGGGATTGTACTCCTGTTGATCAACTGAAAAGTTACAAATATCAATTGCTGTGATAAGTTACATCAGGTTGAGTTCTGTTCCTGAAAGCTGCACTGACCATTGGAATGTTAGTCACCGACTGAATAAAGGCTCACCTGTTTGCTGTTTACACTCGAGGTAGAAATCACATGTTAATCTTAAGCTGAAGAAGAAATATTCCTTGGATATCTGAGCCTAATGTGAGTTTGACCATGAAAAGTTTGGAATGTTTGAATCTTTGCTGGATGCTATAAATAGAATGCTCTGCAATTGGTCAACATGTTAACATGACCCAAATTACTTACCCATAAACATTTTAAATATGACCAACAGTGGGATTAGAACCCACCTGTCTTCCAACTTCTAAGAAAGAAGCCACCCTGATTAGTGCCTTAAGAGACTGCACTCGCAATAGGACCATGACACAATACTACCTTTGCCCCCTCATAAATATGTCACTGTTATAAAGCATAGTCTTATTTGGTGTTGTGAATGTTGCTTTCCCTCTTTAAACACAGCACAACACTCCCATAAGCTGGGGGAGAGAAGAAAGGGTTGCATTAAAGTGTCCAACGAGAAAGCCACCAGCTAAACTGGTGTGCAATCTTAGAACCTTTGGGAATAAGAAAGTCTATCGACTTGGACTGTGAAACATTCATCAAAGGTGGTATTACGCAATCAGCCATGAGAAGAAACGAAAATGCAGTTATGATGTTTGTGAGTGCTTCTGTGATTGTTCATACAGTAAGCTAGGGAGGTAGCTGTGAGCCCAATATAGAAAGCAAAGCATTCTTGCATTCTAACAAATAGATCATATTTTTTGGGAGTTACTGAGACCTTGTAGAGATACTAACTCTGTTGTTGTGAGTTAAGGTCAAGGTGACACACCGATGGTGGATGCAGTAAGTTTTACACTTAAGCCCTTCAGCCTAAACTATGAGGTCCAGCCAAAGCAACTATTCAACAAGCATCATAGACTATTGATGTTTTGTGTGAAAGAAGCTCAGAACATTTTAAACCCAATTTATAAGTACTTTCAGAAAAACAAATTTGAAAGCTCTGCAGGGTCTCGAGCGATGATCTTTCTTCAAATTCCCGTATAATTCCCGTATTTCCCGTACGAAAATCCACCAAATTCCCGTATATTTTAGAATCCTCTAAGACTAGAATTCGCATACCGAATGGCTGAAAAATGAATCTTAAAGCGCGAATCAAGATTTTCTGGCGTAAGTGTAACTGAATTTTTGGAGATACTTCCGCAGTCCACGGGTGATGGTGAGATTTAGGCCTAATCCGTAGCGTGAGCAAGGCGTGCGCGCTCGAGCGAACTCCACGCAGATGGGACGAGATGCTAGAAACACAAGTAAAATACCGTTTACCTGAGAAGAGCTGATATAAATGACTGTTTTACTGAGGAGGGTTGAGAGAGTAGAGAATAGGAGTGTCACATAATAAATGTTTACGGGAAGTGAATTGTATGGTACCGTAACCGTATAGAGCTTCCACGAGTTAAAATGGCACCGAAGCTTATGCATAGCGAACTTCCGGTCCGCGAATCTCCATTTTATTTTCATTGGCAGTGAATCGTTCGTTCGTGATTATCTTCTTTATTATTTCGGATTGTGGTTTTGTTTTTAGGCGTTCAACTTATGAAATAAGAACTAGAGGGTTGGCCTTTCATGAATATTCCTAAGAGAAGTGTCTCCTAAAAAAGTAATTAGTAAAACTTCGCATCAGAGATGACCATAACAAACAGCTTGCCTACAAAGTGTGCGATCTGCACATTTCAAACGGCAGTGGTTTAACATATCTTAGACTACAATATTAAGTTGGTGCAATTTAAATATGTTATATGTGAGAATATTATTATAATTTGCTATCCGGTTGTTATATTAGTATATTATGCATTAACGTGGCCCGTTTAAATGCTGAATTGTGACGGATGCTACGAGTTATAGGCTATTCGCCCTACCTAACAACGCATCGTTTCTTCTGTAATATTTATTTAATCATTATAATCATAATAGTCTATCTATTAACCCTTATTTAACCAATAATCATTTTATAATTCTATACATATCCCAGGTATTGCAAGAAAGCGATATTTGATAGCACATGCGGTTCCACCTTAAAATCCAGCCGTGCCCAGTTTTCAGTACCTATGGAAAATATTACTCTAAGTTAATAAAGCAAACAACTGGCGACATTTTTTTTTTTGAAATGCTCATTTCCATCTTCACCCTAGTCTACGTAAAGTACCATCCGGTAATCACTGAAAGGGTAGGGGGGATATGACCTCAATTTCACAAACGAACGAACCTCATTTTGCATGAATTATGGAACCCGAATCCTAATGGAGGTATGGATTGTCTGCATTTAGAAATATGTTAGTCAATAATTTAAAACAAGATGCCAGAAAACTAAATACAAAAAGCTGCGTGCCTACTACGGTGTAAAGTTGCTCCATGAAAAAAAATGCACCTCACCAAGATTATACGACGTGCATACAGTTAAATACAATCATCCAATTGGAGAAACACTTTCTTTGTCACGATCTTATACGCAATTCAAACATAAACAGCCATAATTTACGGGAAAATGTGCAACATTTATTACTCCTGTATATATTTTAAATGTGATCACGTTCGTCACTTGGAAAATGTCCTGCAGTCAACTCCCAGCGAGACTCCTCCTTCAGCGTTGGAGCGAGCCATGGATCAGTTTTACTGTTAAAGTGTGCGATCGGTAAACTTTTTCACGTCGCTTCGGGCTGCTTTAATTGTGTGTCCGTTTCGTTAAAGATAATTCAGTACGTGAGGAGTTTCTGCAATTTATTCCAATTATTGATACGGATAAAGTTACCAAGATGGCAGATTTTGAGAGTCAATAGTAATGGCAGTAGGAACACTGAGAGCAAAACATTATCTTTCTCTCGCATAATATCAATATTATAAGCAACAACGTAACTATGGTCATGATGATGATATCACTGCATTGTTTCACTTTTAATATTTAGTTACTGTTTTCCATATTTTTCATTTTTTCATTGTGTCGAAAAAATAATAAGGCCTAAAATAGTTTTCATGCATAGAGAACGGTTTTTTAATTATTGTTTTTTTTTTAATATTAATCGAAATGCCATTTTAATTATGATGATAACTGTTGTTTTCAGGGGCGGAACAGCAAGGTGATCTGTCCCTTTAATAATGTGCTTAATTACCCTATTTTATTAATGAACCCCCCCCCTAGAAGGAAATCCTGCGTACGCCACTGGGTATGTCCGCTATTACACGCGTAAATTATGGGACAAATACAGTATTGCTAACCCCGCGCATTCGGTACTGACAGCCTTCCTGTCACTTTGCCCCGCTTTTCCTCTCCGCAACCCACGGTCGCCACATAACAAGACCCTACGTCCAACCGCCACACGGCAAGATTTCTGAGCATGCTTCTCACCTACACCTGTATTTCGAAGGAAACAACGCGAAGGATATGTCGGGAGCATGGAACAGCTGAGCTGTGTTGCTAAGTTTTTAGTGTTGTAAATCAGCTGATTCCAATAATACACAGCGCTACACTTCAGACATTATTTCAGTACAATTATACGTAATATATTAAAAAAACGATCCCAAGTCAACGCCGAGGACATTCAGACAGACAAATACGATACTTTTAGATGAATAAATAAATTACACACCGAAGCTATGATACCTTTATCATAGGTATTCAATTCAATAAATACGACAAAGAGGGCAAACACTCTACAGCTAATGAATATAAAAAAACTCACCATGCAATGATTATCCTTTAACATGAAACAAGAGTCTGAGTGGAGGTCGTTCACAGCTTACTACAGTAGTTGACAGATAACACCATGCACACTCACTAAATCGCGACTCTCTAGGGTTAATATTAGCTTTCGTGATAAAGCAAAAGTAAAGTTAAGGTAAAGACATATTTAACACTGAGCACTCAAACAAGCCCCTCTGTGGCGATATGATTGCCGTGGTTTTATATTGTCGAATTGTAGGCGGTATTTTGAACACTATGACGGGAAACAATAGTCTGTGCTCTATTATCGATTGACGCAAGCGAACTGACACCAAGAAGTAAATTATCCTCAGTCACTTGGCAAGGGTTTCTTTGACACCTCCATCCCTTCACTGTCCCTATCATCACCACCATCATTGTCTTCGTCAGAGCTTGATGAACTGCCAAGGTTAATAATCATTTCATCCACCGCGATATCCAGACCGCCTTCAGTATTTCTTTCTGTATATGCTGTACGGGATGTGTCCAGTCCTCGGGTCGAACGTCGGCGAAGTAAAAGTAACGAAACAATGACAATGAAAGGAAATCCGACAAAGACAGTGGTTAACAAGCGACTGAAACGATGCCTGCCCATACGAGAAGAATTCTGTCACTTGTGTGGTGTATTTTGCAGCCACATGTTGGTGACGGGTGTTCAATAGTAAAATGACGAGAGCTGTGAGATATTGTTTGTAGTTTTTGAAATTTATGCATGTGTGACGCATTTGCATTGAGTGTTTGAACGAACTTTAAAACAATTTGGTATGTGCATCTCCTCTGCGAAAGAAGACCATGGAAAGGCTAAAAAAAGTAAAATTCCACACGCGACACGCCGCGAATACTTTTTAATTTAGATTTATTTTATCAAAGTAGATAATAGAAAATAAAATAATGCAAAACGAAATTAAATAAGTCACTTTGACAAATACAAGATTGTTACTAGGAACTTCAGTTATACACAGCACAAAATTAAGTTCTTTTGACAGTACTTTTTTTTTCGAATTCCTGGAGATCTTTTGTGGCTTTTCTTTCGACTGCCACCTTAGCCGTCGCTTCACACCTGTTTTGCTTCCTTGAACACGGCGTAGGAGTTTCGTGCAGTGTGGACTCTTGCTCACGGTTATCTTTTCTACTCCACCAGCTGCCATCACAGCGTCATGAACAGTATGCATGCCAATCAGACTTGCTTCTTTGTGATTGACGATCATGCACCCCTTCTCTCTAGAGCTGCACTGTTGTGATACAAAGTCAGTATCATTTTAACGACGCTTGTGAGATCATTTTTGGCAGGAACTGAGGAAGGTGCTGAAGGCACTAATTCAGACCGCAACACGTCGAGCCGTGGCTCCTTTCCGTCGACCTGCTTCAAACGCGCAGTGATGGAGGGCAGTCTCAGAAGTGCGGAGTAGCTGCTCTTGATGCTGTCAGCCATTGCGCCAGAAAGCAAATTCTTCTGATTACAAATAATTTCCAGGGCAATGATGATCCTAACTTCTTCCAACTTAGGAGTCTCAGCGACCCCTATAGGGTCTAGGCAGGAAATAGCACGGGTCTCTTGAGAGCAAGAGTTGACCTCTCTTTGATTTTTTCTGCCATAGGATACACATGTACAATTCTCGGCAGTTGGTGCGAAATTGCAGCACATCCGCGTCTGGAATGTTCTGAGATCTTGAGCTGTTAGCTTCTTTAAGGGCTGCTCTTGTCGAGAAACCCAGGTCTGCTCTGTGAATAACAATGCGGAATGATTCCTGTATGTCATTGTCAGCAACGAGCGCGGCGCGCATAGCCCTGCGCGGAGAATTCGAGGTTGGCTGGGTTATCATCCCGCTTAGCGCTCTATCGGTGGCGCAAATTGCGGGTGGCACCACGGTCTGCAGACGAAATGGAAGACTGAGCGGGAGGATTCTTACGAGCGTTCGGGGGCTAAGAAGTCAGGCATTATGAGACTTTTTAAGATTTCCCGTATCAAGTGCGAATTTCCCGTATAATTCCCGTATTTTTCCCGGGTCACTAAAATTCCCGTATAATTCCCGTATTTCCCATATCGCTCGACACCCTGGCTCTATTATAAAAGTTACCAGCACTAATTTAACTGCCCAGAACTGTATGGACAATTTTAATAAATTTAGAAATTTATGGTTGGACTTATGGTTCAGTTTTACTTTCAGGTTCCATGCAGAAAAGGGAGAAGAGAAAAAGCAGAAAATACCTTGCAAAGCTGACAGAAGAATTGAAAAGTCCTCATCCTCAGTCCAGCTGGTGCTAGAAACAACAAGTCCTGGTCGATCAGTTCTCAACACAACAGATCCATCTTCTTTCTCTTCTGTGAAGGTTGATTTATGGAGATCTGACTCATTATTGAATATAGCATACTCCTTGCCCAATCTCATTAAAAACTGGTGTTTTTCCGATATGGATATAGGTTTGAAACATTCAGCTGGACGATCATATAATGTGATAGCACTGGAAAAATAAAAATACATCCAACTCCAAGATATGTAACATTTGGCCTAAAACTAACTACGCCAATCGATTGTTATTGTTAACTCTTCAGTAGTTAACACGAGTACAATCCCAATGATTGGGAAATGTGAAACACTCTGAAAAGAATATTGCATGTGATTAAAATTTATTGCACAGATTACCAAAAGAGGGAGATTAAAAGGATGGCTTATTTTGCTCGGCAAGCGAGCATCGTCGGATCCTAAAAGATCAAATCTACAAGACAATATAGCTCTACAAAACACTATCAAAGCCCACAATGTCAACCAAGAACGGATACGGTCCTCAAACATCCAACCTCCTTGGAGCGACGGAATCTTAATAAAGTATGACTAAAACCACTGTATATTGAAATGAAATTAACCATATTTGTGTTGTTGGATCCGTATTAACTTACAATAGTGTGACGTTACAAATTGTGAAGGTTTTTTCAGTTTTAGATCATTTTCACCTCGTCAGTACGAGTTATTGTTTTATTATGATATTTAATCACTTGCGCATAATTAGAATCTTATTTTTGAGTCAATAACATGGACAATATCAAAAAATACCCACTATCTATTATCTAGCAACTTTCTGAAAAAGACTAAAAAGTTGAAACATGTAGAAGTGACTTAACATAATAATAAGTAGTTCCGTGAAGAACTAAATAGCCTATTTTCATATATCCTACTTATATTCATTGCCTCTAACAACATACAAAATTTCAGTTTGATTGCTGTAATAGCCTAGATTCGTAAATATTGAGAACCATCTAAATACAGGGTCTTTATTTTTGCTTGGCAAGGCAATTCCGCTCGACCTTGGCCAGTGGTCGCCGGCCAATAGCCGGCTATTACAGGTTAGCGTGCACAGTCTCCGGCCGCATTCCCACGCTCTTGCTGCGGTAGACGTGTGAGCTCGGAGCTAATTGGGTGTTTTATAAAGCTACTGTGTACTGTATATCGTATTGTATAATGTTTTATTGTGATTGTGTTTAGTGCTGTAATGCCTTATGTGAAATATTCGTTACATGAACGTGTATATCTGCACAATACATACATAAAGTGCAGGAGATTGTGCACTAAAACAAGACAAAAGTTTCGATTGAAATTTCCAGGAAGACCCATTCCTATAAATCGGACAATAAAACAACTGGCTAAGAGATTCAAACATACAGGTTCAGCAAACAATAAAAAGAGACGTAAAGGTCGTTAATTCCTCACTGAAGCTAAATTAACCGGAACCTTCATAAGGAGATGCCGATTATGCTTGGCAGTGGATGGGGAACATTTTCAGCACCTACTGTTAACATGGTGAGTAAAAATGCATGATACTTAATTTAAGCACCGTATTCTGCCGTACATATGCGCTCGCGGTCGCCGGCAACTGAGCCGGCAACTGAGCGAGAATGTCCTTGCCAAGCACATATAAAGACCCTGTATTTCGGATGGTGCCATGTTGAATTTTTCTATATGTAGGCTATAGAGTAATGTACAATTAGATGAAGATTATTGCGTAGGTGTATTATTTAAACTTCAATCATATGATTAGGACACAAGAAATAAAAACGAGATTATAAAATTTCGCACAACCGCCATCTTGAGGTTATAAAAACAACTGAAATAAATAAGATGTCAGTAGATAAAAATGTGTATAAGCATTTATCGTACCAAGTTTCACTGCGCTCGGATGGTTAAATCGCGAGCAACGTTCATTTATATTTTGCATCACTGCCATGTTGGATTTGTGCTCACCAGGTTATTGAAAGTCCCATTGGTGAACTTATATTAATAGCCTTGATCAACATACAAAATTTCAGTTTAATTGCTGTCATAGATTAGTTGAGATTGAGAACGGTCTAAATATTTTGGATGGTCACCATGTTGGGTTTTTATATATAGGCCATAGAGCTACCGTATGTAGCCTACTATAAGATGACGATTATTGCGTAGGTTCATTATTCAAACCTTGACTATGATCGCATGATTAGGACACAAGAAATAAAAACTTAATTTGAGAATTTCTCTCTGCCGCCATCTTGAGGTTATGTAAACAATTGAACTAAATTAGATGTCAGTGCATTACAATGTGTATAAACATTTCCTGTACCAACTTTCACTGCGTTCGGATGGATAAATCGTGAGAAAAGTCTATTTAAATGTTTCAACTTCGCTTGGTCGCCATGTTCGTTTTGAAGCTAACAGGTTTTTGAAAGTCACATAGGAAAACTTTTAGTGGTGCCCTATATCTCCGTAAAATATTTCAGGGTGATATCAATAATAGTTTCAGAGATATAGAATGCCGGTGAAATATTTTGCACAGCCGCCATGTTGGATTGGTGAGACATAATAAAATTTGAAGGGCACGGTGGGGGTCGGACGAAATAGTACTATGACCTTACCGAGTTTCATTGAAATTGCTCCAATCGTTTAGATTTTATTGGGGGGACACAGCCACACACAAACGGTTATCTCGTAAACCTTCTTTTTTTCATAAATGAAAATAGGCTAAAAGTAAAAAGAACTGACTGTTGAAATATGTGACCATGGTTTGTGGTGGTCACACTGTAACTCAATAGAGATATGTTTCTCTTTTGTTTTCTTTGGTATGTATAAAGAATGTTGTATCACTCGTTTTCAGTTCTAGTAAATGTCAAGTTCAGTAAACGTGTGTTCTCCATTTCAATTGTCTGTTTGCCTCATGAATCCACCGTGCGAATGAAAAGTGCGTATGATAGACTGCTCGTTAAGTTATATGAACTGTGAATTTCTCTATATATCGAAATCAACATGTCTGCAACCAGCACCTCGTTACCTGCTGTAGATAAGCTGCGAGGTAGTCTAAATTATGTGGATTGGCGATTTGAGATGGAAAACGTCCTAAGACTCTAAGATCTGTGGAGCTGTATAGTTGGCTACCCGGATGGCAATACTACAACAGCTGTGAAGAAAGTGTAAGACGAGAGTCGGGCTATGGCCAAACTTAACCTCATGGTGCAGAAATCCATTTTCCCAATCGCCATGCCTTGTAAGACTGCAAAGGAAGTCTGGGAAGCTCTTGAAAAGGCCTACACAGATAAAGGAGTGAATTTGTGGATCGGCATCTTGAAGAAATTGTGCAAAGTTAAATTAAAGCACTACAAAACGATGGAAGAGTAGGTTAGTGAGGTTATGGGACTTGCTCGGCAACTTGCCTCTATGAATAAGGCACTGACGACGAGTTTGTGGCAGCTCCTATGCCGAAAGGTCTACCAGCAGATGAGTTACAGCCCATGATTATGGCTCTGATTCAGAATAACCTTAAGACATAACTCCAAATCAATTTTGTATCTTATTTCCCTACATATGGTATTTATTGGGTAATGTTCTAATTACCCCCATTTCTCCTATTCTGTGGTATGGTTCCTCTCCTTATTCAAATGTCAAACCCAGCTTTGCCAGGTAAAAGAGCTACTGTCTTATAAAACAACTATGTAATACTAGCATCTACCTTGCATTGTAAAATTCTTTCTAAGCCTTTTGGGCGATTCACCAAGGAAAATAGTCATCTGCCTAGTTTTGGTGAAATTATCATCCATTTTAATTGTAGTAGCCCAGACGACGAAGCGAAAATAAAAATAATAAATCTGAAAGTTTTTAAATTTGGTGAAAATGTTTATTAGGGCTTACTCTTGAACCTGTCAAAAGTCCTGACCAATTAAAGGTCCACAATCGCCGCCATCTTGGAAAAAGGGTGCACTTTTATGGTCTTTTGACTGTAACTCTTTATTTATTAACTTTATCAAAAAAATTGTGGTGATAAAAATTTGAGAACATTCAATTCTCTACAAAAAAAGGTTCAATTCATTTTTTTTATAAAACTAATATTTTCCGTGTGAATGGACGACAAACTTGATGCAGATCGGGGAATCGCTCTCACTGTAGGATTCAGTAGCAAAATATGAATTCAATGGCGCATAACAGTCCGTATAAATCTCTGTGGGAATTCTGCAAACAGAAATTTATATTCGTTACGTAAAATTCAATCATTGTTATTATTTTTACATTTTCCACATTTTTTTATTTACTCACTTTATTATTACGTTTGAGTGCTCGTTTTTCTTGCAGTCTGACTGGTACTGTGGCTATTATTATCGACTACATCAGCATAATCCGATAAGTCAATGCTCCCCGCATAAGAAGATCGTCTCGAGCTTTTGGTTGACACTGCCCTTTCTTCATTCGCATTATCGACCTCGTCTCCGTCTTCATTTTCTTCATCGACTATTTTCGATCCATTGAAGCAGTCTCCATGACAAATATTGCAAACCGTTGTACAATCAATCCCTGCTTTTCTACACCCACACAACCCTGCAAAGCCAGTTGTACATTTGCAAAAAATCAGATTTAATAAAGCCTCGGGTGCAATGGAGTCCATTGTTGTAATCGGAATGAAGTATCCTTGGACTCGTTTCCAACCCCAGAATTCGGGGGTAATTCATTTCCCAGCCATTTTTGCACTTGATTGTACACTCGAAAAGAATGTTGCCTGGATGCTCCTTCTGTTGGTGGAAGTGAGGCAATGTCGGGCTTTATTTTCGTCACAGATTTTGTGAAACAATGATATCGATGTTTATTCAAAGAATTGTCTGTAGAACGTGCACCGTAGATTGCAAGGAAAAAACGTTCTCCAGCTTCAGTGATAGCGTCGTGTGAAGAATCACGGTTGTTGAAACTTTCAGTGATATCATGTAACAATGTACGTCCTACTGAATTCCAGAACTAAACAGCTGACGGTCGGACCCTATACAGCCCTTGCCCACGCCCGACCCGAGCAGGTGTACATCCGTCAAACACCGTCCTTGGTGAGCATTATATTATGAAGAAGTTCGTACGCACTGAAATATAGTAATACTGAAATGCTCCAACGCGACCAATGGGGAGAAGTATTACTATATTTCAGTGTTTGTATGCCAGAGCTATTCATTATGTACCTTACAAAAACATACGACTATACTCTCGACTGGCTGTAACAGTAGTAAACCTGACCCAAAACTATCGATATTTACACAGGACACTCTGTTATGATTCTTAAGCTGTGCGTAGATTGGTTGTTTGGAGCAATTCTCCGATCTACTTCAAGTTCGTCGTCCATTTACTCGGTAAATGTTGGTTTTATGAAACAACTGAATTGAACCTTTTTTGTAGAGAATTAAATGTTCTCAAAATTTGATCACAACAACTTTATCGATAAAGATAATAAATAAAGAGTTATAGACTAAAAACCATAGAAGTGCACCCTTTTTCCAAGATGGCGGCCATTGCGGGCCTTTAATTGGTAAGGACTTTTGACAGGTTCAATAGCAAGCTCTAATAAACAGTTTCACCAAATTTCAAAACTTTCGTATTTATTATTTGCTGAAATTCGGCCTTCGTTGCCTGGCTATAGTGCATACATCAATGGAGCAAACTGCTTGCAAATTTGGGGGCTTAATAAAATTTAAGCAACAAGTGTTCAGACGTTGTTGTATCAGTTAGGGGTTTGAACATTGTGGTCATTTAACCTCATGTATTTAGGTGTGTGTGTGTGTGTGTATATATATAGAATTTGTCTGACAACCTGTGTTATTGTGTTGTCTATAGTGCGGTAGTTTATGTATTTATAATTAAGGTGAGGATTAGGAGGTGGCCATGGTCTTACGTTAGGAACCATCCTGGCATTTTCCCATAGTAGAAGTGGAAAATCATGGAAAACCACTTTTAGGATGGCTGAGGTCAAAATCAAACCCACCTTTCCTCCTTCTGCCCCACAAGGCTGAGTGTACCCCGTTCCAGTCATCAAGTAACTTAACTGTTTTAATCCTCTAAAAGAGTAACAATTGAAGGTTATAAGCCAATAAAATTATCAGCAATATTATACTCACTTTATGTTCCACCTGTTCTTAAGATCTTCATTCATTGCAAGAGTAACACAGAGATTAGCACTCGCCCTTCTGCCACAGAAACCTTCAAACCAGTTTGATATTTTGACAAGTTTATGTTGGTTTCCCAAAGTCAGAGCCATAATGGAAAAACCGTAGTTGTGCCAATCAATGATGTAATTGGAGCGCATGATTGCAGTATAAATCCAACATATTCCCAAAGCAGGTATTGCTGGAGGATTCTGAACCAAAACATGATCTGAACGTCTCTTGAATAACAATGTAAGAAGTAAGGTGATGCTTTGCCAAAAAACTTTCAGAGCATATGCCAGAAGTCGAGGACAATCTGGAAAGAAAAGTAATACAAACAAAACTAGTTCATTTGTAACAATTTAAAACAAATGAATATGATTGCAGAGATAAACCTATGGGAGTAAAATGGCAAGAAGGTTGTAATGAAGAGAAGGAGTAAGTTAGTTATTGGAGTTTTAAGAGGCACAACAGCAAGGTTATCTGCCCCTAATAATTTAGGTAAGTTAGAAATGAACATGTTAGATGAGGTGGTTTGTATGTGCCAGCTCAAATATTGAGTCATGTGATGCTACTAGGAAAGGAGAGATTACCTAGGATAAAAATGAACGGTAAGAGAAGCAGAGATACGCCGAAGAGGCGAAGGTTAGATTCAGTGTTTTAACGATTCCAGGTAAGATGTGCAGAAGCAGAGAAGGTGACGGCACTAGCCGCCAATAGGAGATCGTGGTTTGGAGAGTAGATTGGATGCTGAAAGGCATATGTCTAAATGAAAATGAATGACTGTAACGATAAAATAAATTACAATGGGCAACCAGACTAAATGCAGTTACTTTGATTACTTTTATTAGGTTGGTCACATCCAAGCCAAGAAATCTTGACAAATGCCTGATCAATGAGGTTCACCTTCACCCTGGAATTGAACACACATGGAGTGAGTTACAAAGTTGGCTCTGGTATACCTGAGGAAGCCAATCACTAGTTGTCATCAGATTCAAGATTGACACGAATTATAAACTGAATACCTAATACCAGCCTACCTGTTGGAGACTCATTCATAAAGGCATTCATTCATTCGCAATCAGGCGAGGATTCAAGGAGGGGAGTCACAGGGGTCATGACCCCCCCCCCCAAACGGAGAACAATTTTTTTTTGCAAACTCAAAAAACGAAAACACAATAACCAGACAAATAAAACTTCACGAATTTTAACTGAAAAACAGTTTTGTTTGTTTTTTTTTATTTTTTTTATTTTTTATTCAATACTGATATAATATCTTTATTGGAATTATTATGTTCTGTTACAACTGTACATATTTACAACTTCATACCTCTTATATAAAAACGATTAAGTTACTTATATAACAAAATCAACTCGTCTATTTTGTTCAGCAAACCTTGTGATTAACCGAATCGATGTTTATAGTGATGTCATGATGAATGTGCAGCAATGCACGGATAGGAATTTGGGGCTTTTTTCGCACCAAAAAATTTTGCCGACGTCCAAACTGCAAGCTTGGTTGGCAATTTAAGCTGTGACTTTCTCCCTTTGTGGGTACCAACTCGACTTTTTGGTGTGCTAAACGCATCAAATTTCTATCCAAGTAGCTTGCAAAAAAATTGGTCTGGTTTTGTACGTTGGGTTATTTTGTGATTGCGTTTTAGTGATACCATTTTTCTTAACAATTTCGATTCTCTGACCCCCCAAAGCCAAACTCTAGATCTGCGCCTCTTTGCAATTGGGGGTGTGTCCCCTGGTGGCAAATTGGGTATACATAACAAATACATAATTATACATAACAATTCAATAACAATTAAACTGGAGTATTTACACAAATCGTCAGTCTTTTCTTAAACACACCTATATATTTGGGAAAAGGCTCTAAGACTGTGGCAGGTAGAGAGTTCCAGTATCAACGGCCCGGTTAACAAAAGAATATTTACCATGGGATATACTTAGTCATCAGCCCCGTGTAATTACGTAATGTGACCTCACTGTTCCACCCCTTAAAACAACTGTATCAATATTATGTAATGTTACCAGTTCTAGGTCCCTTATAAGTACTAAAAATCACATTCATGTCTGATGCAAGTGTACCATATAAGCCACGTTCTGCTTTCATTCAGAATTAATAAATTTACTGCCACAGCTCCCTCACTTTTAAGCACCCTCAAATGCCAACCGACTGCACTGGGATTTGATGGTGCAAACTTGGGCATAGCAGGTGAGAATGTTACCAATGTGCAGCCGTTATGGCATGTGGCCTACGAACAGGCCTAGTACAAGTCTTTCAAGTTAAACAATCTGTGTGTTATAACATGCACTAACAAGGAAACCCTTCAACTGTGCCCAATTTGACCGAGATGCAGCACGACAACTGCAAGAATTTGAGCGCGAAGTGGATCTTAAACGTGTCAGTAAATCTACTGACATGGCTCCCTCAAAGCAAACTGGCTGCGACAGGATACGATCCTGCAACCTTAGTGACAGCAGGCGAGAAAGTAACCGCTGAGCCACGCAGCCAGATTGCCGTAGGAAACCATTTGGAAACAGAATAGTACGAGACCGGAACGTACTGTTAAAATTTTCTACATTTCTGAAATTAGGCAAAATATTTTTTGTGATGATGAATCATAAATTTATTTTTCGAAATAAACTTCAAATACTGTACTTACATTCCTGAAAATTAGGACACGGAGACAAATATCGGAATACCACCCGAGAATTCTTCGCCAATTCTGGAAGAGGTTCAGAACCTTCATAACCTATAATGTCAACATTAAAACCTTCTTTCGCCAGAGAAAGGGAATGATATTGCATCCGAGGGCTGCGACCCACATCTCCTAACACAACCACGCACACACACTTTCGTCTCGTGGACATAGTTGTTTTTATTTATTTATTTATTTATTTAATCTAATACCAGGTTTAACAATAAATTTCTCACACGGCTCAATTCAAGGAGCATATAATAAGAGAGACGACACTCAATGCTAATTTTCTGGACGCTTATATTGGCTAGAATTTCGTAGAATTTCATGTCCACGTGGCAATGTTTGGGCTACAATGGCTACCAATGTCGCATATAAAGTAACTACGATTGACTGTGATCATTACGAACGCACATTACTACGTTCGGAACAGATTTTCAGTGTGTGACATTGAATCAAAAGCATTCGTTATTGCACCTCAGGAGGCGATATCGTTCCAAAAATGAAATAGTAATGATGAGTTTTGGTGTGACATGTTGGTATGATTTCCAAATCTACGAAAACTTTTTTTCCATTTATTTGACTATTTGGAAGCCTACCGGTGCTTTTAATACAATAGAAATGTTCTTAATAATGACTTAAAGCTGTTGAAAATGATATAATCAAGAGTAATTAAGGTTTGCTTCATTGTGCCATCATAACCTCAAAACATTCGTAACCCCTCCACGCCCCCAACCATGCTGCTCAAGGGCGTTTTCGGCCAGTTACTTTATTCACCACTAATGTAGCTACTATGAAATGCTATGTTCATATATTTCATTCTCCCATAAATTCTACCCCCACCCTCCTCTACCACATGAGATCAATATAACCTCCATATTCTATACAGTAATGTGGATTCAGGATGAGGAGTAGGTTTCGAGAAATGATAATTACTTTGTGAAAGACAGATTTCATTTATTTGAATACCGCTTTCAGCATGTTTACATTTTGTCTTTAACATTTGATTGTGCAGTTGAAAACAACCTTCAGAGATGTGAATACCAATGGTTAAGCTCGTTGAGAACACAGGAACACATGAGATCTTGAACATGGTCAGTAGGCTACTTGGATGGTTGATGGCACACTGTTTTAAGCCACCCGACCTCAAACTCCAGCCTCGGAAACCCTCTTTGGAAAACTGCACCAGCCCCGGGTGGAAGATAAACTGCAAATGTCCAAAGCACAAGTCGAAGCAAAAATTAAATTTCAATGTAGGCCTACACAGATAAATGCAATGCATTTAGTAGTATTATTGTAAATCAACACCACATATATGCAAATGGTCGGTAATCCTCCTTTCAATATAGCAGAGGCAGAGTGGGGGAATGTTTGTTTGCAGTAGGATTGTGAACAGGAGCAGCACACGTGAGTTGCTCTTCTGCCCAGTCCTAGTGTAGGCTGGGCGCCTGATACTAGTTTCATTTATTACCCCTTATCTTCATGAAGCTAGAGAAGGTCTCAAATGACGAATGTGATAAAGCTGAAACAGATTTGTGAACAGAAAAGTTTGTCCAGGGTTCTCTTATAGTTCAGAAGTTTGCAACACTGTAGCACTACCACTTTTAACACAAGTTGTTTTGTTGTTGCTTTTATCATTTGAGGGGCTTGGACATGGTGGTCATTGAGACCCATGTACTTAGGTGTGTGTATTTTTTTTACGATAACCTGTTGTAATATGGTGACTGTAGGCTATTAGTGTCTTTGTACTTTAGGTGAGGATTGGGAGGGAGGCAGCCGTGGCCATAAATAAGGAACCATCTCTGCATTTGCCTGCAGTAGACGTGGTAAACCACTTCCAAGATGGCCTAGGTGGCAATCGAATCCACCTCGCCTCAGGATTGCCATATGAGGCTTAGCATCAGACCAGAATTACTTTTATGGGCAGGGCCAGGAAACGAACCCAGACCTCAGGGGAAAGAACCGAAAATGCTAGCCACTACACGAGGTGGTCAAATAAGAATTGTGTCCAGGCATGTATCTAGGCCTAATGGGTAAGACTAGGGAGTTGTGTGTCTACAAGGTATAGGGGAGATGAAAACATGGTAGCCTTTTTCTTCCTGGGACTACAAATTGTCATTCACTCATTGAGAATAGTTTCCAGCTAGACTGTAAAGAACCCATTACAGATTTGGGTGCTATCCAGCACCCAGAACAAATAATAGGTACTGAACTCCATTGTCATGCACAGGAATACAATGCTAACTTTCTTACATATTTTGGGTGGTCAAGCTAAAAGAACTTTAACCCTCAGTGCAAGAAAAATGTCCCTACGATGCCAGAACAACCCTTGTTCTCTCAGCTATAAAATGCATGTTAGCAGGCTCCACCATCAAATAGGGAGGTACAATTTGACATGCTGCATATATAAAATGATGATTACTAACACAGTAAGACTGAAACCTACAATGAAGCAGCACCCAAAAGGAGCTAAGGGCTAACGTACACTACTGAATGAAGCCCTACTGTACTCCTAGGCTTTTACATACAATAATGTAGTAGGCCTACACCTTGCAGGCTTTAGGCTAAGCATAACAGAGGATCAAAAGGAAGATAACAAAGTAGTCAATAAAGCCTATTATTATTTTGCTGGAGGGTATCTGTATTAATATCTTCTAGCAAGTACACAAACAATATTAACATATATTTCTAGAGCCAACAAACATTCTTTGTCGACTTCATCGCCCATGCCTAGGATTGTACCAATCCTTGCCTTGTTCCCTGGCACATAGGACACCAGAAGTCACAGCCATGCAGAGTATATGTCAAAATAGGACCAGGGTCCAAACCTGGGTGCTTCGATCACAAGTCAGTTTGTATCTTTAATACTGTACTGTACTTGTAGTATTTGATTGAGACAGCTGCATGCATGCAAGTATTAGCATAGATAGGAAAATTATGGACATGGATAGGCCCTTCCGCATATCAAACTACTTAAGTAGCCTACCGTTAACTAAACTAAAGCTGATCCTGCACATTTACAAAGACTTGACAGAAGTCTTCAGCAAGATGAAAACAATTGTTTGGTACATTTGGCAGGAATAAATTACATACTGTCCAATATGTACAAGACTATCGTACCTATATTCGGATTTTTACGCGAAAAACAAACAATCCATAAATTCTGATTAGTCAGTATAATTATACCGACAGAAACTATGACAAAGGTTTACATCTTATCAATTAAAACCTACCCTACATACCAATTATGTTATCCCACGTTTATAGCGAACGTAGCTGTCGCCATTTCTAATAACACCGCTAGTCACTTGTTATTCAATTTAGTATTGGATCCAACATAATACAAATTACGTCACTAAAAATGGAGTATACTGCAACCATTGTCGGCATGCGGGCCCAAACAGTAAACAAAACGCACATGGCGGTCTTTGTTTTGGCTCTAATCGCCCATAACAGTGCCCCGCGCCTGGCTCAATTCAGCCTCCTGTCACCTCCACGTTGTGCACGTTGTGCGTTGTGGTTGTGTATAAAAGTTGAAGTCGAAAATAGTCGACCGAAACAGTGGATGTAAGTCGACATCATGTCGACATGGCGTACAGGTCGAAGTTGCAACGCCACCAAGTGAGAGGGCAGTGCAATATGACGTCATAGCCTTCCGGCTATCGGCGAGCGTGCTACCCAGCTTGCTATGAACAAGCTGTGAGGAAACGAGACTGATACTTATAAAATTACGTTCTACAGACGCGAAAAAATAAATAACAAGTACATTACACAAATAAATCGACGTTTTCGATCAGACTCGATAAGTATGCATTTCGAACCTTGGAGTTTGAACTTTACCGAAAACACTGTTGTCTCAGCAATAAATGCGATATATAAAAGAATTCAATCGAAAACTTGAAAAATATTCTCCCCATTTTAACGTGAAATGTCGACTACACAACGAGAAGAAAAGACACAAACACAAATAAATAACCAATTAATCTGGGTAACAGTTAAAACAGAAATGAATATCTATAGTCAATCATATCTGTCCCAAAGGTCCAGGTTTGATTCCCACCTCTGCCAAGAAATGTTGTTGTTGTTGTTGTTGTCGTTTGAGTCTTCAGTCTTTTGACTGGTTTGATGCAGCCCTCCATGCCTCCCTGTCCTGAGCTAATCGTTTCATCTCTACATAGCTACCACACCCTACATCCGAGGCAATCTGTATAACATATAGTTCTTATTTAAGGTTTGAAACTAAATTCACTCAGCCTCACTGAATTGAGAGGAAGTGGGTTCGATTTCTCCTTTCTCCTCCAAGTAAATGCTGGGATTGTTCCTAACAGAAGACCATGGTCAACTCCTTCCCGATTCTAGCATCACAATACACACACTACCACAGACAATACACATATACAAATTCTACCCGTATCCGAGTACACATGGCTGATGACAGTGATGTCCTAACCCACTCACGAAACAACAACAACAATTAGACACAGAAAGTTTTCCTCCGTGATAAGAAACCAGGCTGGTAACAATTATAATGCCTATGACAGAAAAGGTTGGTTGATTGCTTCCTCAGTTTAGGGGCTGCGACAACGCTGTCATGTAGCCCCGTGTACCTTGGGTGTGTGTAGAATCTGTCTGATAGCCAGTGTTAATTGTGATAGCTGTATTAGTGTGTGCTATCTGTAATTCAGGTACGGTAGTTCCTATTTTCGCTACCAAATGATATCATCAACGACACCTAGCTGTGAACTTGGCTACTAGATGCCACCACAACCGGCACCTGGCAGCGAACGTTGGAACTTAATAGAGCGATAATCAAATTAACCTAGAAATTTAGCTTCACAGTTGTAGTTAGTGGAAAGTTCTTTTACATGCCATAAATCTAGTACATGGGCTCGCCGGCTTTACTTCCCCTCCAAAGGAATGCATACTGAGGGATTTTTAACGCCCTTAAAATCCGACGACTTCGGCCGCGATCTTGGGCACAGAAAAGGTTACCTACTGAAATGAAACAGAGTAGCAGTCTTAAAGAAACATGAGAACATTTACCAAAGAACAAACTTGTTGATTCATGTATAACAGGTACAGTATCCTCAACACTTTGATGCTCATCAGAACCAGCATACACTGAAAGGGCATTCCTTTTAAGTTCCTTAATTTCTAGCATTGCACCTATCTGTCTTCATAAAGATATGTTAATACAACGTTTCACTTCTGTATTTGATACTTACAAGGAGGCACTCAAACCTTCTGTTATCTTAATACAGCAACGCAAGTGTTTATTCAAGTGTTAATTTAAAAAAAATATATAAGCTGTACGATTCCTCTTCAATGTAATTCCCCTCAGGATGAAGACTCGCACTGTTTAACTTCACCTTCAGTTCCTGAAAGTTGCTAAATGAAATTGCTTCCAGATTATTTGCCAATGTCTGCATACTTTCAGCAAGAGCCTTTGATAAACTTTCATTTTCAATCCTACACCTCCTATCAATTGGATCTTCTCGGCAGACAATAATGCAGTGCCAGTTAAATACTCCGGGAACCAAGAAGATGATGATGATAATTGTTGTTTTAAGGGGCCTAACATCTAGGCTATCGGCCCCGGAACCAAGAAGGGACTGCTCCTAGGAATCTCATTCGAACATAACGATACCGTACAATAATGTTATCACCTTGTATTACATTAGTTACTCTATTTATCCTAAATGTATTCAATCTCAAACCTGATTCACACGCACCTCTTCCCCCACCCCCAATAATAAATGTAATGAAAAAATCCACAGCCTGCTTCCAGTCTCCGACCGGGTCAGGAATGGAATGAATGAAGCCCCCATCTAGCGGCGAGGATATGAACTGTGCCGGCTGCCGAGGCCTGACGCACTCCTCTGGGGCAATGATTAAATGAATGACAGATGAAATGAAATGATAGTGGAGAGTGTTGCTGGAATGAAATTTTGACAGGGAAAACCGGAGTACCCGGAGAAAAACCTGTCTGCCTCCGTTTTGTCCAGCACAGATCTCACATGGAGTGACCGGGATTTGAACCACGGACTCAGCGGTGAGAGGCCGGCGTGCTGCCGCCTAAGCCACGGAGGCTTCTAATAAATGTAATGAATAAGATTAATGGAATAGAAATAAAACCTGCTACAGGTTATCGGCCTAATGCAGTTCTTGCAAATTAAACCCCCTACGACATAACTTGTAGCACATAACTTAGGTTACAAAATTATGAATTTTACATCTAAATGAATTTTCACGATCAGACGGGCTAGCCTATGCTAGAATTAAAGGACTATCTGTTTATTAATCTTTAATCAGTCTCGGTTTATACAACGGTGAAGTAACTATAAGTTTTCCATTCTCTTCTCCATCGTACATACTAGTTGTCCAATCTCATGTTTGAAATGGAATCCACACACCGACGAGAAAAGAGACTTCGTTACAAGGCTTCATCCTCCCATTTAAGAAAACTAGCGAGAATTTGAGCTAAAGCATTGATGTAACACGTACCTTGGAATGTTTTGTAGGAATAAACTCATTGCGGTGAATAGCTGGTATCGATTTCGAATTCTTCCCTTCATAATTAGGAAAAGGTCCATTGGCTAAATTGCCTTTACAATTTGGCACACTGCACTTATTAGGCATAACTTAACGCTGCACTGATAACCATGGAGTATAACCGGATAGGAATTCCGAGAAAATCAGTACCGGGACCGTAAACACGAAACACAAAACGCGGAAATCACACCATAAACACGAACGTTATTCCTCTGTCTCCATGACCACATAGCCGTTGGGCCGTGACGTCACTCGCATATCAAAACCGTATTGCACGGCCTTCTCTTTAGGTGGTGTTGGACGTTGAGCCAATAAAATTATTTCAACTTGGGTAAATTGTCACATTAAATTAAAACTTCCAAAATAGTTCACTAAATAAAAACATAATTAAGTTAATTAGCACATTGAACAATACCAGCATTATTTATAGGATTAAGAATTGTTATAATACACAAGTCTTTAAACCACTCCTCTGGTAATAATAATGGTATTAGTTTTACGTCCCTTTCAACTACTGGGGCTTTTTGAGACACCAGTTTGCGTGAATTTTGATCCAAAGGGGATCTTTAGTGTTCCAGTAAATCTACTAACACAGCTCTCTCGCATTTGCGCACCCTCAAATACCAACTGACTGCGCCAGGATTCGATCCCGCAACCTTGGGTTCAGCAGGCGAGAACATGACCTTTCCTTCTTGGTTTAGGTACTCTGTAATTGGAATCCGGGCTAGCCATAAGAAACAACAATTTTAACCATCAATATAGAATTTGCAGCCAAAGTGACCATAATGGCAGCAAATAAAATCTCAATCAATAGTTGCAGATATTTATTTTGCTTGGCACTGTAGTCTGCCTCACGAGAGCCCTGAGTTACAGGCAGATCATCCATTTCATGTGTAAATGTAGAAATAGAGGCTACAAAAGGTAAAATTCGTAAAATTTTTAAGAGTTTTCCAAATGTCCAAATTATAGATGTAAGTAAATTAGACAGGAAGTTCCACACTCGACATGGCCTACACTTAAATAGGTTAGGAAAAGAGTATCTTAGTGATGAAATATGCAAAATTGTAAATTCAAATGGTAAGATTAGTTCAACAGTAATATCTTTAGAGTGGAAGCAGGAAAACTTGTAAAAGAAGCCAAATGTGAGGTTTGGTATTCAGATCTTTCGGTGTCAAATTTAACTGAGTGGAACAATGGTATTTTGGATTTGTCTAGCAACAATAATAATAATAATAACAATTATGATAATAATAAGAATAATGTAAATAAATCACCAACACAAGGTTGCAAAAGTAACAAATTTAAAATTTACCACCAGAATGTCCAGTCTCTCTATAATAAAATTGATTACATAAATCTAATGCTTAAAAATGAACTTAAAGACATCTCAGCACTATGCATTGGCTGAAAGAGGAACAACTCGAATTAATTCAATTCCCCGGGTTTATACAAGCTAGTAAATACTCTAGAACTAATATTAGCCATGGTGGTACTTGTATCTTCTTAAGAAATAATTTAGATCATGAACAATTAACAGCTTATGATTATCTAATTATGGAACAGGATTTTGAATTCTCTGCCGTAAAAATACAGAAGTTTAAGTTAATAATTGTATGCGTACACCGTTCTCCGTCAGGAAAGTTTCTTTTATTTATAGATAAATTAGAATTGTTACTCAATAACATGAGCAAAGTAAAATTCGATATAATCATTTGTGGGGATGTAAATGTGGATTTCTTAAAATTTGATAGAAATTGTGAATTATTAACACAGTTACTAATTTCCTATGGACTGAAACCTACAGTAAATACCCCAACAAGAATAACAAAATTTAGTAAAACCACTCCTGATCAATTTTTTTAAATACAGATAAATATCACCATTCAATAGAAGTCTATTGTCCGGGTTTTAGTGACCACCATGGACAAATACTGAGTTTTGAAGTACCCGACACAAACAATAATAATGATAATGGAGTAAAATTAACGTGCAGGTCATTCACTGAAACAAAAGTTACATATTTCAATAACTTATTAAATAAGGAAACATGTGGTGTTTGAAGCCATATTTTCAGTGTTGACTTAGTAAACAAGAGTTTAGTGCTTTTCAGTCGGTCGGGAAATTAGGGGGTTTTTAATAGGTAAATGTTATCTGGATCAGGTGTACGATGTACTTTTCTTCTGCAATAAACCCAAGCCCATATTCGCGGCAGTATTAAAGGTGCCGGGACGTCCTCATAAGACCGTCAACGCTTAGTTCGAATGGGTTATGCTCCACGCGTGGCGAGGGCTAATCCACGGTCTTTAATAGTTGTAGACCCACCTCATTCAATAACATATATCTTATCTAGGTTGGCAACACCTCACATAAACACATCGCTATCACTCCCCACAGCACGTAGGGACAGGGGGAGAAGGCAGGGAAAACCAGTCGTTAAGATAACCACCGCAGTCGACCGCACAGTGAGTTCCAGTGAGCACGAAAACTGCGAGTAGCTGTAGTACGGAAGACAATCAGATAAGTAGTTAGCCTAAAATTTTATAGTTTAACCATAGTTTACAACCATATAATCTCTCTAAAGTACAATCTCCGGATAGCTATCACCATTTAGCATTTCACCTAACATATATACCGCATTTAGCATACACTGACAGTTGCAGTACCAATACTGCAACTAAATAATTGTACATATTGTAAATATTTTCACCTGTATTTCAAACATAGATTTTGTAGCCTACGTGTAATGGATCTGATGATGATCGCTTGACGATCGAAACTGGTCATCCTAGTGTTTTATTAATCTCATGTAATTTATTTCAGGATTAGGGCATAACCCATCTCTTTTGGGTACATTCGTGTTGACCGACTGAAAAGCACTAAACTCTTGTAAGGAAACATGGTCAAAAATGTATAAACTAGAAAATGTAAATGATAAATTTAATGCATTTAACAGTACCCTAAAACACTATTTTGAAACAGCATTCCCCTTTCGACAAGGAACTGTTCAAAATAACAAAACTAACAATTGGATAACAACAGGGATTATAAATTCATGTCAAAGAAAGAAATTTCTACACAAATTATATAAACAATACCACACAACACCTGAATTCAACTTATACTACAAAAAATACACTAGCATATTAAATAAGGTAATAAGACTAGCAAAGAAAATGCATAATGATAATTTCATTTCCCAATCATCTAATAAAAACAGGGCTATGTGGTCCGTGATCAAGAAAGAAACTGGAAAATCTGCTAAAATACGAAGGAACATTACTCTGACCAGAAATAATAAAGTGATTAATAATCCAGAGGAAATAGCTAACACTTTCAATGACTATTTTCTGGAAATTCCACAAAAATTATTAAATAAATCACAGGTAAATACACTAAATTCTAATAATAAAATAAATATATGTAGTGATTCTTTATTTATAAATCATGTCACAAGTGAAGAGGTAAGAATAGTTATAAAAGAGCTCAAAAATAAATTTTGTGCTGGCATTGATGGCATCCCAGATGCAATTTTAAAGAAATGTGAAGAAAATATAATAAATCCACTTACACACTTAATAAACAGTTCAATTCTCTCAGGAACTTACCCGTATATTTTGAAGTTATCAAAAGTAATTCCAGTGCACAAAAATGGTTCAAAAGATGAATTAGATAACTATCGTCCTATTACCTTACCAACTGGTATTGCAAAAATTGTGGAAAAATCATGTATAAGAGACTGATAAGTTTTATAGAAAAAAATAAAATATTATCAAACTCACAACATGGATTCAGAACGGAAAAATCTACACAGACAGCAATTTATGAATGTATTAATAGTATACTGAAATTAATTGACAATAAGGAACATGTAACTGGCCTATTCTTGGATTTATCGAAAGCATTTGATGTTGTTGACCATAAAATCCTCCTTACAAAACTAAATCAATATGGTATTAGAGGTCTAGCTAATAAATGGATAGAGTCTTACTTAACAAGGCGTAAACAAATAGTAAGCTTGAGACACAAGGATGATGGAACCAAATTACTTAATGAAACATTGTCCAATGAGGGAATTATTAAATTTGGAGTACCCCAGGGATCGGTTTTGGGCCCACTACTCTTCCTTCTATATATCAATGATATAACATTTCTCTGCACTTATAAATCGTGCCTCCAATGTTGCCGAGGACTTTCCTCGAAACATCCCTCAGCAGCCCCAACAGCCATGGATGGCGGCTCCGACGACATTTCGAGATTTCACCAAAGCGCTCAATCAACTAAAGCCGAGAAAGGCTCCTGGTCCTGATAACATCCCTCTGGAGTTGTTACAAAGTGGAGGTATGGCCTTGAAGACTCGACGTTTTACACTTATCCTGTTAATTTGGGAAACTCGAGAAGTACCTGACGACTTGAAGAATGCTGCCATCATAACTATCTTCAAGAAAGGCGATCGTAGCGTGTGTGGGAACTACCGAGGTATATCGCTATTATCCATTGCAGGTAAAGTTCTAGCAAGAATTCTCCTAAACCGGCTCCAAAGTATCTCGGAGAGGATTTTGCCCGAATCTCAATGTGGTTTCCGAACCTCCAGGGGCACAACAGACAAGATATTCTGTGCCAGACAATTCCAGGAAAAGTGCAGAGAGCAACAGGAGCCCCTGTATTTAGTTTTCTATGACCTGGAAAAAGCCTTTGATTCTGTACCAAGACCTGCTATGTGGAAAGTATTAACGCACTTTGGATGTCCCGATCGCTATGTGGAATTAGTTAAAGCTCTTCATGATGGAATGTCTGGGAGGATTCTTCACGGTGACTCTGTATCCGATCCATTTCCAATCACTCACGGTTTGAAACAGGGCTGTGTGCTTGCTCCAACACTCTTTGCATTGTACATGGCTGCCATGATGTATGAATCATCTTCCAACAACCCAGGCATAGAGATTAAGTTTCGCTTCGATGGAGGTCTTTTCAATCTGGCAAGACTTCGTTCACAGAGACATACCCAAGTTACCCGGGTGACAGAACTGCAGTATGCCGATAACACCGCATCTCCTGCTCCGACAGCTGCAGAGCTTCAACAATCGGTCAATCGCTTTAGCACTGCGTGTGATCTCTTTGGTCTCACCATCAATGCAAAGAAAACGAAGGTGTTTGCACAACCTGCCCCAGGATTACCTCTTCCTGAGTTTAATATCTCCATCTTAGACTCAACACTGGAGCAGGTTGATCATTTTTCATATCTTGGCAGCATCTTGTCTAAACGGTGCACTTGCGAACAGGATGTTGACAAAAGAATTGGGGCTGCCCATGCAGCATTTGACCGTTTAAAGCACAGAGTCTTCATGAATAAAGACCTAAAGATGCATACCAAACTCATGGTGTACAAAGCTGTCGTCATCTCAACGCTACTGTATGGCTGTGAAACTTGGACACTCTGTCGCCGTGATATCAAGAAACTTGAGCGTTTCCACCAACAAAAGATGAGATACATCTTGAACATCAAGTGGGAGGACTACGTGACCAACACTGCAGTTCTCGAGAGAGCGCATCTCGATAGCATTGAGACAACTATCATCGCTCATCAACTGAGATGGTTAGGCCATGTTCACCGTATGAGTGATACCAGGCTTCCACGTCAATTCCTTTATGGTGAGCTTTGCTCCGGCACTAGACCTCATGGGGCCCCTTTGAAGCGTTTTAAAGACCAGTTAAAACACATCATGACGACGACTGGTATAGACATCCACTCATGGGAAACATCTGCTGCGGACCGTTTACTGTGGCGGAACACTACATCGACGGCTGTCAACTTCTTTGAAGAAGAACGTCGCAGAGATGAAGAGGCCAAGCGACAAGCAAGAAAGCTTCGTCAATTGCAACCCCGCCCTCCCCCGACCATTGAGTGCAATTTATGTGGGCGCATGTTTTATGCCAGGATTGACCTGTTTAGTCATCAGAAGCACATCCACAGGCTGGTCTGAAAAGCTCTATGCAGGAAGAAGTATGTTTACTCGGAATCGAGTTACAGCCGACGACGACGACGACGATAACTCAGAACGTTCATTCACATAAGGAAATTTTGTTTGCGGAAGATACAACACTCGTAATAAAAGGTGAAACTAAGCAAGTCATACAGCAGTCTGCTGACTCCGTTACAGGAGAGTTAACCAAATGGTCACAAGATAATCGCCTCATAATAAACTATAAAAAAACAGTATGTCTAAATTTCCACACTATACAGAATAGGAATCCTGCGAAACCCAATATAACATTAAATGGTCATCAAATAGAAAATAAATCAGAAACAAAGATTTTAGGACTATGGATACAACAAGACTTGAAATGGAATAAACATATACAATATCTGAATACTAAACTGAACTCGATATGCTTTGCGTTACGTATTTTGAAAACCTGCACTAGCATGCACACATTAAGAAATACTTATTTTGCTTATTTCCATTCATACTTAAGATATGGGATCGTATTTTGGGGTATGTCGCCAGATGTACTAAGCACGTTTAGGATACAAAAGAGGACGATTAGAATTATGGCAAATGTAAACACTAGAGAATCATGTAGACCTCTGTTTAAAGATTTAAACATTCTCCCACTGCCCTGCATATATATCTTTGAAAGTATTATGTTTTTTAAAAAGAATTTAATGAATAAAGATGTTTTTCTTAAAACAAACAAACAAACAAACAATGATGTTCATAGGCATAACACAAGACAAAATCATAACATTCATATGTCACACACACACACAAGCATATATCAAAATGGAACTTTTCACACTGGATTTAAATTATACAATAAACTACCCCAGTATATAAAACTGGCCCCAAAAATAAAAACCTTTGATAGAATGTTGAAAGCTTATCTGCAGTGCCATTGTTTTTACTCAGTAGTTGAATATCTTAGCGTATAGGAGCGATGAAATCTATAATTATATTTTACTTTTTTAAATTAATTGTGATACCTAGCTGTATGTTGTTGTATTTATAGAATTAAGTTTTCATATTATGATAATAGAGTGAGGTGTAAATAGTTGTGCAATAAGATTGTATCTATTAAGATTTGCTATTATAATAAGTTAAATAGTTATAATATTAGTAATATATACCTGTTAGTTCTTTTATTTTATAGATGAAAATTCTGACGTGTCCTATATCAAAAATGTATTGAATGCATGTATTTGATCAAATGGAATTAATAAAAATCTATCTATCTATCTATCTATCTATCTATCAATAAAATTTTGAAAAAACTAAATAGGGAAGTAAAAGAAGATGTAAAAATTAATGCAATATCTCACAAAGAATGGCTTGAGTATTTTCAGAGCCTTTGGTTGAGTCCAAATATTGAACAACTTGTTTTACAAGCATCTAACAACAAGCCTTCGGAAAATATTACACTCGAAGAATTAGAACAGGTCTTGAGGAAACTTCGAAATCGGAAAACACCTGGAGAAGATTCAATACATCCAAAAATGTTGAAATATTCAGGCCATGCTTTCAAGAAAAGATTTCTCAGATTATTGAATTTAATCTGGATGGGTAACAGGCCTCCAGAAGATTGGCAAAAGGCAATAGCAGTTCCTCTTCATAAGAAGGGAAATATGAAAGATTTGGAAAATTATAGAGGAATAAGTATACTTAACTCTTGATACAAAATTTTTGCAAACATTGTTAAAGAAAAATTACTGAAACATTACTCTGAGGTAATAGGGAATGGATAACATGGGTTTAGAAAAGGTCGCACATGTGCAGATGCCTACTTTACCTTTAAAATGTTGATCGAAAAACGCAGGGAGTTGAATTTGGAAACACACATATCATTTGTAGATTTTAAGAAAGCCTTTGATTTTGTTAACAGAAACAGACTTATTGACATATTGGCCAAGGATTGTGTCCCCCAACAGTTAATTGATAACATTTACAACATGTATAGTGGTACTCTTATTGAAGTAAGGTTAAGTAATCATAAATCCGAGTGGTAGCCAATCAGCAGAGGGGTAAGACAAGGCTGTGGACTCTCTCCATTGCTATTCATAATCTACATGAATGCTATAATAAAGGAATGGAGGTGTGAAAGACATGGTTCAATACCTATCAGCAGACATCTAAAAAATTTAGAGGCTATACTATTTGCTGATGATGTTGCATTGGTAGCAGTATCTGAAGATGATCTGCAGTGGTCAGTATTCAACCTCCAGAAAGTGGCATCAAAATTCAGCATGTGCATTTCTACTGGAAAGACTAAAGTAATGGCCTTTAAGGGTAAGGACCCTATCCCCAGTAAAATGTTCTGGATGGTAAAATTTTAGAAAGAGTTAACGAATTCATTTATTTAGGATATAATTTATATGTTCAAGAAGAACGAGACATAACTGTAAAAATAACTAATTATACCAGAACAACAGGAATCATCAATCACCTCATGAAGCCATCTCTTGTCCAAAGGCATACAAGCTTGCGTTTGTATAACACATTAGCCAGACCAACCCTATGCTATGTCAGCGAGGCATGTACAATAAGATCTCAGGACATCTCCAGACTCACAGCACGCGAAATGACCTTTATGCGCCGAACAGCAGGCTATACTAAATGGGATCATAAGAGAAACGGGGATGTGCTGAAGGAACTAAAGGTGAAACCAATAACTACATACATTTGTGACTACCAAGAGAACTGGAATCATCATGTCCAAAGGATGGAACCTGGAAGATTACCAAAGGAGATCCTTTGCTACTAGCCACGGGGAAATAGATCGATAGGACGTCCGATGAAGAGATGGAGGGAAAGTGCAAGACCGTAACGGGACATTTGGCCCAATACTTGGAAGGAAGATGATGATGATGATGATAAACCAATACATGATGAATTTTCTATTTAAAACGAAGAGCCCGCTAATGAGCCAGCTTGGTGTCCTAGGCGAAATCCCACACAAGACACGGCCCGAGTTAGAAGAATTGCTGAGTTTTGACTTAGCCTAGTTTCGAAATTGGGGCAGATGACCTCGTATTTCCGCTCCTTAAAACAACAATAACTAACTAGTTTCGAAATTCGGGGAGGAGCAATGCATTTCTTTTCTAATTTAACTTACACCCCATCTTAATAAGACCCAATCAGAGGAGGCCTGATTTGCAGTTGTACCCTACTATACAACCGCAATTTACCTCCAAAACAGAACCAGCTAAAGCTGTAAGAGACTTGATCTGCAACCTAAAATGAGAGTGAAACCGAACTTGAGGGATATATAGAAACGAATAAACACACAAAGCATGGCCAGATTTTAAACTGTAAACTTCCCTTAAATCTCCATAGATGGTACTGCTATCCCTGCCACATCATGGTGCTCTCTGGTGGAGATATTTTAATAACATTGTGTCCATTGAGTTGTCAATAATGATTTCACTTGTCTTTCAAGAGTGATTCTGGTAACTTTTCAATTAATGGTCCTTCGGAGAGTGAAAAAAGGAAAAGAGAAAGCTTAACCTTCTTGAACAACTTTGAATGTATTCTACTAAATACAAACTTCCTGTCGGTGTTGGCAAGCTTCGCTTAGGCTCTGATCATCTGAACCATCAAACACAATGGAAATGAATGCAGTTTTTCTTACCCTCGCCTCCCTTGCTCCCAACCCTGTTACATAGGAAGTAATGAGAAATTTAAGACTCCTCCTAACAGCTTTACTAATTTCCCCATCTGTAAATCATATTTTATCAACAGTTCCAAATACATTGACTGTTGTGGCTGAATGGACTGAGTGAAATTTACAAATGCTTCAAGTTAATATAAATTATTTTATTAAATAGGTATATTTATAGAATCTTTCAAGAGATGCTCCACCAAGAGTCTTTTTTTATCACCAGTCACGTTTGTAGTTGCAGTAGTCATCTTTTTATTCGTCGGGTACGGTATTGTAGTACAGTTATGGAAGGCTCTTCAACTCCTGGAAGATAGGGTCCAGTTTTCAGCGCTGAAGCAGGCATAATGAGTGCTACTAAAAGGAACTGGTTTTAAAAAGTTAAATTTTAGTACAATGAACATATTTAATCATTAAAAGTATGTTTACATTTGAAACCATTCCTGTACATCTCAACCAATAACAAGTATGTTTAAAACTATTTCCAACGTTTAGAATGTTTAAATGGAACAGAAATTTAAACAAGTACGAAAAACAATATATTGCCGTAAAAAAGCAAGTATTATGCAGAGTTCAACAATGCAATACAGTAATAGGTTCTGACTCAAAGACTTCAGTATTTTGAAATTTTTGCTTCTGTTAAACTTAAACTTGGCAAAATTTCCCACAATTCTGCTCCATCTTGATCATCTGGTGGAGGTTCCATGAAGAATATAGGTTCAAGCTGCCATGGGAATGGCGATGTCATGAAGAACAATTCTGATAATAGAGAATTATCTCTGTCCTTATCTACTGCACTAAATGTCAAGTTTTTCATAGGTGTCTTCAGCTGCTCCAGTGAACTGCAATTATAATACAATATGAGTATTACCATAACTTATATTATATAAGATGTTGTTGTAATAACTGTTCAGCCAAGGATAGAAGTCACCATTCTGAACAAATTATCATAGTAAACGTATCCTCCGTATTTATAGCATATGCAGCCCTCTGAGCTTCATGCGGCCCGAGATCAATGTTTCAAATTTTAGTTGTCCTCATATAATGCCGCACATGAATGGTATTTTTACATTTTACAATGGTCTAAAATACCAGTGATGGTTCATTCTTAATCCAAATACATTGAAAGGTATAATCCTTATTGTTCTCCCTCTCATAAAAGGAGCAGATCACCTTGATATTCTACCCCTTAAAACAACAATCATCACTGTAATAAGAATCATTATCATCCCTCTCATGAAATACTCACACTGGACAATTTTTCATTCATGTCTATTTGTTAGTGGTGCAATTCTCAAATAACAAAAGCACAAATTGTTAGACTAGGAATTTAATTGAAAAGCAATTGAGTAGTCCACCTTTTCAATACATACAGTATCGTCGTCGTCGGCTTTAACTCGTTTCCGAGTATACATCTTCTTCCAAAACAGTCTAAAATAATCTAAGGTTGAGGTCTGTGGGCATGTTTGCGGTGACTGAACAGCCCAATGCGTGCATGAAACAAACGTCCACACAGATCACACAGAACTGTTGGTGGAGGGCGTGGCCAGAGTTGGGCAAAATACTCCCAAAATGTATTTTCGATACAAAATACTCACAAAAAAGTATTTTAGGATCAAAATACAAAATACACTTATAAAATTCCTCAAAATACAAAATACTTTTTATTAAAATATGTTTCTCTTCCATTCAAACTTTTCAAAATAACATTATTATTATTATTATTATTATTATTATTATTATTATTATTATTATTATTATTATTATTATTATTATCAGTGATCAAGACGGGTGCGTGCATTAACGTGAAAGGCCAAAGGGCTCAAATCCCACTGTCAGCCCCATGAAATGGTTTTTCGGGGCGATACTTCCTCATAGGCTTTGGTCGATTTCTTCCAATCCTTGCACTATTGTCATTTCGTTTTCCATCAAGCACCGTGATGAGGATGGCGTCAGGAGAGTCATCCAGCCGTGAAAACCACTGCCACATAGAAACTTACCTCACCATATATAAAAATTGTTATTATTATTATCGTGTGACCTAAGTTACCTCGTGGAGATCTTTTGAGCTGGTACCGTCATCCGACTTCATTGGCCGTGAATCAAACTACCATTAATCCACTCGAGTGGTACAATACTATTTTGTATACATTTGTGACTTTCTTTTTATATATGGTATGTTGATTAATTAAGAGGCTTTGCGACATCGTGGTCATGTAGCCCCGTGTGTTTAGGTGGGTGTGTGAAATTTGTCTGATAACTTGTGTTACTGCAATGGCTGTATTAGTGAGGAGTATTAGTGGGAAACCACGGAAAACCACTTCCAGGATGGCCGAGATGGGATTCGAACCCGCCTCTTCTCAGTTTTGCCTTACGTAGCTGAGTGTATCCCGATCAAGTCCTCAAACCAGAATTAAATTTCTTGGCAGAGCCGGAAATCGAAACCCGGGCCTCCACGATGACAGCCAAGAGTGCTAGCCAATACGCAACGAGGCGGACTTATATAGTGTATATGTGTACTCTGTACTGTTAACATTGGCTGAAACTCTTGAGAGAACGCTATCTTTCAAAGATTATCTAACAAAGACTGCTGACTACCGCAAGACGCGGAATGACATTTTGTCGAAGCTTGGTCGTTCCACTTAGGATCAAAAACCAATACTCTGTTGTTCGGCTGTTGACTTCGTATAATCAGTCACTGAATACTGTGCACCAGTTCGGATAAAGAGCTTGTTGTCGTTGCGACATTGTGTTCATTTAGCCCTGTGTACTTGGGTGTGTGTGGAATTCGTCTGATGAATTGTGTTATTGTGATGGCTATATTTGTAATTGAGATGAGGATTGGAAAGGAGGCGGCCATGCCCTTAATTTAGCTACCATCCCGGCATTTGCTTGAAGTAGAAGTGGGAAACCATGGAAAACCACTTCCAGAATAATTGAGTTAGAAACTGAACCCATCTCTTCTAAGTTTTGTCTCAGACCAGAATTAAATTTCTTGACAGATTTGGGAATCGAAACTGGACCTCAGGAGAGACAGACAAGAATACTAGCCAATGCGCCACGAGGTGGTCGGATAATTAGCTCTCATGCCAAGATAATAGATGTACAGCTTAATAACTAAGGCCCGGAAGATCATGCAAAATCATATTTTTGCATATTTATGCTTATTTTGGTTATTTTGGCACAATGCATCTTTTTCTCTCCTTTGCCTGTTTAAGTGATATCTATGCTTGAGAATGGCGTATAGGCCTATTCTAATTTCCTATTGTTTTGAAGCGCTTTTTGTTACTTCATGTTCAGTCGTATATTTCTAATAGGACTCCGAGAGTCTCGTGGCTGGTTAGTCAAAACCTGAACATTTCCTTGTTATTGATAAGTTGCTTTCACCTCCCTTAAATCACCCAGAGTATTTGTATCCTCTGCTAATTAGTAGTTTACACTGCCTGTAAGGAAGAACCGGATTCTCCAACAACTGAAATACCTTCGTTCCTTTCACTTGTAGCAGTTCAAAATAGGGGTTCAGCTTATGAATGACCAGGAATTTCCGCAAATATCACCCGGACCTATTATCACAAGTTTCTTAAGTCCAACCTTCAGTGAAATACCAAGCTGCTTACAGTCAACCACAGCAAGCAAGGAGAAATTACTCCAATAAAAGCTAACGACGTTAAGTTGCGAAATTTTGTGAAAACATTTGGAAGTGAAATATTGTCTACTGACGATAGGATATAATGCAAACATATTTGCCATTGAAACAAATGTTTTAAATATCCGTCTTGATATAAGAATTAAAACGTTTAAAATTATACGCCAAATCAATACATAACAAATATATATTTTATAGCTTCGAACTTCAATGAGGTCATCTTCAGCTTAAAATGAAAATCAATTAAGAATTACAAACTGAAAATAGTATAGCCTATATGACTTCAATCTAAATAATAAATGAAAAGTTTATGATAATAATTGTAATAAGTGAAATATAGTAATAAAATGGATAGATAGTTTTATTATTATTTCCATTTGATCAAATACATGTATACAATACATTTTTGATATAGGACACGTCAGAATTTACATCTATAAAATAAAAGTACTAATGGGTATATACAGAAATACTAATACTATAACTATTTATAACTTATTATAATAACAGATCTTAAGAGATACAATCTTATTGGACAACTATTTACACCTTATTCTATTATCATAATATGAAAACTTAATTCTATAAATACAACAACTTACAGCTAGGTATTACAATTGAAATAGAAAAGTAAAATAGAATTATAAATTTCATCGTTTCTATACACTAAAATATTCAACTACAGAGTAAAAACAATGGCACTGCAGATAAGCTTTCAATATTCTATCAAAGGTATTTATTTTTGGGGCAAGTTTTATATACTGGGGTAGTTTATTGTATAATTTAACTCCTGTGTGATAAGTTCCATTTTGATATATGCTTGTGTGTGTATGTGTGTGTGTGAAATATGAATGTTTTGGTTTTGTCTTGTGTTATGCCTATGAACATCATTGTTTGTTTTAAGAAAAACATCCTTATTCATTAAATTCTTGTATCAAAACATAATACTTTCAAAGATATATAGGCAGGGCAGTGGGAGAGTGTTTAAATCTTTAAGCAGAGGTCTACATGATTCTCTAGTGTTTACATTTGCCATAATTCTAATCGCCCTCTTTTTTATCCTAAACGTGCTTAGTACATCTGGCAACATATCCCAAAATATGACCCCATATCTTAAGTATGAATGGAAATAAGCAAAATAAGTATTTCTTAATGTGTGCATGCTAAACTTAGTGCAGGTTTTCAAAATACGTAACGCAAAGCACATCGAGTTCAGTTTAGTATTCAGATATTGTATATGTTTATTCCATTTCAAGTCATGTTGTATCCATAGTCCTAAAAATTTTGTTTCTGATTTATTTTCTATTTGATGACCATTTAGTGTTATATTGGACTTCGCAAGATTCCTATTCTGTATAGTGTGGAAATTTAGACACACTGTTTTTTTTTATAATTGATTATGAGGCGATTATCTTGTGACCATTTGGTTAACTCTCCTGTAACGGAGTCGGCAGACTGCTGTATGACCTGTTTAGTTTCACCTTTTATTACGAGTGTTGTATCTTCCGCGAACAAAATTTCCTTATATGAATGAACGTTCTGTGTTATATCATTGATATATAGAAGAAAGAGTAGTGGGCCCAAAACCGATCCCTGGGGTACTCCAAATTTAATAATTCCCTCATTGGACAATGTTTCATTAAGTAATTTGGTTCCATCATCCTTGTGTCTCAAGCTTACTATTTGTTTACGCCTTGTTAAGTAAGACTCTATCCATTTATTAGCTAGACCTCTAATACCATATTGATTTAGTTTTGTAAGGAGGATTTTATGGTCAACAACATCAAATGCTTTCGATAAATCCAAGAATAGGCCAGTTACATGTTCCTTATTGTCAATTAATTTCAGTATACTATTAATACATTCATAAATTGCTGTCTGTGTAGATTTTTCCGTTCTGAATCCATGTTGTGAGTTTGATAATATTTTATTTTTTTCTATAAAACTTATCAGTCTCTTATACATGATTTTTCCACAATTTTTGCAATACCAGTTGGTAAGATAATAGGACGATAGTTATCTAATTTATCTGTTGAACCATTTTTGTGCACTGGAATTACTTTTGAGAACTTCAAAATATCCGGGTAAGTTCCTGAGAGAATTGAACTGTTTATTATGTGTGTAAGTGGATTTATTATATTTTCTTCACATTTCTTTAAAATTGCATCAGGGATGCCATCAATGGCAGCACAAAATTTATGTTTAGCTCTTTTATAACTATTCTTACCTCTTCACTTGTGGCATGATTTATAAATAAAGAATCACTACATACATTTATTTTATTATTAGAATTTAGTGTATTTACCTGTGATTTATTTAATAATTTTTGTGGAATTTCCAGAAAATAGTCATTGAAAGTGTTTGCTATTTCCTCTGGATTATTAATCACTTTATTATTTCTGGTCAGTGTAATGTTGCTTTGTATTTTAGCAGATTTTTCAGTTTCTTTCTTTATCACGGACCACTTAGCCCTGTTTTTATTAGATGATTGGGAAATAAAATTATCATTATGCATTTTCTTTGCTAGTCTTATTACCTTAATTTAATATGCTAGTGTATTTTTTGTAGTATAAATTGAATTCAGGTGTTGTGTGGTATTGTTTATATAATTTGTGTAGAAATTTCTTTCTTTGGCATGAATTTATAAACCCTGTTGTTATCCAATTGCTAGTTTTGTTATTTTGAACAGTTCTTTGTCGGAAGGGGAATGCTGTTTCAAAATAGTTTTTTTTTAGGGTACTGTTAAATGCATTAAATTTATCATTTACATTTTCTAGTTTATACATTTCTGACCATGTTTCCTTATTTAATAAGTCATTGAAATATGTAACATTTGTTTCAGTGAATGACCTGCACTTTGATTTTACTCCATTATCATTATTATTGATTGTTTCGGCTACTTCAAAACTCAGTATTTGTCCATAGTGATCACTAAAACCCGGACAATAGACTTCTATTGAATGGTGATATTTATCTGTATTTAAAAAAATTGATCAGGAGTGGTTTTACTAAATTTTGTTATTCTTGTTCGGGTATTTACTGTAGGTTTCAGTCGATAGGAAATTAGTAACTGTGTTAATAATTCACAATTTCTATCAAATTTTAAGAAATCCACATTTACATCTCCACAAATGATTATATCGAAATTTACTTTGCTCATGTTATTGAGTAACAATTCTAATTTATCTATAAATAAAAGAAACTTTCCTGACGGAGAACGGTATACGCATACAATTGTTAACTTAAACTGCTGTATTTTTACGGCAGAGAATTCAAAATCCTGTTCCTTAATTAGATAATCATAAGCTGTTAACTGTTCATGATCTAAATTATTTCTTAAGAAGATACAAGTACCACCATGGCTAATATTAGTTCTAGAGTATTTACTAGCTTGTATAAACCCTGGGAATTGAATTAATTCGAGTTGTTCCTCTTTCAGCCAATGTTCTGAAATACATAGTGCTGAGATGTCATTAAGTTCATTTTTAAGCATTATATTTATGTAAAAATATAAGATAACAGATGCCGAGGAGAAAAATAAAATTAACACCATTCTTAAAACTCACAAATTTTCTGCAGAAATGACACATAGAAAGCCTATGGAGATTTCAGATGAGTTGAGAAAATCCCGATCTGAAAGAATGAAAAAGTACTGGAAAGAGCGCAAGAACCAAGCAGTACTACCTTCAAAGAAGAAGTGATTGTGGAACGACTCAAGTGGTCCAATGTGACCAATCAAGATAATAATAATAATAATAATAATATTTATGTAATCAATTTTATTATAGAGAGACTGAACATTCTGGTTGTAAATTTTAAATTTGTTACATTTGCAGCCTTGTGTTGGTGATTTATTTACATTATTCTTATTATTATCATAATTGTTATTATTATTGTTGCTAGACAAATCCGAAATACCATTGTTCCACTCAGTTAAATTTGACATCGAAAGATCTGAATACCAAACCTCACATTTGGCTTCTTTTACAAGTTTCCCTGCTTCCACTCTAAAGATATTAAGTTACTGTTGAACTATTCTTACCATTTGAATTTACAATTTTGCATATTTCATCACTAAGATACTCTTTTCCTAACCTATTTAAGTGTAGGCCATGTCGAGTGTGGAACTTCCTGTCTAATTTACTTACATCTATAATTTGGACATTTGGAAAACTCTTAAAAATTTTACGAATTTTACCTTTTGTAGCCTCTATTTCTACATTTACACATGATTTGGGAATTAAATCGTATCTCTGCGGAATGTTTACAATAATGACATTTGTGTTAAGCATGGATGGCAATGTACCCTTTAAATCTTTGATTACCTTTTTACTCTCGTTTCTATAGATGTCGTTTGCTCCAGCGATGATTACTGCATAGTCCTTTGAAGTGAGGGTTGCACACTCTCCTAACATCCCGTTCGTGACCGTTGCAATGGGTGCTCCTGGCTTTACTGTCGAAGTGACCTCCATTTCTCCGCTTCTCTTCAATACGCTTGCTGCTACATCTCGCCCGTGGCTATCCGCAAATATCCGGATCTTCCTGGATTTTCTCTTTATCACTTTCTTCTTTTCTTTTTGTAGAAAGTCATCATTTTCTTCGACGAGCGCTCCAAATGAATTTGAGACGGGAATTTTAGTTACATGTACCGGTACTCCATTTACAGGCCTTGGCATATTCAATCTTACCTTATCAGCAACCACTTTGGACCAAGTTTCCTTGTTTTCCTCTCTGTTTCCTTTTAATTTATTCAACTCTTCCATTAACTTAGTAATATCTTCCTTTAGCAGCTTTATAATTTCATCTTTTGAGGACAGTTCCTTTCTCAGGTTATGACATTCGCATGTCGGTACCGGTAGACCTCCATTACGACAATCGGTTTCACTTACAAATGCATTATTAAATAAAATAAATAGTGGTCCTCTATTGTAAAATTTATGAAACAAATGTGGACCTAGGGAGTTCGAGAAAGTATTCAGTGACTCAATATTGGAAACCGCCAAACATAAGCGAAATATCATAAAAAAAGAAAAGAAACCACATCAATTCAGCCCTTGTTGACAAGAAGAAATTTCAGGAGACTAACACAGGATATTACTGAAATTATATTAATACCTAGTACGTTTCAGTCTCTTTTGTAAGTTAATATCAATTATTTTTATTCAGCATTCACTATGTAAATATTGTAAAATTATTTTCATTTTTAAATATTTAATTATTTATTTATTTATTTATTTATTGAGCAATATGAAGGAACACAGGCACCAGCCCAAATACATTCCTTCTTGACATTATCTGATTAAACGACAACATGTATCAGTGAAAAATAGAAAAAACAGATTACACAAATGAAGACCAGAAGATAAATACTACAAAGGAGATCGTGAAAATATAAACCATAAAATGAAAACAAAACTGTACAAAGTAGAAAAAAATAATATACAAAAATAAAGGAGAAAAGAGTACTCAGTATTCAAGGAACGGCTGCTTTTACTTGTTTATTGAATAAGTTACCGCCAGTGAATAAATCTACTTGAACATCAATTGAATTATAAAATGACAATATTTTAACTAAAGGCGAATTAGAATGGTGAACACTTTTAGATCTTGGGATGTGAAAGAGTGCTTGCTGTCAAAATCTTACTTGTGGTACATAAAAAGTGATGAATTGAAATAATTCTTGGCAGTCAATTTTTCCAATTTAAATTTTCCTCAGCAGTTGCAAATAACTTGACGACCTTCTACTTTTCAAAGACATGAAATTGAACTAATTTCGTTAAAACTGAGTCGAAGTGCCAAATGGACAAAATACATTGAACGTCTTATATAATACATGTATCTTAGAAATTTATTTTGCACAATCTCAATGTGATGAATTTGATCTTTATAAAAGGGATCCCAGATTACTGCTGAATATTCTAACTTGCTTCGAACTAAACTTTCATACAACTTAACAATTACTCCAGTTTTGGTAAGTAATTTGGAGTTTTTAATGACAAAACCAAGCATTTTGTTGGCCGAACTAATTATATTTGCAATATGGCTATTAAAGGTTAATTTGCTGTCATAAATAATTCCTAAATCATTTATCGACGGTACAATTTCGAGTGCTGTTTCCCTAATACAATATTTAGGATTTATATACTTCTTCCTTGTAAATACCATAACTTTACATTTTTTTACATTAAGGACTAAATTATTACTAACACACCAAGCTACAATAATATTAACATCCCTCTGAAGGTTATTCTCATCCCTCAAGTTGTATATGGTCTTATATAGCTTTGCATCGTCAGCAAACAATAAGCAGTCAGAGAAACATAGAATATTAGGCAAATCATTAACCAAAATTAGAAATAGAAGAGGCCCAAGATTAGATCCTTGTGGGACACCAGAAGAACTAACAAAATTACCTGAAATTTCACTTCTGAAACAAACAAATTGCTGTCTAAATTTTAAGTAGGAGCATAATAATTGAAGTAATGGTTTAGCAACTCCAAACTGGTACAGCTTTGTCACCATAATTTTATGGTCTACTTTGTCGAAGGCCTTTTTTTTAAATCCATGTATATCACGTCAGTTCTTCTATTGGTATCTAATGCATTGTAAACCTTTTGAGTAAAACCCAGCAAATTTGTAATAACTGATCTGCCGGGCATAAAGCCATACTGATATTGTGAGAACTCAACCTTAATATGATTGTAAATCTTAGAATATAAAATGTGCTCCTATACTTTTGCTATAGCATTTAGTTCGATATCATTTCAGAGTTGCCTCACTTTAGGATTGGAATAATTCTAGCATTTTCCACTTTCCAGGAAAGCTTGACGTCTTTAAAGAAAGATTAAAGATGAAGGCCAACTGAGAAACCAATAAGTCCACACAGCCCTTGATTATGTATGGTGGTATGCCATCAGGCCCACAGGATTCCTTGGGCTTTAATTTTCTATTTATAGTTGTTCTTACTTCATCAACCGTTATGTGAGTCACGTTCAGCATATCAACCCTGGGCAAAACAGGAAATTCATTCAAAGGCAAATGTTCCGCGTTATAAATAAAATTCCTTTTGATATATACTGAAGAGAAATGCTCAGCAAACCCATCTGCAATACTTCCAGCTGTATAATGATTTTCGTTTAGTATAAATGTGTAGTCGCGTGTACGAGATTCCCGCTTGCTTTTAACATACGTCCAAAACTGATTAATGTTATTCTTAACTCCATTTTCTAGACTATGAATGTAAACAGCATAAGCCATTCGTAATTTTGTTTTTAGTTCCGATCGAAGCTGTCTAAATCTTTCATCATAATATTTCGAAAAACGTCTTTTTTCAGCACACTTTTTCTTAATTTTTATGGATTGGATAATATCTCGTGAGAACCATACTGGATATTTGAGTTTTCGAATGAATTTCTGCTTAGGTACACAATTTTCAAAACATCTGTAGAGTGAAGAATAGAAGAAATCAACAGCATGATCAACCACCTTAAATGTGTACAGTAAACTCCAGTCTAAATCTCGTATTGTGCAATAGAGTCTCAAAAAATCAGCCTTTTTGAAGTTGTAATATTCACGATTAATTCTAGGTAGCAATGGAACCTTTTTAATGGGTGGTATTGCTAAATAAAGTGCAGGGTGATGTAAGTCTTCAGGTACCAACGGGAATTCGTCGTGCTTCAAATCAATTTGAATATTACCTAAAACCAAATCCAATGTCTTGAAATTAGAATTTTGAATATTGTTGCGCGATGTTAATCCAAGATACGAGATGAACTGGAATAATCGACGACAGACCGTGGAACCTTCATTAAAATTATAACCGGCGTTGCTAATTTCAGGTACGTTGAAATCGCCCTCAATCAGGCAGTCAGATGATATAAGACTATCAACGTTTTCAATGTAATTAAAGTATCCTTCATATACAGAGAGTTTAGAGGAGGGGGTAATATAAACAACATTTATGAATAATTTACGAGTATGACCCTGAATGTAAAGAGTTAAGGATTCGCATTGTTGTTCATTATAGATAGAACTTAATTTGGATTTATAACCCTTTTTGACTGCTACGGCTACTCCTTCACCTCTAGACTTCCCAGATATAAACATATCCCTATCATTTCTGAACATTACATAACGATCATCGCATAACTCTCTATCCATAATATCCTGATCCAAGAAACTCTCTGTTAATACAATTATATCATAATCACAACAAAGTAGATTTTTAAGAAACACGTCAGTTTTTGTCCTAAGGGCCCGAACATTTTGATAATAAATGGACAATTCATTTCCAGACATTAGTATACAATAAAAAATATAGTGAATAAAAAACTGGCTATTAAAATTGTATACCCGTTACACGAAAAAATTAACATAATAGTATAAGTATTGATGGTCAACGCCGCTTGAAGCTCCATAAAATAATATTTCCTACTAAGCTTCTTTAGAACTGTTTCTAAGATGAGATATTAAAAAAAAAAGTGTAGTTATGTGTCCGTCTGTTCATATTTTCTTTATAGTCAAAATAGAAACGTTAAAGAATACGGAGTGATCGTAATTGCCGTAGTTATTCATAGTGCATTTTTTTGAAACGAGATGCATATTTGACCAATAATTAGTGCATATTCGCATGCATGTTTATTCATTGAATAGTGTAAGAACTTCCGGGCCTTATTTATGACACTGCATCTGATCTTGGAAAAAATCCGGCCACTTAACATACGCAGATGCAATGATTTGCCGTGTGAGTACATAAAAGTTGTAAAAAAAACACCAATGACATGAAGACATTGCTCATCCACGTATCAGTATGCTTCATTCGAGGAATTCACCCAACTGTCCGACGGAGAATTAGCAGCTACCAACTTTTACATTCTTGAGACATGGTCCAATGAATAGAAACAGTTTATGGCCCCAGAGTGTTGCGAAATGCGATGCACCAAAGCAATACCACCTGGAATTGACCAGCCTATCTGGATCTGGACCAAATTAAAAGGAAGCTTGTAGTTTTAACTGACAGTTAATCTCGCGATCACGTGACCTCCTCTTTACGTGGAATCCGAACAGCAGGACATGGCATTTCACTTTGAAAATCTCACATGTATTGACCGGGAATCGAACCCCGTCTACCTTGATGAGAGACAAACAGTTTGACCGCTGCGCCTCCACGGTAAATTAAAACGGGTCCGAACACACCACCTTCTTTACAAGCGCCAGAAATACCTCCTTGCTGCGATTGTAGCGTTGTCAGGGAAACAGTGAGGCATATCATTCCGAATACCCTCTGAAATCCTTAAATGTTGATGTAAGGAATCTGCGCCGAGGAACACTACAGTCAATTGACTCCACATGTTTAATTTGTACATTCGGTTATACATTCTCCTTTTTAAGTAATAAGTCACAAAGAAAATAAAAATTAAATGAATAAATAAATACTGTAAATACCCCCTCCCATCAGGTTTCTGGTTATCCAGACCTGGATAAGTTGGGTCACTTATAATTATTACCACCAACATACAGCGGTAGCTGGGGCCCAGTTATCAGCGGTCTGGGTAGACGTGAGCCGTCCTTGAAATGGTTTTCCGTGGTTTCCCATTTTCAACTACAAACAAATGTTGGGACTGCACCTTCGAATGTGCCACGGCCGCTTCCTTCCAAGTCCGTGCATAGTTTCCTTCACCTTCATTCGTATCATCTCGCATTAGGTGAGAATAGTTATAAAAGAGCTAAAAATAAATTCTGTGCTGGCATTGATGGCATCCCTGATGCAATTTTAAAGAAATGTGCAGATAATATAATATATCCACTTACACACTTAATAAACAGTTCAATTTACTCAGGAGCTTACCCGGATATTTTGAAGTTCTCAAAAGTAATTCCAGTGCACAAAAACGGTTCAAAAGATGAATTAGATAACTATCGTCCTATTACCTTACCAACTGGTATTGCAAAAATTGTGGAAAAAATCATGTATAAGAGACTGATAAGTTTTATAGAAAAAAAAATATTATCAAACTCACAACAGGGATTCAGAACGGAAAAATCTACACAGACAGCAATTTATGAGTGTATTAATTGTATACTGAAATTAATTGACAATAAGGAACATGTAACTGGCCTATTCTTGGATTTATCGAAAGCATTTGATGTTGCTGGCCATAAAATCCTCCTTACAAAATTAATCAATATGGTATTAGATGTCTAGCTAATAAATGGATAGAGTCTTACTTAACAAGGCGTAAACAAATAGTAAGCTTGAGACACAAGGATGATGGAACCAAATTACTTAATGAAACATTGTCCAATGAGGGAATTATTAAATTTGGAGTACCCCAGGGATCGGTTTTGGGCCCACTACTCTTTCTTCTATATATCAATGATATAACACAGAACGTTCATTCATATAAGGAAATTTTGTTCGCGGAAGATACAACACTCGTAATAAAAGGTGAAACTAAACAGGTCATACAGCAGTCTGCCGACTCCGTTACAGGAGAGTTAACCAAATGGTCACAAGAAAATCGCCTCATAATCAATTATAAAAAAAAACAGTATGTCTAAATTTCCACACTATACAGAATAGGAATCTTGCGAAGCCCAATATAACACTAAATGGTCATCAAATAGAAAATAAATCAGAAACAAAATTTTTAGGACTATGGATACAACATGACTTGAAATGGAATAAACATATACAATATCTGAATACTAAACTGAACTCGATGTGCTTTGCGTTACGTATTTTGAAAACCTGCACTAAGTTTAGCATGCACACATTAAGAAATACTTATTTTGCTTATTTCCATTCATACTTAAGATATGGGGTCATATTTTGGGGTATGTTGCCAGATGTACTAAGCACGTTTAGGATAAAAAAGAGGGCGATTAGAATTATGGCAAATGTAAACACTAGAGAATCATGTAGACCTCTGTTTAAAGATTTAAACATTCTCCCACTGCCCTTCCTATATATCTTTGAAAGTATTATGTTTTGATACAAGAATTTAATGAATAAGGATGTTTTTCTTAAAACAAACAATGATGTTCTTAGGCATAATAGAAGACAAAATCAAAACATTCATATTTCACACACACGCACAAGCATATTTCAAAAAGGAACTTTTCACAAAGGAGTTAAATTATACAATAAACTACCCCAGTATATAAAACTTGCTCCAAAAATAATAACCTTTGATAGAATGTTGAAAGCTTATCTGCAGTGCCATTGTTTTTACTCTGTAGTTGAATATCTTAAGTGTATAGAAACGATGAAATCTATAATTATATTTGACTTTTCTCTATTAATTGTAATACCTAGCTGTAAGTTGTTGTATTTATAGAATTAAGTTTTCATATTATGATAATAGAGTAAGGTGTAAATAGTTGTCCAATAAGATTGTATCTCTTAAGATCTGTTATTATAATAAGTTATGAGTTATAGTACGGTATTAGTAATATATACCTATTTGTACTTTTTATTTTATAGATGTAAATTCTGACGTGTCCTATATCAAAAATGTATTGTATACATGTATTTGATCAAATGGAATTAATAAAATCTATCTATCAATAACTCCTCTCATGAGGTTGGCGACATGAAGGGCATCCGGCTGTGTAAACTATCCACCACAAGGACGCGAAAAACCATCTCATCTCATTTCCGTCCCAGTTGAAACGGGAATAATACGCATTATAGTTTTTAGCCTACTTTTCACATTTTGCAAAAATTAGGAAAAAGTAGACTATGAGATCGATCCGGGAAAATGTCTCTCTGTCTGTCCTTCTGGCTGTGTGTGTGTGTCCCTATCAACTCCTAAACGGCTGCAGAAATCGAAACCAAACACAGTATGAGTAAAGATGTATACCGGAATATCTCACGTCCAGATTTTAAAATGATGTCAGTGCTACCAACTGCTGAAAAAACGCACTAGAAATTTGAGCTCCTTGTTGGATATCTTGGAAGGTATGCATGGGAGCTATTCCAAAATTGGCACACATGTAGATAACACTATTTCAGTTTAATTTCCAGGTGGCCATACCTGACAGTGTTGCCAAAATAATTAAATGCCTTCTGATAGGTCCAATTTTTACATTGGATTTCAACCAAATTTTGTATGTAATATGTGTACATAAACAGATATGATTGAGGGTATTCTTAAGAGCCACCAGTGTAGCCAACTGTTAATAATTGCTCTCTCTATTCTTTTATCCAAATACCAATATATCAGAAAGTATACAAGCCGACAGCTTTAAACTATGCACACGTATAGTACCTGACATTTTAGATTAATTTTAGAGAAACTTATATACTTCAGTTCTACCAACATGATTCTAAGCCTGCTGATAGGGCCAATTTTTAAATACACGTAACTTCTATACTATCAGTTGGATTTCAACCAAATTTCGTATGTGCTATGTGTAACATAACAGATATGACTATAAGTATTCTTAAGAGCAATCAGGGCTGCGAACTGTTAATAAATGCTGTCTATATTTTTTTAACCTAATGTCAATAAATCAGGAAGTATGCAAGACAACAGCCCTATACTTTGCACACGTATATCACCTAACATTGTAGATCAAATTGGAATAATTAATATAAGTCAGTGCTGCCAACATGATTCTATGCCTGCTGATAGGTCCAATTTTAAAATACATGTAACTTCTATACTAACAAATGGATTTCGTCCAAAATTGGCAGAACAAGATATAATATTTCAGTTTAGGCTATTTCTGACCAGCACACTCATGACATTGTTGCCAACATGCTTTTACGCATGCTGATAGATCCAATGTCTAACTGCATGTAACGTCCATTGGAATTCAACGATTTTTTTAAATCTCTACCTTAAGAGATGGAACTAAGAATATATTCAGTCACCAGGGCTGCCAACTGTAATGCTCTATTAGGTACATTATACCAGGTATATTTCGAACTAATTAGACATTTCAATATTACCAACTTAATTTAGTCATTATTCTAGATAGGTTCATATACTCTAGAGTAATCATTGGCGTGAATCTTAATTTTAAGAAAAGTAGGCTCTAGTTCGTCACAGAACTTCTTGTTTTCTTTAGTCGGTTTACCCTCCAGGGTTGGCTTTCCCCTCGGACTCAGTGAGGGATCCCACCTTTACCGCCCCCAGGGCAGTGTCCTGGAGCTTGAAACATCGGGTCGGGGGATACAACTCGGGAGGTGGGACGAACCCAGGTGGTCTCACCTTATGAGGGATGGGAAGATTGGGAGGGATAGGCAAGGAAGAGAGTAGGAGGCGGCCGTGGCCTTACATTAGGTACCATCCCGGCATCTGCCTGGAGGAAAAGGGAGAAACTATGGAAAGCCACTTCGAGGATGGTTGAGATGGGAATAGAACCCCCTCTACTCATTTGGACCACCCGAGGCTTAGTAGACCCCGTTCCAGTCCTCATACCACTTTTCAAGTTTCGTGGCGGAACCGGGAATCGAATGTCGGAGCTCCGGGATGGCAGCTAAGCACACTGGCCACTGCACCACGGAGGCGACAGTTATCATTTCCGTATTATCATTATCATCTTATCATCATCACCGACAGCGGTCGGTAGCTACGTTCGCTAACGCGCAGCGCTAGGCATGGGGCCCAGCTCTACGAGGACCTAGTAGACGTGGGTTCGAGCCCCACCATCGGCCGTCCTTTAAATGGTTTTCCGTGGTTTCCTCACTTTCAACTCTAGGCAAATGCTGGGACGGTACCTTCCAACAGGCCACGGCCACTTCCTGCCACATCCTTGCCCAGTTTCATTCATCTTTATCCATTCCATCTCTCATCCCGACGCGCAGGTCGCCCACGGGCCTCGACTATGACCTAAGACCTACACTCGGCCTATCAGGGGGCCACACGGCAAATAAATTTTAAAAAAAGCTCTTGCGGGAGACAATTGCCGCATTTTGTACATCCCTTGTGTGAGCACTTCCAGGAATCTTCGCCTAGTTAACTGGTTCAGACAACCTGTTGTGTTTGGAAATTTCATACTAGGTACCATACTTTGAAGCAACTGCTTGGAAAGGTTTCCAAGATTAACCACGCTGATAACATAATATCCGGGAGACATTCCTCGGGAGATTTTGTTCTTAACGCATCCTAAATAAATAGCATTGCACATGGTCTTACAAGGTTGATGTATTGCTGGCACAGTTGTATTGATCTCAAACTTACTTGTGTCATATCTACCAATTAACTTAAGTTATGAAATGGGAAGTTAATGGAAAATAAAACTGAAAATTGCCTAATGCAGAGATTGTATTTTGATTGTATTTATGTATTTTGAAAATACAAAATACTCATGAAAAATATTTCGATACAGATACAAAATACATGTTCCAAAATGTATTTTAGATACAAAATACAAATGTATCGAAAATATGTATTTTAAATACATGTATTTTCGATACTGCCCAACTCTGGGCGTGGCTGTGCTGCACGGAGCTTTCGTGCTTGTCGCTTGGCCTTAACAATTCTACGACGTTCTTCTTCAAACATTTTTACAGCAGCCATGATGGTCTGGCGCCAAGTTGAACGGTCTTTAAACAAGCTGGTCCCAGGTTTGTGGATTGAGTCCTGTCAACTTCATATTCTGCTTAAATTGGTCCTTGTAACGTCTCTTAGGGCCTCCATGAGGTCTGGTGCCGGAGGTGAGTTCACCATACAGAACCTGGTGTGGTAGTCTCGTATCATCCATCCGATGGACATGTCCAATCCATCTAAGTTGATGACCAATGATGGATGATTCTATACTATTAGCAAGCGCTTTCTCAAGAACATCAAGATTGGTGATGTGGTCTTCCCACTTTATCTTAAGGATGGATCGAAGTTTCTGTTGATGGAAGCGCTCAAGCTTTCGGAAGTCATGTCGATAGAGGGTCCAGGTTTCACAGCCATACAACAATGTTGAGATGACAACAGCTTGGTACAGCGATCAGGCTGTCGGATTATCCTTGTGATCTCCTGACTATCAAGCATGAAATTGATTGGTACACCATGAGCTTCGTCTTCACGGTCAGATCTTTATTCAAGAAGACCCGGTGCGATAGTCGCCCAAAACATACAGTATAGATAAGGAATGTCTATATTCAGAGATCAAGCTTGCAAACTATGAATTATTTGGTCAAAATTTAATTTTCTTTGCTTACACAAAGCATCAAATCCTCTGTCCTGGAACTAGGCAAAAATAATTCTGCTGAATAAAAAAGGTAGTATTCTCAGCATGAAGAACTACCATCCTATCAGTCTGCTCTCTATTCAGTACAAAATATCTACCGGTACTAAGGTTTTAGTAAAAGGATCGGCTCTATCTATGATTCAGCACAGCCAGTTGAACAAGCACGTTTGCCCAGTTGTTTCAGCACATGTGACCACATTCCCACACTTTGGGAAGTAATCAGCAGAGCAATTGAATATCAAATGCCTCTCTGTTTAGCATTTGTGGACTTTGAAAAATGCATTTGACTTTGTCAACCATGCAGCTAATAAATATACTGTACAATCGTCAATTGAGCACAGTGTAGAAACAGGCTACATCAAAGTCCTTCAGGGGCGTGGTGGCTCAGCGGTCTAGCTGTATGCCTCTCACCAAGGCGGACCGGGTTCGATTCCCGGCATGCATGTGAGATTTTCGATGTGAAATGCCATGTCCTGTGGTTCGGATTCCACGTAAAAAACGGAGGTCCCGTGTTTTATGATCGCGAGATTAACGGTCACGTTAAACTACAAGCTTCCTTTTTCAAAGTCCTTCGTAACATCTACAAAGCCTCTTCAGCGTTTGTGAATGTCACCAGAGCAACAGGTGAGTTCCCCTTCAAAAGAGGAGTGAAGCTGTACTAGAAATGTCAAAATTTATTTTCTATGCACATGTACATGTTTCGTGTTATACTCAAGGTCCTTCTTCTGCATTATTCAATTTAAGATCAATCAACACTATAAGAACAATAAAACTTTTCCTTTCTATAAAAACATTAAAACTTTAACAACGTGGAATCTTTAGTAAAATTACTTTTCTTCTATAAGCTATTTACAAATCTTATATGACTACTAATGGAATCTTAGGTGTAATAGCAAATCAGCTTATGTATTAAGAATTTTATAATCATAGTTGTTGTGAAGGTTGTTGAAAACATTGATATGCAGTCCAATTAAAATGGTTTGACAAATAATTTAAACAGTCATGTTCTAGTGTGTGGCTGGATATTCTTGAAAATAGGTGTCATTATGGTCACACTCTTCTATGAAGGGACCAGTCAAATTGAAATGTTATTAAAATGAAATAAACATATTGTTTAATTTACGAGACCATTTACTGTAGTACTATCAATCTGATGAGAAACAATTCACCTTGGAATCAGAAGAGGAAAAAACTTTCAATTTTTTGGACACTACAATAACAAGGACAAATAACTAACTTAATTACAATATTTTCAGGAAATCGACACAAACCACTTAATATAATTAAAAAGGATTCAATTCATCCCGATTCCTACAAGAAAGCAACATTCTCAGTCTCTTATACAAGGCATTGATTGTTGCATTAAACCCACAATAATTTAATAGAGAAATGAATGTAATATACACAATAGCTGTGTTGAATAGATATAACAAATATTATGTAAATAAAATTCTGAATCAAATAAGAAACAAACCACCAAGCAATGGACCAAAGACAAGTAACAATACTTACACTCCTTGATTTCAGCAGGGCATTTGACACCATGTCAAATATCACGGATATAAGGGTAATACCTTCAGAAGCCCTGGACAGTGACCACCGTCTGCTGGTCGCCAAGGTGAGAGGACTGAAGGAAAAGAGGAGAACTGAGAACCAAGAAAGAAGAATAAGGACATGGAAGCTGAAGGAGGATGGAAATAAGGAGAAGTTCCAGATATTAGCGAGGAACAAATTACCGAAGGTTGATCCGAAAACAGGTGAAGAAGAATGGAATAGGTTCAAGGACGTGTTGGTAGAAGCAGCGGAAGTCGTGTGTGGCAGAACTAGTGGAAAGAAAAGGTGGAAGGAAACACCATGGTGGAACCCCAGAACTAAGGAAGCAGTGAAAAAGAAAAATGAAGCATTCAGGAAATGGTTCCAACAGAGGACAGACAGAACAAGAGAAGAATACCAAGAGCAGAAGAAAGAAGCAGGAGAAGTAGTGAAGGAAGAGAAAAAGAAATGGCTGGAGAAATGGACAGAAATGATGGAGGAGGACTGTGATGGCAGTAAGAAAGTGTTGTATGGAATGATAAAGGCAAAGAGAAGAGATACAGGGGAAAATGTCAGAATGGTGGACAGGAATGGAAAGGAGGTCGAAAATATGGAAGAAGTAAAGGTTATCTGGAGAGAATACTTCAAGGAACTCCTAAATCCAACTAAAACCAGCGTAGTGGACATTGTGGAGGAAGAAACAGACAGTGACCAAGACATTTCAGAGAAGGAATTGACATGGAAAGAAGTGGAGGAAGCATTAAAGAAGATGAAAGGGGGAAAGGCACCGGGAATAGACGAAGTGAGTGTGGAGATGGTGAGAGCAGCAGGGGTGATAGGAACACAGTGGCTCTTTCGAGTAATGAAAGTGATATGGAGGGAGAAGAAAATACCAGAGGACTGGAAAAGAGGGATAATAATACCCATATTTAAAAAGGGAAGTAGGAAGGAATGCAAGAACTACAGGGGAATTACACTCATGTGCCACTGCGCCAAAATATTTGAGAAGGTACTGGAGAGAAGAATTCGGACAGAAGTTGAAGATGGGCTGAGGGAAGAACAGTATGGATTCAGGCCAGGAAGGTCAACAGTTGACCTCATCTTTGCAGTAAGACAGCTACAAGAACACCATTATGAATATGGGAAAGATCTGGTGATGACCTTCTTGGATATTGAGAAAGCATATGATAGTATTAATAGAAACAAGGTATGGGAAGCAATGAGAGCAAAAGCAGTGAACAAGGAGACAGTGGCAAGAGTGAAAGCAATGTACGAGGGAAGCAAAAGCTGTGTAAAGGTGGGAAGAGAGAGAACGGAATGGTTTCAACTGGAGAGTGGTCTGAAACAGGGAAGTGCCCTGTCACCCCTGTTATTTATAGTGGTGATGGATGAAATCATACGAAAAGTGGTAAATAGCATTGGGGAAAGGAAAATGAAGGCAATGTTGTTTGCTGATGACCTTCTGGTATGGGGAGAGGATGAGGAAGAAGTACAAGATCAATTAGATGAGTGGGAGAAGGTAGTGTTATCATATGGGATGAAGTTCTCAGCACAAAAGAGTGAAGTGGTCATCACAACGAGGAAGAAGAACAGACTGGATATGGGCATAACACTTGGAGGACAGCAGTTGCAGAAAGTAGAATGCTTCAAGTACTTGGGAAGCATAATTGAAGAAAAGGGAGGCAATAGGATGGAAATAAATGAGAGGGGAAGGTGCGCAGATGGATTTTTCAAGAGTGTTAGGGGGATGATATGGAATAAAGATGTACCACAAAAATGTAAAGGAATCATCTACAAGACCTACTTTGTGCCAATTTTGACATATGGTTCAGAAACATGGGTGATGAAGAAAAGGGACAAGAATAAAATACGAGCAGTGGAGATGAAGTTCCAGAGGAGTAGGGTAGGAGTGACAAGAATGGACAGAGTAAGGAATGAGAGAGTCAGGGAGATGGTAAGAGAGGAACCATTGCAAAATAGAATAGAGCGATCTAGGCTACAATGGTATGGACATGTGAGGAGGATGGAAGAGGAGAGGATACCGAAGGAGATGTTTGGAATGGAAATGACGGGAAGGAGGCCAAGGGGAAGACCAAGGGACAGATGGACAAAAGGAGTTAAGAAGAGTGTGGAGGAAAGAGGAGTGTGCTGAGACACAGTAAATGACGAGAGATGGTGGATGGACAGGAAACGATGGAGAGGCCTATGTTCCAAGCAGACCCGACCAGCGGTTGGAAACTGCTCAAGATGATGATGATGATTTGACACCATAGATATGCCTACCCTATTGAAGAAGCTAAAATCCCTTCTTGTCACCGAAGTGATAAAAATTTTCTCTGTTTACCTAACGGATCGAAATCAGCGCATGATAGTACGGGATACCAACTCACATAGGCATCAGAAAAAGGCAAGAGCCCCCCCTCCCCCCAGGTTCAGTCCGTGGACCCCTCCTTTTCGTGTTTTATATCAATGATAACCCCCCTACAATAAATACAATATCGTCTATTATGCAGATGATCTCCAAATATATTGCCACACTGGAAAAGAGGGATAATAATACCCATATTTAAAAAGGGAAGTAGGAAGGAATGCAAGAACTACAGGGGAATTACACTCATGTGCCACTGCGCCAAAATGAATGGGATGAAGTGTTGAAGGAGCAGTGGTAAATGAATCGACTAAAATGGAGAGCGCTCGTAAACCACACCCGGGAAACTCGAGTGGAAACTTGATGATGATGATGCCGAGATTACCCGTTGAATACTGCTGATTGACTCATGTAAATAGTGATGGATGGAAGGACGTATGACTGAGCTAGGATAATCTTTAATAATATTATTATTATTAGCCTATTATTATTCATCTCCATCAACTTAGTGCATACGCCGGTGACAACTCTCTCCTCCTCAATCCTAAGAAGACCCAAACTATCATCATCGGCTCTCATAAGTGACTAAACTCATCAAAAAACAACTACTTTGTTCCTCCGGTAACAATGAATACAATCACCATTCGCTTTAGTAAAGAAGTAAGGAACCTTGAGTTGACCTTTACGGAAACTCTCGAAATACACGTAAAAAGATGTACGCATCCCTTCACCCACTCGTGCGTCATAAGTAGGGCTCGGATTTTTAGGTAAATATTTTTTAATGTAAATACTATTTTAAGCATTTTTCTATAAATACATAAATTCCTGCTTTTCACTTATTAGCACATAAAAAAACATAATATTTACATTTTTTAACCTTTTGCACTCCTACGTCGAGTGGGATTCGACATTAAAATATATAACTTCCGCTCCGATGTCGAATCCCACACTTGTACTTACAGCGCTCGTATGACTTCTGTGCTGTATTCCGGTATTGTTATGAATTTTTAACCTTCGTTATTCTCGAATGTTTATGACAGTTTTACTGATAATAAAGATTGAATGTAAACATGCCGTCTGCTTCATCTTCGCTCACAGAACTAGATATTTTAGAACAGTTAGTGAACAGTGATAGTTACGATGATGAACAAACAACTGACTTGGAAATATAACATAACTATATTTTGTGTTAGATTGTTTTGCAGTTTTCACTTCCTACTACTGTTCACAGTGCAGAAATTAATTAGGAGTGGAGCAGGAAGCATACTCTAAGGGTACTGGAGTTCAAAAGGTTAAAATCAGTATGCTAGATCTTTGAGTTTATTGCATTTTTGTTCTGTATTACTTCAACGGGGAAGAACCTGTGAGCTACCTAATCTTCATGCAGAGCGTATGTCAGACTGCAACTGTGTGATTCTTAACTTGTCTCCCCAAGCCACTCACTGTGGAGGCCGGGGATTTCCTTGTCCATAGCCATATTGCACCACGTGCTAGACCTACCCCCTCCCCCAGCTACCCGGAACGAGTGTCACTCACATACAGTTCATTTCTGAGACTGTGAAGTATAAGGCAGTTCTACAATGTCTAAAGTAATAACAACTACAAGTTATCGTCTGCAGCACATACTGCAGACTGTAAAGATAATTTTACTTCTGATGGGGGCGTTCTGTTCTGCCAACGATGTGGGAAAGCAATCTAGGCTGAAGAGCGATCTCAAGTTCCCAACACCTCAAGGGCAAGAAACATATTGCCGCAGTTTCACGCCTTCAGAAGAAGTGTTTCGCGATAATCGTCGGTCATTTGTGATTGACAACCCCAAGATGTATCTCGTTGTGTATTGTAATGCTTCAGCAGTCAGTGAGACATAACATAAATTGCATTCGTGAGTAGTGCATATTGTTTATATTCACATTAATAAACTAAACTATATTACATATTTTTACTTTTTTGTCACATATTTCAGGTATTTTTAATATATAAAAAATAAATATGTTCCAGATTTTTAGCACCTAAAAATCCGAGCCCTAGTCATAAGAACATTTTACCACTAGACATCAGAATTAAACTCATCCAGACTCTAATACTACCAATTCTCGACTACTGTGACATTGTTCTCTTTGACGCAACTCATGGACAAACAATGAAACCTCAACAAGCATTGAACTCTTGTCTTCGGTTTGCTCTTAATCTAAAATACGATGCCCAGATAACCCCAACCTACCGAACTCTTTCTTGGCTTAAACCTGATGAACGCCGTAAACTTCACTTATTGACATCCATCTACCGATTTCTGCATGAAGGCACCACTATGTCATCAACATTTAGTTACTTGTCCTCATATCATAACTGTAACACTCGATCTGGCTCTTCCCTCGCCATCCCCATCAATCATCTATGTTCAACCTTAATTTTGCTGTTGCTGGGTATCGACTCCTGCCGATATCAGAAATTCTAAACCATTAAAGAAATTTAAGCATGCCGAGATCAAAACAAACTCTGTTTCGAACATACTTTGTCCCTATATTGACTTAAGGGTTGGAAACATGTACAAGTACCAAAAAAGATGACAGCATGCTTCAAAAAACTAGGAAAGACAAAGTAAGAAATGAAAAGATAAGAGAACAAGCTGGAATAAATCAGTCCCTGAAGGAGACCATAACTAAGGCATGTTTGCGATGGTTTTGTCACGTCAAACGTATGACAGAAGGAAGAATTGCAAAACAATGGTTACATACTGAGATTACTGGAAAGAGACCTGTTGGAAGACCTAGGAGGAGATGGCTGGACCAAGTGAAGGAAGATATCACATCCAAGAGAATCGAAAAATAAAAAGGAAGGAAGCTTGTAGTTTAACGTGACCGTTAATCTTGAGATCATGAGCCAAGGGACCTCCTTTTAACGTGGAATCCGAACCACAGGACATGGCATTTCACATCGAAAATCTCACATGTATGGACCGGATTTCGAACACGGTTCACCTCGGTGAGAGGCCAACAGCTTGACCGCTGCACCACCAGGCCCCCCCCCCAAGAGAATCAATTGGGATGAAGTGTTGAAGGAGCAGTGGTAAATGAATCGACTAAAATGGAGAGCACTCGTAAACCACACCCGGGAAACTCGAGTGGAAACTTGATGATGATGATGCCGAGATTACCCGTTGAATACTGCTGATTGACTCATGTAAATAGTGATGGATGGAAGGACGTATGACTGAGCTAGGATAATCTTTAATAATATTATTATTATTAGCCTATTATTATTCATATGCCACATTCATTAATATTAGTAGTTAACATAATTAATTTACTTTTAAGGTATTTATTGTATTTCAAAAATTGTCTCATATACCAGTACCATATTGCATAGTTAATTGTAAGAGAGGGCTATGAACCCTAACTATGCCACAACAAAAGACATAAAATAAGAATAAATAAATAAAAAACATGTATTAAAGATAAGAAAGAAAAAGATAAACGGAAGTATGTAAGCTTTACCTATGTCAATAGACATATATACAATTTAACCACTGTTATAAAAACAAAATTTGAAAATAGCCATCAAAACAACCAATATAAACCTCAATAAAAAATGTCACTCTAATAAAGTCAATATTATTCACGTAATCACGGAATTCATGTAATTAATGATATTTCACCAGTAATAAAAAAATCTCATCAAATTACTAGTATTACAGTACATGATCTCGTAAAATAAAACAATATGTTTATTTCATTTTAATTACAATTCAATTTGACTGGACCCTTCATAGAAGAGTGTAACCATAATGGGCATCTATTTTCAAGAATATCCAGTCACACACGAGAACATGACTGTTGGAATTATTTGTCAAACCATTTTAATTGGACCGCATATCAATATTTTCAACAAGTGAATTTTCACAGCAACTAGGATTATTATATTCTAAATGCAAAAACTAATTTGATATTACACCTAAGATTCCATTAGTAGTCATATATGATTTTTAAGTAGATTATAGAAGAAAATAAATTTTACTAAAGATTTTATGTTAAAATTTTAATGTCTAACTTCAATTGTGTGAAGCTAAAATTTGTAGGTTAGATTTGATTAACGCTAAAAGTTCCAACGTTCGCCAACAGATGCTGATTGCAGTGGCATCTAGTAGCCCAGTTCACAGCTAGGTGTCGTTGATGGTAGATATTATTAGCAAAAGTAGGAACTACTTGAAATTAATCGTTTGCTGGCCTTACCTGAATCACAGATAACACACACTAATACAGCCATCACAATTAACACCGGTTATCAGACAGATTCTACACACACCCAAAGTACACAGGGCTACATGACCACGTTGTCACAGCCCATAAACTGAGGAACCAACCAACCAAAGTTTTAATGTCTTCATAGAAAGAAAAAAAATATTGTTTTTATAGTGTCGATTAATCTTAAATTGAATAATACTGAAGAAGGGCCTTAAATATGACCCGAAACATATACATGTGTGTATAAAATAATGTTTTAATAATAAATTATTTTTACATGTATCAACTAGGCAGATCCAATCCTTGATTATAAAGGTGGTAGGCTATATATATGGCATGTTTGTCTAGTTCATACAATTTGTACAGTAGTAGAGTGTAGGATTAGCAGTTAACAAGGAAAGGGAGAAGGAGAGTATTACAGGGCAGACCCTGTGCTAACTTAGGGGGAGCCGTGAAACCTCAATATTTTTGGAAGTTTTTTAGATTTTTGCTTATAATTTCTAAACCATGCATTGTTAGTGGAATACACTTAATTACATAGTTGAAGAGCATTAAAAATTTCCTTCAAATTTCACTGGACAAAAGTATTTTTGATCCAACAGTTACTGAGACACAGTGGTTCAAATTATAACTTCCGGGACTTAGAAAACCGGTTTATAATTCATACTTTAATTAATTCAGACCAGGTTACAAAATAGTGAGAATATATTGTACTTAGAAGATGGGATATTGGCTTTCACAGCTAAGTATGAGGGTTGGGGCAAAAGTCATGGCAACTTTTTCTTTTTTTCATGAAGATACCAGTCCGGTTGGAAAATTTTACATATACAGATGAAAGGACAAGGTGTTAACTACATGTGTGGACAATGAATAGCACTAAAATATTGTAACACACTAATTTAATTTATTACGGTAGTATACAGGACAATATGGCCTTCACGGTGCAAAAGAACGACAACACAGAACACATACAGTTGACATAACAAACCTGGGCCTAAAGACCCTCAAAGTAGTCCCCTGCTACTGTCACCACACGCTGCCAACGATGTGGGAGGCGCTGAATACCATCTGCCCCAGCATTTGCCGCACCATGTGTGAATCGGGTCACCTGTTGGCGCACAGCATTAGCAGCGTCCTCTCGTGTTGCAAACCGCCTACCACGTAGTGGTTCCTTAATCTTTCGAATGAGATCAAAGTCACAGGGCGAAATGTCGGGAGTGTACGGTGGGTACTCCAATTCTTCCCATCACCAACGTCGCAGTAACTGCCCTATACACATTGCTTTATGTGGTCTTGCATTGTCGTGCAGGATCATTGCACTGTCCAAAAGATCCGGACGTTTCTCTCAAACGCCACGTCGTACCTGTCGCACCAGTCGCACCAGTCGCACCAGGAAGTCCCTGTAGTACTGTGCGGTCACTGTGGAACAAAGTGGCAAACAATGTCACCCCTGATTTCATACGCGACGATCACCATCAATTTGACTGGGGAAGGATTCTGACGGAACTTCTGCCTCCTTGGTGATCCAGCATATCGCCACTCCGCGGACTGACGTTTCAGTTCTGGTTCGTATGCCCTGGCCCAAAATTCATCGATGGCGATTTTTCGTGACAAGAATTAATCGCCGTTCTGTTGCCAACGTGCAAGGTGGTCGGAGCATATTGCATAGCGCACCCACCTTTGAACTTCCGTCAGTGCATGCGGTACCCACCGCGATGCGATTTTGCGTAGTTTCAGCTCATTACGCAATATCCTGTGGACGGTGCGTTTCTCGATGCCACTTGCCCTCTCTAACTCCAGTAGCGTCCATCGTCTGTCTTCATCCAGGAGCTGCTCGATGACGGCACGTGCCACGTCGGTCCACACACTGACAGGTCGTCCCGAACGTTGCTCATCACTGGTTGACACACGTCCTTGCTGAAACTTTCGTACCCACTGTGCCACTGTACGGTATGGTAGGCATTATTCCCAAGAGCTTCCACTAATTCACTGTGACATTCCCTCGCATTTCTCCCTCGGAGAACGGCTATTTTGATGTAAGCGCGCTGCTCAACACGGGTTACTTCCATCTCGCACGACACTCACCAACTGACTGATTTCACAGCCCTCGCTGCGCTACTACCAGCTATCACAGAGCCATCTGATGTTCTGCATACACACTATGCCCGCAGACCCTCCACACGGCACATATACGTTTGTGATTCATTCACATATCTACAAGACAAAAAATAGTTGCCATGACTTTTGCCCCAACCCTCGTATTATTTAACTTTAGAATATCTCCTAGGTTTTCGCTATACCTGTTGCAGGGTTTTGCTAAGGTGAAAAAAGTTGGGCTCATCAGCAGAGAAGCTTGGTACACCTTGCCGGGACCTTGCTGCGATAGCAATTCTTATGCTGCATACCGTGCATGAAGCACATTGTAGTTCTTCTTTGCTGAGGTACTTGGCACACCTGGGCGAACCCCTGTAATAGACTTGGCAAAAAGCTACAAGATTTGCTGGAAGTTGACAATATTTGGTTACTAAGAAAAGTCACAAATTTTGTCATTTCAAATCTGAAACTTTTGAAGTTGTTGTTTATTTTAGGGGCTGCAACATCGTGGTTATATAGCCCCGTATGTGTGTGTAAATGTGTGATAACCTGTGTTATTGTGAGGATTGTACTAGTATCTGTAAATTGGGGATAGGATTGGGAAGGAGGCAGTTATGGCCTTAAGTTAGGAACTATCCCAGCATTTGCCTGGAGTAGAAGTTGGGAAACCAAGGAAAACCACTTCCAGGAGGGCTGAGGTGGGAATCGAATCCTCCTCTTCTCAGATTTGCCTCACAAGGCTAAGTGTACCCCGTTCCAGCCCTCACACCAGAATTAAAATTTCTTGGCAGAGCCGGGAATTGAATCAGGACCTTCGGGGCAACATCCAAGAGTGCTAGCTCCTACACCACGAGGTGGTCGAAACTTTTAACTGGCTTCTTTTAAACTTTGCACATCTAACGTGGTTTTGAAGGAGGTGAAACCCATGCTAAAGATTGGTGTGACAATAGGCTGTTGCTCCAATGCCATACTCACTAGTTGTCTGGGTCATCCTTTTCCTCTGGCACTTGCAAAGCCTTGTCTTTGTGATCCTTCTTAAATCTAAGAGTTTTCAACTCATTTGTCTGGAAACAAACAAAGATCTCGTTAATATCCTTATCGCTATTAAATGAGCTCCCTGCGGAAGATTGAGCAGATAGTTAAATTTTAACTTAGACCTGATGCATACTGATTTGTGGTAAGAAACGAATTCAAGAAGCAGGGTTGTGGGGGTAATGCACTACTTATAACGCCGTTACAAGAACCGTTACTTTTCACGCTAATAACATTACTTTCTAAATTAAGTAAATAAAATTTTAATGCCACTAATTTTAAGAGTAACGAAATAATGAAAAGGTTCATTAATATTTCAAGGTCGAGAAATCAGTTGTCAGCAGCACGTGGAAATGGAACCAACAACTTTCTATTATGAACCAGCCTCTATTCAACACAAATAATAACCATAAACAAATCTCTGATGGATTTGAAAGGTCTGAGTGCCTGCGGCTATCTGCTTCCTGTACATACGCCTGCACTAGTGCCATAAACATTCCAAATGCTCTTTGAGCGACAATAATTTTGCCATGTCTCCGTGTAGACCATTTACTGTACTTGGTGGCCTGGAAATAGTTAACTTCCCACACTCTTGTGTGATGCATTTCTGGCCTGTATAAAAGGGGTCTGTAAGAGATTAGGCCTGACCCTCAAGCAGCGTTTATCAACCATTCTCGAATATCACAAAACGCACCAAATGGCACCTGCAGCAGCTGTACGTCAAACATGTTTCTGCATTCAATTTTGAGAAACACATTTTCTAATGGAGAACCTGAGAATACAAAGCAACATTTTATTACTTACTTCTGACCTGTTTAAAAGATTTGGGGGGGGGATGGAGCAGAAAGATGAGAAAGTGATGTCTTGGCAGTCATATGCCACTATATATAATTTCTTAAAATCGGATGTAAAACGTGCAAAAAGCAAAGCAAAGCAAAGCCAACTCCGTACAGGCCATGGAGGCCCTGGGAGTAGTGGAAGGTAGAGGCTTCCACTTTTTGTGACATCGGCACTAGATGGGATGGAGTTGTCAGCACCACGCCCGGCCGTCTTTGCTCCCAGGAATTACCCCGGTACTCATTTCTGGTGTAGGCTGAGTTAACCCCAGGGCTATTTGCGTTTCCGAAAGTGGTAGTTATGTTTCTAAAATCCACTACCTGGGTGGGGATCGAACCCACTCCCTTACAGTTAGAAGCTCAGCACCTCTACCGACTGCGCCACGCAGCCCCCTATGTAAAACGTGCACCTGTGGGAATATAATACAGGGCAGTCACAGTTCCGCAGCGAACTTACAGAAGCATGTGCAGGTATAACATTGGTAATTCAATAGCGTGGTGGTGGCTACAAAACATTTCATAGTTTAACTGCATACTATTCACGTTCATATAAAACAGAAAACTGAAAATGACTTTAAGAAATTTTAAATGCCCTCCCAAAATGATTTGACTTACCTTTTCTCATTTTATTTTTCAGAGAAAATTACTCATATGAAAACACAACTGCTGAACAGAAATACATATTTTAGGCCTACTGTAATGTCTTGTATTGCTGTATTCTTTTTTTCTTAATTTTTATAAAACATTTAATTCTTTATGGTATGAAAAGTGGCATAAAATTGATACTGTATTTTATAAATTGGCAAGAATTATGCATATACATGATTTGCATCCAAAATGGCCACGGCAATCCATAATTATCTAAGTTTTCGGTTATTCAATGTGCCATCAGTGCACATCCTCTGATAGTTGGAGTTCTACCGTACTTCATGTAAGAAGCACTTCTTACCAACCTATGGCAAAAACTATTTTTCTTTTAAACGGAATGTACTGTATACTAGGTAGTATAAATAAAAATTATTTTACAATAATTATCATACATATATGCAAAACTTGCAGTCAATTCTTAAGTTAATATCACCCAAACATTAGTAACATTCAGTTCATCCAGAAGATCTCTCATTGTGCAGTGCGAAGGGCACAGTTCGCAGTGGAACAGTTCGTATGGCTGTGCAACCAAGTATCACCATATCTACATGAAACCCCCTTTCCTGCACATTGCTTTTGCGCCTCGCAACAGGTATGCACAACCTGTTGAGCAACATCCACATTGACCATTTCTCTGTGTGATCCGGAACGAGAGCCTCACTTGGAGTCAGTCAATCGGGAGAACTCTTGCTTCCTGAGGAACCTTCATCAGTGAATCTATTATTCAAAGGAAGCTCTTCCTTGATTTAAGATTAGCTGGTACCCACACAGAGGCTGGCTTCCAATGCCAGTGTGTTCTTCTTTCCGCTCTTTGCTGCAATCTCTCATTGGATTTCAGTAGGTGCACTCCCAGATAAGGAATACAAATTCTCATGAATAGTACGCGGCAGGTCTCATCTAGTGCCACATCACCCCTTTTGACATGGGTAGAGTTGTACCCCATTGGGCAGGAATACTCAACTACCAAGTAACAGCACGAGAGTACAGGTACTTACTGTACATGGAAGTGCTCCCCAAATTGCACCAGTTATTTTCTGAACAGCATTGTTCCTAGCTGCTACTTTCTGCTTGATGTTTGAGCAGTGTGTCTTGTAAGGAAGTGCATAATCCAGAGTAACTCCAAGATATTTTGTAGTTGCACATTGCTCTAGAGATGTTTCCACGTGATCTGGAGGACTCGAACTGATTGCCTATTCTTCACAATGTCTAGCAAAAGACCCAAACACAGAATGCCGTTACAAACTGTTGAGCAAGGCGCATGTCATCTAGCTTGTCAACAATTTCCAAATAGATGGCCAGTATATAGCAATGGTTCCATCTAATTTGTCCCATCATAGATCAGAGGTAGTCTTTAAGCCTTCTCATCACCGAAAAACTTCTCTCAGCAGAACAGCCTGAAGTAGGTACGACGAGCAATGACAATGTACAAACTTCACAAATTTAAACGGGAAAAAATGGAAGGAAGCTTGTAGTTTTATGTGACCGTAAATCTTGCGATCATGAGCCACAGGACCTCCTTTTCACGTGGAATCTGAATCACAGGACATGGCATTTAAATTCTAACTAAGTAATCAACAAAGTTTACACAGAAACTGACAAAATGCTGGAGCTCCACTGATTTGGGTAAACATGACACAAGTGTAGAACCAAATGTTAAGCTTCTGATGTTCTGCTCTTCGAACTCTGCCGGCGCAACACAGGGCGCACGCGCAGGGTGAGCTTAAAACGCGAGATGTGCGAGGGAAGAGTCATGTTATTTTACCTTGTTTGTTTAAAAAAAAAAGGCGCTGCCTATGTTGTTTCACGGCAGGAGTAAGGATTGTGAGTGTTGTATGTCTCAGTATCTTACCTCAGTTTTAAACCAGGGCTTATAAATAATAGTTCGAAAATGCACCTTTTCGGATCGTCATAGTAAGGGGACAAAGCTCTAAGCACCTCGACTCTCGGCTCAGTTAGAGCCTCGGCTGGACACCGGAAAGTGGGGAAAAACAGACTGCTTGTTCGGTAGAATAAAGGAATTCCGACTAAGCAAGGCAAGATGGCTTTTCTGATTTTCTGCCTAACGTAGTATTAAATCATTTATAGAATAGGATACCGTACTTAAAAATTATGTCTTGCACCTAAAACTTGAAGGGGGCTTTTCTAGTGGGAGAGCTAAAACAAGCAGCCTTTCAGTTGTGCTTCATAAGAAGTGAGGTAGCGCCAGTGGCGTACCAAGGCTACTTGGCGCCCGGGGCTAACTAGATGGTAGTCGCCCCAACAAGCTTCGGCTTCCTAAAAGATCGTTCACAAGATGCCACAGACACTGAAATCGTTAAAAGTAGTTTGAAAGCGATGATCATGTTTCTGTATGCCCCTAACCCCAAACAAGATAAATGTACCGGTAACAAAATATCTTTGGGTTTCTTTAAGTCGATTGTTTCATTATTTTTCTTTCATCTTTAATATCTTCAAAGAGTTCTTCTACGTTCAAATCTTCAGGGTACTTCCCTGCAAGTTCGAAACATTTCCTCTTCAGAGTGTACAAAACGATTTCATTTGGGGTTTCATTGTGAATGTATTCATCAAAATTACAGAGGAAGCCAAAGCATTCATCCAGTTCCTTGATATTGGCGAACCGTTCACTTAACTCACGAATAAGTTTATCTAGGATCTCCATTGGTCTCCGCTTTACTTCATCTTTCCAGGAACGTCCAACATTATCAGAGGCTTCCCCTGGCATTTTCCGCTTCACTCTTTGTCTTCGTTCAATGGGTTCTCCCCATTCCTCACACTTCTTAGTAGCTTTTGATATAACATCAACTGGAAGGGTTTCTCCCCACATATTAAGCTGATCTTGGAGAGCTTGTAGACAAATTATTACACAAGTGAACGAAATGCCTTCGATTTGCCAAGTTTTCTGCGTTCGGTCAATTTTTGGAAATACATTGTTGTTGTTGTTGTTTTCTATGGCTAGCCCGGATTCCAATCCATCAGCTTTCTTGCGTTCCAATAGAGTTGTGTAAGGTTTCCAGAAGTTCTAGCAGTCACACAAGTTTGTTGCAATGTAGCAGGTGCCCCTTATCCATTTTACTTCCAGGTTCGTGACAAAGTGTGCATTCTTCAGATCTCAGGATGTTGATTCGTTTCAGATGAGCTGCAAGGCAGTCGTGGCCAGTGTTAAGTCTGAAGAAGGCTACAGCTTCTCTTCTTGGTGTTAATTTATATTGATCCCATTTAGCATCAATGTCTTTCCATAATTTGGTTTCTGCTGTTTTCTTTGCCATTTCTTCATACCTGTTTTTGATAGTATTTTTCAAGATCCTTTTTGCTGACATAAAATCAGTCTGACTGACAGGTTATTGTAGTGTGGTACCTTTTTTTGCTAATCTGTCTGCCTCTTCATTTCCTGCTATTCCAACATGAGAAGGGATCCACTGAAATGAGATCTGTTTGTGGAGTCTTTGAAGGGTTTTTATCATACAAAAAATTTCTTTAAGTTCTTTATTTTGGGGCTTATAATTTGACGAGATGGCTTGGATGGCTGCTTTTGAATCTGTAATGATAACGCATTTTTTATAATCAATGTTTCTGCCTAATAACTGATGGAGTGCATGTGAAATTGCTCTTATCTCAGCATCAAAGTTTGTTTTGTTTTGGCCTACTGGGAAGTAGAGTGAGAAGAGAGATGAATGTATTCCTGCTCCAGTTCTATTTTCTTTGTCTTGTGAGCCATCTGTAAATATTTTTAGCCATTGGTTAGATGGATATCTTTCTTCTATTATACAGAGGGCCAGTTGTTTTAGATCTTGTGGTGAAGAGTCTTTCTTGCAGACCTCTTCTAACAAAGTAAGATCTGTAGTCACTTGTATATATTCAATGGGGTTGACTGGCATACAGAGTGGTTCAAGTTTTATTTGCAGATTGCTCTTATTGATATATTCTTTGGCGAGACTTAAGGGATCTTTTTGTGTTTTAAGATTGGGGCTAGAAACTGGTTTTTTTTGATCCATGTCATTTGAGGTAGTCTTTGTATACTGAGATATGCATTGGCTGTTTGATGTTTCATCTCTTCTTCTATTGGTAAGTTGTGAGTATATAATTGCAAGGCGGTTATAGGTGTGGTTTTTATTGCACCTGTTATGATTCGTAGGGCATTATTCTGACACCTCTCGAGGCGATCAATGTTTGACTGGGGTGCTGTAGAGAGTACTTCACTGCCATATTTTATGATAGGTTTGATGTAAGTATTGTAGGTTTTGTTGAGTGTGTCTTGAGTGCTCCCCTAAGTAGCTCCTGCTAGTCTCTTCAGTAATTTCATCCGTTTGCTTACCTTATCCTCCACATGTTTTATGTGTTTGGTCCAGTTCAGCTTCTTGTCCATGATGATACCTAGGTACTTTGTACTTTCACTTTTTGGAAGGTCTTGATTACTAAATTTGAGACTAAAAGTTGGATTGTGGTGTCTCAGGGAGAAAAACTGGTATACTGTTTTGGAAGTATTGATTTCCATATTATTGTTTTCAGTCCAGTTTTGAGTTTTATAAGTGCCTGGTTCATTCTGTGTTCAAGAAGCATTTGCTGATTTGGGCTGTTACGTGCTGTGGTCCAAATGATAACATCGTCTGCAAACATGCTGATATTCACATTACCTACTTTCTTTATTGTGTTTGGAAGATCGTTGATGTACACATTGAATAAAGTTGTGCTTGATACAGCTCCTAGTGGGATGCCTAGTTTTGATTGCTTACAACCTGAAGTTTTGTTGTTGTAACGAACATTGATCATTCTTTGTGAAAGGAATCTTGAAAACCAGTTTAACATAGGCTACATCCATTTACTTTGAAGTTGATAAGTTTCTTTAGCAGCATGTTTCACCATACAGTATCATAGGCTCCTTTAAAATCGATGAAAACTGCAAGAACACTTTCCCTTTTGTTAAAGGCTTCTTTAACAGCTTGTGTAAATCTCATTATTTGGTGGGAGGGGGACCTGTTTTGTCTAAACCCTGCTTGTTCTTCTGATAGAAGAGATTTTGTTTCCAAGTACCAATTGAGTCTATTTGTAATCATCCTTTCTAGAATTTTTACCAGAATGGAGGTAAGTGCTATAGGTCGGTACGAGGGGACTTGGTTTTTTGGCTTGCCTGGTTTTAAGATTGGAATGATGGTTGCTTTAGTCCAGTCTTTAGGTAGGTTATCATTTGATGTCCAAAATTTGTTGAATATGTGTAGCAGTATGTTTAGAGCAGATGGACCTAGATTTTTTATGAATTCTGGGAATATCTCATCTGGTCCTGGTTGTTTTCTGACTTGTGTGTTCTTTATTGCTAACATTAACTCTTCCATTGAAAATTTATTGTTAAAGATATCATCTGCATTATTTTTCATGAATTTTTTGACTATTTTTTTGAGAGTCTTGTCTTCTTTCTTTTTCTGTTTTGATAGTCTAATTGAAGTGAAATATTTACAGAAGTGGTTTGCTATTTTATGACAGTCTGTAATTTCCTTATCATTTATCATAATAGGATTCAAAGGAGTGACTACGTGTTTGTTGTTAAGAGAATTGATAAGTTTGTGAGCTTTATTGCTGTCTGTCCTATAGTCAACTGTTGTTAAAAATGTGTTCCAAGATTCTCTTTTTGATATTGTTATTGCTTGTTTTAATTTTGCTGTTGCTTGTCGCCATTTCCGTACATCATTTTGATCCTGAGTAAGTTCAGTTGTTCTTCTTGCTTTGTCTCTGGCGGACTTAAGATTGTTCAATTCATCTGACCAGAAAGGTTTATATTTTGTCTGGGCACCTCTGGGTATGCACAGTTTGGCTATGTCTTTTATGACTGTAGTAAATTTATTCAGGATGATGTTAGGAGGTGCATCAAGATCAATTTCCGACATTTTAGTTTCAAGTTTGTTTCTGAAATACCTCAGTCCAGAAAAATAGCAAAGTTACAAAGTCAAATCTTTCTACTGCATTAATTAACAGCACTGCTGTCTGGTATCCATGGTTTCAGTTGCAGCGTCTCTCAATTTTTCTAGAGCATGAAGCACTCCATCTAACTGAGATGATAAGGCTTTCACGGTTTCTGCTTTAGAACTCCATCTTGTATCTGAGTGGCCCTTGACCAATAAGCTGACATGTTCCTTGAGGACACTCCACCAGTGAGCCGAACTAGAGAAAAATGCATACACTCGTTGAACTGTTCCAAACACATCACTGCACAAACGTTGACATGAGCTGCATGAACACCAACCAAATTGAGTGAGTGGTTGTCACAGGGAACAAGCACGACTTGATGGTTCAATTCTTTTAAACGTTGTTGAAAACCATAGTGAATTCCAGTCATTGTCACCTGATTGTCGTAGGACTGACCTCTACAGTCTCCAAAATTCAAGCCATCTTCCTCCAGTTTCTTTTTTATTACCTCAGTAATTTCATTGGCAGTTTTCTCTTTGATTGAAATAAAATCTATAAAGCATTCCTTGATTTCAACTGAACTTTGCTTTACTTCCACAAATCTTATCACCTGTGACATTAGTTTGTCATGTGACGTGTCAGGAGTGCTATCAAATATAATACTGAAGTACTTAGCATGCTTGCAGGAAGTAATAATATTGCTACGAACGTGGTCCCCTAAATGGTTTATAATTTCATTCTGTATTCTAGGTGAAAGATATGATAAATGTCGAGGGTTATTGGACACTGATTGAAAATGGGCCCTCATAACAGGATCAAATTTAGCCAAATATTGCAATAGAGCAAAGGAATTCCCTGAACTGCATGTAGTTTCTTCTAAAACTGATTCTCTGTGGCCTCTTAGGGCTACGTTCCGTTTAGCCAATGTCTGTATGGCAGCAATTATACGTTCCAGAACTTCTCTCCAAATTCTGCTTTGTTCTAATATTTGTTGCTGAAGAGTGTTGTCAATTACTGAGCCTTGTTTTAACCTTTGTTCTAAGCTTTTCAACTCCATAAAGGCAATCCTATGGACAGGGCTATTTCTATGATCTTGAATGTGCAGATTTAATTTTCTCCACACTGCATTGTTAAAGCTAGATTTCATGTTTCCTTGAGGAAATAACACACAACAAAAACAAAACAAGGCTTTTTAGGATGGAGAAAAAAACATCCATGATCTGTTAACCTTTTCACTGTTCATAAAAGTTTTTACATGGCAGTTTTTATGCAGAGAACACCCTGATTCATCCACAGGAAAAGTAGAATCTTTATTTTGTAACTAATAAGAGCCTTGCATTACAACTATATCACGAAATTTTTCTGAAATCTTCAAAGGCCACAATCCAATGTCACTTAACCACATTTTATCAAAATTGTCATTGTCTTGTTGAATCAAAGTTTCCTTGGGCTAATTTGCGTTATTTGAACTCGAAGGTACAGTGCCAATTGCACTCGATTCCAAGAGTTGGATTGAGAGATTTGAATCGTCTGCTTTGAGACAGTTACTATCAAGATCATCGTGTTTAGTTAATTTATTAACTACTGTAACATTTGATTCATTAATATCAAGGCTTGAGTTGATACTGTTAAATTCACATTCTCTCCAAGTTTCATTGTTTTCAGAGTTCAGTGAACCTTTCATAAAAGCTGTTATAAATGATTTCAAACTCTCAAGTGCTTTGGTACATTGCTGTTTCAGTTGTCTATTTTGAGCCCCACTTGCCTTGTGTTGTTTTACAATGAAACAAATTCCCTTTTACTATTATCAATTATGATTCTTGGTGTTGATCAATAATGATTCTAGGTTAAAATTGCTTCAGCCAATAACAAATGAAATAGAGAGGAACCACTTTAATTTTTTCAGTTTTTAATTGTTTTAGAGAATTTAACCTAATATTTTTGCTAGTGCTAATTGCACTTGCCTGTTTTCTAGTTGTGCATGAACAGGAATTACGGTACTCTTAGTTTTCAACTGAACGTGTAAACACACTGTATATTCACAACTCATTGATACACAACGACTGCGAAATGAACGCAACTCAACTCCACAAATGAATAAAGTGAACTAAGGATTAAGGTTAAGGAATACACTTCATGACTAGCAAACTAGCAATCATCAATTCTGTTGTGACTTGATGCCCCCACCCCGCGCTGGCCGGCACCGTCATCAATAACGCATCCCCTTCCATCAATAACGATTCTAATGGGGTGAGGGGGTCTCAGCCAAATCAATACAATACCGCACTGATTCCGGCTCAGGATCTCTGTTCGCCCGTACACTGCAAACTTTTCCTGTGTGCTTGGCGCCCACGAACTATCTTGTATTGTCTATAAATAGTTTAAAATAAAACGTTTATTTCATTTCTAAACAATTTTTTTTTTTACTGTCGACTTGAGCCTCTATGGACTGCGTGTTAACAACCACTCTCATTTCAGTGTCTGCGTCTTGTTCGTTTGCCGGCTTTGACATCTTGCCAGTATCTCTTGAGCCCATCTATCAACTTGTTCTTCAGCTCCTCTGTCAAAGGGCCTCTTCGTCTTCTGGGTTCCGCCTCTACCATTTATTTTATTTATTATTTATCGTATGGCGTATACATGAGCTACAGATCTATATTTACACTAATTACATAGTTAATCGCTTGTGGCATCCCCAGGAAAAATTCTCTTCTATCTCCGTCGAAACGGCTCAGTGGGCATTCTTGGGTGATGCGCTTCACAGTTTGCCTCTCGGCACCACAGTCGCAACAAGATGATGACTTTTTCCTCCATTTGTATAGCAGATCTGCACACACACCATGGTTAGTTCGGATCCGGTTTAGCTTGGACCATACTTTCCGAGGTTGTACAAAGCCAGGTACCTTGTGTGTGATGCATGGCATTTCCAAAGACTCTGCTGGGGCGAATTGTCTCCATTCATTAGACCATTTCTCAGTCAGGTTGAAATTACTCATTGCCAGATTCTCCGCCGTGCAGATGGGTGGATATCTTGACTTCAGTCTATCTATATGTAGGTGGTGGATATCCTCATGAATGGGCAGTCTTTGATTAATCTGGATCTTCTTGTATTCATTCATCAAAGCATTGCATCTGCGGAGATGGGGTGGGGGAATATGGCTTAATACAGGCAGCCACTGAATAGGAGTTGATCTGACCGTGCCTGTGATCATTCTCATTGTGTCATTTAATTTAACATCTATTCTCTTCACATTAGGGCTGTTTATCCAGACAGGGGCACAATACTCTGCAGTAGAGTAAACCAGGCCAAGAGCTGAGCAACGTAAAGTAGTTGCACTTGCACCCCAAGTAGTACCACATAGTTTTCGAATGATGTTATTGCGTGTCTGAATCTTGGCAGCGCTCTTTCTCAAGTGTTCTTGGAATGACAGCGTTCTATCGAGTGTAACACCCAGATATTTGGGGTGTCTATTGTGGCGGAGAAGGGTGTTATCGAAGTATTCCTTGAGATCCCTTGAAGCCATTCGGTTGTTCAGATGAAAACAAGAAACTTCTGTTTTACTCATGCTTGGTTGGAGTCTCCATTTTCGGAAGTAGTTTCCTAAAACAGCGAGATCTTTTGTCAGCGTTTCCTCCATTTCCTCGAAGCATAGGTCATTAGTGGCAAGTGCCCAATCATCTGCATATCCAAATTTCCTGGATTTTGTGGAGGGTATATCTGAAATATATAAATTGGACAGAAGTGGGGCAAGCACTGATCCTTGTGGAAGTCCATTGTTTAGTTTGCTGGATCTGCTGATTTCACTTCCCATGACTACGCGAAATGTTCTGTCACTCAGCATGTTGTTTATAAGGTGAGCCAGACTCCTGCATGGAATCACTTTAAGGAGTTTACTGATAACGCCATCTCTCCACACTGTGTCATAAGCTGCCTTTAGGTCTAAAAATGCTACCGAAGTCTTTAGTCTTTGTTGGAATCCTGCTTCGATGAAGGTAGTTAATGACAGGACTTGATCGGCACAACTTCTTTGTGGTCTGAATCCTGCTTGTTCAATAGGGATAGTTTCGAACAATTTTGTAGCAATTCTATTCAAGATTAGTCTTTCTAGTAGTTTATAGCATGCACTGAGCAATGCTATTGGTCTATAGCTCTCTGGTGTTTCACTAGGCCTTCCTGGTTTTAGGATTGCAATGACTTTACTCATTTTAAATAAGCGAGGAAGGTTGCCTGTTCGAAGAATGTAAGTTAGAAACCTAGATAACCATAGTTTCGTATTTTCTCCACTATTAATCAGAAACTCGGGGTGAATCCCATCAAATCCCGGTGCTTTACCAGATTTCATATCTTCTAAAGCTGCATCGATATCTTGCACACTAAATGGTCTAGTGTATTCCGAATGAAGGGGGCTTATGGCCTTGAGACTGGTTAATTGCTTTTTGATATTTCTTGTATGATTTCTGTCTCTCAGTGTTTTAGACAAAGCAACTATATGAGCAGCAATTTGGTTTGGAGTAACTGCAGGATTTTTACGAACAATGGGAGTGGCCCCACCAAGCTTCCGTAACAATGACCATGCCTTTCTGCTCGATTCTCTGAAATTCATAGATGTTACAGTTTCAATCCATCTTTCTCTTCGGGCATTATCAAGATTATGAAGCAGTTCATCCCCGATTTCTGGTTCGCCACTGGAAAGGAACACTTGGTATAGCTTTTCATTTTCATCAGTCCATCCAGGAATGTATTCCTTTCTGTAACCTCTAGGAATGTGTCTTTTTGCTGTGGCAATTACAGCACCCACAAATCTCTCATAGTTGTTGCTTGTTGGCGGTATCCATCTGACACATTTATCGAGGTCACTCGAGAACGCTTTCCAGTCTGCTTTCCTGAAGTTACATCGTGGGCGAGGATAAGAAGTTACCAGAGGTATCTGCATTCCAACCTCAAGACGCACAGGACGATGTTGACTACATGGGAAATCTTGAAGTACTTTCCGTGAAGTAAACAGAGGTTGTTTATTTTGATCACTGGAAACAAAACATAGGTCTGGGTTGAACTCCTTTTTCCATGCGGCAGATCTAAATGTACCTCTATCTTTTGCATCAAATACAAGATGAATATCATGTTCCTCGACCCAATTCATGAGAGTGTCTCCATTAGAATCGGTGGCACTATAATTCCATTCTACATGGTGACTGTTGAAATCTCCCACATAGATGGCTGGATGGTTTTGTACCTGAATCATCTGGGAGGGCCACGGAGAAAGTGGAGGCTTGTAGATGTTTGTAATGATGAAATCTCCAACTTTGATGACAACAGTGTGAATGTCATATTTAGAGCTAGATGTGAGCAATGAAGCATTTTCAATGGTGCTGCGACCATATGTAGCTGTGCCATATGCATGGTGGTATGTCGCACCTACGATATCATATCCTGATATTTGCCCTCTGGTTTGTAATTGATGTTCGTCCACCACATGTGTTTCCTGAATAGCAACCACATCGATGTTTTCATCTCGTAGGATTTTTGACAAGTAGTGGCATTTGGATTTACTTATGCCTTCTATATTTAGATGAAGAACTTTAAGCGTAGGCCCGAAGGTCTTTGCCTGTTGGTTCTGAAAAGAACCATTTGAATGTTTTTTCATTTTCATGTACAATAGCCAGGAGATCGCTAGGATAGTCTGGCAGCCTGATCACTGTTGATCGTTTAGCACAACCCAGGGAGCACGTGTAGGGTAATTTCAGGTTAAGACCTACGGACGTGAGCAACTCCACTCCCCATAAAACCCTGATAGCTTTTCACCATCCTTCTGAAACTATTCCTGTCTTTGATTTTATCCTCCGTAAAGCCCACCTGTCTCATATCTTTCTCACACTCTTGGAACCATTTCACCTTGGAGATCTTCGGTTTAAGAAAATTCCAGATTTTCTTTGTGAGCCGGTCATCTTCGTTTTCTAATTGCTGTTATTATCGGTTCCATCTTTCTGTATACTTCTTTATTTGATATCAGTCGAACCTGTCCGTCAACCCATCTGTTGCCCAAGATCTTCCGTAGTAGTCTGCGTTCTCTTTTAAGTAGCTGATTGACTTGTCCTGTCCGATTCATACACAGGGTCTCCGAAGCATATAAACCTTCTGGTTTGACAACAGTGCTGTAGTGCCTTAGTTTGGCTCCTATACTTAGCATCTTCTTATTGCAGATGTTTTTAGTCAGTTGAAACGCTCGCTCTAGTTTCAGGATGCGGATATTGGTCGCTTCTTGTTCTAGCCCATTCTCTTGGATTACTTCACCAAGGTATTTAAACTTCTTGACTTTCGAATCTTTCCATGGTCTATGAACAACCACTCTGGACCTTCACGGATGTTAGTCATATATTTCGTTTTCTCAAATGAAATTTGTAGTCCTACTTTCTCTGCTGTTTATTTCAGACGGTTTATCTTCCTGATTGCTGAACTGGTGTTGTTTGCAAATATGGCTACGTCGTCTGCGAACGCCAGACAGTCAACATACACTCCTTTGTGTTTGGGGCCTAATCGAAACTAATCTTCATTTCCTTCTTCTTTGTTCAGTGATTTTCTCCATTCTCGAATTACCTTTTCTATGATACAATTGAAAAGAAGTGGACAAAGTCCATCTCCTTGTCAGACCCCAGTTTTTATCTCGAAGGGCTCTGAGATTTAATTCTTGAATTTTACCTTAGATATTGTGTTGGTGAGAGTCTGTTTAATCAAATTTCTGGATGAATCATCCACCCCAAACTCTTCCAGAACATTCAATAATAACTCTCAATCAATCGAATCGTATGCTGTTTTGAAATCCACGAATATGGCCACATATTCAAACCCCCCAGTTTTCTTGTATCTGACGATGTTCTTCAGATTGAAAATTTGTTCTGGGTAGGATCGGCTCTTACGGAAACCAGCCTGGTATTCGCCAATCTGTTGGTCAAGATGAGCTTTGATTCTGTTAAGGAGTACTTTAGAAAGAATCTTGTAAGGAACAGGAACTATCGATATACCTCTGTAATTGTCAACGTTCTTCTTGTCTCCTTTTTTGTGGAGAGGATGGATTAGTGCTGATTGCCATTCAACTGGTATAGTACCCGTTCTCCAAATCTCCTGGAAGAGGCAGACTAATATATCCAGAGTATCCTCATTCGCCAGCTTCAGTAGTTCCGCCACTATGGAATCTTCCCCAGCTGCTTTATTATCTTTCAGACTGTCTATGATCAGCTTAATTTCCGTCTTACAAGATGGCTGAGAATTGGGCAGACCTTGAACAGGAAGGGAGTTGGATAGTTTTAGCGATGGCTCATTACAGTTGAGCAACTTGTTGAAATACTGAGCCAAAATGTTGCTATTTTCCCTGTCGCTCATACCTAGCTTTCCTGTATCATCTCTAAAGCTCAGACTAGGGGCTTGATAACCTTTCAGATTAGCTTTAAAGGTTTAATAAAAGTCCCTAACGTTGTTCTTACGGAAATTCTGATCGATCTGTTCCATTTGTTGTTTCTCATACGATTGCTTTGCACATCGGAACACTCGGGCTGCAACTTTCCTCGCATCACGGAATGCATCAAAATATTCCTAACCCTTGGTCGAATTCCATTTTCTCCATGCATCTGTTCTCTGTGCCAGTGCATTATCACAGGTTTCGTTCCACCACCGATGTTTTCGTTTAGGAGCTGCCAGAATAGTGGCGGTAGCTGCCTGCTGGATCTTAAAAGCGATGTCAGTCCAATTCTTAGATTCAAAGGTCAAGTTCTGATGATACTGCTCCTTAACTACCTGACTGATTTTAAGTATCGACACATCAAATCTCCGAGTTCTTTTTCCAGTATTCGGAGTCTTCCTGAGAGGAATGAAATTCATCTTTACCTTAGAAAGGTAGTGATCAGAGTCAAACCTTGCACCCCTCTGAACTTTTACGTTCATAATCTCTTTCATTGTTCTTCTAGAGATTGCAACAGGGTCAATCTGTTTCTCACCATTCAAGTTACCCGGCGAACACCAAGTCTTCTGTTTGCTTGGTTTATATTTATAGAACGTCGACATTACCTGAAGATCAAATGTCCGACACAATTCAACAAGTCTTATTCCATTTTTATTAGTCATCTTGTGAGCAGGATATCTTCCTACTGTTGATCTAAATTGTGCTTCCGTTCCCAATTGGGCGTTAAAATCACCCAGTAATATCTTGATGTTCATGTTTGGTATTTTCTCAATTTGTTCTTCAAGAAGGTCCCAAAACTGGTCTACTTTCTCAGGATTGCGCCTATTGTCCTCATAGATAGGTGCATGGACATTGATCACAGTGTACCCTGTGTTTCCACAGCGAAGAGTGAGAAGAGACAATCTCTCTGAAGGACTAGATAAATTCACTACCGAGTTCGTAACCTTCTTACTTACTGCAAAAGCCGTTCCAAACATCGGCAAATTCTTGCCTATCTTCACTGCTCTTATACCTTTATAGATCCTATATCCTTCTATATCCATTGTATCTTCGTCCTGGTATCGTGTTTCTTGCAATGCCAAGACCGATATGTTGTGGTCAACCATCATCTTTGTCAGTTCTTTGTGCTTACCAACCTTGAGCAATGAGTTTACGTTCAGCATCCCAAAGTAGTATTTCTGTTTGGTTTTAAGTTTTCTGTGTCCATTGTTAGGCTCCTTTCCTAAGCATATAGGCGCCGGCTCCCCAGAATCCGAAGGCCTGCTTGCGCTCCTAGGAGCGGTGGATTCCTGCGAACAGTTACCACTTGGGGAAGTGTCTTCATTCTGACGACTTTCCATGATGCTTGGTTGTTAATTAAAAAGTGGGTCGGATCATTCCTTCCCAGTAACAGAACCGAGGTTGTAAGCCCCGGAGCTTGGTAACAGGCCGCTCCTCTGGAGTAGAGACGCCTTTTGCAGCCGCTTCACTGAAGAACAGATGCTGCGCTCAGAAGATGGTTCCTCATCCGCTTTCAGAAACCGGTGACCATCTTCACCGTAACCCTGGTTGGGGCCCTTACAAGGTACTACCAGCCGGGCCAGCTGGACCAAGGTTTTTTAAAGAGGTGTTACTCCTCTATCACTCGCCCTTAGTCCTGACTTGTGACAGGCAGAGCCTGGCTTCGCAAACACTGGGCAGTATTTAACAAAGTAATATAGGAAATTAGACCAATAAAACTGTATATTTTTCCTGTTTTTTTTTTTTTTTTCTGAAACAAAAAAAAATATGTTTTTCAATTTTAGTGCACCCCCCCCCCCCCCCCCCCCCTCCCCCTCCTTTGGTACTCCACTGGGTAGCGCACAGTTCGCTACATCTGTGGGGGTCCGGGCACGGACACCAAGACCCCGTTGATGAGCCAGCTTGATATTCCTAGGAGAAACCCCACACAAGACACGACATAAACCTAGAAAAATTGCTGAGTATTAATAATTTTATTAATGCAGCCAATGGCCATTTATTTTCTTTTAAGGATGGATCATTGGAGGGACTTTGGAAGGAAATCAGCCGTGGACCTATTGAAAGGAACCGTCTCAGCATTTGCCTGGTGGTAAAAATCGGAAACCATGAAAACCATTTTTGGACGGCCGAGGCGGAATTAGAACGCATGCTCTCCCGATGCCAGTGAGGCATGAGGTAGTGCGTTAGCGCTCTTGGTCACCGTGGCCGGTGGCAGAAACATAGTATTGCTACTTTATACTCATAGGATCAGTTGTAAATTCTAGGTCTGGCACCTCTATATTTCAGCTTTTGGTCAACTCAGCTTGGGAAACAATAGCTTAACAAACAAACAAGCAAACTTTTTTAAAACTAATATGAAATATTAGTTAAGTGACTCTGTATCAAGAGCATCAGTCCATAATACTCTCACTCATTACTCTCGTTTCAATAGGTTGTGTACGAGATGCAATGACTTCCAAGTTGGCAGGCAAAGTGAAAGGTCGTGTTTTTCCCGAGCTCTCAGGTGTGCTGAAATGGGTTGTTCTCTGGAGTGTTATCGCGCGAGGATCGGACTGTGGTATGCGAAGGGTAGTCGGGATTTCCGGTGTTTGTGTGTGCTTACGGGACCTAGTAACGTGTGGTTTATAGCCCTAGTGATAGCTGCGTTGTTAGTTATTGGTGGAGTGGAAGTGAATCCAGGCCCTGTTACTCCAAATGTGAATCAGGCAAATGATCCAGTGGCAGCATTAAAGTGTTTGACGTGCAGTAAAACATTGAAGAGCGATGTTCAGTGTGGACTATGTGAGAAATGGTTTCACTTCGTCTGTATTAAGGTCAAGAAGGAGGATTGTGATGTCGGGAATTAGTTTTGTAAAGTGATACGCCGGACTGTTTGAGGGTGCAAATCAAAGCAAGGGATAAAATAATGCAGGAATTTAGTACAAAGCTTCGTGAATCAGAGGAAACGGTGAAGGATGTGACTGAACGGCTTTCTACTGGGATCAGTGTGGAAGAGGGTGTGCAGGAGCAAACTGAGGATGACGTTATCATAATGGGTGATTCTATGATACGACGGAGTGCGAATATCTCGAGGAAATAAGGTGCGAAAGTGTGGTGTTATCCGGGGATTAAAATTGACCAGCTTGCCCAACAAGTGGAAGAAGCAAATGTAGAGGACTGTGACAAAGTTAAAGTGTTGTTGCTCCATGTTAGGACGAACAATTTGAAGAAGAGGGCTACAGCTGATTACATCATGCGGGAGCTCTACGAACTAGGCAGAAAAGCTAAAAGCAAGTTTAGAAATGCAAAAATTATAATGAGTGGCATTGTTCGGCGGGAAGATGTTCCGTTAAGGCGAGTTAAGAATGTAAATGACCGCATGGACTGGATTTGTGCACAACTGGGATTAGTGTACGTAGATGCTGACTGCTGGATTGGTGGCCGTGCCTTCGCCCGAGACGGGCTGCATTTAAATCGACGGGGCGCTTTCAACATAGGGAGCCTACATGACAGGGTCATCGGTTCGTGCCGACCATTGTGAGGAGGAGCAGGTCCAGAGGTTGCCAGCCGACAGGGACAGAAGGAGCTACTTCGCGATAATTGCTGCAGAGGTAAGACTCTAAGATTACTGCAGGTTAATATTGTCAGAGTTTAGGAAATAAATTAATTGAATTTTAGAATCTTGTAGAGATGTATTCTCCGGACATTGTCATTGCTGCTGAATATGAGGATATAAATAGTAATGAAATAATTCAAGGAACCTAAGAAATGTACAGAAGGGATCGGGGGAAGCGAGGTGGTGGGCTATTTATTTGTGTGCGCAGAAATATAGCTAGTTTCTTGAAGTGGGCTGATACGGATCATGAAATGTTATGTGTACAAATTTTGGATAAAGGGAATAAATTCCCTCTTCAGGTGATAGGGGCGTATAAGGCACCGAAAGATAACTTTTCGCTTCTCGACACACTGTATGATAAAACTTGTACGGGTAATGCTATAAAAAAAAGAGCATAATAATTGCCGGAGATTTAAACCTCCCCTTAAGGGAGGGGGGAATTTCCCAAGTAGTTGACTTCCCAACTAGAGGCAATAATACCTTAGATGTTTATCTCGTAAGGCCTGTAGAGCTGTATATTAACTGTCTGAAAGTACCAGGAATTAGTGACCATTCTGGGATTGAATTAAATATTAGATACGGTGACATTACAAAATTAGACTCTGATGTAGCAAATAAGATCATATTCCAGTATCACAGGGCGGATCAGGGCAAATTTCAGGGGTATTTGAATGAGCTATTTGTAGGATGGGCATCGGAAGGAAATCACATTAATATCCTGTGGACTAACTTTTTGAAAATTTTAAATAGCGCTATTGATAAATTTGTTCCATTTAAATTACTGAAACAAAACCCAGATCCTGAGTATTACACACGGGAAATCAGGAGTCTTAAACGGAAAATTAGGAAATTATACAATAAAAGATATGATAGTGACAAGTATATGTTGAAATTTAAGTCCTTATCAAGAGAGCTCGTCCTAAAAAAGAGGGCTGCTCATGACAATTATATGCAAGGTTTACTTGGTTCGGGAGGCGAAGGGTGGAAAAATTTTTACAGTTATGTTAGGAGAAAAAAGGGAAATTCAAATAATTTGTCGATGATAATGTCCGGTGACGGTAAATTAATTACTGAGAAGCAGGCCATTGCTAATGAATTAAATGTATTTTATGGTAGTGTGTTCAATAAATCCAATAGCTGTGTGTTGGACCTTAACGGTGAATCAGGGGCTCCACTTCTCCAAATAAACCAGTCAGCAATTGTAAAGCTAATACAAAAATTACGTTACAATATATCGAAGGGTCCTGTTAATATTGTTAGTGAAGTACTTAAACTAGGAGGTAGGGCCGTGGCACGATACTTAGAGGTGATGTTTAATGTGTCCATAAACAATGCGCAAATCCCGGATGACTGGTAGTCCCAATATTTAAGGGAGGGAGCAGACTTGAATTGGGCAACTACAGGCCGGTCAGTCTTACGTCCATCATTTGTAAACAGATGGGGCATCTCATTTGCGACTACTTGAGGGAACAGTGGTAAACATTATCATGGTTTAATGATAGGCAACATGGAATTCGGAAAGGTTACTCATGCTAGAGTCAGATGCTATCACTTTTTCAAGATATTAGCGAATCGTTAGACGATGGAGTTTCAATCGACGCCGTAGTTATAGATTTTGCGAAGGCATTTGATGTCGTGCCGCATGACATGCTACTCCATAAATTAACTTCGACGAAGATTGATAGAAGAGTAATTTTATGGATCCAAGAATTTTTGACGGGTCGTTCCCAGAAAGTGAAAGTTGAAGGCCGATTCTCGGATGAAATTACCGTAACATCGGGTATCCCTCAGGGCAGCTTAATCGGAACTTTGTTATTTTTGGCGTTTATAAATGACTTACCAAATGGGATTCGCAGTGACTGTCGATTGCTTGTGGATGATTGTGTAATATATCGAAAGATACATGACTCACAAGACAATGCAGTACTTCAAGATGATCTGAACCTGGACTATAAGTGGGCGATTGAAAATAAAATTAAAATAAACACAAGAAAATGTAGTCTAATAAAAATAGGGAAAGTACGAAGGCAAGATTTTCAATATAACATTGGCTCGGAAATACTTGTAGAAGAAGATTCTTGCAAATATTTGGGCGTTCATGTAAGAAATGATATGAAATGGGGTAGTCATATGGGATATGTAGTTTCTAAAGCTTACAAATCCCTGCACTTTGTAATGAGGGTATTAAAAGGAAGTAGTACCTCTGCTAAAGAATTAGGATAATTGTCACTTGTAAGACCTATTCTGGAATACGCCTCGGCGGTTTGGGATCCATATCAAGTAGGGCTCATAAATGAGTTGGAAATGGTACAAAGAAAGGCCGCTAGATTTGTGCTCAGTGACTTTAATCCCAGGAGCAGTGTGAGCCGTATGTTAAAGAAACTTGGGTGGGAATCACTTGAGGCTAGGAGGATGAAATCTAGACTCTGCGATATGTACAACACGTATACAAATCAACCAGCATGGGGTGAGCTTAGCAAACGTATGGAAAAGCCTACTTACATGGGTAGGAGCGATCATCCTTTCAAAGTTAAGGGCCGACCACAGCGAACAAATTATGGTAAATATTCTTTCGTAAACCGTGCCAGTGGTAATTGGAACTCTCTACCTGCAGCAGTCTTAGAGCCTTTTCCCAAACATATAGGTGTGTTTAAGAAAAGACTGACTATTTGTCACCGGGGGACACACCCCCAATTGCAAATAAACGAATGAATGAATGAATGAATGAATGAATGAATAAAACAGATGGTTTTTATGGCTGTATATCCTTCCTGATGTAAACCTCTTGAGAAGAGATGATGAGAGATGAAATTAAAGATGAATATGACTGGGCAAGGGGTTGAAAGGAAGCAGCCATGGCCTATTAGAAGATACCACTCTGGCGTCTCCCTGGAGCTGAAAATGGGAAACCATAGAAAACCATTTCAAGGACAGTGGGATCAGAACTCGCTCATTTACGAAGTTTGAAGATAGCTTGGCCCCATTGCCTTCCACTACACCTTAGCAAGCGTTGCTATCGATACTTACTGGTCTGGTAAAAATTTCAATTTATTATCTGAATGGAATAGTAACACAGGCTTACTAATATTGGTGACTTTATTCTTACGACTCCCTAGCTTTGCAAATGGCCACTGGCTGCATAAAAGTAATGAATACAATTTGCGTCAATACGGGCCAATATGAGCGAAATGACGAATACAGTATGTGTCATGAGTTACAATAATCGTACTGAAATATAAGTGAAAAGTTACACTATGTAGCAAATAGTCCTCAAATATACATTGCTGTCCATTCCAAAGATGCCAGCCAAGTATAAGGTGCGTTCAAAAAGTAACGAGCCGGTGGCTGGAATGCGCAAACCGGTGACGACATCCGCTAATCGAGGCGTGTGTAACGAGGTGTGGTTCCGACCAGAGGGTGGAAGGTCACAGCCCGTCGCTAGAGGGTAAGCGTGCACGTCACGTGACGATACAAAGCGAGCAGCAGCATGCATCAATCATCCAACCAAGACTAAGATAGTAGGCCATTCGAAATGTTTCCTGGTGTGGTTGAAGACTGTGGGGCACCCATTGGGCACAAACTTTGCGCAAGTGCAGTCGTTCCTTCATGATGGTGTGCACACTTCCGACGCTCAATCCGACTACGGCGGGTATGGCGTTCACTGTCACTCGGCGGTCCTGGGTAATGAGTGCATCAACCAGCTGGACGTTGTCATCGGTAATGCAGGGGGGTGCCCCAGACCGGGCATTATCGGCTAACGACACCCGTCCTTCCCTGAAGCGCTTGTGCCACGCCTTAACCCTTGCAAGGGACATGCAGTGTTCGCCGTACACTTGTGACATTGAGCGATGAATGTCCGTTCCCCCTACTCCTTTCGCTGTCAGAAACCGAACAACACCTCTTTGTTCTTCGTTTGACGCCTCCATGTCACTGTTTGCAATGCGACTGGCAGCATGGGACGATTGATGCATGCTGTTGCTCGCTTTGTATCGTCACGTGACGTGCACGCGTGCCCTCTAGCGACGGGCTGTAACCTTCCACACTCTGGTCGGAACCACACCTCGTTACATACGCTACGATTAGTCGTTGTCGTCACCGGTTTGCGCATTACAGCCTCCGGCTCGTTACTTTTTGATCGCACCTTATGACTAATAGTGTGTAGGACCTCTTTTTGCTACTATTACAGGGTTCAATTTTTGCAGAAGTTTGTTGTTTCATTCAGGGGCTTGTACATCATAGTCATTTCAGTCCTGTGTACTTGAGTGTGTAGAATTTGTCTAATAACCTGTATTATTATGATGCCTGTAGTAGTACGTATATTTGTAACTGAGGCTAAGATTGGGGCGGAGGCATCCATGGCCTTAAGTTAGGGACTATTCCAACATTTGCCGGGAGTGGAAATGAAAAACCATGGAAAACCACTTAGGATGGCTAAGGTGGGAATCGAACCCACCTCTTCTCCGTCTTTCCTCATTAGGTTGCATATATCCAGTTGCATCCCTCAGACAAGAATCAAATCTCTTGACAGAGCTGGGAATCAATACCGGATCTCCAGGGCGACAGCCAAGAATGCTAGCTGCTACACTATGAGGTGGTCTCTTTGCAGGAGGCTTTCCGCTAATTTTGATACAATGAGGGCAGAATTTGTTTCCATTCTTCCTGAAGTATGATGAATAGTTGTTGCTGGGCTGTTCGAAGAATTGATCAGGCATGCATCTGACACTCAAATTCATCCCAAGGATGTTCAATGTGGTTCAGGTTAGGGCTTTGAGCAAGCCGATCCAGCAAATCTACCTGATATTCTTCAAACTATGATGGTCCTTGCTTTGTGGACATGATCATTATCATCCTTTTACAGAAAAGATCCGATTCCAAACTGTACACACTATGTGGGAAACATCCTATAATCTAAAAAGTTTTCATAAACACCTGTGTTTATTTTTTCATTGACTAAAACTAATAATCCAAGCCCACACCAGGATAAACAGCCCCAAACCATCACACCATTTCACTGTCAGCACAACACACTGAGATAAATACCATTCGCCTGGCATCCGCCAGGTCCACACACATCAATCTGAGAGCCACATAGTGTACCATGACTCATCACTCCATAAAAACCATCTTCCATTGTTCCCCAGACCAATGAAGGCACTTTTTGCACCTCTCTAAACAATGTTGCTTATTTGGTCTTGTAATCAGTGGCTTATGGGCAGCAACACAACCATGAAAATCGAATCCTAATGCCACTCGAGAGATCATTCTGTCACTGACCTCTGTTCCCCCTGTGGGTGGGGGGTTTAGAATACACCCACGGTATCCCCTGCCTGTCGTAAGAGGCGACTAAAAGGGGGGACCTTGGCTATACTTTAAGGACTCCGCGTTGGTTTGTGAATTGGACCCCCAGTGGGTGAGAGGAAGCGAATACATCCACGGTAATCCCTGCCAGTCGTAAAAGGCGACTAAATGGGTTTCTCGGATCGGTCCCCTTTCAAGGGTTTGACAGTCAGCTCTCAAAGACATACATCCGGGCGGTATAACTCCCATTAGGTTATATCGCACTTCTTTCCGTTAATGCTTTCAGGGTCTGGCAACCAAAATTACCTTATGTGCGTGCTGTTATGGGATGGGCCACTTACGCTTGCGACTACGCTCGAAAGCCTGTTCCGGTCTTGGCCGCACCGACAGGTGGGTGTGCCATGTACCCGTGCAGTAGTATCCGCCTGACTACGCAGGTACCCGCACAGCCGAATGTCAGAGCTGTAAAATCCAGTATATGCCAAGGGGAACATGCCGATATGGCATTGTAAAACATCGGACCCCCGGGCAATGCCTTCCAAGCTAGGCGGGCCTTGCCCTGGCTGGGTAGCACCTACTGTGACGGCCCGTGATCGGATGTCGGTGGCATTCGGGGAGGATGATCTGGCCATGGGTTTTAAAAGAAAAATCCCCAACAGGGTGGTCCTACACCCAAGTCTTTAACATTTGATTCCCTACGGGGATCAACCCCTTGGGAACAGTCTGTGCGTGAAAATCTGGGTGCTAACACCCCCAAGTTTCTGGTAGCTACCAGAACAGATGGGGGTGATTTCAAGCTGGTAAAGAGTATTTTGTTTTCTCGCCACATAGAAGGTGTCTATGGTGAGCTTGAGAAAGTACAAAAGATGAGGAAAGGTAGCTTGTTGCTCAAGACTAGGACTGGTGAGCAAGTTGAACAACTTCTGAAATGTGACCCCTTTGGCGATATCCCTGTCAAAGTGGAAAAGCACACGTCTCTGAATCTGGTCCGAGGAGTTATTTTCCACCGGGACCTGATTCTGAACACTGACGAGGAGCTCAAGGAGGATATGCAGCACCGTCACGTGACAGATGTCCGGCGCATTACGCGCAAGGTCAATGGTCAAATCGTGGATACTGGTGCTTTCATTATTTCCTTTGAGCTTTCGGTGCTCCCGGAGAAAGTCAAGGTTACAGTTACCATTGTGACGTACGGCCTTACATCCCGCCGCCAATGAGGTGTTATAAGTGCCAGAAGTTCGGGCACATGTTATCCCGATGCTCGAGCCCAGAAATCTGCGGAACATGCGGTAGGGTACCACACGAAGCGGAAGAGTACATAACACTCTATCAGTGCACTAATTGCCCTGGATTTCATTCTCCTCGGGACAGGAACTGCCCTGTCTTCCTGAGTGAGAAGAAAATCCAGGAGATCAAAACCCTGGATGGTCTCACCTACCAGCAAGCCCGCAAGAAGTACCATACCGCGATAGCTCCTGCGCCTACGATTGATTATCGGGTTATCATACCCAATTTGGTTCCGTCTACCTCATCTTCTGTACCAGCTGTGAAAACTGCAACTGAGTTTACTGTTCAGAAACCAGCACCTATGAATATGACGAAAAGCCCGAAGGTGACTTCAACTCCGCTTTCGGCCACACAGAAGGCTGTGCGAGCGAAGGCTGCTCCGCCCGCACAGCAGGGGAGGAAGTTGAATACTTACTCCCCACTCGGGAGGAAGACGAAGATTTACTCCCCACTCGGCGAAGGCCGCGCTGACCAGGGTCAGGAATTCGTCTCCTGACCCATCTAAATATCTTAAAGAGGCGGGGAAGAAGGGAGCTCGCACTACGCATTCCCTTTCTCCTCCAAAAAAGGGGAAGCCATCCGCCCCACCAGCTGCGGATGCCTCCGCGCCTGGGGACGTTTTGGTCCCCAGATCTGAGTGCTCCCCACGGAGATCCCCCCGCCGCCGAACTGCGTCCAGGAAATCTTCCGCTGAGTCGATCCACTCCAGGACCTCTCCTGAAGACATGGAGATTATAGTCGACGTAGTGGGTGATGATCCTCCAGAGGTTAAGTTGTAGCTTGCTGCTCCAACTTATTCCCTAGTTTATAAGTTCACACTATGGCACTGTTACAGTGGAATTGTAACAGTTATGACAGGCATTTGACAGAGCTCCGTCAGCTAATTGCACAATACGCAGCGAGTATAGTGTGCCTACAGGAAACAAACCTCAGACCTGATAACGAGACTATTCTGAGAGGATTCCGACTATACTCTAAAGACCGACAAGACGCCACCCGGGCTTCCCGGGGCATTTGTACCTTCGTTCACTCTGACTGCTAAAGTGAAGAGTTTCCACTCGCCACTCCTCTGGAAGCTATTCCAGTTTGCGTGTCCTTGCCTGCTGTGACAACTGTTTGTAACAGTTGTCCTTGCCTGATATGACAACTGTTTGTAACATGTACCTTCCGCCGAACCAACCACTTGATATTAATGACGTCTTTGATCTTGTTGATCAACTTCCAGTCCCTTTCCTAATCGTGGGTGATTTCAACTCTCATCACCCCCAATGGGGATCACCATCTTCCTGCTCCAGAGGAAGGGATGTGGAGGGCTTAATTCAAGGGTTGGATTTATCTATATTAAATACAGGGGAAGCTACACATTTTAGCTTAGCGCACGGCACGTACTCACACATTGACTTGAGTGTGTGTAGCTGTGCGCTGGTCCCCCTATTTGGCTGGTATGTACACGACGACCTCTGTGACAGTGACCATTTCCCAATCGTTCTTACACTTCTGAACCAGAAGCCCGTGGAGTTCCCCAGTCGTTGGGTGCTTAAGCGGGCAAATTGGCCCTCGTTTCAAGAACGAGCTGCGTTCGTTGATCTTGGTTGCCGGAGCGTCGATGACGAGGTACAGCACATCACCGATGTGCTTCTTGCTGCTGCCGAAGAGTCCATTCCATCCTTTTCTGGGACTCCTTGTCGCAAACTCGTCCCTTGGTGGACAGAGGAAATTGCAGCGGCAATAGGAGACCGTCGTCGAGCTTATAAGCACTACCGTCGGCATCCAACCTTGGCCAATTTGGTGGCGTTTAAGAAATTTCGTGCCAAGGCACGGATTCTTATCCGCCAGAGTAAGAAAGAATCATAGGAACGGTATGTGTCGTCTATTACGGCACATACCCCCTCCTCTCAAGTGTGGACTAAACTACGATGCATCTCGGGTATTCAGACATCTTCTACTGTACCGGGAATTTCCATTGATAATGAATTGGTTACAGATCCTTACCGCGTTGCAAACCATCTCGCATCTTATTTTGCGGATATATCCGGTTCCGATAACTATGATCCTGCCTTCGTGGCCATGAAGGGCGAGGCAGAACGTTTCCAGCACAGTTTTGCTTCCCGCGCTTCGGAGGAATACAACGTGCCCTTTACGGAGTGGGAACTCCACGGAGCGCTAACTCCGCGGAGCGCTGGCGCTTTGCAGGGACACGTCTCCCGGCCCGGATAATATTCACAACCAGATGCTTAAACACCTTAACGATGAGAGCATTCGTTATTTGCTCAGGGTGTTTAATCGTATCCGGTTGGAAGGTGTGTTTCCAGCGCAATGGCAGGAAGGTATCATTATACCTATCCTGAAGCCCAATAAGGATCCCAATTTGACAGGGAGTTACAGACCTATTTGTCTCACTAACGGTCTGTGCAAGCTCTTTGAGAGGATGGTCAATCTGCGCCTGGTGTGGGTCCTGGAGAAGCGAGGACTCCTGTCTGAATACCAGTGTGGATTCAGGGCGTCTCGGTGTACCAACGACCATCTGGTACGCCTGGAGACCGCCATACAGGACGCTTTTCTCCGGAGACAGCACCTAGTCGCTGTTTTCTTTGACCTCGAGAAGGCCTATGACACCACTTGGCATTACGGCATCCTCTCTACCCTGCATCAATGGAAATTCCAAGGTAACTTGCCGGTTTTTATCGCGAATTTTCTGTCCCTTCGCCTAATCCGTGTCCGAATAGGGGGGACATATTCGCAATATCATATACAGGAAAACGGAGTACCACAGGGATCGGTGCTTAGCGTAACATTATTTGCGATTGCCATAAACGGTATAGTCGCTGCTGCTGGTCCAGCAGTGGTACCGTCGCTATATGTAGACGACTTCGCTCTACATTATAGTGCGCAAAATATGGCGGTCGCAGAACGACAGCTACAACAAGCTATTCGGAGAGTGTAACGCTGGACACTAGAGCATGTCTTTCGGTTCTCAACCGCTAAGACCTCGGTTGTCCATTTCTGCCGAAAGCGCACTCTCCATCCTGATCCTGAGCTTTATCTGGGCGATGTAGCTTTGTCTTTTGTTGCTGTGTACCGGTTCCTTGGGCTCCTTTTCGATCAGAAATTGACGTGGGAGCCACACGTGCGGTGTTTGAAAACTGCCTGTGTTAAGAAACTCAACATGTTGCGGTTTCTTAGCGGCACATCGTGGGGGGGGGGGGACCGCACGGTGCTCCTACATTTTTATAAGGCACTGATTTTATCTAGATTAGATTATGGCAGTGTAGCATATGGTTCGGCCCGTAAGTCAGTGCTTGTTAAACTGGACAGTGTCCACCACGGAGGTGTGAGGCTGGCGACGGGAGCCTTTTGGACAAGCCCAGTCGTCAGCTTGCTCGCCAAGGGTGGTGTACCTCCTTTACACCAGAGGCGCCAACAAGTACTGCTGACCTATGCTGCAACTATTCGACAGATGCCACTTCATCCAAGCTATCCATGCTTGTTTACCAATCCGAATCGCCGGCTGTATGATGCGCTCGCCCGAGCCACTCGGCCGGCGGGAATTCGCTTGGATGACTTATACCGTCAGTTCCGATTTCCTTCTGCCTCCTGTATCGTCCGAGTACCTAGCAAGGCCCCTCCGTGGATGGTCTCTCGCCCTGATATCATCCTGGATCTGCACACCGGCCCCAAGTCGGACACGGACTCCTCCGTCCATCGGAGGCTGTTCCAGTCCGTGGTGAGCCGGTATCCAGGATCAGGGCTTCTATTCACGGATGGTTCGAGGGTAAACGAGAAAGTAGGCTGTGCATTTGTGGTTGAGGATCGTCGGTTTCTCTTTTCACTTCCCGAGGCTTGTGGCGTGTACACAGCGGAGCTCTATGCCATCTTAGAGGCTCTGCGGTACACGTTATCGGACGATCACCAGCACTTTCTTGTGTGTACTGACTCTCTTAGTGCGCTGCAAGCGCTCGATGCGTGTTTCCCAAAGCACCCGTTGGTCCAGCGTATGCACGACCTGCTCGTCAGTTCGTGTAACGCTGGAACCGGGGTGACCTTTGTGTGGCTTCCTAGCCACATGGGTATTGTGGGAAACGAACTTGCTGATCAGGCGGCGAGAGAGGCAGTCGCACTGCCTGCTAGTGATGTGTGCTCTTAGTTGCGGCATTCGATCCTGTCGCATTGGGAGGAAGAGTGGCGTGCCACGCCTCCACCCAACAAACTGAGAGGCATCTAGGAGACAACGAAGGTGTGGAAATCATCCTTCCGATCTCTCCGGAAGGAAGCTGTGGTACTCTGTCGACTCCGGATCGGCCATGGGATTGCTACGCACTCCCACTTGCTTAAGAGAGAAGATCCCCCTGTGTACTTGCGGTGCCCATCTAACTGTGCCACACATTCTATTGGAGAGTGTGGATGTGGCCGATCTGCGAAGGACTCTTAAACTGCCTAATAACCTCTCCCTTATTCTCCCTGATGACGGGCCGTCAGTAGACCTAGTCATCTGTTCATGAGGGAGAGTGGTTACTTTTTAAAGTTTTAATGAGTAGTTACGACTTTTAATTCAGGTTAAGTCTGTTTTATGTTTTTTATTGTGTTCATCTATTTTATTGTTCACTATGCCTTACTTGTTTTATTCTTTTCTTACCATCAGCCTTTTATTCTTTTTATTCAAATAAGGCATACTTTTTGGGGCTCACTGTCTGTTTTATAAACACCATTTTCGTTTCATCCATGGCAGTGAGCTGTTTTTATCTACATCCTTTCATTTCACGCCATTTCTTTTCATTAGGGGCCGATAACCTCGAATGAAGAAGGGAGAAAGTTGCTGGATTTTTGCAAGAGAAACGGTTTAGTGGTAGGCAACTCCTGGTTCCGGAAGAAAGAAAGCCACAAGGTAACGTGGTACAGCAGTGATTTAACAAAGAAATCTTTGGTAGATTACATGCTGTACGACTGGGAAATGAAGAGAAGTGTCAGAGATATAAAGGTAATACCATCAGAGGCCTTAGATAGCGACCACAGAATACTTGTAATGAACCTAGGAGTTGTTAAGGATAGCAAGAGGACAGAGTACCAGGAAAGGAGAATCAAAGTATGGAAACTCAAGGAAAAGGAAGTCAAGGAAGAATTCCAGAAGATAATAAGGGAAAGGATGCCAACAGACAATCCTAAAACAGGTGAAGAGGAATGGAAGCAATTCAAAAACACAATGGTGGAAGCTGCAGTGGCAGTATGTAGAAGAACAAGCAACAGAAAGCGGTGTAAAGAGACACCATGGTGGAATGAGAGAGTAAAAGAAGCTGTGGGAAGGAAGAACAAGGCTTTCAGAGTGTGGTTCCAGGAAAGAACTGATCTGGCAAGGGATGATTATAAGATAAAGAAGAAAGAAGCAAACAAGATTGTCGCAGAGGAGAGGAAGAAGTGGATGGTAAAGTGGACAGAGATGATGGAGGAAGACAGCAGAGGAAATAAGAAAGTACTTTATGGGATGGTCAAAAGTAAGAGAAGAGGTCTGCGAGAGGATGTGGTAATGATGGACAAAAACGGAAATGAGGTACAAAACAATGAGACACTCAAGACAGTGTGGAAAGAGTACTTTGAGGATTTGCTGAATCCAAATGGTCATAGGGAGGAAGACAATGCATTGGAAGATGGAGAAGACAACACAGGAATGGAAAAGGACCTGACTTGGAGAGAACTGGAGATGGCTATAGACAAGATGAAAGGAGGAAGGGCACCGGGTGTGGAAGAAGTGAGTGTTGAAATGGTGAAGGCAGCAGGGGAGGTTGGGAAACAGTGGCTGTACCGTGTGATGAGGGTGATATGGATGGAGAAAAAGAACCCAGAAGATTGGAAGAAAGGATTAATTGTCCCAATATTTAAGAAAGGAAGCAGAAAGGAGTTCAGAAATTACAGGGGAGTCACACTCATATCTCACTGTGCCAAGATATATGAAAAGATATTAGAAAGTAGAATACGAGCCAAAGTGGAGAGAAAATTGAGAGAGGAGCAGTATGGATTCAGACCTGGGAGATCAACAGTGGATCTCATATTTTCAGTGAGACAGCTCCAGGAACACCACTACGAATTTGGAGAGGATCTCTTGATGGCCTTCCTGGACATCGAAAAGGCCTATGATAGTGTGTGTGGGGAGAAGGTTTGGAAAGCAATGGAAAATATGGGAGTGGAAAAAGGGACTGTAGGCAGAGTGAAGGAGATGTATTGTGGAAGTGTGAGTTGTGTTAAAGTTGGAGGGGAAAGTACAGCCTGGTTCAGACAAATGAGTGGCCTGAAACAGGGTAGTGCGCTGTCACCCCTTCTCTTTATTGTGGTTATGGACGAGGTAATGACACGGATAGCAGGAAAGATAGGAGAAGATAAGATGAAAGCAATGGTGTTTGCAGATGATCTCATGGTCTGGGGAAACGAGGAGGAGGAAATTCAGGAGCAACTGAAGGCTTGGGAAGAAACAGTGGGAGAGTACGGATGGAAGTTCAACATCAGTAAATGTGAGATCCTGTTAACGACCAGGAAAAAGGACAGACCAATGAGTGGGATAACACTTGGAGGTGGACAGCTGAAGAAGGTGGAAAGTCTCAAGTACTTGGGAAGTATAGTGGAGGAAAATGGAAGAAATGACAAAGAGATTACGGAACGTGGCAGACAGGCAGAAGCATTTCTGAGAAGCATTAGGAGCTTAGTGTGGAATAAAGATGTTCCACAAAAAAGCAAGGAAGTGTTATACAGAAGCTACTATATCCCGATACTGACCTATGCTTCAGAAACGTGGACAATGAAGAAAAGAGACATAAGCAGAATACAGGCAGGTGAAATGAAGTTCCTGCGAAGTAGGATCGGAGTAACAAGAAGAGACAGGTTGAGGAATGAAAAGGTCAGGGAAATGGTGAAAGAGGAGCCCTTGCAAGGTAGGATTGAGACATCAAGACTGAGGTGGTATGGACACTTAAAGAGAATGGATGAGAAGAGGATTCCCAAGAGGATACATGAGATGCAGATGCAGAAGAAACGACCAAGGGGAAAACCAAGAGATAGATGGCTGAAAGGAGTGGAGGAATGTGTCAAGAAGAGAGGCGAGGACTGGACCAGAGTGACAGCGGAGAGGTGGTGGGAAGAAAGGACTAAGTGGCGAGGCTTATGTTCCAAACAGACCCAGCCTGGGGCTGGAAACTGTACAAGATGATGATGAACCTCGATGTTAGGCCCCTTAAAACAACAATTATCATCATCATCATCATCATCATCATCATCATCATCATCACTGACCTCTGTACCTGACCAGCAACAGAAAAAATCTGCAATAGCAGACAAGGACACCCAAACATTGGCACATCACGCTTTAGAGCTTGGCAGACCCTAACACTTAATTTATTTGGCCTGCCAGAGCAATGATTGGGTCAATGCTTCCGTGATGTTTCCACTTCACAATAACATCACAAACAATGGATCTGGATCTAAAACCTGAGCTTGTGGGTCCCTACAATCATGACTCATTCAAACTCTCTCAATTCAATCCATTGAGTCATCCTGATAGGAAAAACATCTATGATGTCAATGCATCTTGTCCGCACTTGTATACCATCAGATGCATAGCCTGCCATCACACAGTGCACGTTCAGTGGAGTGTCCAGACGTTTTTGGCATACAGTAGTGTATATCAACATATTTCCTCTGTTTCTTTCCACAAAAGGTGGGTCACTTCCAAGCTAATAGAGATAAAAATAATCATTCATATTTTAAATTATTATTTATTCTGAACAATAATAATTATCATCATTAAACTTCATCATATCCTTTAGTTTTTTGTGGTGTTTGTTGCAGGGTTTTGCCTAGGAGCACTGAGTCAGGCTCATCAGCAGGCACTTGGTACACACTGCCAGGACCACCACTAGGGTAGCGCATCTCGCACCACGTGCCATATGTATAGCACACAGCTGTGGTACTTTGCTACCAGAGTTCCCACTGCCTTTTACAAACCTGTGGAGGTTTCCAAAACTCTGTGGGAGCTCTTGGTTTCAGCTGCAAAGTAGCAGTGGTATACTATAAGTATGGGACATGTGCAAGATGTGCTACGTCAACAGTGGTCCGGGCAGTGTGTACCAAGTGACTGCTGATCAGCCTGACTTGGTGCACCTAAAAGAAAACGCACAAGAGACATTGCAAAAACCTAAAAGATATGCAGGTGTATAATTGATGGCCGTGGAAGTCAGTGTCATCTTTTTTATAATCATCAATGCTGTATGCCCTCAGCTACCTGGTGTAGATCTTCTGAGATTATGCCATCACGAGCAATCTGAGCTCAAATTTTACAGTTCTATTTCCAGTGCCATCTGGTTGAGAAACCAGAACTCACTGTGGGAACCAGTAACTGAGATTTAAGTTCATGTTGTAGTCATTAAAGGTTATTTTTATGGAGCAGCAAAGTGTATCATTTGTAAATGTATCATTTGTGCATTTATTTCAGGTGAGAAGATTATATTAACATTAACCACCCAAGAAAATAGGACTAGTGTCTACATATTGACCAACTGCAGAACAATATTTTACCTAGAACCTGACAAGTCAACACTGAATAAATTGTTTCCAAGTTTTCTATAAGGTCTTTAGTGAGCCAACAAATCGGAATGCTGAGGATTTTTCCTGACCTTCAAAAATTCCTCATCCAGGAATTGAACCTATCTTTTGATCATTAGACACTAAGGAAAGATTATGAATACTGCACTGCTGTCCGTTGAGACATCAGCTGACTATGAAAAATTTGATCCTTTGCGGATCAGTGGCCAAGTACCCACCTCCTGATCCCAAGATTGTGGGTCCGAGTCTCAGCCAAGTACCGTAAGTCAGATTTTTGAAGGATGGGAAAAATCCACAGCACTTTGAGTCATACGATGTTGGCTTGTAAAAGACCTTTCGCTCCACATTTGGTGATTAATTTCAGCTAACAGGTCTCCCAATAGAGATTCAGTTTCTCTGCCAGGTGGCAGTGCAAAATGGAACATTAAATTAGCAGGAGAGTAGATGGCCTAAATGGCTTCTACTCAAAAGATTCATACCACTGTAGCTTAGGTATATGCTTTATGTTGTTGCTAATACCTGTCTCCAAGCAAATTCTTGGTTGTTCACACACAGATTATCTATATACCTGTCTGTTAGGTAACTAGTCCTAAGGCTGGTCGAATCCTCAAAAAGCACTGCCGAAGCACCAAAAGCCCAGGGCAGCACTAAAATGAGGAATACTAGGCAAGGAGAGGAATAAGTACTACAGTATAGTTAATCATTGCATTCCTCATAGAGCCAATGCATCATCACTGATCTGAGTAGGAATTCCATGGTAGATACTCAAGTAGTAACCAGAAGTAAAGGAACAAATGTCAAAATATGGTAATTTATCACTCAATGCTCAGCCTTTATCTGGAAAAATTAAGAAAAATGTTAAAGGAAAATTGTTAAATTACCAGTTTATCAATTGTAGTAATAGCCACTTTTAGCTTCTGGCTATGATAAGACATTTTTGTTTGGACATGCTCTTTTTCTGCCTTGAAGGAATTCACATTAGCAGCTAGTTCACGGATTTTGTATTCCAGAACTTGTTTCTCAAGCTGATGTGTTTTTTTCAGGATTTCGTTCTCAGAAGAAACTTCCTTTATTTTGACTTTCAAACATTCTGTCTAGATAGAAAGAAAAGCTGGTCAGTTATGCATGTTTTATGGTAGAAATGAAAGTGCAACTGGTGGTGGTGGTGGTTGTTTTAAGGGCAGAACATCAAAGTCATCTATCCCTTACCTCCTAATCTGAAAAAAGAACTTCCTGAGCCACATTTCATAAATTGACAAACAGTTACATACCACAACTAAAAACATGAATCAAAGAACTAGGCAAAACATCAGATTTTGAACAACATGATGTACCCCCGTGGTGTTGGGGTAGGTTTACCAACTGACAATTTCCAAATGCAGGAAATTGCTCAGCAAAAGGCAGGACATTTAAGAAAAATGCCTGACGAGTTCAATCGATAGGCCTAACAACATTATCCATACGTTACACATAACTTTTTACTGAAGGAAATGCCTTACTTACGGTAATGATCAGTTTTCACTGCAGTTATTTTCCTTGAAGCTGTATTTTTCAACAGAACCTACTTTTGAAATAAGACACGAATTATTTTCTTGAAGCACATATTTATAAAATTCTTCACAGGACATATCTTTGAAATTGAACTTAACAAGTAACATTCTACCAACAAACGTCTCCTTTCTTTTGTCCCTTCAACATTTATTAATGAAAACACATGTTCAGCCAAGGCCGCACTAGATAGACAGGCCATAAGGCTCCCCCACCACTTTGGTCACTACGTCACACAATTGGCCGGCCGCTCCACTTCTCGCCAGTGACTTGTAGGCTGATTGTGAGCTGAACCTCGCAGCAGTGAAGTAATCAATGGTATTTAATGATTGAAACGTGTGTGAAAATAGTGAATTATGCGCACGTCGTGTTGTGTACCTGGTTGTAGAAGCAACTACAGTTCAAAACAGCCTAAAATTGCAGTGTTTAAATTCCATACTGACTTGGTTCGGAAACAAGTGTTGTTAGGCCTATCGATTGAACTTGTCAGGCATTTTTCTTATGTCCTGCCTTGTCCCTTCGGCAAGCTCTGTTGTGTGCATAAAAACTTCGACGAAAGGTTCATAATTAGGGAGGATTCTGTTAAAAGACCCGAAGTGTCCATTTTAACTGTCAAACGTGACCATTTGAAACTCTCAAACGATGCTATTCCTACTAAGTATGGAAATGTGCCAGCCTATCTGTCTAAAAATCTTCCAACAACGAGGAAAACTCCTATTCAAAGACAAAAATAAATTGAAAAACGGGAAGAAAGAAAGAAAGAAAGAAAGAAAGAAAGCTGAGGAAGAAGATGATAGGATTAAGGGCTTCGACAACGCTAAGGGTAATTTCAGTATTAAATGCAAATTAGTTTTTGATAAAAGTTTTTGTCAATTTTGACAGCCAAAGACTCTGTATTTTCAAAATTTATATGACTGAGGAAAATGTTCCAAAAATTGGTACTTCTTTAACAATAAGCGAGACTCTTGATTTTAAAGCCGTAAAGCATGATATTTTGATCAAGGATAACCCTGTTAAAAATGTTGCCACTTTAAAACACTTTAGTAGTTATAGTTATTTATTGTTGTTTTAAGGGGCGGAACTACGAGGTCATCTGCCCCAACACTTTGACAAAATAAAAACTACAAAAATTATTTTAAAAGCAGAGCTGTATTTTTAGAAATAATTCTTCAATGGTGGAAGATTGTCAATGTTAAGCATGCTTTCAAAGGCGATAGATTTAACGATCCTCATTGTAACGCAATATTTTCAGTTCATGACGACAATGTTTTATTTCTGCGCAAGTTTTTATCATTTCAAATATTCTTGACGACTTCACCCGTTATGCTTAGGTCTACCGTTATGTGTCACGGTTACGGCGTGTATGACGTCATCCTGTTGTTCAGTGCATATGCACCGAGTCTGAGTTTACTCCTGGGGTCTGGCGTTATGCGAACGGAGACGGTGAGTGCGTGACGTCCTGCAACCCCCGCGCGGGAAACCTAAGTTAAAGCGTAATGGAGTCTGTTGAGTCTGAGTTTACTCCTGGAGTTTGGCGTTATGCGATACGGAGACGGCGAGTGTGTGACGTCATGCAGTAAGAGTGCAAAGATTCCTGGGGCTTCGAGCGAAGCGAGAAGCTCTCCTGAGCCTTTCTAACATGTGTAGCATTTGTAGCATGCGTCATTTGAAATGATATAAAGTCTAGTCTCTCAGACTGACTGTATCTTTTAACCTGGTTAATTAGGTGGGATAATCTGCCTGTTCAAGGAGAGATCACACAAAAAAGAGTGACTCGTCGTGGAAAACTTATTAATGAAACTACTCAAACAGCTTTAGTTCACATTTTAAAAATATTTTGGAGTTGGTAAATTTCTTGAAAACAAGTTTAGGATTCAAATAACTTATGTATTGTTAGAGAAAATTTATTCTGATGAATTAGAAGCAAGATTTGGGCAGTACAGGTAAATGAGTGGTGCCGGCTGCCATATTTCAGTGAAGCAAGTCCTTGAGTCAGAACGAAAATTAAAAGCCCTAACGGTAATAAAAATGCATACTCTGCTAAACACGCAGATATCCCTATTAGTGATATTGCATTAAGTAAAAGTATGTGGATTGCAAGAGCTCAGATTGTAAAAGCTTCAAAACTATAGAAATTTCACATTTTGAAAGTGTGGAGGTTGAGTTTAATGATGTTATTGTATCTGAGAATATTTTGTTAGGTCTAGTTTATGTTGGTGGATATATTTGTAAAATAATTATATTTGTCCGCTTGACGCAACTACAGCCTCTGGCGAGCCGAACATGTCCTCGGACACTCCCAGCACTAAAAGCCTTACGATAAATAAATAATAATTATAAAAAACGGTACATGTAGAAGTTGTCAAGATGTTCTATTGTTAAATAATGATAATGTAACGTCAGATGTGTTAAAGCCAGAAGAAAATTATAATTTCAATGTCATTTACAGGGGAGCTTTGAAATATCCATCAGATTTTATTGTTAACATTTTGATCACACAATTAAAATTACTTAATATACTGATAAGTGATAAGTATGAATCGATGTTTTTACAGTGCGACTCTCAAAGAAACATTCTGATTTTGCTTGTCAACAATGTTCTGGAGAATGAAAACGAGGTGTTTGAAACATGCAGTGAACGTGGAAGTAGTTTTAAATAATTTGTTGACAAATGTATAGGCAACTTTTGTAATATATTATTGATTAACTATAGAAAAATTATCAAAGACAAACTCATGGCTATGAAGAAGAAATCCTCAAGTAAGGACACCCATAAATCGCTAAGGAAAAATTGATAAATTGAAACCTTAGGAATTGTTAGATGAAGCCTCCGTGGCTTAGGCGGCAGCACGCCGGCCTCACACCGCTGGGTCCGTGGTTCACATCCCGGTCACTCCATATGAGATTTGTGCTGGACAAAACAGAGGCAGACAGGTTTCTCTCCGGGTACTCCGGTTTCCCTGTCACAACTTTCACTCCAGCAACACTCTCCACTATCATTTCATTTCATCTGTCATTCATTTAATCATTGCCCCAGGGGAGTGCGACAGGCTTCGGCAGCCGGCACAGTTCATGTCCTCGCCGCTAGATGGGGACTTCATTCATTCCATTCCCTGACCCGGTCGGTCGACTGGAAGCAGGCTGTGGAGTTTCATTTTTCAGGAATTGTTAGATAAGTTTTAAGCAGAAGCCTAATTTTTAAGAAAGGTTCCAGCCTATTATTGTGAATTGCTATCATGTATTTGCTTAGAAGCATTAAAACTATTTTTATAGGCATTAAGGGTTTTAATCTTTTACATGAAACTGTGTTCCGTTACAAATGACAAATGTCAGCTTAAATTTACGTAAGGAAATGTCTATTGAGGTAATATTGGTACAAAAACAGACCTGCCACTGTTCCCACCGCATAAAACTCGTGTAGTACACAAGCCTAAATACAACCACAATTGAAGGCTTGTTTAAATACATCGATAAGGTTCAATAAATGAACAATACCATGGTGACAGTGAGAGCGGGCCATACATTGCCGTGCTGAACGTGGGCCACTTCTGTGACGTCACGACCGGAGCCTTGTGGCCTGTCTATCTAGTGCAGCCTTGGTTCAGCGGAGGCATTGCTGTCTGGTATGGCAAATGTTCAAAAGTTCAGAAAATACCGTACCTCAATGTTCTGGCACTTATTAAAGAAAATAGATCATTGTTGGTCTAGTGTTGTGTACCGTATTTATCCAAAGTTGAACTTTTAGAATAAGCCCTTACGTTGCAGAACTCATCGAATAATTTTGAATCATCTTCTGTATTTGTACCCCCTTTGATCCATGGTTCAATATCCTGATACACTCTATCGAATGTTAGTATTACCGTATTGGCCCGAAAATAAGCCGCACTTCTTATTAAAATTATTTGGGTAAAAAATCTGGGTGCGACTTATATTCACTATCTTCACTTTTATATGTCATGTAGGCCCTTCTGTTTACATTAGCAAGAACACAGCAACAAAGCAACAATACAGTCTGTAAGAGAAACTAGCGGCATTTTATGACAATAATGCTAACTTTTGTTTTGGCGGTGAAATTGTTATTCGGCAACACGGTATTGTTTCGTAAGCTTGAATAATCTAGAGTAGCTCAGTCTTAGTAAGATCTGTAGGAAAGCCTGCTTAACGCAAAAATGAGCGATCATTTACCGGTAGAGCGAGAAACATCATCAAGCAAAGAAATTCGGCGGCTTATGATGCAGCCTTCAATCTTGAAGTTGTGCATTATGCCAAAAGCACAACCAACAGAGAGCCTGGAATAAAATACATATGTCAGAAAATAATGTTTGCATGTTGGTAAGTACAAGAGAATAAATGTGTTTTCCCTTAATCCGGATGTGGCTTATTTTCGGGCATAGATTTTATTCCTTTTTCCTCTTCGAATTTTAAGGGTGCGGCTTATATGCGGGGGCGGTTTATTTTCGGCCCAATACGGTACTTATTTCCACCCTCGAAAGTAGCGCACTGATCACAAGAAGTTGATATACAATACAATAACATGCTGTCTTTAGCCTAAACCTAAAGTCAGCACTCTTCTAACGAAAAATGCCGGACATTTTCAATAATTTTGAAATGCCGGCCGGACATAACCAAAATGAATGAAAAGCAGGACATTTAGCCGGTCGGTTGGTAACCCTATGTTGGGGTAGAGCGCCTGCCTCGCACCAAAGAGGCCCTGGGTTTGATTCCCAGCTCCGTTAGGGATTTTAGAAACAGACGTGAAGGCTGGAAAGGGATGCACTCAGCCTCGTGAGGAGAATTGAGTAGCTGTCTGACAGTGAGGCAGCGCCCCAGTCACGAGACCAAAATGAATGGCCGAGGGGACCCGACACGCTGACCCATGCATCACCCCATAATCTGCATGTCAAATGACTGGGCAGCAGTCGCTTGGTAGGCCTAGGCCCTTCATGGGCTGTAGTGCGATGGTTTTTTTTAAAATGGAAGTTACCAGAACATCCCAAAAGCCATTAAGCATTTCTTAGATGTGGTTTTCCATAATGTCCCCCTTCTATTCGAGGCATATGCTACCTTGCTTTAGACCATGGCCAATCTCAGTCTAAATTACACTAGTACATGCACAATAATAGGTTACCAGACAGATGACACTCCAAAATACTCAAGAGCTGATGACCCTGATGGTACAGCTCCTAAATGAAACAATGATCATCATCATCATCATCATTTCTTCGCTCCAGCAAGCCGGGTGCGGTTATAAATGAGCCGTCTCCAACTTGTCCTGTCCATCTATAACTGTTGTTCTTGTATTTGATGCCAGTTCTTATCTCTAGCTTCAAGGTCCTTATAAATTTGCTTCTCGCACACATCACGAGGTCTTCCTCTTGGTCTCTTCGTCACGTTGCTCATATTGGCCCGTATTGACACAAATTATTACAGTAAAAGCTAATTTATTTTGATCCGCCTATTCAATACAATCATTTTTTTTTTGTATTGAATAGGCGAATCAAAATAAATTACCTATTACTGTAATCTTGGTCTCTTCCCGAGGACACTCTGGCCAAGGTATACTCGAGGTATCCTGTGGGGAGCCATCCTCTTCATGTTACCATACCATCTCAATCCCTTGAGTTCGAGTGTCTCCAGCAGGCTCCTTTCCAATCCCAGTTGTTGTTATATATCCTCATTCCTTATTTTATCCATTTTCGTCTTTTGAAGGCAAGAACGGAGGAACTTCATTTGTACTACCTGGAGACGACTGTTTGTTGGTCCAGTAAGGGTTGGTGCTCCCAGTCCATACGTTAGTATAGGTAATGAATATATCTTGAACAAACTAATCTTGGAAGCTTGTGAAAATGTTTCGTCCCAAAGTAGCCGACGCACTTGCCTAATAGAAATTGGAAGCTTTCTGTATTCTGTTGTTAATCTCTTGATGTATGGTATTGTCTGAGGAAAGAATACTACATAATACTAGAATTTGTCTACAACATTTATCCCCTCATCTCCAAGTCATAACTGGACCGTTGAAGGATTACCAAACCAGCTGTCTTGGTTTTGCTGATTTTAAGAACCATGGTCACAAATTCATTCTGCCAAAGATCTAGTCTAGCTTGCACCTCCTCTTCTGACTCGCCCTACATCAAGACATCATCACCAAAAAATAATGCATTAATTTCTTGATTCTTGCTTTTAAAACTTCATCCATTATGATAATGAAGGGAAACGGTGAAAGGCAACTTCCCTGTTGGACTCTGCTCTTTGTTTCGAACCAACCTCACTTCCCATCCTGGACCTGTACACAGCTCTTAGTTTCATGTTATAATCGTTGTACTCGTGCTATGATGTCCTTGGGCACTTTCTTACGTCTCAAACATTCCCATATATGCATGCGTGGTACATGGTCATATGCTTTCTCGACGTCCAGAAAAAAATGAAGTGTTTTACTTTTCTCCCAGTACTTTTCATAGAGCATTCGGGTTGCAAAAATAAGGTGCACAGTTGATCTATGTGGTCTAAATCCATGTTGTTCGTCTTCAAGTGTAGGTTAAACATATTTTCTTATCCTTCCCTCAAGGTTGGACTCATACATTTTTAAGCAATGCGACAACATAGTTACACCTCTGTAGTTCGTACATTTCACCCTTTTTCAATAATAGGATGATGATTCCCTGCTTCCAATCATTGGGTATTGTATTTTCTTTCCATATTCTGTTGAGTACTCTGTACATCCATTGTTAACCGATCTCTTTTAATCATCTCAACACTGAATTCATCATTTCCAGGTGACTTGTTGTTCCTCTTCTTAGATACTGCTGTCTCTACTTCCAACCATGACAAACTATCTGCATTCATGCTGTTAAAATTACAAAGCCTGTCATCTGAAACATTTACATTTTCATTACAGTTCGGTAAAGTTTCAAAGTCCCTTCTGAACGCATTTAGTATTTTAGTACTATCTCTCGTCACCTCACAATCAAGAAGTTCTATCGATTGGTTCTTCTGTTCTTAATGACACTGCACAATAGTTTCTTACTCCCCTCCTGTGTTATTTTGCTTTTCGGCTACAACTAGCTGTTTCACATGATAATGAGAGCAAAAGTCTCTAAGACTTTAACTTTAGAGCAGCCTTCAAAGTGAGAGTAAGAGCCAATACTTGCTCTCAGATCACACGGGTACACTAATGGCAAGGCCTATGACCATGATGATGCAAGCCCCTAAATACAATATAAAGCTACAATAATGACAGTTTAAGTCTCATAAACTTCAACTTTAGAGCAGCTTTTTAAGTGAGCATAAGAGCCAATACTTGCTTTTGGATCACATGTGTAGGCTCATGGCAAAGGCTGATGACCACGATGTTGCAGGCTCCTGAATGAAACAAAAAAGTAACGATATTGACAGCATAAGTCTCAAAGACTTTAACTTTAGTGCAGGAGTCAAAGTGAGACGAAGAGCTTGCTCTTGGATCACATGTGTACATTCGTGGTAAGATTATCTCAGTAATGTTCTAGTGAGAAATTTATAGATATTACTCAAGAGAATAATTCCTCTTCAACCAGATTCAAGTCCTGGTAATGGCCTCATTTTCAAGATTCTCTCTCCATATTCTTGAAACTGGACTTATTCTAGTCTGAATTAGCATTAAACTTGTTTTGTGACTACCGGTACCACAATTTAGAAATGTATGTTTTGAAGAATCTTCTTAACATAGCCTACAAGTTGTTCCACCTCTTAAAACAGCACTAACTTAATTCTAGAAATTACATATCACTGGTATTAATTGCAGCATTGCAGTCAAGAAAATCCAATTCTTGGAATCTATAATTTAAAAAATGTTGATATCTGATGAATGACTTGGTGAAGGCCTATAAGGCCTACTAAAGTGCAACAACAACAACAACAACAACAACAATAATAATAATAATAATAATAATAATAATAATAATAATTGGTTCCTCAGTTTAGGGGCTGCCACAATGCGGTCATGTAGCCCCGTGTACTTTGGGTGTGTGTAGAATCTATCTGATTTATTTATTTAGCATATGATGCTTCATTTGACAATCGTTGAAATGTATTGCATATAATTGCTATTAGAAAAATACCCGGTGTTAATTGTGATGACTGTATTAGTGTGTGTTATCCGTTTACAATTCAAGTGAGGACTGCAAACATTGAATTTTTTCAAGTAGTTCCTACCTTTGCCACCAAACGCCACTTGCAGCTAGTTCACTGCGAGCAAGACAGAAGCGCGATTCATCACTAAAGACGACCGTATGCCATTCGTCGACCCACGTCGATCGTTCTCGACACCAGGCCAGCCTTACACGTTGCTGTTGTGGGGTCAATGGAACACCTTCTGCAGGGACACGGGATCGTAAGCCAGCTGCATGCAGGCGATTACCAACTGTTTGTTGTGTAACGTGGGGTGCCACAGCTGCTCGAATTTGCGCTGCTGTTGCATGGGGTTCCATCCGGGCCATCCGAATGATGCGGCGATCCTCTCTCACAGTTGTCTGTCACGCTGGGCCTGTGCCAGGTCTACGAGTGTGGGTACCTTCATTTGACCACTGCTGCCATACACGTTGTACCGTAGATGCCTGTCGGGCAACACGTGCAGCGACAGTCCTTAGCGATAATCCAGCCTCACACAGACCAATTATCCGAGCCCTCTCAAACGGCGACAGTTGTTGATAGCGTGCTCTTCTCTGCCGTCGAGGCATGTTTGACGGGGAACACTTCACTGCACAGACTGCAAGTCAATACGCTACACCAGAGTCCGTATACTGGAGTTGATTCCTCCGCGACCAATCACGTGGGGAGATCTGTAGCAACAATCCAATGGGTCTGAAACTTTGATCGTTTACATACCTACATGGCATAGTTCCATATCTTGAAAATCAACACAAACGACCAATGCCTTCACGGTGTTGCAATTTCCATTTTCTTCAGTGTAGTAAAATATATTAGAGGGGTATGTGAAGATAAAAATTGGTTCGTGAGGAGCCAGTATGGATTTAGAAAGAAATTTTCTTGTGAGGCACAACTGGTGGGATTTCAGCAGAACATATCATCAGATCAGTTGGATTTAGGGGGACAGTTGGACTGCATAGCTATAGACCTTTCCAAAGCATTTGACAGAGTGGAACATGGAGTATTATTAAAGAAACTGGAGGGAATAGGATTGGACTCAAGGGTTCAGAGAGTCAGAGTAGGGAATTACATATCACAGGAAGAGAAAGTTAAGAAGGGAATTCCACAGGGTAGTAAAATTGGTCCATTGATTTCCCTAATATAATTACGCAAATGATTTAGGGAACAATATAGCATCCAAAATAAGATTGTATGAAGATGACATTATCGTCTATAGGGAAATAAATAACACAGAAGATTGTAAAATATTACAAAAGGACCTCGACAGTATCCAACATTGGGTTGAAGAGAGCCACATGAAGGTTAAAGGAGGTAAATCAACTGCCACAATATTCACAAACAAGAGATAAAAAACTGAATTTCAATATACATTGGATGGGGTAATCGTACCAAAAGATGGCAAGTGCAAATAGTTAGATGTGAGATTTGTAGGTAAATTGCACTGGAAGGGTCATGTTGGCGACATTATACGGAAAGCATACAGATCGTTGCATGTCATTACGAGACTACTTAAAGGATGCAACAAAGAAATAAAAGAGAAAAGTTACCTAAGTTTGGTTCGTCCATTATTGGAATATGCAAACAGTGTATGGATTCGCACCAGGAATACCTAATAAAAGAAATTGAGTGTGCAAAGGAAAGCAGCAAGATTTGTGATAGGGGATTTTAGGAGAAGAAGCAGTGTATCAGAAATGTTAGAGAAGCTTGGGAGGGAAACATTAAGCAAGAGAAGGCAGAAAAACAGACTTGTAGGGTTATATACAGTAGAGCGTATACAGGAGAGGAAGCATGGGGGGAAATCCATGAGAGGCTTCAATTGGAAAGTAATTATATTGGTAGGGCAGACCACAAATTCAAAATTAGACGGCATTTTAGCAGAAGCGATTGGGGTAAATTTTCATTCATTGGGAAGGGTGTGAAGGAATGGAACAGTTTACCAAGGGCGGTGTTTGATCCCTTTCCAAAATCAGTCAGGTCGTTAAGAGTGTTCAATTAGTGTAAATAGAGTATTAAGCGTAAGTGGTAAAGTGCTGTATTCCTAGAAACATTACACTTGCTATGTAATTCCTACACCAGTTGTAGTAAGTCCCATAGCAGTTAAAATCCTAAGGACGTGAAGGGCATTCAATCAATGTGTAAATAGTATATTGCTGTATTCTTTTAATATTGTGAACTTACTTTAGTGTTTGTAAATTATGTACCTCATGTACTTTTGTAATGTATATCATTTGCCACTGAGGTCAACACCTCATTGCAAATTAAGTGATATGATTTGAAATCATCAATAGAAATATACTAAGCCTCTGTGGCTTAGGCGGCAGCACGCCGGCCTTTCACCGCTGGGTACGTGGTTCAAATCCCGGTCACTCCATGTGAGATCTGTGCTGGAGAAAACGGAGGCAGACAGGTTTTTCTCCGGGTACTCCGGTTTTCCCTGTCAAAATTTCATTCCAGCAATACTCTCCACTATCATTTCATTTCATCCATCATTCATTTAATCATTGCCTCAGAGGAGTGCGTCAGGCCTCGGCAGCCGGCACAGTTCATATCCTCGCCGCTAGATGGGGGCTTCATTCATTCCATTCCTGACCCGGTCGGAGACTGGAAGCAGGCTGTGGATTTTCATTTCAATAGAAATATACCAATAAGAGTGGAACAAAATTAATTTGGGGAATTGTGGGTGGGGTCAGCCTTATATAGCCTTAAGGGGAGAGTCTGGTGGAAATACCAAAATCAATGCTTAATTAGGTACACATTTGAAACTTTGCACACTATTGAAGTTGGTTTAGCCTACTTACAACACAAAATTTGAAACCAGTATGTTGAATTGTTTTTCAGAAAATTCATTTTTCCATTAACATTTTTCACAAAAATGGTAATCTAGTGAAAAAGCTCCTTGCATTATAGTTTTCATTGTAGGCACTTGTTTTTTAGCCTACTTTTCACATTTTGCAAAAATGAGGAAAAAGTAGACTTATGAGATGGGCAAATGTGTGTCTGTCTGTCTGGCTGTGTGTGTGTCCCCCCCTATCAACTCCTAAACGGCTGGAGCAATCGAAACAAAATTTGGTAGGAGTAAAGATCTATACCTGAATATCTCACGGCCATATTTGAAAATGATGTCAGTGCTACCAACTGCTGAAAAATCGCAATTGAAATTTGAGCTCCATGTTGGATATCTTGGAAGGTATGAATGGGAGCTATTTCAAAATTGGCACACGTATAGGTAATAATATTGCAGTTTAATTTCCAGGAGGCCATACATGGCAGTGTTGCCAAAATGATCATAAGCCTGCTGATAGGTCCAATTTTTAAATGTATATAACTTCCACACTATCTATTGGAAATCGAACAAATTTCGTATGTTGTATGTGTACATAACCAGATATGACTGAGCGTATTCTTAAGAACCACCAGGGCTGCCAACCGTTAATAAAGGCTCTTAATTTATTTTATCCAAATACCAATATATCTGAAAGTATGTAAGCCGACAGCTTTAAACTATGCACACGTATAGTACCTGACATTCTAAATTAATTTGGAGTAACTTATATACGTCAGTGCTACCAACATGATTCTAAGCCTGCTGAGAGGTCCAAATTTAAATACATGTAACTTCCATACTATCATTTGGATTTCAACCAAATTTCGTATGGGCTGCCAACTGTTAATATGTGCTGTCTCTATTTTTGTTACCCTAATAACAATATATCAGAAAGTATGAAAGCCAATAGCTCTATACTTTGCACACGTATAGTACCTGGCATTCTAGATGAATTTGGAGTAACTAATATATGTCAGTGCTGCCAACATGATTCTAAGCCTGCTGATATGTTCAATTTTAAAATGCATGTAACTTCTATACTAACTAATTGTTTTCATTCAAAATTGGCACAACAATAGAGCATATTATTTCAGATTATTTCTGACCAATACATGCATGACATTGTTGCCAACATGATTTTACGCGCGCTGTTAGATCCAATGTTTAACTGCATGTAACGTCCATGCTATTCATTGGACTCCAACCAAATTTTGTATTCTGTACCTTAAGAGATGGAACTAAGAATATATTCAGTCACCAGGGGTGCCAACTGTAGTGCTCTGTTAGGCTACATTATGCCAGGTATACAGTATTTCGAACTAATTGGAAATTTCGATATTACCGACTTAATTTCATCATTATTCTAGATAGATCCATATAGATTAATCATTGACATGAATCCTACATTTTAAGAAAAGTAGGCTCTTTAGTTCGTCATGGAACTTCTTGTTTTTATACAAGTTCATCTTGATATAGCAAGGCTTTCAAAGAGGCTTTTTTAAATTATGATGATACATACAGAGATATTAATTATTTAATATGGGTTACCGGTACTTAATTTTTCACAAAAAATTTAGCTTTATAATTTATGATTAATGAAAATTAGATCTTGTTTTCCTTTTTTCTTGAAAACCCTCTTTGAATCTTTAGATAGCCTATCAAGGAATAACTGTGCAAGTTTGCAAGACAATTGGATAAGAACTGCTCAGCAAGGAGGAATTTAAACACAAAAAAATGTTGAAAAAAAGTTTTGGAGAAAAAGCAGTTTAAAGTTCCAAGACTAAAACTCTCCTGCACTATATGTAGACCCTTCTTTCTTCTTCAGGAACTCTTCTACCCTTATTTTCTTAAGTTGCAATTTCCTCCTCATTTTTTGGATTGCTCAGAACACCTAGTTTTAGATAGGTAGATACGTTTCCTGTCTCGTTGCCCACTGATGTTCATTGCAATGTCACTTATTTCTTTCCGTACTCCCAAGCTAGTTTCGCACCCCGTGTTGAACTGGCTTACAGCTGATACAACAGCATATTCCAGTCATTTCTTTGACACAAATTTTGTTTTAGGGCATTTTGACCACACAGTGCTGTGAAGACTCTTATTAGCATTCTGAGTGCCCCCAGTTTTTGACGGGTGTGTTAACACCTGGTAAGAAGTTCATATGCTGCCAGCCTTTGGTAAACGGGCATTATTGTACTACAGCAGGCTCTAGCTTGGATTTCATGTCTTGGTGACTTGCTGGCTTTCCTTTCTTCGCAATTGCCCTATTGTAGAAGCACCATGTGCTAATACCTGAGGGGCACGAAGTGACGAAGATTGTCATCAGCGCTCATGTAGTGGTATAATGTAGCTTACACTGCAGATTTAATTTCCTGCACATTCGGAATATTTTTTTTCAGCGCATTCCCATAGTAGGAAGTCAATTTCTATATGGTAAGAGCAGTCAAACTCCCCAACAGCAATGGCTGTTTCCTCAGAGCAAGTTACGCATATAGGGGTTGATGACCTCGTAGTTCTGCCCCTTAAAACAACAATACCTAACTAACAAGTCAGTCATAAGCTGTTGCCAAGCAACACAACAATAACATATCATAAAACAGAGAAACTATAGCATAAAACATCAATGCTTCCATAGTATTGTTTCACAATGTAAATATAACATCTGAGACAAATATTATAATCATGATATTGCATAAAGAATGGCACTAATGAATTATTTGTCACAACGGAAGCTCCAAGCCCACTGTGCAAGGCGATTTCAAAATGGCGCTCAAAGGCCTTTAAACATTCCAAATGTCAAAAATAACAGCATCATCTGAACAACAAGTGTTGTGAAGTCATTAAAATGATGAAATATTTTTTTCACAATTTTCATCATTTTATCTTATTTTTCACCAGACTCTCCCCTTAATTGCCTCTGCTCGTCATGAAAATCATCAGAAGATCTTAAGAATTCATTATTTAAAAAAAAATACTATATATTAAAAAAACATATCACATTGGCATTATATGTAATCCAAAGACATTTTAAACTCAACATAATGTGGCAATATCAACACAAGTGTCCAAGCATGACTAGCTAGGGTGTTCCCTAACTAAGTTGGTAGGAACACTTCAAAACATTTTGTTAGGAGCAGATGACCTAGGTAGATATTTCTCCCCTTAAAGCAACAATCACCACAAACCAAACATTTTTTTGCACAGTATTTAATTTTGTATTTTAATGCTAATTTTAAAGGGTAGCTTTAAGTGTAACTTTTTGCTTGCTAATTTCAGTGTTATTTTTGTTTTATCATGGTATGAATGTTTTGTTTCTTTTGGTATCACAGTGTTCCGTGTTACTTTGCAAAGAGCAAAAAAAAGTAAAATGTATTATTTATAATAACAGGTTTCTTTTTATGTAGGGTAGGGCAAAATTCATTCACTATTCCACTTCAGTATTGTAACCTAACATTTGTGGCTTACAGAGACTCTTTTTTTTTTTCTATTCATTTATTTAGTTATTTTGTTTTTATCGGGTTGCCAGCCGTGGCCACAATGGTAGACCACCAGAGAATGTCTTATGTGTTTTGGCCATAGAGATTCTCGGCGGTGGTCTGGCTATTGCTGGTAGGTGGCTGTGCAAAATAACCAGGTGGCCTTGGCAGATTGGCAAAAGGTTCCTTGGCATGGTGAGGTTGTCATGGAAATCAGCTGTTGTGAGTGGGGAATTCAGGCAAGATGGAGGCTAGTTGGAGATAAAAGAAAATTGTGTATGAAACCTAGTTTTTTTTTGGTGATGGATTGAAATACTCTTAGTGTGAAGTGTTGATTTTGAGGTAGTTGCTGCCAGGAAGAATGGAGGCTGGTTTTATGTAAAATGTGATGCTCTCTGGTCCGGAAAGAATACTTTTATGAAGAAATAAAGTGGTTGTCTGTAAAAAGTGTGGAGGAGAATAATAATAATTATTGTTAATGCTGCACAACAGATGCAGGTAATGGAAGCTTGCTTTTGATAAATAAATAGAGTGTGAATATTGTGTAGTTGGTGTCCTGGTCTTTGTGTGGATGTCATTTTAAGCAAGCATATTGCCCCACTACCCGAGGTGGCTAGCTCACAAGATTTATATAAGTTACAATGGCGCCCAACTTTAAAGCAAGAATAAAATTAATCACACAAAGACAGCAGTGGGGATGGCCGAAGGCGGTAGAAATAAGGAAGTTTCTTTGATGTCCATGCTGAAGATGCTTCTGCTCCACTATGAAAAGTACGAAGGGACGGAGGAGAGGATTGCCTCCCGGATGGCTGGTTTTAAAGAGAAGTTGATGGAGAAGTTTGATGAGGTCAAAGAGCACGTGGCTAGCCTATGCATCGTAGAAGAGAAAGTTGAGATGCTAGAATCTGAGTGTGTAGCTCGGAAGGAGGACGAGAAAGGGAAGTTGGAAGAACAGAGAGTGGAGATCATATGTGATGTTGAAGAGAAAGTTGAAATGGTGGAATTTGTAAGTGTGTCTGTGAAGGAGGAGAAAGAGGAGAAGAAATGTGAAGTACGTGATGCTAGGGGGCGTGAAGAAGTGGAAAAGATAAGGGCAAGGGGCTAGCATATGCATTGTACAAGAGAAAGTTGAAATAGTCGAATCAGAGCGTGTCAGTAGAGGAAGAGGAGGAGATTTGTGATGTACGTGATGCTAGGGGGAGTGAGAAAAATAATCAAGAAGTGGAAAAGATAAGGCGAGGTTGTAGAGGTATATATCGGAGAGACCATAGCAGGCGAAGAAGAGAGAGCAGTTGCGGAGGTAGACACAGAGGTCGCCGCCGACCTAACAGAACGTCAAATGGAAGAGGTGAATAAAACAGAAGACAAGAAGGAAGATGAGATAGGACATAACGTGAAGAAGCGTAGGGGGAGAAAGATGAGGATACGCAGGAGAACAAGTTGGAGGAAGAAATGGACCAGATGGAAGGCAAAGAAAAGGAGTAAGAAGAGGAAGAGATGTCAGGCAGATCGAGATAAGAGAGTGAAGGATCAGAAGAAGATAAAAGGGATAAAGGCAAAGAGAAAAGAAAAGATGAGAAGAAAAGAATTGCTGAGCAAGATAAAGCAGATGAGGGAGATAAGGAAAGAGAAGCAGGAAGGGAAAGTGGAGAAAAAGAAAAGGAAGGAAAGACTGAAGGCAGAAGGCAAGTGGCTGACGCACAAGCAGAAGACAGACCGTGCGCGTGCTCTGGCCCTGCTGCAGGCTTGCTTGGCCCTAGGTATGCAGCTGCCAGCGTCGGACGACCGCAAGCCTTCTCAACCCGGCATCAGGATACGGCCCAACAAGACCAAACAGCAGCAAGCCACTGCCGACCAAGAAGAACAGAAGGTGGAGGTGGAGATTGTGGACCAAGTTCCCCTGCCATCAGAGGGCAGCATGGAACACAAGAAGGAAAGGAAGAAGCAGAAGAAACTGGAACAGAAGAAAGAGGCAGCCAAGATTGAAGCAGGAGAAGCACCTGCAGAAGGAGACAGACCAAAAGAAGAGATAGAAGAAGGAAAAGACTCGATGATGATGAAGACTCGATGATTATGATGATGGCACAGACAGGTCTGATGACGATTCTGCTATTTCTTCTGACCATGATATTGTCTCGGATTTTTCCGATGCTGCAGGAATGTCTGATAGACTCGATCAGATAGCTTCGGCTACTCTATCAGAAGAAAATATTCATACTGGTGTTTCTGGTGAACCTAGAATAATTGTTTCTGCGATGATAGTGCCAATTGTTTTTCTGACTATCATGAATATTTGTTCAGTTTGTGATCTTTGTCTTAAGTGTTTGCTTTTTTGTATTCCTTTTTAATTTATCTTTTTGTTTGAGGGTTGAGAGTGAATTTCTAACCTTCAGTTAGAAAGTCTCTCTCAAGGGGGCATTTCTGTAACCTAACATTTGTGGGTTACCGAGAGTCCTTGTTTTTTTTCTATTCATTTATTTAGTTATTTTGTTTTTATCGGGTTGCCAGCCGTGGTCACAATGGCAGACCAATACAGAATGCCTTATGTGTTTTGGCCATAGAGATTCTCGGCGGTGGTCTGGCTATTGCTGGTAGGTGGCTGTGCAAAATAACCAGGCGGCCTTGGTAGATTGGCAAAAGGTTCCTTGCCATGGTGAGGTTGTCATGGAAATCAGCTGTTGTGAGTGGGGAATTCAGGCAAGACAGAGGCTAGTTGGAGATAAAAGAAAATTGTGTATGAAACCTAGTTTTTTTTTGATGATGGATTGAATTACTCTTAGTGTGAAGTGTTGATTTTGAGGTAGTTGCTGCCAGGAAGAATGGAGGCTGGTTTTATGTAAAAAGTGATGCTCTCTGGTCCGGAAATTGATACTTTTATGAAGAAATAAAGTGGTTGTCTGTAAAAAGTGTGAAGGAGAATAATAATAATTGTTGTTAATGCTGCACAACAGATGCAGGTAATGGAAGCTTGCTTTTGATAAATAAATAAAGTGTGAATTTTGTGTAGTTGGTGTCCTGGTCTTTGTGTAGATGTCATTTTAAGCAAGCATATTGCCCCACTACCTGAGGTGGCTAGCTCACAAGATTTATGTAAGTTACAGTATCTTTAGATTTCAGAGAATAACAATTATCACAAAGTACTCACGTCTTTAACCATTTCTTTCTCCTTATTTGTGAACTTAACAATAATCTTTGATATCTCAAGTTGCTTATCGTGCAGTTCTTCATTTAATTTTGTTAGTGATGATTCTAAAGTCAATTTCTCTTCTTTGTACCTAGTGAAATGTAAATATTAATATTAAATTATTTTCACTTCTCAACTCTGGCTCACTTGCCAAGAAATTTAATTGGTCTGTGGGCTGGAATAAAACTGCCTGGTTATTATGGTGTTTGAAGCCAATTTCAGTGTTGCTTTAGTAAACGAAGTTTGATGTTTTTCAGTCGGTCAACACGATTGTACCTAATTGTGATGGGTTGTTCCCAAATCCGGGAAAATAAAAATTACATGAGATGTATTTATTAATCTCATGTAATTTCTTTTTTAGGATTAACTCTAGCAGCACTATAAGCCTGGAAGAGTTAGTTTGTAAGGATAGTGTGTACACCAATAGAATAAAATTGAAGGGGTTGGGGCGATCAAGTAATAACCCTCATATTTTGCAAAATTGAGTTTACAATAAATAAAAATTATATGAGAAGTATTTATTAATCTCATGTAATTTCTTTTTCAGGATTAGGGAACAACCCATCACAATTGGGTACAATCATGTTGACCGACTGAAAAACATCAAACTTCGCTGCCTGGTTAATTACACTTCCTGTTCCATTTAGGTATACTGTACTTACTTAACCAGTTCATCTACTAGCTGCAAAATTCGTTTTCTATCATCTTCACAGAGGTCTATGATACGTGCACATTTCTTTTCACTTTTATCAGTTACAGTGGATAGTTCTTGGTCTGAAAATAGAGGCTGAATCGTCGGTTGTTGACTTATGACACTGGATTGAGGGTTAACGCTGATGCCAACAGATGAGGTGTCAGTGTCTGTTGCCCATCTAGCTGTAATGTAACACATTGTAACACAATATGTCAATACGTTACAGTTAATATTAACTCTAGCAGCACTATAAGCCTGGAAGAGTTAAGTTTGTAGGGATAGTGTGTACACCAATAGAATAAAATTGAAGGGGTTGGGGCGATAAAGTAATAACCCTCATATTTTGAAAAATTGAGTTTACAATTTGGCACTAAGTTACAGAAAAAGTCAATAGATAATACAAAGGAGACACATTATGTTGCAACTTAGCATTTTCTATATAATGTCAGAAGGCTATCGTCTCCCATAAGTCCAACCCCTCGTCCACGTCGTGGGAGACGGGCAACGGCACCAAGTAGGGGATTGCCTGTAGGGGCGAAGTACAGTGGGGACTTCGTGTGCCCCGGGACCGTTACGGTAGCTGTGAAGGTCCTACAGGAACCCTGAAAAGTGACGGCTAACGGGGCTCAGGTGAAGCTACGATAGGCCCAGCAAGCCAGTAGTGGATAAAACCAAATGCTTTCAAAAATGGAACGAGCCTCGGACAGGATGGATTTAATAGACGACGACACGGCTGTACACACGGACTAAGATTTGGAACTTTAAACCTAAGAACGCTGACGGGGAAGGTGGAGGAGATAGTGGATATGATGGAAAGAAGGAAGTTGGATTTATTGGGATTGGCAGAAACAAAGTGGAAAGGGGAAGGAAGGAGAGTACTGAGAAAAGGCTATAGACTGTACTGGAGTGGGAACGAAGAGGGAAAGAGGAATGGAGTGGGAGTAGTAGTACGAGATGGTTTAAAAGAAGAAGTGAGGAGAATAAGTGATAGGATGATGAAAGTGAAAGTAGCACTGAGGGGAGAGACCGTAGAAATAGTGCAAGTGTATGCTCCACAAGTAGGCTGCGCTTCTGAAGAGAAGGAGGAGTTTGAAGAGGAATTGCAGAAGCAGCTGGTAGGAAGAAATATGATTGTTATGGGGGACCTCAATGCCCATGTAGGAAGAGAAAGACAAGGTTATGAGAGTGTTCTAGGACCAGAGGGTTGGGGTGGAAGAAATGAGGAAGGAAAGAGACTGTTGGACTTCTGCCAGAGGAACAGCCTGCTAGTTGGGAACTCCTGGTTTAAGAAAAGAGAGAGCCACACAATCACATGGTACAGTGATGACTTGACCAGGAAGTCGGTGGTCGACTATATACTGTATGAGAAAGAACTAAATAAGAACATCACGGACATCAAGGTTATACCATCGGAGAACCTGGATAGCGACCATCGATTACTGGTAATGAACCTGAGAGGGAGTAAGGAGAAGAAAGGGACTGAGAACCAGGAAAGACGTATAAGGATATGGAAACTGAAAGAAGGGGATAGAAGGGTCGAGTACCTCAAAATGGTAAAGGAAGGAATTCCAACAGATGAAGAAAGAGGGGTGGAAGAGGAATGGGCTAGATTTAAGAAGACACTAGTAGGTGCAGCAGAAGCAGTATGTGGGAGGACAAGTAGTAAGAAGAGGTGGAAGGAAACACCATGGTGGAATGAGAAGACAAAAGATATAGTAAGGGAAAAGAATAGAGCCTTTAGGAGGTGGTATCAAAATAGGACGGTAGAGACAAGGGAAGAGTACCAGGAAAGAAAGAAGGAGGCGAAGAGAGTGGTGGCTGAGGAGAGAAGGAAGTGGATGGAAGAGTGGACAAAGATGATGGAGGAGGATAGTGAAGGTACAAAAAAGGTCCTGTATGGGATGGTAAAAATAAGAGGCGGAAGGATCCTACGGATTATGTTAGAATGGTGAACAAAAGGGGACAAGAGATAGAAAATAGGGAAGAACTGAAGAAAATGTGGAAAGAATATTTTGAAGAACTTCTGAACCCAAATGGAAAAGATGGTGAGGAGGAAGAAATCGGGGAAGAGGAAGATGAACTGCAAACAGAAAAGGACTTAACATGGAAAGAAGTGGAAGTTGCAGTGAACAAGATGAAAGGAGGGAAGGCACCGGGTGTGGATGAGTTGAGTGTGGAGATGGTGAGAGCAGCAGGAGAGGTGGGGATACAGTGGCTGTACCGAGTGATGAGGACAGCATGGAAGGAAAGGAAGACCCCAGAGGACTGGAAAAAAGGAATCATTGTCCCGATCTTCAAGAAAGGTAGTAGAACAGATTGCAGAAACTATCGGGGAATAACACTGATGAGTCATTGTGCAAAGATCTTCGAGAAAGTTTTGGAAAAGAGAATTAGGACAAGGATAGAAGGAGGGATGAGGGAAGAACAACATGGCTTCAGAGCAGGAAGGTCCACAGTGGATTTGATTTTTGCTGTAAGGCAGTTACAAGAACAGCACTATGAGTATGGAACAGATCTACTGATGGCCTTCCTGGACATTGAGAAAGCATATGACAGTGTATGCAAAGCCTCCGTGGCTTAGGCGGCAGCACGCCGGCCTCTCACCGCTGGGTCCGGGGTTCAAATCCCGGTCACTCCATGTGAGATCTGTGCTGGACAAAACGGAGGCAGACAGGTTTTTCTCCGGGTACTCCGGTTTTCCCTGTCAAAATTTCATTCCAGCAACACTCTCCACTATCATTTCATTTCATCTGTCATTCATTTAATCATTGCCCCAGAGGAGTGCGTCAGGCCTCGGCAGCCGGCACAGTTCATATCCTCGCCGCTAGATGGGGGCTTCATTCATTCCATTCCTGACCCGGTCGGAGACTGGAAGCAGGCTGTGGATTTTCATTTCATGACAGTGTATGCAGAAACAAAGTATGGAAGTCCCTGGAGGATAGAGGAGTAGAGAAATGGACTATAAAGAGGATAAAGGAGATGTACAAGGGAAGCGTGAGCTGTGTGAAAGTGGGAGGAGAGAGATCTGACTGGTTGGAACAAAGAAACGGCCTGAAACAAGGAAGTGCACTGTCACCGTTACTTTTCATTGTGGTGATGGATGACATAATGACCCGAGTGGCACAAGTAATTGGGGAAGGAAAGATGAAAGCAATGGTGTTTGCAGATGATTTGATGATTTGGGGAAACAAGGAGGAGGAGGTACAGGAACAGTTGGACGTGTGGGAAGGAATAATACAAGGATATGGGATGAAATTTAGCATAAATAAGAGTGAGATGGTGATCACAACAAGGAAGAAGGAAAGAACCACAACGGGAATAACAATTGGTGGGGAACAGCTGAAGAAAGTGGAGAGTTTTAAGTATCTGGGAAGCCTGATACAAGATAATGGAAGAAACGATAGAGAAATAAATGAGCGGGGGAGGCAGGCAGAAGCATTTCGGAGGAGTGTGAGAAGCATGTTATGGAGCAAGGATGTCCCTCAGAACAGCAAAAAGATCATATATCGGACGTACTATGTCCCTATCCTGACGTATGCCTCGGAGACCTGGGTTATGAAAGGAAGGGAGAAGAGCAAAATACAGGCCAGTGAGATGAGGTTCTTGAGAAGCAGTATTGGAGCTACAAAGATGGACAGAATAAGAAATGAGAGGACCAGAGAATTAATGAAGGAGGAACCATTACAGGATGGTATAGAGAAATCTAGACTTAGATGGTATGGACATGTAAAACGAATGGAGGAGAAGAGGATACCCAGGAGAGTACATGAGACGAAGTGGGAAGGAAAGAGACCGAGGGGAAGACCGAGAGACAGGTGGCTGAAGGGGGTGGAAGAAAGCGTGAAGAAGAGAGGAGAAGACTGGACAAGGGTGGAGGCTGAGAGATGGTGGGAAGACAGAAGACGTTGGAGAGGCTTGTGTTCCAAACAGACCCGGCCAGTGGCTGGAAACTGTGCAAGATGATGATGATGTCAGAAGGCTATCAAAACCCTCATTACCAATATCACTGAAGGCAAGGAATTACACATTGGAAGCCATAAAATAAGACTTAATTGAACCTTACATGCATTTTTATTGATGGTTTTAACCACTTTCTTATATTTTCTTATAAATATTCACTTCATTGACTAATTCTAGGCAAGTCAGAGTACACATTCGTGTACAAATTAAGTATATCACAACTGCCACAATGAGATTTTAGAGTTGGAATCTACAACTGAGTAATTACTTGAGAGTAGTTATGATTCATTATTGGGTGGAGAAAACAATGAGGATAAATTTGTAGGAATTTGTGTTGTGTTTTTTTAAATCTTTCAATTTGTGATCAACGTACAATATTCAAGTATGGGCCTAACCGACAAGAACAGAGAAGAATAGTGAGGACAAGGTGTAGCGACCAAGCAGCGAAGCGCTAGCTACATTCTGCATTCGCGGACTCGCGATCAAGTTTATGCTGTACGGTATTACTGCTATGATTGCTGTTATATGTTAACTGTATTACCATAATAACTGCTTCATATGTAAGGCTTAAGCCATTAGGTTTGAATAGAGAGAGAACGGTGCATAAAATAAACAAAGGATTAAGCTCTAAATGATGTATTTTCCATTTAGTAATCTCAAACTTAGCATTCTATGGACATTAGGGAGTACAGTAATACGTATATAAAAATGAAATATACCATAATAAACATAAATTACGCAACTCTCTACATGCTTTCACCTTTCAAAAATAGCTGTACTGCTTTAAACAACGACTTTGTCGGTTGTTTCTCAGGCATTTGCCTTTAACAAGTTCTATAGTTAAACCACAATGCCTTGGAGGTTTTGTTTATTTCTTACAAAAACTCAGCACATATTTGATGTACCTTTTCAATTTGACAAATTACCCTAATATCCCAATACACTTGACAAAATCGGCACAAAGAAAATTACCGTAATTTTTGTGACACACAGAAATTGCATTTTAAACATATTTTGAATGCAAGACGTGTTAAAAACATCGACAGTATAAATACATTACACGTGACCATGAATGAACTGTCCCTTCTGATCGTTTACTGGCCATTAAAGAGTACGAGCTTGTTATACAGCTGACGAACATATTTAGTGCATCTCAAATTATGATATAACCTAATATTGAGATATTTCTCAGCCCCAGCTCTGATTAACCAATTAAAGTGGTTTTCACTAAGAAAGAGGAAATAAATAAGAAAATGATCCTGGTTGAAGAGATTTCTCTGGCCCACACACAAGTTGATTACTTGGTTCACCAGCATTGGTTTTCTGTTCGGTTTAGTTATTAAACCTGAGTGCTTCCCCAGCTTGAATAGCTTTTCGTCTATGCAGAACTGGCACGTTAACAAACACCACTCAGCACAGGTGCCAAAGGAATTTGTCGATCACTACTGCGAATTGCAGAATACACAGCGAGTTAACACTGTAGGAAATGGCCAGACTTGGCTTGGTGATAACGTAGGACTGGGGGTAGCCTGCTTCAGCTGTGTGTCGCCTTTGCCCTCTGTATTCATCTCTGTTCTCGTTGGGCCTAACAAGGTTCAGATTCAGAAGAAAAGATATTCGAGTCACAAAATTCTTTGGAGTAAAAAGTTATGCAACCTAATCTTTGCAATGGGGTCATTAAAAACAAGTAGTTCCGTGAAGAACTAAATAGCCTATTTTCGTACATCCCACTGATCTTTTCCATTAAAATTATCCGGCCTATTACAAGGATTTTCTATGTGATATACTAAATAGCTTTTGGTTCACGACTTAGGTATGTCTTCACCAACACCATTACAATGAGAAATTACGTGCTAGAATATACCACGTGACTTATTTACCCCGTGCAATCTATTAGGTGTCCCGCATATACTAATGCTGTATGGGATGTCTGATAACTGATTTCCACAGGGGTCGCACTGTATGCTGGCCAATTAAGTCAAAACACGAAGGAATAACAACCGGCATTTTCCTCAGCGCTACCTGTCTAATGCGTAGGCTACCATGAAACCTCGCATTTGAGAGCGTAATAGGCTCATATGTGGTACAACAACACGACAGTTGCTGGCAGCATATTGACAATGGCAGGTGTATTCAGCAACGAGTATACGGACATTATACTTATCTATGGAGAAGCTGGTCGTAATGCCGTTGAAGCCCGTAGACGGTATGCACAGGTGTTTCCAGATAAGACGTCTGCCGTCTCGACAAGTATTTAGCCGAACAGAGCTGCAATTACGAACGAATGGAATGTTCCAGGCACGTACCAGCAGGACTAGACCTGTCTGCGTTCATGCTGACGTTGTGCAGAACGTGCTGCAGTACTTTGAACGCAATCCTACACATAGACAGTTACACTTCACCTTACTGTGCTACTGCTGATAATAATAATAATAATGATGATACGAACCATCGATGTCACAATGTGCAAGGGTGCTGTAGCTTCAATACAGAGGATCCTGAAGGAGGAAAAATGGCATCCATATAAGGCGCACCTACATCAACAACTGTCTGGAAATGATTTTGATCGCAGGGTAGCATATTTCCGAAGAATGGCCGCTGCATCACAACAAGATCCATATTTTTCCAGGAATATCCTGTGGAGTGATGAATGCTATTTCGTTAATGATGCCAACGTCAATACACACAATCTCCATTACTGGGCTCCAGTGAACCCCCACTGGGTTCGAGCACACCATGTTCAGATCCATTGGGGGGTTTATGCGTGGTGTAGTATTCTGCGAGACTACATCATTGGACCTGTTTTTATAGCCCCTAGACTCACAGGTAGGCTTTATCTAGAATTTCTAGAAACCGACTTGTCTCTGGGAAACCTTCTACAAGATATTCCACTCCAGCTAGTATTACAACTTCGGTACTAGCATGATGGTGCTCCATCTCACACCTTCCGAGCCATTACGGAAAATCTGGATGCACGATATCCTGAACGGTGGATAGGTCATGGATGACCCTGGAAGTGGCCACCACGATCGCCAGGTCTAACCCCTCTGGACTTTTCTGTGGCACTACATCAAATCAAAAATCCACAAAACAGCGCTATAAAATGTTGATCAAATAAAACAACAAATTTGTGAGGTCTGTGCTGCAGTAACACCTGAAATGTTAAGACGTGTCCATGCAGAAGTTGCGAGATGTGTTCAGCACCGTATTCACCATCAGGGACATGTCTTTGAGCATATGCATTATGCATAGCTGTAGAAGGAAACTTTATGTTTTATCCAAGTGTGACATTTTATTTTAATTTATATTCTATGCTTTGAAGCAATAACATGTAGGTTTTTGTCCATATAGCAAGCAATGTTATGGTATAGTGGAATTCCTGTACATGTAAAAATTAATGTGTTATTAAACTTTCTTTTCAGCATCTTTGGAGTATTTACAAATGAACCCTGTTTATTACAGAACTCACTGTTTGCAAAGGAGCATTATGATGTGATATACAATATGTCGGATGTTGTTCAACAATTAGCAGTAATTTTACTACACACGTACTGTAACAGGATTATTATTATTGTCACTATGATGTATGTACTAGACTGTAATAATAAAATAACAGTAGTGATACAGGTTATAAGACAAATTCTTCATGCACTCAAGTACACGGGGCTCTATGACCACTATTTTGCAAAGCCCCTAAGAACCAACAATAAAAACAGAAACGTATTATTACAGTACGGTGTAATTCAATGTACCGTGTGAAGGCTTCAATCATTGTACTGATGTACAGTCTGCACAACATCAGAATTGTTGCAGGCGGGTCTAGCCCTGCTGGTATGTGCTTGAACAATCCATTAGCTCTTAATTACAGCTCTGTTCGACGCAAAATACACGTACAGAAGACAGATGTATATTTGGAAACTCCTGTGCATATAATGTGAGAGCTTTGGTGGGATTGTGACCAGAATCTCCATAGATTAAAATTATGAGTGTGTACTCGTTGGTGGTGAAACCCTCAGTCATTGTCGATATGTTGATGGCAACTTTAATATTGCTGTACCAAGTTGCAAACCTACTATTCTGCATTTGCCAGCGTGGCTTCATAACGCTATGGGGCGCATTAGGCTTGAGCGTTGAGGAACATGCAGCGTGCGGCCATCTGGTTGTTATCTCTTGGCATTCTGACGTAACCTCCTTGCATGCAGGGTTACCCCTTAGCAATTCAGTTATTACACCTCCCATTCATCATTAGTACATGCTGAAACTTGTAAGTAGATTGCACGGCGCAAAGGAGCCACTTGGTATACCTTTAAATATCGGTGATTAAGACTCCTCCAGCGAGATGGCATCTTTCTGTAACCAGGAATTAATTTTCAGAAAAGTCGAATGCACGGCTTTCATGATTTATGAAAAGTAAGCTACTCAATTCAGTGCCATGAGATAAGGAATGTTATCATAGCACGGCATACGAATCATCTTTTCAAACACCTGAAAAATATACGAGAAATTAAAAAATACAACATTTTATAATTTTGATGTGATGCATCTTCAATTTTTGATAACAATTGATCATCATTACATGTCCCTATACTAATCTCTGAATAAAGAATCACTGTGCCGAATTTCATTCCACTCTAGTGATTATATTGCCAGGAAAGTTATTTGCAATAATTGAAAATCACTTCGCCGCCATGATGTTTTGTGTTTTTCAGGATTAGGGAAAGTCATATATTTGTCTTTTATTATTATTAATCTTGATTGGTCACATTGGACCACTTGAGTCGTTCCACAATCACTTCTTCTTTGAAGGTAGTACTGCTTGGTTCTTGCGCTCTTTCCAGTAGTTTTTCATTCTTTCAGATCGGGATTTTCTCAATTCATCCAAATTTGTCATTACTTAACAGTCCTCAAACAAAATTTTAGTTTGAATGCTTGAATAGTTTCGGAGATATTGAGAAACGGAAATGTATCGTACGGATGCCATGTTGGGTTGTTTATGCCAGCAGATGAATATTATAATCGAGGCTCATTATACCAACCTACATTTCTATCGCTTGTTTAGGACACGAGGAAAATAAATGTGTTGTTTAAAATATAGCACAACCACAATTTTTAAGACCTCGTAGAAATTGAATTAAAATAGACGTCAATATATTAAGCCTTGTATGAAGATTTACCGTGCAAAGTGTCAATGCTCTCAGATAATTAACCCGACAATACTAACATACGTAAAATTTACGTGTATGAATAATTTAACTGCTTAGAATTCCCTCTATATCTGTCCCCACCCTACCATCTTCCAACAGTGCTTCTATTGGTCTATGGTGGTGGTGATGTCAATACTTTTGTTATTAATGCCAATCAGTTCTAGAGGCATAATCATAGGGCAAAGAATTGCCTGGATACTATCCTTGAATTTAACAACATATTGGTTTCTCCATGGCAATAACAAAGAGGGGAGTGGGGGGGGGGGGGGGGGGGGGAATTTGATGTAGATATGTCACATCACTTCAGAAGGATTATAAGAACAACCTCTTAAAAACCAGAGACAGTATAAGAGGCTGGAGAGATTATGTATTGCTATTTACGTCAAAGTAAACGACTTCAGTATTTGTTGTATTTAAGATGGGACTTATTAGTGTATTAAAGTTAAAAGGCCACAGAGGATTCATTGTATATGCAGTAAATAGGGTTACATACGAAATATATATTAATTTGAATCATTTAACTAATTGGTGCCTTAGCACAAAGTTTGTGATGAACGTAAATTTAACATATCATTAGTATTAAGCATCAATTGAATAATGTTAGTATTCTAGGGTTAAGTAACGAGAAAAAACATAATTTAAATTTGCGTCGCAGCGATGTTGGATTTGGTGTTGAAAGGCCCATAGGAAAACTTATGTTAATAGTATCTATCAACATACAAAATTTATTAATTATGAAACTACGGTCAGACTTTTCTTTTCCGATTTAATTTCGGTAATATATGATTTTCATACCTTATTTCGTCTTCCTGGGGGACATTATGAATTGTAATTACTAACCTAGGTCGCTTCTGCACCGGATATACGTGCTAAATCACATAAATATGTGTTTTTATTTATTGCTCATTTCACAAGGACAGCCATGTTCGGCCCCTATCTTAAACTGCCATCAAAGCGCTCCCAACGAGGCGCACATATTGATGTCACTAGTTGCTAACATGTCCGATACAAAATACACCACACGACACACGCAACGTGCTAGCGGGGCACGGTTGACAAAACCCGACATTGATCTGAACTCGTTAGGCTGTCACCATTGGATTGGATGTGTTAGGCTATAACCATTGTCAAAAACCATTGGTTTGGACAAAGGTTAGAATGGTCGGGTTGAGGTGCGGCTTTTGCCACGGAAAGCTAGCGGGGCACCTTTGACAAAAAGAAAATTTACTAGTAACGTAAGCGCGGGTTTGGCAATACTGACGATAATTCATGCGCGTAATGGCGGACACAGCTGGAATTTCATCTGTATAAGTCGTGATCACATTTTTGGGACGGGGGGTGGGTTATAGACAGCGGAGGAGTAAACATCTATTACTACATCATCTCCAGATTCTTTTCCAGACCATTAACACAGATATTTTGGCTAATTTTTGTATTGTATTTCATTTCATGAAGGAGTGATTGTTGTTTCATTAGTACCGGTACTCAAAATTTGAGCTTGATTGATATAACAGATTCACGGATAGAGAACCGTCTGAATACTTCGGATGATCGCTATGTTAGATAGTTCTCTATGTAGGCCATAGAGTTATATACTATTAGATGAAGATTATTGCCTAGGTTTATTATTCAAACGTTCACTTCGATCGCATGATTAAGACACGAGAAATAAGAACTTAATTTTAAATTTTCGTAATAGTTGAGCAATGACAACACTTCATTTCGAGAATTGAGGGATTCACTCACCACGCGACACTATCGGGTTAAGGATCAGAATGCCTTATTTTCCTCCTAACTGTCACATTATTCCTTAATATTTTTGGCTCTCGTGTAGTATACGTTGCCCGTTTCGAAAGTGCGTTATTTTACTCAGTAGCGCTCTGAAAATGGTTTGTAATTACTCTGCCACGTTATTTAAGCCATTTGCCTTTAACAAACACCGCGTAAACACTTCCAAAATAAGGAAATTGTCAACATTAACTTTCAAGTAATAAACTTATAAAAAGCACGTTGCCATGTTCGATTACGTAATGCTGCCAACTTACTGATTGTACTACTAGGCAAAACCATTGGCCTGGATAAAGATTATTGATGCGTGACTACCCCTACTGTGCGTGACAAGAACCAGGGGTGTTTATACTAGCGTATCGCGGCCCTCGGGCCGTGCTACCTAACCTTTATTGGCCTGGACGAAAACCATTGGTCTGGATGAAAATATTGGTCTGGAAACAATAATGTTGGCACTCTGAAAAAATACAGTAACACACTCTAGCGCTAAAATATTCAACTCCTGTATATTAGTAACATTGGCCATTTGTATAGAAAAATTTTCGGATTTTAATGGCGCCGGGCAACGTATACTACACGAGTTCCATATTTTTGCTAGAGTAGTAAAACCACAATAATTATTCATCAATAAAAATTGTTCAGTGTAATACCATATTATGAAAGCCTTATAAAAAACAGAATTTTAATATAGCAAAAATCAGCCATTAAATATATAGAACTCACCTGGTAAATGAGCCTTTACTTTTACTGTATTGGACTTGATAACTCTGCGGGCAGGTGACTTAAGATTTGCATTTTTGGTCGTAGAATTTTTATTCATTTTAATATTATTTCAATTTGCGACACATAGTGTTATTGTGTACCTCAACATATTAAACAGTAAATTTCAGAAAAATATTAGGTGATAGTAAAATAAGTATTAATTACTACTAATTAATCATGTAAACCAGTGATGATTTTACCAAGTCATTGGCTAAGATAGCTTAGAAATATAGACAAACAAATGTTTGGCTTGTTCAAAATAAACATTAGAAACAAATGACATGTTCAAGACACTTCACACTTACAGACACTCCTACCACCTATTCTTCAAAACTCTCAATATTCCTCAATCAACTATAAATCAAACAGTAATAACTTCACTAAACACTATCACCATGCCAACACTCCATAACAAAGCCTACTAAAATAGGATAGAACAGTTTTCAATTTCATGTCATAATACTTCCATGGAGTAAAGAATACAATGGTATTCTCTCTAAGGTCTCTAATAAAATTTGAAGCTAGCTTAAGTACATAAGGGGCATGGTCTGATGCTTCAAATGATTGTTATAGAGTACATTAATGGTGAGGGCAGTTCCCTATTTCTAAACTCCCTGAATACTTCTCACTTGAAATATTAACAATTTAAGTTATATTTAAATATTTGTAATGGAATATTAGTGGCAGGCCCCGGGCTATAAACGGGCATACTGGGCATTTGCCCAGGGCGTCAAATATTAGGGGGCGCCGAAATTTAGGTGACGCTGGACGCAGAAAAAGGTTGACCCAACAATCCCAATATTAAAAATAAGTATGACATGGAACTCTTTAAAAAGTAGGATAAAATTTACGCGAATATAAAATAAAAGTAATATTATATATCACATACATTCGTAGTATATATGTTTAATCATGATTATATTATAATACAGTATTAGAACTCTTTCAGACAGCAAACTAAATTCTCTATTGTTGTTGCGTTGCGAAAAAGACGTAACCCTTAGCACAGACTTTTCTGACATCATAAATAAATTTGCGAAGTTAAAATCCAGAAAAAAAAAACCCTTTGATTTGAAATGTTTCTGTATATTGTACTTTTAAAATTTAACTTTTGAACTTTCAATCCTGGGTTTTATTGTGATTAATGTATCAATAAATGGCTAAGAAGTATGATAGGAAAGACAGAGTGAGGAATGAAGATGTTAGGAAGGAAGTTGGGATGGGAAAACTAAATGAGAGAATTGAGAAGAATAAACTAAGGTGGTTTGGACATGTAAAGAGGATGGAGGAAAATAGAATACCAAGACAGATGCTGGAGGCGAAGTGCAAGGGTAAGAGAGCAAGAGGAAGACCTAGAACAAGGTGGATTGATTCAGTGAAGAACAGCGTAAGAAAAAGAAATCTGGACTGGGACAAGATCGTGGAAGAAGAATGGTGGAAGGAAAGAGGAAAGTGGAGAAGTGCCATAAATACCCCCACCCGGCAGGAGCTGGATAAGGGGAAATGATGATGATGATGATGAAATGGCTACAAAATTGTATGAACGACTTACTTTTCTTATTATTTGATATGATACAATATTAGTAATGTAGTTGTTTGAAAAAAACCTATTATGCTATTTTTATAACACATAAATAAGAAAAAGGGCACAAGTAGACCATTTGCCCAGGGCGTCTATCACCTTAGCTCGGGGCCTGATTACTGCTCATAGAATATATACCCGTAACAGTTAACCCTAGAATACTAACCTTCCTTTGACATACCACGGTGTCCACAGAATTTTCAATGTCAATTTTCCTGACCATTTTTCAACAAAATTCCTGACTCGCAAAGTCATCGTAACATCGGAAAAAAGGTTTATTGAGCAAATATATTTTTTTAAAATTTGCAACCTCCACCATCCCCATAGCTGCCCTAATGCTCGCCTCTTTATTCATTTAAAATACATAATAAAGTAAATTATAATGCAATAATACACAAATCGAAGTACTTAATGAGCTAAACTATAGTGATGGGGTCGCCACATCCCTACGCCGACGCCAAAAAAGCGTTAAAAAAATAAGTAAAAGAGGTTTTTACTATGATGCACTGTAAAAATGGAAACTTACCATAGTCCAGTGAGTTATTGCTTTTTATCTTCAGAGATTAGTTGAACTAGTAACATCAAAGTATGACTGTAAACACAAAATACTGTATGGTTAATATAAAATTCCTGACTTTCTAATACTTTTCGCCATTTTTTCCCGACTCACGCCATTTCTTTCACACTTTTTCCTGACTAAAAACAAAATTCCTGACTTTTCCTGCCTGTGGACACCATGCATACGTTATGGCTAACCATTCATAAATCTTACATCTGATTTTATTAGAAATTAATTAGGCTGAAAAGTTAAAGAACGTTATTTATCTGTTGCAAACTATTATTAAATGTACTGCATATTGACATGATAAAATCTTGATTAGATCATCAAAAAATTATTTTACATAGTTATTTAGAATTTTAAGTAAGATTTTTGACACATGAAATGTTTGGAAAATTTTTACTTTTGTATTCAGTGAGTAAGCAAGTGTGCACTTTTATATGAATATGAAAAAAATGAAATATGAAAACTTAAACACACAACATCATGCCTAAACTCGCGTTAAAGCTAATCACTTGTAAAATTTACTATCATGACTGAGTAACGGTGCACACATACCATCCACGTCTGTTGCTTACAGCATACTGAAGAGTGGGGAGTGAGCGACGAAGGTACTGAGACGCTTGGCGCTATCAAGCGGCCCGAATTTGAAAAATAACCGAAAACGTTTCCTTGATCGTAAAATGTACGAATGGTTAGCATTCGAGGGTTAGAGAGGTTCAAACAAAAACTAAAATTTTCTACCCTGCTGAAATTAGCCAAAACACCTTTTGTAATTATGAATAATAATTCAGGAATATATTACTGGATCATTATCCCCTTTTTAGATCACGACTTGTATAGTAAAATTCTAGCTGTATCCACCCTATTCCTGGTGAATTATGGGTCAAATACCATATTGTCAACCCCACACATACACCCCCGACCTCCGAGCTTGTAGAACAAGCAGTAAATTTTGGCAAGACAGTGGCAAGCCTTGTAGCAGTCATAAAATCTATGTTAATAAAGGCCATTTCATCTGAAGCGCCGGAAAATATGGGAACTACTAGGCTTCCCCTGCCCCTCTAGTCGTCATGCTACAGGATGTAAATCTATTTGCTGCCGCGAAAGGCGTGACATGCAAAGTTACGTCATCAGAAACCAATACGGAGAGAGTTCATTCACCGCTGTCAAATGTTTCATTATTGTCATTCTGTCGCCAGCTACCGCACGGTGAACTTCATAAGGCAAACATTGGGGTATAACAGCTTAAGCTTTCACGGCCGGCGTTCATAATTAAGTACAAGTTTTTCGGGCTTGTAGGCCGTGGTCCAGACAGGATATCTACCGACGGTTCACCGGAAACTGCATCCGGCATTATCAAGGGTCAGAATAATGTTATCCATTTCAGGTCCGTATTGAATATGTTTACTAATAAAACTATCAATATTCTCCGTCTTTTCAATACAATATTAATAGTCTATTTATACAATTGGGTACATGTTTCGCACAAACGTTAGTGCTTCCTCAGCCCAAATATACATTAAGACATAAACAAATATTACGCACTTATCAAATACATACAATGAAAATATTCCATAGATAAAACAATGCAATAGTTTGTGACATCCAAAGAAGAAATAAAATCATGTTAGATGTAACAGTACAATAGTTTGTGAAATCCAAAGAAGAAACAAAATCACGTTCTAAATATTCCATAGATGAAACAGTACGATAGTTTGCGACATCCAAAGAAGAAATAATATTATGTTGTAAAATTACACCAAAGCCCATATGAGTGTAAAAATGCTTGTAGTTCTATGCCTGATTATATTAATTTTGTAAATGTTGTGTGTTATCTCCTAATATGATGTTAACCCGAATAAACAGCGAAACAAATCTGAGAGAATCTGAGAAACTACAAAGAAATTTGAAATGACTGTCCTAAATGTTTAAGTGGAAAACAAGAAAACTTCTATAAGCTGCTAACTCACACTAACCTACCGACTCGAGTCATGCGAAGTCGTAGCTACATATGAACCGGCGCAACCTCGTGCTAAAGTGACTTCATGAAGAACAGACTCAGAAATAAGTTATAAATATTGTTAACAGCTATTGTTAAACTCAAACAATATAATTATGAGTCTCAGGATAGATGCTCAGCCGATTTGGCTAAATTTCTTTTGTTTGTTATGGTCCCAATCAAAGTGTCGTACAAGACGTTTGCTTTGAAATTAATCTTGTTTAAATTATGGGACGGATTGACTCTTTGAGCCGTGTTTATCTCAATTTTTTCCAGGATGTTCATGACAGATCCTTTATTCTCGTAGTGCAAAATTTCCAGATCTTTTTCAATGTTAGTGAATTATGGCCAGTTTCTAACATATGTGTTCCCATTGCCGAAAACTTCCTATGTTTAATCGCGTTTAAATGCTCAGCATAACGAATGCTGAAATTACATCCTGTTTGACCTATATAGTCTGCTTGGCAATTGTCACAATGTAATCTGTATATACCTGATCTACTGTGTATGTTATAACTATTGACCTGTTTAGAATTTAAAAAACTTTTTATGATTATAATTATCCGTTTTAAATGCGATCTTAATATTGTATTTCTTTAAAGAGCTGGTTATGTTGTGCGTTAACCTGTTGGTGTAGGTGAAAACAGCATATATCTCCTTCTTCTTGTTCTCCCTTCTTAACTTAGATTTAGGCTTGTTGTTGATTTTGTTGATAATGTTCTTTACAAAAGATCTATCATAACCATTTGCTTCTGCTATTTGATATATTATAGCTATTTCTCGATTATAAGCTTCTTCTGTTAAAGGTAGGTTGATTGCCCTGTTCACGAAGCTGCCCTTTTATGGCTCTCCGGATGATTTGAGTCCTTTTTAATGACAGTGTGAGTTTGCGTTGGCTTTCTGTATATTTCATAGTTTAATCTATTGTTGTTTTTCCTTAGTTAGATCTAAATAGTTTATGGAATTGTTCATTTCCGATTCTGCCGTGAATTTTGTGTTGCTGTCTATATCATTCAATTTCTCCAATAATGTGGTTTCATCTATGACCTCATTGTCTAATATAACAAAAATGTCATCTACATATCTTAACCAGAATTGGATGCCTTGAATTTTATCTACGAGGGCAATTCAGAAACTAACCTCCGGTTGATTGAAAAAAATACACCAAGTTAAGTAAAAATATTTTAATATATACATCTTACAACTACATCTTTGCACTATTTTTCGACATAGTCTCCATAACGATTGAGGCACTTATCGTATCTCTTCACAAGCTTTGAAATTCCTTCTGCATAAAAATCACCCGCTTGTGCCTTGAGCCAGCCTGTGACCGCATCTTTGAGCTCTTCGTCGTCATCAAACCGCTGGGACCCGAGCCATTTCTTCATATGCATGAAGAGGTGATAATCGCTTGGCGCCAGATCTGGGCTGTAAGGTGGATGGTTGAAAACGTCCCACTTGAAGGACTCAACAAGGGCTGTTGTTCTGCGAGCAGAGTGCGGACGGGCGTTATCGTGCAAAAAAACGATACCGGAAGTCAGCATACCACGGCGTTTGTTCTGTATAGCCCGTCGTAATGTTTTTAGTGTTTCACAGTACACGTCTTGATTAATGGTCGTCCCACGTTCCATGAATTCAACCAACAACACCCCTTTGGCATCCCTAAACACCGTTGCCATCAGTTTTCTGGCAGAAAAATCTTGCCGGGCTTTTTTTGGTTTGGTAGGCGAATCTGAATGTGCCCACATCTTTGGCTGTAAAAAATCGTATAACAGCACGCACTTCACATTTGGCGGGATTTTCTATTGCAGCACACATTTCAAACTGCCACAAAAACTAAACTAGCGCAGGTACGATGTTCACTCAACTACGGCTTGCTGCCGACTGACCTGCTGAGCGCGTGAATGCACAGATGGCGCGCTACTCCCCCCACTACCCGCACTGTGACCAATCGGAGGTTAGTTTCTGAATTGCCCTCGTATTATTTTGCTGTGTTCTAAGTGGTCTAAGTATATGTTCGCTAGAATGCCAGAGGCTGGTGACCCCATTGCCAAATCTTCTTTTTGTTTGTACATTTTATTGTTGAAAGTAAAATAATTGTTGTCCAGTGTGAAATTTAAAATTTTTATGAACACCTCAATTTCAACCTTTGATAGATAGCTATTGTTTAGTAGGTTGTCTCTGATTATCTCTATTGTGTTGTTTACTGGAATATTGGTGAACATATCCTTGATATCTATTGTTGACATGCTATGTTTATTGTCAATGTTTAGATTTTTAGTACGTTCACAGAAATGAAACGTATTTATGATTGAACAGTTAGCCTTGAAACAATAATATGCGTTTAAAAAAAGTTGAACGAATTGTGCTAGTTTATAGACTGTGCTGTTCCTAAAGTTGACTATTGGTCTAATAGGTGTTCCGTTCTTATGAATTTTGGGTAGTGCTCTGAGTGTGGGCATACTTGGATTCATATTAGTCAACCTATTAGATTGTTTCTCATCTATTATGAATAAAGTGTTTTTAAGTAGTAGTTTGAGATACCTTTGCGAAGCTGTTGTTGGATCTTTGTTGATGATGGTAAAATTAGGGTTGTCAAAGAAGTCTTCTGTTTTCTTGATGTATTCGTCTTTTTGCATAATCACCGTTGTGTTGCCCTCGTCAGACTTTGTAACGATTATATTGTTCGTTGTTATTTTATTTTTGAGATCTTTTAATATTTGGTTGCTGATGCTGTTACATGGTTTGGGATTTTTATGTTTGAATATTTTCCTAATTTTCTTGTTAACTTCATATCCGGCTTCATTTTGTTCGTCGATAGGAAGCTTTTTAATGGCAGCCTCTGTTTCTGCAAACGTCTTGTACGACACTTTGATTGAGACCATTACAAACAAAAGAAATTAAGCCAAATCGGCTGAGCATCTATCCTGAGACTCATAATTATATTGTTTGAGTTTAACAATAGCTGTTAACAATATTTATAACTTATTTCTGAGTCTGTTCTTCATGAAGTCGCTTTAGCACGAGGTTGCGCCGGTTCATATGTAGCTACGACTTCGCATGACTCGAGTCAGTAGGTTAGTGTGAGTTAGCAGCTTATAGAAGTTTTCTTGTTTTCCACTTAAACATTTAGGACAGTCATTTCAAATTTCTTTGTAGTTTCTCAGATTCTCTCAGATTTGTTTCGCTGTTTAGTCGGGTTAACATCATATTAGGAGATAACACACAACATTTACAAAATTAATATAATCAGGCATAGAACTACAAGCATTTTTACACTCACATACCTGCCAACTTTTGAAAAGGGCTATCAGTAAAACTCACGCGCGACAAAAAAAATCTAACGATTTTCGACATACCCCGGCTTGACGAAAATAATAATGCTTCTGGGCTACAAAATACAATAATTCATGCTTTAAACAGGATACTTCAATGAAATCATATCTACTTACATGATTTGTAGATGAACATAACAATCAAGAAGAAATCCATGTTAATCAGCAGCAGGCGTGGTGAATATTGGTTTGGAGCAGACATAACAGGACATCCTTGATAGATTAAGCTGATATACGATAATTGAAAAAAGTCTTTAAACAATAAAACTTGTTTAACGTAACACAGGCAAGAAATAATATAATACACACTGCAAATCACATGCTAGTTCGACTTTTAATTCATGGTTGTGGCCTTTTTAGCTTCCTGCAAACAGTCTTGAGAAAATGTTTTGTCATAACAGGGACCAGAACTCCTGGTCTTCAAAATAGAAATAGACTCCAGAGATTCATTGGACATGGATGACCTGAACTGTTTTCTATTTTTCTTCACAAGGCTAAAAAAAACATTCACATTCTGCATTGCTATGGGGTAATGGTGAGAATAGAGAGCAATACTCTAGAAATTCGGTTATACTTAAGAAGTCCATCGGCTCCATGAATTCTTGATATTTGTGCCCAACTGGAATCACTTGCAGCATCTTGATGTGCAGCCAAAGTGTCATCTACCTGAAGAACTGTGAACTGCCTCTGAAGCTCATTCACCACCTCATCTGTAGTTTCATTCTCTTCCTTGCATAACATGATAGGAAACTTTTCAAGAAAAAACGAATGGAAGATAACTGTGCATCTTCAATTTTGTCTAACCTAGCAACTTGAGCACTCTTTAACACGTCATCCTTGAGTGGAAACTTGTTGATGATTTAGTCACAGGCAGTATAAAAGTAGCTTCTCACTGATGAAAAGAAAAGGGATTTATCTGAATCCGGTCCGTTCTGAAGGCACTTAACAACTTCAGATGATGCATTTTTTGCCATTTTATTTACAATACATGTCGTTTTCGTGCGACCACAACTATATTTCTTTGCAACTTCTGATGTGGGAAACATCTTCTTACATAAAGCACCAGCATGATCAGCCGCACTTAAGAGCACATTGTGTTCCACCAAAAAGGAAGTAAACAGACACTCGGCCCTAATTACGTCACTGTCAAAGTTTCCAGACTTAGCAAAAAAGGTGTTGATTTTCTTGCTATCTTCCTTCGATTTAACACAACTAATGTGTTTACCGCACTTCACATGATTACTTAAATCGTTTTTTCCACCATGTGCAATATTAATATCACACCCACATACCGTGCAAAAGGCAAATTTTTTTCCCTTTCTTGATTTTAGTTTGCACGGAAAATCAACCGAGTATGATTCTTTAAATGTCTGGAAGTACTGTTTCTTGTTGGATTTGTTCATTCTCGATATCTACTAAAACATCGAAAGGAACCTGGATCACTGAACGTCACATAAAATTATAACATAAAACACTTAAGACAGCCAACACTTCATTAAAACATGTCAAAACACACAAAGTCTTAAACCATTAAATGAACACGACGCCAACCTCGTGAAGAAAGAATATACACATGGTAGAAAAAAAAAACACACACACATGTGGAACGAATTTAATTAGTCCAAGGAATACAGGAAACTGCGAAGCACGAAGTTATAGCACAAAAACTCGAACGCTTCATTAAGATATGCCATAACCTTAAAAGACGAAAACATTCAAGGAACACCAACTTCGCGAACAATGAACTAACGTGGTCAAAGAATATGGTTTAAATCGCAACGAGCGAACGGAGCGGAACAAAGAATATGCGAAGCAGAGCCTGTCGACACCTAAGATTCACATGGAAGAACGGTTATCCCGGCTTCAAATTCAATTACAATGACGACACAACCATCACACGGTTAAAAGTACGAATCATATCAAAGAACGAGTTATCGACTATCGTGGACTTGCCTTCGACCCACGCAAACAATCGATTGTACGGAAGTGGGCGGTATTATCGAATGTAAATTATCGTTTCAAATTTTTGTCCGTGAAATCGTAAAATGACACCGTTCATCCGTAAAACCGTAAAATGCTGCAATTTCCGTAAATTTTACGGATAAACCGTAAAAGTTGGCAGGTATGCACTCATATGGGCTTTGGTGTAATTTTACAACATAATATTATTTCTTCTTCGGATGTCGCAAACTATCGTACTGTTTCATCTATGGAATATTTAGAACGTGATTTTGTTTCTTCTTTGGATGTCACAAACTATTGTACTGTTACATCTATGGAATATTTAGAACATGGTTTTATTTCTTCTTTGGATGTCACAAACTATTGCATTGTTTTATCTATGGAATATTTTCATTGTATGTATTTGATAAGTGCGTAATATTTGTTTATGTCTTAATGTATATTTGGGCTGAGGAAGCACTAACGTTTGTGCGAAACATGTACCCAATTGTATAAATAGACTATTAATATTGTATTGAAAAGACGGAGAATATTGATAGTTTTATTAATTAACAAGGGTTCCGCTCCTTTCCTTGGTCAGCAGTGGAATGAGGAAGAGGCTTGAAATAATGGGTAACTGTAGTGGGGTATTGTTGCTTGAATATGACTGTTGGCTGGGTGGATCTTAGCGATGAATTAACGGCTGGAAGGCAGTTTGGATCATCAAATTAGCATGGTGAGCTGAGCGTTCTCTTCGCATTCTGGCTGGATCATCTGGTCTCGCGTACATGTTGCAATAAGGAGATTGAGCGAGCCTCTCATCCCAGGCTCAGGAGCACCAGGAATGAATCTGAGGAAACTCCGGTGGCCACCGCATTCCTGCCGTACGTGAAGAAAGTGACTGACAGGATAGGCAAATAACTCAAGACCTATGGGGTGAAGACGGTTTATAAACCCACCGCCAAAATCCGGGACTTGCTGCGATCCGCTAAAGACAAACGCCAGCCACACTCCACTGCAGGTGTCTACAGAATCCCGTGTTCCTGTGGGCAGGTGTACATAGGAACGACGAAGAGGACCGTGAACACCAGCCTCAAGGAACATAACAGACACAGCCGCCTGGGCCAAACTGAGAAATCGTCAGTCGCTGAGCATTCTCTCTTGCCCGGTCACGATGTACAGTACGGGGACATGGAGATACTCTCCACGATTACGCACTACCACGTCAGGCTGCAACGGGAAGCCATAGAAATATTCCAACACCCCGACAACTTCAATCGAAAGGAAGAAATTGAACGTGTGCGTAATACATGGATCCCAGCCCTTAGGAATACCAAGGCCAAGATATCACGCACACATCAACATGAAGAACCTTCCCGCTACAGCCCGGCAGTCGCCCAGGGAACACCTCGCAATCTCGGTCGTCGAATCTGGAGCACGCACCCCACCCCGCAACATGTACGCGAGACCAGACGATCCAGCCGGAATGCGAAGAGAACGCTCGGCTCACCATGCTAATTTGATGATCCAAACTGCCTTCTAGCCGTTAAATCATCGCCAAGATCCACCCAGCCATCAGTCATATTCAAGCAACAATACCCCACTACAAACCGTTACCCATTATTTCAAGCCTCTTTCTCATTCCACTGCTGACCAAGGAAAGGAGCGGAACCCTTGATAATGCCGGACGCAGTTTCCGGTGAAACGTCGGGAGATATCCTGTCTGGACCATGGCCTGCAAGCCCGAAAAACTTGTACTTAATTACAAACATTGTGGCTTTATCGCAGGTAGCTTTGTCCTAATAGCTGAAGGTTTCACAACATTGTAGACACTGGCGCTGGGTTGTGCGAGCACCTGAGAATGACTTCCCAGCGGTGTCAGTTGTACTTTCTTTATTTAAAAACTTTGAGACTGTTTAACCCTTACCCCTGGATTTAAAATTCTCTTGGCTCTCCCTACAGCTCGTATTTAACCCTTTACTGCATACTGTAGTAAGTTTTACAGCAAACCATCAACGTCCATTCAATTGTGCACTCATTCAAACACACATACCAGTGATGCCTTGTTTTTTTTTTACATAACATACAACAAAACAGCCCGACAACCAAAGGTACTCCTTCCACCCCGTCAACATCCACGCGTACCAACCACCGTTTTTTTCCGTGGGCCCTCCCCATCCAGTTACCACAGGCTTTGGCTCAACCTCCAAGATATTACCTACCTACGGTCATGCAAGTATACTTGCGCATTGCAATACGTACCCATGGCCAGTAGGCAGTAATGTTCGGTCTTCGAGAGTTAAAAGCTTAGCGTAGGAATCGGAAAAGATCATATATATATTCCATTATGGCATTCCACATCACATACGAATGTTAAGGTAATAGCGCCAATTAAAGATTGTTGGCAAATCTAAGACACTAAACGCCAATTGAATATTGAAGCTTGAAATTTTGTACACCAAACGCAAATGAAAAATAATTCATGCAGTAGAGGACACAATTATGATGTCGGGGCTCGCTCGACACACGACTGGAACGGGAAATTTGTTATGTCGAGGCTCGCCCGACTGACAAGGGGTAAGGGTTAAGAAACTGTTATTGTTTGATTTCCAATAAATGTAGCACATTAAATCACGCCATTCCAACATTTCTTCTTCTCTCGAATTGACCTACTTAGGACCACGTTTATTCAACTGGGGGGGGGGTCTTGATCTTCGCCCAGTATTCACGCATTTTCTGCCAGTGTAACTCTTCTTTCAGTAGTCCGGGGGGGGGTACCTTTCTTCCAAGGTTTCTCCTGAAAACCATGGACTTCCTTCAAAGCACGTCTCACAGCCTGTCAGTCATGCAGATCTGATATTCCCAGTTCGTTAATATCCTTCTCAGTTTCCGTCAACCACGTGGTACGAACCTTCTTATTGTGCCAGATACTGAGCAAACGATTGGTCAATCTTGTGGAAGATAATCTCGCGATATCGCCATAAAAGGCTATTCTCTTTTTTCTCGCACAATGAGATAGTTTCTCAATACGTTCATAGAGCTCGGAGTTATGTCGCCTACGAAATTCTTCATCTACCTTTACAGGACCGAGGATGTTCCAGAGAATTCTCCTCTCTCTAATTTCCATCTTCATCAGACCCCTTCGGTTTAAAGAAAGGCACTCCATTGTCATATAAGGCTTCTGGCCTTATGACTGACGAAATATAATGTTTCAATTTCAAGTTACGAGATAAGCACTTCTTGTTATAAGTATTCGTCAACCGATAGGCCATTTCTAATTTATTGACTCTCATGGATAACGCTGCCCTTTCAGATAAGTTGGATTAAATCCATTCTCCGAGATACTTAATTTTTTCAGCTCCCTTGATCTCTCCCTTCTCCAAGAGCATCTCACTGCTAGCTTCTTTTATGCTAGTGAAGAACTCTGTCTTCTCCAGTGACACTTGAAGACTACCTACTTTGGCAGCCTGTCTCCGGAGGCAATTTATCTGGATTGATGCTTTATCCATAGACAGCAATCAGTGCTATATTGTCAGCAAAAGCCAGACAGTCTACAAATAGTCAGTCCGTCTTACAACCTAGCATATCCCACTCTGAACACCCAAGGAGGTCAGTTCCTTGCGCCACTCCCTCACAATCTTCTCAAGAGCACAGTTGAAGAGAAGTGGAGAAAGGCAATCTCCTTGTCTCACCCGTTTTTATTTCAAAGCTTTCCGAGATCTCACCTCTAAATTTAACCTTGGAATGGGTGATAGTCAAGGTTAATAAAATGAGCCTGCGAGTTTTGTTATCCAATCCTAGTTCTTGTAGATTTTATTAAGTGTTCCTCTATCAATGGAATCATAGGCCTTCCAAAAATCAACAAAGGTGACAACCACACCACGGTTCCTCATTATGGAGTATGCAATTACACTTTTAAAATTTAGAATCTGATCCACACAGGATCTGCTCTAAAGGAGGTCTCCTTGATATTCTCCAATCTGACTTCCAGCTGACATTCAGCCCGTGTTAATAAGACCTTAGAGAAAATCTAGTAAGTTACTGGGACAAGAGAAATCCCACGGTAATTATATAAGTCAGTAAAATCGCCTTTCTTGTGGAGGGAATGAATGATGGCTGATGTCCAATCAGGTGGTAGGACATCCGTTTCGCAGATGTTAAATATAATCTCAGTGAGCTTGTTTTTGGCATTGCTTCCAGCACACTTCCCGAGTTCACCAACAGTTGAATCTTCTCCGGCTGCCTTATTATTGTGGGTTTGAAGCCAATTTCCCGCCATGCAAAATAGACCAAATTATAGCCAAACATAAAAATAAAGATAAAACAATTTCCAAACCGGACAGTAATAAGAAAAAATTTGCGCGCTTCAACTATGTGAATACGAACACACATAAAATCACTAATCTTTTCAAAAAGCAAGGCATAATAACAGCATTCACAACGAACAATACAACCGGTAGGCTCCTGCAAAATAGTAATCTAATTAAACATGACCCGTATTCAAAGTCAGGAATATATTCTATTACATGCCAAGACACTGGTTGTCAAGCTAATTACATTGGACAGAGTGGTAGACAAGTAGACACACTTTATAATGAATATAGGAATGCGATAAGTTACGGAACACATTCTGCCGTATGCGAACATATGTGTGTCACGGGGCACAGCTTTACTAACATCGAGACTGACCTAAAAATAATTCATCACGAATTGAAAGGCAGAGCGCTCGACATAAAGGAAGCAATCGAGATTCACCTAGCAAGACGAAACAATTCCAACAATCTAAATGAACACACTTTTATGGAGAGTTCACCACTTTTTACTCTACTAAAAAACGCACCCTGTCGGAAACAAGACACAACTTACAAGGGGAGGATACGATGCATGGGTCACCGATTCGAACCATCTTTAGTACACTTGTAGGGCCGGTTCCGAGAAATTAATTATTAATTATTCGTAATTGCTGTACAGCGTTCATGTGTGCTGTACATTAACATGAAGCCAAGGACCGCGTGGTGCTGCGGTAAGCATGGGATCACTGGATCGAATCCCACCGGTGAGCCTTTTTTTAAAAACATAGGCAATTCGTACTTCTGTAGGTGTCGTGAATAATGTTCATTTTGCAGTCAATTGTAATAACGTGTCTTGTGAGCGGCAAAAGGGATTCTGAAATCATCGTATGGGGGTGAACGTTTGTGACATTACATAATGTACAGTCGAGGCATAGCAAATACATTGGTATTATACATGGTCAGGTGTATTCTATTATATGCACACCTGCCAACCTCTCAAAATGAAAAATCGGGAGATTCTATGCGGCGGCGAGGGGGGAGGGGGTGGGGGAGAGAAAGAGGGGGGGGGGGGGGTGATGCAACATAATACATACACAGGCTAAGACATTACAGCAAATATATAAGTTACACTATTAAACTGTACATGACTAACATGATATGACATCCCAGTTTACAAATGTACTTAAGACTGAGTAATTTTAAATTCTCACTAGTCGATCAAACAAGCATACCTTTCTTTCGACCACACTCAGGCATACAAAACTAGTGACGTATCGAAGATCATATTATTGGTCGTTGTTGCAAGTGACTGTGCTGATTTTGCCCTCTTCAAAAAGGTCTTGCTATATTCTTGCTCAAAACACTTCCCTTTCTGAATCGACTTCCGAGTTATAAGTTTGTCCAAAGTCTTGTCGGAGAGAGATGACCTGAACTGCGTTCTTGTTTTTCTGACAAGACTGAACATCCTCTCACACTCTGCATTACTATGCGGAATGGTCAGAATGGAAAGCATAACTTTAGACAATTTGTCATACTTGAGTACCCCACCACTACATTTCATTTGGCCTACCAGTGCCCACTTCACATCAATTCTCTCTTCTTCCTCAATAGATGTCCCAACCTCAAGTTGGAAATTACAGAATTGGGAATGCAAAGCATCCATTTCCTCATTAAAATTGTCTTGAGTGTCGGTTAACATGCTAGGAAATTTATCTACAAAAAGTTAATTTTGGAAAATGAAATGTCCCCCTTTCCACTATGCTAGATACTGAAATCACACCTATAGACACTACAAAATGCAAATGTTGCACCTCTTCTTGACTCAGTTATATGCAGAAAGTTATCTGTGTACACACTTTTAGATGTCACATCATATTTCTTCGCCATATTACCGAGGAACGGACGCAATCACTCAGATCGAAAAATCACATTAGCCTACCGGCATATTAACGCCAACAACATCTAACAAAGTTATACACAAATCATATAATGTCACGTGAACAGATACAATATTCCGCAGCGTACAACTACCTCTCACCCACTGGTCATTATGCAAAACATCTAGGAACAAGCGCTGAATTAACCTTCGACGATTTCAAACAAAGACGTATTCGAAGCCAACTTTTTATAACAGCAGGACGCGACGCAGGAGTTAGTACGCAGTTGTCGATTATTGATACAGAGCAAAACTGGGGTATCGAGTTATAACTTCAAAACACGTAAAGTCGATAGACTGGAGTGTCATCTCGCCCATTCAATCCGAAATTACGCGTGGGATTTTTGAAAAATCGGGAGATTTAATACGTTAAGCGGGAGGGTGGGAGAAATGGTCTGAAATCGGGAGAGTTGGCAGGTATGTATATGTATAAGTTTATACACTGAAGGCCCAGTCTGTTCCGTTCACTGCACGGCAGTGAACCATCAGACCACCCCGTACCCCGCAAGTAGTGTCTCATGCCTTGGGTATTGGTTGGAAAGTGTTCGGACCTGGCGAGGTCACCTGCACACAAACTAACGATAACAGTGGGCAGTTGTACTAACAGCAAATACTGTGAATAAAGGTATTCTTTCATCAATCTCCTGTACAATTTATTCCGACTCCCTTTTCCCGCTCACATAACACGTTATTACAATTGACTGCAAAATTAACATTATTCACACTTACGGTTGTACGAATTGCCTATGTTCACAAAAAAAAAAACCAGCTCACCGGTGGGATTCGATCCAGCGATCCCGAAGCAGGGCTCTTACCACTGCACCATGCACTCCTTGGCTTCATGTTAACGTACAGCGCACATGAACGCCGTATAACAATTACGAATAATTAATAATTAATTTCTCAGAATCGGCTGAGAAGCGCACCTTACTACTTGCACCTGGTATACGCCTGGTCATGCCCTACAAGTGTACTAAAGATGGTTTGAATCTGTGACCCATGCATCGTATCCTGCCCTTGTTAGCGTTACAGCCAAGCTAGATAAAAAAAAAGGGGGGGAAAAGCGGTGGTTAATAGGTAAATGTTATCTGGATCAGGTGTAATAGGTACTTTCTTCTGCAATAAACCAAGGCGGGTATTCGCGGCAGTATTAAAGGTGCCGGGACGTCTTCAAAAGATCAGGCAGCGCTTAGTTCGAATGGCTTTTTTATTCCACGCGTGGCGAAGACAGTTCCACGGTCTTTAATAGTTATATACCTTCCTGTATTCAATAACATACATCTTATCTAGATTTGGCAACGTCACACAAATACACATTGCACTGACCTCAGAGGGGGGAGAAAGGAAAAACCAGTTTCGTCCAGTTAACACCCCGGTTCAGTCGACCTCAACTGGCGCAAGAGTGAACACGAAACTGCTCGAAGCTCCAGCGACAACCAGATAAGTAGTAGCCTGTAATATTACATTATAACCATAGTTGACTTTTTACAACCATATAGTCACCCCAAACTCCAGATTTCTATCTCCATTTTAGCATTTCACCTAACATCAGATATACTACATTTAGCATACACTGACAGTTGCATTACCAATACTGCAACTGAATAAAATTTGTAGAATAAAATAGAAAACTTGGCAGACTTATTTAAAAGAATATTATGATTAATTTTAAATCACTTGTAATTTCTGCCATATAAGTTATAATGTGCCAAACACTTTATACCTGATTTAACGAATGAGCGGACTTGACATCACAGCGGTTGACCAATGGCACAACAATGTCCTGCGAACACCACCATGCCATCGGTCAAACGCTCTGCAGTCAAGTCCGCTCATTCGTTAAATCAGATATGAACATAATACATAAAGAGCTAGATATTAATCACTGTTGTTAAATAAAAATATGGGCAGGAAATTTAATAAAATAAGAAAAATCAGTATCTTAAAATCACATAAATTTTTACTTCATTTCAAACTATCCGGCCCTTGGTATGCGAGCAGGAGGGTTATGACATTTGTTTACGTCATTGGGGAAAAGCTTGGGCGGAGTTGAGGAACTCATTTCTGGGTCCCTTGGAGGACCGGGTGGAATTGAGGTAACCCTGGCTACCTGACTGGAATTCCCGGGTGGAATTGATGCCCGCCCTAGGGCATAACCCAGCTCTTTTTGGGTACATTCGTGTTGACCGACTGAAAAGCACCAAACTTTTGTGCTTATTATTCTTAAGATGTTGAATTATTTCACAAACTTCCTCCCTTGAAGGAGGCAGCGAGTCTGGGTTTGGTGAAGTATGTTGGTACTCAGAGCCTTCACTTGGTGGATCACAATTGAGCACTCCTTAAAGTACTGGGCTAAAAGTGGACAGTTGTCCTCGTCATTAAAAACCATTTTGCCCTGTGAATCCCTGAAATGACGACTTGGTGGAATGTACTGTACTTTCGGAGCGACTGTTTAAGGTCTTGTAAAAATCCCTGGTGTCATTTTTCACTAAGTTCTCTTCAATTTGGGTTAGTTGATTGTTAGTGTAGGTCCGTTTTATTCTGCAAATTAACTTGGAAGTAAGCTGTCTTTGTTCTATAAAGTTCTCCCAATTTGCCTTGTTTTTACTAGAATTCCATTTCAACAATACCAACTGTCTTTGAGCTATTGCGTGATCACAATCTTCAGTCCGCCTCGGATATTTCTTTCTTCTCATGGAGGGGGCAAGCTCACTAACCGTGTTAACAAGAGCATCTTTCAATTGGTCCTAGTTAAACTCCATTTTATTCAGTCTTTGACTTACTTCTTGATTGTCTTTAAGTCGCTTTATGTCAAATATGATCACCTTCGACGTTCTGCACTATCTTGTGTTCCTAGGCCAAGTCTCAATTTGATTTTTGAGAGGTAGTGATCAGTCTAAATTGGCGCTTCTGAGGACCTTAACGTTAAGGATTTCCTGACAAGATTTTCTTGATATTGCCACATGATCTATCTGGAATTCACAAAACATGGAGTTAGAAGAGATCCAAGTGTTCTGCTTTCTTGGCAGATGTTTAAGGTGGTAGATTTCGTAATCAAACCAAAAGTCCTGCATAATTCCACCAATCGTTCACCATTGTGATTAGTTTGCATGTGTGCTGGATAATTGCCCACAATGTTTTTGTATTTTTTCTCCCTTCCCAATAGAGCATTGAAGTCGCCAGGAAGTATGATAGTATACCTCTCTGGAATTTTTGAAAGAATATCCTCTACTTCCTCCCAGAATTTATCAGTTCTGTTGGGGTTGTCCTGGTTGGTTAGGGCATGCACACTGACCAAAGTGTAACCCTTATTAGCACATCGAAGAGAGAGAGGATAGATACACGACTGCTCGGGGAGGTGAAATGGGCAACTGAATCCAGGATTTTATGACTTATTATAAACCCTGTACCTAAGTGGTCAACGTTCTTCATTACCCGTTGACCCACATTCCCTTTGAGGATTCTGTACCCTTGGGACTCGAAGGCATGCTCATTTTAAAACGTACCAAGACACAGGGTGTTAAGCAAATTATATTGGCCAAAGTTGTAGAAGAATGGACACTCGATACGAGCACAGAAATGCGATAAAATACCGGACACACTCGGCTGTATGCGAACACATGTTCGACTCGGGACATAGCTTCACCAACATTGAAACAGACTTTGAATTCATACAACACGAACCGAAAGGAAGATAATATTAGTTTTACGTCCCTTTTTAACTACTGCAGCTTTTAGAGACGCCGGTGTACCGGAATTTTGCCTCGAAGAGGATCTTTAACATGCCAGTAAATCTACTGACACGGCTTCCCGGCATTGGCGCACCCTCAAATACCAGCTGAATGCGCCATGATTCGATCCTGCAACCTTTGGCTCATCAGCCGAAAATTTTAGCGGCGCTGAGCCACTCAGCCAGTCCGAAAGGAAGACCTCTTGACATAAAGGAAGCAATCGAGATAGGCTACACTTAGCTAAAATAAACAAGAAAGAAAAATGTGATTTTTAAAATTTTGCTCCTAAAAATGACTTACAATAGACGTCAAAGCTTTGTATGAAGATTTACCATGCAAAGCTTCACGGCGCTCTGATGATGAAATCGCTAAAAAAATTCCATTTAAATATTCTAAATTTTCTTGGCTACAATGTTGGTTTTTGAAAGTCATATAGGTGAACTTATTGTAGTATCTAGTATCTGCTATTTCCGTACAAAAATTCAGGCCAATATCAGTGAAAGTTTCGGAGCTATAGAATGCCAGAAAAATATTTTGCATGGCCTCCATGTTGGATTGGTGAAACGTATTCAAAATTGAATGGCATGGTCGAGGTTGGACAAGGTAGTAATATGTCCTTACCGAGCTTCATTGAAATCGCTCCAGCTGTTTAGATTTTATTAGGGGGATGCTACAGATCACACAGACAAAAGGTGATCCCATAAGCCTATTTCTTCAGAAGATGAAAATAGGCTAAAAATATTATATTATAATGTAAAAATACACAAAGCTATAACCACTGCTCTTGTTGTAACTTTGTTAGTTTTATTCTTATTTATCAAGTATGCGGTTCTGTATATGTAAGATGCTGCCACCTGCCCTTTTTATGCTTCAGTTTGTCCAAAAACTTGCGCCATGTTCGCACATGTTTAGTTTGTTCTGTGGTTTGCGCGGTTCTGCTATTGCCATCCATGTACATCAGTTCGTTATTATTATTAAACTCACATCAGTTCGCTTTGCTTATATATCTCTGGTTTTCTTATATCCTCTTACAGGTTATGGATCCAGATGCGCGTGACTAAGTGCGTAAATAACAAATCGTAATTATTCGTAAAAACGTGCCAGAAGTTAACCTCAAAAATGAATGCGGGAAGTATTGGGAGAATTGAACCCCTCAGTAAGGATAATTTCGACACGTAGGCCGTGCAGATGCAGGCTATCCTCATTACGGGCGATTTGTGGGAATTCGTCGGCGGGAATTCTACGAAACCAGAACCAGCATCTGGAAATGCAAACGCGGCGGCAATTCAAGAGTGGGACAAGAAGGAACAAAAAGCTCGGTCGCTGATCATTTTGTCGATGTCTCCAAGTGAAATAAAGCAAGTCAAGAATTGTGTCACGGCACGTGATACATGGCAACGACTGAAACAGATCTACCAAACCCAGGGACCGGCTCGGAAGGCGACCTTACTGAAAAGGCTAACCTTACAAAAATTGGCGACGTGCGTGACCATCTGAACGATTTCTTCGACACCGTGGACAAATTGGAAGATATGAACATCACGATCAATCCGGAATTATTGACAGTTATGTGTTTATACAGTCTGCCGGCATGGTTCGAGAACTTGAGGTGTGCAATAGTCACGTGACAACCTACCGACTCCCGAGGCTCTTCGGACCAAAATCATCGAAGAGGATGACGCACGAAAATCGAGCACACAAGGTGAAATAGCGGGAGCTATGTTCGTCAAGAAGAAGACTGGTCCAGGTAGCAAGAACTATAAGAAACAAACACCTAAACTAAACAACAATAGTGAAACAGAAGGAGGCGGATCTGAGTTCCAGTGCTACGTGTGCAAAAAGCAAGGTCATCGAGCTAGCCAGTGCAGATTTAAACAAAGAGATCCATCGAAGATCAAAGGTAAAGACAGTTCTAATACTCAATCGGCAAATTTCACTCGAGAACTATGCTTACAGGCGACGACAACTCAGAGCAGTGGCGTATGCAGAATATGGTGTCTCGACAGTGGCGCCACTTCCCATAACTGGGGCGACCCTGCGATTTTTTCGAAGATCGATGAGTCACGAAGGGGTGTGGTGAAAGGCAGTGTTCGCTTATCAACCCGCATTCAGAACGAAGAGATAGATGTCTCTCTCTCAGATGTTTCTCACGTTCCAGACCTCAGGACAAACTTGCTGTTGGTGGGAAAGATCACCGACCGCGGCCACGAGGTGATTTTTGACAAGGAAGGTGCAGTCGTCATGAACGAAAAAGGAGAAGTCTTGATGCGAGCTGAGAGGAAGAATAACCTATATTACGTCAGTGAGAGTCAAGAACGAGCAAATATGGCTGCATCGCCCAAAATAGTTGATCTAAAATTGCTACACCGTCGGCTCGGACATGTCAACGTGGGCGACATCTTGGTAGCTGTGAGAAAAGGGAGGGTTTCTGGCGTTGAGCTGAGGAATCCATCGACGACTCTGGACTGCAAATTCTGCCTCGAGGGGAAGATGTCTAGGACGCACTTTCCAAAGAAATCCGATCGACGGACGGAGCTACTCGATTTGGTCCACACGGACGTGTGTGGACCAATGCCGACTCCATCTATGGGAGGTTCAAGGTACCTCTCGGAATTCATCGACGATCACTCTCATTGGTGTTGAGTGAGATTTCTGAAGGCAAAATCAGAGGTCTACGAAGCTACCGTCGAGTACGTTACCAGGATGGAGAATCAGAAAGGAAAACTAGTAAAGGTGATCCAGTCTGACAACGGCAGAGAATACCTGAATCGAGAGTTCGACAACTACCTGAAGAAGCACAGAATCACAAGACGCCTCACAGTCCCTCACAACCCCGAACAAAACAGCAAGTCGGAGAGGATGAATTGGACTTTGATGGAGACTGCCAGGTGCATGTTGTTCGACGCCGGATTACCTCACCGCTTCTGGGCGGAAGCAGTAAATACTGCAAATTACATCCGTAATCTCCTGCCATCAAAAACTATCGGAGGCAAAACACTGTACGAATTGTGGACAGGCGAGATTCCTGACGTCTCACAATTCAGAACGTTTGGAAGCAAGGTTTACTTCCTGGACAGGGATCCCGGAAGAGGGAAACTGGATCAACGAGGCAGAGAAGGCGTGTTCATGGGTTACTCCGAAGAAACCAAGGGCTTTCGCATATACTCCCCTGACAAAGGCAAAGTTTTGATCAGCCGAGATGTAAAATTCTTCGAGAATGAAAAGCTACTGGAAGAGACTAGGATGGAGCGCCTGGAATCCTCGAAGCAAGATATTTGTTGGGAGCTGTTCTTTGCAGAACCACTGCCACAATCACCAAGAGAAAAAGATCAACCAGCTGTCATGGAGGAACCAGTCTCTCAACCCGAATTCGGAGAAGATGATGAACCTTTCCTCGGTTTCGATGTGATGCCAGTGGATGATCATGATAGAACGACTGTCGAAACATCCGATACTACGCCGCAATTGATGCAAGGACCTGGCCGACCCAAGATTCTGCGAACTGGAAAAAGGGGAAGACCGAAGAAACTTTTTCAAACAAATCTCCAAGATGTGGAGGAGCAAGAAGAAGACGAGGAGATTTTTCTAGCAGAGATTTCATTCAAGGATGCAATTACAGGACCAAACTCTAACGAGTGGCATGGTGCCATGGTCATGGAAATGGAATCTATCCTAAGAAACAATACATGGGTGCTAGTGGATCCTCCCCGTGATACCAAAGTCATCAGATGCCGGATGGTGCTGCGCGACAAACTAAAACCTGATGGAACACATGAGAAGAGGAAGGCCAGGCTGGTGGCTCAAGGTTTCAACCAGGAGAATGGAATCAACTACTTTGACATGTTCGCGCCGGTGGCGCGAATGGAATCAATTCGATTAATGGTTTGTCTCGCTGCCAAGCTCGGTGTAAAAATCAGACACTACGATATCACAACGGCCTATCTGTATGGTGACCTAGACGAGGAAATATTCATTAAACAACCAAAGAACTTCAGGGAGATGTTAAGAGAGCATTGCGATGTTGGGAACTGACGACGAAACCAAGAAGAAGGCCAAGAACATGCTTCGCCAGTTGCAGGGAGGCGACAAGGTCTGCTTACTACAAAAATCCCTGTACCGATTGAAACAGGCCGGGAGAAACTGCTATGCCAAGCTGCATGAGGTCTTGAGGAGGTTCGGTGCCAAAACCAACCACGTCGGATCCGTGTCTATTCCAAATTGGTTCTAGAAATAACATAACTCTGATTGCCGTTTATGTTGACGACATGATGGTGCTATCAAAATGCAAAAAGATGATCGCCGAGATTTTCAGAGTCCTGAGTAAAAATTTCAAGGTCAAGGACTTAGGATTGGCCAAACACTTCCTAGGCATTGAACTAATCCAGGAGACCGGATGTATAGCCATGCAACAGCAAGGTTACATTGAAGAGCTTCTCCAACGCTACGAGATGGCCGACTGCAACCCTGTAGTCACACCACTCGATCCTGGAACGAAGTTGAGCAAAAATGAAATTCCCAGTACTGACGAGTTGAAGTTGCCTTACCGCAAATTGGTAGGCGCGCTGACATACCTGTCGACAACTACACGCCCGGACATTTCGTTCGCTGTCAGCTACCTGGGACAGTTCAACAATTGCTTCGGAGTCGAACATTGGAAAGCTGCCAAGAGAGTGCTGCGGTACTTGAAGGGGACTTCGAACATCGGGCTGATCTACGAAGAAGACACCGAACTGATCCAAGGATTTGTCGACGTCGACTGGGGAAGCTGCCAAGAAGATAGGAGGTCCTACACGGGGTAAGTGTTCCTGCTCGGCGGATGCCCTATATCGTGGGACTCAAGAAAACAAAGAACCGTGGCCCTTAGCACCACGGAGGCCGAGTACATGGCGTTGTCAGAGTGCGCCAAGGAAGCTGTGTACTTACGTCGATTTCTGCTCGAGTTAGGCTTCAAAGACTTAGCCACTATGTTCATCTTTTGTGATAATCAAAGTGCAATTAATTTGGCAAAGAACGCGATGTATCCCAGTAGAAGCAAACATATTGATATCAAACATCACTTTGTTCGTGAAGTCCTTGAGTGTAAATTTTTTGTTTTGAAGTATATCTCTACGAACGATCAAGTTGCTGACTTTCTCACGAAGAGTTTAAGTCGAATGAAACATGAACGTTGCTTGAAGTTTGCTGGTTTGGAGAGTGTAAAGATTGTATGAACCCCTACTTGAGGGGAAGTGTTGTAACTTTGTTAGTTTTATTCTTATTTATCAAGTATGCAGTTCTGTATATGTGAGGTGCTGCAACATGCCCTTTTTATGCTTCAGTTTGTCCAAAAACTCGCGCCATGTTCGCACATGTTTAGTTTGTTCTGTGGTTTGCGCGGTTCCGCTATTGCCATCCATGTACATCAGTTCGTTATTATTATTAAACTCACATCAGTTCGCTTTGCTTATATATCTCTGGTTTCCTTATATCCTCTTACAGCTCTAATTCCCCAAATGAATATGGTAGAAACAATTACAATAGTATTTAAGAAAAAAGTTACAACAATTATTAACTTGAAAGAAACAATCTAACAAATCATTTACATTACATCATGATACAACTTTCCTTTCATACAGCATTCGATGTCTGTGGAGGAAACCATCGCTACGCCGAACCCTTTTTGGAACAATATATGTATGGCGATATCTTGTAATTGATATTATTATTAATCTTGATTGGTCACATTGGACCATGAGTCGTTCCACAATCACTTCTTCCTTGAAGATAGTACTGCTTGGTTCTTGCGCTCATTCCAGTACTTTTTCATTCTTTCAGATCGGGATTTTCTCAACTCATCTGAAATCTCCATAGGCTTTCTATGTGACATTTCTGCAGAAAATTTGTAAGTTTTAAGAAAATGAAAATCCACAGCCTGCTTCCAGTCTCTGACCGGGTCAGGAATGGAATGAATGAAGCCCCCATCTAGCGGCGAGGATATGAACTGTGCCGGCTGCCGAGGCCTGATGCACTCCTCCGGGGCAATGATTAAATGAATGACAGATGAAATAAAATGATAGTGGAGAGTGTTGCTGGAATGAAATGTTGACAGAGAAAACCGGAGTACCTGGAGAAAAACCTGTCTGCCTACGTTTTGCCCAGCACAGATCTCACATGGTTTTAAGAATGGTGTTAATTTTATTTTTCTCCTCGGCATCTGTTATCTTGAGTCCAACTGCTTTGAGATCTTGTTGGATTTCTTGGATCCATTTTCCTCCAGTTTTCTTTCCTAGATTTCTCATCACTAGTTGATATTAAATTAACATTATTTTATTAATGCAGCCAATGGTCATTTATTTTCTATTCAGGACGGGTCAGGGAAGGAATTTTGGAATGAAAGGAACTGTCCTGGCATTTGCCTGGTGGTGAAAATGCTGAAACCACGAAAACCATTTTCAGGATGGCCGAGGAGGGATTCGAACCTACGCTCTCCCGATGCTAGAAAGGCACAAGTTAGCGCGTCAGCCACCGAGGCTGGTTGATATACATTAATATTACAGTAGGATATATAAATACACATAACCACTGCTCTAAGCTCATTAAAATAACTATACAGAAGCAGAACACCTTAAATGAAAATGACCAGACTTCGTGACTATCAACCTCAACAGGGTTTCTATGTACCTTAGGGTATCGTCTGCAAGGAAAATCAGTTTTTTTGCTTACTAATGTACATGCCAGGCATGAACTCTGGAGAGGACATGATGTTGGATACGACGTTAATGTTCTGCAACTACTAACAGTGTAATTCCTACACATACTGTATATAGTTGTCTCGAAACCATCACTATACAAATCTCTTTTTCGAATCAAGTATGTATGGTGATATCTTGTACTTGATATGACATTAATATTACAGTAGGATATAAATATACACAAGCCATAACCACTACTATAATTCCCCAAATGCAGACAAGAAACACAATAATTACAATAGTATTTAAGATAAAAGTAACAACAATTTATTAACTTGAAATAAACATTTATAGAAATCATTTACATGACGATACAGCTTTCTTTTCATACATCATTCAATGCCTGTGGAGGAAAGTTGCTTTTATGGAATGAGGGAGGAATTAACAATGTTTAGAAATAATACCAAAAGGTCCACACTATTGTCCTCAATGTTGAGTTTGCTGATTCACAAGCTCCAAAACTTTGCTCTCATCTTCTCTTATTCTTTTTCTTGGCTCCACCACCTCCTGACTGGGATGGCCCTTGGTCACCACCACTTTGCTTGCCAGATCTAGACTTCAGTTTAGGAATCATCGAACCAAGATAGAGCATTACAGAATCACCTGAAATTTGCAAAAATGAAACTAAGGTTACCAGAGAGAAAGAGTTATAAAAGTCATAGAATAACATCTTCAGAATCACACTCTATGATAATGATAACAATGATAATAAATAAGAATAAAATGAACAGATACTAGGGGTCGACGGTGAACCGATTTTTCGGTTACGGTACGATACAAAGGAAATTACCGACCTCGGATCGAGACAATAAAAAACTCTGTTCGGTACAAGAGACATAAATACCGTCATGATCTGGGGGATCCCGGAAATACTGACCACCAGTGATCACTTTAGAGGCGAAGGGACAAGATTTATTGTCAAAAGACAACACAATGGATGTCGGTGTTTATAGCCCCCCTGGCCGGGGTCCGCAACAAAAACTGGCAGATATGACGGAACAAAGGTCAGAATGAAATGGCAGGTGCAGCCACCAACCCCTCAAATCCCCCTTTCTCCTAACACCAGACCCCTTCTTGAATCTCTCTCTCTCCCTCTATTGTCTTTTTTACACACATGAAACGGGCTTCCTGTTCTGTTGCTTTTATTTGCTCTGTAGGTTTAGCCTATTTATAGTGGCAAGGAAAAATATTGTTAGTTTTCGAATTCCATGTAGTGTTATCATACTCCTTCTCAGGCAATAACATTTAGATGTGGCTTATACGAGAATGTGGCCATTTTTACCTCATTTTCCTCTCGTATTTGTTTGCTTAGTTACAGAGGCTGCGTCGGCTGCTTGTAGTACATTCCGTTCCCATTGTTGTGTTTATTCAAAGTTGAGTCGAATTATTGTTCAAAGTAATTGTAGCTTAATGTTTTATTGAAGAGAGAGTTTTCCACTCTATACGGAAACCTTCCAACTAGACTTTCATCAAAATGAGTGATGTATCAGAACCATCCATATCAAAAGGAGGCAATGTAAGTGAAAAATGTCCTTTGGATTCGGATAATACCATGGACTCAGCTTTGTCATCGAAGCCTACCACTGCGACCAAGGTACCTATTTGGAATTATTTTACCAAAACATACCCGAAAACAGCAAAATGTAATTTGTGTAACAAAACAATGAAATGCGAGTATGGGTCCACTACTGGCCTACGCAAACACATTGAAAGGCTTCACTATCCTAAATTTGTAAAATTGTCTGAGGATGCAGAAACATTTAAAACCATGAAAGAAGAATCAAAACCCACACTTGTAAGCTCAGCAGCTAAAAGCAAAGCGCAAAAACTTGATAGTTTTCTCATTAAACCACCGAAAAAATATAGATATTAAGAAAGGAATAACAAAATGGATTCCTGAGGGACTTCACCCTTATACTCTAGTTGATAAACCTGGTTTTAAAAATATTATGGCCACATCAGATGACAAGATTGTACTTCCAAGCGCAGTCGCAGTTTCCAGGAGGTTACTTCCAGAACTGTATTTTCAAACTCGAGATGCATTGAAGACCAAAATAAAGACTCATTGTGATCAAGAATCATCATATATATTATTTCAGTAGTATAGATCCCTCCTGCGGCACTCCCAAGCGACCGATCGTGAAAATGAGCATTCAAATGAAAGAGAATAGACATTAGCAGTGACGAATTGCACTCTTATTCCATAAATATCAATAATTTCTTTAAAAAATGACTTTTAAAACAATGTACGAAGTGTGCGATTTGCAGATACTGTTGATGTATGAAAATACGCTCCATAATTGCTGTCCACTTCACATTTTTGTCGCTGTGACGCCCGTTTCATGTCATTTTAACACTATGAGGTCTTCCCTTTATCATTTTGCATGGATTTCAGAAACAGTAAATCAAAGGAATGAGTACTCAAATCGTATAATTTCATAAATATCGAATAACCGGCGAGTGTTACAGCACACAAATGACATTATCTGTGACAAATTGCATTCTATAAATAATTTTTCAAATATAAATTTTTGTAAGAAGTGTTTGATTTGCAAAACCCATTGGGGAAAGTGTAGTTTATGAACATGCGAGATTTCTCGCACGGATCCGCTCGTATATATTATTTCAGTAGTATAGATCCCTCCTGCAGCGCTCACAAGCGACTGATCATGACAAATGAGCATTCAAATGAAAGAGAATAGACATTAGCAGTGACGAATTGCACTCTAATTTCATAAATATCTATAATTTCTTTCAAAAATGACATTTAAAAATATGTACGAAGTGTGCGATTTGCAGATAATGTTGCTGTAGGAAAATACGCTCCATAATTGCTGTCCACTTCACATTTTGGCCGCTGTGACGCCTGTTGCATGTCATTTTAATATTCTGGGGTCTTTCCTTTTTAATTTTGCATGGATTTCAGAAACAGTAAATCAAAGTAATGAGTACTCAAATCGTATAATTTCATAAATATCGAATTACCGGTGAGTGTTATGATGATCCAATTTTCAGTGATTGCCCTCTTAAGTTAGGGAACTTAGAACTTGAAATTCTAACTGAAATATAAGTAGTGTTCTATATATACTAATTTGGTTGAAATAAAAACATAACAACCTTTCTCCTTAAGTCTCTCATTGAGTCATTATAAACCTACCGTATTGGGAAAAGTGTGGTTTACGAACATGCGAGATTTCTCGCACGGGTCCGCTAGTTATATTCTATTTTTCTGACAACTGACCTAGGGACATCTGAGTCCGTGTTCTCGTCTTTGGCTGTAACAGCACATTGTGTTGAAGAAGATTTTAACCTAGAATCAGTTTGTTTAAGTTGTGTACCTTTCTCAGAAATCCATACAGGAGAAAATATTTTATCCCACTTGAATGAAGTGAAAAGGGAATGGGGTCTTCAAGATTAAAAAAAAAACTATTTATTGTGTCACCGACAATGCAGCAAACATGAAAAGAGCATTGGCCAATGCGGACAGCATAGTTCATTTAAAATGTTTTGCACATACCCTCAATCTGGCAGTAAGGCTGACAAAGAAAAACTACCCTGGTTTTGACAGTTTGGTCAAAAAGTGTAGGAGTATAGTAGGTCACTTCAAGCATAGCTCGACAGCCAAAAATCAGAAGTCATGTGTTACTCTTTGTTAATGGTTTACAAATTACTCTAGTTTAACGTGTGAAAATCAGCCGAGCTGTACCGAACCAATTTTTTACCGAGAACAGAATTGTTTTTTACCGAACCGAACCCAAATTCTCAGTACCGAAGACACCTACCATACACAACAACAAAAAATTGGAACACAATACAAAACACTATACCTGTAGCACGATAATTCAATCTGAAGAATTATATGCATCAGAAACACTGATCATTGGAGGCAGCTCACTAACTAAATATTTAGAGAAACAAGAAAGGAAAATCCTTAGAAAAACTTTTGGCCCCGTGTTCATAGAGAGAGTGTGGTTAAGAAGGAGGTCTCCGAGTTATACCAACATTCCGAGAAAATATCAGACATCATTAGGAAAAGAGGAATGAAATTTTATGGACATATTCATGAATGGGAAATGAAAGGCTTACTAAAAGGATATTTAATCACGCCCTCCTCACTAAAAGTCAAGAATAACTGGATTATCGAAATTGAAAATAAACAAGAAATCAACGTAACAGACAACATTTTATGGGACAAGACTACCTTCAGAACATTGATGAACAAACATCACTTTGCTACAAACCCCCTGTATGGGAGCCACCACTGCATGGACAGAAGAAAGGATGAATGATCATAGTAACAGAATTAGGAGATTTTGGAAAGAGAAGAAAGCAAAAATCGTATTCATCTGTTAAATAGGTCCAATCATGCTCCCTAGTTGGGCATAATGTATTTTAATGTGGTGGAGAGTCAGGCAACGATGGAGGTCTTTAATTCACAACCTGACCCAGGAAGCTGGAAATGAAGATGATGATGAAAGGATTCTGGGCCACAAAGGAGCAAAGGACCCTAGTCAAGAGCCAAAACGAGCACCATGGTCTTCAATAGGCCCAAACGACCCCAATAATAATAATAATAATAGTACTCGAAAAAATTTTACAAAACATTTGCGAGGAACTATCACAGCACCCAGTTTATGTTAAATAATAAAAGAAAACTGTAAACTTCTCGCGGATTTCTTCCATAAACTTGCAAAGAGCCCTGGAGGCACACAAGGAAGGAAGGAAGGAAGGAAGGAAGGAAGGAAGGAAGGAAGGTTGTAGATTCACATGACCGTTAATCTTAAAATCTTGAGCAACGGGGCTTCCATTTTTACATGAAATCCGAACCACAGAATATGATTTCACTTCGAAAATCTCAAATGCATTGACCGGGAATCGAACCCTTGGCGAGTGGTAAGCAGGGAGGTACATAATTTTCTATTATCCAATTCAGCCTATGTTAACATTATAAAAATAACTAAAAATGTTTTAACAATAATAATAATAATAATAATAAACAACATCCCTTTTCACTACCTTAGAGCGGTGATATAATTATGTTGAGTTTGCTGCAGTTGGAGTGTGACCGCAATGGTGTAAGTGGCTATACGCACCTGCCCTGACAGCAGGAGATTTGGGTTTAAGTTCCGACTGCAGTCACATTTTCAAGTCTTACTCGCCAGAACTTAGAGCAAGATACATTAATCAGCCGAGTCATATTCTTCTCAGGGTAAAGAGCAACTACTTCCCTGAAACGATAAATGCTTCAATAGTTTTAGCTTCAGCATTTTGTAGGTTCTTAGCATAGCACAACAGATTCCCTGATTTGTAATCAATATGTGGTTTGACGGGCATTTCAATATTCTGTAGACTAATGAGACACTCATTTTCTGTTAACTTTCTTATTATCCTCTTCAAAAAGTGTTAATTACTACTCATACTTGTGGTGACACTGAAAATAAGGAGGTCAAGGACTACAATCATTTCATGCGAGATAAAATTATAATTTATGTTGCTAAAATGGTAGCTAAACAGTTTGGAGAATGCACATACATCAAGAATGCCAACAAATTTTCCTCTGTTCTGTTGAGTACCATGTATCTCCACTGAATATTAATTTTAAGTGTTCAATGGTGAATTTAATTTCTCTCTTTGCTTGTAGATCACTTTCTGTGAACAATGAAAGAAGATGATGATGATTGTTGTTTTAAGGGGTCTATCATCTGGGTTATCGGCCCCTAATGGTCTGGTTGATAGCGAAAATGACAATAAGACAGAAACCACAACAAAAACTAACGGAGATTGAAAATACTGACAAACGATTTAGGCACACAAAATGCAATTTAGAGTGGAAAACACTGACAAATTGGAATTAAGATGGAAAATAATCACAAAAGTAATTTAGATTGAAAATACGCACAAAATGCAGGTTAGAGTCACAAAAGGCAGCCTCGGTGGCTTAGTTGGTAGCATGCTGAGCTTCTATGCCCAAGATTGTGGGTTCAAATCTGGCCGAAGACGCCGGATTTTTTAAGAGCGTTAAAACTCCCTCAGTATGCCTTCCTTCGGAGGGGAAGTAAAGCCGGCGGTTCCATGTAATAGATTTATGGCATGTTAAAGAACCTTCCACTAATTACACCTGTGTGAAGCTAAATTGTGTAGGTTAAGAATGTAAACAATGCTCTTATGTTCCTACGTTAGTTGCCAAGAGCCGACTGTGGTGGCGTCTGGTAGCTAAGTTCTGAACTAGTAGTCATTGACGTTGGCAGCAAAAGTAGGAACTATTTGAAAAATTCAAAAGTCTGCAGTCCTTACTTGAATTAAAAAACAGATAACACACACTAATACAGTCATCACAATTTGCAGTCCTTACTTGAATTAAAAAACAGATACACACTAATACAGTCAGCACAATTAACACCGGTTATCAGACAGATTCTACACACACCCAAAGTACACGGGGCTATAAGACCGCGTTGTCGCAGCCCCTAAACTTAAGAACCAACCAGTTACAAAAATATTGACAAAGTGTAATTTAGATACAAAATACTCACAAAATGCAATTTAGATTGACAATTCTTACAAAATGCAATTTAGATTGAAAATACTTACAAAATGCAATTGAGGTGGAAAATACTTACAAAATGTAATTTAGATTGAAAATACTTACAAAAAGTAGTGTAGATTCAAGAAATTCACAAAATGTAAATTAGATACACGGTGAGCAATTCACAAAAACAGTGCGGGTATCTTAAGAGAAAAGGAAATATAATGAAAAGAAGGGTGATCCCTAGAAGAATGAGGGATCAGGGAAGATGAGAGAAGGGCCAATTAAGACATGAAAGGCCTCAGATACCCTAATACTGTCGGGGTTGGAAGAGAACAAGAGTTGACCAAGAGAGGTCAACAGGACAGAAGACGGAGAGGAGTGCGGCAAAAGTAAGTGGAAGCAATGCCTGACTCAGCTGGGATCCCGTGGTCACCAACCCACGTCCCACAAGTTGTGAGTCCCGAGGGGGGGGGGGAATGAAAGAACAACATCTGATCTGTCTCGAATATCTGACAATACAGACTCAGCACTCATGATTCTTCAAGATGCACTCTGAGACCAGTGGGTGAGTCAAGTTCCCAGTTAATGCTCCAAACAGTTTATTTCTGGATGAACAACAAATGGAATTAAAGAAATTATAAACGAACTTAAAAATAACAAAGCATCTGGAGAAGATAGTATAGTTGCTGAATTATGGAAATACTCGAGTGACAACATGATCCTATGTTTAACGGAAATCATAAATGACATATGGAAAACACACAGTTTACCATCAGAATGGACATCTGCTTTGATACATCCACTACATAAGAAAGGGAAGAAAACAGATCCTAACAATTACAGGGGAATCTCCCTCCTGCTAGTGACCTATAAGATCTTATCCAAAGCACTTTTAAAAAGACCAGGAAAAATACTCGACCCATAATTGGGAGAGTATCAGGCAGGATTTAGGAAGGGACGATCGTGTATGGAGCAAATACTAAATTTAAAGAACATATTAGACATGAGGAAAATCAGGAACTTGAAATATGTAGTTACTTTTGTGGATTTAAAAAAAGCCTATGACTCCATTGACAGAAAGGCACTTAATAACATTCTGAAGGAATTTGGACTTGATAACAAGACACCTGAAATAATTCAAGCAACACTAACGAATACAACTTCCAAAGTTAAATTTAGAGGGGAACTTTCAAAATCTTTCAAATTAAAGTCAGGTGTGAGACAAGGAGATGGCCTGTCACCTCTGCTTTCAACTGTGCATTGGAAAAGATAATTCGAGAGTGGAGGAAAGCCATCAATACTAAAGGCGTTCAACTAGGAAGATATCCAAATAAAATCACTGTAGATTGTTTAGCTTTTGCGGATGACATTGCATTACTTATTGACTCACTGGATACTGCCCAAGAACAAATTAGAGAGTTGCAAAAACAGGCAGCCAAAGTCGGACTACAAATATCATTTGAAAAAACTAAGTTCATGACAAACATCACCGATGCCCCCAAAAGTATCACAATTCATGACAATTCAGTATGTAAAACAAATTCCTTTAAATACCTGGGAGAGTGGATAATGAATGACTCAGGAAAAGACAGCAATAGAAACGTGTATGCATAAATTACAAAGGTGTTTTCATATGACAAAATATATATATAATAAAAAGAACTTATCCTGGAACACTAAATTAAGGCATTATCAAACAGTGGTCAGACCTGAAACTCTGTATGCAGCAGAAACACTTAAATTAACAAGATTTGGTGATTTAGACAAATTAGAGAAGACAAAGACGAATTCTGAGAAAAATACTGGGAGCTAAACGAAATAATAACGCAGAATATAGGTTACGACCAAATAGAGAGTTATATTTGAAATGTGAAAAATTAACTGATGTAATGAGAAAGAGAAGATTACAGTTTTTTGGGTGCATCTATAGAATGGAAAATAGACTAACTAAACAGATCTTCAACTTACTGACTGGTTACAAATCCAAACCCACAAGGTTCATTGAAATTGACAAAGATTTGACAAACGCCAAAATTCAGACAGACACAATAGCAAACAGATCACTCTTCAGAGAAGCTATTCAAAAGGCAAAATTTCAAGAAAGGAAGAAACAAACAACTGGCAGAAAGTGGACTCAAGATCGTCACTCTAGAAGGATGAAAGAAATTTGGAAACAATGGAAATTGAACAATGGACAATAGCCAACGTTGATTCATCGTACAGTGCTTGGTGCTGCTCATTCCCTTCGAGAAGCTCTTTATTTATTTATCAGTCCTAATTTTTGTCACTAGTTTTTCCTTGTCTTGCATGACCCTACAATTTGGTTTCAGTAATAAGTATTTAAAATTACTCCACTGAGCCAAAATGATCTTAGCTATACTAAGGAACGTGGACATATCACAAACATGCCTGTAAGCTGTATGTGGATACATACCAATCACCATATTTCTGGCAATATATCCTCAGTTTAATTTTGTTATGGGATTAGCATCAAAGCTACTGGAGGATTTGCATGCAATTTCATATGTAAATAGAAGGCACCCCTAAAATAAAACTAGGCCACAAATTACTTATGTAGTACAAAAGTATCAGGGGGTTAACAGGAATCCAAAAGTAGCTCATTTGTGCAATACCAGGTGAGAATATCGCGAGGTGACATTTCCTGACATGGATGTCGCAACACAGTTCCAATGTGTGTACAGTTCACGTAACGGTTTTTGGCCGGTCAGCCCAGTTACACCTTTGTACAGAGAAAAGTTGGTGAGCCTCAGACGTCTGCAATTGATACGCGAGTTGCTTTCCGCACAACTGACAACTCCCGTATCAATTGCAAATGTCTGAGGCTCACCAACTGTTCTCTGTACGGCTGCTTAACCGGAGCTGACCGGCCAAAAAACTTGGCATGAACTGTACAGTACCTCAATGAAACCTCTGTCTAAGAAGTGACAAGTTTACTATCAATCACTTTGCACTGATCGTGGAGTGATGAAATATTACACTGGCATAGGTCAGCGGTAAAAGCCGGTTTCAATCTGGCCACGGGCATGGATGTGTTTATGTTGTCATTAATAAGCCCATTCAATTTCTATGATATAAGATATACATTACAATCATCCATCATCATACCATGACTGGCTGTGTGGTGCAGCGGTTACATTCTTGCCTGCTGTGCCCAAGGTTACAGAGTCTAATCCTGTCGCTGTCAGTTGGCATTTGAGGGTGCACAAATGCGAGGGAGCTGTGCCAGTAGATTTACTGACACATTAAAGATACCCTTCAGGGCAAACGTCCAGCACCACAGCATGTGTAAAAGCCTTAGTTAAATATTTTTAAAAAACATATTTGTTTGGAAATTGCATGCTGGTTGATAGCTTATTTCATTTATCAGCTGTTTAATATTTATTTTTGGGTCTTCCTTTAAGTACCTAATTCTAAGCAGAACAAGGTACTGGGTGCAAATGGAGAAATTGCATGCGTGTTGGCCAAACAAGGTCCAACAGTCCAGCCATAACTACACTAACCTGTCACAGTCTCCGGAATGCTATTATTTTGTTACCCTTACAATACAAACCCTTTCAACAAAATTTAATATACACTAAATGAAAAATGTCAATTCCATAAGCCATCAGCAGTATGTTAGCATGAAAACAGTGCCAAAGAAAATCCCTTGATTACCTAGTCCAGCCATAAATAGCCACACGTTTGGTTTGGTCTGTAAAACCAGGTACCAGGTAACCCCTATGCATAAGGTTTGTCCTGACCAGTGTGTATTCAATAGTGAAAGAGAAAAAGTGGATCTTCTTCGCTAGAGTACGGAGTGAAGTGAATATAAAATCGCCTTGCACTAGGTTGGGGGTGAGCTATGAGAGGCTTCATTTTGTGGAAAAGGCGTAAATGTGAGTCTCAGAGTATATGCGGAAAATCCTTTGGACCCTCTCGTAAAGAAAATGAGTAAGAACAATGTTCAACAATGAGCTCTGGATCTTCCAGCAAGATTTTGTGCCAGCTCACAATTTCATAAGGCAAGAGTTGTGCAACAGTGGTCGCAGGCCAATGAATCAGACCTCATCTCTGCTGCTGAGTGGTCTTCCGGTAGCCTGAATCTTAAGACCCCGGACTTCAAACTGTGGTAGTGCAGGAAGAAATGGTCTGCAAGAGAAGAAACCCTTCGCTTGAAATTTTGGTAGCAGAAGTAGTAGCTTTCCTGATTGAAAATATCCATTCTGCAATAGATGACTGGACAAAGATACTCCAAGCCTGTGAGCATCCTAATGATGGACATTTTAAAGATTGATTGGAGCAATCTGTGATTAATGAATGTGTCATTAATATTTTAAAAGGAAATTAAAATATCTCAAACCATATTTCACTTATTCACAAAATAGTTTATGACAGTATTTATGGCTAAGCCAAGTACTTTCTATAGTCTGTTTAGGTGGGCTACCAGTAGAAGAATCTGGAGAGAGTAATCGGGATATTGTTATTCCAAGTCCATGTAACTGACCATCAGTATGTAATAACAATAGTTATTACATTACATAAGGATGCACAATAATAAAAAAGATGAATAACCAATAGTACTTACGTGTTGGAAAGTCAGTGTTAATAGGTGACCCATCGTCGTTTTTCAACTGAACACGAATTCGACCACGATAGAGTAGTTCCTTGCTACGTTCTCTACTGTAAATTTTGTTTTCTATTCCAATTTTCATCCCAGCAGAAGATAGTACATCTCGAATTTCTTGATGTGTTGGATTCTCTACTGCCTATAAAATCACAAATGGCAGTAAAAATCTGAACTGCTAGACAAAATCAAGTCCAAAGCATAATTTCGTTAGCAAATAGGCAAGGCTACAGTAAAGAGGTGCTGCAATGGTTACAGTAATAAGATTTTTTTAAGGCAATCCCCGTGGTTAGGATTTATTTTCATTAACTTACTGTATTTCCGCCACATCACTAGGGTTGATATGTTGAGATGATAAATAAGTGATATAGTCCATCAAATGTCATTTTTCCACCTATCGTTACTTCAAATTTTGGATTGTTGTTGATTCAGTTAGGAGAGTTGTAATATCTTGGTCATGTAGCCACATATACTTGGGTGTATAAAAACCAGTCATTGTGATGGCTGTACTAGTGTGTGTATTTGTAACTGGGGCTAGAACTTAGGAAAAAGGTGGCCACGGCATTAACAGAGGCATCATCCAGGCTTTTCGCCTGAAGTAGAAGTGAGAAACCACAGAAAGCTACTTCTAGGATGACTGAGGTAGAAATCAAACCCACCTCCTCTCACCTCTGCCTCACAAGACTGAGCAAACCTAGTTCAGCCCTCAAGACAGAATTAAATTTCTTGAGAGAGCTAGGGATCGATCCTCGACCTGTGCGGCGATAGCCATGAATACTAGTCAATATGCCACGAGGTGGGTTAATTAAAGATTAATACATGTTTTGAAAACTATTGCGGACCTTCACCAGTCTCAATTTATACAATGAGCATCGTTAAAATGCAAATTTGAATGAATAAAAATAACAAATCGTCAGTGGGCCAAGTGTTTGTTGACATGTTAGACACTGACCCTGAACGCCGTCTGGTAGTCCCCTGATCCTACCCCTCTCCGCCACTCCCTCCTTCTCACCTACAATATAGTTGTCTCAAATTCCTCGTTAAAGACAGAAGACTTCAGCATTATGCCGTACCACGAGCCAACAGTAACCATATTTATGACTGTTCGTTGTTGACCAATAGCTGGTGGTTCTTGACCAATAGCACGATTCCTCTGTCACCCATGTAGAGTCCAGCCCACTTGGCAGGGTTTGCACAGTTGCACACAGTTCTGTCTAATCTCGCTACTTGCTCTCAGTGGCTATGGTGGAGAGTTGACAATGCTGTGCCTTGAGTTGGGAAAGACCTGGCTCCCCGCAGACATCTAATGTAAACATGGACGCCCAGCAATGTTTTAAAAGTGAGCCGCTCGTTAATCAGGAAAATTAGAGAACTATACAGTATATCGCCGCCACATTATAAAAAGAAACAAATCCGGTCTTGGACCATATACCTACTGTTTGAAGAATGTGAAACACCAAGAACAAGAGATGTGACCACATTGCACTTTATACCACAGATTAGGGACATGACAATACATTGCTGATTAGGACAGTCCAGTACATGTACATTGGCAGTCGACCTTCTGTACGATGTCGCGCCACCACGTGCTGCACTCAGAGTAGCTAGACGTCGTGGCATGGAATCATACAGCGCTTGAATACGCTGCTGGGGAATACCGTCCCACGCGGTTTGTAGGCGCGTCCACAAAGCATCAACAGTGGCAGCAGGTGGACCAGAACAAACAAGTTGCCGACTGACATTATCCCAACATGTTCGATGGGCTGTAGTGATGTAAAATACCCAGGTATTTATAAATCGGGGTAAATACCCAGGGTATATACTCGGGTAAATACCCGGGTATTTTAAATTTTTCATCAAAAATCCTGTGTCATGGTAAGTTGAACCTTAAAAAAGGGTACCGGTATGCAAACTATTCTACAATAACTTTTTAGAAATGTAACAACATTAGATAGTTAATCAAATTAAATTTAATTAGAATTGGGACTTAAAAACAGAATTAGAATTCGGAATTGGCATTCGACCGTAAAAACCATCGCCACAAAGACTTCCAGATTATTTGGAAAGTTTTCCATATTTGAGGTCCGTATTGACGTTTACAACTATCGAATGGGGTTGTTGATTCTCCGCCCAATCAATACAATTTATTACAAAAATTTTCACATTTTTATTATTTCTTGGACATGTTTCGGGCCATACCTGGGCCCTTCTTCAGCCTTGATTAATTTCCAAAAACATCCATTAAAAAGACATGCATTAATAATAGAACACTCTTAAAATGCTTAACGGTATTAGATACATTAAAACAACACTAAAATACACATTTGGAGAGAGAAAGAAACACTGATACAATAAAACACCTCTTCATGTCAGCCATACACAAACTAAAATGTATTACATGCTGGTTGTTTTTAATGGTGACAAGTGACCATTTTGCTGAATGATTCTGACTTATCTGTTAGTCACGCCGATACAGTTCTGTTTGGTGACCCAGATACGCTGGCGAGTCTGGGGCTTAACATACTTTGTCCTTTACCAAAATAAATATTCCGTCTGGCTTGTGCAGTGATTGAGCGGAGATTGCCACCTGTTCAATATGTTCTCCTTGGACCGAGCATGGTTGACGCATTATGTAGTATGCGTGACTTAAAGGGTAAATTTGCACTAATAGTCTGCTGCTCGTTCCCGCCCGGAAGCTGAATATAGTGGACGCATGCGACCTTGCCCGCTAGGTCCCGCACAACAGTTCGCAGTCAGTAAGCTTCAACACAACATGGCCCCCGCATAGGAAAGGCGGTAGACAAGAAGTGCAAGGAAGCGAAAGAAGAATGGTTGAAAGAGAAATGTGCAGGTATAGAAAATTGTCTGAAATTAGGAAAAGTAGACACAGCTTATCGAAGGATTAAGAATACTTTTGGGGAAAAGAAGACTAAGTGCTGTAATATTAAGGACACAAGTGGAAAGCCTCTAACAGATAGGGAAGAAAAGGTTGAGAGATGGAAAGCTTACATAGAGTGTTTGTATAAGGGAAAGGAGATTGAGAATCATGTAATGGAAAGGGAGGAGGAAATTGATGAGGATGCAAAAGGAGATCTAATATTGAGATCAGAATTTGACAGAGCATTGGAGGACTTAAGCAGGAACAAAGCACCAGGCATAGATGATATACCGATTGAGTTGCTACGCTGCATAGGAGATGAAGGTCTGGTCAGGTTATTTCACTTGGTGTGTAGGATTTATGAGACAGGTGAGGTACCCCCTGATTTCAAGAAAAATGTTATTATCCCTATACCAAAGAAAGTGGGAGCTGACATATGTGAAGCTTACCGTACAATCAGCTTGATTACTCATGCTTCAAAAATCCTGTCAAGAATAATTTACAAGAGGATGGAAAGCCAGATCGAAACGGAGTTGGGAGAAGACCAGTTTGGTTTCAGGAGAAATGTTGGAACAAGGGAAGCTGTACTAAGTCTTAGGCTGATTTTGGAAGGTAGAATAAGGACAAATAAGAGAACGTTCATGGCATTTGTAGACTTAGAAAGGGCTTTTGATAATGTTGATTGGACTAAATTGTTTGACATTTTGAAATCTATTGGAATAAAGTACAGGGATAGGAGGGTGACCTACAATCTATACAGAAACCAGGCAGCAGTCATTCGAGCTGAAGGACATGAGAGAGAAGCTGGTATTCAGAAAGGTGTAAGGCAAGGCTGCAACTTATCACCCATACTTTTCAATCTTTACATTGAACAAGCAATGAAGGAAATTGGAGAAAAATGTGAAGTGGGAGTGAAGATTCAAGGAGAAATAATTTCAACTCTGAGATTTGCTGATGACATCGTCATCTTGGCCGACACACCTGAGGATTTGAATGAGTTTTTGAATGGTATGGACTCAGTCTTAAGGAATGAATACATGATGAAAATTAATAAATGTAAAACAAAAATACTGGAATGCAGCCGAAATAAATCAGAAACCTCTATGGACATCAAATTGGCAGGTGAAAAGCTGAAGGAAGTAGGAGACTTCTGTTACTTAGGAAGCAAAATAACCAGTGATGGACGAAGCAAAGAGGATATAAAAAGTAGGTTGGCTCAGGCAAGGAAAGCCTTTCTACAAAAAAAGGAATCTGTTGACATCGAATATAGGTTTAGGTATTAGGAAGTTATTTTTGAAAGCCTTTGTCTGGAGCGTGGCGTTCTATGGAAGTGAAACTTGGACTATTGGTGCAGCAGAAAAGAGGAGAATTGAAGCATTTGAAATGTGGTGTTACAGGAGAATGATGAAGATCAGATGGGTAGATAGGGTTACAAACGAAGAGGTATTAAGACGAGTGGGCGAGGAGAGATGTTCCTGGCGACTGCTAATGAAGAGAAGAAAAGGAAAGGAAGCTTGTAGTTTAACGTGACCGTTAATCGCGAGATCATGAGCCACGGGACCTCCTTTTTACGTGGAATCTGAACCACAGGACATGGCATTTCACTTCGAAAATCTCACATGCATTGCCCGGGAATCGAACCCAGACCGCCTTGGTGAGAGGCATACAGCTAGACCGCTGAGCCACCACGCCCCTATGAAGAGAAGAGATAGGCTAGTAGGACACATATTAAGACACCCAGGAATAGCATGCTGTTATGGAAGGAAGGGTCGAGGACAAGAACTGTAGGGGTAGACCAAGGTTAGAATATGTTAAACAGATTGCCTCGGATGTAGGGCAGGGTAGCTATGTAGAGATGAAACGATTAGCTCAGGACAGGGAGGCATGGAGTGCTGCATCAAACCAGTCCAAAGACTGAAGACTCAAACAACTATGCCCTAGAAAGGTATGAAAATCATGTATTATCAATATTAACGTAGTAGTGTGTCAGAGGCATATTCTCATCTCAACTAGTAATTGAAACATTAACAGAGAGTAGGCATCTTTCGTGCATAGCTCGGCACACCCCACCACCACAACAATTCAAGAGGCTTCTTGGGACATACAGTGAATCCAACAAGTATTCGTCTACGTGCTGTTTTGCGAATGAAACCGGTCTATAGACAGTGAGAAGCCGAAAATAAACAAAAAACAAATGTAGTTGGATGGCGCATGGGTCAGTACATCATTATTAAACAAAACCAAAAATATATTCTAAGCGATAACAAGGATAGCAAAACGTGAAAGCTCCGTTATTACCTAGTTCATAAAGTATTCGTCTACGCCTGGAATGATTGTTTAAAATGAGAGATCGGGGTGAAACGTCACTCGAGATTCACGCATTCGCTGGTGTCAGCCTTCCGCAACTCACAAAACATGTTGTGAATGGGTCTGGAGCTGTGCAAGTTGTAAAATGGGTCGGCAAGTTAAAGAGAGAAGCGTAACGGAGAGGAAACTCATCCTGGGCTTGGATAATTAATGCAAATTGTCCTATGCGATTGCAAAGCTAGTGGGCAGACCTCGATCGACGTTTCAGTCGATGGTGGATCGCTTCTGCACAACAAAAACATTCAAAAACAAGCGGCAGAGTGGTCGTCCTCGGGCACAGACCGATCGAGACAAGAGATTTATTACGCGAGAAATCAAGAAAAATCCAAGACTTAGTGCACCGAACTTGGCTGGTGAGCTGGAGAGGAGAGGCACATAACACAGTAAGGAATACCTGCAAACGAAATGGGTATAATGGCCGGGTAGCTCATAAGAAATGTTGGGTTAATGCAATGAATCGCAAGAAACGGCTTGCATTCGTCAAAGAACATGTAGGGTAAATGCACCAATGGTCGTCATGTTAAGGGAGATTTAGACAATAAATCATATACAACGTACACATTTTGGTAAATTTAATCAACAAAAGCACTGTACCTAACGTCAAACTCTACTCAAACACTAGGAAAGACCAAATATCAAAGATATTCGTTTTAGGAAAAATGACGTATTTTTTATAAAAGTGTGTTTTTGCGCCAGTGTTCGGCACGATGTATTTGGATTTTTCCTATATTCGTCACCCGTTTGCACCAATTGCCGTCACATTGTTACTTTTCCTTGTCTGCTGTTTAAAATGCATTTCTGTCAATTGTTGAGTAATACACCGATTTATCGACTTGGAGGCTAAAATTTACGAGTAAAACAGTACCAGTAAATATGTTTTTAAATAAAGATGGAATAAAAAAAAAGACGGCAACGGGAAGCGGGATTGGTGGGTAGCAGACATACGAGCAGGAAAATATCATAATTCTGCTCTAAACAAATGAGACCACGGCATAACAGCCCGGAAAATGACCATTCGCCGAGGCCTAACACCGATTGTTGCCATAGAAACCCTCTGAATTCGCCACTCATGTACATTTTTCTTCCAGGCAGTCTTTAGTAGCTTAAAAACCCCTACATCCGCGGGGATGAAGTACGTGTGTGACATTAGGTAGTAAAGCGACCAAAATAATTCCATGATCCTCACAAAATTTACTAGTATGTATGGTCAACTGTGAGAAGTGCCCGTCTATGAATAATGTCAGGGAGAGGAATCTCCTTCTCAACCAACCCAGGATGAAATAATGAGAAATTCGTAAACACTTCCCCCCGTCATTCACCCGTTTGGAGATTTGCCAATGCCCCAGTGTGCTGGCATTGAGGCAATAATGATGTCTTGTGGCAGACGTTCATACTTGAACACTACAAGGGAAGGAGAAATATCGCCGTGGGCATTGCCTGTTAGAAGTACCGTCAAGCATTCTTTCTCATCCGAATTCACTTGCTTATATATTGTCTTGTAACCCCTGTTCGCCAGCACTTTACCTTTCGGATTGAGAAAGAAAACCGCCTCGTCAGCGTTGAACAGTCGCCGAGGGTCTGACAAAATAGACTGGAAGTCGTTTTCCACTGAATAGCTGTAGACTTCTGAAATCCAGGTTTTATTTTGATGTTCGGTAATTGCAGCACAGCTTACTGTCAAATTTTGAGAGGTTCGTAAAAGATAGACCTGGATTTCTTTTTATGAAAGATTCACGCCATTTCCTTCCTGACGGCCATCTCTGAAAGGAAAGTCCCTCTTCAAGTCTTGTGTAAGGCACTGGACGCTTTTGCAAATCGTCCTTTGTTACCGGGACCCCGCTTTTCGTAGTGAGATTACCCATTGAACTAGCATAGCATAGTGCATTTTTTTTAAATCCAGTGATCGTCACCGGCATTTCTAACAAAACTAGGCACGTGAGCACGAAATAACAAATCACATATGTTACAGAAACAATTACCAACTATATCACGCACTTGGAACATAACACGCATGCACATAATTAACTCACGCGCGTGCTTAGCACATGCGAGAAGTAAATGGCGCGTCAAGACAGCTCAGCTCACAGGAGATGCTTGACGCAGGGAATCACCTATTACATCGCATGCATGATTTCGCAACGTTGCTACTTATCGGCAAGAAGGTATGACGCATCTCGTAAGACTTCGTGCGTTGAGAAAGACCCGTTGACATGCTTAATTTTTGTACTTATATACGAGATTGCCGAAGACTGGATCAGTGACGAAAACAGGTACAGTTACCTTATTAAAGGACGTGGTCTTCTGGAATAAGGTAAGTCATATTTTCGGACGAAAGCAAATACAACATATTTGGGTCAGATGGCAGGCGAATGATAAATACGGAGATGCAGCCGCACAACCTTGTGCCCACAGTGAAACACGGTGGGGGTTCCATCGTGGTGTGGGGGTGCAGGAGTGCAGCAGGTGTAGGACAATTACATGTCATAGAAGGAACAATGGATCACAAGATGCACATAAATATTTTAAAGGAAAATTTGAACACTAGTGACGAAAAATTAGGTCTGCAAGGCAAGTACATCTTCCAACAGGACAATGATCTGAAGCACACAGCTCATTAAAACTACAGAACAGGAGACCAAGCCGTCGTAACTTTCAACAAGGTATATTACTGAAAATATAGTATTTATGATTGACAAATCTTTCTCGGAGATGTTGGGAGTCGTTTTACTTTCTCAATTGCCACTGCTGCACCGGAATAATTCCTTTTAATTGATTATTTACGAAAATAATGCTTTTAGCATTGTCTTCATTTCACTATGGACGCCATCTTGGACACTACGTCATACGTCATGTGACACCCGAAAAACGAACATCTGAGTACGTTACCAACATGTCCAATTCAAAATTCACCATATGACACGTTAAGTTTGAAATTGTTACAAATTTCCACTAAGTTAAGCACTGTCTTGCGGAAAATTACTGCTAGTACCACAAGCAAGGGGGTCTGGGCCGTAAGCCCCAGGTTAGGTTTGTATGTAAAACATTAATAAGATAGAATTTATGTCCGCTAATAGGTTAGGTACTGCCTGGTCGAAAATTACTGCTAGTACCACAAGCAAGGGGGTCTGGGGCGTAAGCCCCAGGTTAGGTTTGTTTTTGTATGTAGGCTAAAACATTAATAAGATAGAATTTATGTCCGCTACTAGGTTAGGTACTGCCTGGTCGAAAATTACTGCTAGTACCACAAGCAAGGGGGTCTGGGGCGTAAGCCCCAGGTTAGGTCTGTTTTTGTATGTAAAACATTATAAATACATAAATAAACACTGACAACTGGCGCAATTTTTCATTACATTACTTTATCGACGCTCTTTTGTTTAGGCTACTCGTTCTATACCCGATGTGAAATAGTACCAAATGCGTGGGGTTGGCATTCCTGACTTAGTAAGCAAGATGCTCCAAAAGACTTCATTTCTGCTATATAAGTCGTGTATCTATTTGGGATGGCCGGGTGGGTTTATGGCAGCGGACGAGTCAACATCTATTATTTTAACATCTCCGGATAACATTACTAAAGGTACTTTGGCAAATTTCATTACCTAAATTTTTTTATACCTTTGGTCTCCTGTTCTGCAGCGCTTCCACCCTCCACCATGGCTAACTAGGTCCGTTCCATGCCGCGACGATTGCAAGCAGTCATTGCTGCGAAGGGGAACCGTACCAAGTATTAATTTCTGTTGTTATGTACAGTATGGACGAATACTTAATGATCTGTTGAAAAAGTGCATTTTTACGTTTTGCTATATTTGTTATCGCTTAACTTAGAATATATTTTCGGTTTTGGTTTCGTATAATAATGATGTACAGACCCATGCACCATCCAACTACATTTGTTTTTTATTTTCGTCTTTTCACTGTCTATAGACCGGTTTCATTCGCAAAACAGCACGTAGACGAATACTTTTTGGATTCACTGTAGGCTACAGACCGCCGAGCGCTGCGAATTCAATTCTAACGCCAAACACAGAAAAAATTCAATAACACCATAGGACACAAAGTTCAACTCCTTCGTCGCATTCATATCACTGTTTGAGAGATTTTCGTGGCGGCCCCGCCGTATACAGCACGAGTACGAGGAAATGTACCTTATCTTTTGGAATCCTCCTTCCTTCGGCCAAAGTTTTCTTGCTGTTGATGTAGGCAGGATAAATACAAACCCACCTGAAACACAGTTAAGAACCTTCAGGACCAATTATTCATGACAAACATCGGAATGAATAACACAATCAGCATTTATTAAAAAAAATAAAGACACTGTTTAAATCCAGTAATGGTTACAAACATATGTTTCGTGTTTTCTCGTAAGTTATCACAATTCAATAATAAATACCTAATAAGAGGAATATTTAGAATATGTTCAAGTAATAACGATTCTCACAGAACGTACCTCACATAAATAAGCAACTACTAACCTTTCCCTGTCACTGTGTTTCTTATCAGGTGTCCACACCGTCGCCATGATCAAAGAGTTGTTGTTGTTGTTGTGGTAAGGTTGGTGGACACAGTTGAACTCTTCGCCCAATATCTTCTGTATAGAATTCACCAACGTTGCACATCACATTCACACGCCATGTTTTGAAACACCGACGAAATATAACTAACCTAATCATTCACCTTAGAAAATAATGATGTAGATACGTTCCAGAGCACACCGATACGCACGTAACTTTGGAAAGGGGTCAGAAAAATCAGTACATACATACTTCATGACATATCATAAAACATTGCGAAAAAAAAGGGCGGGGAAAACTTAACTTATAGCATAAAAGGTAGCGGGGGACTTCAATTGTCGGATAGATCAGGTTACAAACAAATCGAAAGCTGTGTTGAATTTTCTACAGGGTGAAGGCCTATCACTTGTCAATGATCCACATATGAAAACTTACATATGTAGCAATGGTAGTAGCTCCATCGATCTCATCTTTTCAAACATGAAACGCGCCAAGGTCATTAATACAAAAGTGAGAGATGACGTTGTTATAAGGAAGCACATACCAGTGGAAGCGGAATTTGAAATAGAAGCTTGGGGTGAATCGCCAAACATCAAGAAGCATAATCATCTGATCAGGAAGATAAACAAAGAAAGACTTCACAATGCTGTAGTGGAAACATTAGGAGCACCCTATTGTCAGGAAGATGATGACTTAAATATGGCTTTAGAGCGTATAGAGTATATAATCAAAACAGCAGCAGAACCGTACTGCCCATCCCAGAGACGCGCAAAACCTTGGTTTAATGTGGAGTGTTACAAAGCACGGAAAGACGCACTGAGAGCGTTGCATGAAGTAAGACAAAACCAGTCAAAAGAGGCTTTACTAAAATATGGAGAAAAAAGGAGAGTATATAAAGTCATACTGACAGATGCAAGAACCTCATTCCATAAGAAGGAAGAAGCAAAAATGTTGGAAGAAGCAAAACGACACCCCTACAAGGCTCTGAGTGAACGGCAACCACGATTTCCCAGAGACCTCTCAATGGAGGATTGGGAAAAGCATTTTACGAGAGTGTTACAAGCAAATGACACAAGACCAGTTTACAATGGCGAACACCAGAGTAGTAGTGTAATTGTTCCCTTTACAAGTGGCGAGGTCGAATTAGCTGTGCAACAATTGAAGAACCAAAAAGCATGTGGTCCTGATAGGATATTTAATGAACACATTAAAGGTAGTTTTGAAGAAATGAAAGAAGACTGGTTGGCCCTTCTCAATCAGTGCTTAATACAAGCGAATATACCGGACAAGTGGAGGCACTCCACAATTAAAGTTTTGTATAAGGGAAAGGGAGATGCAGGTAGTCCAGATGCATACCGAGGCATAGCTCTGGAATGCTCAGGATTTAAATTGTTAACAAAACTACTAACATTGAGACTGACAGATCTAACAGAACACCAAATTCCAGATGAACAATTCGGATTTAGGAGAGGCAGGTCAACTACACATGCAATTAAATGTCTTCAAGGTGACATTGAGGAAGCCTTACGACACGGAAGAGGCAAGTTGAATGTGGTATTTATCGACTATTCGAAAGCGTTTGATTCAGTAAACAGGAAGATGTTGGAGAAGCTAGATTCACTGATAGGACATCAGCACTATTTAACGAGACTGATAAGAAATATCCTAACCAGTAACCAAGTACGAATTGATGACAACAGAATGGAATCGCATTGCATTGAACAGACAATCGGTGTGCTACAGGGGGACCCACTAAGTCCTCTCCTGTTCAATATTGCAACCATGGATGTGACCCAGATTATAAAGGATCAAGATGTCTCCATATACATGTATGCGGATGACATGGTGCTAACATCCACATCACTTGAAAGGTTACAGGAGACTTTCAACAGACTAGTAAACTGGGCGGACGAAAATGAACTTAAATTGAACGAAAACAAGACAATGTTCATGGCCTTTAGAAAAGGAGGTAGACTGTCAGTCAATCATCATTTGGAATATAAAGGCAAAAGATTACAATTAGTGAACAATTTTAAGTACTTAGGAGTAACATTCCAAACACAGGGAGTTGTATTTACGAAGCACATACAAGACAAAGTTGACACAGCAATGGTAGCAATGAATGACATAAGAAAACTCGGAAAATTGTCCCTTGATACAGGCATGGCGTTATTTAAGCTCAAAATTACTCCCATAGTTGCATATGCATTGGAAAATATATGGCAACACCTGACAAAGAATGACCTGAAGAAAATGGAAAGAGTGAAGGCAGTATACTTAAAAAAGTTACTCAATCTTTCAAAATACACATCCTCTCGCCTTGTATATGTATTGGCCAAAGAGCAATTTTATATAGAAGATTTAAGAAATCAATGGATGCTGCCCGCCACTGGAGCATATGATGCTTTACTGAGTGAACTTCGTGACAAGAGGAGACATATTTGGAGTGACTTCTACTGTACAGATGCCATGACGACTTGTGAGTGGATGAACTCGAATTATGAACTCCGTCATATGATGACACGAATGGCAGTGCACGGTTTTCACCATAAAGTTTGCACTGAAAAGAAGTACCACCAGCCAAACTTAAACTGCGTGTGTATTTTATGTAAGAAGCAGTGTGAGAGATATCATGTATTAACATGCGGTGAACGTCAGATGTCTATTACAAAATTTTGTACCGAATGAACTTGTATGGTATTCCTACTATTATGGCCATTGGCTGAAATAAAATTTATTATTATTATTATTATTATAAAAGGTAGATGATCTAAATATTCCATTATGGCCTCGATCAATGGAACTACAGGACTATGCATCAAATTGGACATATTTAATGGTAAGAAATATCCTAAGGATCTTAACTTGTGTAGCATCACCATCCTCGGTTCATTGAAAGCATCACACTGGAACATCAGATGATTCAGTGAGCCACGCGTCTTTCCACGCACACAACTCGCATTCTCGCGCAGACCCATGCGTGCCATTTGAGCAGGTGTCATGGCATGCTGAAAACGTAAACGTATTATGGTAATAATGTGCAGTCTAGTATATTTGCCAACCCGAAACCAAGGTATTGTTCGATCGTAGGTTGTATCGGAAAATAATGACGCGCCTTGACGGGACCGATACTATCCCAAATCATTTGCCATTCATGAATTAGCTGTGCATGGATAATGGGCTGAAAGTCTGTATAAGGTACTGCGACATTATAAACTACCCCAAACCCCTGTGCTGCCCACTTTGCCATGCGATCGACATCCTCGTTTCCTGGTATCCCCGAATGCCCCGGGATCCAAGTAAGCATAACTTTCTGCTCCCTAATCTGAAATTCATACAACATTTGAGCGACTTGATACACATACCAATTGTCGGAGCTACTCGGATGCGATATTGCCTGAAGGACACTCATGGAATCCGTGCAAATCATTGCTGGTGAAATACTGTTTTGACGTATATACTGACAAGTTTGACGAATGGCAAATACCTCCGCTGTAAAAATCGTTAGATATTTCGGCAAACTATATGTTCGTATAATCTGTCGATCAGGAGCATAAAAAGCCGCCCCCACACCAGCTGGTGACAACATTCTTGAGCCGTCTGTATAAAAAAAGGTATACTGGGAATATTCATGGACTATTTCCCGAAAGCATCGTAAAAGTACTTGCGGCAAACGCTGATAGCTCCGGAATAGCGCCGGTAAGGAAGTGTACAATATGTTTGGCTTGGATTGTATGACCTTATATGAAATCGTGTATGGTAAGGGTTTAAGTGTCTGCAGTATATCTGTCGGAAAATCTTTCAAGCCTTCATACGCCTGTACCAAAGCCGGCTTCTTCAGACGTGTAAAACGATTTTGCTCATAATACTCCACAAGCAGCTGTACTTTATTGAGAATGGGTGACGCAGACAAGGACATTTTAGCTGTCAGGTACTTACTTGCTAAAAATCTCCGTCGTAGGTTCAAAGGGAACTCACCAGATTCAACTAATAATGCACATGTTGGGCTGGACGATAGCGCCCCTAAAATAATACGTAAAGTCCGATACTGTAACCTGTCAAAAGTGACCAACCTACTATTCGCCATTATGTCATAGAAAAAGCAACCATAATCCATCTGGGAACGAATAATATTTTTGTATATCGTAAGTAATAAATGAGGATCCGCCCCCCACCTTCGCCGTGCTAGCGCTCGAAGAACTTGGAGTCGTTTTTCAATTTTCACCGTGATCAAAGAGGATAACGAAGAACTACACTACACACCTTCGGAACCGTTGCCTTTCTCTTCTTCTCTTGCGGGGTGTTGGGCGCAGTACACTCTTTACGCAGTCGCTAATCCAGAGCGCCATCGATCAAGTGTTCTACAGGGGAAAAGCGATTCGCATAGTGAAACAAGAAGGATTATGGGCATCGGGTGCTTCTCCAATTCGAAAACACATCCCCGTGCACACTGAGATAGAAATAGCGTCACAGACTGCAATAGCATATCGATTTCCAGAGCAACTCCCTTCTAGGAACCTAGATCAGACAAAATTGCAGGACATAACATGTATTGAAGAAGCAAAAGCCCTCATCGCTCAGGATCAATTAGATGACGAGGCGCAGTGTGTTAGCTTGTTGATCAGCAAAGCCTTCGTCTACAGAAGAAAGAGACATGCACAAAAATGGTTTGATAGTGAGTGCTACATTACTCGGAAAATTACACTACAATCGTTGTACAAAGCAAAGTGCACAAACCACAAAGCTGATTTGGAGTATTACGCTACGAGGAGGAAAGAGTATAAACTACTACTTCATACTAAAAGAACCGAGCACATTGAAGCCGAAGCTAGGGAAACAGCGGAACTAGCAAGATCAGATCCCTACATAGCTCTAAGAAAGAGGCAAGCTCCTAAGGCAAGAGAAATACCAATAGAGACATGGGCGGAACATTTATCTGGGATCCTCAACAAGAATGGAACATTGGAAGAACACCAAGTCTCTGCTACAAATTGCATAGCTGATGATTTCCTCCAAATAACCACCGATGAAATACAAACTAATATCACGTCATCTAAGAAGGGTAAGGCGGCAGGACCTGACAAGATATTCATAGAACACATAAAAGAGACACAAGATCTGCTTCTGCCCATCTGGACAGACCTATTTAATAAGTGCTTGTATACAGGAGTCATTCCTGTAAGCTGGAGAACGGCCCAAATGACAATTCTGTACAAGGGGAAAGGAAACACTGAAGATCCCAACTCTTACAGAGGAATAGTACTAGAGCCCACGATATTCAAGATTTTCTCTAAAATTTTAACAAAAAGACTAGCCAAGGAGGTGGATATGTACATACCAGATTGTCAATTCGGCTTTCGAGAAGGACGGAGTACTCGACAAGCAGTGGCATTACTACAAGACGAAGTGGAACAGGCTCTGAGGCATAAGAAAGGGAAATTTCACGTGGTCTTCATAGACTATCGTAAAGCTTTTGACTTGATAGACAGGAATATCCTCATAAATAAACTTAAAGGGATGCTAGGAAACTCTAACCCCCTAGCGAGAATAGTTGAGGTAATCCTAGCATACAACTATGTCATTTTAAATGACGGTGTAGTTCTGTCTGAAAAGGTCCGTCAGACAAATGGCGTACTTCAGGGCGATCCTATGAGTCCCCTACTTTTTAACATCTTGACAGCTGACATTATTAACACCGTCCAAGACTACCCAACAGTGAAACTTATCATGTACGCCGATGACATGGCTCTAGGTTCACATTGCATAAGTGATCTGCGTGCGGCTCTTCAGAAACTTGAATTATGGGCTGACGAAAACAGCTTAGTGATCAACAAAGAAAAAACAGTGCACATGACTTTTAGAAAAGGAGGCAAACTGGCGTTGGATGATCATTTAACTCTGCAAGGAGATAAGCTAAGAGTAGTAAATAATTTCCGGTATTTAGGAATATATCTACAAACGACACTGTCTTCCTACAGGATACACACTCAGGAAAGGGCTTCAGCAGCTACGAAAGCCACTCATCGAATTAAAAATATCCGACAACTTTCTTTGCCCACTGCAATGTCATTGTTCAAAACAGTAATAACTCCAATTGCCTCATATGGAATAGAATTAATATGGGATAAGCTTTCGAGTAGCGATTTCAAACGTTTAGAAAGTGTTAAATCACGATATCTGAAGAGTGCTTTGGGAGTTGGGATTTATGCACCCTCAAGGATTGTATACGAATTAGCCAGGGAAAGCTTCTTCTTGGAAGACCTGAGACTGCAATTCACGCTGCCATCTACCGGCCCTTACCAAGCGCATCTCGAACTGCGGCGGAGGAAGAGAAATGACATTGACCCTGATTTTTATAGCACTAGTGCAATGATGGATAGGCAATGGACGGAGGCAGGACAGGATCTAAGACATGTGGTAACGAGACTTGCAACTCATGGTTTTCACCATAAGATCTGCTTAACTCAGGGTTTTCACCAGCCAGGTGATGATTGCGTATGTTCGTTGTGTGACAAGAGATGTGACCGTTATCACTTAACTAAGTGTGTAAAAAGAACTAAATCCATCAGAGACTACAGTGAAAACTAAATAGCATTGTAAGATCAAATTTTATTGTATTTAGAATTATATTTTCGTGTATTATGTAGGTTAAGTAATGCTCTTTCGAGCGCATCTTATTAAATTAATCCAGAGATTGACAAAAATATGTTCTACACCCCGATTCTGGAACTTCACTCCTTTTACACTGCTACTAAGCAGAAGAGGTAGAAGAAGAAAAGTGATGATTCTTTGTTCTATTGCACCAAGCTCTTTGGCTAGAGAGGGCAGGCGCAGATGTAGTACTCAAGAAGAGATAGCGGACGATATTTTAATATATTGTACAAGGGACGATTTATTCGCATGTCGTCGGGATATATACACCGCCTTATCTAATGCTCATGACTGGTTTCATCAACACGGATTTGAAACTTCTGCCGGAAAAAACGCTGCGATGATATTTACTAACAAACGACGTTACGACAGCTCTCCTATATTATATCGTCAAGGCCAAATTCCGGTGGTGACGAATGTAAAATACTTAGGAATTTACATTGACAGGAAAATGCAAGGAGAGAGACATATACAATACCTTAAGAGTCATCTTACCAGCAAAATCAATGTTCTAAAATCACTTACTCGGCGTACTTGGGGAGCAGACCCGGAACTATTATTAATAGTATATCGTAATTTAATTCGTTCTGTGCTGGTCGCTGGATTACAATTCCTTTTATTTTGATATAATGTCAAGTACTAGGCTCCTCCGTTTAGATCGAATACAGTTTACTGCTTTGCGTCTCATAATAGGCGCGCTTACATCTACTCCCACAGGAGCACTTTTAGTTGAAACGGGAGAAATGTCGTTACATTATCGGCGTCAACACCTTGCATGTATGTACCTGTTGCGTAAAATGATGATAGCGGTATCACCTATCGTTCCTAAATTACAATTATTGGAAGACTATTATACTCGTCGATTATTGCCCACAGCTTCTGTTCCCGCCTTGCAGGCCGCATATTCCATTCTTAAACAGTACCGCCATAATATATTAAAAGTTAGTCGCCTGCCTTTATATAATATTCCGTATTCCGTAGCTCATTTTCAACCGAATATCATCCAGCATTCCTTACCCCAAATACATCAGACTTTTCCACACAACCCAGTAATCATTCCTCGTATGTTTCACGAAATAACGAGCCATTTGGCATCTTGCATTCCTTTTTATACAGATGGGTCTAAAATGGTTAACCCCTCACGTGTGGGAGCAGCCTTCTTCTCTCCCGATTTACATATTTCATGTAAGTATACTTTACCCTCCGACGTCACGATATTTACAGCCGAAATTTTTGCAATTCGCCAGACGTGTCTTTATATTAAACAACATGGTATTCGCCATTCGCTAATTTGTACAGACTCTATGAGTGTCGTTCAATCACTTCAAAATGTTCTCGGGGCTGATAATTGGTTTTTATGCCAGTTAATGCATCAATTGTATACCTTACATACTGAGGGTTTTGATGTCAGTATCATGTGGATCCCCGGACATTCACATATTGAAGGTAATGAAATCGCTGATAAACTCGCCAAAGAAGCGGCTAATGGTACAGGTAAGGCTTATAATATCGCTACACCCATTTCTGATTTGCGTTCTATAATTCGTTCGATGATCCAGAATGACTGGCATGTCACGTGGACTAACTACGCAAAAACGAAGGCCAAACATTATTTTAGGATACAACCGACTATTTTAAGAAAGCCCTGGTTCCAGGGTGGTAAATACACACGACGACATATTATTACAATTATTCGTCTCCGCTTTAATCATGCATTAACGCCGGTGTATTTATTCCGTATAAAACAACGTAATGATGCCTTGTGTTCGTGTTTGCAAATGGAGGGCTCTATAAATCATATTTTATTTCAATGTCCTCAATATGACTTTCACCGTGCAATACTGTTGCGCGATTTATATTCCCTAGGGTATACACTGCCTTTTAATGTTGCCACATTAGTTTCTAATCCTACCATTCCACTGGTCAGTAGCCTAGTATCCTTTTTTGACAACATTGATTTTAGACCTTGAACTGGTATTCCTTTTACCTGGTCCATAATCGTGACCCGGTCATGTAGCCTACGTCTATATGTTAAGTCACCAAGGTGGGTCACTTCGGTGTGAAGAGTCAAATACCAATTGTGTCCCAGTCTAGTTTCATCTGTTTTCATGCCCCTTTTGTCTCCACGTTACGTCATACCTTTGTTTGGTATAACCTGTTCCTCACTGGTCTTACGCCTTTTCTCGGTAGTCAATGTTTACCTCCTCGCAGTATCGTGTGACCTTCCGAGTGTGACGGTTGACGTGTACCTGCTCCGTAGCAATACTTGTTGGTGAGAGTATCCAATAGTTTTTGTGTGTCCTACCATTTTGTTTCTTAGTGTGTGTGTTTCCTTCCTGTGTGGTCAGTCACATACCATTCTTCTGACGACAACATGGGTGATAATAGTGGAGGGGGTGAAGATACGCGTCCTCCCGAGGAAGGGATGGAATTTTTTACTACAGAAGTCATTGATCTCACGGCACCTGTCCTTAATGTAACACCTCTGATTCCCTCGACTGATACACGACCTACACAACCACTCTCTATAGCTCCCGTCATACCACCTACTGTGAATGAGTCACCCCGCATGTATTATGAGCACCATACTGGACCATATTATGTCATGGTGGAATCTTCTGATCCCACCAACAGGATAGGTAATTTACATCCGATGGGTCTCGGTAAACTTTTTTACGAACGTAAGATTGTTGGGATACAAGAAATCCACCACAAAGGTAGGAATAGAATTCAGGTCACCTTTCGAACCTCCCGGGATGCCAATAACTTTCTTCAGCACCCACTGCTCACGGAAAAAAGCTTAAAGGCGTTCATTCCCTCAGTTAATATACATAGAGTGGGTCTGATCCGCGGGGTTGACACTTCTTTCTCGACTGATGAAATATTACAATATTTGAAGGCGCCTTGCCCCATTGTAAAAATTCAACGCATGAACAGAAGAAAAGTCACGGATGGGAAGGTCGACTTATTACCTACAGGTACGGTGAAGATTGTCTTTGAAACTCAAACTTTGCCCACCCATGTTTCTATATTTCATGTGATGTTCGAAGTGCAGGTTTTCATCTTTCGCCCTATTATTTGCAATAGATGCCAAAGATATGGGCACACTGGACAAAACTGTAGAGCTCGGGCACCAAGATGTGGGCGTTGCGCCCAAGGACATGAAACGGCTCAATGTACTCAGGTTTTGGTGCGCTGTGTACATTGCGATGAAAATCATATGAGTGGCTCACCGAGGTGTGAGTACCACGCAAAACAAATTGACATTAAAACTAGGATGTGCACTGAAAATAAAACGTATCAAGAAATTCTCCATTCCCTATCAGGACATCCGTTTCAACCCCTTTCAGTCCCGCAGCAATTTCCCCCCCTTACACAGCAAGCTTCTCTTACACCGAATTCTGTACAGAAGAAACGCAAGTTTACCACGATCGTCACGAGCCCCCCGAAGGTCATTTCCCCTTTGGGGTATGACCGACCTGCATATTTGTCCATTATCCATGGGGACAAAGCCTCAGGCTATGTGCCCCCTTCTGCTTCATTGCAACCGTCCCAGGTGGGGCCAACTCCCCCTCCCTCACTTACAATGCCTCCCGCCAAGGGTGTGCCTCAAGATATTACAGAGGATGTTATGCATTTGATGGAACTATTGGGTTCCAATGTCCAATGGGCCCATTTACTTAAAATATTTATGAGAAGATTTCACTCTTATCCTTTCCTGCTGAAACCCGACCGTCTTCTAGTAAAATATTACAATCTGTTGGTACTTCTGTTACCTCAACATGAAAATTATTCAATGGAATGCACGTAGCATTCAAAACAAGAGACATGAATTATTACTTATAATCCAAGAGTACACCCCTGATATCATTCTCATCCAGGAAACATGGCTAGCCCCAAATTTATCTTTTCACGTTCCACGATATAATATTGAGCGCCAAGATGGACCGCAATGTGGTGGTGTCCTAACATTAATCCATGAAAGACTTTCGTACCAAGTTACCCCATTTCTTTTTCCTCTCCCCAGAACCTATGTGATAACTATAACTGTTGCCTCCCTACATATCACTAATTTATATATTCCTCCGGCTGTCAAAGGTAATTTCCGACAATGGTATTCCTTTTTTTCCTACTGTAATTCCTTCACCTCCCACATTATTGGTGGGGATTTTAATGGCCATCATACCGACTGGGGTTGTGTCCGCACAACACCCAAGGGTAGGAATATCATGACCACTGCTCAGCAGTTTCATCTCCAGATTTTAAATGATGGTTCACCCACTCGTATTTCTCCTCCTGCTCAGGCCCCCAGTGCGGTTGACCTAACGTTTGTTTCCCTTTCTCTGGCCCACCGAATTATATGGCACACAACCCCTGATTTACATCAAAGTGACCACTATACGATCTTGATGACCTTTGATTCGGCTCCTCGTACTAGTAATACCTTGCATACTCCGGTTTTTACTAGGAGTTTCAAAAGTTTTGATTCAGCTCAATTTTTCACCTATATCCAACAGCACTATTGTAATACGGCTCCCCCGATTCGTTCCTCCTATAATTTGCTACTTACTTACATTGTTCGCTATTTTGACACCTATCATCCGTTAATTCCCAATGCACGCACCTCTGGAAAGAGCAGGTCCTTACTACCCTGGTGGGACGAGGAATGTACGAGAATGGTGAAAAGACGCAAACATTTATTACGACTTTTTAGAACGTACAATACTCCGTATACTTATCGCCATTATAAACAGTTTGTTGCAAAATGCCAGCAGTCTTTTAATGATAAAAGAAGATCGGCTTGGAGAGAATACGTCTCTCATATACATCACCAGACTCCCATTACTCAAATATGGACTGTGTTAAAAACCTTATCGCGCCGCCACTTAGGTCCAAGTCTGCATCGTTTGAATTATGATCAGTCAGTAGAATTTTATCACACGATGACTCCTGAATTTGTAGAACAAGAAATTATCTTTCCATCCCTGGAACACAACCATATGTTTTCTTGTCTTTTGCATCCGGTTATTGTTTCCGAATTTCAATCAGCCTTATCACAAAAAAAATCTACTACACCTGGACCAGACTATATCTCATACCACGTCATTAAGAGTCTCCCCAATAATGCACAACAAGTTCTAATAGATGTTTTTAATGCCGTCTTAGCCTCCGGCAATGTTCCCGAGGATTGGAATGAGTTATTAGTAGTTCCTATTTTAAAACCAGGGAAAAATCCGGATTTAGCAGGAAGTTATCGTGGTATACATCTTGGGTCCTGTATTAGGAAGACATTCCAACGTATTCTGTTGACACGCTTAGTATGGACTTTAGAATATTATGATCTGTTTCCGAAAACTCAATACGCCTTTGCTAAACGGAAATCTACTACCGACGCCTTGAATATTTTTCTTCTTGATGTCATGTTGTCATTTTGCCGTAAACACTCAACATTAGCAGTCTTTTTAGATATTAAAGGGGCTTATGATAATGTGAATACCGTCCTTTTACTGCAAAAACTACACCAACAACAATTTCCGATCAGTTTTATTAAAATCATCTCGGCATTTCTCCGAAGAAGGCATATCACACTTTCCAACTTTCCTACTGGGTTAAATTACAGGTATTCGTCTTCTGGTTTGCCGCAGGGTGATATTTTGAGTGGAATCTTATACCTTATTTATACTAGTGAGATTGAGAGGCTTTTACTTCCTCATGTCCGCCTAATACAATATGCTGATGATATACTCCTATATTGTTCCCATTCTGATATAAATATGTGTCGGCAGATCATGTCACGTGCTCTCACGATATTACATTCATGGCTGTTCTCACATGGCCTTGATACTGTTCCGCTCAAAAATGCGGCTTTGCTCTTCACTCATAAACGGGTGTGTGACCGGTTGCCTATCCGTTATAATCAGGGTACCATTCCTATTGTACACCATACAAAATATTTAGGACTCATTATAGATGATAAGTTGATCTGGACGCCTCAAATATCTCACTTAAAAGCTCATGTGTTCCAGAAATTAAATATCTTACGGTCATTAACTCGTCGTAAGTGGGGAGCTGATCCTCAGATATTATTGTTATTTTACAGAAATCTTATTCGATCTGTCCTTGATTACAGTAGTCACTACTATGACGTCATGCCGAAAACACGCCTCAATGAATTGGATAAACTACAATTTTCCGCCCTCAGAATTGTTCTCGGGGCCCTATCTTCCACCCCCACACAAGCTCTTCTCGTCGAGGCGGCAGAGCAACCGCTTCACCTTCGGAGACGTTATCTGTCTTCACGATATCTCCTACGACAAATGGCACTATTAACAACACCCATTCTTCCCAAACTACAACTTCTCTCCGAATATCATCAAAAAAGTTTATTCAAACGCTATGCACCTCCCTCTATTCTCCTGGCTTATCTAGAGCTTTCGGGTTTTCGCCCACAAATTCTTCAAACACGAAAACCCATTTGTTATAATGCACCGCTCTCGGTATTAATGTTTCAACCTGAGGTAGTGAGACATTCCTCGCATGTATCTCGTATGTCTTCTATGCTTACCCCTACGATTGCCCGCAAATATGTATATAATCTTGCATTGAATCATCAACAATATACGACAATTTATACAGATGGATCAAAATTTCCCTCTCCTTCGAATACGAGTGCTGCTTTTTATATCCCCTCTCTATCTTATCTTGCTTCCTTTAAATTACCGCATACCCTCTCTATTTTTTCGGCTGAAGCCTTTGCTATTCGACAAGCCCTTCTATATATTAAACGGAATAACATCACTAAAGCATTAATTCTATCTGATTCTCAAAGTGTCCTCCAGGCTTTACAACATGTCCAAACTACGAATAATTGGTATATATTTAATATTGTACAATTAACGTATGACCTATATCATTCGGGCTTTCAGATAGTGTTTTCTTGGATACCCGGCCATGCCAACCTCTCGGGGAATGAATTAGTGGATAAAGCGGCCAAGGATGTGGCTTTGGGTCATGCTGTATTGATGAATGTGGCTACCCCCGCCTCAGATTATCTCCCCATTCTCAAATCTCAATTACTTAATATTTGGTTACTCCAATGGCAGGATTATACACGCACAAAAGCCAGGTTATATTATAGAATTCAACCTACTATCCCTAGACACCCTTGGTTTTATAATGGATCCTACACTCGACGGCATATTATTACGATTATCCGTTTACGTTTTCATCATGCTTTGACTCCGGTATATATGGCCCGCTGTAAGCTTCGTCCTTCGGCTCTCTGCGACTGTTCTCAGGCAATCGGTACTATTAATCATTTAATTTTTCAATGCCCTATATTTGACACTCAACGAGTCCCATTTCTACATACTTTGCGTTCTTTAGGTTTCCCCCTCCCTCTCCACATTTCCGTGCTCCTTCATACTCCTATTCCTTCTGTTATTCATGCCTTCCTTAGATTCCTACACGAATGCTCCCTTACTTTTTAATTTCCATACCCTTACGTGTGACGATGTCATGTTTGTGTTCAAGTAGTAAGTCACTAAGATACGTCGCTTGGTGTGAAGATTAGTACCTATTTGTGTCCTTGTATATCTGTGTCACAATTTTCCAGTAGTTTATAGTTCAAATATTGGATACTTTTCACGTGTAACAGTATTTTTTAGGGCTGCGACTGGGTCCAGAGCATCCGTGCTATGCCCATTACCTAACCTACAAAAAAAAAAAAAAAAAAGTTTACCTCAAGGTACGTACTTCTGAACAGTAGCAATTGGGTAAAGAGTTTACTATGCCCACTACCGTAATACGCAAAGAAGAAGAAGAAGAAGAAGAAGAAGAGATATCCTATTTGCTCAGGAGCAGGAGCAAAGCAGGAGTGCGAAACCTGCAAATTGCCTACAAAGGTGCGAGCAGCAAGCATAGATTATTGAAGTGCAAGTGAAAACCTTGTTGTGATGGCTGTGTTGGATATAAAGCAGAAACAGGAGTTTTACGACACCTTAAAGTTCGTATTTATGCATCCTCTTTCTATTGACATGTCTTCCTAAGAAATGTTGTTTTTCAAAAATTGTCACAACTTGAGGGTTACCCTTAAAAATTACTAATTTACATGATCGATATTGTAGGGATGGCCACTTGGTTGTAGTTCACTTTTACGCAGAATGGGCGGAGCAATGCGGAGCTATGAATGAAGTTCTGGAGGAATTAGCGAAGCAGTCTGAACTACAAGTAATTATTTATTTCGAATAGTTCTAAACTTCGGGGCAGTTGACCTCGCTGTTCCGTCCCTTAAAAATTCAATAGGTAACTAAACTTGACTTTATTTGTTAGTTACTGTTATTTTAATGGGCTAACACCGGGTTCATCTGCTCCTATTTTATTCGCGGTAGACCGATACCGATTGTCATGTTTGTTTATCTTACAGAATGTGAAGTTCGCAAAATGTCTAGCTGAAGATCTCCCTGAAATATCATTGAAATATGAGGTGTCTGCAGTTCCTACCTTTCTGTTGTTGCGTGAAGGTAACCTGCTAGACAGAGTTAACGGTGCTAATGCTGCAGTTCTGACAAAGAAAATTAATGACCAGGTTTGTACTTTTTCAATCAGTTTGTTTTTATGGCAACTATGCATGTGTCACAGATACAAAATTTCAGAAAATCTCAACGGCTCTCGTGTAGTAGCCTATCCGTTGCCCGTTTAAAAAGTGCGTTATTTTACTTAGTAGCCCTCTGAAAATATTTTGTAATTACTCGGCCACGTTATTAAAGCCATTTGCCAATAACAAACACCGTATAAATACTAATCCAAAATAAGGAAATTGTCAACATTAACTTTCAAGTAATAAACTTATCAAAAAGCATGCCGCCATGTTTGCTGCCAACTTACTAGGCAAAGCCATTGGCTGGATAAAGATTATTGATGCGTGACTACCCCCACTGTGCGTGACAACAACCTAACGCGGGCCGCGCTACCTAACCTTTATTGGTCTAGGCGAAAATCATTGGTCTGGAAACAATAATGTTGGCACTCTGAAAATATTCAGTAACACCCTCTAGCGATAAAATATTCTACTCCTGTATATTAGGAACATTGGCCATTTCTATAGAAAATTTTCGGGTTTCAATGGTGGCGGGCAACGTATACTACACGAGTTCCGATGACTGTCTGGAAAAGAATTAAGGTAACTGTACCGGTTTTCGTCACCGATCCAGTCTTCGTCACTCTCGTATATAAGTACAAAAAATAAGCATGTCAACGGGTCTTTCTCAACTCACGAAGTCTTACGAGATGCGTCATACCTTCCTTGCCGATATGGAACAACTTTGCGAAATCATGCGTGCGATGTAATAGGCGATTCCCTGCGTCAAACATCTCCTGTGAGCTGAGCTGTCTTGACGCGCCATTTGCTTCTGGCATGTGCTAAGCACGCGCGCGAGTTAATTGTGTGCATGCGTGTTATGTTCCGACATTTTGAAATGTTACAAGAGCGTGATATAGTTGGTAATTGTTTCTGTAACATATGTGATTCGTTATTTCGTGCTCACGTGCCTAGCCTTGTTAGAAATGCCGGTGACGAACACTGGATTTTAAAAAATACACTTTACCAATGCTCGTCATTTGTGACGAAAACTGGCACATTGTCATTTCTCCTTGCAAGACCTAACTAACAGCGGTAATATACTTATAATGTAGCTCTAAAGTACCCTGTATTAATTAAATTATCATTTGATCATCGTGTCCAGTAGTCGTCATAGCTGACGAACTTTAGAGCACATTCGTGACGAACACTAGTGCACGATAATGTTAATGCTTGTGTTAACGTTTCGCAACCAGTAAACATTTACAGGGTATTGTTATTATTACGTAGGTCTCTCTTCATGACGGCCGCACTTCAGTAGACCTAGTTTTTTTTGGCTAGGCGTGCTACAGAGGTTTTTTTAATGTTTATTGAGATGATAAATAATATATTATTCTAAGACTAAGTCTTTGCTTTCAGGCAATATGTTAGATAGTTATTGATGTTTTAAGGGGTGGAACTACGAGGTCATCTGCTCCAGGAAATATGTCGAAATGCCCAGTTCTGAATTATGATATTGAGCAAATGGAAGCTGCTATTAAGGCCGTTGTGGAGGATGGCATGAGTATTAAAAAGGCCGCGGAGAGGAATGGTGTTCCGAGAAACACCCTCTCGGACAAAATTAAAGGAAAATCTCCTAGAGGGAGGAAAATGGGGCTAAGTTCCATTTTAACAAAGGAAGCTGATGCTATGCTAGTTCAATGGGTAATCTCACTACGAAAAGCAGGGTCCCGGTAACAAAGGACGATTTGCAAAAGCGTCCAGTGCCTTACACAAGAATTGAAGAGGGACTTTCCTTTCAAAGATGGCCGCCAGGAAGGAAATGGCGTGAATCTTTCATAAAAAGAAATCCAGGTCTATCTTTTACGAACCCCTCAAAATTTGACAGTAAGCCGTGCTGCAATTACAGAACATCAAAATAAAACCTGGGTTTCAGAAGTCTACAGCTATTCAGTGGAAAACGACTTCCAGTCTATTTTGTCAGACCCTCGGCGACTGTTCAACGCTGACGAGGCGGTTTTCTTTCTCAATCCGAAAGGTAAAGTGCTGGCGAACAGGGGTTACAAGACAATATATAAGCAAGTGAATTTGGATGAGAAAGAATGCTTGACGGTACTTCTAACAGGCAATGCCCACGGCGATATTTCTCCTTCCCTTGTAGTGTTCAAGTATGAACGTCTGCCGCAAGACATCATTATTGCCTCAATGCCAGCACACTGGGGCATTGGCAAATCGCCAAACGGGTGAATGACGGGGGGAAGTGTTTTACGAATTTCTCATTATTTCATTCTGGGTTGGTTGAGAAGGAGATTCCTCGGTTCATTGTTCCATTGCGATGCGGCCGCATTTGGGGAATATTTAGGGACCACCGTGATGTCGCGGCTGACGTATTGACGCTTTGCCTGCCGGGAGTCGGTACGCATGCTTGTCAGCTGATTAATACGTCAGTTTCGCGCGTGGTGGTGTTGGAAGAAGCCGTCCATTTTTTCACCTATTAGCGGTTGGTAAACTTAATTTTAACAATTATTATTCCTGTGAATAATTTATAGAACAAGAGTTGATATTAGCAGTGTCGTGTGCGGGAATGTGTTGGGGATTTGTAGCCTAATGAAATTTGAATTCGTGTATGGCGTTACTCATTAGCGTTTTGATATTAGCAGTGACTTGTTCGCGGGTTGTGTTGGCGATTTCTACGAAAATTGTTGATTTCTGTAAGCTGTCGCAATCAATTGACGAAAGTGTTATGTGATTCATTGTGTGGACGTTAATTACTGCTTCTTCTTCTACATGGGGAATAATACGGCCTGTGGGATCCATTGGTGAGTGTTAATAAAGTTGTTCATTTATTTCTTTTGGTTGTAGCTGGTAATTGAAAAGTTGCACTGTGTGGGGGAATACGCCTGGTAAAATAGGAATGAGTGGGTAAAATATAGGCAGAAATTGGCATTTACAACAACCTATATAGGTAATTTTTTGACGGTTCATACAGTATGTCTGTGAGGCGTTATTAAACAGCATGTTAAGGATAGTGATTTTTAATTGAGATACAATTACTTGCAGCCAATATTGGAAAACATAAAAATACCAAACCGGGGGGGGGGGTGCAGACCCCCCCAGCAAAAACAATATTATTGACAACTTTGAAAAACAAACGAAACTACAGGAAACCATAACATTATTGACCATAATGTTTTATAAGAATATTACAATGTTATAACAGCTTAGGCTTTTACGGCCGGCGTTCATAAATATTACAATGTGTTAGCGATAGGTTGTGTTTGTGGTTTTGATGGAAATTAATGCGTCTGCCAGCAGCTAGGTTAGGTTTGTGTATGCCTGGGAAATGTGTTAATGTACCGTATTGATGCCAATTGGCGATTATTACAGACCGCGATCGTTTGTGCATAACTTTTTTATAAAAACAAATAGGCTTCTTTTGTGATGTTATCTTCCACTTGACGAAATGCCTCTGGTAAGATTATGGGAAAATCCTTGGTTATAGGTTATATTCGGTGGTGACAACTCAATAACAGAAAAGAGCATAAAAAAACCTTCGAAGCGCGTTGTGTTTCGTCATCTGTAATTGATTTATTTCCCTACCTCATTTGATACGTCGTACATACGAAAATGTGTTAATCGAGGGTTACATTTACACGATTTTGTATTGGAATGGGTAATTGGTCTACTTAGTTAAATTATGTCGGCGATATTTACGAAAATATTCCGATATAAAGTTATATTTTTAAAATTTTGTATCTGTATCTGTAATTTGCCTATATAGCTGAATTTTAGATGACTATAAACATCATAATTTATTTTAATTTTATAATTATAAAACATTGTATCGAAATCTGTGATTGACCTATATAGCTCAATTAATGAATCCGATGCGCAGGAAAAATTTCGCGATTTTAATTAATATTTTTTATTTTCCGCATCGAAATCTATAATTGGCCTATGTAGATCAATTAGAGATTCCGATATACTTTGTAATTTTTCTACGCATCAGAATCTTTAATTGAGCCCTATGTAGGTGAATTGTAGATTTCGATGCACTTTTTTTAATTATGAAATTGTAAGAAATACGATGTGTATCGGAATCTACAATTGTCCTATATAGTCCAATTGTAGATTTCGATGCGGAAAATTGAAAATATCAATTGAAATCGCGAAATTTTTCTACGCATCGAAATATGCAATTGAGCTATGTAGGTGAAGTGTAGATTTCGAGGCACGTTTTTTCAATTATGAAATTGTAAGAATTACGATGCGTATCGGAATCTACCATTGATCTATATAGTCCAATTGTAGATTTCGATGCGGAAAATTGAAAATATCAATTGAAATCGCGAAATATTTCTACGCATCGAAATATGCAATTGAGCTATGTAGGTGAAGTGTAGATTTCGATGCACGTTTTTTCAATTATGAAATTGTAAGAATTACGATGTGTATCGGAATCTACCATTTATCTATATAGTCCAATTGCAGATTTCGATGCGGAAAATTGTAAATATCAATTGAAATCGAGAAATTTTTCTACGCATCGAAATATGCAATTGAGCTATGTAGGTGAAGTGTAGATTTCGATGCACGTTTTTTCAATTATGAAATTGTAAGAATTACGATGTGTATCGGAATCTACCATTGATCTATATAGTCCAATTGTAGATTTCGATGCGGAAAATTGAAAATATCAATTGAAATCGCTAAATTTTTCTACGCATCGAAATATGCAATAGCCCTACATAGCTCAATTATAGATTCCAATGCGTAAAAAAATCTCGCGAATTCGAAGGTTTTTGTGTTTCCCCACCCAAAAACCTCTATTACCCAGGCTTTTCCCGTAAGCTTGCTAGAGGAGTGACGTCGTTGATGACGTCATGGTAGACGCCATTTTGTTTTAGGGGAATTTTATCGCGGCGTCATTGCAATGGAATATTATCCCGATTCCTCGCCCTGACATTATTCATAGACGGGCACCTCTCTCACCTGACCATATATACTAGTAAATTTTGTGAGGATCATGGAATTGTTTTGGTCGCTTTACTACCTAATGTCACACACGTACTTCAACCCACGGATGTAGGGGTTTTTAAGCTACTAAAGACTGCCTGGAAGAAAAATGTACATGTGTGGCGAATTCAGAGGGTTTCTATGGCAACAATCGGTGTTAGGTCTCAGCGAATGGTGATTTTCCGGGCTGTTATGCCGTGGTCTCACTTGTTTAGAGCAGAATTACGATATTTTCCTGCTCGTATGTCTTCTACCCACCAATCCCGCTTCCCGTTGCCGTCTTTTTTTATTTTTATTTTTTTATATTCCATTTTTATTAAAAACATAATTACTGGTACTGTTTTATTCGTAAATGTTAGCCTCCAAGTCGATAAATCGGTGTATTACGCAACAATTGAGAGAAATTCATTATAAACAGCAAACAAGGAAAATTAACAATGTGACGGCAATTGGTGCAAACGGGTGACGGATATAGGAGAAATCCAAATACATCGTGCCGAACACTGGCGCAAAAACACACTTATTTTTTAAAAACACGTAATTTTTCCTAAAACTAATATCTTTGATATTTGGTCTTTCCTAGTGTTTGAGTAGAGTTTGAGGTTAGGTACAGTGCTTTTGTTGATTAAATTTACCAAAATGTATACGGTGTATATGATTTCTTGTCTAAATCTCCCTTAACATGACGACCATTGGTGCATTTACCTTACTGTACTAAAGTTGGGTGAGACAAAGCCTTTGGTCGCTACTTGGTAAGATGACGGTCTGGACAAAACCATTGGCCAGTACTAGGTTATAAGACTGTTTGGACAAAAATTACTGCTTATATTACAAGGCAAGGATATGAAAATGTATTGGGAGCAGAAGGATGGGGTAGCAGGAATGAAGAAGGGAGAAAGTTGCTGGATTTTTGCAAGAGAAACGGTTTAGTGGTAGGCAACTCCTGGTTCCGGAAGAAAGAAAGCCACAAGGTAACGTGGTACAGCAGTGATTTAACAAAGTAATCTTTGGTAGATTACATGCTGTACGACTGGGAAATGAAGAGAAGTGTCAGAGATATAAAGGTAATACCATCAGAGGCCTTAGATAGCGACCACAGAATACTTGTAATGAACCTGGGAGTTGCTAGGGATAGCAAGAGGACAGAGTACCAGGAAAGGAGAATCAAAGTATGGAAACTCAAGGAAAAGGAAGTCAAGGAAGAATTCCAGAAGATAATAAGAGAAAGGATGCCAACAGACAATCCTAAAATAGGTGAAGAGGAATGGAAGTAATTCAAGAACACAATGGTGGAAGCTGCAGTGGCAGTATGTGGAAGAACTAGGAACCGAAAGCTGTGTAAAGAGACACCATGGTGGAATGAGAGAGTAAAAGAAGCTGTGGGAAGGAAGAACAAGGCTTTCAGAGTGTGGTTCCAGGAAAGAACTGATCTGGCAAGGGAAGATTATAAGATAAAGAAGAAAGAAGCAAACAAGATTGTCGCAGAGGAGAGGAAGAAGTGGATGGTAAAGTGGACAGAGATGATGGAGGAAGACAGCAGAGGAAATAAGAAAGTACTTTATGGGATGGTCAAAAGTAAGAGAAGAGGTCTGCGAGAGGATGTGGTAATGATGGACAAAAACGGAAATGAGGTACACAACAAAGAAACACTCAAGAGAGTGTGGAAAGAGTACTTTGAGGATTTGCCGAATCCAAATGGTCATAGGGAGGAAGACAATGTATTGGAAGATGGAGAAGACAACACAGGAATGGAAAAGGACCTGAATTGGAGAGAACTGGAGATGGCTATAGACAAGATGAAAGGAGGAAGGGCACCGGGTGTGGATGAAGAGAGTGTTGAAATGGTGAAGGCAGCAGGGGAGGTTGGGAAACAGTGGCTGTACCGTGTGATGAGGGTGATATGGAAGGAGAAAAAGACCCCAGAAGATTGGAAGAAAGGATTAATTGTCCCAATATTTAAGAAAGGAAGCAGAAAGGAGTGCAGAAATTACAGGGGAGTCACACTCATATCTCACTGTGCCAAGATATATGAAAAGATATTAGAAAGTAGAATACGAGCCAAAGTGGAGAGAAAATTGAGAGAGGAGCAGTATGGGTTCAGACCTGGGAGATCAACAGTGGATCTCATATTTTCAGACAAATGAGTGGCCTGAAACAGGGTTGTGCACTGTCACCCCTTCTCTTTATTGTGGTTATGGAAGAGGCAATGACACGGGTAGCAGGAAAGGTAGGAGAAGATAAGATGAAAGCAATGGTGTTTGCAGATGGTCTCATGGTCTGGGGAAACAGGGAGGAGGAAATTCAGGAGCAACTGAAGGCTTAGGAATAAACAGTGGGAGAGTAGGGATGGAAGTTCAACGTCAGTAAATGTGAGATCCTGTTAACGACCAGGAATAAGGACAGACCAATGAGTGGGATAACACTTGGAGGTGGACAGCTGAAGAAGGTGGAAAGTCTCAAGTACTTGGGAAGTATAGTGGAGGAAAATGGGAGAAATGACAAAGAGATTACGGAACGTGGCAGACAGGCAGAAGCATTTCTGAGAAGCATTAGGAGCTTAGTGTGGAATAAAGATGTCCCACAAAAAAGCAAGGAAGTGTTATACAGAAGCTACTATATCCCGATACTGACCTATGCTTCAGAAACGTGGACAATGAAGAAAAGAGACATAAGCAGAATACAGGCAGATGAAATGAAGTTCCTGCGAAGTAGGATCGGAGTAACAAGAAGAGACAGGGTGAGGAATGAAAAGGTCAGGGAAATGGTGAAAGAGGAGTCCTTGCAAGGTAGGATTGAGACATCAAGACTGAGGTGGTATGGACACTTAGAGAATGGATGAGAAGAAGATTCCCAAGAGGATACATGAGATGCAGATGAAACGACCAAGGGAAAGACCAAGAGATAGATGGCTGAAAGGAGTGGAGGAATGTGTCAGGAAGAGAGGCGAGGACTGGACCAGAGTGACAGCGGAGAGGTGGTGGGAAAAAAGGAATAAGTGGCGAGGCTTATGTTCCAAACAGACCCAGCTTGGGGCTGGAAACTGTACATGATGATGATGATGATGACTACAAGCATGACAATAGAAATAAACAGTGTCATCTATCTAGCATTGTCATTCATGACTCCGCTAGTGTGTGGCGCGGAAGTCACTCCGCACCTCAAACATGTGCGAAACCCACGAGGTTATTACTGTAATATCCTGCGCGTGAGAAGTCATTTATACAAGGGAATTTGTTTCATTATAATATTTTACGAATGTCTGTGTTAGAAATAGGAATCTCCGTTTCGCGGGCTTATAGGTCGTGTTCCAAGGACATTTTGTCGTCCTGACGTTTCGCTGAATACTGCGTTCAGCATGTTCACAGGTTACATAAAGCGAGGTAAAACAAGTAAACAGAAGATATATAAATAGTCAACAACCCACACATAGAGGCTACCATAGCAACGGCGTACCACATAAAAGTAATGCATCAAGGACAGGGCTGCTCGTCTGTTGCATCTTCTCGTCTACGACGGTCAATAAGGGCAGGCTTGAGGGGATTAAGGACTTGAAGCCAAGCTCTGTTCACACGTTCTGCTTCCTCCTTAAGATTGAAGCTGTTAGTATGCTTCAGGATTTCAATGGCCTCCCTTTGTAGCCTGGCATGATAAGACACCGTGGTGTGCATTGTGCAGTGCTTTGTGTGTGCAAACATCGAAATTTTCTACTGCTTTGGGAAAATGTCATATGGTTTCGTTCCTGAATAGCCTACAAATTGGGTTACGGAAGAAAAGCTGATGGTAGACCTTTTTTCTCATTGCCAAAGGAAACAAATCTGTTTGCGAATTGGCGAGAGTTATTCAGCGGAAAGATAAGCGATAACCTGTGATATTATATGGCTGTACTAGTGTATGTATTTATAAATTGTGAATGGGATTGGGAAGGTGGCAGCCGTGGCCATAAGTTAAGAAACAACCCAGCATTTGCTTGGAGTAGAAGTGGGGAAACCATGAAAAACCATTTCCAGGGTGGCTAAGGTGGGAATCGAACATCCTCTTCTCAGTGTTGTTTCACGAGGCTGAGTGTAGCCTACTCCGTTCCAGTCCTCGGACCTGAATTAAAATTTCAAGCCCGAGTTGGGGATTGAACCCACATCTCCAAGGCGATAGCCAAGAACGCTAGCTGCAACACCACAAGATGGTCCTATAATTAGGTACGGTACCACACAATATTGCTTTCGCTTTTCATAGAGTTTCATTTTATGTAGTATTTTGTCTCATTCAATTCGGCACGCGGGTTTGCGGCACACCATTTGCTGCGCTGGGTCTGGTAGCCCCATGCTACTGTTTATCGATAACCGTTCATTATTTTAACTTAATATTCACTGCCTATATGGTAGTTCACATTTATACCAATTAAGGTAACTGTACCGGTTTTCGTCACTGATCCAGTCTTCGTCACTCTCGTATATAAGTACAAAAAATAAGCATGTCAACGGATCTTTTTCAACGCACGAAGTCTTACGAGATGCGTCATACCTTCCTTGCTGATAAGGAGCAACTTTGCGAAATCATGCGTGCGATGTAATAGGTGATTCCCTGCGTCAAACATCTCGTCATTTGTGACGAAAACTGGCACATTGTCATTTCTCCTGGCAAGACCTAACTAACAGCGGCAATATACTTATAATGTAGCTCTAAAGTACCCGGTATTAATTAAATTATCATTTGATCATCGTGTCCAGTAGTCGTCATAGCTGACGAACTTTAGAGCACATTCGTGACGAACACTAGTGCATGATAATGTTAATGTTTGTGTTAACTTTTCGCAACCAATAAACATTTACAGGGTATTGTTATTATTACGTAGGTCTCTCTTCTTGACGGCCGCACCTCAGTAGGCCTAGGTTTTTTTGGCTAGGCATGCTACAGAGGTTTTTTAAATTTTTTTTTGAGATAAATAATATATTATTCTAGGACTAAATCTTTGCTTTCAGGCAATATGTTAGATAGTTATTGTTGTTTTAAGGGGCGGAACTACCAGGTCCTCTGCCCCAGGCAATATGTCAAAACGCACAGTCCTGAATTATGATATTGAGCAAATGGAAGCTGCTATTAAGGCCGTTGTGGAGGACGGCATGAGTATCAAAAAGGCCGCGGAGAGGAATGGTGTTCCGAGAAACACCCTCTCGGACAAAATTAAAGGAAAATCTCCTAGAGAGAGGAAAATGGGGCTAAGTTCCATTTTAACAAAGGAAGCTGAGGCTATGCTAGTTCAATGGGTAATCTCACTACGAAAAGCGGGGTCCCGGTAACAAAGGACGATTTGCTAAAGCGTCCAGTGCCTTACACAAGAATTGAAGAGGGACTTTCCTTTCAAAGATGGCCGTCAGGAAGGAAATGGCATGAATCTTTCATAAAAAGAAATCCAGGTCTATCTTTTACGAACCCCTCAAAATTTGACAGTAAGCCGTGCTGCAATTACAGAACATTAAAATAAAACCTGGGTTTCAGAAGTCTACAGCTATTCAGTGGAAAACTACTTCCAGTCTATTTTGTCAGACCCTCGGCGACTGTTCAACGCTGACGAGACGGTTTTCTTTCTCAATCCGAAAGGTAAGAAAGTGCTGGCGAACAGGGGTTACAAGACAATATATCAGCAAGTGAATTCGGATGAGAAAGAATGCTTGACGGTACTTCTAACCGGCAATGCCCACGGCGATATTTCTCCTTCCCTTGTAGTGTTCAAGTATGAACGTCTGCCGCAAGACATCATTATTGCCTCAATGCCAGCACACTGGGGCGTTGGCAAATCGCCAAACGGGTGAATGACGGGGGGAAGTGTTTTACAAATTTCTCATTATTTCATCCTGGATTGGTTGAGAAGGAGATTCCTCTCCCTGACATTATTCATAGACGGGCACTTCTCACACTTGACCATACATACTAGTAAATTTTGTGAGGATCATGGAATTGTTTTGGTCGATTTACTACCTAATGTCACACACGTACTTCAACCCCGCGGATGTAGGGGTTTTTAAGCTATTAACGACTGCCTGGAAGAAAAATGTACATGAGTGGCGAATTCAGAGGGTTTCTATGGCAACAATCGATGTTAGGCCTCGGCGAATGGTGATTTTCCGGGCTGTTATGCCGTGGTCTCACTTGTTTAGAGCAGAATTACGATATTTTCCTGCTCGTATGTCTTCTACCCACCAATCCCGCTTCCTGTTGCCGTCTTTTTTATTTTTTTATTTCCATTTTTATTAAAAAAACATAATTACCGGTACTGGTACTGTTTTATTCGTAAATGTTAGCCTCCAAGTCGATAAATCGGTGTATTACGCAACAATTGACAGAAATGCATTATAAACAGCAGACAAGGAAAATTAACAATGTGACGGCAATTGGTGCAAACGGGTGACGAATATAGGAAAAATCCAAATACATCGTGCCGAACACTGGCGCAAAAACACACTTTTATAAAAAATACATCATTTTTCCTAAAACGAATATCTTTGATATTTGGTCTTTCCTAGTGTTTGAGTAGAGTTTGAGGTTAGGTACAGTGCTTTTGTTGATTAAATTTACCAAAATGTGTACGGTGTATATGATTTCTTGTCTAAATCTCCCTTAACATGACGACCATTGGTGCTTTTTCCTTAATTCCAGTATTTCATCACTAGCAAAAAAGATTCCAACATTCAAATTCAGTTCTAAAATTATTACTAGTCCTTATAACACCACGTTGCTTTGTCGGAATATTGTGGGGACGTGCCTGATTAACCTTCCATGGTTCCTTGTTCTACTTTTTGCCATCCTTGCCTAAAATCAAAAAATATATAATCTGACATAATAAATAATAATGTTCGGTGCTGCTCCCTATATTAACGGTAGTTCACCCTGTGCCCACGTACGGCAGCGCCCGTAGCACGGTCGGGTATCTTGCGCATTTCGTGTAATGCCATATCTTTGACTTCATCAGCTCTTTGTCTTATATTATTGTATTTGTCCTACATTGTTACAATTATGACCTAGTTAGTTTTAAGATATTAAACTTCATAAATAAGTAAATGTGGAATTCCCTTTATGAGCTACCAGAGAGAATGTTTGAACACAACATTTTTTGGTCCTTCCGATTGCCGGATGTAAGTGAACTACGAAAACATCTATGAAAATAGCTAACTTGGTTGAGTTAGAGAGCACAGAACTTCACCAGTAAGTACTATCTGGTTCAGCCCATTTGTCATTTCTTGTGTCTTGAGTCATTATGGATGCCAATCAAAAACGTGTATTGACAAAGAAACTTGCAGTCATCAAATCTCGCATGACTCGCTTAAGTACATTCGTGAATGAATTCGCAGGTGGTAATCTTAACGACATAAAGTTTAATGGATGAGTATAATGACACTCAGATACGATTGGAAATCGATGATCCTGAAAACGAATCACATGATCTAGATAGAGCAGCCTTTGATGATTTATGCTTGGACATTAAGTCAAAAATGGAAACTCTATTGTGCCCCGAATATACACACCCACCTCCGCCTGTAAATAGTGATAACATGAGCAATAGTTGTGCCCTAAAACTTCCAACTATTTCACTACCCAAGTTCAGTGGCTCTCTACAAGACTTAATGCACTTTTATGACACATGTGTAGTGTTGATAATCAACAATGAAGCAATCACAGACATTCAAAGATATTATTACCTCCTATCATGCTTGTCTGGTGAACCTCATCACCTCATTGAGAATTTGCCCATTTCACAGGATAACTTTAAGGTCGCTTGGAACTTGATTCGTAATCGGTATCACAATCCCAAACTTATATCAGGCCTTCACATCAAGGAACTATTGTCTCTCCCGAACGCAAAGCATGATTCTCCTAAAGAGCTGCGTTTGCTAATTAATCAACTTTGCAGCAACTTAAATGCCATAGAAGCTTTAAAAATTGAAACGCCCTTACATGACCTCATGCTTTCGCACTTAGTTTTGGAAAGAATCAGTCTCAATCTCTGGTATAATGGGAGAACGGTACATCAAATGAAACGCATGCCAACTTGAAGGACTTAATTCAATTCTTGGAAAACAATTGCCAAACTTTAGAAATAGTCACATCCAGCAAGTCAGCTGCTGTAACCCAAGATGAGGTCAAGCATGGTACAAGTTCAAGGGGACCACATCGAACTTTCGTCACCACGTCACCTTATTGTGTGCTATGTAAGACATCTCACAGTCTGCATCGATGCCCCAAGTTCAAGTACATGGACGTAAATAGTCGTGTAGGTGTTGTGAGGGAACATAATCTTTGTTTCAATTGCTTCATAAATAAGTAAATGTGGAATTCCCTTGATGAGCTACCAGAGAGAATGTTTGAACACAATAAATAATAGTAGTTGTTGTTGATTCTTTTGGGGCTCTGCAACATCGTGGTTATGTAGCCCCGTGTGCTTGGGTGAGTGTAGAATTTGTCTGCTAACCTGTGTCATTGTGATGGCCGTAGTAGTGTGTGTATTTGGAATTGAGGTAGGATTTGGGTAGGAAGTGGCCGTGACCTTCAGTTAGGTACCGTCCCGGTATTTGGCTGGAGTAGAAGTGGGAAACCAGGCAAAACCACTTCCAGAATGGCTGAGGTAGGAATTGAGCGCGCCTGTTATCAGTTTTACCTCACGAGGCTAAGTGAATACCGTTCCAGCTCTCAGACCAGAATTAAGTTTCTAGGCAGAGCTGGGAATCGAACCCGGGCCTCCGCGGTGATAGCCAAGAATGAGGCGAACATATAATACTAATAATAATAATAATGGCCAACCTGCCAATGAAATATCCAATTCTTCACTTCCGTTACTGTCCTCCTGATCAATATCATGCTCAGTATCCGAGTCTTTGGATCTTGTTTCAACTTTGTCTTCAGTATCAGAGTCACCAATTCCTACGAAATTACTGTATCATCAACTAGCGATTCGTTATCTTTCAGCAGAAGGCGACACACTTCATCTACATCCTTAGGTTTTTGTAAGGCGTAATCTCCTTACTGATATTCCCTTTGACAACGTACCAAGCCAAATAATCGCTAGAATAGTACATCTGCAACTCACTGACAGAATGTTGCATCATTCGGCACGCTAGTACTATCAACCCTACCTGACACAACAGCTGGCAAAATTTGCACGTGTCGAGTTATTTTTAGGCTCGTCATTTCCCAACTCCAGGAAAATGCTTACTAAGGTATGTTGAATGATGTTCCAAGATGATAAGATCATAATTTTGAACCGTTGGCTTGATTTTAAAACTAAAACGAACCATGGAGCTGTCAGACCAATGCGCGACTAACACAGTTTTAAGAGATATTTCTACATGTTAATATAATTTTTGACAGTATTATTCATAAGTCTAAACAAACAATTTGTTGTAATCAGCTTAACAGCAGCCTTCGTAATGAGGTTTGCATACGCCAGCGCATATCCCATTTTAGAACAGCTGACTGCGGCTGACGTTGTAGTGTTGGGGGTCTGCGCCGCTAGCGCCGGCTAACAGCGAGGTGCTTGTACTTGGTCAGCGATAACTAGGGACCTGAAAAAAATCACATTTGCGATAAATGCAAATTTTTAAATTTCGTTAATTTTAATGTGAAAATAAAACATTTTTAAGCTTAAATCAAAGTGCGACAAAATGCGAATTGTGACCCAAAATGCGATTTTATAGCGAAATTACTTTAAATCTGCTAATTTATTTGCGAATTTGTTTATTAAACAAAAGAAAATGTTTAGTAGGTGGCCTAATCGCTCGCTAGCGATACCTCATCTCGGACTCGCAGTGTGTTACGCATATTGGTCGATATAACAATCGATTTCTGTATCGATACGAACTTTCGTCTATCTATAACTTATTCTGACAGCTGACGAACGAAACTCGTTGGTGTACTTGGTGCATCGTGGCGACTGGTGGTTTGTCGAACACGTGGACTTCGCTAAACGGAAAATTTTGCGGCTTGTCGCTTGAATAGTAAACTTATTATTTTTGTAACCTTCAAGCACTTCAAGGTTCAACGTTTTTTTTTTTCTAGAAATGGGACGTACTGCTGTAGGCTAGATCTTTTGTGGACACCAACAAACAATGTGGACAGTGAGCGTGTTTTGTCGCACTACAATACAGTTTTTACAGGCAGAAGGTGTAATTTGAAAGAGTGCAACGGAGAGTTATTTACAATGCTCTCATTTGAACATTAAATTGTATCTCAAGTGTCGCCAATAAAGTCATATAGTCCGTAAGAATCCGGAAAAAATTAGATGCTAATTTTCCAAAATTAGATGCTAAATAGGGAAAAAATAAATGCTAATTTAAAGGAAAATAGATGCTAGTTTTTCAGGTCCCTAGTGATAACACAATGTATTCTATTCGTCATGCTACAATTAAGCGGGTCTGGTACATAAGCTCCAGGTATTCATTCTTCCCTTGAACAGGACCTGACTTTTACACTTGTAACTGACTGATTATTGAAAATATTATGATTCACATACCTTTCTGGTAGTCATGAGGAATTGAAAATACTGTTTATTGTCATTGCTGCATTGGAAATATTTGTTATAATTACGTAATTATGTAAAAATGCGTGTTTCTTTATTAAAGCTTGACAACAGCTACGTTTGGCTTTTACACCTTTACATGGCAGATTATTGAAAATATATGATTCACTAACAGAAGTACCCGCTCTTCGAACGGTCTTCGGTATTAATAACCAGACGTTATCAATTGAGATACTGTTCTAATGGTTAGGGGCTTGTCATTCCTTCATAAGTTTATCAGAACGAAGTTAGTTTTCTGGGTATATCGCAGACACTGTTAATTTAAGGGCCGTAAAATGTGGTTTTCGGAGACCCTTTATAGACTCCCTAGTTTTGTGTCACACATTTAGAAGCGCAACATATGCTTTGGTCGTCCTTCTAGGATAATTTTATTTTTCGCCTTTTTTAGCATGTATTTGGAAAGTTGTTCCTTATACCCACGCTTCTATGAGAAGTACGATGCTCCAAGCACCCGAACATGAATTATAGGCGTACATAAATATAAAGATATATCAACCACACAGTATCAAACAAAATCTTCTTTACGATGAACCCGTTTGTCGACAAAAATATGATTACTTAAAATATGCTCTCAAACTAAATTCACCTAACGTGTACTTCCTGACGTGAAAATAATATTGAAAACCTCGTAGACGAAACGCAATAGGTATGTCAAATTAAAACTGCCCCTCACCATTGTGGAAAGTCCCCATCCCCAGGAAGACCCCTTTAATAAATTATAAAGGCTCGTGGTGCATGAAAATTTGGGATTTTAACCTCCAGTGGCCCAAATTCCTAAAAGCTGCAAAACCCACTAATCCAATTCAGGAATTTTTGAAAATAATGTTGCTGTTTGGAGATATAATAGACCTTCTGTACAACATATCGCACGTGTAAAAATTCTAGGGTACCCCTTGACCCCCTTAATCGCATCGTTGAATTTTACAGTCTATGTTTTATTCCACAATAACCTTATAGCCATTTGCAACCTTTAACAGAAATTTAATATGGCATTGCTTCTTACAGAAATAGATGGAAAGTTGGATGTCACCTCTTGTGACACTGTTGTCATGGTTACCGGCTTGAATTACTTCATTAGTTTCTTCTTGTTCTTCTTCTTCTTCTTTCGGATGGGCCAGCTAAGGACCACGACGTTCAACTTTTCAGCTTGTCGAGGGACTTGATGTTTGCCCAATATTCGCGCATTCTCTGGCTATGTTTCTCCTTTTCTCTTTTGTCCAGATGATGCCAATTTTCTTACAGGGTGGTCTGTCCTGAAAACTCTTAAGTATCTTTCTGAGATGTGATCGGCTTTTCATTATTTTCAGTTCTTGGATATCCTTGTTAACTACTGTTAGCGACGGTGTCACGCTCTTTCTCTTCCCCCAGTAGTTGAGAAGCCGGTTTGTTAGTCTTGTTGGGTTCATCCATGAGACATGTCCATAGAATGCCAGACGTCTCTTCTCGGCCACATCTGTGATTTTCTCAGTATATCTATATACCTCCTGATTTGTTCTTCTTCTGTACTAGTCATCTATTTATTAGTTTATAAAATAAATGAGTGCCATATCCCCACCAGGGACGGAGGCGACCTGAATAAGAGCTCTTGACTAAGTCAAGGGATCACTAACCAGGCATCCCGAGCCGGAGTTTGCTTGTAGTAGGGTGGCCAGTTCCTTTCCACTCCTCCTCCTACCATAGTATCCGGTAGGTTCCCATTTTGCATCACGAGGCTGGGAGACCCCATACCAGACCATACCAAGACTTTTAAATTCTTGGCAGAGCCGGGGATCGAACCCGGTACCTCGAGGGTGACAGGCAACAATGCTAGCCATTGCGCCACGAGGTGGTCTTTATTAGTTTATTAAATGAAATTAGTTTTCTGGGAATATCTCAGTAACGTGGTTTTAGAGCCTTTAAACTTAGTAGCCTCAACGGCAGTTACAGTGGAGAGGATAATCCTCGGTACAGTGTAGATGGCGGATGTGGCAGCCCAGTGCTCGGGATTAATTGAGTAAAAGGTATCATCCTCATTTTGGGGGTAGATATCAGTTGTAGCGTCTGACCCGGAGCGGACTGCTACACACGGCGTCTGTACCCCATGTTAGGGGCGGCCGAATTATATGCTGGCAGTAGCGTTAAAATGCCCTCAACGACAGACGAAGCGACCCGCCGGTTGAGGTATTTCCTGTCGCATCAATGGCTTAGAGAGAGGCAGGGGAGTGTACACCTGGCATTTCTCGATTTAGAGAAAGCTTTTGACCGTATCCCTCATGATCTTATTTGGCGAGCTCTTCGTTGCCATGGAGTCCCTGAGGAATATGTAAGCTGGGTGCAACTTCTGTATCACAATGCCACTAGTGTAGTTCGGAGTCCAGCTGGAGTCTCCCCACCTTTTGAAATCACTGTGGGTGTTCATCAGGGTTCTGCTCTATCACCACTGTTATTCATCCTCTGCATGGATACAGCAACGGCGGACATACAGACCTCACATCCCTGGACCCTTCTCTATGCGGATGATGGGGTACTTGCCCAAAAAACCCGCCCTGAACTCCAGCACAGGGTTCAAACGTGGAACGACAGACTGGCTGCAAATGGACTACACCTCAATATCCAGAAGACAGAATACCTGGAATGTAGCCCCCAAACTAGATGTACCATCAGTATCAGCACAGAAAATCTGCAGAAGACCATGCATTTTAAGTACTTAGGGTCCACTGTCACTTCAAATTGTGACGCCACTCCTGATATTCAGATGAGGGTAAACGCAGCCTGGCTCAAGTGAAGACAAGTCACTGGAGTTCTCTGTGATAAAAAGATGCCTCTGCATTTAAAGGCAAAGGTCTATAAGTCTGTGGTACGCCCAGCAGCCATCTATGGGACTGAATGTCGCCCTATGACCAAATAACATGAGCAAATTTTGAATACGATGGAAATGAAGATGCTTCGATGGTCGATGGGGCTGACCCGATTTGACCACGCAAGGAACACAGACGTCCGGCGAAGATTTGGTGTTGCACCAATTGTCGAGAAGGTCTACGCTGGTACGGTCACGTCATGAGAAGACAGAACAACTCAGTTGCCAAAAGAGCACTCCTCATCAACCCAGGTGGAACAAAACCACGTGGAAGACCTGCAAAGCGGTGGACTGACAACATCAGGGCTGACATGCACGCTGTTGGTCTAACACCAGAAGATGTCAACGACCGAAAGAAGTGGAGGAGATGTAGCAGAGTAGCAGACCCCGCAAGGGATTAATGCTAGGAAGAAGAAGAAACTTAGTAGCCTCCGAGCCACCGAGGGGCTGAAAATAAGTTTTGTCTCGTCCTCGTACGCCATAATATAATAATAATCATAATAATAATTTAATAATATAGGGATAGAGATATAATAGACCTTTAGTACCCCTTGACCCCCTTAAGCGCATTATATACTTATTGATGAATTTTACAGTTTAAGTTGGTTCCGTGATAACCTCATAGCCGTTTGCGAATGTTCACAGTAATGTAATAAATGGAATGACATTGCGTCTTACAGAAATACATGGACTTGTGTTGCCATGGTTACCGGCTTGCATTCTTTCAGTAGCCTAATAAATGAAATTAGTTTTCTGGGTATATCTCAAAAACTGTTGGTTTTAGGACCTTAAAATGTGGTTTTCGGGGCCCATAGGGCTCCCGAGTGTTGTTTCTCACACTGAGATGCTGAAAATGAGCTTTGCCTCGTTTTTCTACGCCCATTTCAGCATGCATTTTAAGGGGGTAGACCCTGTTTTATGAGAGGTAGTAGAGTTACATCAATGATTACTTTCGTGCCTCTGAAGGACTTCTGTACCAAATTTTACGTTGATCCACTCAGCTGTTCTCGAGTGATGGGCGTGCAAAGTTGTACACAGACAAAAATTTTGTTTTTGCGTGCAACCGTCATACACCAGTCTGAAACGCGTTAATAACTCAAACTTCCGTGTTAATTCAGAAAAAACAAACAAACTTTCATTTTTATATATATAGAGATGAGATGATACACATATCTTTCTGGGAGTCATTAGGAATTGAAATTACTGTCAATTATCACTGCTGCACCGGAAATATTTGTTTTATTAACTTAAATAAATACTAGTTGAAACCCGTCAAAACATGATGGTCAAAGGGAAAATATTTACTGAAGAATCTCCTTATATAGGCCTAATGTACATTCTTTGTACGATTATTTTTTGCCTCTATTGAAACTATAAGGGCGCCAAAAGATTGCACTCTTGACATTGCGAAATACTGCTGGCAATGACTGAAAAATTGATGAGGCAAATTGAGACCTGTACGTTCCAGAGTTTCCCCTTGAGCTTTATTGATTGTGATAGAGTATGCCAAACGAATTGGAAAATATTGCCTCTTAAAAGAAAATTATAGTGTTATATCGGATGGTATTAAATCAAGTCGAAGGATTAGACACTCTGCCTAATTTTAACTGCACTTATTATTTCCAAATCCAAGCAATATGGTTGCATTTAGGAGCCCTTGGGAAACCTTCAGATTTCTAATGAGCATATTGAACAAGCAATGAAGGAAACTGTAGAAAAATTTAAAGTGGGAGTGAAGATTCAAGGAGAAATAATTTCAACTCTGAGATTTGCTGATGACATCATTATCTTGGCCGACACACCTGAGGATTTGAATGAGTTTTTGAATGGTATGGACTCCGTTTTAAAAGAATACATGATGAAAATTAATAAATGTAAAACAAAAATACTGGAATGCAGCCGAAATAAATCCGAAACCTCTATGGACATCAAATTGGCAGGTGAAAAGCTGATGGAAGTAGGAGACTTCTGTTACTTAGGAAGCAAAATAACCAGTGATGGACGAAGCAAAGAGGATATAAAAAGTAGGTTGGCTCAGGCAAGGAAAGCATTTCTACAGAAAAGGAATCTGTTGACATCGAACATAGATTTAGGTATTAGGAAGTAATTTTTGAAAGCCTTTGTCTGGAGCGTGCCACTCTATGGAAGTGAAACTTGGACTATTGGTGCAGCAGAAAAGAGGAGAATTGAAGCATTTGAAATGTGGTGTTACAGGAGAATGATGAAGATCAGATGGGTAGATAGGGTTACAAACGAAGAGGTATTAAGACGAGTGGGAGAGGAGAGATATTTCTGGCGATTTCTAATGATTAGAAGAGATAAGTTAGTAGGACACATACTAAGACACCCAGGAATAGCATGCTTAGTGATGGAAGGAAGGGTTGAGGACAAGAATTGTAGGGGTAGACCAAGGTTAGAATATGTTAAACAGATTGTCTCGGATGTAGGGTGTGGTAGCTATGTAGAGATGAAATGATTAGCACAGGACAGGGAGGCATGGAGAGCTGCATCAAACCAGTCAAAAGACTGAAGACTCAAACAACAACAACTATGGGTCAAGCTTTTAGAGTATATGGAGGCAAAGCTTTTAATTCCAAGGAATTCAAGAACTCTGAGGAGTCAAATACAACTGGCCGCAAACCGTCGCTTATAATTTTGGAATATAACGAAGAAATGCGATGATGTGCAAAACATGACGGTCATTGGGAAAATATTTACTGTAGGACTTTCTTACATGCATTCTCTGTATGATTACAGAGAAAGATCGACTTTGCAACATATAACTGGCCATGACTGAAAACTTGCATTACGTTATGTTTGCGTTAACCTTTTTCCCCTCCAGGGTTCCAGGGTTGTCTTTTCCCACGGAATAAGCGAGGGATCCCACCTCTAACGCCACTAAAGGCAGTGTCCTGGAGCTTGTGACTCTGAGTCGGGGATACAACTCGGGTGTGTGACCAGCACTACGCCCAGGCGGCCTCACCTGCAAAGAGATCAGGGGCCTGATGAAGGGATGGGAAGAGCGGGAGGGTAAGGCAAGGAAGTGGGAAGGAGGCAGCCGTGGCGTTACGGTAGGTACCATCCCGGCATTTTCCCGAAGACGAAGTGAGAAACCACGGAAAACCACTTCGAGGATGGCTGAGGTGGGAATTGAACCCCCTCTACTCATTTGGACCACCCGAGGCAGAGTATACCTCGTTCCAGTCCTCACACCACTTTTCAAAGTTCGTGTTAGAGCCGGGAATCGAACTCAGGACGGGGCGGAAGCTAACCATGCTGACCAGTACGCTACAGAGGCGAGCTACGGAGGCAACAACTGAAAACTTGATGAGGCAAATAGTGACCTACACGTTCCAGAGTTCCCCTTCTGCTTTATTGATTGTGATAAGGTATGGCAAGCGATTGGAAATTTGTGCTCTAAACGAAAATGGAAGTGTTTTATCGGATGGTGTTAAATTAAGTCGAAGGATTAAAACTCTCTGCCCAATATTATCTGCACTTATTATTTCCAAATCCAAGCAATTCTCATGCATAATTCTTACAATTAATCTGGTACCATTTAGGAGCTCTTGGGAAATGTTCAGATTCCTAAGGAGCATAACTGTGGCTCGAACATTAGGAGTATGAATATGTGGAAGCAAAATTCCGAGGAATTCAAGAATTCTGTAAGAAGTATCTGGCTTTCATATTCATTATTTAATCTGTAACAGTGGTGTGTACTTTTGTTACCTTAGTGTTTTAAATATATATATGGCAACGTCAATCGCGCCAAATTCCTTAGTTTACGGGAATGCTAAGAGTAAAATATGTTTTGTCAATGGAATAGCAATACCAAGAAATAAAAATACGGAAATAAAAAAAAGTGTCGGAGGTGGGACTCGAACAGCTCCCATTGTGCGATGCATAAATTAAGAGTCTTGGACGCTACAACCTGAGCTACCAAACCACTGGTAAAACTACGCAATATTAAATTAGTTAAACAACATAGGCCCTACACACTTAACTGTCAGTATACATATTTCAACGTTTTCCGTCGTGTATAATTGTATTCCAGTATAAATCGTGGGAACGTCATAAATAATGTTCCCTTCCTTTATACTTCTTATAAATAACTATCAAATTGAAACGCGATGCACTTGTAACCGCCATGACTGTCTTGAGGCAAGGTGATTGTAAGAATGCGTGAGGGGCAAGAATTCTTCAATTTTCTATATTAATTTAAAAATATACGAATTCCTTAGTTTACAGGAATGCTAAGAGTAATATATGTTTTGTCAATGGAATAGCAATACCAAGAAATAAAAATACGAAAATAAAAAGAGGTCGGACTCGAACAGCTCCCATTGCGAGATGCATAAATTAAGAGTCTTTGACGCTACGACCTGAGCTACCGAACCACTGGTAAAACCACGCAATATTAAGTTAATACACACTTAACTGTAGTTTACGTATTTCAACATTTTCCGTTTTGTATAATTGTATTCCAGTATATATCGTGGGAACTCCATAAATAATGTTCCCTTCCTTTATACTACTTATAAATAATTATCCAATTGAAACGCGATGCACTTGAACCGCCATGACTGTCATGAGGCAAGGTGATTGTGCGCATGCGCTAGGGCCAATAAATTTGCATTTTTGTTTATAAATTTAAAAATATATTAAAACATATTTGTTTATTTTAAAGACACTCTGCAAATATACAGATCAAGGGCTTTCGTCAGAGTGCATTGCGAAGTCAATCGGTTCAGCCATTCTGTCAATCTCGCGGTAACAAAAATCAGCTTACTGTTTTAAATATATGAAGGGCCAGGGGGAAAAACGATGAGAGTCAGAAAGGATGAGTTTTTCAATAACACGATTTTAAAGTTCAAAACGTTCTATTCTGAAGCAGCTGCTAACAATATGTAATCTAAGACTGGAAATGAACAATAAAAGTACTTGACAACAGTATTCTAAAACAACATTTTTATTTCCTCAACATTTCAAAATGTTATAAACTTTTAAATACACTTAATACATTGTTAGAATACATTTAACCTACAAAAACAATAATAAACAATTGAACACGAGTATCAGTGTTTTTTCAAATCTAGTGCTGCCATCTACGATGCGCACACAATACACACACAGTATTTTGTTTTCAACCTCACACGCAGTTCTGTTCACTTCGTGTCGGGTCAACAGTGCTATGTATTTTAGAGTAAATAAATACTAGTTTGTTTAAACTGTTGTTTAATTGACTTTGCCCAGAACCTGGCAACTGTTCCAGGTGCAGCAGCAGGACATGACCATACCATTGGGGATGCTTTTCCCGTGCCTTCTCAGTGATGGGTGCGATGCCCAATTGCTGGCGAACAGTATCATTTTTTACATGATACAGGATTGTAATGCCCATGGATCAACGGAACATACGCATTTCCATCTTGTGTAATTGGCGCTTTGTAGCTTTATCGGCCGGTCGACATTCAACACCGTATAAAGCAACAGAACATACTACTGTGCGGTATATTTTGGACTTCAGATGTAGTGACATCCTTTTGTCACAGAGTACGCCTGCGACTTCCTTCCATGTCATCCACGCTACCTTTATCCTACTTCGCTCTTCATCAGCTATCCCACCATCAGTCTTCAGGCCATATCCTAGATACCTGAAGCTTAAGTCTTCGTTAAGTTATCTCCATCAACTTGAATGGAGCCGTTGCTTGGGATGGTTTCCAGGTATTCCGTTTTCTTTTTGTTAAGTTGTGAGAGACGGAAGTTCCAATCTTCAACTTCACACTGCAATCCTTCTCGTGGTTATCAGCAAGTGCAACATCGTCTGCATATACGAGTGTCCAAGGGACACTCCTTTGAAGGTCTCATATGATTGTGTCCATGACCGTGGCCTACGTTTTACTCAAGGCCTGGAAATAGAGCAGGGACTAGGAGCGCCAAACTGGTAGTTCCACTTTATGCAACTAGGATCGGGGTTCAGTGCACTAGTTGTATGCTGTTGACAATGCATTACACGCAACTCAAATACACCAACACATGTTTTCTTAGTATTTCTTATCTGTTTTACTCCAGTTTGCCCGAAATGATTAATATGGCTCGCTCTTGGCTGTATTTCAGTTCACTTTAAGAATCTTCCTGTCCAGTAGCTTACTTCTTAGATTCAGAAAGATTGCACTACTATTGTCATTGCGTGTGGTTTACACCAATATTTTTTAAAAGTAGCCTTGATAAATTTTGCATATGAAGCACGCAGTGTTAATTGTCGATATACACTTCACACATTTTGTTTATGTCAGTTAAAATATTAGTGAAATGAGCACTAAATATTTTTGACACATGAAATTTAGCTTTCGCGTCCAATGAGGCCTTCATAGGGAGGTTATGGCTGCTTGAGGTTTTAGTTCTCGCAGTAATGAGGCGCAGGTTTACTTAATAAATAGGGAGGTAGCGCGCAGATTGCTACTCCTGTGGGGGTCCGGGCGGGGACACAAAGAGCCCGCTGATGAACCAGCTTGGTGTCCTAGGCGAAACACCACACATGACACGGCACAAACCTAGAGAAATTGCTGAGTTTTAATTTACTGACTGTGAAAGCAAATATACCATCTTTTTGGTGGCTTTCATAGGGAGATTATGACTGCTTGAGGTTTTGGTTCTCGCAGTAAAGAGGCGCAGGTGCGCTTCATAAAAAGGGAGGTAGCGCGCAGATCGCTACTCCTGTGGGGATCCGGGCGGGGACACCAAGAGCCCATTGATGAGCCAGCTTGGTGTCCTAGGCGAAACCCCTCACAAGACACGGCACAAAGCTAGAAAGATTGCTGAGTTTTAATTTACTTTTATTGTTTATGTGGTTGTCTTTATCAACATGAGCTCTCGCGCGAATGTGTATTTATTTGTACTTTGTTATGTTCGGGGTAGTCCTCAAAACCCATCGGAAATGCATTCAGCGAGAGCGTTCTGTTTGTAGTAGTCTACGTTAATTAGAATCCTTAAAATGCTTGCTACACATTTTAGAAGACTCTTTTGGTGTCCATGAAGACCCTGGATTCCTCCCTGACGTGAAACAGAACCAATTGTTTCCGTATGTCATCGTTTAATGAGAATTTATCCATTGCCTTTAACTTGATGAGATATAAATCACAGCACGCTAGAATGTACCATTTTTGATAAACACAATCATAACACTACAATTTGCTGGTAAGTTACTCTACAAAAAATATTCCGTGAATTTAAACTAAGGTGTTTACCCCATATGCATGCCTCATTTACTATAGTTCACTGGAATAAAACTTGCTTTTTACTACGTCTTGCTCATAAAGACCACTTAGCACCCATCTCAATAGTAGTCAAAAAATAGTCTACTGTCCTTAAAAAGAAATGCGACACGTTTTACCAGTCAAATACAGAGATACAAATCACATTGTACGTAATGCAAATGATACGAATAAGGGCGCTGGAAAGCGAACCTAACGGCAAAATGCGGAACAAGTTTGAACCATCGCTCTCATTGTTGTCTGGCACCTCATTTCCAGGCCTCGTATTATAAAATAGGCCACACCATGATAAGGTCGAAAAGCAATGGGGACAATGCGGAGCCTTGGTGTTGACAGACTTTCACTTCGAAGCTCTCCGAGATGCCGACAGTGCAACGTACACGACTTGTAGCGTCCGTGTATAGCATCTTGATCCAATCGATAAGTATTTCAGGTACCCCATGGTCACGAAGTGCATACCAGATCACGCAGTGTGGAACACGGTCGAAAGCCTTTTCAAGATCAAGGAAGGCAATATGCAGTGGCTGTTGTTTCCCTCGGTGCTTTTCAATGAGGATTTTAGCAGAGAAGATTACATCGGTTGTTCCAGCACCCTTGACGTAGCCGCACTGGTTGGTAGTAATACTGACTATTTCACGCAGTCGTCAATCAAGGATCCGTTCAAAGATCTTCATTGTGTGCAACAGGAGGTGAATTGGACGGTAATTTGCACATTCTGCTGGGTCAACTTTTTAGCTTAACCCTTTGATCGCCAGCCATATACGCGGTGTCCATACCCTATACCGCCAAGGCCTAATCTGCACTTTTTACCCTGCGGTAAATTATACGTAATAACTTCTGAAATATTTATGTATATTAAATGATCTTTTTTTTGTTTTGAAGGTAGTGCTCTGGGCGTTTTATTAATGTAACTTAATGTACTCTTATTCTATAATTTATATTAAATGGAGTGATAATTGAAATAAATATTTACTTTAAAAACTTTAAAAGAAAATTCATGATCAAAAATCATTAAGAATAAAAGATATTTTTACTATCGAAAACTGCTTTATTTTAGAGAGGTAATGTTTCCAATATCACATATAAAAATTTGAACTTTCTATAAAATATTACAGCTACAATAATTATTATTTTTATTACTGTAACATGAAATTTTCTAATTCTTACATTATATGCAAATGGGTGCAGTTCCAGGCTAGTTTTTAAGTAAAAATGTTTACTAATATCTAAGTTATTTCACTACTTCACACAAACTAAACACTCCAGAATCCACTTTTTGGATGAAAGGAAACTAATTACCTAATATTTACACATGTTTATTATGCACCCTAGCAATTGTGATTAGAGAGGCACAAAGGATGTACACTGTTATTACATTCTTTACAAATGTATCTGGTATTTTTCCTTCTACCACCTTGAATTGTACTAATCTTGCTGTGTACGGAACAATTTCGTTCATTTTCTTCTTCCGGTAATAGGTGAAATGGTTCATTGCCCGCCCTCGATAGCTGAATTTGCGCTTGGTTACTCAGCAGCAAGTTCCTCAGTGTGACAAACTTTAAAACTTTTTGTATATAGTCTTATTTAATCCACTACTAGACCAAAACATTTATTGTGAACTATTAAAACGAATAAGTAACTTGGAAAATACATTTTTTCAGAACGTCCGATCAATCGGACGTTGGCGGCGGTCAAAGGGTTAAAGATAGGCACAGTGATTCTGGGAATAGAACCAGAGTCAACAATGGCATTGAAAAAGTTGGCCAGCCAGTTTATCACAGGTTCTTTTATTTCCTGTAACTTCCAGAAGTCTGCCGGAAGGTCATCCAGTCCTGGTGCTTTCTGGTTCTTCATACTCTTGATGGTGCTGGTGGCTTCCTCTGACGTGAAGTTTAGGATAGGACCTGAAGTTGGATTACCTTCTGGAATGGGAGGATATGGGAACTCAATGTTGGAAATCTCTTCCAAGTGTTGTTGCCAGCATTTGAGGATGTCCTGTTTGTTCTGTAATCGCCAAACATCTTTGCCTTTTATGCATACATAGTGCTCAATATCCTGTGCTGTTTTTGTTCTAGCTTTGGTCAGCCAGAGGATAGTTTTCTCTCCTTCCTTCGAGTCCAGTGTTGTATACAGATTAGTATAGTGACTGTGCCTAGCTTCAGTGACAGCTTTCTTAGCCTCTCGTTTGGTCATCGCATTTATTTCCCCGTTCTCTGGAGTCTTTTGTGAGACCCAGATATGACACTGTTTTCGTTGATTTTTTTTCTTCTCTATTTTCAATTTGTTTTATTTTAGTCAACTCGTCGAAATCATTTTGAACTTTTATGAACCAATTATTTTGTTTTATTTTTCCAAAAGTAGTTAAGTAGTTGTTTTAGTAGTCTATTATGCAATCTCGATAAATGACTGAAAAAGGCAATTCTCCTTTTTCTCATCGTGCCTATTATTGAATCACTTTCCCGATAAACAACTGCATTCGACAACAATCTCTATTGTCCATCTTTTTTTTATTTTTATTAATGATTGTTCTGATTCTTCTTCTGTCAACCTTTTGCAGTTGATCTGTCATTGATTTGGTATTTGATTTAAATAGTGGTTTATAAGAGTTTTAATATACAGGGTGTATCTCAATTATACCGACAAAAGAATCAGGGACGCTCTGCGTGTTATGTAAAAGACGATGCCGCAATCGGATTGGCGGAGAAAATTTTTCCCTTCAAATTGACGGGTACGCCGTATTTGCTAAGTCAGAGTGCAAGCCGAGGCGAACAAGGAAACTTGCGCATTCCCGCCAGCATATCTCTGTCTCCTTCTATCACACTCCCTTCTCTTGCCTGAAGCACAGCAGTGGCCAGAGGCTTGCTCTCTAGCTCATTGTCAGCAAAAAATACGGTAAGTTCATAGATTTGAATGCGCGCCCGGAAGTAACAAAGTAACCTCATTTCTCGAAGGGAAAAATTTCTCCGACAATACGGTTGCGGCATCGTCTTTTACATAACACGCAGAGCGTCCCTGATTTTTTTGTCGGTATAATTAAGATACACTCGGTATATCTAAATTTCAGTGTGAATATATCAATGTCTTAAATGTGTTATATAAGTTTTTTAAACGTAATATTTTGATGAAGGGACAGATGTTTTAGCCCCGAAATATGTACCAAATAATTTTCTAATGATTTGAATGATTACTGATAATCGAAAGGTGGAAAGTGTTTACTGTGAAAGTAGAATGTGGCTTTTACATCAGACATGAATGTGACTTTTACATACCTTGTGTTATTGTTTCATCTTCTGGGCGATATTACGTATTGAAATTAGGATCCCTGGTCACTACTGCACCTCATATATGTGCTAAAGTACGTAAATATGTGTTTTTATTTATTGCTCTTTTTTTAAACGGTTGCCATGTTCCGACAGCACTTGCATCTTGTTCAACTGTCAACAAGGCGCACTCCAGCGGCAAACACTGTTGATAAAAAAACATTCATTGGGACGCGTTATGCTGTAACCATTATCAAAAACCATTGATCTGGACTCGTTAGGCTGTAACCATTGACAAAACTAAGGTTAGAATGGTCGGGTGTATATGCGGCCTTGGCCGCGCAGCTAGCGGGGCTCGTTTGACACAAAACCATTTAACAAAATTATGTTAAAGGGTCTGGCTAATATCAAATAATGTGAGCGTTTCGCCCCAGTGTACCATTGGGCTCGTTAGTTGGTATGGTACACCTCACCAATACGCTGAATAGTGCTCACTGAGCAGGCCAAAGCAAGACACTTGATCGACGTCACGAGCAATGCCAAAGCACTACAGGAAGTATAGCCTTCCTTCCAAAGCAAATGCAAACCTCACCTTGGTAATCGATGTCGAAAGAATGTTCTCGAATGAGAAATATGTTGTTATGGTCCTTTGAGCTTAAGTATTCAACAAAATTATGTTAAATGGTCCGGCTAAGCTCAAATAATGTCAGCGTTTCGCCCCAGTGTACTATTGATCTGGACGCATTAGGCTGTAACCATTGGATTTGACAAATCGAAGGTTAGAATGGTGGGGTATTGGTGCGGCATAGTACCGTAAGGGCGAGGTTGGCAGTACCATTTAGATGATGATTGATGTGGACACTGGAATTTTGCCTATATAAGTCATGATTCTATTTGGGATGGCTGGGTGGGTCACAGACAGTGGAGGAGGAAACATCTATTAATACATCATTCCCTGATTTATTTCTTATCGTTTGATAAGGTATTTTGGCTAATTCATGTACTATAGTGAATGTTATCGCTCGTTCTACTTTCATTCAGTGCTACCGAATTTCTTACCTAAGTTTATTACCCTATATCAGCGGAACAGGCTCTGGGCAAAGTCAATTAAACAACAGTTTAAACAAACTAGTATTTATTTACTCTAAAATACATAGCACTGTTGACCCGACACGGAATGAACTGAACTGCGTGTGAGGTTGAAAACAAAACACTGTGTGTGTATTGTGTGCGCATCGTAGATGGCAGCACTAGATTTGAAAAACCACCGATACTAGTGTTCAATTGTTTATTATTGTTTTTGTAGGTTAAATGTATTCTAACACTTCCCCTCGAGTGAGGTGTTATGGTTTCTTCTTATGGCTGGATCTGGAGACCTGCAGCCTTCGTGCACCAGCTGTGCTTGGGTCTCGGAAGACCTTTAGTCAGGAAATCTGCAATCTGGTCCGACGTTGGGACGTAGTCCACAATGAGCGATTTGCTCGGGATTGCATCACGTACAAAATGATGCTTAATGTCTATGTGTTTCGTCTTGGCGTGAAACACTGGATTCTCGGCAAGTTTGAGTGCACTGCGGTTGTCACAGTAGACCGTGAGTTTGGACAGGTCGTCGTGCCCCAGCTCTCGTAGAAGTCGCTGTAGATATATGGCTTCCTTTGTGCACTCCGCTAAGGCCATACATTCTGCTTCTGTAGTGGATAGGGCGACAGTATGTTGCTGTCCCAGGAGATCGGGCTTCCTCCGAGCATGAAAATGTAGCCCGTATACGATCGGCGATCCTCGGCGCAGCTACCCCAGTCTGCGTCCACGTAGCCTTTGAGAGGTTGGTGATCATGTTCATAGGATAGGCCGACGTTCGGTGTCCCCTTGAGGTATCGTAGGACGAGTTTCGCTGCGGTCCAGTGCTGAGGGCCGTAGCAATTGTTGAATCGGCCTAAGTAGCTGACGGCGAACGCGATGTCAGGCCTGGTGGAGACGGACAGGTATGTCAAGGCTCCCACCAGGTCCCTGTATGGGAGTTTTTCGTCGTCTTCGGAAAAATTCAGGTTTTTCTGCAACCTGGTGTTGGTGCCCACAGGGGTGATTACGGTCCGGCTCTCCTTCATCTTGAACCGGGCGTCGAGAGACATCATCAGACGAATTGACCCAGGACGAGCGACTGGAGCGAAGGTTTGTGTGAAGTGGATCCCAGGCTGTTGACTGAATCCTTGTGCGACCAGCCTCGCCTTCCGCTTCTCGAGAGAGCCATCGGGATGGAATTTGTTACGGAGAACAATCCTACTGCCGATGATTTTGATGTCTTGTGGTCGATTGACGAGTACCCAGGTGTCGTTTTCCAAGATTGATCTCATCTCGTTGACGATGGCTTGGAACCATTCGTCGGTCTCTGGGCTTTTCATTGCTTGACCCATCGGGATTTCGGCAATGAATGTCTCCTCGACGATTGCGCTCTGCTCGGTGTCTCCAGTTTCTGTAGCTTTTCTGCTGCGAAGATTGTAGCTCCTGTTCTCGGCGACCTCCTTTGCGTCGTTAGTTGGCACCTCGACCATGGTGTCATCGCTGTCATAGTTGTCTTATGCGTTGTGTAAAGATTTGATCATCAATTCAAGAATTGAAATGTCTTGATGCGGTTCTTCCTCTGGATCGAATCCTCGAAACTCTTGCACTTCTTCCTCCTCATCCAGAGAAAGTTGTTGTCCAGCATGGATTGGAGCATCCCAATAAAACTCCGCGTGTTTCGGTTGGCTCCTCTGGCTCACATCTTTCTCTTGAATTTTCGGGGCGGTGACGATTTTTCGACGATTGCGCTCCTCCTTGGGTTGATCTTTGTCTTTGCGCACCAAGAACTTTACGTCACTGCTCACTATCGCCTTCCTCTTGTCTGGAACCCAGATCCTATATTGTTCGTTAATTCTTTTTCATTTCCCATTTCCAGTTCCCTGGGTCGGGTTGCGAATCAAGGACCTCCACGGTTGTCTATCCCTCCACCATTCATATCCTTCTTTCAATACTTCTTTTTCTTTTACTCCTCTCTTCTCTATGCTTTTCTTCACAGTATCGATCCACCTCTTTCTGGGCCTTCTTCGTGGTCTTCTTTCTGGTATTTTCTCTGTAAATATTCCTTTTGGTACTCTATATTCTTCCATTCTCATCATATGTCCGTACCACTTCAGCTTACTGGTCTCTATCTTGTCTTGCAGTTTTGAGAACCCAGTTCTCTCCCTAATGTCCACATTTCTGATTTCATCCCTCCGTGTCTTCCCAATTATTCCTCTAAGGAACTTCATCTCGGCTGCTTGGATTCGGCTTTCATCGCGTTTTGTTGGGGTCCAAGTACCTGCAGCATATGTCAAAACTGGTGTGTAATACATTGAGAATAGAACTTTCTTGCATTTCTCTGGGACTTCCTGGCTCCATACTAAACCTCTCACACACTGGTAAAACCCATTAGCTTGTTGAATTATCTTTCCAATTTCTTCATTTATTGTACCATCTCCTGTCAGTATGCTCCCCAAATACTTAAAGCTTTTCACCCTTTCCAATGGATTTCCATTGACTTCAATATTCTGTTTGTTAATACGGATGTAAAATGAATCAAAATATTCCTACATATGATGAAGACAGCTTTCCTAAGATACTGCAATAAAAATAACACAGGTTATCAGATAAATCCCTTGCAGACTTAAGTTCATGGATCATATACATGTACCTACGATTGCACTGGCTTTTCAGTGAACATTAAAACCAGCAAGACACTGGGGTCAATGCTGTTCCAGGTATAAAGTTCTTTAATTATATCAATATATTTTTTGTAACAGGTTTCACAGGTTCCGGGCGAAGATTCAACCACTGCTGCCGATTCTGATGATGTAAAATTACGTCTTGAGAACCTGATCAATGCTGCACCAGTGATGTTATTCATGAAAGGCACAACACAACATCCAAGTTGTGGCTTCAGCAAGACAATTGTAGGCATCCTAGATGGTTATGATGCAGACTACAAGACCTTTAACATTCTTGATGATGAAGAAATCAGGCAAGGTTTGAAGGAATTTTCCAAGTGGCCAACGTATCCTCAGGTAAGAAATTTGAAATTGAGTACATTTCATGAAACGAATGGATTGACTGTTATGTCTCTTAGATTATTAGATGGAGTTATTATAATTAGATGGAGTTATGCATCATATGGTTAGGCAGAAATAACTTACTTTGAGAAAAACATGCTATGTTTATGAAAGATAATTTTCATTTAGACCATGTTTTATTTAATCTAGATAGTCTGTATAAGAGAGTTGTTTGAAGGGATCTTGTTAGGTAATATTGAGCTTCTCCTTATTTCTGTGTAGGCCTACTGCTGCACCTCAGATTCAGTAATTTTACAATATTGCCCATTTGCTGCAACTGTGGCATTTCTAGAAATCTGTACTTTTTCAGTTTTCACTTTAGTATAGTGCTGGAAAATATTCTTTATTGATTGAATAAATCTACATTACTCAATAATTATTCTTCGCAACGTGAAACTACATAATGTGTTGTGCCAGATTCCGAAAATATTGTAATTAAGTCAAGAATTCTTAATTGAATTGGTGTCTGCTGCACTCATCTGAAGTAAAGTAATAAATCCCCAATTCAGTATGGGGTTAAAACCTTGACATTATTGAAATAATCCACAGTTTAGTAACTGCCTTTAAATCTTTAAATATACTGGGAACTGACTGAATACTTTGGTAAATACAAACATTTTCACATTAACTAGCCTACTTAGTCTTATGATAGATATGTCACAATGTTTTCAATAAATTTGCACTAATTGGTTGGAGATATTTTAATATCCTAATGATAATAGTTAAATGATGATGATGGCTTTGAATTTGGATTTGCTCATGCATGTTTTCTTCTTTCTTGGGAAAAGAGGACTCTTCCAATGAATGGTTTGGCACTTAGTTTTGGGGTCATGTTGGAAATCCAAGTTTCATTACCTGTGATCACAGTCTCAAGGGAACTGGGATAATTTTCAATTTTTTTAAGGTGGTCAGCACAAATGATCTTTTTGGTTGGTTCTTAAGTTTAGGGGCTGCGACAACGCGGTCATGTAGCCCCGTGTACTTTGGGTGTGTGTAGAATCTGTCTGATAACCGGTGTTAATTGTGATGACTGTAATAGTGTGGGTTATCTGTTTTTTTTTTAAATTTAAGTACTGCAACTTAGAATTTTTCAAATAGTTCCTACTTTTGCCGCCAAGCGCCACCGTCAACGACTACTAGGCCAAGTTCAGAACTTAGCTACTAGACGCCACTGCAGTCGGCTCTTGGCAACGAACGTAGAAACCTAAGAGCGTTGTTTACATTCTTAATCTATCCAATTTAGCTTCACACAGGTGCAATTAGTGGAGGGTTCTTTAACATGCCATAAATCTTAGACATGGGACCACCGGCTTTACTTCCCCTCCGAAGGAAGGCATACTGAGGGATCTTTTTGATGTCCTTTGAACACACTTTTTTTTTCTCTCTCAAATCAAGGGCATTATGCAAAATCTGTCAACACATTGCTGACTTGCAGAGGTGCCAACAATTACGGATTGACCGTAATTGTTACGGATTTCAGCTCACGATTACGGCATTACGGTCAACGGGGATATTATTACGGAAAAGTGACATCACGAAAAAAAAAAAATCTATGAAAAAAATTAAAGGAAAGTTGCAGGGTGTCTACCGTTAACGAAAAGTAACGAAAAAGTAGCTCATTTTACAAACAGGTAACGAAAGTAAATGTAGCTAATTTTTTTGTCTGCATAGCTGGAGGTAACGAAAATTCACCAAGGGCGGTTCTAATCGTCTAAACTCGCACCACTTGGCTCACAGATTGCGATGGAGCCGATTGCCTATGCGCGTGCCCGACCTCAAGGAAATGCATACTGAGGATACCTCGAGTGGTATACATCGGTCCAACGTATAATTTCGGCATCGAGAAGAGTTTTTAGTTTTGTGTGAAATATTTTTCTGTATTATTAGGAAACCTTACTTTCCGCGAGACGTTTATTTGCGAAAAACTCAGCAGAAACCTCTCATTTCTGTTATTGACCTCTGAATTTGGAGACCTCAAATTGAAGTCCAGAAATAACGCGAAATAATTTAATGTCGCAATCTTGCGAAATGATACAGTTTCGAAAAAAGAATCCTGAAAATGCTTCGAAATACATTTTTATTTTTTTTAATCTATCCGTCTCGAAAATTTGCTACATCCAGTAAGGTTAATTCAAAATTCCGTTATGTCGACTTTTCTTTCGAACTTTGGTTCCATCGGATAATTTAACCGGTTATCTCGAAAACTTGTATAAATCGTGATTCGAATTTGAAAGAAAATGTTCCCTCTTGTCGTATTATTCATGCAATCCTATCAGAATAATTCGTAATATTCGATACCTACTTGGAACGTTTATCCTCCGAACTCACATGCTCAAGACGGCCGGCTGACTGCACGACTTGCCTGCAGGAATCTCATCAAACGGACTGTGATCGATGCCAGTTGCGTAAAATCATAAAACCCGTGCCCAATCGTGAACTTGTGACCACGAGGACTGCGGGAATCCTGTAAAAGGTGATTGGGCGCCCATCATGAAACATCCCGAAACCTACTCGCCATTTTTCCCATGACCGTATACTTAAAAGTGTACGGGGAGCGAGAAGTGCGTAAGCCCTTTTAGAAATGACAGTCTACGTAGCATCGCGATACTCATTTCTCTTCGTGATCCACCGTGAGCTCCCAACCACAGCATAGGGATAGTGGGAATCACGGTGCCTACCATACAACATGTCCATAACTGCTCGTGAATTTTTACCATGCCCAACCTCGAGCTTGCCTCCACCATTCTGCCGGAACAGATAGTCAGGCAGACAATCGTTGAACAGCCGGATGCGGTGCCGATTGCATATTATTGCGTTCTCAGTGACCAACAGCGAGGACATCGTGATTCTCGTATAACGACCGAAAGTGGCAGCGATTGCAATACATCGCGATATTTCGCCGCATTCGATGACTAGAACAACTGGATTCTTGTCAAACGTACAGCAAGTGGTGCCGATTGCATAATTATGCTATAATAATCCCATTCCCACATCAAGGACAATGGAAATCTCGTCGTCGGCTAAAGGTGACACCAATTATGTACATGCGATTTTTCTCCCTGTTCTATCGTGAAAACTATGGGAATCTCGTCAAACGGCTGAGGCCAGCGCCGATCGTGTAACATCTCAATATTTTTCTTAGAATGAAGGTTTCCTATTCATCTCTTGATTATTTTGTTGAAAGATTCCCAAGTTTGGTCAAGGAATAATAATAATATCGTATTGCCTCGGGTGCCTGGTCCAAGCTTTGTTAATTAACACCCAGAGGGTAGCTTGCATGTCGAATTTCGTCGTTCCTTTGAACGCTATGAAAGTCAAGGAGGTTAGATATCTAAACTCCTTGACACTACAGCGCTTTCAAGAAGAGAATGGAGGAACTTGGTGTTGGTGGACAATCCCTAGATTAATTTTGCCATTGAACACGGCCTACTGAATTCAAATGGGTTCTTTAATATGCCAACTTCGTATGACATGAGTGTCGTGATTTTTGTCGCCTTTCAAAAATCACTTACCATTGGCCAGGAGCGAACCTGCAATCTTGGGGTTGGTAGTCCGACACTATAACCACTCACCCACCGTTGCAAGCTTGGTCAAGGAAAGTGAGCATGACAAAATTGAAGAGGAATTTGCTGTTTATCAGTGTGATACTTCCTACAAGGACCTAGAATTGATTTAAACTGGGGCAAAATTGCTGAGCTTAAAAACAAAAGTGGATAGTTCAAGTATAAAACTTTAAGTAAAGTGATATTCGCAATATTACTTGTACCTCACAGTAACTCTCCCACAAAAAGAATTTTCAGTGTTAGGAAAATTCAGACAGAATTCAGACCTACATTAAGTACATCTACACTGGAATCGCTTATAATTCACAAGACGAAAATGTAATCGCAGGGGGAAGTATGTTGCAAGAAAACTTTCACGGAAAACCAGTTACTGAGTGCAAAACAAGCTACAAGGAATTTTTGATCACAGAACTAGCAGGTGATGTGCAAATTTTATTGTGTAATATGATATTCTTTACTAGAGGTTGCTTCCGGATAGGGCAAAGGTGGTGTCATTATCGAGAAGGGAGGAGCATGCTTGGGATTTGACGTGAACATTTTTCAGTGGGGGCGTGTGTGTTTGTGTGGCGGGGGAATGGGAGGGGGCAGTATAAGAGATTACTGATAGTGATAACCCACTTCAAAGGTTGGCACCTCTGTGACTGGGAACTCGTCACACTGCTCAACCCCTGTCCCCGGGCATTTTCTAACTTATAGCTGCAGCGCATGCACGTAACCTTGTACTGATTGTGGTGAAATTTACTGAAGAATTTTTGTAAGAGTAGTAATAATGTTTCGTGGTGTGGTAGGCTTGTAGCAATGTCCTCTGTGGGTGTGCACAGAGCTTTGTTTGCCCTTGCTGGAACACACTCTGGTTCCACACTCCTATAGCTGGAATTTCCACTCGAACATGGCCCTTTATTGGAACTGAGAGCCTCCCAGGTATGGCCTTATTTGGGGCTCATCTTGGACCGGTTTGAAGAAGTGGATGGTTGAGGATCAGCACTACCTTGTTTATCAGCCAACCAGTTCCTGGCAACTCTGATGAGAAATTGCTCTTACCTTAACTTTTTCTAAGTGTTTAAGGCACAGTACAGTTTAAATGCATTAAATAATGCACTGTTATTTACTTAATACTGTTCGTCTTGTACCATATGGTGTGGAGGATACAAGAGATCTCCATCTTCCTCTTGTCTGGTAATGGCAACTGTCTCACTCATAGATAGCCCCCTCTCCTTCAGGGCCTCTCTTTTTCCATCCATCCAAGCCTTCCGTGGTGTTCTTCCTCGAGCTCTCACCCCCTCCACCCTCACCTTCTTTATTAACCTCGTTATGCAATCTGTGTACATCCTTGAACGTGGTCGACCAATCTTAAGTGATGTTCTTGGATGGTTTTCCTTAGTGGTTTAATATTCAGTTGCCAGATTATTTTCCTTAACTTGATATATTTCTATGGACTATTTAATGTTGCGGGTTCGGCCCTTTGCCTCCTGGTGTAGAATCGTTAGGTCTATTTCTATGTTCGTGAAGGTATGGTTGTTGTCGATCATGTGTTCGCAGATAGCAGAGTGCTTGTTGTGTTTGATTGCATTTCTGTGTTCTTGGTAACATGTTTTGAGCTTTCTTCCACTCTGCCTTACATATTCGGTCTTACAGCAATCTTCTCAGCATGTGATCAAAGTCACACCTGATTTCAAATGTGGGATTTCATTTGTTAGGTTGCTATTACTGTATGTGGCACATACAAACTGCAAGTGTGGGATTTCAATGATGTGGTCAAGCACAGAGGAACAGAACAATATGCACATCCGACTAAAGCCACTTTTTCTCATTCAACATCATTTCCACATTGAAGGAGTCCAATAACAAAAGCCACACTAATTACATTTTCAGACGATGATATTGTTTTTCCAAACAATGTTATTGGTATGTCAATGTCATAACTTGCCAGAAATAACGCAAAATAAATTAATGTCGCAATTTTGCGAAATGATACAGTTTAAAAAAAAATCCCGACAAAGCTTCGAAGTACGTATACCGTTTTTTAAAAATCTATCCGTCTAGAAAATTTGCGACATCCAGTATGGTTAATTCAAAATTCCGTTATGTCGATGTTTCCTTCGAACTTTGATTCCAGCAGATAATCTATCCGGTTATCTCGAAAACTTGTATAACTTGTATACTGTAATTCATTATTCCAATTCGAAAGAAAATGTGCCCTCTTGTGGTATTCATGCAATCCTCCCCAAATAATTTGTAATATTCTATACCTACTTCGAACGTTAATCCTCCAAACTCGCATGCTCAAGACGGCCGGCTGACCGCACGAGTTGCCTGCAGAGTCTCGTCAAACGGACCTAGATCGACGCCATCATAAAAAAATCATAAAACCCTTGTGACTATGAGGACTGCAGGAATCCTGTCAAAGGTAATTAGGCAGCCATCACGAAACATTCTGAAATCTACTCGCCTCTTTTCCCATGACCGTTTACTTACTTAAAAGCATACGGGGAGCAAGAAGTGTGTCAACCCACTTAGAAATGACAGTCTACGTAGCATCGCGATACTCATTTCTCCTCGTGATCCACCGTGAACTCCCAACCACAGCACAGGGACAGCGGGAATCATGGCGCTGACCATACAACATGTCCATAACTGTAAATCTATGGTTTTAGTCATATTTGTATCTTTTCCCATATTGATTATGATATACTGCAATAAATATCCACTTTACAATACAATGTTTATCAATCACTATTTTTTTTACAATATCCTTTTTCAGCTCTTTTTATTTATTTATTTATTTGATAATTATTAGATACAACCATGAATAGGTCATTTTACACTAATATTTTAACAATTTTAAATAATATTAATAAAAACAACAATAACAGGTAGAGCAGACGCAAGAAAAGCTTGCCGAACCTCAACGATGCGCAGATACCAATATCAATCGGCGTATTTTAATGCTCATTGCGGGGCTCCTGTAATGCTCATTACCGGGCTCACTGCTCACTCAACTCTTCAAGAACTCAGCTCACTCCGAGACGGTCTACAGCTGAGATCTCACTTGAACCCCAGTCACAGTCAGCCTGCCAAGCCTGGGCAGACAATCCGTTCAGAACTGCTGCTAGCCAGCTACTGCCGGGAAGTGGGAGGGGCGTTGTATGCCACTACCGAACACTCACGAACACCCGAACATGGCCGAAGATCTGCGCACCTTTTTTCGGCAAGCTTTTCTTGCGTCTGCTCTAACAAATGGCAGTGATGGCATCAAGGGATAAATCTCGGGAAAGACGTAGGGAATGATTGGGGTAGTGGGTGATTAGGAGGGTGAGAGGGTAGGGATTGAGGATGAAAGGGATCTTCTAATGTTATGTTTGAATGTTCTATAGGGAGAGAATGTGCCAATATTTGGAAGGGAGTTGCTAAGGGTTGGCAGACGGTGGAAAATAGAGTGCTTTACTTCAAGACGTGGGCGAGGTATGTGGTGTAAATAGTTCTGACATGTTGAACGGGAGGGAACATGGAGTGGGAAGTAGCTTAGTAGCATGTTACATTTTGTGTAACCATTCATAATTTTATGTAGGAAACACAGGTCAGTAAATTGTAGACGGCTTTTCAGGTCGAGTACAATGAGCTGATTTAAAATGTCGGATTTGGCAAAGTGCCATAGTGAAGGATTGCGAGCTTTGACTATTGTTATGAAGAAATTAAAGACACTGTTCAATTTAGAAATATTGGTTATAGCCGAGGTAGACCAAATTGGAGAAGAGAAATCTAGGATAGGGAGAACATATGTGGTGAAGTATAATTTAAGTGCAGTGAGGTCTTTAATTTCTGTGGCCCCCCAGGGGCTCACATCTAGTGGGACGTGGGTTGGCGACCATGGGACCCCAGCTGAGTCCGGCATTGCTTCCACTTACTTGTGCCGGGCTCCTCTCCGTCTTCTTTCCTGTCGACCTCACTTGGTCAACTCTTGTTCTCTTCCGACCCCGACGGTATTAGGTTATCCGAGGCCTAGGGAGTCTTTCACTTTCCCGCCTTAATTGGCCCTTGTCTCTTCTTTCCTGATACCCTCCTTCGGTGAGGGGTCAGCCTTTTTTTCTTTTCCTTTCACCTCCTGCCTTGTGTTCAAGGCCCTTAAGGAGGCCGGGTGTATGTAGCCCCACCCCTTCTGGTGCATCCTAGATAATGCTACACCCTCAGGGGCTCACGGCTGGTGAGTTCGGGAGTTGGCGACCCCGAGGGATTCCTGAGCTGGGTCCGTTTTCCCCTTTTGTCCCTTACCTTTGGGGCGGACCCTCTCCTCTCTCCCCTCTCCTCTCCTCTTTTCATTATATGTCCTTTCTCTTTAAGATTCCCGCACTGTTTTTGTTACTTGGTTCACCGTGTATCTAAATTCCCTTCTAGTGATTTTTTAAGGTATTTTTAATCTACGTAGCATTTTGTAAGTTTTTTCTATCTAAATTACATCTCGCGATTGTTTTCAACTTCAATAGCATTTTGTAAAGATTGACAATCTAAATTGCATTTTGGTAAGTCTTTCAATGCAAAAGAAGCTGTGGGAAGGAAGAACAAGGCTTTCAGAGTGTGGTTCCAGGAAAGAACTGATCTGGCAAGGGAAGATTATAAGATGAAGAAAGAAGCAAACAAGATTGTTGCAGAGGAGAGGAAGAAGTGGATGGTAAAGTGGACAGAGATGATGGAGGAAGACAGCAGAGGAAATAAGAAAGTACTTTATGGGATGGTCAAAAGTAAGAGAAGAGGTCTGCGAGAGGATGTGGTAATGATGGACAAAAACGGAAATGAGGTACACAACAAAGAGACACTCAAGACAGTGTGGAAAGAGTACTTTGAGGATTTGCTGAATCCAAATGGTCATAGGGAGGAAGACAATGTATTGGAAGATGGAGAAGACAACACAGGAATGGAAATGGACCTGACTTGGAGAGAACTGGAAATGGCTATAGACAAGATGAAAGGAGGAAGGGCACCAGGTGTGGATGAAGTGAGTGTTGAAATGGTGAAGGCAGCAGGGGAGGTTGGGAAACAGTGGCTGTACCGTGTGATGAGGGTGATATGGAAGGAGAAAAAGACCCCAGAAGATTGGAAGAAAGGATTAATTGTCCCAATATTTAAGAAAGGAAGCAGAAAGGAGTGCAGAAATTACAGGGGAGTCACACTCATACCTCACTGTGCCAAGATATATGAAAATATAGTAGAAAGTAGAATACGAGCCAAAGTGGAGAGAAAATTGAGAGAGGAGCAGTATGGGTTCAGACCTGGGAGATCAACAGTGGATCTCATATTTTCAGTGAGACAGCTCCAGGAACACCACTACGAATTTGGAGAGGATCTGTTGATGGCCTTCCTGGACATCGAAAAGGCCTATGATAGTGTGTGTAGGGAGAAGGTTTGGAAAGCAATGGAAAACATGGGAGTGGAAAAAGGGACTGTAGGCAGAGTGAAGGAGATGTATTGTGGAAGTGTGAGTTGTGTGAAACAGACTGGTTCAGACAAATGAGCGGCCTGAAACAGGGTAGTGCGCTGTCACCCCTTCTCTTTATTGTGGTTATGGACGAGGTAATGACACGGATAGCAGGAAAGATAGGAGAAGATAAGATGAAAGCAATGGTGTTTGCAGATGATCTCATGGTCTGGGGAAACAAGGAGGAAATTCAGGAGCAACTGACGGCTTGGGAAGAAACAGTGGGAGAGTACGGATGGAAGTTCAACATCAGTAAATGTGAGATCCTGTTAACGACCAGGAAAAAGGACAGACCAATGAGTGGGATAACACTTGGAGGTGGACAGCTGAAGAAGGTGGAAAGTCTCAAGTACTTGGAAAGTATAGTGGAGGAAAATGGGAGAAATGACAAAGAGATTACGGAACATGGCAGACAGGCAGAAGCATTTCTGAGAAGCATTAGGAGCTTAGTGTGGAATAAAGATGTCCCACAAAAAAGCAAGGAAGTGTTATACAGAAGCTACTATATCCCGATACTGACCTATGCTTCAGAAACGTGGACAATGACGAAAAGAGACATAAGCAGAATACAGGCAGGTGAAATGAAGTTCCTGCGAAGTAGGATCGGAGTAACAAGAAGAGACAGGGTGAGGAATGAAAAGGTCAGGGAAATGGTGAAAGAGGAGCCCTTGCAAGGTAGGATTGAGACATCAAGACTGAGGTGGTATGGACACTTAAAGAGAATGGATGAGAAGAAGATTCCCAAGAGGATACACGAGATGCAGATGCAGAAGAAACGACCAAGGGGAAGACCAAGAGATAGATGGCTGAAAGGAGTGGAGGAATGTGTCAAGGAGAGAGGCGAGGACTGGACCAGAGTGACAGCGGAGAGTTGGTGGGAAGAAAGAACTAAGTGGCGAGGCTTATGTTCCAAACAGACCCAGCCTGGGGCTGGAAACTGTACAAGAAGATGATGATGATGATCACTACTGCACCGGGAATATGCTCTAAATTACGTAAATATGTGTTTCTATTTCTTGATAATTCAACGACAGCAGGCGGATGAGGTCTCTTCAACTGGTACCAAGACTTGCACATGCTGATGTCACTACAGTTACCAACATGTGAGATACAAAATATACCACATAGGTCTGGTCTGGATAAAGATTATTGATGCACGAGTACCCTACTGTACGTGACAAAAACCAAAAGTGTATAAACGGCTAACGTGGGGGGCCGCGCTACCCAATAATTATTGGTCCAGGCAAAACCCATTGGTCTGGATCTAACAAATTTTACTATTACAAAAAACAATTACAGTGAAATATTACACACATTAATAACACAGCAGCCAATAATTATTACACACATTGAATACACACGTGGTGGACTTTACTCAGTCGCGGCGGAAGTTCCTTTTAGCGGGTGGGAGGATTACAGTACGGTACCGCCTATATACACAGTAGTACCGTATTCGTGGGCTGGCAATACTGCATTTGACAATAATTCACTCATATAATGGGACAGTTGGAATTTTGCTATATTAGTCGTGATTTAGAAAGGGGATGGTGGGTGGGTTATGGACAACAGAGGAGTAATCATCTTTTATCACATCATTTCCTGATTTATGTTCCATTATTAGAAAAGGTTTATTGGCTAATTACGATGGTACTTTAGAAAATGTTAATGTATGATGAGCTCTCATTCAGCGTTACTGAGTGGTTCCTCCCACCATTAGGTAGGGTGGTCTTAATATTGCGATAGTACATATTTTGATGAGGGTAGGTGCCTTCGGTTGCATATAGTTCAAAGCAGAGGAAAGGCAGCAGACCACAGCAACATTGCCACTGCATATACTGTATATCTAACTACCATCGTGTAAGTTTGAAGTGATTTAATGATTTAAAAAAGAAAAGTAGGCTATATTAAACACCCATTGGTCAAATACAATTTGCTGTGACCATCACTAAGGATGATAAAATGATTTCTTCAAAACAAAGCAGACTTTGCAACTGTCAAAGATTTTAGAACACCAATTTTCTACAATAAACCAAAATTCTATTAGAAAAATTAGATGTGTTAAGAAGTGCCCAACTGCCTCTCAAGTTCCCAATTAAGGTTATCTCCTAAAGGACTAAAAACTGACATTGACCAGGGTGCCACCAACCACAGAAGTTAGCCTACGGTACCTACCTTGCCTTCTGGTCAAGTCAGTACCACCATCACCGGGAGGCCAATCGTAGCAGAATTTATTTATGTACAGACAAAATTAATGTTGCAGTGGTACCGGTATGTAATAGTAACTTACTAAATATGAACCCTGCTTGCTCTACTATACTGTAATTCAAGACTACCACCGATTCGACAAAAAAGCTTGTAGGCTACACAAAAGGCATAGGCCTAACGGTATCAGAGCTGAAATGTAAATTACTGCAATAAAATTCTACCTTTGGCACCTGATGCCTGTAGAAAATGTGCAGCATCTTATCCATGGGAATTCATTGCCGGAGCTACCTCTTCCCACAAGACTTTCTGGTAACTTACTTTTGAAAAGATCCTTCCTCTTCCTATCGATCCTAGGCCCTACTCATTCGTCCAAATGTCCGCAAATTAACCACTGAATTACCATTAAAGCAAAGTTTAACATGTTCTGCAAATACCATCCCAAGTACAATACGGTACAAGAGTTTAGTGCTTTTCAGTCGGTCAACACGAATGTACCCAAAATAGATGGGTTATGCCCTAATCCTGAAATAAATTACATGAGATTAATAAAACACTAGGATGACCAGTTTCGATCGTCAAGCGATCATCATCAGATCCAATACACTTAGGCTATAAAATCTATGTTTGAAATACAGGTGAAAATATTTACAATATGTACAATTATTTAGTTGCAGTATTGGTACTGCAACTGTCAGTGTATGCTAAATGCAGTATATATGTTAGGTGAAATGCTAAATGGTGATAGCTATCCGGAGATTGTACTTTAGAGAGATTATATGGTTGTAAACTATGGTTAAACTATAAAATTTTAGGCTAACTACTTATCTGATTGTCTTCCGTACTACAGCTATTCGCAGTTTCCGTGCTCACTTGAACTCGCTGTGCGGTCGACTGCGGTGGTTATCTTAACGACTGGTTTTTCCCTGCCTTCCCCCCCTGTCCCTACGTGCTGCGGGGAGTGATCGCGATGTGTTTATGTGAGGTGTTGCCAACCTAGATAAGATGTATGTTATTGAATGAGGTGGATCTACAACTATTAAAGACCGTGGATTAGTCCTCGCCACGCGTGGAGCATAACCCATTCGAACTAAGCGTTGACGGTCTTATGAGGACGTCCCGGCACCTTTAATACTGCCTCTAATATGGGCCTTGGTTTATTGCAGAAGAAAAGTACATCGTACACCTGATCCAGGTAACATTTACCTATTTAAAAACCCCCTAATTTCCCCCCTTTTTTATCTAGCTTGGCTGTGTGGCTAAATTGTGTTTTGTTTCCGACAGGGTGTGTTTTTTAGTAGCGTGAAGAGGGGTGAGCTCTCCATGAACGTGTGTTCATTTAGATTGTTGGGATTGTTTCGTTTGGCTAGGTGTATCTCGATTGCTTCCTTTATGTCAAGAGCTCTGCCTTTCGATTCGTGATGGATTATTTTAAGGTCCGACTCTATGTTGGTAAAGCTATGCCCTGCGTCACACATATGTTCGCACACGGCTGAATGTGTTCCGTATCTTATCGCATTTCTATGTTCATTATAACGTGTGTCTACTCGCCTTCCACTCTGCCCGATGTAATTAGCTTGACAATCGGTGTCTTGGCACGTTATAGAATATACCCCTGACCTTGAATACGGGTCACGTTTATTTAGATTACTATTTAGGAGGTGCCTAGCGGTTGTGTTTTTCGTCGTGAAAGCTATCTTTATGCCTTGCTTTTTGAATAGGTTAGTGATTTTATATGTATTCGCATTCACATAGTTGAAACGCGCAAATTTTTTCGCATTACTGTCCGGTTTGGGAATCGTTTTTTCTTTATTTTTATGTTTGGCTATAATTTGATTTATTTTACTTGGCGGGAAGTTGTTTTCCTTTGCTATTTGCATAATAGTTCTTATTTCCTTATTATAGTTGTCTTTTGACATGGGTATGTTTAAAGCCCTGTGCACCATTGAATTGAAACCCGCTAGTTTGTGCGTACTGGGGTGATTAGACTGATTGTCGATTGCATGCGAGGTTTGTGTTGCTTTCCGGAATATGGAATATGAAAGGTCGTTGTCTTTACGTTCAATAGTTATATCGAGATAATTTATTTTCCGGTCTATTTCGGACTCCTTAGTGAATTTGATAGAATGGTGAAGGCTATTAATGGATTGGAGAATTGTTTCTTCGCTTGTTAGTTCAGTATCGTAGATGCAAATTACATCATCTACGTATCTTTTCCATATTACTATTCCCTTTGTTGAAGTCTTTTCTAAGAACGCATTTTCTAGTGCATTGATGAAGATGTCAGCGATTAACCCACTTAGTGGCGATCCCATTGCTAGGCCTTCTCTCTGTGTGTATATTTTATTGTCGAATTGAAACACGTTTTGGGTGAGAACGACCCTCAGTAATCTCACAATCTCTTCAATTTCTTTTACCGAATTGTTGGATTTTAAGTTGTTTTCGATAGTGTTGATTGCTTCAATAATCGGAATATTGGTGTACATGTTAGTTACGTCGAAGGATACTAGCCTGAAGCTAGGTTTCATTTGTAGGGTGTTCAATGCTGTTACTAGTTCTGTTGTGTTCTTTACAGAGTTGTTTTTGTCGTTGGAAAGACGGCATTTTAAGATTTTTAGTAACTCTTTGCTGATTTTGTAATTAGGGGCATTCCTACAATTGACTATTGGTCTCATTGGGCATTCCTTTTTGTGTATTTTTGGTTGTCCCCTCAATGACGGTATTTTCGGGTTCATGTTTATTAGTTTCGATTTTTCAGCTTTGGTCAGTATGTATTCTGTTTCTTTTAGCGCACTTTTTATTTGTTTTTGGAATTTGTTGGTGGGGTCTTTTGTTAATTCCTTGATTTCGTTGTTGTTTAGGAATTCGACTGTTTTTTCAATGTATTCTGTTTTGTTCAAAATTACTGTAGTGTTTCCCTTATCTGCTTTTGTGATGATTAAGTCATGTTCTTTTATTTTTTGTTTCAACGACTTTATTTCTTTGATTTGTTTGTTGTTTTGAATGTTATTGCTATCGCCCTCTCGTTTGAGGATTTTTTTGGCTTCGTTGGTGGCGAGATTTTTGGTTAATTCCCTGTCTTCTGCTGGGAGCTTGTGACTGGCTATCTCAATATCTGTGATTAACTGTTTTATATTGTGGTTCGTGTGTGCGTCTGTGCAGTTGTATTTCAAACCTTTGTCTAACATATTCATTTCACCTTGAGAAAAGGTTACGTTCGTTCTGTTGTTTACTCTGCTGTGGAAATTGAATTCATTGTTATTCGTGTGTTGTTCGTTAGATTGATGGTTCTGTGTTTCTCCTAGTTTTCTTAATTTATTTTCTAGCGTTTCATGCTTCCTCGTTGCTCTGATTTTGATGGTGTCATGTAGGTGTTCAGTGAAGCTGTCCCATTGGGCTGCGTGCCAGAAATTACTTAGTTGCAATTGAATGTCGTATAATTGTTGGTTAATTTTTTGCTTTCTTATGTATGCAAATCTTAATTCGTTTTTTATCCAAAGCGCTTTGGCTTGTTTAGTTGAAATGAACGAGGCTGGTGTGTTCGGTACGGTTTTAATTGGTACGTATTTAGGGGTGAGGTTTAGTTCTATACATTTTTTGTTGAACCAAATTGACTTGTCTAAATTCATGAGTTTAAGCCTGAGTGATTTGAATTTCTTGGCTTCACGATTTGCCTGACTAGCCGTGAACATTGTGGTGTTTGAAGCCATATTTTCAGTGTTGACCGACTGAAAAGCACTAAACTCTTGTTTACTAAGGCAACACTGAAAATATGGCTTCAAACACCACAATACAATACGGTACTAGTTTTAAAACTTACCACCAAGAAGTAGGGGCCGATTTTCTAGATTATACAGCCATCTCCATGTTTCTGCAGATTTCTTGAATACCGGTATAATTAGTGGCAAACTCGTGACCTAACATACAAGGAAGAGACATCAAAATGCTCAGAAACAGAAAGTCAGAATAATTCCATAAATAACTCATCAGTAGCCTACTCACACATAATTTGGCCACGGGAAATCCGAAAGCTGTTTGGTAGCCTATATACACAGTAGGCTACATTTAAAAGACCTTTCAGGTTCAGCCCAATAGTATGGTTAACAGAGTTAAGTAAAGCTTCTGTTCTAAATATCGCGTTCATGCGCTACCGGTACAAAGTGGCATTTAATTTCAACCCGATTTAACAGCGGGAAGACTGTAATAGAGTTAAATCATACACAAAAATTGATAAAAGACTACGAGCCGGATTTGGCTTGACCAAACCAATTCCTTAATACAACATAAAATAACTATTAAAAGTCATCATCCTTCAAGAAAACAACTAGACCTAGGCCTAGTGAGTTTAAAGTTGAATTTTAGAACCGTAAAAGGTCCAATTACAACAATTATGCTATTGACAAACATTGTATTATATTACCTGTCGCCATTCTTGAGTGTAGATCTTCGTCTCTAGAATTTAAAAAACTTAATAGGTTCATTCGCCGAACGTGCAGAACTTGATCAATTTGATTCCCCGCCATGCGTCGCAAGTCAGCAGAAACAAGCTAGCAGAGAAAAAGTTTGCTGGCTCTGCTGAGCCCTTGCTACCTACGTCACATCCGCTAGCAAGCCCGCTGAACGGCAAACTCGAATCTGCTGACCGTTTGCTGGCCAGCAATGAGCCCGCTGAACGCGCCCATTCCGAAACCTACTCGCTACTTTTCCCATAACCGTATACTTAAAACAGGGTGTCTACTACTCTGGAAAACATGGGAAACAGGGAATACTCAGGGAATTTTTAAATCCTGGAAAACTCAGGGAATTATCAGGGTATTTTAATGACACTCAGGGAATTTTAGTTTTACAAGGTCCAACCTTGAATAATTGGAAATTATGCATTTAAATTTTGATGGGGAAAAGTATATTCTGTTGACGATAGTTGTAGATGCATGTTCGTACTGACGTTAAGTCAGTAAGCTCTCATTTCTTGCGAGTTACAGCACACAAATTAAATTTGTGTTTGTATATAAATGTGTAACTGTATGTGTTTTTGAGAGCATTACTATTGACGAGCTACTTTCAAAACTCGCAAGTACAATAAAATTGGCAAAATATGGAAAAATATATTTTCTCCTTCTTTTTTCCAACTTTGTCATGCTACTCTTTATTGTTCGAGCACTTTTTGAAATGATCTTTAAGTACAAACTCTATTTTATATATTTATTATGGCCGCTACATTCACTCAGGGAATTTACTGATTTATCCTGGAAAAAATCAGGGAATAGTCAGGGAAATCTGTTAGTTGATTTTGGTAGACATCCTGTTAAAAGCGTACGGGGAGCGAGAAGTTCATCAACCCACTTAGAAATGACAGCCTACGTAGCATCGCGATACTAATTTCTCCTCGTGATCCACCCTGAACTGATTAACTCCCAACCACAGCATAGGGACAGCGGGAATCACGGCGCCGGCCATACAACATGTCCATAACTACTCGTGAATTTTAACCATGCCCAACCTTGAGCTTGCCTCCACCATTCTGTCAGGACACATAGACAATCGTTCAATGGCAGGATACGGCACGGATTGCATAATGTCGCGAGGCCAACGTGAATCTCGTAAAACGGCCGAGAGCGGCAGCGATTGCGATACATCGCGATTGCGATACATCGCGATTGCGATACATCGCGATATTTCTCCGCATTCAATGACGAGGACAACTGGATTCTGGTGAAACGGACAGCGAGTGGCGCCGATTGCGTAATAATACTATATTTTCTCGTGCCCGACCTCAAGGACAATGGAAATCTCGTCGAACGACTAAAAGTGACACTGATTATCTAAATCGCGATATTTATCCGTATTCTATCGTGAAAACTACGGGAATCTCGACCAACGGGTGAGACCAGTGCCGATCCTGAAACATCTCGATTTTTCTCCGTACTTGACTGCGAAGACAGAATTCGGTTACAATCCCGTAACGTCCCAAAAATGTATTCGTGATCTACCCCGAGGACAAAGGAAATCTCGCCAAACAGTCAAGAGCAATTATAAAAACGCCTTGTGCACAAGACGACATATTAGCTGAAACAACTCATTTGATAATAGATATCTAGTATTTATTTATTATTTTTTAAATTCTTTTAACACCCTACGTGAATTTTATTTACTGCTTTAAACTCAGTTCATCGTTGTTTTTCTTCACCGCGTGATGAGCCCCTTTGCTTGCAGACCGCAGACGTATCTTGAATTCAAAGGTAACTAAAATTAACTAAAAGGTAACTAAAAGGTAGCTAAAAAGTAACTAATTTTTACTTCATCCTTACAGTAGACACCCTGAATTTATCACGAGTGTATTGAAGGGTATTTCTCATGTTGTATATTATGTATATATATGTATAGTACAGCCAATAGATTGTTTCTTTTAAAATTCATGTGTGTTTATATTCCTGTCTTGCATGAACCTGGTAACATCAGCGAACGCATGCCAAATGCCCTACGCCTGGGATAAGGAGTTTCATAGTCGGGGCAACAGTTATGTACCGTATTTTATTCTATTTTATTCAGGAAGACCCATATGGTCAACCTTGGCGCCCATTCAAAGTCGGGAAGTTATGTTAAAATCACTTGTGGCCTGTATTTAAAGGCAGTAAATTCTGTAGGTTTGTAGTAATGAGGGTAGTTAATGTTAAATCAACTCTAGCGGGGAGGTGAGAGTGTGTCAAGGGATGTGGCGGCCCCATCGCCCAGTGTGAAATCACTGCAATCAGCCACCTGAGTATTGGCGGGAAAACAATACCTAAGTGGGTAAGGAAGAAATGCCTGCCCAAACCCTGACCATCTGGGGCACCCTGTCTCCAGGGGATAAATATGGAGGATGGGACGGTAACCCAACAAACCACTCTACGTTGGGCTAATCACCCGTGTGGAGGTAAAGTGATTCAAAGAACTACAAGTAGCCTCGGATTGGATATAAACGACGACCGGAGTGGAAACGGAACAAGAGTTTCAGAACATGGAATAAGAGAAAGGGTAGCGGAATGAAGAGACTGTCAGAAAGGTACACTTTGAGGTACTCGGGAGTTGGGATGGATAGTCTAGCAAAAGAGGGAGTAGGAATAATAACCAGTGAGCAGTAGGAAAAGAGAGTGAGTTATTACAAGGAATAACAAATCTGGATGAAGACATCAACACTGTGTGGACTGATCTGAAAACAGTATTAATAAAGTCAGCAGAAGTGGTAGATACAAGGAAGAAAAGAACTAGTTAATTCAAGAATAATAGTTGTCAATTTGGACTTGTAATTCGAAGTTCCCTATATTCAAGTGTATGCACCAACGGAAGATTCCAATGTACTAGATAAGGAGGAATTCTATGCACAACTACAAAGGACCATAGACAGGGAAGTGGTCAGAGGACGTCATGTATTAATAGGAGGTGATTTCAATGGGCGAATTGGTCAGGGCAAAAGAAAAGCTCATGGAAGTATGGGTAACCATGGAGGAGAGAAGACCCTAAATGACAGTGGTTGGCTCCTAATAGAATTTTGCATAGAAAATCAACTATTATTGGGGAATTCCTTCTTTCCTCATAAGCAAGTGCATAAGATAACTTATGAAGCAGAAGCCAGAGAAGCCAAAAGTATTATAGATAATTTTGTATACCCACAAAATATCTAGAATAACATTTTGGATGTGAAGGTTATAAGAGGGGCAGAACTTGCAACGGATCAGAGATTGTTCGTGGCAGACACTAGGTTTAAAAGACCAGCCAAACCTAAAACCAAGAAATTTGAGACGATTAAGTTGAGGGAACTGCAGAAGGAAGAAAAGAAGACTCCGGTATGGAGAGTTGGTGAAGACGAGATTACAAGGAATAACAAATCTGGATGAAGACATCAACACTGTGTGGACTGATCTGAAAACAGTATTAATAAAGTCAGCAGAAGTGGTAGATACAAGTAAGAAAAGTACTAGTTGGTGGAATCAGGAAGTGAAGCAGAAAGAGAAAGACAAAAAGGAAGCCTGGAAAAGATGTATAGTATCACGGACTGAAGAGGACTGGAGAAACTATAAGGAAAAAAGAAATGATGTGAAACGAGAGGTGAAGGAAGCTAAAAGGAAATCTTGGGAAGATTTTGGAAATATGGTTGAAAATAAGGCAAGGGAAAAGAACACAAGAAGTTTTTGGAAATTAATAAAAGCACCGAGAGGAAAATATGGGAAGCAGATAAGGACAATTATGGATGGAGATAAGCTCGTGTCAGAGAAGGCAGCTGTATTAGAGGTGTGGAGAAGGCACTATAAAGAAAAGTTTCAAAAACATGGGTCATTACAAGAAGAAGGAATTGCCTATGGGCCATATGAAAGGGTGCAAGATCCCAAAATTGAAGTGGATATAAATGTCGAGGAGGTAGGAATGACAGTTGAACAAGTTAAGACTGGGAAAGCAGCAGGAATTGATGAGATAGCCCCAGAATTAATTAAATATGGAGGTGGTAAAGTATTTAACTAAAATGTTCCAGAGAATTTGGGAAGAGAACAGAATCCCTGAGGAATGGAAGAAGAACTTAATTATACCATTACACAAGAAGGGGAACAGCTTTGACTGTAATAACTACAGGGTCATTATGTCTGTCATCTATAACCTACAAAGTCTACACTCATGTGCTGGAGAGGAGATTGAGGAGGGCGGTAGAAGAAGATATGGATGAGGACAGGTCCGTGCAATGGGCAGTGCTAGCGAGAAATTGACTCGTGGTGGCGAAGCTCAACCTTACACTGTCCATTTCTGAGCAGGACAGCACACTAGCACTGCAGCGCTTAGTAGCACAAGCACTGTCCCTTTGGCCGGGTACTGCAGCACGTTTAGTACTGAGCGCAGAGCCTGGACACTAGGCGCACTAGAGCCAACAGTTTGTTATATGCGTGTGGTCTGCCGTGCTCATAACGTCTTTTGTGCATTGGGAGGACAAACATATCATAGTGGGAGAGTCACACATTAATGAACACACCGAAGACATATAAAACATGATACTGTATTTGGACGTACACGAACCAGATATGCAACAAGGATACAGGTTTTAGCATACTTTTTGGGTGAGAGCAGCAGGTGCAGCGAGATATAATAATCCTAAAATTTGAATCAAGCATATTGGTAGTCATTCATGTGACAGTAGCAAGGTAGACTACGGTTTGGAATCAGGAGAGTTAAGATACATTTTTAATTTGTTGACATAATGTCACAAACCAGTCGAGGTAGCTAAACATGTTAACGTGCATGGTCAGACTAGTCCGAACTCGAAAGATCACACACAGCCACTTCATACCTTACCTCATTAATTTTATTTGTCATTAACCCCTCTCAGAGATCGGCGTCATGAAGGGCATCTATCCGTAAAATCATTCCCACAAGGAAACTGGCTCACCACATCCCCTACCTCATAGTAACAGGAATAATTATGGGTAGAACCATAAAAACTACATTCGGTCTATAAACTTGTATTTCAATAAAAAGTTTTTGAATTCACCAACTGACTAGATTAATGTTGTTCAGGGATATTTGAGTTCGAGAAACATGCGTTAGTAAATATATCAGTATTTTAAAAGGAAAAATATTCCGTCGCAATCTAAGGTAATTTATATTCTTATTTTCAACATCGCCTCTGAAACAATACCTCATGGAATGTACCTACGCATAAGAAATGCGGCAAAATAAGCAAGTTGACATGAGATTCTTTTAACTTTTGAAGTTTTAGGACTATTTTAATTATTTCAACAGTATAGAGACCAAGAGTGCTATTCATTGTAAAATAAGTTTGCTCTGAAAATTACAAAATATGTTGTGTGTCTTTCTACCAGCTTGTCGGTATTTCTTTAGGTGGAGTGCTTAAAACTGTTTTGTTAGTTTTGGGAATTTTTCGGCTCTAGGGTTATGGTATGCGAACCATTTTCCTAACTTGTCAGAGGCTATGTAATGCCAAAAATACGAAGAAATGTGTAATATTATAGTTCGCACAGTGTAGAAATTACATGGTATCGTACAATTTATTGCACTGACAATGGAAGATACCCCATTGTGGTGCAGCGGTTAACATTTTTGGCTGTCGCCCCGGTGGTCAGGGTTTGATTCCCTGCCCTGCCAAGAAATTTAATTTCAGTTTGAGGTACTGAAATGGTATCGATACGTAAGTCATCCAAGCGGTGTTCATTTCGAGGACTTGCACCAGGCCAGTGGGCACGAGTTTCCTTTTTTCTACATTCTTATTCTGCAATTCGAACATTGATATGGGAACTCGTAGAGCAAATCACTTCGTGGAGTTTTTAGAATAGCTTCCGTAAAATATTCTCGAAAGCCTATGCTACAAGTAGCCCTCATGAGTTAATCCAATTGCATATTTATATGTAATCCACATATCATATTTAAGACATTTGATTTTCATTGCATTCTGAGTTCTGGACATAGGAAAACCTCAAAGCTAATTTTGCAATTTTCAGTGAATGAACTTCCAAAGTATAGTAATCATCATGTAGGGCGACTGTGCCACATATATACAGAGAGTGCAAGAATTGCTTGAAGGCATGGTGACATAATGCATAGTTTGTGTTTGTACAACGAAGGAGGTTGTCAGGACTGTGATGATGATAAAGATGGGATGGTGATAACGATGAAGACGGTGATTTACTAGTTAGGAACCACGGGACTGAAGCGGATCTACGGAAAACACACAATGAACTTGCAGGTTGATTGCGAAAGTACAGAAACTATCTAATCACCATATTTAATGGAGATCGACTAATCCAGAAGTAGACATAAAAGGGAGTAGCCTAGCACAAATAGGTGGAAGCAAAGGTTGCTTTTGTGTGAGACCTCCATGGGCATACTCTGCATACACTGTATGCTGCAAACACTGTGGAGTGCCTGATACCCTAGCTAACGTTCAAAAGCATAATTAAGAAGGGCATTCACTACAAACGTTCGGAATCTCCGAAATAGATCTAAGATGAAGCTGTAACATTTCAGAAATGTTATGCGATCCATATTTTTGTGTCTTCCTCGTGTTAGGAGCAAATGAGCATAGTAATTCTTATTGGCCATAAGAAGGATACAAGATTTATGCCGGACCCCACCATCAGATGTGAAGTGATCATTGGCATAACGAGACAGGTCGTTTCGAATAAGCCAGAGGAACAACATCAAAATTTATGAAGTTTGGGTATGCCTAAGTATAAATGTCTTAATTTTGCTATCAATGAATCCATTCAATAATAGAGAATTCATCTTCAATGTACTCAGGAACAGTATGAGACGTAGTCTATTGGTACCCAATAACATTTTATTGCTAATAATAATAGTAATAATAACAAATGAGAAGTCAGCTATTGAAGAGAGAGCGCAGAAGATGGAGATTGCATTCAGATTATGCCAGGAAACTTAAAAGTCCAAATCCCTCTCCTGTGAAGCCAAACTCAGACACTCAGACACACCGTGGTGAAACCTGAATGCCTTTATGCAGCGGAGACAATTGCCAGAAAGGGAATCACAGAAATAGAAAAGGAAGAACGTAAATTTCTGAGGAAAATTCTGGGACCCAAGAGAGCAGCAACAAATGAGTTTACCTTCCGTTTGAGATCAAATCAAGTTCTGTATAAAAAATGCGAGAACATTTCAACATCTATGAGGAAAAGATGACTAACTTTCTATGGACACTTGAGAAGAATGAGACCGGAATGCCTAGCAAATAAAATCCTCATCTTTCAGGAAAGGATAAAGACTCAAGTACCATGGTTGAAAAAAGTTTATCAGGATCTTAAAAAATGTGGCATTGAGGAGGGAGATATTGCAAACAGAAAAGTGTTCAGAAGGAAAATTGCGGAGGTGACAGATCTGTACGTAGAGAAACCCAAGAGAACTGGATGGTTGTTCTCGGTCAAGGAACGAGCAAGAGTGAGCCAACGAATGAAAGAGTATTGGCATAACAGGAAAGAACATGGACAGTCAAGGCAGTTGCGTAATCGTAACCCATAGGAGGTTGAAACGATCCTAAATAAATAATATATAATAATAACAATAATAGTCAAATAATAATAATAATAATATGAAGAGAAGAACGGCTTTAAGAAACCCAGCCGGTATACTGTAGGCTGGCCGCGCGCGCCTGAATTGACGAGTTCCAGCATAGACAGTGCTGACAGTGTGCGCCTAGGTCATGCGGCCCTGAAAGCACTAGCCTGGCGCGGAGAGTACCACACCATACTACGGTATACACATCTCGCTCGCACGTGTAGCTAGCGGCAGGTAGGGAAAGGCAAGGACATGACGTCATGCGCTTGTGGCTTACTTTTTAGACTGTCTGTAAGGGTGCAGCAGGATAGAACATACTACAGTCACTAGCTAAGCAGGGCCTTGGAGGAGGAGCAGGCTGCTTTTAGGCCTGGGAGGCAGGCACAAGAAAGAAAAGTAAAACAAATACATGAAATGCGAGTTGAGGGAGGAGCTGGACGAGGTAGTTAGTTATTGTTGTTTTAAGGGGTGGAACTACGAGGTCATCTGCCTCTCTGGATGAGGTAGACCCCGCATTACATGGGAGAATAGGATTGAGAGATTGGGACAAAAAAAGGGGTAAAACTGTTGTGGAAATAAGAGAATGCGAAGAAATTGAGCGGAATGGCAGAAATGGCTCAAACGAGGCTACTTGAAGGCATAAGGGAATTGAAGAAGTATATACATAGAACATAGAATTTGGATCTTGAAGCATACAGGCTCTTCATTAGTTATAGACCTACACGGATTGGTGAAGTATTGGTGGTACATATCTACCATTTCAAGCTTCAATACAGAATTACTATTTGTCTTGAGCAGCTGATCACCGTCTCCATCTATTTCATTTCATTTTATTCTGTTCTTATAGCCTAAATTTTATGGTGCACCATATTAAGTTTTAATACATATCTTATTATTGTGCTACGCTTTTTTTTTTCAATAGCTGATGAAGGGGATAAAATATAATTAATCCTCGAAACATGTACTGAAACTGAAAACAAGTTACATAATTAATTTTTTCTTTATAGTATTGATTCAGGCGGATGTACATTTCTTGTTAATAACTAATATAGGGATAGCAAATTTGGTCCACCATAAGGCCTATTTTGTTCAGAGCTTTTGCGTCCTTCTTTGCCCTGTTGGCGTCCGACGTGGAAACTCCACTCGGATAACCGGCAATGCTCTCCCAGACACCCAAGTCTTTCAAATAAAAAGTCATTCCAGTTTTCCAGTCCAAATAATTAGATCGCCCTAAAAGCCAAGCGATCGTCGGCAGTGACGCCATACCACTATTTCCACTGTCGGCGATTATTTGCAAAATAAATGCACAAAATACTTACAGCTTAATGTTCACTTTGTTCATATAATAATTATACATCACGGAATGGCACTGGGCCCATGACCTGTTATCATCGGCATGGAAAAAATTATGTGAACACAGAACTTGTCACTGCTGGAATGCCATACTAGTTTATTGGTTGGAAGCAATATGGGAAAAAAAAACCAACAGAACACAATCAACTGGCCGTAGCCTTCTACACAGAATCTAGTGCCTGCACACTAGTGCCAACCTTTATATTACAAACTCCAACAGTATTTAGCTATAAAAGACCTTTGATATGACATATTGTACAAGTCTACTGAAAATAATTATTTAGCCTCCTTGTGCCCTTGATTTTTAGGATCAAAATTATTGCCTAAATTCTATTCGGGGTAACTTTATAGTCATTCCAAAAATTTCACCAAAATCGGTTGAAAAGTCTGTTTGAAGAATTTCCAATAAAGGTTGGCAACAAAACTACTGTGGTTCTGGTTATCAGACAAAATTCCACACAGAGTCATGCACATGGGACTAAATGATCGTGGAGTCCAAGCCCCTCAAATGAAGCGACGACAAAGGTCCAATAAATACATATAGATTTTTGTCTTAACAGGAACACTAGTTTACTTAATGACAAGAGGGGACAGAGTAAGAAATGAGGATGTCGGAAGGGAAATCAGAGTGAGAAATCTTTACAACAGAATGGAGAAGAATGAACTTTGATGGTTTGGACATATAAAGAGGGTGGAAGAAGGAGGGAAACCAAGGTGGATGATGGAGGCCAATATTGAAGGAAGAAGGGCAATAGGTACACTCAGACTAAGGTGGTTGGATGCCCATCAAGAACAGTATGATAAGGAAACTGGATTTGAAGAGAAGGCTACCATCCACAGACGCCTGGAAAAAACTAATGCAGGAAAGAATACAGAAGAGGGACGAAATCTGGCTCGAGTTTTACACAACGGAGGCCATGATGACTAGGACATTGAAGGAACACTAACCAGGGATTGCGACACTTTGTTAATTTGATGGCGGTACATGGGTATCACCATAAACTGTGCAATACCGAATACTTTCATGACCCTGATGAATCCCTCGTATGTAAATTATGCTGTGTACAATGTAGTAGATACCATGTAATTTCTTGTGCAAATCGGGAATCATCCATTGTGATGTTTTGTGAATGACTGTTTGTTATCATCACTATACACAATTTGTGCACTTTATCTTTAATAATAAATCATTTACATGGGAGCAGTGGTGGCTTGATAGATGAAGTTTGAAAGGTGCTAGAAATGTCCTGGCCTGGCTGGAGCTGGATAAGGAAAATTGATGATTACTTGCTTGAATAACACTTTAGACTGCTGCTGGGGCATGGTGACATAGCAGTTAAGCTGCTGACCTCTTACCAAGGCAAACTAGGTTTGGTTTTTAGTTGATGTATGCAGTTTTTCGAGGTTAAATGTCTTGTAAATGTCTTCCATGTAAAAAGAGGTCTCATGGTTAGCGAAATTGAGTCGTGTAAAACTAAAAGCTTCCTTCCTAAATTGTTACTCTTATGAAACAAAGTATTTCACCTTGCTTGTATTAGCCTAATTTGAATATTATATGTTGTGCAGTAATTTAGTTTTGAACATATCTGTGTAGCTGTACATAAATGGAGATCTAATTGGTGGTGTGGACATTGTGAAAGAGCTGCATGAGAGTGGTGAGCTGCAGAAAATCCTACCAAAGAAAGTACAGATGCTTACCCTGGAGGAGAGGTGAGTGTTCACACATTCCTAAGTACCAGCATGATAACATGCACTGGTTTATATGCTAAAAGAAAAGTTCTGGATGGGTCTTTATTTGTTTTTGTTTTTTATGTCCCTCCCAAACTGCTTTGCCTGTCATCAGAGTGATGTGGGGGAAACTTTAACTTGCTCAATTGACTAATTTAAAGCTAATGGTGGTGTTTGGTTTTGGTGAATGTCAGTAAAACCATAACTAAGTGTTTCCCTTGTTTTATGAAATGCATACAGTATAACCCCGATTTAGCGTGACCTCGATTTAGCGTAAACCCGCATTTAACGGTATAAATTTCAAGTCCCGAAAATTATTCCATAAGTGCAATGTTATTTAATATTCGATTTAACTTAATTCGCATTACGGCAAAACCCTCATTTAGCGTTAGGAAATGTTAAAATTCTCAAGTATTTATTTCCATTCGTTATGGTTATGCGACATTAAGAACCTATGGAAAAGACGTCATAAGCTCGTTGAGGATGATTCAAGGCAGAAAAGGAATTTAGAGCGGAGACGCTTAGCGATCGATACGATCGATCATCTTCCATATCGATTCCTCGCTGCATGCATGAGGGAGCTCGAACTGACCCGACCGTGGCCGAAGACACGATGTACATCGTGCTAACACTCACGCCGCGCCGCTTTGCATGCTTGCACGTGGCCGATCTCTGATACGACGCAATGCGTAAAGACGAAATCGTTGAGATTCGAGAAGACTGAACTGCATTTCTGTGCGATGGAACAGTAGTCTTACTTGCACTATCTTCGAAACATACGAGCATGTTGGCGCGAGTGGTATAGCATAGATTTCCTTTATTTTTGAAGCCCAAACAATACAAGAGGAATGCACTTTCACTTGGAACCTACCTTCCCTTTGCCAACAGCCACACTTCAAGGTCGCTGATCTGTGAGTTGTGAAGGGTGGATGCGCGGATAGCGTATTGAAAACAGCGATTATTGGTAAAGCATACCTGCCAAGTTTTCCGGTTTTCCCAGAAGGTTTCCGGATTTTTTGGGTGTTTTCCGGTTGTCGGGATTAACATAGTTTTTTCCGGATTTTCAACTCCCTAGCTTTTTTCCGTTCTCTGCATCCAAATCGCATTTCAGTTTTGATTTTCGATAATAGCTGCTATTCTGAGATGCGAGTGTTTAAATTCGACTGAAAATAGACTGATAAGACTCATGTCTACCGGTAACGAAAAGTAACGAAAAAGTAGCTAATTTTATAAAGGTAATGAAAAGTAGCTAATTCTTATGTCTGGATAGTTGGAGGTAACGAAAATTCGCCGAGGTCTGTTAAAATCATTTAAACCCGCGCTGCTAGGCTCGCAGATGCGATGGAGCGAGTTTCACGCAAGCGGCGCCGATTGTGTAAGCTATATTTCCCCGTGCACGACCTCAAGGAAATGCATACTGAGGATACCTTCAGTGGTACTGTATACATCGGTTCAATGTTTATTTTCGGCATCAAGAAGAGTTTAGTTTTGTGTGAAATATTTTTCTGTATTAATCGGAAACCTGACTCTTTGCGAGACGTTTATTCGCGATAACTTCCGAAACTCAACAGAAACCTCTTATTTCTGATATTGGCCTCTCAAATTGAAGTCCAGAAATAATGCGAAATAATTTATTGTCGCAATCTTGCAAAATGATGCCGTTTCAAACAATCGCAAAAATGCTTCGAAATACATAGACTATATTTTAAAAATCTATCAGTCTAGTGAATTTGCGACATCAAGTGTGGTTAATTCGAAACTCCGTTATATGTCTATTTTTCCTTCGAACTATGGTTCCATTGGATATAATATGGCTTAATCTAACCGGTTATCTCAAAAACTTGTATAATTTGAATTCGAAAGAAAATGTGCCCTCTTGTCGGATTATTCGTGCAATCCTCTCTAAATAATTCATAATAAAAGATACCTACTTCGAACGTTCGTCCTCCTAAGTCACATCCTCAAGGCGGCCGGCTGACAGCACGACTTGCCTGCGGGAATCTCGCCAAACAGATCCCGATCGACGCCAGTTGCGTAAAATTATAAAACCCGTGCCCGGCCGCGAACTTGTGTCCTCAAGGACTGCGGGAATCACGGCGCCGATCATACAGCATGTCCATAACTGCTCGTGAATTTTAACCATGCCCAACCTCGAGCTCCCCTCCGCCATTCTGCCAAGACAGATAGACAGGCAGACAATCGTTGAACGGCTGGATGCGGTGCCGATTGCATAATATCACGTTCTCATTGTGCAACCGCGAGGACAACGTGAATCTGTTAAAACGACCGAGAGCGGCAGCTATTGCGATACATCGCGATATTTCTCCGTATTCAATGACGAGTGCAACTGGATTCTTGTCAAATGGACATCAAGCGGTGCCGATTGCGGAATAATAAAGTCCACCCCTGGAACTATACAGCCCATGATGGGCTAAGGCCGACCAAGCGACCGCTGCCCAGCCATTTGGCCTGCAGATATTGGGGTGACGCGTGATCAGCGTGTCGGGTCCCCTCGGCCGTTAATTTTGGTATTCGTGATCGGGGCGCTGTCTCACTGTCAGACAGCTACTCAATTGTCCTCACGAGGCTGAGTGTACCCCGTTCCAACCCTTACGTCAGTTTTAAAATCCCTGACTGAGCCGGGGATCGAACCCGGGGCTTCCGGGTGAGAGGCAAGCGCGCTACCCCAACACCTCGGGGCCGGCGCGTATTAATAACTTACCATATTTTTCCGTGCCCGACCTCAAGGACAATAGAAATCTCATCGAACGACTAAAAGTGACACCGATTATGTAATCCCGATTTTTCTCCGTGTTCTATCTAAAAAACTACGGATCGTGTCAAACGGCTGAGACCAGCGCCGATCGTCTAACGTCTCGATATTCCTCCGTACCTGACTGCGAAGACATAATTCGGTGACGATCACGTAACGTCGCATATATTTCTTCGTAGTCTACGCGGGGACAAAGGAAATCTCCCCAAACGGCCAATATCAGAGAAACTTCTTGGTAATCATAACTTCTTGTACACAAGACGGCATATTTGCTGAATCAACTCATTTGATATTAAATATCCATTATTTATTTTTGTCTAAATTTTTATGACACCATAATTGAATCTGATTCACTGCTTTAAACACAGTTCATTGTTGTTTTCCTTCACCGCGCGATGAGCTTCTATGCTTGCCGACCGCAGTCGTATCTTGAATTAAAAGGTAACTAAAATTAACTACAAGGTAGGTAAAAATTAACTAATTTTTACTTCATCCTTACAGTATACACCCTGTAAAGTTTATCGATAATCCCGTCTCGCAGACAGGGGCGGTTCGATCTTGTACATCTGGGGAGGGGGGAATTTAAAAAAATGCCGACTGGATGTATACCATTGCCGACTATATGCTTAAAACTGAGCAACGGGTGGGAAAGAGGGGGCCGGCAGTGGTAGCAAACGATACACAAGACAAATATATTTAATTAACGGCTTTCATTTAAAATGTGTTTTATTAGTTCCAGAATTTTGATCATCATCATCATCATTTCCCCTTATCCAGCTCCTGCTGGGTCGGGGTATTTATGGCACTTCTCCACTTTCCTCTGTCCTTCCACCATTCTTCTTCCACAATATTGTCCCAGTCCAGATTTCTTTTTCTTACGCTGTTCTTCACTGAATCAATCCACCTTGTTCTAGGTCTTCCTCTTGCTCTCTTACCCTTGCACTTCGCCTCCAGCATCTGTCTTGGTATTCTATTTTCCTCCATCCTCTTTACATGTCCAAACCACCTTAGTTTATTCTTCTCAATTCTCTCGTTTAGTTTTCCCATTCCAACTTCCTTCCTAACATCTTCATTCCTCACTCTGTCTTTCCTTGTCTTTCCTATCATACTTCTTAGGAATTTCATTTCACTGGCTTGGATTCTACTCTCTTGCCTGCTTGTCAGGGTCCAAGTCTCAGCTGCATAAGTTAATATGGGAACATAGTACACTTTATACATTACCTCCTTGCTTTTCCTTGGTACTACCTTATCCCAAACAAGTTTTCTTACACTTTGTTAGAATGCATTGCTCTGCTGTACCTTCCTGCCAATCTCCATGTCCAACCTACCAGTTTGCATCAATTCACTTCCTAGGTATTTGAACGTGTCCACAATTTCCAAACTCTGACTTCCAATTTTCACAGTGCCCTTTCCTTGTCTTTCCCCTCTTGTCATCACCATGGTCTTGCTTTTCTCTATACTGATTTTCAGGCCGTACTTCTGAATATTTTCGTTCAGTGCATCTAGTTGTTTTTGCACTTCTTCAGTGTTCCTTCCCCAGACCACAATATCATCTGCAAATAACAGTAACTTCATTTCTTTATGCCCATATGCTTCCTTTGTTTCCTTTACAATTTCATCCATCACCATTATGAACAAGAGAAGTGACAGCACACTCCCCTGTCTTAGTCCAGTCTTGTTCCTAAACCAATCTGTCTTTCCAACTGGGGTCAGTACCCTGCTTAACACAGTTGTTGTACATTGCTTGCACCATTTCCAACATTTCTCTTCCCAGTCTATTCTTAACCATGTTTTCCCATACCTTCTCTCTGGGGACACTATCATATGCCTTTTCTAGATCTACGAAAGTCACGATCAAATCCTCTCCATATTCCCAGATCTTTTCCATCACCTGCCTCAAGCTAAAGATTGGGTTCACTGTGGATCTTCCACTCCTGAAGCCATACTGTTCCTCTTGCAACTCTCCTTCCACCTTTCTTCTCATTCTTCTTTCTAATATTCTTTCCAGTATTTTTACTATCTGTGATAAGAGGGTGATCCCTCTATAGTTATCAAACACCTTCTTGTCCCCCTTCTTAAACACTGGTATTATTAGCCCTTTCTCCCAGTCTTCTGGTACACATTTCTGTTTCCACACACACTTTAGCAGTCGATACAACCATTGCATACCAACAGGTCCAGCAGCCTTTATCATTTCTACACTGATTTCATCCACCCCTGTTGCTTTTCCCATCTTCATTTTCTGTACTGCTAATTCCACCTCCAGCATTGTTATATCATCTTCTGTTATAGAGTCGTCAGGTTGTGTCACTTCCATCTCACCAGTACAATTGCTCACATTCAATAGCTTATCGAAATACTCCTTCCATCGTCCCTTTATCTCTTCTGGGTGTGTTAACAACTCTCCATCTTCATTTTTCACCAGCTTTGTGGTAACTCTTTCTTTCCTCTTACTTCTTAGAAGCCCATACAGCATCCTTTTACTGCCACTTACATCTGTTTCCATTCTTCGTGTAAATTCTTCCCAACTTTTCTTCTTTTCTTCTCCTACCACTTTCTTACACCTCCGTTTGCTGTCGTGATACTTCCTTTTGCTTTCTTCTGTTTGATCTTGGTTCCATTCTTTCCATGCAGACTTCTTTTCTTTCACTGCTTTCCTCACTTCCTCATTCCACCACGGTGTCTCCTTCTCTTTCACTCTTGTTGACGTCCTACCACAAGCACTCTCTGCTGCACCAACAAATGCCTTTTTAAAGTGGGACCATTCCTCTTCTATGTTTTCCACTTCAGTAACTGGGATTTGTTGCTTCAATCTCTCCTGAAAATCTTCCTGTACAGTTTTGTCTTTCAATTTCCATACTTTTATTTTACTTTCTCTGATCTCCTTTAGGTTTTCCAATTTTTCCCATCTAAATTTTGCCACCACAGCTCTATGGTCCCCATCAAATGCTTCTCCTGTCCCATCTATCAGCTTTCTGCGATTAGTCCTTTCCACCAGAAAGTAGTCAATTACCGATTTTGTTCTTCTATCGCCCCAACCATATCTTGTAATTTTTCTGCTGTTTTTCTTCCGAAACCATGAATTACCCACTATCAGTCCATTCCTTTCACAAAAATTTACAAGTTCCTCTCCTTCCCGGTTCTTTTTCCCTTATCCATATGGTCCAACGACTTCTTCCTTTCCTTGTCTCTCGTTTCCGACTTGTGCATTCATATCTCCCATGATCACCACTTCTACATCTGAAATTACTCTTTCTACATCCTCCAGGAATACTTCAATATCTTCTTCTCTGTTTCCAGTCTGTGGTGCAAACACTTGTATGAAGTCCATTACGTCATTTTTCATCTTCATTCTAATTTTCATTATTCTGTCACTCACACACTCGACCACTTCAACATACTCCTCCAGTTGTTTCGAGGTTATCAGTCCCACGCCATTTTTTGCCTCTTGGCCACCACTCCAGTATAATGTATATCCTTTCCTCAATTTCTTCCTTCCTTTACCTTTCCATTTCACTTCACTCAGCCCCATCAATCCAACATTCTACCTCTCCATGAAGTTTACCACCTCCTCCACCTTGCCTGTCAGAGTCATGACATTCATGATTCCCACTTTCATTTCGGTTACTGGTCGCCCATTTCTCACAGTTCCCCCAGTACCAAAAGAACTGCGCGTCGCCTGCAGGGTACGCCCTAACCTTCTCCGAATCATTTGAAGTGCCATTTCCATTTTAGGCTATTATTACGATGGGGTCGCCACTCTCAAAGGCATTTTATGAAGCTACTGCCAGCTATTATACAGGCCGCCCCTAACCTGGGAAACAGACGCCCTTGCAGCCGCCCCTAACCTGGGAAACAGACGCTGCCGATTGATGCTGTACTCATACTATTCCCTGAGTACTGGGTTGCCTCTTCCGCAATCTCCACCGCTCCGAAGTCCATCTTCTCCGCTGCAGATTCCGTTGAGGTCTTCGCACGTAACCCTGTGCACGGGGCCTTTGTTATACCCCATAGGACTGGGTCCTCACCAGAACTTAGTTCCATGGTATATTACAGTACCGTTGCCCACCCCCGCGACGTGGACGCGCCTGGCAAGAATTATCCATGTAGCCAATTATAATTGCCTCATGGACCGGGTTAAGGAGCTGTCTAAATCCAGCCTCCAAGGCCCAGAATTTTTGAATCGCAGGAAAATTTGATAAATGAGTAAAATAAGTGTTTAAATATTACAAGAATAAAAATAATCTAGTTATTCTTTCTAAATCCCTACTCTACGATGTTTCAACAAGGACAACTTCTCCACTATCTCCGTAATTTCAATGTCGTCGACCTTATCTTTCGTTGAAAACAACATCATGAGGAGGGGCAGATGACCTTGTAGTTCCGCCCCTTAAAACAACAATAACTAACTAACATCATGAGGGAGTCTAAGCGGCCGTCGCCCATCGATGTCCACAAATGATTTAAAATGAGCTTCAACTTGCTGAAGCACTTTTCGGAAGAAGCAGAAGACACTGGGGATGTTGAAATCAGTCGAACTATTAGATAACCACACGGGATAATCCACTTTCATTTAACAGCAACTTTTGCGATTTCTTTAAAAGATAAGACTGCTTATTGGCATCAAGCAGGATTTAAAGCTCAGCCAGCACAAGCTCTTCATCTTCGATGAGTTTCGGGTGTGGTAGTTTATAGATCGGACGCGCTCGATGGTGCAGTTTTTCTGTCAGCAACTATCTTGAAAATTATGTGGAATGGCTCTAGCAAAGAAATTAGTTTTGCGAGATTGTCTTGCATGCTTATAGTAAATACATCCACAAGTATTCGGAACTTCTTTCTGTAGAATGTAAGGAAAGAAATTTCTGCTGTCGTTTCAGCGTGCGCGTCGTACTTCTTTGCAAGTCGCCGGGTCCTGCGGTGCTTTAAGAAGTCTTCCTCCGCATTTACTTGCATCATCATCATCATCTTGTACAGTTTCCAGCCCCAGGCTGGGTCTGTTTGGAACATAAGCCTCGCCACTTAGTTCTTTCTTCCCACCACCTCTCCGCTGTCACTCTGGTCCAGTCCTCGCCTCTCTTCTTGACACATTCCTCCACTCCTTTCAGCCAACTATCTCTTGGTCTTCCCCTTGGTCGTTTCTTCTGCATCTGCATCTCATGTATCCTCTTGGGAATCTTCTTCTCATCCATTCTCTTTAAGTGTCCATACCACCTCAGTCTTGATGTCTCAATCCTACCTTGCAAGGGCTCCTCTTTCACCATTTCCCTGACCTTTTCATTCCTCACCTTGTCTCTTCTTGTTACTCCGATCCTACTTCGCAGGAACTTCATTTCCCCTGCCTGTATTCTGCTTATGTCTCTTTTCTTCATTGTCCACGTTTCCGAAGCATAGGTCAGTATCGGGATATAGTAGCTTCTGTATAACACTTCCTTGCTTTTTTGTGGGACATCTTTATTCCACACTAAGCTCCTAATGCTTCTCAGAAATGCTTCTGCTTGTCTGCCACGTTCCGTAATCTCTTTGTCATTTCTCCCATTTTCCTCCACTATACTTCCCAAGTACTTGAGACTTTCCACCTTCTTCAGCTGTCCACCTCCAAGTGTTATCCCACTCATTGGTCTGTCCTTTTTCCTGGTCGTTAACAGGATCTCACATTTACTGATGTTGAACTTCCATCCGTACTCTCCCACTGTTTCTTCCCAAGCCTTCAGTTGCTCCTGAATTTCCTCCTTGTTTCCCCAGACCATGAGATCATCTGCGAACACCATTGCTTTCATCTTATCTTCTCCTATCTTTCCTGCTATCCGTGTCATTACCTCGTCCATAACCACAATAAAGAGAAGGGGTGACAGCGCACTACCCTGTTTCAGGCCACTCATTTGTCTGAACCAGTCTGTTCTTTCCCCTCCAACTTTCACACAACTCACACTTCCACAATACATCTCCTTCACTCTGCCTACAGTCCCTTTTCCCACTCCCATGTTTTCCATTGCTTTCCAAACCTTCTCCCTACACACACTATCATAGGCCTTTTCGATGTCCAGGAAGGCCATCAACAGATCCTCTCCAAATTCGTAGTGGTGTTCCTGGAGCTGTCTCACTGAAAATATGAGATCCACTGTTGATCTCCCAGGTCTGAATCCATACTGCTCCTCTCTCAATTTTCTCTCCACTTTGGCTCGTATTCTACTTTCTAATATCTTTTCATATATCTTAGCACAGTGAGGTATGAGTGTGACTCCCCTGTAATTTCTGCACTCCTTTCTGCTTCCTTTCTTAAATATTGGGACAATTAATCCTTTCTTCCAATCTTCTGGGGTCTTTTACTTGCATACTTTTCGCAAATGATGATGCACTCTTTATTAAAGCGTTCATCTTGCCGTCATCGTTGATATCTTCAAAAGACTTCAAAGCGCTCTGAATCAGCTGCATCGCGTCTATTACATTCAGCTTTTCCGCTTCTAAAAGCTCGGTTACGTTCTTAATTTTAAACATGATGTTTTTTGTAAAGTACATGCCGCTGATAAAATCAAAGTCTAGAAGCTTTTTGTGCAAGCCTGACGCAAAAGTTCTGGTTTTACTGTCAAATTCAGAATCGCATGAGGTTTTCAGTTCTCACCGATTCGGCACGCGCAGTCCACCTTGTTTTTGATAAATTCTCAAGTTTAAGTGAATTTTCAATTTTATCCAGCTCTTTCTGCTAGCTTAAATGTCGTTTCGTGCAACCCGAAAAAAGAAAACGTACAATGCTTCAAGAGTGTCAAAAAACTCTCGGATAAGCTCGCTAGCATTACTAGCTGTCTCTACGAAAATGTTTAACCTGTGAGCTTGGCATGGACGTATGGAATATCTATATTGCACTTCTCTGGTAGCTTTTTTTGAGTGCCGTTGTATATGCCAGACATGTTACGAGCAAAGTCGTACGATTGAAACGCTAGTTTATCGAGTGGAAGTAAAAGTTCTTCTGAATTTAAAATTAAAAATATTTTTTCAGCCAACTCCTCTCCAGTCTTTTTGTTTTTTGTTTTGTTAAAACAGCATCTATCTTTAAAAGACGCTCCACAGGAACGAGCTCTTCATTTTTTTCGACGACATATCGGATATTCAACGCGAGGCGGTCTTTATGTGACATCGGGAGTTGTACCTGCTATAATGGAGAACATACCAGCGTTCTTGATCTCTTCTGCAATTATTTCACGAGTTTTCTCGCCATGTAGATGGATGAATTCATTTTGAGAGTCCTTGCTCATATACGTAATGTTGTGTTCCCGCGTATTCACTTCTTCCAACCATCTATTCATGACCGGACCATGCCGTGAAAGTAACTTCACAATTTGCGTGAAGTTTCCATTAACTTGAGTGATTCCATCCTTGTGACCTCGGAAATCCAAACCTTGCTGGACAAAGGGTTCTTGTTGTGTCAATAAGTATCTGGATAACTTTTTTGTGGAACTCTTTTTCTTGTTCTTCCTCAATTCTGATGGTCCATAAAAATTTATCAAGGAGAATGTCTTCGTGGCCTTTTCCATTGACAAAGTGGCACAAATCTGCCATCGCTGCTTGATGAGGTTCTGAAGTGAAGTGTTCTTGTATTTTGCCCTTTACTGATGTACTCCAGCATGCGATCATTCTTCACCTTTTTCTTGTTAACACCATTAAACATAAACATGGCTGAAATACGCATGTATTTATTGTATTATTATTACTTACGTTGTTTGATGGGTACGCGATGCTCCGTGAAAATGTTCCGTGTCGGCGAAAACACATGTCCCACTGTATTTGCACCTAGTTAACACTGTAAAAGTTGCTGGTTCAGGAACGACTGCATTCTCTCATTCTCGGTGACCACTGCACTCACCTTAGTGAGCACCTCAGCCCTTGAGGAACCTTGGAACCATAAACCTGTCAATTTTGTCACAATAGCGCGGTTATCTGAGGACGCGCCGAGACGAGCGGTAGCAGGTCATAAGTTATGATTCATAACATTCCTCCGATAACATCTCGATGAGTTGGCTTGACCTGAAGTTATCAATGCGCTCACCAACACCTTTTGTCTAGCCACATGGCACAGATGCTGGGCTCGCTTCGCTGTGAAGCTGAGTCGCTCGGCATAATGAACGCGGGATGTTACACCCACCCAGGAACGTGCCGATGAGTTCATCACTTGTCCTTGGTCCCATATTGCTCATCTGTCATTCATTCTTCAGTTTCCATACAAAGAAACGAAATGGCAAGTAGAAGCCGGTGCACCGAGGACTGGAAGTGAAACTTTCAAAATGGTTATTTTGCCGACACTTCCTCTTGCCATACTGGGCTATTGCCTGGCTGTACGAAATTATTGCAGCATCCGTTTGTGCCGACTGTCGGTAAAAATGCCGACTGTAAGTATAATAAAATTTTTTTTAAAGAAATCGGACCAAATCGTATATGGCCATGCCTCATTTTGCTTTTTTAAATGCTGTTTTGGGAAATGTTACGGCTTCTTCAGGATTTGCTGACTGAGAAAATACCTGGGGGGGTGAGACACCCCCCCATTCCCCTACTCGAACCGCCCCTGCTCTCAGATTATCGCAGCACTTTTGCCATTAATTCCTTGCGTTTAACATTACGCTGAAAGTCGATAGAACTGTCTATCGATAATCACATCTCGCAGATTATCGCTGCATTTATATTACTCTTTGTGCTTCGACTGTTTGTAAGCGGGAAGGCTTGGTTTTAAGCGGTGCTTGCTGTAGTTCTGGTATTGGTGCAATTGTGTGACAAATTTGTGTGCGATTTAGTGTTTTCGTGATGAATTCAAGTAAGAAACGATATCGTCAGCCTTTCAGGGAGGCATATTCTTCAGAATTTTTGGAAACTGGCACAATGAATTAGATAGTCTCACATCACCAAGAGTTAGTAATCTCTTTCCCTGTAGTCTTTTTCGCTATTTTTAAGACCTTGCGACACATGTACGCGTTACATTTTAAGCCTAATTTTCACATTTTGCAAAAATGAGGAAAAAGTAGTCTTATGAGATCGATCCGGGAAAATGTGTGTCTGTCTGACTGTCTGTCTGTCTGTCCTTCTGTCTGTCTGGCTGTGTGTGTGTCCCCCCCTATCAACTCCTAAACGGCTGCAGCAATCAAAACCAAATTTAGTATGAGTAAAGATGTGCACCGGAATAGCTCACGTCCATATTTGAAAATGATGTCAGTGCTACCAACTGCTGAAAAAACGCACTAGAAATTTGAGCTCCATGTTGGATATCTTGCAAGGTATGCATGGGAGCTATTCCAAAATTGGCACACATGTAGATAATACTATTTCAGTTTAATTTCCAGGAGGCCAACCAGGACAGTGTTGCCAAAATAATTTTAAGCCTTCTGATAGGTCCAATGTTTAAATGCATATAACTTCTACACTATCAACTGGATTTCAACCAAATTTTGTATGTAATATCTGTACATAAACAGATATGACTGAGCGTATTCTTAAGAGCCACCAGGGCTGACAACTGTTAATAATTGCTCTCTCTATTTTTTAAAATCCAAATACCAATATATCAGAAAGTATGCAAGCCAACAGCTTTAAACTATGCACACGTATATTCTGACATTTTAGATTAATTTGGAGTAACTTATATACGTCAGTTCTACCAACATGATTATAAGCCTGCTGATAGTACCAATTTTTAAATACATGTAACTTCTATACTTTCAGTTGGATTTCAACCAAATTTCGTATGTGCAATGTGTACCATAACAGATATGACTATAAGTATTGTTAAGAGCAATCAGGGCTGCCAACTGTTAATAAATGCTGTCTATATTCTTTTTACCCTAATATCAATATATCAGAAAGTATGCAAGCCAACAGCTCTATACTTTGCACATGTATAGCACCTGACATTCTAGATTAATTTGGAGTAATTAATACAAGGCAGTGCTGCCAACATGATTCTATGCCTGCTGATATGTCCAATTTTAAAATACATGTAACTTCTATACTAACAAATGGATTTCATCCAAAATTGGCACAACAAGATATCATAATAATTCAGATTATTTCCGACCAGCACACGCATGGTATTGTTGGCAACATGCTTTTACGCGTGCTGATAGATCCAGTGTCTAACTGCATGTAACGTCCATTGGACTTCAACCAAATTTTGTATTCTGCACCTTAAGAGGTGGAACTAAGAATATATTCAGTCACCAGGGCTGCCAACTGTAGTGCTCTATTAGGCTACATTATACCAGGTATATTTTGAACAAATTAGATATTTCGATATTACCAACTTAATTTCGTCATTATTCTAGATAGGTTCATATACTGTAGAATAATCATTGGCATGAAAAGTAGGCTGTATAGTTCTTCACGGAACTTCTTGTTGCGCTTTGGGATCTTCTGGATTTCTATTTTTGAAAGTTGGCAGGTATGGTAATGGCGCAAACTTGCGCGACACCGAGAGCGTGTTTGTTTGATGCTTTTGATGCTGTCAACAAGTCTTGAGAGAAAAATACCGCTACTACACTCGTAGAAAAGCAAGCGCTTGCCGACTTCTGTAACGACGTTATTTCGAACGGGCAAGTTAGACGTCGATAAAGACGATTATAATTTAAGACATGAAAGCAAAGAAGAAATAGCATGGAATTTGATAGTTGGTGAGGAAAACAGAAATCCAGTTGATATAGATTATGGGAGTTGGTTCCAAAGTTTAGGGGCTGCGACAACGCGGTCATATAGCCCCGTGTACTTTGGGTGTGTGTAGAATCCGTACAATCACTCATGGTTCCGTATTGATTAAAAGTCAAATATAAAGGGACAGGAATTCCGCCTAATCAATACAAAACTTTTCAGTCAAGGGGCTCTATTATACCCATTTGGTTGGTACATGTTTCGAAGCCTTCCATGGCCCCTTCATCAGCCATACTCATAAACATATACATATTGTCTGTACAATCTTGGAATAACATTGAAAAGGTTAAAACTAACATGAGAAAACTTGATGAAAATGAGACATAAAAAACCATGAGGACAGTTGTGGTACAAATACATTGAGTAAAACTTATCCTAAGAAAACCTAACGAATATTACAAACAAATGGAAAAACACATTAAAAATAGTATATGTTAAAATGCAAACTTAAAATGCAATTTATATGACTCTTGTAATAATCTTAGAGTTTTGATAAAATAATAGCAGGATTCCGTGTCCGAAAATCTAGGGAATTCGACCCATAAAAAGTTAAATATGTGTTAAAAACTGGTAGTCATATAAAGACTTTGTTGACTTCATATCAAGGATCGTTGGTAGAAAGAACAATACATCGCCATGCATGAAAGTCAATAACGGCCAAGCTTGATGAAAGCCTCTTGAAATGGAGACGAAAGGAAAGTTGAGCATCTTGTATTTAGGAAATCCAAAATTTCTTCTAATAGGCATATGGACTTTAGGAGAAACCTAAATGGGAAATAAATCTAGTATTAAGAAAAAATAAAAGCAATTAAATAAACGGCAAATGAAATTGGGACAAATCAAAAACATAGAACGGAAAAGAGCTGTTTAACAGAAAAAAATAACGAACTTACGTCATAGCAGAGGGAACGTGACTTCGACGCAGGAAAACGTAGAGAATCTGGCCAGCTTAAACAAGTGAAAGTGAACAGCTGAGCACGTAAAACAAAGCAGAGTGTTGGACGGGGGAGGGGAGGAGCGCTGCCGTGGAGTGACGGAGATGGGGAAATAAGGGAGGGAAGAAAGGGAGATGAGGGAGGGAAACCAGCTGCGTAAAGAGAGACTTAGGGCGGTTTATTATAACCTTTGTTTGCTGTTATGATAAAATCTGACAATGTGTCAAATAAAACATTAGGGTCAAAACATATTTCATTTAAGTTGGGAGGATTGAAAATTCTCTGTGCGGAGTTAATTTCAATGGACTCTAGGATATTCATTAGAGAGCCTTTATTAACATGATGCAGAATTTCGAGGTCATTGTCAATGTTGGTAAATTTATGGTTCATCTCACTCATGTGAGAAGCCATGGCTGAAAATCTCCTGTATTTGGTAGCGTTGACATGTTCAGAAAATCTGGTAGTGAAACTTCTCCCCGTTTGACCTATGTAGTTGGTTTTGCAGTCATTACAACTTAATTTATAAATACCAGAAGCACTGTATTTATCTTGGTGGTTCAAAGTGTGTGAATTGAAAATCAAGTTACTATTAGTATGACAGGTTTTATAGGCTATTTTCATATTGCATTTTTTGAAGATGTTAGTGATACTGTAAACGGAATTGTTAGGATAGGTGAAAACTGTTAACCAAGGTTTTTCGGGTTTGTCTGGAATTAGGTGGGTGGCTGGTTTATTTTTAATTTTCCTGATGATGTCGTTTAGATAATTCCGATTGAAACCATTAATTTCGGCTATTTGATAAATAATTTTCATTTCTGTATTACGGTCCTGTTTAGAAAGGGGTAACTTGAGGGCCCTGTTAACAAAACTGAAAAAGGTTGCTTTTTTATGGGAACCTGGGTGGGTAGAAACGTGCCTGATGGTGGTGTGCGTTTGCGTAGGCTTTCTGAAAATTTTATAATGAAGCCTGTTGTTTACTTTGGCAACACAGGTGTCTAGAAAATTAATCTTATTGTCGATAGCTGACTCCAAGGTGAATTTAATGTTGGGGTCTATATTATTCAAATCATTGAAAATTCGGTCAATACCCTGGATGTTGTCATTGACAATAAAGAAAACATCATCAACATACCTGCCCCAAAATTCTATTCCCTTAATATTGTTAATTATTTTAGTGTGCTCCAGATGGTCTAGGTAAATATTGGCGATGATGCCTGAAAGCGGGGAGCCCATGGCTAATCCTTCTTTCTGCTTGTAGATGACATAATTAAAAGTGAAAAAGTTATTGCTTAAGGTGAGATCAAGGATTGTCATAAACTCTTCAATTTCAACCTTTGACAATTTGTCATTTTCAATTAAATTACAGTAGCCTCTCACAAATCCGGACCTCAAAAATCCGGACTCCGGCAAATCCGGACCGCTCAAAAAATATTTTTTGTAATACAAAATCAGTAAAATGTAGGTAACGTGATGCTTAAGCGCCTTCAATTTCTCCGCGACCATTCCGCATTACAAGAATGACGTCTTTTCTATTCTACTGGCTGTGCGACACGGCGTAATGTAATGTAAATTCTTAAGTCTTATTAAAGTTAAAGTTGTTCAATACTATTAACCATCTATTTTTTCTACCCCTGTGTTCAGTTAATTGCAGTTCAGAACTGTTTTATGCGAGTAACAATAAAGTACACATATCGGCACGGAGTGGCGGCGATCGCGGCACGCAAACCACTGCCGCGACCGACGTCACTCTGTCTCCGGGAAATCCGGATTTTTCGGAATCCGGATCGGCCGTCCGCCACATTGGTCCGGATTTTCGAGAGTCTACTGTATTCCTAATGATGTTTGAAACAGACTGTACTGGGATGCTGGTGTACATATCTATCATATCCACACTGTGGAGAGAGTGCTCATTATTTAGGTATAAACTTGAAGTCTTGGTGCAAAAATCTAAAGTATTGGAAAAAAAATTGTTGGCTTTGAAAGTGTAATGATTTTTTAAGAATTTTTGAATAAATTGCATAGTTTTGTAAAGGGGACTGTTCCTGAAGTTTACTATGGGTCTTATGGGAATATTAATTTTGTGAATTTTGGGTAAAGCTCGCAAGGTTGGAAGTCCTGGATTCATGGCAACAAGGCGGTTAGCTTGTTTTTCGTCTAACAGAAAAACAGTATTTTTGATGATATTTTTAAATTTTCTCTGAATGGCAGCTGTAGGATCTTTTTTAGTTATTTCGAATTTAGGATTTTTGAAAAATTCCAGGGTTTTGTTTACGTAGTTCTGTTTATCCATTAAAACTATTGTATTGCCTTTGTCGGCTTTAGTAACAATAATGTCATTATCATTGATCTTCTTTTTCAAGCCAGAATGGTTAGGGTCGACAGCGGGGGAGATGTTTTTACTGTTCGCTATGATCTTTTTGATTTGCTTGTTTGCCTCATGCCTAGCTGCACTTTGTTCATCTATGGGAAGTAGGCGGACTGCTGCTTACTAAAGTAGTAAGGGAACTACTGTTGATGTTAGTGTTCCAATTGTGTTTAGGGCCTTTACTGAGAATATTCATTTCAGAATCGTCAAATTGGACGTTAGTTAAATTTTTAACCGGATCTTGAAACTTATGCGGTCCTGCGTCGGAGCGCGTTGATCGTGCTGCAGGTTTGTTAAACAACGTTTTGTATTTATTGTCTAAGGTATTTATTTTCCTGGCTAACCTAGCATGGACAATATTGTCCACCCATGGAATGAATTTGTCCCAATCTTCTTTGCAGGATAAATTGGCTGCCTTCAAGTGAGTGAGGTATAGTTTGATGTTAATGTGGTTTGTTTTGATATAGAGAAACTTAATCTCTCTTTGAAAGATGCGCTTGTTTATAATATTTTGCGTTCTATTTTCATACTGGTTAAGGGGGCCTCTCTTTTGATAAGTTTTCATGTGCTGCGGGATTAGGTTGTTAGCTCTACACCTTTTCAAAACATCGATATCCTTGATAATACTCGACAATTTGGCTCTAAGATCTTTATATGAAAATCTAGCTTTCCTAGCATCGTTAGCTTGATAAATGACTACCAGTTTTTAACACATATTTAACTCTTTCTATGGGTCGAATACCTTAGATTTTCGGACACGGAATCCTGCTATTATTTTATCAAAACTCTAAGATTATTACAAGAGTCATATAAATTGCATTTTATGTTTGCATTTTAACATATACTATTTTTAATGTGTTTTTCCATTTGTTTGTAATATTCGTTAGGTTTTCTTAGGATAAGTTTTACTCAATGTATTTGTACCACAACTGTCCTCATGGTTTTTTATGTCTCATTTTCATCAAGTTTTCTCATGTTAGTTTTAACCTTTTCAATGTTATTCCAAGATTGTACTGACAATATGTATATGTTTATGTGTATGGCTGATGAAGGGGCCATGGAAGGCTTCGAAACATGTACCAACCAAATGGGTATAATATAGCCCCTTGACTGAAAAGTTTTGTATTGATCAGGCGGAATTCCTGTCCCTTTATATTTGACTTTTAATCAATACGGAACCACGAGTGATTGTACGAATACTATCAAAGCAAGCCAAGCTAACGATGCTAGGAAAGCTAGATTTTCATATAAAGATCTTAGAGTCAAATTGTCGAGTATTATCAAGGATATTGATTTTTTGAAAAGGTGTAGAGCTAACAACCTAATCCCGCAGCACATGAAAACTTATCAAAAGAGAGGCCCCCTTAACCAGTATGAAAATAAAATGCAAAATATTATAAACAAGCGCATCTTTCAAAGAGAGATTAAGTTTCTCTACATCAAAACAAACCACATTAACTTCAAACTATACCTCACACACTTGAAGGCAGCCAATTTATCCTGCAAAGAAGATTGGGACAAATTCATTCCATGGGTGGACAATATTGTCCATGCTAGGTTAGCCAGGAAAATAAATACCTTAGACAATAAATTCAAAACTTTGTTTAACAAACGTAAGTTTCAAGATCCGGTTAAAAATTTAACTAACGTCCAATTTGACGAATCTGAAATGAATATTCTCAGTAAAGGCCCTAAACACAATTGGAACACTAACATCAACAGTAGTTCCCTTACTACCTTAGTAGCTGAAACCGAAGCAGCAGTCCGCCTACTTCCCATAGATGAACAAAGTGCAGCTAGGCACTAGGCAAACAAGCAAATCAAAAAGATCATAGCGAACAGTAAAAACATCTCCCCCGCTGCCGACCCTAACCATTCTGGCTTGAAAAAGAAGATCAATGATAATAACATTATTGTTACTAAAGCCGACAAAGGCAATACAATAGTTTTAATGGATAAACAGAACTACGTAAACAAAACCCTGGAATTTTTCAAAAATTCTAAATTTGAATAACTAAAAAAGATCCTACAGCTGCCATTCAGAGAAAATTAAAAAATATCATCAAAAATACTGTTTTTCTGTTAGACGAAAAACAAGCTAACCGCCTTGTTGCCATGAATCCAGGACTTCCAACCTTGCGAGCTTTACCCAAAATTCACAAAATTAATATTCCCATAAGACCCATAGTAAACTTCAGGAACAGTCCCCTTTACAAAACTATGCAATTTATTCAAAAATTCTTAAAAAATCATTACACTTTCAAAGCCAACAATTTTTTTTCCAATACTTTAGATTTTTGCACCAAGACTTCAAGTTTATACCTAAATAATGAGCACTCTCTCCACAGTGTGGATATAATAGATATGTACACCAGCATCCCAGTACAGTCTGTTTCAAACATCATTAGGAATAATTTAATTGAAAATGACAAATTGTCAAAGGTTGAAATTGAAGAGTTTATGACAATCCTTGATCTCACCTTAAGCAATAACTTTTTCACTTTTAATTATGTCATCTACAAGTAGAAAGAAGGATTAGCCATGGGCTCCCCGCTTTCAGGCATTATCGCCAATATTTACCTAGACCATCTGGAGCACACTAAAATAATTAACAATATTAAGGGAATAGAATTTTGGGGCAGGTATGTTGATGATGTTTTCTTTATTGTCAATGACAACATCCAGGGTATTGACCGAATTTTCAATGATTTGAATAATATAGACCCCAACATTAAATTCACCTTGGAGTCAGCTATCGACAATAAGATTAATTTTCTAGACACCTCTGTTGCCAAAGTAAACAACAGGCTTCGTTATAAAATTTTCAGAAAGCCTACGCAAACGCACACCACCATCAGGCACGTTTCTACCCACCCAGGTTCCCATAAAAAAGCAACCTTTTTCAGTTTTGTTAACAGGGCCCTCAAGTTACCCCTTTCTAAACAGGACCGTAATACAGAAATGAAAATTATTTATCAAATAGCCGAAATTAATGGTTTCAATCGGAATTATCTAAACGACATCATCAGGAAAATTAAAAATAAACCAGCCACCCACCTAATTCCAGACAAACCCGAAAAACCTTGGTTTACAGTTTTCACCTATCCTAACAATTCCGTTTACGGTATCACTAACATCTTCAAAAAATGCAATATGAAAATAGCCTATAAAACCTGTCATACTAATAGTAACTTGTTTTTCAATTCACACACTTTGAACCGCAAAGATAAATACAGTGCTTCTGGTATTTATAAATTAAGTTGTAATGACTGCAAAACCAACTACATAGGTCAAACGGGGAGAAGTTTCACTACCAGATTTTCTGAGCATGTCAACGCTACCAAATACAGGAGATTTTCAGCCATGGCTTCTCACATGACTGAGATGAACCATAAATTTACCAACATTGACAATGACCTCGAAATTCGCATCCTGTTAATAAAGGCTCTCTAATGAATATCCTAGAGTTGCTATCCCGTTCTCTAAATCGGTAAAAAGTCTTGGAGTCACACTAAATGAAACTTTGAATTGGGATGGGCACGTTATTAATACATGCAGGAAAGTTTTCTCGTCACTTCATCCACTTAAGATTCACCAGTCCGTTCTACCCCGTAACTTGAAAATAAAACTCGTCCAAACCTTGATACTCCCTATATTTAACTACTGTGATGTTGGATTAGTCGATGCTACCGGTGAACAAAACAAGAAACTTCAGAGAGCTTTAAATTCCTGCATTAGGTTTATTTTCTCCTTGAAATTTTCCTCATACGTGTCTCCTTTTTATGATCTACTTTCCTTTCTAAAAGTAGAACAACTAAGAAACCTGCACATATGTACCCTCGTCTATCGACTTCTCAATGAAAGTACTCCTCACTATCTCTCTTGTAATTTTCGTTTTCTTTCTTCCTTTCATGATCATCACAGGTGATCTGGATCTATAATTGCAATTCCTCTACATCATTCAACTGCCTTCAGTAACTCTTTCCTCGTGTCGGGAACTAGAATTTGGAATAACTGTCCTCGTGACGTCAGAAATTGTACATCCCTAACAACTTTCAAACGTGCATGTAAAGATTTCCTCTTGAATTCGTAGGCCAACTGGAACAGTTGTGTATGAATGTGTGAGTGAATGACCATAGTATAATTTTGTTAAAAATGTATGTCATTTAAATTGTATAGCTTAGTTAATATCACGCAGTCGCCAAATTAATTTAATTTTTATTTTATTTTATTCTAGTATTTAAGGTTTTCCTAGTATTTAAGTTTGGTAGGTTAAGAATAACATATGTGAGTATTCATGTAAGTTGCACTGTGTGTGGTTAAGTGTAAGAGAGGGCCTAGAGCCGTAACTTCGCCACAATAAAGGCACCAATAAATAAATAAATAAATAAATAAATAGAGTCCATTGAAATTACCTCCGCACAGAGAATTTTCAATCCCCCCAACCTTATTGAAATATGTTTTGACCCTAATGTTTTATTTGACACCTTGTCATATTTTATCATAACAGCAAACAAAGGTTATAATAAACCCCTAAGTCTCTCTCTACGCAGCTGGTTTCCCTCCCTCATCTCCCTTTCTTCCCTCCCTTATTTCCCCACCTCCGTCACTCCACGGCAGCGCTCCTTCCCTCCCCCGTCCAACACTCTGCTTTGTTTTACGTGCTCAGCTGTTCACTTTCACTTGTTTAAGCTGGCCAGATTCTCTACGTTTTCCTGCGTCGAAGTCACGTTCCCTCTGCTATGACGTAAGTTTGTTATTTTTTTCTGTTAAACAGCTCTTTTCCGTTCTATGTTTTTCATTTGTCCCAATTTCATTTGCCGTTTATTTAATTGCTTTTATTTTTTCTTAATACTAGATTTATTTCCCATTTAGGTTTCTCCTAAAGTCCATATGCCTATTAGAAGAAATTTTGGATTTCCTAAATACAAGATGCTCAACTTTCCTTTCGTCTCCATTTCAAGAGGCTTTCATCAAGCTTGGCCGTTTTTGACTTTCATGCATGGCGATGTATTGTTCTTTCTACCAATGATCCTTGATATGAAGTCAACAAAGTCTTTATATGACTACCAGTTTTCAACACATATTTAACTCTTTCTATGGGTCGAATTCCCTAGATTTTTGGACACGGAATCCTGCTATTATTTTATCAAAACTCTAAGATTATTACAAGAGTCATATAAATTGCATTTTAAGTTTGCATTTTAACATATACTATTTTTAATGTGTTTTTCCATTTGTAATATTCGTTAGGTTTTCTTAGGATAAGTTTTACTCAATGTATTTGTACCACAACTGTCCTCATGGTTTTTTATGTCTCATTTTCATCCAAGTTTTCTCATGTTAGTTTTAACCTTTTCAATGTTATTCCAAGATTGTACTGACAATATGTATATGTTTATGTGTATGGCTGATGAAGGGGCCATGGAAGGCTTTGAAACATGTACCAACCAAATGGGTATAATATAGCCCCTTGACTGAAAAGTTTTGTATTGATCAGGCGGAATTCCTGTCCCTTTATATTTGTGTGTAGAATCTGGTCTGATAACCGGTGTTAATTGTGATGACTGTATTAGTGTGTGTTATCAGTTTTTTAATTTAAGTACTGCAACTTTGAATTTTTCAAATTGTTCCTACTTTTGCCGCCAAGTGCCACCGTCAACGACTACTAGGCCAAGTTCAGAACTTAGCTACCAGACGCCACTGCAGTCGGCTCTTGGCAACAAACGTCGAGACCTAAGAGCGTTGTTTACGTTCCTAACCTATCCAATTTAGCTTCACACAGGTGCAATTAGTGGAAGGTTCTTTAACATGCCATAAATCTATGACATGGGACCGCCGGCTTTACTTCCCCTCCGAAGGAAGGCATACTGAGGGATTTTTAACGCTCTTAAAAAATCTGAAGGGCTTCGGCCGAGTTTGAACCCGCTATCTTGGGCATAGAAGGTCAGCATGATTGCGGGAGTGATGCAACGGAAATCCCGAAAGTTTCCCACAGTTAAGCTAGTGTATCTAGTCACACTTATCTCTTACATAGAAAAACGAGATGAATTTTCGTTCTCATATAATGTTTTCTTCCGAAATGTGCAAACGAAAATTAGAATAAACGATCTAAGAAACAAAACGTGATGACTGTTTTCTTTTTTGTTGTTGTTGTTGTTAAATATTAATGTAGGCATAATCCACATAGGCCTACTGTACCTCATGCCTAGCATTTCTTATAGGACACTACAATCAAGTGTTATAATTATTATTTTGCGTGATCAAGCCTATTTCAATATTTTAACCAATAGTTTTGTTTTTACCAGGCTTAACAAAAATAACTGCGGATAATTCACAGTTTTCGATAATTCGCGGAAGTTCGTGCATTAATAACCGTGAATTAACGAAAGTGTACTGTATTTGGAGAGAGTGCTACAGTTAGTGATGAAACCTATCGAAACCTCGATTTAAGGTGAATCCCCATTTAAGGTAAAAAAATACCGGTCCCTAGAAAAACGTTAAATAGGGGTTTATATACTAAATTTATCATCTTAGACTTAGTTCCTCCAATGCTAGGTAACATATCGGGCAACAAGTTTCCTCCAGCGAACACTATCAGCTGCCAGGTTTTCAGCTTCCTCCCAGTTCATATCCATGCATTCAAGATCCTTTGCAAAAGTTTGTTTCCAGGTGTTACGAGGTCTTCCTCTACTTCGGTATCCTTCCGTTGGTTTTCACAACAGTGCTGATTTGGGTATCCTTCTATCATTCATATGTAGTACATGTCCCGCGAACTTCATTCTTCTTTGAGCAACGATTTTGTGCAGGCTGCGTAGACCAGTTCTTCTCAGTACTTCATCATTTGTTATGTGGTCATGATAACCGATTTTCAAAATTCGCCTCGAGCTTCGTTGGTGAAAACTTTGAGCTTGTGTGCTGATTTTACTGATATTTTCCAGGTATGCATGCTTGTATGGCCGAATACAGCCGAATCTTTGTGGACATACTTAAAGAGTCTAATTGCCATATGGATCGCATTTGTTGAAAGACTGCCGAAGCTTTCCCAATTCTGCTGCTGATGTCTGCATCTACGTCCCCATTACTATATATAAGGCTGCCGAGATATGAAAATCAGTCAACATCTTGTAGAATCTTTTGTTGCACTATAATTTGTGTAGATACATTCCCACACTTTATGCACATGGTATTTGTCATGTCACCATTTATCTGTAGTCCAGCAGAACTGGCCATTCCATCCAGCTTGGTTGTGATTAATTGTAAACGTTATGGTGTTTCTGCCAGAAGGACAATGTCATCAGCAAAATCCAGATCCATTAGCCTAGTTTGCTCATTCCAACGTATCCCCATATTGGGATTGTCCATAGCTTTTCTCATTACAAAATCTATGACCAATATGAATAGGAATGGTGACAAAATGCATCCTTGTCTGACGCCTGTGAGAATGCTAAAGAAAGGGGTGTTCCCTCCTTCTGTTCTTATACAACAGCTCGAGTCTAGATAGAGGTTTTTGAATACATCGATGAGATGGTAGGGAATTTCATACAGGCTGACAATATTCCACAATGATTATCGGTGTATACTGTCAAAAGCTTTTCTGAAATCAACGAAGTTTAGGTGCAACGGAAAGTTGCATTGTTCTGTTACATTTGTTCAGAGCAGGATCTCCCTCTTCGTAAGCTAGCCTGTTCTTCCCGCAGTCGACAATGTGCTGTTTCTTGTATCCGTTTTAAAAGAATGAGGCAGAAGACTTGGCCTGGCACCGAGGGAAGCGTGATACTTCTCCAATTTGTACATTCAGTTAGATTTCTTTTCTTTGGTAGTTTCACGATGATGCCACGTCTCCAGTCTTCTGGAACTTGTCTTGTTTGCCAACAGATATTGCAGAGTTTAGTAAGGTGATGAATTAATGCTGGAACTCCATATCTTAGAATCTCTGCTGAGATTTCATCCAAACCAGCTGCTTTGTTGTTTTTAAGTATTTTGATTGCTGCGCACACCTCTGCTTCTGGAATATCACCTGTTTTTGCCATTAGCTCTTGCATTTTTGGCTCATTTTCGAAGTTGTAAGCATTAAGTGGGTTGGGCTGGTTTAAGGTTTCTTTGAAGTACTCAACCCATTGGGCAGATTGTTCATCTCTTGTGAGCAGAAGTTTGCCATTTTTATCCTTTATGGGGCGGTTTGAACAACTATGGGCTCCAGTAAGTTCTCGGACAATACGATACAATGTTCTGGTGTCATATCGAGAGGCAGCATGAAGGAGGAACCATTACAGGATGATATAGAGAAATCTAGACTTAGATGGTATGGACATGTAAAACGAATGGAGGAGAAGAGGATACCCAGGAGGATACACGAGACGAAGTGGGAAGAAAAGAGACCGAGAGGAAGACCGAAAGACTGGTGGCTGAAGGGGGTGGAAGAAAGCGTGAAGAAGAGAGGAGAAGACTGGACAAGGGTGGAGGCTGAGAGATGGTGGGAAGACAGAAGACGTTGGAGAGGCTTGTGTTCCAAACAGACCCGGCCAGTGGCTGGAAACTGTGCAAGATAATGATGACCTTTCAGTTCAAACCACTTTTTTTGTCGACTCTACAACTGCTTTTTACTCGGCGGTCTAACTCAGCATATTTTCGTCTAGCTACTTAGAGCTCTTCTTGATCTTTAGCTTGTTCACACTGTTGCTTTACCATCTTTCTTTCATCTATCAGATGCAAAGTTCGATCTTGTATCCATTGCTCTTTCTGTGTTCCTCTCCGTCGTCCAACAGTCTCTTCAGCATTTGTATTCACAGAATCCTTGAATGTAGACCATTGTGTTTCAACATCATCGGGTAGATTTTGAAGTGCCTGGAATCTATTTTTACGACTGATTACGAATGAATTTTCTACTTCCTTGTCTTTTAGCTTTGCCACATCGAACGGTCACTTAGGTTGCTGGCATTGCTGCGATTTAAATTTAACTTCCAAGTTCGCTCAGACCAAATGATCTGACCCAACATACACAGAACGATAGCTTCTTGTATCTCGCAAAGATGATTTCCATCGACTATTTATACAAACGTAATCAATTTCATTTAAAGTATTCCCATCAGGCGATCACCAGGTCTTATTATGTATAGTTTTGTGCTGAAAGAAACTGTTGCCTATACAGAGTCCGTGGAGACTACAGAATAATCTGAAACGTTCACCATTATCATTCTTGCGTTGTGCTGTCGCAAAGGGTCCAACAACATGTTGAAATCCATTACGGTCATTGCTGAGTAGTGCATTCATATCACCCATAAGAAGTGTAAGATAATGATAGGGTATTTTATCAAGTACATCGTGCAACTGCTCATGAAAAGCATCCTTGTCTTCATCATCTGAATTTTCTTTTGGTGCGCATAGACCTGTACAATAGTTGTTTTAGTAAGGGTAGAATGAAAGCATTCAGTGATGATTCGATCATTCACTGGATTCCATCCAATGAGAGCCTTAGCCACATTTTGATTAAGCACTAGCCAACACCACGCACATGTTGATCATTATGTCCAGAGTAGAGGATTGTTTTACCTTCGCTATTTGACCGCTACCTGTCCAACGAACTTCACAAAAGCCCAATATTTCTATTTTATACAGATCGAATTCATGGAGTAATTGTGCAAGTCGGCCTGTTTGGTTTAAGGATCGCACATTCCAAGTTCCAATCCGAGTGATATTTTTTGCAGTAAATATTGAATTCCGTTTCATCGGTGGCTGGATACCCAGTCATGTCATTCTTGGATTATTCAAGTCAGTGTCATGTTCCTGCGGAGATTTAAATTCACGTTCAGGTTCAGAACTGTTAGGTTCGGATCGCTGAATTTTTCTTGTTGTTTCTGTAGCTGTAAAAAAGTTTTTTAGGGACGGGTTGCTAACCCGACGCCCAACCCTCCTCCTTTCTCATGGGCATATAAGTTATTTACTAGCTGTAAATTACATTTTCTGCCAAAATTAAATCTCAACAAAATAGTATATAAACTCATTGCTTCCAAAAGGCTTGTAGCATTGTCATAGTGTGTGTTATGTGGTTATTTTTGACATGCCTGTAATACTGTACAGATGTAGGATGAATAGGGATACGGGAAAATCGTAACTTAAATAAAAGCAATTTTACTTTTTCTCAATTTTCTATCAATTTGTTGACTATTATGACTAGGGCTCGGATTTTTAGCTAAATAAATATTTTTTAAATGTAAATACATATTTTGAGCATTAATTTCTATAAATTCATAAATTCCTGCTTTTCACTTATTAGCACACAAAAAGACATAATATTTTCAATTTTTTAAATCAGTATATTGCATTTTAGTTTTCTTCTTCTTCTTCTGCTTTTACGGCCTCATTGGACCACTTCAGTCAATCATTTCTTGGTCCTCTTCTTCAGTAAGTTTCCTTTCCGAGTCGCCCAGTAGCTTTTCATTCGCTCTGATCTTCTCAGGCGTTCCTCATCTGTAAATACCCTTTTTACTGTATTACGTTTGTCTATTTTAGCCTGAAATCTTATATTTATATCTCTCAGTTTTTTTAATTTTTTTGTTTTGTTTTGCAAGTCATCCAAGGTTATTTCTAATTCTTTCATATCTTCTCTAATTTCCTTAATCCATCCTACTTGTTGTTTCATATTCCAAAGTTTCACTACAATTTTTCTAGATAACCTGGTTTCTGGTGTCCTCATGATGTGACCAAAAAAGAAATCCGTTTCTTCCGAATAGTATCAGTGATGGACTCCAGTTCTCTGTATACCACTTCATTTGGTACTATCCGCCACTGTCCATCTTTCTGATATTTTTTATTTATGCAAGTTCTAGCTATTCTTCTTTCTTCTTTTAAAATTTTGTCGATTCTGTTTTTCTGAGTAACTTTAAAAAGAGTTTCACTTCCATATGTCACCTCTGGTTGAACCACCGTCTTGTAATGTTTTAATTTGTTGCGATTGATAGACATTTTCTTTTATATGTAGACCATGTTAATATTTGGGCTTTTATCATTTTATTAGTTCTTTCTTGCCATGCAGGTTTCTCATCCAAGTTGTAAGTTATAATTTCTCCTAAGTATTTAAATTTCTTCACTATTTTAACTTTCTTGTTATTTACTGTTATGTGATTGATTACAAGTGGATTTGCTACCATTATCTCTGTCTTTTCAAATGATATCTGAAGTCCAATTTTTTGTGCTATATTTTGTAGGCTTATTATTTGATTTCTGGCTTCTTGAATATTATTAGCCAGTAACACTTAGTCATCTGCGAATCCCAAGCAATTTAAGTCTATTTGATCTTTCTTGGTTCCAATTCTTATGCTCCTAGGATTTTCCCTGTACCATTCCCTCATTACATATTCCAAAGCACAATTGAAAAGTAGAGGCGATAAACCATCTCCTTGTCTTAATCCTGTTTTAATCGTAAAAGGTTCAGATATTTCTCCTCTGAATTTTACTTTAGATTTGGTGTTTGTTAGAGTTAGTTTTATAATTTTTATTAATTTGGGATGAAGTCCGAAATTCCTTTGTATTTTCAGCAATGAAGATCTATGTATACAATCATAAGCTTTTTTGAAGTCTACGAAGGTTATGACTTGCTGTTTCTGTCTACGTTTGTAGAAGTCCATTACTAATTTTAAGGTGATTATCTGTTCAGGGCAGCTTCGCCATGGCCGAAATCCACCTTGATATTCTCCTATTTCCAGTTCTAATTGATCTTTACAACGATTATATAGAATTCGTGACATTTTATATGTGATATCCAAAAGGGAAATTCCTCGATAGTTGTCAGGATTTGATTTTTCTCCTTTCTTGTGTAATGGATGTATTATAGTTGTAGTCCAATGGTCTGGCAGTTCTTCTTTGATCCAAATGTTCACTATGCATTGGTGTAATGAAATCTTTACTGGTTCTGCTGCATATTTCCACAATTCTGCAAATGTTTGATCTTCTCCACTTGCTTTGTAGTTTTTGAGCTCTCTCAGAGCTTTGTAGACTTCTTGGATTGTGGGTGGATTTATGTTTTCTGATGGTGTTTTAATAGTGGTGTCTGTATTTATTTGAAGCAGTTCTGGTGGATCTTCGCAATTTACCAACTTGTTAAATGTTTCTGCTAAAATTTCTGTATTTCTTTTATTACTATGAGCTAACTCGCCATTGTTGTCTTTTAACATTAATGTTGGAGGTTCATATCTTTGTAGTTGTTTGCTAAAAATTTTGTAGTAATCTCTTGAGTTTGTTTTTGCGCTATTTGTTTAGATCAACAGAAGTATATCCCTTTGGTATAGCCGTTTAACCCTTTGTATTATTTTTTTAGTTATCTTCCTTTGTTTTATGAGATCCAAGTGTGATTCATCTGGTTTTTGACTCTGATACCGTAACCAGGCTTGATGTCTGTCTTCCACTGTATTATCACACTCATCGTTCCACCATTGGTGTTTCTTCCTTGGATTTATTGGGGCTACTTGTTCAGCTATTTGTTGCAATTCGGGAACTATTTCCTCTCGATCATCTTTTATTTTAATATATCTAGTTCGTTCTTTGTATCCCTTGTTATTGATTAGTTTATGAGGGTCGTATGTCTTTATCATGTAATGATCCGATCCAGTATCTGTTCGTCTCAGAACTTTCATATTGTAGATCTCCCTGTGATAGTTCTTATCCATACAAACATGATCTAGTTGCCATTCACCTTTTTTTCCAATCTGGATGTTTCCAAGTTTTGAGTTTATTTGGTCTTCTCTTGAAGTAAGTTGATTTGGATATCATATCATGGTTCCTGCAAAATTCCACCAGTCTTATGCCATTCCTGTTTGTTCTTCTCTGTGCTGGCCATTTTCCTATTATGTCTCTATATCTTTTTTCCTTTCCTAACTGGGCATTAAAGTCTCCAATTAAAATTTTGGTGTGACTTTTATTTATGTTTGTTGCTGTCTGATCTAAAGGCTCCCAAAATCCCTCCACATCATCTTTGTGTTCTTTCTTATTATTTTTAACATTAGTTGGGGCATGGGCATTTAGAATGGTATATGTTCTATTTGCAGCTTTTAGAGTTAGTGTCGAGAGCCTGGGGGATAATGCTTTAAATTCTATGATGGTTTCAATTATTTTGAGAGTGACTACAAATCCTGTTCCGAATTGTGGACATTGCTTCATTACTCTTTTTCCCGGTATTCCCTTGTAAATTCTATACCCTTGTGATTCTATTGGTTCCTGATCAGTTTTTCTCATTTCTTGAAGCCCGGTTATTAGAATCCCTTTGCGATCCATTTCGTCTGTCAAAATTTTGAGTTTTCCTGGCTGTATGATGGAATTTATATTGTGTGTTGCTATATAGTTTATCTGTCCTATCTTCAGTCTAAATTTGGGTTTTCTATCTGTCGGGGGTATTTTTAGACGCTCCGACTCATCTAGGGTATCTTTCAGGTGACTGCCCACCGTATCCGAATGCAGTCTAGGTGGATTATTCCTTAAAAGATTTCCTTCCATGTTTGACTTTCAAAGGTAGTCAACCTTGTATGGAGCAAGCTCCGAGTTACAACTGCGGTTGTTAACCGTAGAGGTTGTTGTGTGTTTGGTCCGAGAGAGCTATTTTATTTTCCTCAAGTCCGCCGGCAAGCCGGTGAGGACCCCCCTATCCGCCATCTGGGACGCGCTACATCAGAGTATCACCTCTCCGCCTGCTATGACACCGTAGTAGGTTCGTGGGCATTTCAGTTTATTGCATCTTTTTTTTTTATTATTACTTCAACGGGGAAGAACGTGTGAGCTATCTAATCTTCACGCAGAGTGTATGTCAGCTTACAACTGTGTTATTCATAACGTGTCGCCCCATGCCACTCACTGTGGAAGCCGGGGATTTCCTTGTCCATAGCCATATTGCACCACGTGCTAGACTTCCCTCCTCCAGCTACCTGGAACCAGTGTCACTCAAATGCAGTTCATTTCTGGCACTGTGATGTGTAAGGCAGTTCTACGATGCCTAAAGTAAAAACAACAAGTTATCGTCTGCAGCAGTATGTTGCAGAATTTAAAGATAATTTTATTTCTGATGGGGGTGTTTTGCCAACAATGTGGGAAAACAATCATGGCAGAACAGCGATCTCAAGTTACACAACACCTCAAGGGTAAGAAACATATTGCCGCAGTTTCGCGCCTTCAGAATAAGTGTTTCACGATAATCGTCTGTCATTTGTGATGGACAACCTGAAGATGTATTTCGTTGTGTATTGTAATACTTCAGCAGTCAGTGAGACATAGCATTTAATAGCATTCGTGAGTACTGCATATTGCTTATATTCACATTAATACACTAAATTATAATTACATATTTTTTTCTTTTTTGTCACATATTTCAGGTATTTTTAATACATAAAAAATAAATATTTCCCCGATTTTTAGCACCTAAAAATCCGAGCCCTAATTACGACTGTATATAGGGTCTCCCAAGTAAAGTCAGACCGCCAGGTGGCGTTTTCACTCTCCGCTACGGCAGCTTATGTTGCACATTTACAATCTTACTTACAGTTCTTACTGAAACTGAGCTACCGTAGATTATTCAAGTGTACGAAACAATACCGTGATACCGAATGAGGATTTCAACACCAAAACAAAAGTTTGAATTGTTGTCATTAAATGCTGCTAGTTTCTCTTACGGGGCGTGGTGGCTCAGCGGTCTAGCTGTATGCCTCTCACCAAGGCGGTCCGGGTTCGATTCCCGGTCAATGCATGTGAGATTTTCGATGTGAAATGCCATGTCCTGTGGTTCGGATTCCACGTAAAAAGGAGGTCCCGTGGCTCATAATCACAAGATTCACGGTCACGTAAAACTACAATCTTCCTTTTTCAGTTTCTCTTACAGGCTGTATTGTTGCTGTGTTCTTGCTAGTCTGAATCGCAAGCCACTAAACTTTCATCAACGAGGGTGTGAAGTGTTAGCACACAGATAAGAAGGTAGCATAAACAACAGCTTCCTGCAAGATTTAATTAAAGAAGCACAAATGTTTTTTTTATTTCTTGAGAGTCTAGATGACCTCACGTCATCAGTTAAAGGTTTTAAACTTGGCAGAACTTACTTGCGTCAGCCAGAATGTCGTTACCAGATACAATGCCTGTATAACCCAGGAAGGACAACACTTGCAGCATATTTTATAAGGTAAGATTTCATATAAGATTGTATATGCGCGACAAACCATCCTGCCATGTTGGTCCTTTTTTTTCCCCATGTTTCTATGTTGTTTTTTTCCAGTGTTCGGCGCCCGGGGAAATGTACTACATCTTGTTGTCGATATCATCGAAAAAATAGGCCACCCTACGGACCTCCTCATAATTGGACCGTTGATGTTAATTTTGTGCCTTGAAGTGTTTTTTCTATTTTTCTTATTGTGCAGCATACATGTGCATACACATTGATTCTGATCATTTGTAATTAATTTTCGTACTACCTAGATTATTTTCTGTAAACATTGTTTTTGGTATTAGTTGTCCATACGGCAACCTATAAGTGTTGTAGGAAGTATTACAAATAAAATAGTTTGTATTCACCAATATTATGCCCGTTGCTCACGGTAAAATGTTTCTTAAAATTAATTTTACATCTAATTTTATAAAAATTTGACGAAAGCAAGCTGTGTTGTTCACGGTAAAATTATTTTATAAAATCCGTGAGTGTATCAGGATCGCCATCTACTGATAAACTTCTGAACCAAGATCAGCTGTTCAACACACATTGGTTTGAGAGTATGGCTCCAACAAACTAAGCAAAAATTGCAAAAATTACTGCTTTAGCTACAATTATATGTCGTACAGTGGTAAAAAGGAAGAAAAGAAATGCTAGGAAGTCCTGGACTCGGGAATGGATAAAAAGAAGAGAAGAGTAGAGGAATGCTGTCCTTGGTCGAAAATGAGTTGAGGTTAGAATTCATATAGGAATTTTCTAAGAATGGAGGAAAGCAGTTTTAAAATACTCCTAGATCTTGTTGGTCCCAAAATTATTTGACAGGACACTAACATGAGGCAAGCCATTTCTCCTGAAATGAGACTGCAAGTGAGTTCGAAGCCCGTTTATCTTCGCCTTCACATCAGCCTGGCTTGTGTTCGGTCGAATTTGTGAAACATATTCGGCAATTGAGAGTTCTGCCTCTCTTCTTGCATTCCTATTGTGGTATATGGGCGTTTTAACCTCATACAATGATATTTCTGGTACTCGTCCAGTAAAACACTAGCAGCTTCCTTAGTCCAGCCGGAGCCTGCCATTTTCGAAGTGTTTGTTTACAAGCGAGCTTCACAATCTTCTCACCACATGGCGCCAGCATCATCTTCATGTCAGCTTCCCTGATTGGTTCGTTGTCCTATTTTATGGAAAGTTTTATCAAAGGTATTATAAAACTTGAATTTGACCGTGAGCAACAGAAATTTTATAAAATTCAATTATTGTACAATAAATTTGAAGGAAAATTTTACCGTGAGCAAACCTTTACTTTGTATTTCTCTATGTAGAGTTGAAATAACTTTCCTTAGTCTTCACAACAGTTCGATGTTTCCCTTACAGTTTTACTCCAGTTCTTTTGTGAGATTGATTCAATATTTTTCCTTCTCTCAGATGATCCTTTTCACTCTCAACTTCTTGATCTTTGTATTCTTGTTATATTTAAATTGTCTTGAATTTTAACATCACCTAAGGTGGTGTAGTTGGTAGCATGCTGAAATGCTGTGCCCAAGATAGCGGGTCAAACCTGGCTGAAGTCGTCGGATTTTTTAAGAGCGTTAAAAATCCTTCAGTATGCATTCCTTCGGAGGGGAAGTAAAGCCGGCGGTCCCATGTCATAGATTTATGGCATGTAAAAGATCCTTCCACCGACTAAACTTGTGTGAAGCTAAATTGTTAGGTTAGATTTTGCTCTATCGAAGTTCCAACGTTCATCACTAGGTATCATTGATTTCTGGTAGCGAAAGTTGGAACTACTTGAAATTGAACGAAACTTGTAGCTCACCCTAAGGGTGTCCGCTGGAAGCAGCTACAGACTCAGGCGAGCCGAATATGTCCTCGGACACTCCCGGCACTAAAAGCCACATGATAAAAAGAAATAACCTAAGGTATTGTTACCTTTATCTAAAGAGTGTCATTGCTAAAAAAAAAAAATTGTTTCAGATTGAAGAAATTAATCAATAGAAGTCCTTGTATGATATTCATGAAGGGTGATCGTACAACTCCTCGGTGTGGATTTAGTCGACAACTCATACAAATAATGAATGAAACCGAGTAAGTATTTCTATAAAAAATAGATTTATTCTCTTCTGTGATGAAAAGTTAATAGTAACAAATCTGTAGTATAATGGTCAGGATTGTCTCCTTACAAGATAGTGATGACCTAAATCGAAGATATAAGCATTTCCTTTTTCTTCCCAATTTGCATGCAATTTATTCTGGTTCCCCATACTATGCTTAGAACACACATTACTTCATTACTGCTACTGTATCTTTAGGCCGTCCTTACTGACGGGTGCAGCTCAGAGCATTAACATGTTTGGGTACATTTAGATGCGGGAGACAATTCTACCATAGGCCTACAATGAAATAGTTTTCTATGGTTTTCCACTTTTCAACTTATTTTGTAAAAATGAATCCACAGTATATCGAAAACAAATGTGTAGAATGTGCACATATTATAGCATGACTGATTGGATGTCGTTGGAAAAATGCAAGGAAGATGTTAGCATGGAGTGGGAGCTGGTGTGGTGATGTGTGGAACAAGGAAATATGGAGCTGGTGGGATGGATTTTAGTCTGCATACTACAAATTTGGTTATGACATAATTTTAAATGGGTTGTTTGGGAAACTGATTTAATTACTGTATGGAAATATATCGAGGAAGAAGGATGAAGAGAAGATGGAGCAGGTAGGGTGGAGTGTAGGTTGGGATTGGTTGGTTGTGAAGTTATTTTAATTGGGTTGTTTGGGAGATGTGTTTAACTACTGTATTAAATAGTATAGTGAATTGGAGCTCACCATACAGAGGAGCTAACTTCATTGGCTACATCATGCGACATGATATCTTTCTAACCAATCTGTTAGAAGGGAAAAGACGAAAGAAAAAAATCCTTCAAGACTTGGCACATAATCTTCATTATGGTTTCTATTGTGAAAGAAACTAGGAGCTGAAGACAGAGACCAATGGTTGCATCAACAAGACATTATCTTAAGAAATTAATTGATTGATTAAATATACAGGGTGATTACAAATGATTCATCGGGTTTCAGATGAATGTATTTCACGAAGTATTACCGGTATATACAAAATAGTGAATCATACATTGTATGAAAAAGCACATTTTCAAGTTTCTTACACATGATTAAAAATGTTTTATGTGCTCTCCTTGTGATACACGACACACAGTAGTCAAGCTCAGCCCATACACGTTTGAGCGTGTCCTTGTCAATGTACACCAGCGCAGCAGTGCTGTGATCCTGGAGTTCAGCGAATGTTTTCGGCAAAGGTGGTACGTACACATTGTCTTTCACGTATACCCAAAGAAAAAAAATCACAAACTGTAAGGTCAGGAGACCTTGGGGGCCACCTGAAGAGTGCCAAATCATTCTGAGTGCATCGCGCAATCCACCTGTTCGGAAGTTCCTCGTTCAGATGACGACGCTCTTCTGCATGCCAGTGAGCTTGTCTTGTTGGAATATGAAGTGTGGGTTATCAGCTAACAGTCTAGTAACATGTGTAGGTACGTCATATCCGTCACACAGTTTCCCCAGGAAAAAATAGGGCTCGTAAACGTTGTTATGTGACACAGCCCCGAAGTCCTTTGGAGATTCTCTTTCAATCTCCACTGTAACATTGGGATTTACCATGATCCAGATGTTGGGGTACTGTCTTCGGAATGCACGCTGCACGGTAGTGACAGATTCTGTCTTTTCATATTGCAACACACAAAATCCTTTCTGTTGATTAGCCACCATTTTGCAAACTGTTATCACCCTGCCTCCTGGTGAGTCACAATGAAACCAGCTGTGACATAAACAAAACTTTAAAGCATGTTCTTTCGATTGGTTATTGGTACAGATGGGTGGTCATAATATATTTGAAGCTATGAGACGGCAAATCTGATGAATCATTTGTAATCACCCTGTATATATATATATATTTCGTATGGCATAAAGGAAACATATAAGTTACGAATAGGGTTGAAACACTCTCACACCTCCACGTTGGAGTTGATTTAACTTTAATACCCCCTAAAAACAAACCTACTGAATTTACTGCCGTTCAAATACAGGCCACAAGTGAATTTAAGACTCATATCCCGACTTTAATTGGGCGCCAGGGTTGATCATATGGATCTTCCCGAATAAAATAAAATAACTGTTTTCCTGACATTGAGAACATGCGTTCTGCTGATGTACCAGGATAGTGACAACACAGGAATAGACACTTGATACCTTAAAAAAAAAAAACATATATTCTGGTGGTACTGGTCTTTTACATACAGTATAACCCCGCTTTTACCAACCGCAATTAACGTTTTCCCGCCATTTTACGACATTTTTCCTCGGTCCCTTCGATGTTCCTATGTTTTCAATGCAGTCTGGTCCCCGCTTTTACATTAACGAAATTTTAAATTTCCTGCAATTTAAACCTCGTAGATCAGCGAACATAAAGAAAAGACAGCGATTTTAAATAATAATCGTATTATATAATACGCTAAGGTGTATATTTCACAAAACTTCAGCTCCTAAACCAGAGGGAGTTAGAAGGTGTGGTTTGTACCAAAATCTTCCAAATCGACTCAATAGTACAGGAAAAATCTTGCATTTCTTGAAAAGTCAATGGAAATATTTATTTCTTTATAACGTGCTTTTAAACAAATAAACAAGACGATAGCCCCAGTGATAACTGTATCACGTACAGCCCGCATAGCACTAGGGTCGGGCGGGTAGTCTGTACACATGGGACACACACACCCCATTATGCGAGAGTTCTCGCACGGGTCCGCTAGTAATAATAATTACTTGATATAACAAAGCGAACAAAATGCCCATGAGACGACCTTAAATGTCACCAGGCCGTACCAAGCGGCTTATCGCTACCCCAACGGAAATGAATTGTACGGCGTATTGCATGCAGGGGCGGGACAAAGCCATATGTTATTCTTCATCATGTGACGCCACATGGGAGTGTTACTTTTTCAAAAAAAAGTGGCGATCGTTTTAACAGATATTGATATTGGTTGCTGTCACGGAAAAGACAGTTTTGTTTGAGAACAAGTCTCGGTTAAACTCCAAAGCACTGGACATGCAGTGCGGCGCGTAGTATGGTACTCCGGTGGCCTTGATCATTCAGCTTCAGCAGGTAGGCCTCCAGAGAGCACGCAAAGCACTGGGAGCAGTGACCGGCACTTTCACCAGTAAGTTATGAGCGAATTACTCTTAACGAGTTCAGTTATGCAGATGTAGGTTGGTAGTAACTGACTCGCTTATATTCTCTTTGCTAACTGACACTCGGCAACATGTTCTTTGATGCAAATGGTGGCTTGTTTTCTTTGTTTTTCTCTTCGCATTGTGCTTCAAACTGGGCCCTATTTCGACAAGTCGACATATGTCAGATGACATAAAATGTCCGATAATTCGATAGTTCGACAAGTTACCGTTTCTCAAAGCATGACAAATCGACAAATATGTCGTGACAATTTTGTAAATTGCCGTGACATATTGTCGGAGATCTGTTTCATAAATTTGTAAATCTGACTGGTATAAATCTTGACAAATATGTCACATATGCCACCAGTTTTCTTCATGAACTAATGAATATGTCAGCCGGTTTTGTACAATTGTCAAATTGTCATCGAAAACTCGACAGGCGCCTTGTTGCATGTCGATTACTACTATAACCTATCTTTTTGCATTGCGGCGAGTTGGGAAGTTTCCCGCTGAACCATTTATTGCGTTTTTAGAATCGTTGGAACGGAACGATTAAACAACGGCAGTAGTAGAGAGTTATTAAGATCAGTGGCGTTCGCCGGATTTCTTTTTGGGGGGTTTCTTTCATACAGTAAGGTAATTGTACATTATTAAAATATTTCGATTATTATTCATAATAATCAATAATTAAATAAACATTCTCTTTGCATCAAAACTATTTTAATTGTATTTTCTAGCACAATAAAAATATATAAAAAATCATTTTTAATAGGCCTATAAAAAACTAACTAAACATTAAAACTGAAATAATGCAGAAATTAAGCTTTGATGTTCATACGCGACTGCTGAAAATATTGATATTATGTGAGAACAAGTAGTTCCGTGGAGAACTAAAGCCTATTTTCATATATCCTACTGCTGTTCATTCTTGTGATGGACACTGTAACGTCAGACCTGCACCAGCCGCTACCATGGACACTTCTCTATGCAGATGGCGTCATGTTGGCTGCTGAGACGAAGCTTGATCTCCCACGTCAAACACAAGAGTGGTACAATCGACTTGCGCAATATGGTCTGCGCCTCAACAAGAAGAAGACAGAATACATGACATCCGATACACACGAAGTGGGCACCATTACTGTTGACGGAGAAGATTTACCACGTGTAGCGAAATTTAAGTATCTTGGTTCCACTATCTCTGATGATGGGCGACTTACTGACGAGGTCAACACAAGGATAAACGCAGCCTGGACGAAGTGGCGAATGACAACTGGCGTCACCTGTGACCGTAGGATGAATGACCATCTGAAATCTAAGATCTACCGGACTGTCATTCGTCCTGTCGCTCTGTACGGCACGGAGTGCTGGCCATCTACTAAGGAAGCAGAACGTCGCCTATGTGTCATGGAGACGAAGATGCTTAGATGGTCAGCAGGTTTCACTAGGCTGGATCATATTTCAAATGATGCCATCAGAAATCGGTTTGGTGTTGCTCCAATCGGGAAAAAAATGCAGGAAAACCGTCTGAAATGGTTTGGACATGTGCTGCGCGCAGAGGGCGACACAATGACAAAAGCAGCTTATACACAGGATGTGGCTGGAAAGAGGCCCAGAGGGCAACCAAGGCAACGATGGGCCGATACACTGCACAATGATCTAAAGGCTGTCAATCTTCATCCAGACATGGCCCATGACCGAGGGAAATGGAGACTACGATCCCACATAGCGGACCCTGCCACAAGGTGGGACAAACGCTAAAGAAAAAGAAGAAGATGTTAATTGCCACTTACAACTTACAAAATTTCAGTTTGATTGCTGTAATAGATTCGTAGATATTGAGAACTGACTAAATATTGCGGATGGTCGCCATGTTGGATTTTTATATATATAGGTATTAGATTATTGTGCAGGTGTACTGTAGTATTCAAACTTCAATCACATGATTCGTACAGAAGAAGTAAAAACGAGATTTTTAAATTTCGCACAGCTGGCTTCTTCTTGGTATGAAAACAATGGAAATAAATTATATGCCAGTGGATTAACATTTGTATAGCCTCATTTACCGCACCGAGTTTCACTGCACTCGGATGGTTAAATCGCAGGAAACGTCCATTTAAATATTTATAATTCGCGTCATCGCCATGTTGGATTAGTGCTCACCAGATTATTGAAAGTCCTGTAGGTGAACTTATGAACATAAAGAATTTCAGTTTGATTGCTGTAAAAGATTCGTAGATATTGAGAACAGTCGAAATATTTCGGATGGTCGCCATGTTGGATTGTTATATGTATAGGCCATAGATATGAACCATTAAAGGAAAATTATTGCATAGATTCAACCTTTCACTTCCATCACATGATTAGGACACAAGAAATAAAAACTTTAATTTAAAATTTCGCACAGCCGCCATGATAAGGTTATGTAAACAATTGATCTAAATTAGATGCCAGTATATTACAATATGTTTAACATTTAATGTACCATATTTCACTCCGCTCAGATGGTGAAATCGCGAGAAAAGTCTATTAAAATGTTTCAACTTTGCTTGGCCGCCATGTTCGTTTTGTACTCTACAATTTTTTGAAATTTACAAATATAAACTTGTAGTAGTGCCCGGTATCACCATACAAAATTTCAGGTTGATATCAGAAATAGTTTCGGAGATATAGAATGCTGGTAAAATATTTCACACAGCTGACATCTTGAGGTTATGTAAACAATTGAACTAAATTAAATGTCAGTGCATTACAATGTGTATAAACTTTGTCTGTACAAAGTTTCATTGTCTTTGGATGGTTAAATCGCGAGAAAAGTCTATCTAAAAGTCTCAACTTTGCCTGGCCGCCATGTTGGTTTTGTAGTTACCAGGTTTTTGAAAGTCTCATAAGTGAACTTGCAGTAGTGCCCTTTATCACCGTACAAACTTCCAAAGTGATATCAGTGATAGTTTTGGAGATATTGAATGCTGGTGAAATATTTCGCACAGCCGCCATGTTGGATTGGTGTGACGTAATAAAATTTTAAGGCCACGGTCGGGGTCGGCCAAAATGGTGCTATGACCTTCCGAGTTTCATTGAAATCGCCCCAGCCGTTTCAAAGTTATTATGGGGGGACACAGGCACACTCACACGGACAAAAGGTGATCTCATAAGCCTATTTTTTCATAAGGGGTATTCTTTCTACTCAAATGTCAACCTCACCTGCACGAGGTTCACCCTGCTTTAGACTAACGAGGCTCTGACGACCGAGTGACTCCCGGGATGAGGAGTCTCCCACTATCATGCCACCGGCTCCCTAGGGAGGCGAATGAGCGGGTAGTGGTTAGGGCACTCTCTTGCCCTTGGGGCAGGAAACTTTCCCTAAAGGCGGATGAACCACGTGTGGTCAACGGCATAGAAAGTCCTCAATGGCGGACCAGGCGTAAGGACAATGAGCCCCTTCTTGGCTGGAATGGCGGATGAAGGCTGCAGTGACTAGGATTTATTCAATCGTCTTGCATCTGCATGCCATTGAACATCTTTCCTAAGTCATCAAGAAATGTGCGTTTGTTGATGTGCAACAACATTCTACGTTAAAAGATTTCACGCACAGCAGTCTTCCAACAACTCTTGACTTTCTTCAAAGTCCTGCGGCGATCAAGAAGTTGCGACAGGGGCAGGATTGTGATGTCTGGGAGCCTCTAGTGATAACTTGGCTCATAGGCGGTAGATGTGTGATCGGTCGTCTTGCTTAGGGTTGTAGCTGTAGAGCAATTCGGCCGCTGCAACTACGACTGAGCAGCCCTATTTAGGGTCCACTCTGCTCACCCCACATGGGGAAGGGAATAGAAAAGGTGCCCTTAACATAGTCAGCCACTTATACTACCGATTGGATAACCGCGTCCAAAGGTGTCACCTCCATGCGGTCGAAAATGTTTGATAAGTAACAAATTTTATTTTGCAACCTGGAATGTAAGAACACTCACTGATGACCCCACAAATGAGAGACCTGAAAGGAGAAAAGCTATTGTGGTTAGAGAGCTACAGAGATATGACATCGACATAGCAGCACATCAAGAGACCCGTCTTGCTGAGGAAGGTCAGTTGAATGAGCAAGGTGCAGGGTAAAGCTTCTTTTGGAAGAGTAAACGTGCGGACGAACACAGAATACATGTAGTTGGTTTTGCCATTAAGAGCAAGCTTCTCAAGGATATGTCAGAGCTTCCTACTGGGTACAATGACCGCCTCATGACACTAGACTTTGGTTATATAACAACCAGTGACCACGGTGATCAGCGCATACGCCCCCACACTAGATGCTGATGATGACATTAAGGAAAGGTTCTATTCAGATATGGATACCGTCCTATCAAACATCAACCGTGAAGATAGGATCATATTACTCGGAGATTTTAACACTAGAGTGGGCAAGGACTACAATGTTTGGAATGGTGTCATTGGTAAGGAGGGAGTTGGGAGTGAAAACTCCAATGGTATCAGACTGCGCTCCAAATGCACTGAACATGAATTGGTAATCACCAATACCATCTTTCGCCAAAAGAATCGCTTTAAAACATCATGGCAGCACCCTAGATCGAAGCACTGGCATCTTATTGACTATGTGATTGTACACAAGAAAGATTTACGAGATGTTCTTATCACCAAAGCAATGACAGGAGCCGATGACTGTTGGACAGATCACCGTCTTATCAGATCACTTATGCATATACCATTATCCACACAGAGGAGGAAACAACAGACGAGCTGTAGACATATTTTTGATACCGAGAAGTTTGGTAAGTCAGAGCATATCTCCCAATATAAAGAGAGTTGCTTAGCCAGACACTGCCACAGGAATACCATCCAGATGTAACACAGCACTGGGAGAGTCTGAAGACCACTATTCAGAATGCTTGCAAGGAAACGCTGGGATATAAGACCAGGAAACATCAAGACTGGTTTGATAAAAATAATGAAGAAATTGAATCATTAATCTCAGAAAAGAGAAAAGCCTTGCAAACTTGGAGAAAATATATGAACTCCCGTGCTAAGAAAGAAGCATTTTGTCTTGTGAATGCAAATGTCCAAAGAGGAACTCGTGCGCTCAAAAATGCATGGGGGACATCCAAAGCTAGAGAGCTGCAATATCTAGCCGACAAACATTCGCGACAGTTCTTCCAAGCCACAAAAGCCATTCATGGCTCCTCCACTTTTGGTAGAAATCCACTCTGGTCCAGTGATAAAAGTACACTTCTAAAAGATCAATACTCCATCATGAATAGGTGGAAGGAGCATTTTGAAAACCTCTTGAACCAGGACTCAGTTATTGATGAGCAGGTGTATGATATATTAGAACAAGCACCCATCAAGGAAGAACTCGGTACCCTGTCAACACTAGATGAGGTTCAGTGTGCTGTTAATCAAGCCATCGCCGTCTGCTATGCTCTATCGCCTTCCCATTTAGCGCGAGTTGTGTGCTAGGCAGCGAACATCGCCTACTTGACGATCTTGCCGACAGGAGCGCTGCTAAGCTGAACCGATTGTGAGCTTGTCCAAGCGCGCAATATTCCGCTTACGTCTCTAATTTTAATATCTAACACCTTTGTTATTTGCCACTTGAGTTGTGTAATGTTAGAAGTGCAGTGGTGTTCACTTAGTGTTGATATTTTGTGTTACTTACAGTAGTTACAGCATTTTCACTACGACTCCATAATTTTGTTATGCCTATGGAATATACAGACAGGTATGATTATTTAATTTAAATACCTATCTTATGTTGTGCCGACGTATTATCTTGTTATGTATAGTCTCTAGAACATGCATCGGTATTCCGTATTGTGATAGCTGATAATCATGTCGAAGAGAAGTAATACTTTTAATTGTCGTAGGTGATTGTTAGCCACGATGGTATACTGCTGTGTTCCATACTGCAAGAGTAAGAGCGGGAAAGTAAAAGGCATTTCGTTTCATGAATTCCCGTGTGATGCAGAATTAAGACAGAAATGGCTTAACAATATTTATCGAGACAATTTTGTACCGAATTTTGAGTCAAAAACTTCTCACGTATGTGGGCGGCATTTTCTTGAGTCTGATTATCGCCCAGGGCTGAAAATAAAGAAATTGAAGGACAGTGTCTTCCCCACCGTATTCGAAGATTATCCTGCACATAAAGTACCGAAACCAACATTAGAGAGAAGAAAACTCATGAAATATGACTGAAACCATGGCAAGAAAAGAAAGCGAGATAACGATACCGTGGGAAATTTTCACGATAGTAATGACGTCACGCCCATGGCCAACATGACCTATTTAACTAAGGGAGTTGAATCAGTTGATATCCCTTACGATGGCCAAGTTTCTGGATTGCGAGGTCATGGTAACAAGTCTGAAGTTCAGACAGATAGTCACGCACGTAATAAATTCTCTGACGCTGGAAGACATTTATCTTCACTTAGAGCAAAACTGTGGCGTGCCAATAATAAAATTAAAAAATTGGAAATGGAACTAGAATCCCAAAAGAGACAACTACACCAGTATGATAATCAATACCATGCATCTTTACAATCTATACTAAATATTAACGAGCGTGACCCTTCCAATTTCAAATGTTCATTCATTTTAGAGCAAATTGTAAACTATAACAAGAAATCACCCAGATGGACAGAAGATTCAGTAAAGCAATTGTAATATGGGAATTCATTTCACCTAAGGGATACAATTTCGCCAGAATCAATTTATTTAAATTACCATCGAAGAGCACACTTAACCGTTACATAGGGGACACTTCATGTGAAACAGGAGTAACAGACTTAGTGAAAAACAGGCTTCTGCTAGAGTCTGAAAGGCTGAACGAAGTCGAAAAAATGTGCTCTCTAATTATTGATGAGATGTCAATCAAGCACCAATTGCAGTACGACAAGAAACTCGACACACTTTTCGGTCGACAGGACTCATCTACTCATGCCGACGCTCTCGTGTGTGAAAACAGTTCCAACCCGTCAATTGCAAAAGAAAATCGGACGGTTCTTGCAAACAACCTACTGTGCTTCCTGATATGTGGCTTATCTACCACTTACAGAATTCCTGCGGCATATTTCTTCTCTAAAAGACTTTCGGGATTGAAACTTGACACTCTAACTCTGTCAGTAATAAAAGAGGTGGAAACTTGTGGCTTTGTGATTTTAAGATTAGTTACTGACAATCATAAAACTAATGTAAATATGATGAGAAGACTGTCGAGTGGAAAAGAAATAAAGCCACAGATATGCCATCCTGAAAATCAAAACAGGCCTTTATTTCTGGCTTTCGATCAGTGTCACATTTTAAAGAATGTAAGAAACAGTCTCCTTGAAAAGACCATGACAGAGGGACATGAAGAAATAACTGGAGAGTATGTAGAAAATTTATATAAACTGCAGTCCAAGGAAATAATCAAACCCGTCCCATTCCCTACAAGAAAGCATGTTGCACCGACCAACTTTGAGAAAATGAACTTAAAAAGGGTAAAAGAAGTATTTTCTACGGAAGTCATAACTGCTTTGGAATGCCTGAAGGACAATTCTTCTCATTTTAAAGCACAAGCCTTTCTGAACTGCAGTGCAACTATTACTTTTTTTAAAGTAATTAAGAAATGGTTTGGAATTCACGATGTAAGTAGTACAAACCTTAGTCAACATCGCGATAAATTGCATTTCTTAGACATGAGCGACGAGAGACTTTTATGGTTAGAAGAGGAATTTCCGTCGTATCTAGCTAAGATCAAAGAATCGAGTCATGAAAAGGCCATGGGATTTTTGAGTAAAGAAACTAATGAAGCTATTCTACTGACTACTTCTTCGACCGTTCTGTGTGTACGTTATCTTCTGTCTTCTGGATTTCATTTCGTACTGACAAGGGCATTCAACAGTGACTCCATAGAGAACTTCTTTAGCAAATTGAGACATATCTCGGGAAGCAATGACATGCTAGATTGTAGGGCTGTAATATTCAGCTTAACCGAATATTGAAAACCGGCTTTTATTCCCTCTCATCCCATACACGAAGAAACAAAGAAGGCCTAGCGAACATGGTTATATCCAGTAAGGACCTGCAGAGACCTGAGATAGAGCAGACTTCTATTCCTGATTCAGTCAAGAGTATATTAAACAACCTCAGTGAACCACCGCGTAAGTCGAAATTTTACAGTATTTATTATAAATATTTTATTACATTAAAACAGCATTTGAACGAATTTATTAATTACATAAACTTTCAGGTCTTGGATTTGTCACAATGGAACAAGCATCGATGACGTACATCGGAGGATTTATAGTGCAACAAGTCCAAAAGGAAATTCAGTGTGAATTATGTTATCAGTTGGTTGGAAGAAGGAAATTTAGCTCCCCACTGACGGATTTAATTTACAAGAGGGACACTTCTGATAAGCTGCATTATCTGAGTGAACAACTAGTGAGGATTATGACAACAATTTTTCAGTTCGTGTGTGCTGTTGCAAAGTTTATGTCCACCCGAATATGTGAACACGTGACTGCAATAATTGTTCTGCCTGCTTTGAGTAAGTCCCCCTTGATGATGTGCGAATCATCGTCTGACAGCGGCCACAAGGAAGTGCTAAGTAAGTTGATTTGCAAAATTGCAATACCAGCATTTATTGACAAGATCGCGTGTGAAATGACAGACCGATTTGAACATGTTAAATATCTGAACACAAAGCCAACAAGTCGGAAGATTCATCGAGTTTAGATGACAACAACAGATACGAGCGACTGGAGTATCAGCTTGCTAGCGCTGCGAGGTAAGGGTTGGAGCATTTTAGTACTCCTGCATGTTCGCTGTTTGGAGTGAAGTGGGGAGGCGTTAGAGCATAGCAGACGGCGATGATCAAGCAAAGCGACACAAAGCCACTGCGGGCTCTTGGTGTCCCCGCCCGGACCCCCACAGGAGTGACGAACTGCGCGCCACCTCCCTTTATATTAGGTGCAACTGCACCACTTGACTGCGAGAACTGAAAGCTCAAGCAGCCTTAACCTCCCTATGAAGGCTTCCAAAAAGATGGTATATTGGCTTTCACGGCCAGTGAATTAAAACTCAGCAATTCTTCTAAGTTTGTGCCGTGTCTTGTGTGGGGTTTCGCCTAGGACACCAAGCTGGCTCGTCGGCGGGCTCTTGGTGTCCCCGCCCGGACCCCCAGAGGAGTGACGAGCTGCGCGCCACCTCCCTTTATATTAGGTGCAACTGCACCACTTGACTGCGAGAACTAAAAGCCCAAGCAGCCTTAACCTCCCTATGAAGGCTTCCAAAAAGATGGTATATTGGCTTTCACGGCCAGTGAATTAAAACTCAGCAATTCTTATAGGTTTGTGCCGTGTCTTGTGTGGGGTTTCGCCTAGGACACCAAGCTGGCTCATCGGCGGGCTCTTGGTGCCTGCTTGAGCTTTTAGTTCTCGCAGTCAAGTGGTGCAGTTGCACCTAATATAAAGGGAGGTGGCGCACAGTTCGTCACTCCTGTGGGGGTCCGGGCGGGGACACCAAGAGCCCGCCGATGGGCCAGCTTGGTGTCCTAGGCGAAACCCCACACAATACACGGCACAAACCTAGAAGAATTGCTGAGTTTTAATTCACTGGCCGTGAAAGCCAATAAACCATGATATTGACTGTTCGTCAGCTTCAGGAGAAATGTAGAGAGCAAAATAGACCTCTTTATATTGCCTTTATAGACCTCAGTAAGGTACGGTATTTGACTCTGTAAACCATGAAGCCTTGGGAATATTTTAACATTGTATGGTTTTCCACTAAAATTTATTACCATCTTAAGACTACACTGATATGAAGGCAAATGTCATTGGTAACGACTCTATTGGAGAACCATTTCATATAAATACCGGCGTTAAACAAGGCTGTGTGATTGCCCCTACATTGTTTTCTCTGTACGTTGCCACTGTCATGCAGTCAATCAAAGATGATCTTCCTTCAGGCATACAGATAACTTACAGGATGGATGGGAAGATCTTTAATTTGAGCCGTCTAAAGGCAAGGATTCGAACATCTCCTTTTGCATTGGTTGAGTTACAGTACGCTGATGATAATGCAGTAGTAGCTTAGAGGACAAAGTAAGGAAAATCTGAATGCTTTTTCTTGAGCATACAAAAAGATTGGGCTGAAACTTAACACCTGTAAAACCCAAGTCCTCTACCAACCAGCCCCTGGACAAGGACAAAGAATAGTCAATGTCACAATCGATAGAGCGAAGCTTCAAGACGTTAACACCTTCTCTTATCTTGGCAGCACCCTGTCATCAAGTGCAAATATAGATTCCGAAATCCAACACAGGATTAACCGTGCTGGGGCATCCTTTGCAAGATTAAGGTCTAGAGTTTTTGACAACCATGATATCAATGCTGCAACGAAAATCTTTGTGTACAACTCAGTAGTAGTTCCCACCTTACTTTACGGATCTGAATCCTGGGCATGCTACAGACGTCATTTTAAGAAGCTGGAGCAATATCACCAGCGATGTTTGAGGAGAATTCTTCGTGTGACATGGCAAGACAAACGCACAAACACCAGCATTCTCGAAGAAGCACAGACTACCAGTGTTGAAGCCATGCTTTTAAAACGTCAGCTGCGATGGACAGGACACGTAATCCGCATGCCCAATAATCGCATTCCCAAACAGGTGTTACTGAGGGCAAGCGCTGTGTGGGAGGTCCTAGGAAGCGATTCAAAGACGTACTAAAGGCTAATATGCAAATGTGCCACATCGATATCAACAACTGGGAGACCTTAGCCCTTGATCGCTCATCCTGGAGATCACTTGTTCATCATGGCGCAATACTTTTTGAAGTAAACCGCCGTAGTATGGTAGAAGATCGGAGGCAGCGCAGAAAGAACGGACTGTTCATTAGAAGACAGGGAATGAATGCGGATGTCTCACCAGTCATCACCTGTCATCACTGCGGAAAACTGTATGTCTCCCGCATTGGGCTTTATAGTCACCTCCTGACTCATCGATGAAGAGTCATTCGGCATTGGAAGGCCAACCTACTCGAGACGAGTGTTTGCCATCACCATCATCATCATTTTTTTCATAAAAGGAAAATAGGCTAAAAATAATGTTTTGCTCTACATTACTTTTTATTGGCTCATAGTATATAGAAAATGTAACCTAATGATTTCCCACAATTTACACTTTCCCTTGATTTACACTTTTCGATTCCAGACCCTTGAAAAGTGTAAAAGAGGGTTTATATTGTATATACACACAATATTTACACACATATTATAGGTCCTTAGAAAACACAATATTTTCAGTCCCTGTGATCACTGAATCTATGCTCACACAGAGCCCACAAACACATCTGGTCAACTAGTGACCCCAGGCATATCAGCTTCCTAATTTTAACACTTGTACAGTTTGTACAGAAAATATGCACACGTTAAACAGTCGGCGATCATAGCGTTGTTCCACAGTCTCAGTTCGCTTGACCCACCAAACGTTGCTCGCCACCACTCTCCAACATGTAGACCACAAATAGCTTGTCAGGCTCAGATGTATGGTCATGTGTTTTAATCATCCTTCGGGCGTGATTTGCACCAACAGCCCAGGGTATTTAAACAGAACCATAAATAACGTAAGTTTCAATAGCCGAAGCTCAGTGAAAACTTATAAAAGTCCCAGCTGTTCGTTACTGCACCATTGCAATAAAACTACCCTGATTCGCTTAGGGACACAGAAATGAAGTAGTTACCAATAGCCGAAGGCTCAGAGGAGAACTATAACTGTCTTTGCTGTTCGTTACCGCACCATGGCAAGTGAAACGACCCTGATCTGTAAGAAGACATCTTAAGAGCACCAAACATGCCATTATAAACACAGAACATCCCTACACCAAAAGCTACGCTAAGTCCTGCCGGAACTATTTGGCTCGCGCCCACTCCGAGCGGATATTCATGGCAGCATACGAACATTTCATGATCATAATTCTGCTGAGCGCACTCTAACGTCACTCAGTACTTTTCCTACGGAAAGTTCATGGGAGTTCACACTATTAACCCGACGCTGGTCGAGGGTCACAACTGGACGCCGTTGGTCGACGGGTGAGCGCAGCGCTCACCTGCATCTTTTAACTTATTATGCGTGATAGTTTAGTTATTTGTATAATTTAAAACATTGAAACCACTTTTGTTTATATAATCTCTATTTTGCAAAGAAAAATGTTTCACAAGAGAGCTGTATTGTTTAAAAACACGTATCAAGACTTCATAAAAATTACTACAATTTTAAGATATAAGGAATGTTCTTATCTTAAAAAGAAAAATTGTTAGTAAATTAGTTATTTCTAAGAGCAGCTACCTGAAGAAAAAAGTATTTGTATAAAAAAAGTAATTGGCTAAGTTTCACAAACATATTACCTAAGGTCTGATCCATAATCTAGTCTGAGTCCGATCCAGTTTCAACATTGTTTGTTCCGCATTGAGTGCAGAGTGTTATTGTGTGTTCCCCACATCGCTGCTACACATGTTGCACATCTAGCTGTCGCCAGTCTGTTTTTCTTCTTAGGGCAGAAGCCACACTTTACCCGTTCATTGCTTCGTACTGGCTGTGGCCTGGGTCTTCCGACATCTATCCCAAGGTATTTTCTTATTTGCAAGCGTGGATCATTTTGCAGGCCATTACCTGAAGCTCTCAGAGCCATTTGTGTCTTTAGTTATCTCCTCAATAACTACATCGGGAAAGAAAAGACTTCATGATTCTAATATTGTTGTTGCATTCCGAGCTTCACCATTTACTCCCAGAAGATGCAAAACAATATTTCTTGCTAACCTGCGTCTACGTTGAGAGGGCGCATACTTATTCAACAACGTAACTTTGTCTTTGCCAATGTAGGTTGGCCCAGTAGAGAAAGTAACACCTGCCTCTTCTTCTTCTTCAACTGAATGTTCACTGGCAGTCGTGGTCACTATTATGTATAATATCATCTTCTTGATCAGAAGATAAATAATCATCTACAACAGTGTCCTCTCCTTCACACTCTTCTTGCAGCCACTGCACAATTCGTTGCTCTTCACTCATAGTATGGGATTCAGTAACAAACTATATGCAATTTAAAATATGCTTAAAATTACAAATAAAAGCCTAGAAAAAAACTGACTTGTGTAAAAACAATTGTAACACAGGTGGTCGACGGGTGAGCGCCGCGCTCACTCGCATGCAGTTCTGTGAAGTTCGGTGTCAAGGACACGACTGGATTTAACGTAGCTGCCCGGTCGGCCACGTCCCCACTCCCCACATTCCAGATGACAGCTATTAATAGTTTCAGACCGGAACTGCCAACCTGCGCTGAATTAAAGCAAAATAAAATTAAAAGTGAGCGTCGCGCTCACCCGTCGACCAACGTAGGGTTAATAGCCCAGGTATTTCCTGGCTTGACACAAACAAGTAGAATTACTGCCTAAGTTTTCCGGGTGTGTCAATTCCCAGCACCTGATTTTCAACTCCAATGTACCTTATTAGTCCAGCCAGCAGTCAAAACTTTAACATTACTAAGTTGAAATAAACACATTTACCCCAAATCAAAATGAAATACCGTATTTACTCGGCTATAGGACCCCCTCACCTATAGTCCCCCCCCCCCTTAATTTTCGAGAGCCAAAATAAAAAAATCTTGGATACCCCTCCTTAATTATTGAGAGTCAAAATACAACATTCTTGGAAATTTATGAATTCTATTTTTTTTTTATAATTACAACAGAAATTCATTCTCTTTTATGACAAAAATATATTTCTTGTTATATTAGTTTGTTATTCAGACGATATGACCGCCATTTTGCGTACGCGATTGGGCAGGATATCGAATTGTGTAGTCAATAGTCTTCATCCGATATCCAATAGAAGATGCCACACTATTGTCCGAGTAGAAGCGCCATCCGCCAATGAAAGTTATGGTTTCATATCTTGCTTGCATTCTTCTGCTTAGTATTCTTTATATTGCGATTCGGTTGTGTTTACGACAGTCTTCTTAGTTTTATTTCAAACACATTTCATTTGTTGCAATAACCGTCGGCAATTGTGTGACATGTTATTGGTATATTAATGTGAAATATTTGAATAATACGTACTCGGTTGTGTTTACAAACGTTAGTGAGATGTGATCTTTCAGCATCATCAGACATTCACTAATTGATGTATTCTCCCTCCCTAGGTTCAAATAAAAATAAAGTTTGCATTTCCATGTATGGTACTTTGTGCATTCCATTCTATTTCTTTGATACTAAGATTTTTGCTTAGCAAGGGATAGTAGTGAAAGTCTTTGGGGGATAGCCGGGAATAGTGGTGGTTAAGTGAGGTTATGGCAGTCTCATAATGGGCTGATTAAAGATGCAACTTCGTTTATTTTGATTAAATATATCGTACTATGTACTAGTGTTTAAGAAGGGGGACAAGAAGGTGTGTGATAACTATAGAGGGATCACCCTCATATCACAGATAGTAAAAATACTGGAAAGGATATTAGAAAGAAGAATGAGAAGAAAGGTGGAAAGAGAGTTGCAAGAGGAACAGTATGGCTTCAGGAGTGGAAGATCCACAGTGGACCCAATCTTTAGCTTGAGGCAGGTGATGGAAAAGAACTGGGAATATGGAGAGGATTTGATCATGACTTTCATAGATCTAGAAAAGGCATATGATAGTGTCCCCAGAGAGAAGGTATGGGAAACCATGGTTAAGAAGAGATTGGGAAGAGAAATGTTGGAAATGGTGCAAGCAATGTACAACAACTGTGTTAGCAGGGTACTGACCCCAGTTGGAAAGACAGATTGGTTTAGGAACAAGACTGGACTAAGACAGGGGAGTGTGCTGTCACCTCTCTTGTTCATAATGGTGATGGATGAAATAGTAAAGGAAACAAAGGAAGCATATGAACATAAAGAAATGAAGTTACTGTTATTTGCAGATGATATTGTGGTCTGGGGAAGGAACACCGAAGAAGTGCAAAAACAACTAGATGCACTGAACGAAAATATTCAGAAGTATGGCCTGAAAATCAGTATAGAGAAAAGCAAGACCATGGTGATGACAAGAGGGGAAAGACGAGGAAAGGGCACTGTGAAAATTGGAAGTCAGAGTTTGGAAATTGTGGACACGTTCAAATACCTAGGAAGTGAATTGATGCAAACTGGTAGGTTGGACATGGAGATTGGCAGGAAGGTACAGCAGAGCAATGCATTCTAACAAAGTGTAAGAAAACTTGTTTGGGATAAGGTAGTACCAAGGAAAAGCAAGGAGGTAATGTATAAAGTGTACTATGTTCCCATATTAACTTATGCAGCTGAGACTTGGACCCTGACAAGCAGGCAAGAGAGTAGAATCCAAGCCAGTGAAATGAAATTCCTAAGAAGTATGATAGGAAAGACAAGGAAAGACAGAGTGAGGAATGAAGATGTTAGGAAGGAAGTTGGGATGGGAAAACTAAATGAGAGAATTGAGAAGAATAAACTAAGGTGGTTTGGACATGTAAAGTGGATGGAGGAAAATAGAATACCAAGACAGATGCTGGAGGCGAAGTGCAAGGGTAAGAGACCAAGAGGAAGACCTAGAACAAGGTGGATGGATTCAGTGAAGAACGGCATAAGAAAAAGAAATCTGGACTGGGACAAGATCGTGGAAGATGAATGGTGGAAGGAAAGAGGAAAGTGGAGAAGTGCCATAAATACCCCGACCCGGCAGGAGCTGGATAAGGGGAAATGATGATGATGATGATGATGATGATGATGATGATGACTATGTAGCATAAAAAAAGGCTCATTTTTACCCTCTCCCGTTCCCAAAATAATGAATGTTTGCGAAGTTTGCGTCTATAGTACCCCCCCCCCCTCCTCAATTTCGGAACTAAAAATTTAGAAAAAAAAAGGGGGTCTTATAGCCGAGTAAATACGGTAATGCTTCTACTTCAGGAGATACCCACCCCCCCCCCGCCCTGGCACTACAACCCATGAAGGGCTTAGGCCTACCAAGCGACCACTACCCAGCCATTTGGCCTGCAGATATTGGGGTGACGCGTGATCAGCGCTTCGTATCCCCTCGGCCTTTAATCTTGGTTTTTGTGATCGGGGCGCTGCCTCACTGTCAGACTGCTACTCAATTGACCTTACGAGGCTGAGTGCACCCCGTTGCAGCCCTCACGTGAGCTTCTAAAATCCCTGACGGAGCCGAGAATCGAACCCGGGGCCTCCGGGCGAGAGACAGGCCTGCTACCCCAATACCACGGGGCTGGCTCAGGTGATAATACAGTCTTTTAATCCCTCTTCCCCAAAACGTATTCTCAACTATCAAACGTCCAGACACCGATAAAGATCGAGTTTAGTCGGTCCGGAAGATCCGAAAATGAATCCGTCCACAAAAATACACACAGGCACTATAAAAATCACCGCTCCTCCCCGACTTTAACCCAATATAATAAGATATGAATAAAATACCCCAAACTAACCGCACAGGGCAAAACCCAAGGGTGAGCTTCATGTAACTGAATAAATTCGGTTACAAGGTGAAAAACTTAATTGCTAGTATACAAGGTGTCACATAAATATATGGCATAAAATGCAGGACACATTTCTCACACTTAGGCGAAGAATTTATGTTATACTGTATGAACATGAGTCCGGAAGCGCTTCGTTTCCATTTAACACCTCATTTTCTCCCACTCATTAATTGTGGGAACACACAAGAACGGTACGTACCAGCATACCACATGCAGCTCTTTCGTACTGAAGATGTTTGATATGCTCTCCATGCGTATTGATGCATGCATCAACCCACTGTTGAAGTGAACCTTGGATGCGCTGATGTATCCTGGAGTATTGTGTGTGGTTTCACTGCCTTCCATAATACGGGCCCGCACACTCTGAACATCTTGTACAGGGGTTCGATACACAAGAGCTTGTAAATGTCCCCACAAATTAAAGTCCAGTGAGTTTAGGTCCAGAGAGCTTGGAGGCCAGGAAATTGGTCTACCTCTACCTATCCATCTGTCACCAAATCTGTTATTTAGAAGCCGACATACATTAACACTAAAATGAGGTAGTACTGATCACTGGAACAGTTGATGTTACCGTAAGTCGCATGGCAACAGGGCCATGTAAAACAAAACACTGGCGGTGCACCAACGATAATGACAACGTAACCAGACGTAACCAACAGTGCATGTTCCCCATGATTCGAACGTTCTATTGTTGTGTTTTTCCCATGGTTAATGAGTTGGAGACAATGAGGTATAACATGGAAACAAAGCGTTTCCGGACCCATGTTCGTATAACATAATTTCTTCGTCGACATGTGAGAAATGTGTCCTGCAATTTGTGCCGTACATTTTTGTGACACTCTGTATACAAAATGTACATAAGTTCTGACAGGGGAAAAGATACAAGCATTACAAATGGATGTCCAACGAGTTTAACCGATTCACTGCTTCATCTGTAGTCTCATGTATTTCTTGAGCGTCCGACTGAACCTCCTTATTGGGCATTCCATGGCAATGTGATAAATCGTCTGAGGCACTTCACTGCAGTCCCAGGCTGGACTGTCGATCATCTTCCACTTATGCCTCCAATACTGGCATCTACCATGTCGTGTTCTTAGTCGATTTAGTGACGTCCAAGTTTTAGTTACTTAGTTCTTGTTGTATTAAGAGGGGGAACTACGAGGTCATCTGCCCCTCTTAACACTGATTATATTATACAAATTTGGAATGGAATTTGCAATTTAGAGGCGGATACCTACATTTGAAAAGACCGAAAATTAATAAAACAAAAAATTAAATGAAACTAATAATTGTAGAAATAAACAAAAACTACGGAAAAACAAAAAAATTCATCATTCAAGTTTGAGTGTCATCTGCAAACCATGGTCTCTTCGTAAGTCAGCAAGATCCATACACTCGGTTAAAATGTGGGCCACGGAGAATACGGCTCCACAGGTACAAAGTGGAGGGTCTTCCCTTCTCATTAGGTAGGAGTGGCTGGATCTTGTATGACCTATCCTTAGCCTACACAAAATGACGGGACTCCCTCCGTGACCGGAAAGAGCTCCACCACACACGAGTAGTTCCCTTGATCACTCTGTTTACTGGGCATTGGGTCAGCTAGCCACTGACTCTCCCAAAATGCCAGTACTTGTCGCCGTAACTGAGAACGAATATCTCTAGCGGGTACCTCCATTAGTCGAGGTGGTAGTGATACCGCCTCTTTTGCAGCTTGATCTCCTAACTCATTTCCCGCAATTCTCATGTGGCTTGGAAGCCACAGAAAGGTGATTCGAGTGTCAGCGCGGCACAACCCGGCTAGTAGGCTGTGGATTCGCTGCACTAGGGGGTGTTGCGGGAAACATGTAGCAATTGACTGCAATGAACTCGACGATTTGTACATGCGAGAAAGTGGATTCATGCATCCTGTAGTGCAAACGGCAGAGCTTCATATATGGCAACGAGCTACTCAGTAAGCACACTACAGGTCTCAGGCAAAGAGATTTTGGTATTTGCACCATCAATAACGTAAGCACAATCCACCTTCTCGTCCACATTCGAACCATCCGTGTAGAGAATGCTGTGTCCGGAAATTAGTGAACTATGCTGTGGAACTGCCCCCGATAAACGGAGGCATCCGTGTTCACCTTAGGATCTCGGTGTAGATCTAACCGAATTTCCGTATGCGGGAGTTGCCACGTAGGCACCTCGCTAGGTGTCCGGATCATACAGGGGCCTGCAGTCACTTCTATTTCAGTACATGAGCTATCGAGTCTAATACCAACCATCCGAGTGGCACGAGGCAGGTTGGCGTACCACTGGTGGTATTGGATACTGAAGAGAGCTAGATATCTCGGTTGTTGCGGTATTTGACGCACATTGGCAGCATATGCTAAAAGCATATGTTGGCGTCTATAATTTAGAGGTGGAACACCCGATTCGGCGAGCAGGCTGGGTATCGGGCTGGTCCGGAAGGCACCGGTAGCCAGCCTAACGCCACTATGGTGGATTATGTCCAGCATTTTCAAGGTTGCCGGCCTTGCTGAACCGTATGCCGCAGAACCATAGTCTAGCGGGACAGGACGAGGGCTTGGTAGAACCGTAGTAGCACCACACGGTCCAGCCCCCTCCCCCACGTATTGCCACTAAGAAACTTGAGCATGTTCAGTTTCCTGAGGCACGTTGTTTTTAGTTGCCATATATGGTGCTGCCCATTCATTTGCTGTCAAAATGGAGCCCCAGGAAGCGATAAGTGTCAACCAACGGCAATGCAGCATCCCTGAGATGTAGTTCAGGGTGTAAATGTAGCCTCCGGAGTCGACAAAAATGGACGACGGAGGTTTTCGCTGCTGAAAAACTAAAACCCTGGTCGTGAACCCACCTGTCGTCCCGATTAATAGCTAACTGCAATTGCCGTTCCACGATTGCCATAATTCCAGAGCTGTAATGCAGAGCTAAATCGTCTACATACTACGATGGCAGTACCGTGGGTCCGGCAGCGGCAACAATGCCGTTTATGGCAACCGCGAACAAGGTGACACTCAGCACAGAATCCTGAGGAACTCCATTTTCTTGAGTCTAGTATTGCGATAATGTCCTACCGACCCTTAGACAGAAGAGTCGGACGGACATGAAATTCGCAACGAACGTCTGTGGATTACCATGGAGTCCCCACTCGTGAAGGGTGGAAAGGATCCCGTAGTGCCATGTGGTGTCATAGGCTTTCTCAAGGTCAAAGAAAAGCGTGACTAGGTGGTGCTTTCGGCGAAATGCCTCCTGTACGGCGCTCTCAAATCGCACCAGATGGTCGGTGGTGGACGTCCAAGTTTTCTGGGATAAGTTGAAACCTTCAGGGGGGGGGGGGGGGCGGCGTTGTATTGGATCCAGAATTAGATGCTATTTGTCTGGATTCGAGGAAACCCAATTGTTGCGCCATGCTTGATAGACATTAAACTGCTCTTGAACCAATTCCTCACCTAATAACCAGGGAGATTTCCTAGATGTTAATCAGAGATGTGGTTGAAAAATGTCTTTTCCCATTCTTTCGTCAATGCCATTTGTCTACAGAGGTGAGGAGGCGAAATGTTTGAAAGTACTGGTAGGGGTGTAGATAGGATGGTTCCTGATATAGTCCTCATAGTATCATTCAGCTCAGTATAAATTTTCTGTATATGAGTGCTATTTAACCACTCTGGACAGCAAAATTCTGCCACTGGGTATACTAGGGCAAGAGCTGTTGTTCTAAGAGTTTATGCAGTTGCACCCCAGTCTGACCCAGACAATTTGTGAAGAATATGATTGATTAAATAATTATGTCCTGAATGAAAATCTCATTCAAATTCTTGGTTGCATACGTGGTGTAAGTATAATGGTGAGGCGGTGCGCAGATACCGCTCCCTCTCTCTGTCTTTTTAGCTTATGGCTCTTAGTGCCGGGAGTGTCCGAGGACATTTTCGGCTCGCCAGAGTTTGTAGCTGCTTCTATGCAGACACCCATGGGGTGAGCTACAAGTACTGTCGCATGTGGAGTGTTGTCTGGGGAGGAAAGTGTGATTGTAAGGACGAGGAATTGGAAGGTAGCAGCTGTGGCCTATAGTTATGGACCAACCCCGGCATTTGCCTGGAAGGAAGATGGGAAACCACAGAAAACCATCTTCAAGGTTGCTGGCGGTGAGATTCGAACCTCCTTGCCTCCCGGATGTGAGCGACTGCCTGCAGCCACGCCGTAACGACCACGGCTAACTCACCCGGTATACTAATACTAATCTAAATGAAAACATATTTATAATAATAATGTATTGTACTTACCTTGTATTGTATGCACTGATAATAATGTAGGTAACTAAGAATATGTTGTATGTATAAATAATAGTAATAGTCCGTTTACAACAAATACTATTTTCTTACACTGGTGAATGTAGACATAAGATACAATTTTCTCTGTGAATTGCTGATGCTAATTTTTCTGTCTAAGTAACACAAACTTTATATGTTAGGGTTCGAGCTAAACAGAGAATAATCTCATATGCAATATTAATATGAGGCAATTTTCTCAATATATTGCCTGTTAATTCATTGAATGCAGGAACTGACATATATGTGACGTTCTCCAGGAAACCATTCCTTAACTCTTTCGCTGCGGCAATCGACTTTAGTCGATTTACATGGATACTGTGTTCGCTGCGGCAATCGACTTTAGTCGACTTGGCACTTTCCCGCTGCTTCCTACACGATCTTTGTCAACAAAGTGGCTCTTTAATAATGCGTACATGAATATGCATGTCTTGAGCGTGTACTGGGAATTGTTTAAAGCAAAGTCGTGTGTATTACAGTATTTCGTTTATAGTCTCCCGGCCGGCAACATTCCTCTCGGCCCTCTGACGTCAGTGGACTACCACACTAGTGAGAAGCCATGAGCGCGCCTTCAAAACCATCGACAAAATGGGGCATAAAGTTATGGTCATAGTACGATAGTAAAAGTGGTTTCCCGTGCAGATTTCAGACTTACGTGGGAAAGAACAGTAATGAGACTGATCCAGGGGATACATTAGGGGAGAAAGTTGTTAGGAGCTTGTCAAAAGACTTGGAAAATACCAGCAGAATTATATATTTCTTTTCAAGCCCTACACTTTCCACTCATCTTGCTGAGAATAGTGTGGGTGCATGCGGAACAGTGAGATGTAACCGTAAAGGGCTTCCTCAACAGATGAAAGGTCTGAAGATGAATAAAAGACAGAAACCTAAAAAATGCTTGCATGTTCGTGGCAAGATACCGGCTGGCTAAATATGCTCACGACCGTACACTCGTCTGAGGTTGTGAAGGTTAGGACGAGATCAAAGAGGGGTCCAAACGGTTATGTTCATCATCAACATCTTGTACAGTTTCCAGCCCCAGGCTGGGTCTGTTTGGAACATAAGCCTCGCCACTTAGTCCTTTCTTCCCACCACCTCTCCGCTGTCACTCTGGTCCAGTCCTCGCCTCTCTTCTTGACACATTCCTCCACTCCTTTCAGCCATCTATCTCTTGGTCTTCCCCTTGGTCGTTTCTTCTGCATCTGCATCTCCTGTATCCTCTTGGGAATCCTCTTCTCATCCATTCTCTTTAAGTGTCCATACCACCTCAGTCTTGATGTCTCAATCCTACCTTGCAAGGGCTCCTCTTTCACCATTTTCCTGACCTTTTCATTCCTCAACCTGTCTCTTCTTGTTACTCCGATCCTACTTCGCAGGAACTTCATTTCACCTGCCTGTATTCTGCTTATGTCTCTTTTCTTCATTGTCCACGTTTCTGAAGCATAGGTCAGTATCGGGATATAGTAGCTTCTGTATAACACTTCCTTGCTTTTTTGTGGGACATCTTTATTCCACCGGTTATGTTACCCGTGATAAACCTAAATTAGTTGTGAATTATAATCATGAAACGAATGGTGTTGACAAGTTCAATCAGCTGAAAACGAATTACGCATACGTGCACAAGAAAATCAAGTGGTATCAGGTCTTGTGGTATTTCATCATAGAAACAACCCTAGGCAATGGAAGAATAGTGTACAATAGGGTCCATAACAAGAAAACAAGTGCTCATGACTTCAGAGAAGATGTAATAACGGTACTTCTAGAAAAGTACAAACGCGCTCGAAAATCTTCTGGCGGAATACCGCTTGCGCGTCTCACGGAGAGGCACTTCATTGGGGAACAACAGGACAAAAGTCACAAACCCAACTGTGTTGTTTGTTCCATATTGCCAGCGCGGTGTTCAAAAAAAGGAAAGGGGCTGTGTAAGAGGAAACAGACAATATTTTATTGCAAGAATTGCCCAGGACAGCCCCCAGGGTGTCCAACTACAGTACCTGCTTCGAAAGTTATCACACCAAGGTAAACTTCAAGGTCAGATTCCATTGAACCAAGGACCACGGGATATATATCAAGGGTAAAACATATACTTCGTGAGATTCATGAGTTATCCTATGATTCAAAATGAATGAAAATGCTCACTAAAGAAAACTACAAGGTCACGCATAAGTTAATGTTTCATCGAACCAAGGACCACAGAATGGATCATAAAGGCAATATATATTTATTTTCTGTTTCATGTGTAATGATATGACTTATAATAAATGAAAATCCACATTAAAACTTTTTTTCAATATCTTCATTAAATTACGCAGTGAGGGGTTTTGTGATGTCAGAAATGCAGCAGCGAAAGAGTTAAGTCGTAAAATCTCAGTTTTGGTTTATTTTATATTCTGATAGTAAGTAAATTTGCGATCATTTTTGTGAAAACTAGAAGTATTTATCTTAAAAACTGATTATTTTATGAAACATTGAAGTTATGGAACAGAATTTATTGAATGTCGAAAAAATCTATTTGAAAATTTGGTATAGTGCTCGGACAATATATTAGATATTTAAGAAAATCTGACTGTTTCATTGGATGAAGGTAGATCAGCATTGTGTATTAAAATAATATTTCATAAATATATCGGAGTTTTATTCTCTAGAAAGTATTGTAAATATGTAAAAATGTTCAAGATAATGAAAGTGAAACAGAAAATATTATGATGATGATAATAATAACTCTTTTTAGATTTTGCCAAAGGGCATAACTACATTTTTAACATATCTCGCAAACCAAAAATTGTACAAAGTCGTGCAAGGATTCAAATTAAAGGGTGTAACACCCTCTTTGACGTGGATTATTTATATTTTTCAAATTTTGCCAAAGGGCATAACAACATTTTTTAAATATTTTGCGAAGCAATAATTGTACAAAGTCGTGCAAGGATTCAAATTAAAGGGTATCACACCCTCTTTGCCGTGGATTATATATATGTTTCAAATTTTGCCAAAAGGCATAACTACACATTTCAAAATTTTGTTTTTATGACAATTGTTTTATTAATTTCATTTATTTAATGTTCTGTGTTAAGAAGTGCAAAAGAATCAGGAAACATTAATAGTATATGTGATAATGTTAATAATAATAATAATGATGATAATAAGAATAATAATAAGAATTCAGAATATATTATTAATGTTGGATATTAAAAACGTTCTGAAACTACACAAAGTTAGTTAGTATCCAATACTACAGGAATCTGTCTTGTATCCTGTAGTAGCAAACTGAACTGTTGCTCATTTTTGTGGAATGTTTACGTATGTCTTTTCCTTTTGTGCACACAATCCTTCGCACTACTTAGGCCAGGTTCAGCGGCTTCAATGTTGCCTGGCCGTGGGCACAATAGACCCCTTGTTCCCGCTGTGCAGTACTCTCGAATGTTGTCGAACAGGTATTTCGTCCTTTCGGCAGTCATGCATTTTACTTCCAACTTCTTAGGTAGGTTTGGAGGGAGATTATCTGCATTATCCATATCTCCGCCAGCTTTAGTGCATAACGTCAGACAAGCTAGAAAGACATCGGGAATTCCCTGACCAGGTTCCTGCTCTGGCGGTCCACACACATTAAAATTACAATTTACAAAATATGCAGCCCAGTACATGAATTCTATAATAAATTATTGTAACTTTACATTATCCTGAAGCACGCGCTGGTTATTTCGTATTTTAGCGCAAGAAGACAGTGCAGGAACATCATTGAATAAACCATACCTTAAGTCGCAATGATAAATTCCCATTGCGACTTAAGGTATGGTTTTGTTAAATTACACAACCTGTTTCCAAGGTTATTTTGAAGACTTTACCGTATCACGATGACACATCCAATGCTCGCATCATCTAGTTCAAAGATCTGTTTAACAGATGGTGTGAAATCTAAAAATCAATATTTCTCGCCCCTCTCGGCTCATTGCGGCAGAGCGTAAAATTTTGTCACGCGACTTAAGGTATGGTTTCCTGGAGAGCGTCACGTATGAAGATTACTGTGCAATCAGTTTGATCACTCATGCTTCAAAGATCCTGACCAGAATAATTTACAGGAGGATAGAAAGTTAGAAACAGAGTTGGGTGAAGACCAATTTGATTTCAGGAGAAACTTAGGAACAAGGGAAGCTGTACTAAGTCTTAGGCTGATCTTGGATGGTAGAATAAGGAAAGATAAGAGAACGTTCATGGCATTTGTAGAATTAGAAAAACCTTTTGATAATGTTGAATGGAGTAAGTTTGACATTTTGAAAAGGATTGGAATAAAGTACAGGGATATAAGGGTGATCTACAATCTACACAGAAACCAGACTGCAGTTATTCGAGCCGAAGGACATGAGAGAGAAGTTGTTATTCAGAAAGATGTAAGGCAAGGCTGCACCCATACTTTTCAATCTGTACATTGAACAAGGAAATTAGAGAAAAATTTAAAGTAGGAGTAAAGATTCAATGAGAAGTAATTTTAGCTCTGAGATTTGCTGATGACATTGTCATCTTAGCCGATTCACCAGAGGATTTGAATGAGATTTTAAATAGTATGGACTCCGTCTTGAGGAAAGTGTTCATGGTGAAAAATAATAAATGTAAAATTGAAATAATGGAAAGAAATCGGAAACCACTATTGACGTCTAATTAGCAGGTGAAAACCCAATGGAAGTAGGAAACTTCTGCTACTTAGGAAGCAAAATAACCAGTGATGGACAAAGCAAAGAGGATATTAAAAGTAAGTTGGCTCAGGCAGGGAAAGCATTTCTACAGAAAAGTAATTTGTTGATATCAAATATAGATTTAGGTATTAGGAAGTCATTTTTGAAGGCCTTTGTCAGGAGCGTGGCACTTTATGGAAGTGAAACTTGGACTGTTGGAGCAGCAGAAAAGAGGAGAATTGAAGCGTTTGAAATGTGGATACAGGAAAATGATGATCAGATAGGTAGAGTAATGAAGAGGTATTAAGACGAGCGGGAGAGGAGAGTGTTTCTGGCGACTGCTAATGAAGAGAAGAGATAGGTTGATATATCAAACTTGGTTATGGAAAGAAGGGTACAGGGCAAGAACTGTAGGTGTAGACCAAGGTTAGAGTATGTTAATAGATTGCTTCGGATGTAAGGTGTGGTAGTTATGTAGAGATGAGACGATAAGCTTAGGAAGGGGAGACATGGAGAGGTGCATAAAACCAGTCAAAATACTGAAGACTCGAATAACATCAGATAGCAAATTGCAATGAAATTTATGAAACTCAGTGTCCATTGTTGTTGCAACTTCCGTGAGATCATTAGAGGAATACAAAAGAATCCCCCTTGAAATAAACTGGAGCCAATCTGGACCATTATTACTGGGTTCAAGTTCTTGAACCACCTCGTGGTGTAGCGGCTAGTGTTCTTGGCTGACAAGTTCAATTTCCGGCTCTGCCAAGAAATTTTAATTCTGGTGTCAGTGCTGGAACAGGGTATACTCGGGAGGTAAATGTTCAGCCTCGTGAGGCAAAACTGAGAAGAGGCGGATTCGATTCCCACCTCAGTCATCCTGGAAGTGGTTTTCTGTGGTTTCTCCCACTTCTACTCCATGCAAATGCTAGGATGGTTCCTAACTTAAGGCCACGGCCGCCTCCTTCCCAATCCTATCCCTTGTTTAAAAATACACACACTAGTACAGCCATCACAATAATACAGGTTAACATGCAAATTCCACACACTCGGCCAAATACGGGGGCTATATGACCACGATGCCGCAAGCTCTACAATAAGTAACCTATTCCCAAGTTTTTGTGGTTATCCCTGAATCTGTGTGTTACTTTCCTGTAATGAATTTTAAAGCTCCGGGGTTCATTCTTTTAAAATCTGCGAGATCAAATTCATTTAAGAATCATTCTGTTAATCGGCCATTTCAAAACAACTCGTGTCCATTTCCATAGTTTCGTAATGTTACCAAACACATTCCTAATATCGTGGACTCTTCCTGACCATGTTGAAAATTAGCTAGAAACTAGATTTTATTCATCAGCAAGAGTCCACGATATCAGGAATATGTTTGGTAATAATAATAATAATTATTATTAGGAATTATCCTCCTCTGTATTTCTATTTACAGTAAAAGATGCAGCAGAGTGCTTGCCCAAAACATACCATCTTGATCTACTCCAACGTTTCAACTTTCATGTGAAATAATTCAAAGAATGTTGTACCTGCTCTGCAGCTTAATTGTTATGTCACAACAGTCAGTCTAGTTTTAGAAATTATAACTTACTATCGTGCTTTCAATTAAACTTGTCCACTATCCTACAAGCACGGACCGATAAGATTGCTACATCTTCGACTTGTGGAAATCCAAACGATATTATATTCGACCCACTTGTTTTCTTGAAGTGGTTGTTACAACTTGGCATTGCATCACATATTCCGTTGATAGAGAATAAGAAATACTATCACTAGGCAATGCACACACCTGTCAACATAAGCATGTCTCGTGGCGAAGCCATGCTCGTTAAATCGTGCACCACGGCCGTGAGGGCAGCTGCAGCAAGTCTGGAGAATGCAGGTTCGAATCACCATGCTGACAGTGGCTATCTTGAGTATGATTTTCCCAGTTTTTACCACACTCCCTCCAGGCAAATAGTACCTTACTTCAAGTCCCAGGGCCCCTAAATCATCCCTCTCCCTAATATACAGTAGTTACACACACTATTGCAGTCAACACATAAATACAAGTTATCAGGCAAGTTACACCCACACCAAACTACAGGGGGCTGATGACGATGATTTCCCAAGCCCCTAATATGAATTAACAACATAAACACATTTCAATCGACTGTGGGTTGCACATGCTTTACTTCAGCCTTGCCACAACTCTCAGTTGCCCCAGGGTGACATCATGTCCATGACGAAAGGCATTTGAAGCCAAGATCCGCCTCACCATTATACTTACACCATGGTTGCATATACGAAGGTCACTACGGAAATTTTGAGACATGAGAAAGTGGCGGTTGACCCACTTGAATGGAACGCAGAGTGTGGAAGCCCCATCCTTTGTGAGTAACCTGGTAGCAGGAAGTGACTCTCCCACCCCGGGAAGTCCCGCAGTGCAAGGTCGAACAAGCCGCAGTGCACAGGTAGATAGTTGCTGCAATGGAGCTGGAAAGAGAGCATTTTTGTGCAATGATTTTCTACGATTTTAAAAGTGGGTTAAACCAGTCGCAATGTTTTGAGCGTTTGCAACAGGCTTTTGGGGAGATAGCTCCTTCCCGTGCCACAGTTTTCTGGTGGTTTCAGGAATTTAAAAGGGGCCGAAAATTTTTGAAAGATGAGGAGAGAAGCGGGCGTCCGGCAATGGCGGTGACTGAGGAAAACATCACAACCGTGGAGAAAATGCTTCGCGAAAATAATCGTCTAACATTTAAAGAAATTGAGGCAGAATTGCAGATTGGTTCGCCAGCTGTTTTGAAAATCCTGCATGAATCACTTCGTGTGAGAAAGGTCTCATCCCGATGGGTGCCTCACAATTTGACAGAAGAACGAAAACACGCCCGTGTTGAATGGTGTGAGGAAATGCTGACTAGATTCAAAGGAGGGGACTCTAGACGGGTTTCTGACATCGTCACAGGTGACGAAACCTGGATTTATCAATTTGATCCGGAGACCAAGCGGCAATCAGCAGTGTGCATCTTTCCTGGTGACAAGACACCGACAAAAGTGAAGCGCCCCCGAAGTGTTGGCAAGAAAATGGTGGCTTCATTCTTCTTGAAGAGTGGTCATGTGGCAACCATTCCTCTGGAGGAACAAAGGACAGTTACCACTAATTGGTACACCACGGTTTGCCTGCCAAAAGTTTTTGCCCAACTTCAAGAACGGCGGTCACGCACGGGACTGCGAGGGATCCTTCTCCATCGCGACAACGTGTCTGCACACACGGCCAACATGACAATTCAGTTCCTGGATTCTACGGAGGTCAAACTAATGACTCGTCCACCTTACAGTCCTGACCTGGCTCCGTGTGATTTTTCTCTCTTCCCAATGGTAAATAATCGCATGCGTGGAAAGAGATTTTCAACCCCTGAAGAAGCTGTTACGACCTACGAAGATAAGCTTGTGGCCATCGAAGAAAACGTGTGGCAGGAGTGCTTCCAGAAGTGGTTTCAGCGAATGCAAAAGTGTATACAGTATGGTGGTGAGTACTTTGAGAAAGTGCAACAATCGGAATAATTTAAAAAAAATACTTTTGGTGTATCTCAAAACTTTCGTAGTGACCATCGTACAGTAGTTTTTCCATTTCTAGTGAGTTCATGTATTCCCCTTTTTTTGGTTACATGCAATGGTATTAAGCGTTCCTCTAAATTGGAATAAGAATGCTTTAATTGAACCATGTGAGCACCTATGGTAGAGTGTTTTTTATAATTAACTGCACTATAACTACTCGTATTTGAGAGAAAAGTTCTTCGGAAGATCTTCAGACTGGTGAGGGATGTACACACGGGTGAATGGAGGATTAGACACAATCATGAAGTAGAAGACCTGTACCATGATGCCACATAGCTGGAACCATCAAAACCAGATGACTGCAGTGGGCTGGATATGTAGCCCGGATGCGAGACCACCGATGGCCACGGAAGCAACTGGATTTCATCCCCACAGGAAGAAAACCACCAGTGAGACCAAGGAAGCGGTGGAGTGATGGACTCCATGAAGATCTGCAATAGGCAGCGATACGTGTGGGCAGTTGGAGGATGGATGCTATGGATAAGAGACGATGGAGAAGGAAACTTGTAGCAGCACGCGGTCCGCTGGGCCTGATTGCGTAGAAGAAGATAATATTCTTTACACATATTGCCAAAACTTCTGCTTGTTTATCCAATATAGTTCGCTTTGCATGTGTTGCAAGTCATTTTACATACTCCTAATTTTTAGTGATAACTACCGTATTTCCTCATATAATCATCGCATATTTTTAGCCTATGATACGTGAAGAAAAGCAGGATATGACGATTGTGCGTAGAATATCAGTACAGAGAAGAAAGACCACTTTTTTTCCCTTCAAAATACTTATCATTATTTGCTGCATGGTTGTGCATTTTCTTAATGTTACTATTTGCTTAATTTGTAATCCCGTGTATTTCACCTTCATCAAGATTACCGTATATTTCTTGTATTTTCTCATTGTGCGTAACATCACGCATGGGTCTCTGTTGGGATGTTTCCATGGAAGTAGCTAATACAAATTGGCCTGGTGTGTCCCTTGCGTACGTTTCCGCCAATAGCAGTCGGACCTGTTTTCACGTGGGCGAACTAGGACTAGCAGCACTTCATACAGTGGCTTATTGACCTCGTCATTCCGAGGCCAGCTCGAGGAATCGATGGGTTCTTACAATTTTCATTCTCCTGGTCTGATACTAAGCGCTTTCTAGCATGCCAACCGCTCGCATAGCCTGAGTCATAGCCTGCAAGTAGAGAGACAGACTCCCTTCTTGTAACAAGGTCACACCAGATTATAACCTTGTGGAAGCATATGTAAATGAACTGCACACAAACATGAATGTGTTAATGACGATGCTGGCTACTCGCGTCATGTTTTCATAGCTCACAGGCACAGAGACGAGACTATTTTCTTCTGACAAGGCCACACCAGGTATAAGCTCGTAGCAGCGTGTGCAAACGACCAGCACACAAACGTGCTATGTGACGATGCTGGCCCCTCGCATTGCGTGTAACATATCCTGCAGGCACTCTTTCTTCTGACAAGGTCATACCGGGTTATAAGCTTGTGGCAGCGTGCAACAAATCGGCCCATGTGCTATGTGCCGATGCCGACTGTCTACATAGTGTGCGTCATAGCCTGCAGACAGTGCAGACACAGAGGGACTCATTTCTTCCGACAAGGTCACACCAGATTATAAGTCGCGGTAGTGTGTGCTACAGACTGGCACACAAATACGAATGTGCTATGCGAAGATTACGTGATGAAATTTTATAAAGCAACGTTTTTTATTTGAAAAGTAGGGTGCGACCATTATGCGATAGCAATGAATTTGTGAGGAAATGCGGCAGTTTTATTCATACTGTGTGTTGAAAATGGTTTTGCCCGCAGTGGTTGCCGCAATCGTGTGCGACGACATACCAGGGAGAGTGACCCCCCCCCCCAGACCTTATTGGTGAGAAGGACAAAGGGTCATTTTGGTCTGAGGGTGCTATTGGTTTTAATTTGAAATCGTAATTAGTGATTGTTGAGGGCAATATGACTGCTTGCCAGCATGTTGACAGGATACTCAATCCAGGTCCCTATGACGGCAAACATTGCAAATGGGATGTTTCAGTAGTGCTCACATTCACACCACATGCATCTCCAGGAAAGCTCTCTATGACAACACAACCTTACAATGGCCTGCCAGATCCCTAGACCTCAGACCTATTGAGCATGTGTGAGACATGATGGGCCAACAACTGGCCAAGTTGCCTCAGTCACCCACAACTCGGGAACAACTGAACCGTGCAGTGCAGCAAGCATGGACCACAATTCTTCAGGAAGTGACCAAGGGTCGTATTGACCCCATGCCTTGAAGAATTCAGCATTGCATTGCAGCTCGTGGTGGGTGCATCCTGTATTGATTTTTGTCCACATTTGAGGTCAGAGGTACTGAAAAGTGTTGTCACCCTATCACAGACTAACACTTGTCCTGTATGTTCAATAGCAGTAGTGCAGCATCACTTCTACATGGCATTGAAATTGTCATTTTCATGAGTAGATATCCAGCCAAGAATTTGAAAAGATTTCCATTCAGGACTACATATTATTTAATACAATAATTAAATACATCTCTCAAACAACCCAATTAAAATAACACCAACCTAACTCCTCCCTACCAGCTAAATCTTCTCTTCATCTTTTCCTAGTCCATTCAAATTTTCCTTGTTATTTTCCATACAGTAATTAAATCCATCTCCCAAACAACCCATTTAAACTTACATCATAAACCACATCATAAATGCATACCACCAGCTCCATCTTTCCTTGTTCTACACACCATACCAGCTCCTTGCTACCTTCAAACGAAATCTCTAGTCATGCTATAATAATTATGTGAACATTCTATGCAGTTGTTTTTCACATTGATTTCATTTCTACAATTCATATCTAATATCTATCAGCTGCAGGAGCTGGGTGTGGATCCTGTGTAGTGTTTTCATGTGATTGAGCTGCTACTCTGAACCTTTTGCTTCTTTTTAAGGTACTGTTTAAGTGGTGTGTATTGTTCAGTATTCGATGTACAAAACATGAAACGGCTGATGAAGCATACAATTAATATCTGAAACACATCCAGCTATTGAGTGAGTTATTGATTTCAGTGTTGATTAGGCATAAAGATTTATTTATTGAAAATGCAAGAAAAATTACTCTTAAACAGATATATTGCTGATAATGTGCCAGCAAGCCAGAGTGGGTGATGATGGCAACACTGCACCAACTTTCTTTCATTTTTTACCAGCCACTAATACTCGCTCAAATCATAATAAATATAAATTAATCCATTTACGTATATGGTGGATAGTTACACTTAACAATCGCTTAGGATATGTTGGTTACAACGCACCCAAAAAGGAAATTCTATGAAAGACCAGTTTCCAAATGCGAGCTTTTCTCATTATTGATTTTTTTGTCTTATGCATTGACGATAACTCTTTAAAACATTAAGTATGCATAAAAAACATATTTTCTGAAAGATACCCTGTGTCAAATGTGAAAAGAGAGTTAAATCTCTGAGATGTTCAGCACAGAGGAATAACTAATGATGAAGTTATATTATGTCATAGAGAATAACTGAAAATGTATGCAAGTTTATATTAACTGACATACCTACTGTACATTTTGGCCATTGGCTGCACTCATTAAATTATTATTATAAAAACATGTCTATAGCACAACAGAATTGAGAGTGGCCAATTTTTTAATTCAGTGTTTCCCTAAAAAAAAAAAACTAAAAACTGATACTTTTTTCGTTATACCCATCATAAGAGATATCAAAATGTATTTCTAAGAGTTAACTTAACCATAATTATAATCAGTGCAGAACTAAACAAAGAAAATTATGATGTAAGTGTTTCTCTGTTGGCCTCTTGGTTATTAATGCTATTAATTTCCGAATGCAAGTGCACATAGTTTCTACGACGACAGTAGTCTAAACCTTGATTTGCTTTTCTGATTGTGACACAATTTTGTGCACTCACTAAAATATGAGAAGTAAACTAGGAGTATGAGAACAATCATGGGGAAATGTGTGCTTGCATGTGTCTGTCTGTCCCTCCTATTAACTTCTGAATGGTTGCTCTGATTTGAACAAAATTTTGTGTGGTGTTTGTATTACTACCTCATATCAGGCTTATGCACATTTTGTTGGCATCAGTTTTACCAACTAGTAGGCGATTACTGTCACCCTTGAATGGTTAACCTTTTCACTCCCATACCGAGTTAACTCGGAAATCTGTGTATCTTCCACTGTCCCAACCACGAGTTAACTCTTATTTTAAATGGTGCGCTCTCTCCCAGTCCTGAGTTTAGTCGGATGATTCAGTTCTGTTGTTCAACATGAGATGGCAACATCTGTCAATGCTCTGAGAAGAAACACAGCTGTCTGGATAGAGTGAAAGTGCCATATTTTTATGCTTATCTCATGTGTTGCATAATTCTTTTACGGTTGTCTTCAGTCGTCCAACATGGCTTCCACTAGTAAACAAAGTTTGGCGACAATGATATTTTAGATGCTTGAGGCAATGATGAGTCTGACTTTTGCGAAGATAGTGAAGGTGATGTTTTAGTGAATGTTTCTGTGGAAAGTGATATAGGAATCTGGAGGAGAGATGGAGGGTAGGATGAAGCAGCAAACCAGCCTGCTCACATGGTGAGGGAACAACCGAAATTAGTGCCACCAAATACTGTTTTGCATAGAATCTGGGTAAATGACTCTAATATGCAAAAACATTGACCATTGTTGGTAAATGTTTATTATTGTTGTTATCCATATTGACGTATAATATAAAAAATGCGTGTATGTTTGCTATGTTGGTTTGGTAAAGGTTGAACTGTATCGACTACTGTATTTAATTTGCCTTGTCAATACTATAAATATGATGTTTGGTTATTATTTAAACGAACATGTTTCGATATTCAATTATATCTTCTTCAGCGTTTAACATTAATAGAGTTTAACTTCAATAAAATAAAATGGATATCCTTACAATAATTTGATTAAAATTCCACGTTTTCAAGCACTAGAAGATGTTGTTTCTAAACTGGAGTTGCGATGGATTGTGGTGAAATTTATTGTAAAACTGATATTGAGATTTCTACCTTCGACATCTGCCAAAGTCACCACCTTATTTGCTGGCTTATTCTGGTTGCATCTAGAGAATCAGCTGTTCTTGGAGGCATTATAATGCATGGTGTTGTGACACCCAATATCTATACTTACAAATGCACATGTTGGTTGTATTATTTAGATGTGAATGGTAAATTTACCAGTTTAATTTACCAGCTACATTTTACTATGTTCAACGCTGAAGAAGATATTGAATATCAAACCATGTTTATTTAAATAATAATAAACATCATATTTATAGTATTGATAAGGCAGATTAAATAATACAAATAATTATAATATGTAACTTAGATTGTATCATGCCTAATCAATACTTTATGTCCAAAACATGTTTATTAATTATTCATGGTTTTATGTTTTAGCATTATGTTAGTGTGTTCTTCTGTGTTATGATTCAAAGACGATTTCCTAAATAAACCTAAACTAATAGCCTATCCTCCTTGACTAAAAATGGATTTCCTTACAAAATTAATTAAAATCTTTAAACTTAAACATTAAGGGTGTAATTCTTCTATACAATAACTAACAATCAAATTCTTCTTAAAAAAAAAGAAACAATATTGAGTTAGGTGTCAGTATGGACAACTTGATTCTCCATCAATTGAGTCAAGAGTCTTGTTATCTGATAGTAGACACATCAAAGTAATTTGAACTAGAAAAGTTGAATCAAATTCTTATTCAAGAAGATAATGAGCTAGGTGTCAGGCATTTAACTTATGAACTGCTTTTAATGAAAAACTCTTACATTTATTTCAGTACAATTTAGAATAAGCTCTTTTAGAATAATATAAATGTTACATTAGTTTAAGTTTATTTAGGAATTTGTTTTTGAATCATATGCTGAAGAAGACACCAACGTAGTGCTGAAACATATACATGAATAATCAATTAACATGTTTTTGACATAAAGTATTGATTAGGCATGATACAATAATTTATGTTACATAAATGACTCTAATATCACACTGCTGAAACATGATTTCATTCGAACCCAGTCTGGCATTAGGGATGAACTTAACCACAATGAATATTGTACCGAATATGAAATAGGCTATTCGTTACCCTAGTTACAATGAATTTGTTTTCCAACCTCCTGTCTCCCATTCTAGCTACAGCAATGAAGACCTACTAGGGAATGTGTGGTGTGTCCCAGGACTGAAAAGAGAACACATTAGAGGAAAGAAACCAGATATGAATATGTCAAGTGCAGTTGTGTACACCCCTGCATGGGAGTTTATCACACAGTAGTGAAATGTTGATGAAAATGTGAAGATACAATGTTTTCATTTCATGTTTGTCCAAAAGCTTTGTAAATATTTTTAAATATTTAAATAATTGACTATTTCAACTAGTATAAAAATATCCTGAAAAACCTGGGATGGGACATCCAAAAGCAGGGAAGATATTTGTGAGTAAAAGGTTAACAAAAAGGCTAATTCAGTATTGATAAAACTTTGTACAAAGGAAGCATATGCTACCATCATGAAAGTCACCTTCAGATAGTGTTAATGTGTGCTATCAACTGATGTAAGAGTTAATACAAGACATTGCACTGGTGGTATTAATCTTGAGGTACGGTAATTTGACTCGAGTGATGACTTTGAAACTGTAGAAAAATAAAGGGATTAATAAATTGTTGACAATATTGTTCTACTGGGTGTGTGTATTGATGATATCTTTGTTTTGTTTGCTATTTGAAATACTGTATTGAATATTTCATGGGGGAAAAATGGGTTCTCTATTAGTAATTTTAATTTATTATTTTCTTTTTTGCCTAGGTTACCATATGAAACTTTTGATATCCTCACAGATGAAGAAGTGCGCCAAGGTTTGAAGAGTTACTCCAGTTGGCCAACTTATCCACAAGTTTATGTGATGGGAGAATTAGTTGGAGGTGTAGACATTATCAAAGAACTTAAAGCTTCTGGAGAATTGCTTGAAACTCTGAAAGGACCATCTTAAAAAAGTTCATAGAAAATTGTTTTGAGCAAGTTAAACAACTTGGTTTTTTCAAATTGAACGTGTCTCTGTCAGTGTCTGTTTCATTTAAGCAAAAGTGTTTACCTCATCTCAGTGCTTATTCTCACTACCTGTTATAATTTATTGTGAGCAGTAATGAAATAACCATGAGTTGTACTGTAATGGTGCATGATTATAAATAATGGAAGAGTAATCTTTCTCTCCTAATTCTTTGCTTTTCATTTTTTAATTGTTTAGGATATTCATATTTTGGAATTCCTTCATCCCCTTGTAGCACAGTATACATTTGTATACAGTATAGATCAGCCAAATTTTCTTGTTGCTGAAGACTTATGTGCATACACACAGTGTGCATAACCAAACACTGTGAAGTAAGTTTTCTAAACATATAAGAATTATGCACCTTTGTAATAGATAAGATAAGAGAGAGTTCTCACTTAGCCTATATGGATATTCTGAAAAGAAAATTATATTTCCAGCTCTTCTGCCTTAAAAAAATGTTCAGTGAACAGTACAGCATCACAATAGATGAACAGTAGAATTGGAGAAGAAACAAGTTAAATTATTTGATTTGGTGAAAACAATCTCAAGTAAGCACTATTCAAGTTTGCAAGGCGGCTTCGGTTGTGTAGTTGGTAGCATGCTGAGCTTCAATGCCCAAAATCGCGGGTTCAAAACCGGCCGAAGTCGTTAGATTTTTTAAGAGCATTAAAAATCCCTCAGTATGCCTTACTTTGGAGGGGAAGTAAAACCAGCGGACCCATGTCATAGATTTATGGCATGTAAAAGAATCTTTCACTTGTTTAACGCTCTATAAGTTCCAACGTTCGCCACCAGGCTCCGGTTGCGGTGGCATCTAGTATCCAAGTTCGCGACTGGGTGTCGTTGACAGTAGCATTTGGTGGCAAAAGTAGGAACTACTTGAAATTGATCGTCTGCAGTCCTTACCTGGATTACGGATAACACACACTTATACATCCATCACAATTAACACCGGTTATCAGACATATTCTACACACACCCCGAGTATACGGGGCTACATGACCGCATTGTCGTAGCCCTTAAACTGAGGAACCAGCCATCAAGTTTGCGAGTCCATGAGATGTAGCTAAGGAGGTGGAACATGCATATTTTCTCTGCCAACCAAATACACCAAGTCAAGATATTTATTGTACTCTATTGTTCATTACTGATTATGAATCAGGGTATCTACAACCTGAGAAAACCAGGGATTCTTATGAAGTTGTGAATTTCAGGTATAACCCCGGAAAAATCAGGGTGTTTCTTTGTTAATTAGGGATTTTATCAGTTAGGTTAAATCCTGCAAAAGTGGAAGCGATACTTCGGAATTTTGCAAAGAGTTATCAGCCAATGAGCACTTCTTTCTTGAGCGATTATCTTTTATCTTCAACTAGCAATATAAATATGCCCCAACTTTTCCATTTGCTTTTTGTGCCATTTGATTGGACCTTGATGTATTATGCTCATTCTGAGACTTCAGTTCTGGTATTCCATGTCCTGAACTGCATCTCCATTCTTTATTTACTGTTGTCTACCATTTGTGCTTTGGTGTGTCAATTGTGGGTCCCAGAAAAAAATTAAAATCTTTGCCATTGTGCACTAAATCTAAAGTGAAAACTTGTGAAGTTATTACATACTCTTATTTGCCTGTGTGTTTTCACAGTGCTATGGTTTAAAATGCTATTGGTGTGGTATGTGTTAATACTTAAATGCACGGTTGTTCAAACATGTAGTTTTGCTACACTGCTATAATATTGTGTGAGAATATTATTTACTTTTTAGTGTATACATGGTATTGGGTGAAGAACATTCATATGATGATTTTCTCAAAACACTTAATGAGAGCCATGTTCCAAGACATCTGTTGGCCCTTGTGTTAAGAATTTTATGTAGGTGATGTCAAATTGTTTTACAGTGTATGCTAATTTACAGTGTCGTAAGGCATCATACGATGGTATATAATTATGTACCAGGATGTCGACTTACACAAGCTTTGTTATGACCTATATTTTGATCAATCATAGTGCCATACTGAATCGAAACCATGACGACTTTGTAGAATGCATTGTTGAATATGTACTGTTGTATACTGTGAAGGAGGAGAAGATTCAAGGCTGGGAGATATTCACTCAAAAACTTGAAGAGGACTGTATAGGTAATAAGAATATGTTGTATGGAATATTGAAGAGTCAAAGATCAGACAGACGATATCAAGGCAATTGAAACAGAGGATGGAACTATATATCGGAATGTTGATGGAATTAGAGAGGAGATGAAGAAATATTTGACAGGATGGTAAGAGGAGAACGAAAACAAGGAATCTAATGTAACGGAAGAAGAAGAAAGCCTCATTGCATGGACAGAAACAGAAAATGCCCTGGTTCTCATGAGAACAGGAAAGTCACCAGGATTAAATGATTATCAGTAGATATGATCAAAGCAGAGGGCATACAGAGTCTACAGTGGTTACATCAAACACTAGGTGTAATCTGGAGAAAGAAAACAAGATACTAGATGACTGGAAAAGGGGGAATGATCTTACCTTTGTTCAACAAAGAGAGTAGGAAGAAGTGTTAGAATTATAGAGGAATTACACAGCTGTCAAAACACTATCTCAAGATAATAGAAAAGATCATAGATAAAATATTAAGGACACAGAGCATAGATAGAGGAACAGCATGGTTTCTGATGTAACAGAGGAACAGTAGACCTTGTTTTTGCCATAATGAAAAAATATTGGGAAAAGGGGAAGGATATGATTGTTGTGTTTTTGACGAGAGACATCAGTAAATTACAGTCACGTGCCAAGCTGTAACCTAACATTTGTAGGTTACAGAGACTCCTTTTAGTTTCTTTTAGGTATTTTAGTTTGTTTTCTTTTATTGGGTTGCCAGTCATGGCCACAGTTGGTAGGCCGCCATGGAGAATCTTGTGTGCTGTGCCTTGAGATTCTTTGCTGGTGGGTAGCCAAGTGGGTGCACCAGGTGGCCTTGACTGATAAGTCAAAAGATTCCTTGACATGGCATCGTTGCCATGGGGATCAGTTGTTTAGAGAGTAGGTTTGAGGCAAGATGGAGGCTGCCATATGATGAATTAGGCCTAGTTGGTTTGTGAGTGGAAATGTTGTAATGATTGATGCCAGGGAAAATGGTAGCTGTGCTTTTATAAAAAAAAGTGATGTGGAAATTGGTCTCTCTGGTCTAGAGATGCAGGTAGTGGAATCCTGCTTATGGTGTTAAGACAATGTATTTTTCCAGGCAATGGATAAGAGAGGCCTGCTCACATGTGCATAATGAAATGAAAATCTACAGCCTGCTTCCAGTCTCCGACCGGGTCAGGAATGGAATGAATGAAGCCCCCATCTAGCGGCGAGGATATGAACTGTGCCGGCTGCCGAGTACTGACGCACTCCTCCGGGACAATGATTAAATGAATGACAGATGAAATGAAATGATAGTGGAGAATGTTGCTGGAATGAAATTTTGACAGGGAAAACCGGAGTACCCGGAGAAAAACCTGTCTGCCTCCGTTTTGTCCAGCACAGATCTCACATGGAATGACCGGGATTTGAACCACGGAGCCAGCGGTGAGAGGCCGGCATGCTGCCGCCTAAGCCACGGAGGCTTCACATGTGCATAATAATTATTATTAATTAATAAAGAATAATTAATTAAGAATTTTAAAGCGGCAGGAGAGAATAAAGTAGTAGCAGAACTTTGGAAGAATGCTAATGTACAGACTATTCATAACCTACATAAACATCTTATTGACATTTGGAATACAGAAAAATTGCCTGAAGAGTGGAATATTGCAATTATACACCGCATACACAAAAGGGTCTCCCACAAGTCCAACCCCTCCTCCACGTGGTGGGAGACGGGCAACGGCATGAAGTAGGGGATTGCCTGTAGGGGGTGAAGTACAGTGGGGACTTCGTGTGCCCCGGAACCGCTACGGTAGCTGTGAAGGCCCTATAGGAACCCTGAAAAGTGACGGCTGACGGGGCTCTGGTGAAGCTACGATAGGCCTAGCAAGCCAGTAGTGGATATTATATTTGCTTTCAAAACAGGAACAGGCCTCGGAAAGGACGGATGCAAAAGACGACGACCCGGATATGTTAATGGACTACGAGTTGGCACGTTAAACATTCAAACACTGACAGGAAAGGTGGAGGAGATTGTAGATGTGATGGAGAGAAGAAAACTGGATGTACTGGGCTTGGCAGAAACAAGATGGAAAGGAGAAGGTCGCAGAGAACCGAGGAAAGGGTACCGGTTGTACTGGAGTGGGAACAGTGAAGGAAGGAGCAGCGGAGTAGAAGTAGTTGTGAGAGATGGAATGAAGGAAGAGGTAAAGGGAATAAGTGACAGGATCATGAAGATCAGAGTAACTGTAAAGGGAAGAAGCCTGGAGATAGCCCAGGTATATGCCCCTCAAGTTGGATGTACAGCTCAAGAGAAGGAAGACTTTGAGGAGGAGCTACAACAGCGGTTGAATGGTCAGAGCATCATTGTCATGGGAGATTTGAATGCACATGTAGGAAGTGAAAGGCAAGGATATGAAAATGTAATGGGAGCAGAAGGATGGGGCAGCAGGAATGAAGAAGGGAGAAAGTTGCTGGATTTTTGCAAGAGAAACGGTTTAGTGGTAGGCAACTCCTGGTTCCGAAAGAAAGCCACAAGGTAACGTGGTACAGCAGTGATTTAACAAAGAAATCTTTGGTAGACTACATGCTGTACGACTGGGAAATGAAGAGAAGTGTCAGAGATATAAAGGTAATACCATCAGAGGCCTTAGATAGCGACCACAGAATACTTGTAATGAACTTGGGAGTTGGTAAGGATAGCAAGAGGACAGAGTACCAGGAAAGGAGAATCAAAGTATGGAAAGTCAAGGAAAAGGAAGTCAAGGAAGAATTCCAGAAGATAATAAGGGAAAGGATGCCAACAGACAATCCTAAAACAGGGGAAGAGGAATGGAAGCAATTCAAAAACACAATGGTGGAAGCTGCAGTGGCAGTATGTGGAAGAACAAGCAACAGAAAGTGGTGTAAAGAGACACCATGGTGGAATGAGAGAGTAAAAGAAGCTGTGGGAAGGAAGAACAAGGCTTTCAGAGTGTGGTTCCAGGAAAGAACTGATCTGGCAAGGGAAGATTATAAGATAAAGAAGAAAGAAGCAAACAAGATTGTCGCAGAGGAGAGGAAGAAGTGGATGGTAAAGTGGACAGAGATGATGGAGGAAGATAGCAGAGGAAATAAGAAAGTACTTTATGGGATGGTCAAAAGTAAGAGAAGAGGTGTGCGAGAGGATGTGGTAATGATGGACAAAAATGGAAATGAGGTACACAACAAAGAGGCCCTCAAGACCGTGTGGAGAGAGTACTTTGAGGATTTGCTGAATCCAAATGTTCAAAGGGAGGAAGACAATGTATTGGAAGATGGAGAAGATAACACAGGAATGGAAAAGGACCTGACTTGGAGAGAACTGGAGATGGCTATAGACAAGATGAAAGGAGGAAGAGCACCGGGTGTGGATGAAGTGAGCGTTGAAATGGTGAAGGCAGCAGGGGAGGTTGGGAAACAGTGGCTGTACCGTGTGATGAGGGTGATATGGAAGGAGAAAAAGACCCCAGAAGATTGGAAGAAAGGATTAATTGTTCCAATATTTAAGAAAGGAAGCAGAAAGGAGTGCAGAAATTACAGGGGAGTCACACTCATACCTCACTGTGCCAAGATATATGAAAAGATATTAGAAAGTAGAATACGAGGAAGAGGAAAGATAGAATTGAATGGGAAAATTCTAGAAGTGGTTAAAAGTTTCAAGTACTTGGGAAGTGTGATCACAGAAGATGGAAGGATAACTGAGGAAATTGGAAAGAGAATACAACAAGCGAACAGTTTTTACCAGAGCATAAGGGGTATTCTGTGGAACCGAGATGTCCCAAAGAAGTGTAAAAATGTATTATATTCAACCTACTACAGACCCATACTAACATATGCAGCTGGAGCGTGGACTACTACAAAAAGAGAGGAGAGTAGAATACAAGCCGCAGAGATGAAATTCCTAAGAGGTATAGAGGGCAAGACCAGAAGAGATAGAGTTAGAAACGAAGAGATTAGAAAAAGGACAGGAATCTTGAAGCTGCAGGACAGGATAGAAACAACAAAGTTAAAGTGGTATGGACATATGATGAGAATGGGAGAGGAGAGAGTACCAAAGAAAACTTTCTGTGAAAAGATGACAGGGAAGAGACCACGAGGAAGGCCCCGAAAGAGATGGGCAGATACAGTGTGGGAGTGTGTAGAGAAGAGAGGAGGAAAACCTGAAGAAGTACTAAAAACAGGAGAGGAGTGGTGGAGAGACAGGAAACGTTGGAGGTCCTTAATTCACAACCCGACCCAGGAAGCTGGAAACGGGAAATGAAGATGATGATGAATACGAGCCAAAGTGGAGAGAAAATTGAGAGAGGAGCAGTATGGATTCAGACCTGGGAGATCAACAGTGGATCTCATATTTTCAGTGAGACAGCTCCAGGAACACCACTACGAATTTGGAGAGGATCTGCTGATGGCCTTTCTGGACATCGAAAAGGCATATGATAGTGTGTGTAGGGAGAAGGTTTGGAAAGCAATGGAAAACATGGGAGTGGAAAAAGGGACTGTAGGCAGAGTGAAGGAGATGTATTGTGGAAGTGTGAGTTGTGTGAAAGTTGGAGGGGAAAGAACAGACTGGTTCAGACAAATGAGTGGCCTGAAACAGGGTAGTGTGCGGTCACCCGTTCTCTTTATTGTGGTTATGGACGAGGTGATGACACGGATAGCAGTAAAGATAGGAGAAGATAAGATGAAAGCAATGGTGTTTGCAGATGATCTCATCGTCTGGGGAAACAAGGAGGAGGAAATTCAGGAGCAACTGAAGGCTTGGGAAGAAACAGTGGGAGAGTACGGATGGAAGTTCAACATCAGTAAATGTGAGATCCTGTTAAAGACCAGGACAAAGGACAGACCAATGAGTGGGATAACACTTGGAGGTGGACAGCTGAAGAAGGTGGAAAGTCTCAAGTACTTGGGAAGTATAGTGGAGGAAAATGGGAGAAACGACAAAGAGATTACGGAACGTGGTAGACAGGCAGAAGCATTAGGAGCTTAGTGTGGAATAGAGATGTCCCACAAAAAAGCAAGGAAGTGTTATACAGAAGCTACTATATCCCGATACTGACCTATGCTTCAGAAACGTTGACAATGAAGAAAAGAGACATAAGCAGAATACAGGCAGGTGAAATGAAGTTCCTGCGAAGTAGGATCGGAGTAACAAGAAGAGACAGGGTGAGGAATGAAAAGGTCAGGGAAATGGTGAAAGAGGAGCCCTTGCAAGGTAGGATTGAGACATCAAGACTGAGGTGGTATGGACACTTAAAGAGAATGGATGAGAAGAAGATTCCCAAGAGGATACATGAGATGCAGATGCAGACGAAACGACCAAGGGGAAGACCAAGAGATAGATGGCTGAAAGGCGTGGAGGAATGTGTCAAGAAGAGAGGCGAGGACTGGACTAGAGTGACAGCGGAGAGGTGGTGGGAAGAAAGGACTAAGTGGCGAGGATTATGTTCCAAACAGACCCAGCCTGGGGCTGGAAACTGTACAAGATGATGATGATGATACACAAAAAGGGTGATAGATCAGATCCTAGCAATTATCGAGGGATATCGTTGCTGGATGTCACGTATAAGATTTTTTCAAAGATTTTATATTCCAGAATTCACGAACAACTTGATAATGAACTTGGTGAATATCAGGGTGGTTTCCGTCCAGGACGAAGCTGTCGAGATCAAATTATCAGTCTCAAATGGATTATAAAACATCACAGGATTAGGAGCAAAGATTTAGTGATCACATTCGTTGATTTTCAAAAAGCTTATCAGGGTGTCTACTGTAAGGATGAAGTAAAAATTAGTTACTTTTTAGGTACCTTTTAGTTACCTTTCAGTTAATTTTAGTTACCTTTGAATTCAAGTTACGTCTGCGGTCTATAAGCATAGGCGCTCATCACGCGGTGAAAAAAACAACAATGAACGGTTTTTAAAGAAGGTTTTTTACTTATCGTATGGCTTTTAATGTCCGAGGACATGTTCAGCTCGTCTGAGTCTGCAGCTGCTTCCAACGGACACCCTTAGGGTGAGCTACAAGTTCCGTTCAATTTCAAGTTGCTACCAGATATCAATGATACCTAGTGGAGAACGTTGGAACTTTCATAGAGCGTTTCGACGAAATATAACCTAACAATTTAGCTTCACACAAGTTTTGTCTGTGGAAGAATCCTTTACATGCCATAAATCCATGACATGGGACCGCCGGCTTTACTTCCCCTCCGAAGGAAGGCATACTGAAGGATTTTTAACGCTTTTAAGAAATCCGACGACTTCGGCCGGGTTTGAACCCACTATATTGGGCACAGCAGTTCAGCATGCTACCAACTACACCACCGAAGCCGCTTTAAATGAAATTCACATGATGTTATAAAAAATTAAAAAATAATAAATATATACTAGATATTTAATATCCAATGAGTTGTTTCAGCTAATATGTCGTCTTGTCCACAATATATTGTTGTTATTACGGTACCAAGAGGTTGCTCAGCTCTTGACCATTTGGCGAGATTTCCTTCATCCCCAAGGTAGGCCGCGAAGAAATGTATGCGATGTTACGCGTTCGTCACCGAATTCCGTCTTCGCAGTCAAATGCGGAGAAATATTGAGATGTTACACGATCGGCGCTGGTCTCAGTTGTTTGGTGAGCTTCCCGTAGTTTTTACGATAGAACACGGAGAAAAATCGCGATTTAGATCATCAGCGTCACTTTTAGTCATTCGACGAGATTTCCATTGTCCTCGAGTTCGGGCACAAGAAAATATAGCATTATTACGCAATCGGCGCCACTTGCAGTCCGTTTGACAAGAATACAGTTGTCCTAATCATTGAATGCGGAGAAATATCGCGATGTATCGCAATCGCTGCCGCTCTCGGCCGTTTTACGTTGTCCTCGAGATATTATGCAATCGTCGCCGCACCCGGCCGTTCAACGATTGTCTGCCTGTCTATCTGTTCTGATAGAATGGCGGAGGCAAGCTCAAGGTTGGGCATGGTTAAAATTCACGCGTAGGTATGAACATGTTGTTCCGTCGGCGCCCTGATTCCCTTTGTCCCTATGCTGTAGTTGGGAGTTCATGAGTTCAGGGTGGATCACGAGGAGGATTTAGTATTTCGATGCTACGTAGGCTGCCATTTTTAAGTGGGTTGATGCACTTCTCGCTCCCCGCACGCTTTTAAGTATACGGTCATGGGAAAAGTGGAAAGTAGGTTTCGTGATGGGTGCCCCGTGATGGGTGCCCAATCACTTTTGACAGGATTCCCGCAGTCCTCGTGGTCACAAGTTCACGATAGGGGACGGGTTTTATGATTTTACGCAACTGACGTCGATCTCGGTCCGTTTGACGAGATTCCCGCAGGCAATTCGTACGGTCAGCCGGTCGTCTTGAGGATGCGATTTTGGAGGATGAACGTTCGAAGTAGGTACGGTATCGAATATTACGAATTGTTCTGAGAGGATTGCACGAAAAATATGACAAGAGGGCAAGTTTTATTTCGATCGAGAACCACGAATTATCAACAAGTTATCGAAATAATCGGTTAGATTATATATCCGATGGAACGAAAGTTCGAAGGAAAAATCGACTTATAACGGAATTTCGAATTAACCATACTGTATGTCGCAAATTTACTTGACATATTTTTTAAATAAGTTATATGTATTTCGAAGATTTTTCGCATTTTTTCGAAACGGTAACATTTTGCAAGATTGCGACATTAAATTGCTTCGCGTTATTTCTGGACTTCAATTTGACACAGTTTCCAAATAACAGAAATGAGAGATTTCTTTTTAGTTTCGGAAGTATTCGCGAATAAACGTCTCGCGAAAAGTCAGGTTTCCTAATACAGTAACACAGAAAAATATTTCACACGAAACTTACGACTTCTTGATGCCTAAAATATACGTTGAACCGATGTATACAGCTCAAGGTATCCTCGGTATGTATTTCCTTGAGGTCGGGCACGGAGACATATAGCTTAGTACTATGCAATAGGCACGGCGCCGCTTGCGTGAAACTCGCAATCTCTGAGCCTAGCGGCGCGAGTTTAAATGATTCAACCCGCCTTCAGAAAATTTTCGTTACCCGTTTGTACAATTCGTTACTTTTTCGTTACTTTCGTTACCCATTTGTAAAATTCGTTACTTTTTCGTTACTTTCGTTACCGGTAGACACCCTGCTTATGATAGTATCCATCGCGAATCTCTATTGAATGTCCTTACTGAATTTGGTTTACATCGTAAACTTGTTAACCTTATTGCGGTCACTCTTAAGAATACTAAATCTAGAGTTAGGTTTAGAAGTGAATCTATCATTGACACGATGCGAAAACGAAGGATTGCGTATTTTGGACACATATCCCGCTTGCCAAATACTAGACTCCTGAAACAACTTTTTGACTTCTTTTGGAATAGTAAAACAAAAATCACACGGTTTAAAGAAATACAAATGGATTTAGACGAATTGAAAATTACTAAGCATCAAATTGAACATAGAGAGGAGAAACTGCTTCTGAATAACAAATACACTCGACTAACATTCAAAATTTCACAGCGTAAGCAATATGTTATATCTGCCGAAGAACGGGCTGCAAGATCTTGCAGAATGAAGAAGTATTGGGAAAGGAAAAAATTATCAAGAATTAAGAACTGAACTTACTGTAGTATTTGAAGACTTTGTATATAAGGTTTGATTTTTGGTGCTCCAATGTGGGCTTAAACATTGTAAATAAATAAATAAATAAATATTTTTTTTGCCATAGGGAAAAAATATTGGGAAAAGGGGAAGGATATGATTGTTGTGTTTTTGAAGAGAGACATCAGTAAATTACAGTAAATTACAGTCACGTGCCACGTCCAACAAACTAAGAGACATCAAGGGGAGAACGACAGTGTGGAAATCTTCCTTCCGATCTCGTCATCTGGTTCACGAGGGAGAGTGGCTACTTTTAAAAGTTTTAATATAGTTTAAGACTTTTAGTTTAAATTTCTTGTTAGTTATCTACAAATCATTGGCAGAGAACCGGTTGTAATCCTTGCTCTCCATTTTAGTAGAAAGCGAATCAATGGTCAACTGCTGATCAAGTCATAAGAGGATTCTCAAACTCAATGTCATCCTTCTGCCAGTAACAAACTAAAATCATTTGACAGATTGGCAAACCATGCAGACTCCTTTTGGAGATACGTTTATGGAAGGTACAGTCTAGAATCAAGGATTCTGAAAGTTGTAAAAATGGTTCTTGTCATCCCCCATGGTAATGCCAGTGAAGAACAAGGCTTCTCTGTCTATAAGGAAAATCTTAGACAACATGGCCAATGAGACACTTTAGCAAGGTAATTGGTGTACAACCTTAGTGGATCCCAATACAGTATATAGGACCTTGTGATTGACAAGAGTTTGATTGATTCTGCGAGAAGTTGGTATGTGGAAGAAATTTCCAGAAAGAGAGAAGAGGGTGAAGAAAGGCAGCTAAAATTCAAAAGAAAAGAAAAAATGCAAGTTGAACTAAGAATTATGGATTTGGAGGCCGATTAGTCAAAGAAGCAACCTGAATGGACCAAACTTCTCTGTAGTGATGTTTCACACAAACATTTACGTAAGTGCTTGGTGTTTAAATTAAAGAAATGTTTGATGATGGTAATTTCTGTTGAGGGATGCACAGTACTGTGTGGCATGTGTAACTAAAAATAATTTGATTTAACTTCTGTTTTCTAGTATGTTGTGAGTGTGCAAAGCAATGACTTTGAAAGCACTGTTCTTGAGCTATGTATCTTGTGTTAACTGAAGTATAGAGAATAGAAGGGTACCTATAGTTTTTTTTCCTATTCGATCCAAATATATTATTGTGCTTCCACAAAGGCATATTTCATTGCATTCACTGAAGTTTGGGGATAGAGTGAGTCGATTTTTATTTAGCATTTTTGAGGTATGTTGCCATTTGATCTAAATATACTATTGTATAGCTAAAAGACAAATAACCTGCTTTGCTCCACTTACTAGTCTTGCATTCACTGTATCTTGGGGCACATTGTATTGAATAATGTTCTTTCCTGTTGGCTGTGCTGGTTGCTCCAGTTTCCATTCCCGTTATTGTAGCGTTTAGCAGTGACTCCATAGATTTTGGAACATAAAGCAGGACGAGATTGTGAATAAAGTTTATAGTACAATATCGGCTGTTGCAAAGTTACGTGAGTGAGAATGGGTTTCATGTTTGAATTTTCCCACTCTTTTATCTCCATGTACAGTACATATATGATTGTACGAAGAAAGAAAGTGATAAACCACAGAATTCGTTATCCTAACCTAACTTAATTTGGATCAATTTGCCCCACTGCATTATAAAGGCCATCATGTTCTTGTTCTTTCCCGTTGACTGTCCCGGTTGCTCTAGTTTCCATTACCGTTATTGCTTTCTGGGGTGTTGACAATATTTTGTCAATTCTATTTTCAGTAGTTGGCATTGGTCTATATTCTATCTTTGTTGTTTGTGTGTGTGGCCTTTTGTGGTATGCATTGCATACATCAGTTCAAAGTATATTTTACACCCCTTACAAGGGGAATCTCTGAACCGGGGAATCGTGCATCCTGCTGGTACCTTGCAGATATGTTGGGTGAGCGTAATTAGGCAAAACCATGAGTAAATATATTCGGAAATTAACTTCCCCTCGTAGTAGAAGGGAAAAATTAAGATTCACACGTTGAAATTGGCGCGCTGGTGGCATGAGCTTGATTGGCTGCGCGAGAGGTTGCTTCCAAACCGTACAGTGCTTCCCCGCCTCTGACGTACAGTCACCGGATGAAAGGCAGTAGTTTGGAATGTGTTCTTTTGAGCCACCAATCAGGCGTGAGGCATACTCTCGCTTGACCAGCGCGCTCATTTCAAAATTGTGTTCCTTTCTGCCGTTTACGGTGGGTATAAATTATTTTCCGAAAGACTTTTCTTCACGGTTCTGCCTAGTTGCGGTTACCCAAGTATCTGCAAGGTTCCAGCTAAATCTGTGATTCCCCGGTTCAGAAACTGCCCTTGTTAGTGCCTACTAGCCGGGTTGTGCAGCTCTGGCACTCAAATCACCTATCTGTGGCTTCTAAGCTACATGGGAATTGTGGGAAATGAGTTAGTGGATCAAGCTGCAAAAGAGGCAGTGCCATTACCACCTCGGCCAATGGAGGTACCAGCTAGAGATATTTGCTCTCAGGTATGCCAACAAGTACTGGCATTCTGGGAGAGTCAATGACTGGCTAACCCAATGCCCAGTCAACTGAGAGTGATCAGGAATTACTCACGTGTGGCAGAGCTCTTTCTGGTCAAGGCAGGAGTCGGTCATTTTTGTGTAGGCTAAGGATAGGTCATTCAAGATCCACCCACTGGCACCTAATAAGAAAGGAGCTGTAAACACCGTGGCCCACATTTTAACCAAGTGTGTGGATCTTGTTGATTTATGAAGAAATCTTGGTTTGCAGAATACACTCTTACCTTATATTAGCTGATGGCATGGTGGCTGCTGATCTCATCCTTTTTATAAGTAGGAGTGGGTTAGGACCTGCAATCTAAATTCTCAAGTGTGTATTTATGCTAAGAACTTTTTTTTAAATTTACAATTATTTTGTTCTCTGTATATTTTTGTTTATTATTAGTTTTAGTTAGTCTTTTTTCATTTAGGCCTATAGCCATCCCACCTCTACATTTTAAATTAATCTAAATTTGTATAATTTTATTTGTGTCAAGAGTGCCAGATGACCCCTCTGTTCTGCCTCTTAAAACAATAACTAACATATATTTTCTGAATCAAGAAGAGTTCCTAGTTCTATAATGCTTTTCCAACATTATAGGCCTAGATTGGAAACTTATGATCGGATTTTCTGGTATGTTGCAAAAAAATTGGTAGATATAGCAACATTAACTGACAATCAGATTCACTGGCAATGAATCACTGCATTGATATTTTTGTGCTTGTGAATACAGCATCACCAGTGTGCATGTCTCAGCTCAGCTGCCAGTTAATACACAGCTTGGGGATTCACCAAGTTGCATCATCCCTGGGCTAATCAGCTGACCCAAAATGAATTGATGACTCCAGATAATTTATACTGGTAGTTTACCCTTAGTTTGTGGGCCAAACGTACTGTGGTCCTGTTAGTTACGCCCTTGCGATCACGTTTTATTTATGGTATCAATTTCTATATACAAGCACCTCTGAATATATTCATACATTTTCATATTACTTTATTTATAAATTTAGCCTTTTACTTACATATCCATTCCTAGATACAACAATATTGTTGAAAATTTTCAATAATTATTATTTAAGAAACTTAAGGAATTCCATTTTTTAAAATTAAATATTGATACGTGCTATCCCTAGTAGCAAGTTCGTTAATTGGATCACAGTTGGTAAAGCACAACACAAATGGTCCTTTAAAGAAATATTAGCTTTATTGCAGGTCAGAAAGTTACAGAAACAATTAGCTGTCTTTCTTCGTGTTTGCTCCCTTATGGAGGACACTCACCCTTTCACTTGCTCACGCAGTTAATCCCTCGCTAATGAGACCGGTGGGCTCGGTAGAAATACCGGCAACACTTCCTTGAGTACACAAGCTACAGTTATTTACGATAGTCTGGCACTCACCACTAAATGCTTGAATACCGCACACGGCTTCGCTGTTCGCAGGCTAGGGAACAGTCCACTGGGTTTCACAATTCACACAGCACTTCACCACAATAACCTCTGTCGCACAGTGAAACTCACTTACTAAAAAACACAGTCCTTCCCTCGCTGGCCAGGTCGCTTTATATAGCGGGGCTGGTGACTCGATGGATGTTTCCAGAGCAGACCAGGATTCACAGTTGCTCGAGAATTCCATTACCGGGTGGGCCGCGAAGGTTCGAGACGGTCTCTTCGTTACTGCCTGTCTTCTTGTTGTGCAAACCGCTGGTTAACACGGGCATGGAGTAGCCCGAGGCAAGCTGTGAATCACGCAGCGAGGTGATGAAGCAACTGCGCAGCCGTAACAATATTTTGATATTAAATTAACATTTTCCCATTTCCGTGGCTCATGATCACAAGATTAACGGACACATAAAACTACAAGCTTCCGTTCTTCATTTTTCCAAATTTTGAAAACATTTTCAGTTTAATAGAGGCATTTAATAATAGAATTTAATTGTATCCAGTTCAAAAAATTATATGCTTAAATAACTTTGCGCTAATGATGACACCATTGTTTGTGTCGAAACATAACCGACTTTATCATGCATTTTTATTCAAATTTTGATTATGATTTAAGTATTGATCAAGGCGTATCTTTCACTGATCTTGCATACCCTTCTTGTTCATAATATATTCTGCATGAGATATAGAAGTTAGACCCTTTGGTTGTTCTGTTCATTACTTCAGACATCCTTGACATTACTGGCCAACATGCTACCCAGATATCTGAATTGGTGAACAACTTTTACCTGATGGTCTTGCAATTGTATGTTGCACCCTACATTATCCCTGCTAATTTTCATTACTTAAATTTTTATTGGGTTCACTTTCATTCCAAACTCTTAAAACATATTTTTCCACATATTCAATTTGCTTTGGACTCCCTTCTCCGTTTCATCCCATATTGCAACATCATATGCAAATACCAAAACTTGTAATTCCCTATTTCTACAACCTTTAGGTTCTCCATAACTGCATGAATAAAAGAGGTGACAGGGCACTTCCTTGTGGTACTCCCTTGGTCGTTTCAAACCATTTGGAGTAGCCATCTCCAATATGGGCACAGCTTTTACGGTTAGTGTACAACACAAGTCCAACCCCTCGTCCACGTCGTGGGAGATGGGCAACGGCATGAAGTATGGGACTGCCTGTAGGGGCGAGGTACAGTGGGGACTCCATGTGCCCCAGGACCGCTACGGTAGCTGTCAAGGTCCTGCAGGAACCCTGAAAAGTGACGGCTAACGGGGTGGTATTCTAAGCAAATATATTCATTAAATTCAGTCGGATCTTAATTAGTGTAGGTGGTATTAAATCACAAAAATCGTCGGTCAATGTCCTCTGGTGAAACTAAGGCCCAACGGCAACACGGGCGGATGAGGAGCCTATTAATTTTTGAGGTCCCCAATGGTCGTCTAGGCGGAAGAGCCATGCCAGATAGACTGGATGTAAAAGCCCCATCACACCTTTTCCCGAGTTAGCGGCAGTCCATTGCGGTTCTGGTGCTGGAAGCTGCATGTCTCATTCTTTATGTGCCGCAGATAATGGTTCCAGAATCATAGTGTGTGGGTTACTACTGTAATGTTTATTAGCCCTCACGTTGAGCGACAAATGTAACGGTTATTTACCTCTGCCTAAGCTATGTTGTTTTAATGGGCGCCAAGACTTCAACGCAATGCTGAAATCTACATTTGTATTTAACAACGTCTAGCTCTGGTAGAACACCTTCAAGAATCTATTCACTCAGATCGTGGTATGATTTGATCATTAACCCAACAAACAATTGTATCAGGAGAAGGAATTGGTCTATATCTAATGCTACCTACTGAAAGCAAAGATTGCATTGTAAAAGAAATGAATTTATTATATAAAACAAGTATAGCAAAATTAATAATAATAATAACTATAAAATTTAAATTGGAGCGTTGTGATTTTAATATTACCGATAGAAAATTACGTGAAAACGGAGTCTGATAAATTGATTTTACTCTTATTTCCAAGCTATGAAGTTACTGAATTAAGAAATATAAAACAAAGAAAAATGAGAGATTGCGTATTTCTGCGTCATATGCGCTTACCCCTGGAAATTGCCAAAGCATTTCCCTCGTTCTTGATGATGCTGTGTGCTTCCCACCGTCTCCTGGACGTCGTCATCTCCGTCGAAATTTGATGATATTCTGGTAGATTAGATAATTCTATGGTCCGTACATCGGACCCAAACTCTCGTAAAACCGCACTGGTTACGTTTTACAAAAGTTCGTCGCTAACTCCACTGAACATCGGAGCGTCACGCACTTGCGACCGTACACTGCAAGTCCTACACAGATTGTCCGCTAACTCCCCCGAACATCGGAGCCACTCGCACGCGCACCCATACTCGTCCAGTATTTCACAGATAGTCCTCGTCTCACGGCGCGTCGAACGATATATTCACCTGTCGGCCCCCCCACTCCGGAGCAGTCTCCTAGCTTACGCTGTCTTCCCTGATTGGCTGAGCACGCCGCCAGTTCCCCTCCTCTGCCTCATTACACTCGTCGCGCGAGAGGGAGAAGTCGTTTTCCGTTTCAACAATTCGCCTCTTCTAGACCTTGCGACCCAGGATTGCGTCATGCTTCTCGACAGGAATCAGCTTGTATTTGAAATCCCAGTGAGTCACGTCTCTCGATATACCCTAACTGACGAAAACTCCGTAAAATTCCGTAATCAGATAATTTTCTATGATATCGTCGTTCGTAATAATTTGCATGATAGCGTTTTCTAAGACATAGAAAACCTATCTGTATGCTTATAATTTTTATAAAATGCTCCGAAAATATCTAAATAATAATTATAATAAATTAATAATAATAATAAATTAACATGAAAAATTCTCTTGGCTGAACAATTTGCCGCGTAAATAAATATAGAATGGCTTCCTACTGACTTATGCCAGTTGCATAAAACCCCTCGAAAAACACGTTACATATTCGCCTCGGATCATCGGATGATTTACCGTGACGACGGTCCATTATCCGATTATCCCAGACACGTTAATAAACCCCATCCAAAATACATATTACATAAATGAAATCACCCTAAATTACAGATATATACACTCATATTTTTTCTTCACGCACTTTGCGTCAAAGTTTGTTGTCACTATGGATTGCACTTTGCAACCAGTCCAATGTTTTACATATGGAATAGTGTTCCACGGATATTTCCGCCTCTCAAATTTCTCTATGTTGGAGAAATAGACATAATTAATGTGTGAGCACTATGTATTTATGATGTCATATCACACGCATTGAAGGTGTTCTGATATATTTATATCACCATAGAACTTCCTAATTTCACTGGAGGTCCCCTCCTTATGGTGACATTTAATTCCACTTATCACTGAGCACACGATCACACTATTGTGGCAGCGCCTCGTGACCATAATACTTAATCTCTCTTTAAGGTAGATTAAATTAATATTGACTTCTGAAAAAAAAAAAACAGTAAATGCGCATTACATATAACACCAAATATTTCTGTGCCGTAATCGCCCTGTCTTGTTAAGTTCCCGTATACCATATTCTACTTAATACTAGTTCTCAACACAGACCATTTCTCCTCACACAAATAATACCATTGTACAAATTATCTTAAATTACACACTTACAAATCTTACATGGCGAGGCCGTAAACAGAAATCACGTGTGCTGATATGTATGAGTTTCATGAAGGACTGTCTCGCATTCTGATGGCCCATCTTTTATCTCGTGGACGCCTTAAGCTAACAAGCCCTATACAAGCGCTCCCCCATCTCTTGGAGATAAATGGGAACCCATCAGCGCTGCCAAAATGGCCTTGGTGCATCGAGACAATTTAGTGCTCAACAGCATCCGACAATCCCGTCATATTTCCCTGTACCTTAAAAACTCTCATTTACTTACATACTACCCCCCTGTGTGACTTCTGATACGCCTGCCTGGAAGACCATCTCCTTCCACGCACCAAATACCACACTTACTCATTTGATAGGCTGGCTCGCCAGCTAAACACACTCACTTTATGACACATATTTTCGTAGGCTATGTATATTATACGTTCCGTATAATCTGTTTCCCTCACTATTCTCCAGCACATATGCTGTTTTGCCAATACGTTTGGAAACTATAAATGTTTCTGCGTCACCTGCTTCCAACCTTGCAAGTGGCTCCCTTAAATGAACGTCATCACGTTGCTCTACCTAGCATATTTCTCAGTGTCTGTAACGATGCCCTGTTGCTACTGTCCACACATGCACATATTAAAATACCGTCCTCTGCTTTAACCACAGGATAATCCCTACATAAATTAGTGTCCCTCGATAGCATGTCTGCAAGAATGTTATCTTTACCTTTAATATATTTTACTGTGAATTCGTATTCCTGCAGAGCAAGAATCCACCTACTAACTCTGTTAGAACTGAGTTTACAAGTCCTCATATACAGTAATGCATGGTGATCTGTGTGGATCTCAAATTTCCCCCCTACTAAATACATTCTAAATTTCCCTAAACTGAAAACAATACCTAAAAGCTCTAACTCAGTAATCGTGTATCTTTTCTCTGCTGCAGTCAGTCCTCGCGAGGCTAAAGATACAATGCACAGATTACCCTCCTCATCTTTCTGACATAATACTCCAGCAATGCCTATATGTGAAGCATCTGTCATAACCACATATTCCTTATCTTTTAACGGATATTTCAGCACTACAGCTTTCTCAAAACCTTCCTTCAGCGCTCTAAAAGCCTGTTCATGCTTGGACTCCCATCTCCACCGAGTCCCACTTTTAAGCAATTCCCTGAATGGTTCTACCAACCCAGAGTATTTAAGAACGAACCTCCTGAAAAAGTTGCAAATTCCCAGGTAAGTTTTTAACTGTCTAACATTCTGTGGCACCTCTGCGTTAAGTATCTTATTAACCCTACTTTCTTCTGGTGTTACACCTCTACTCGACACTCTATGACCTAAAAATGTCACTTCTGACTGACAGAATGACGACTTAGACAGCTTCAAAGTGAACCCTGCCTGATCTAACTTCTGAAAAACTATATCTAAATGACGTAGATGCTCCTCAAAACTGCGTGAACTAATTACCATATCATCTATGTAAATGGTTACAAACTCTCCTGTGTCATCCCCTAATGCGATGTTTAAAGCCCTAATTAAAGCTGCTGAACTACTCTTTAACCCATAAGGTGTTCTACAAAATTGATAAAGGTTATATTTATGACTAAAAGCTGTAAATGGTCTATCTTCGTACATAAGTGGCACTTGCCAAAAACTGGAACTCAAATCTACACAAGTGAAATACTTCTTCCCCTCAAATGTTTGCATTAATTCTTCTATTGACATAGATTTCAGCTGATCTGAACTAATTCTACTGTTAACCAAACGAGCGTCTAAACAAATACGAACAGTGCCGTCGGTCTTGGGTACCGTTATCAAAGAATTAACATACGGACTGTTAGAGTGCTCAATAATCCCATCTTCAAGCATCTGATTAATTTGTGCCTCAACTGCACTCTGATAAGCGAAAGGTACAGGATATCTATGTCCTGTGAATACTGACCTATCAATAACGTTCAATGAATGTGTATAGCAATTGGCCATACCAATGCGATCCTCAAAAACTCTCCTATTACACAATAACACATCATAGAGCCGAACACACTGTTCATCCTCTATATTTCCCTGAAATGCAGCCTCACGTAACGAGTCCTCTAGACTACCGTTCGTAATCACACTGCCCACAAAACATGGAGAACCCCGCTCTACGGCTGGCGATATCTCATTTAAAGTACAAATCACACCTACAATACTACTCCTCTGAATATGGTCATTGAACGCTACTTCTACTTCAGAATCTCCCCATTTAAATTTCAAACTCCCTACATCATAACATAAGTTACCAGACACTCTACTTAGCCACTCTGATCCCAAGATAACACTGAATACTAAATTTGGAATTACAAGACAAATCTGCTTCTCTACATGATTATTAATTTTAATGTCTACTAAAACTTGCTTAGAAATTACTTTAGACCTCTTCCCAACAGCTGTGATAACAAAAGTGCTTTTAATTGGCATCTCCTCAAAATTTACTCCAGTTCCTTTCATTTTATCATAAAATGCACTACTTATGCAACTCTTCATACAACCACTATCAATTAAAACATCTGTGTACGCCTCGGACACGTTAAATTTAACTATGGGGCTCTTACTAACCACTTCCTGAATAATACCTTCATCATTTAGTTCATGTAATAATTCATTTCTTACATTTAGGTCATAGGGTTCCTGTATAATTGTATGGACAGGGCATGCTACAGACTGAGATTCTGACCTTACTTCGCAGCCTGGTTCGCGTTTAAAGAACCGCTACAGCTGGCCGTAGTACTACTAACTACTAAACTGGTCTGGTTGTTCTGGGCTGTGTTGTCATTGTTTGGCTGTATATTACTACCACTAGGCTGTCCTCTTCCTTGACCCCTATTCTGGTTGTAATTATTGTCATTATAATTTCTCCCTTGATTTCCCCTGAAATCATTGTTTCTCCCTTGATTTCCCCTGTAATCATTGTTCCTCCCTTGATACTGATTACCATAGCCATTTCCTCTGTTCTGATTTAGCTGATTATTATTATTTCTATTTTGAGCGTTGGCTCCTTCGCCACCGTTCCCTTGAACTTCTTGATGCCTGGCTTCATTAGGCCTATTATTATTATTACCCTGGTTCCGATTGAAATTGTCCTCATAACCCCCTCTCCCTAGTGCATCAAATGTGCTTAACAAATTTTCTACTTGTGATATAGTCTTTACATTCTGGATACAAGCAGCCTCCTTGATCCTATAGGGAAAGTGCCTAAGTAGCAATCTCACCACATCACTTTCCTCCTTCAAGCCATCCAGATATTTACACACTAATACCTGCCCTAAAAAGTATTCGGTCATGGTGGAGCTTCCTTTAGGGTTATATTTACCACACACTACTCCCTCACGATGCTGCGACTGAATAACCTCATTCCAGAACTTTTCACAGAATTTCATTTTAAAATCATTAATATCAGTAAACTTGTCTCTGTAGACAGCAAACCAATTCCTCGTTTCCCCCACAAACACTTGTTCTAAAATTTCAACTACCTGGCACCACTCAATACTACCATTTTCCAACCTCTCCCCGAATTTATTTTCTATAGTGTTCATGAACTCCATTGGGCACCCCTGTCGATTGCTGAACTTACCCAGTTCTACCTCCCTGTGTGTGCTATTCACAAAAACTGGCCTATTCTGACTATTTTCTTGCCTGATCCTAGCTTTTAATTTTAACTCTAATTCTGCGATTTTCTCCTCAGCCTTCCTCTCAATACTGTTTACTGTCAATTTAATGTTTCCTTCTGATTCTTCTACTTTATCATATAGCTTTGCTTGTTTCTCCTCAATCTTGCTAATGCTCTCTCTATTACTCTCTCTTAAATCATTTACTTCTGCAACTATTTGCGAGTGGACTTTCTCAATTCTACCCCCCAGCTGTTCCTTAACCTCTTTAGTTGCTACCTGAATTTTGTCAATTTCTCCCCCCAATTGCTTTTTGACCTGCTGTGTTTCCAGTTGCACTAGTTCTTTTAAATTTTCAGCCTGTGTACTGATTCTAATTTCCAACTCCTCCTGTACTTTTCCTAATTTTCTGTCTACATCTGCAATAATCTCTTTAGCCTTTTCTTCCATCACCCCCCTGATCTCACCTCTAATCAGTTCGAATTTGTCACTCATTTCCCTACTGTTTTGTTCTAATTTAGCATTTAAAGTTTCAGTACTCTCTCTATTTTCCTTACTGTTTTGTTCTAATTTTGCATTTAAGGCATCACTACTAACTTTGTTCTGATACATGAACTCAAGAAGTAAAGTTTTTAATTCTGGTTGGCCGCCTACACTCCCTGTTTCAGTATCGGGATTTACCTCCGCTACCCCGGTACTACCATCACTCGACATACTGCTCGTATCATCACTCTCCAGTTGATGACCACTACGTAACCTCATCTGTCTTTCTTTCTCATCCCCCATAATGATATACACTGATACAGACAAATAACCCCCAAAATACAGGCACAGAAATATATACCCTTCTCCTTCCACAAATGTTATTAGGTTTTCAGCCCCAAGTTGTCGGCGACAAATGTAATGTTTATTAGCCCTCACGTTGAGCGACAAATGTAACGGTTATTTACCTCTGCCTAAGCTATGTTGTTTTAATGGGCGCCAAGACTTCAACGCAATGCTGAAATCTACATTTGTATTTAACAACGTCTAGCTCTGGTAGAACACCTTCAAGAATCTATTCACTCAGATCGTGGTATGATTTGATCATTAACCCAACAAACAATTGTATCAGGAGAAGGAATTGGTCTATATCTAATGCTACCTACTGAAAGCAAAGATTGCATTGTAAAAGAAATGAATTTATTATATAAAACAAGTATAGCAAAATTAATAATAATAACTATAAAATTTAAATTGGAGCGTTGTGATTTTAATATTACCGATAGAAAATTACGTGAAAACGGAGTCTGATAAATTGATTTTACTCTTATTTCCAAGCTATGAAGTTACTGAATTAAGAAATATAAAACAAAGAAAAATGAGAGATTGCGTATTTCTGCGTCATATGCGCTTACCCCTGGAAATTGCCAAAGCATTTCCCTCGTTCTTGATGATGCTGTGTGCTTCCCACCGTCTCCTGGACGTCGTCATCTCCGTCGAAATTTGATGATATTCTGGTAGATTAGATAATTCTATGGTCCGTACATCGGACCCAAACTCTCGTAAAACCGCACTGGTTACGTTTTACAAAAGTTCGTCGCTAACTCCACTGAACATCGGAGCGTCACGCACTTGCGACCGTACACTGCAAGTCCTACACAGATTGTCCGCTAACTCCCCCGAACATCGGAGCCACTCGCACGCGCACCCATACTCGTCCAGTATTTCACAGATAGTCCTCGTCTCACGGCGCGTCGAACGATATATTCACCTGTCGGCCCCCCCACTCCGGAGCAGTCTCCTAGCTTACGCTGTCTTCCCTGATTGGCTGAGCACGCCGCCAGTTCCCCTCCTCTGCCTCATTACACTCGTCGCGCGAGAGGGAGAAGTCGTTTTCCGTTTCAACAATTCGCCTCTTCTAGACCTTGCGACCCAGGATTGCGTCATGCTTCTCGACAGGAATCAGCTTGTATTTGAAATCCCAGTGAGTCACGTCTCTCGATATACCCTAACTGACGAAAACTCCGTAAAATTCCGTAATCAGATAATTTTCTATGATATCGTCGTTCGTAATAATTTGCATGATAGCGTTTTCTAAGACATAGAAAACCTATCTGTATGCTTATAATTTTTATAAAATGCTACGAAAATATCTAAATAATAATTATAATAAATTAATAATAAATTAACATGAAAAATTCTCTTGGCTGAACAATTTGCCGCGTAAATAAATATAGAATGGCTTCCTACTGACTTATGCCAGTTGCATAAAACCCCTCGAAAAACACGTTACACTACCTGGCAAGTAGAGATCCACCTTAAACATAGTCACACCTGTGGCACTCTATCCTGCCATTCCTCTTAGTCCAACGGCGATGGGACAAGGGCGAAAGAAGCAGGTTTGGGTAAACTGGAAGCTTCTAATCTGGACCTGCACGTTGGCGGCAGATGGTCGCTTCTCTGATACCCTTTGACTACTCAGGGATACGGTCCCGCATCTTTGACTGGGCAGGCCTATTTAGGAGCACCACTGCCCACCCCGAATGGGGAAGGCCCTAGAAAATGTAAATAGCTTAAACAAACCTTGAGGAGTGTAGCCATTGATCCTAATAATTGGCATACACTTGCGGAAGATAGTGCACGTTGGCGTGCAGCCACCTCAGCTGCGGTTTCACACTTTGAAGAACGCCGAAGGCAGGAAATGGAAACTCATCAGAGGAGAAAGCTGTGCCAAATATTGCCACGTCCTCCACCTTCCATCATCTGCATTGTGTGCGGCCGTATGTTCTATGCCTCAGGCATTCCTAAGTTTTCTGAGATTCTTCCAGAGGATGACTATCTAAAAGTAAGTATTAAACAAAGTATATAGGCTACTTAAAAATGCAGAGGTGGTTGTGGTTAAGGGACAGGAATAGGAAGGAGAAAAGTCATGCTTGGGATAGTCATTATGACTCTGCATTAAACCAAACGTTTCTTTCTAGTTCTCTTGTATAGCCATGGCAGTACACAGTTTCAATATACAGGGCTTCCAGCGATTTACTTTTGTTTAAAAGACTTACTTTTATTTACTTTTTTTGAAATTCATTTACTTTTTTCGGAATTCATTTTCTTTTTTGCGTGTCGCTGCTGTGCAATTATTATTTATACCTTGTGCCGGGCTAGCCATAGCGTCTTCTCTGCCGCGTGTGCAGCGCGCTCTAGTTATAAATCAAGAAAGAGTTCTCCAGCCGGACTAAGGTTTTCGAACCTCTTCGGACCATGCCGCGCTATCTACCTGCCGGCTGTAGAATAGAGCTCGCGATCCTCGTTCAGTCGGCGTTGCGTTTACTGTGCCGTGACGAGTGTTGTGTTTACAGCGAGCGCTGTGTTTGTTGTTGCACACGGAAAAGCGTGGTTTTGTGAGGAGGAAAGTGTGGGCGGCAAGTGCATTATCAACTCTGTAAGTACTTAAGTGTAATTTATGTGATACCTATTAGTGATTGATGTTTAGGACCAAAGACTTATATTTAGGAAGATATGCTTCCTCAATCTAAGCCTGGGTCAAGACTAGGCCTACATTGCATGGGAATTCGCTTTAGTTGTTTAAATGTGGCGTTAGATACCATTTATTTTATAACACATCTTTGTGGTTTACAGTGATTCAAAGGGCTTTTCGAGTATATGTTCGTTCTGTTTTCTAAGTATTGTAGCTGCAGAGATGGGGGAGATAATAATGTTATTGGTTTTACATCCCTTTTAACTACCCTGGCTTTTAGAGATGCCGGGGTGCCGGAATTTTGCCCCGGAGGGGATCTTTAACGTGCCAGTAAATGTACTGACACGGCTTCCTCACATTTGCGCACCCTCAAATGCCAGCTGACTGCGCCAGGTTTCGAACCTGCAACCTTGGGCTCAGCAAGCGAGAACGTTACCCCTGAGCCACGCAGCCAGACGAGATGGGGGAGAAGAGGGGTCGTTATTTCGCTTTCTGTAAGAGCAACATTGTTGTGGCAATATGTAGTGATCCTTTGTGCATTTCGAATTTCTTAGTACAACACTATTCGGTACTTGAAATTACAGTATTCTCGAAGGGACACTTGGTCAGGTTTTATCCTATTTTCCAAGCATTGTAGTGTTGGAGTTGGGGAAAGGGTCGGGGGCGGTAGGAGTCACCGGTTCGTTTTCTGGGAGAGAAATCCTGTCAGTGTAATATGTACTAAATATGGTTTGATTAAATTAATGTGGGGAAATTCTATCTAAAAATATATTCTATTCTTGTAAGGGACACTTGGTCGGGTTTTATCCTGTTTTCTTAGCGTTGTCGCGTTTAGGAGACGAAGGATCATTGGTTCGTTTTCTGTTGGAAAAATAATGGTGTGGCAATACGTACCAGCTATGCTTTGTGAAGTTGACATTTTCTTAGGAGAAGTATTATACTATCTAAAGTTACAGTATATTCCATTCTCGTAACGAACACTAAAGATTGAATTCTTACCTGTTTTCTAAGTATTGTTGGAGGTGGGGAGGGGAGGGGTCGTTGTTTCGCTGTCTGTGAGAGAAAAAATAGTGTGACAATAATGCGTTAGAAACTATCCAGGCTTTGTGTAATTTCTTAAAGAAAGTGTTCCCTAAAATGTTAGTATTCTGGCAAGGAACATCAGGCCGGATTTTAACCTGTTGGGGAGGGGAGGTGGGTGAGGGGACGGATCGTTGGTTCGTTTTGGTGCGGATGCCTTGTGTAGTTAGAATATGTCTAGGGTAGTACTATTTAAATTTTATTATATTCTCGTTAAGAACATTAGGTCGAATTTTACATGCTTTCTTTTAAGCATTGTAACGTTGGAGGTGGGGGAAAAGGTGGGGTCGTTGGTTCGTTTCCGGTGAGAGAAATTATGGTGAGGCATACCTAGCGATCATTTGTGTAGTTTAATTTTATTACGAGATAAGTACGCTTCTATCCTTAATTATATTCTAGTAACAATCACTTCTCTTCATCGTACTTTAACTTTATTTCCCCAACCACGCTGGACTTGTGGTGTAGGTGAGGGGGGGGAATTGATTTGGTTTAAAGATAAACGTGATAGTGTAGCATAGTCTCATTATGTTTCGTCAAAGCTTTCTCGTATTAGGGAAATGTAAAATTGTTTTGGAACTTCTTCCTTGAAAAACTTCCTTATGTTAAATTGTTCGTCCAAGGGGGGCGGTAATTATTGTCAGCTAATCCCGCAATAGGCTACTTGCTTCAATGACTACCGATTTATTTACTAGTTGTCTAGGATGGAAAAGGATGGGGAGTCAAGAAGTGACATTGTAGGCGTACATTATGAAAAAAAGGGGTGGGGGGGGGGGGGGGCTTTGTGTCGAACTGCGACTTTTTAAACCGATTTTTCTAACGTTGCGAATGACATGTTACAAATTTGAATGTGGTTCTCCAGAGCCATTGTAATTTTTGTTTGACCCCTTTATGAGCTTTGGTATTCTCATAGCTATTTCTTGTTATTTTTAAGGTCATGATGTGCCACACAAAGAGCTCCTGGTTGGAGTTGGTTGATTCGCTGGGATACAAGATGTCTCTGTGGTTATCGATCAAAGGGAAAACTACAGCTTTTTGCGAAATTTGCGAGTGCTCAATTGACTATGCCAAGAAAGGAGTCAACGCTGTCAACCAACATGTGCTGACCGGAAAACACAAAAAAAATGCAGAGGCAAGATGGGATACAACCCAGCAACGATTTATGAAGCGCTCGGCCACATCTTCAAGCTCTGAAATTCCGGCTTCAACGGGTATCTCGACTGAAAAATATTATCAAGTGGGTGTGGTTTCCCTTAAGGACAAGACGTACAGGCAAGAGCTGCAGTGGGTTATGAAATGTGTGGTGTCCAATTATTCCGCTTCTTCTTGGGATCATATTTCGGACTTATTTAAACATATGTTTGGATCGGGAGTAGGCGAGGATTTCAGTTTAGGTCGAACTAAAGTAGGGTATTTGAGGACAGAAGCACTGGGTCTACACTTTAGAAAAATGATGTTAGAGGATGCCATGCAATCTGACTACTCCCTGTGTTTTGACTAAACAACGAATATTGAAGGTCTGAAAGAACCGCAGACTTTGATTCGTTTCTGGTCGAAAGTGGAAGATAGGATCGTAGGACGTCATTTAGAGACTTTTTATTGGCCATGCAACTGCAGAAATTATTGTTGAACCCTTGGTAAAGGCTTTAGAAAATGCAGATCTAGCCATTTCTAGACTGTTAATGTTGAGCTGTGATGGACCTTTTGTTAATAAGGCTGTTATAAGACTAATGAACGAGCTTGTAAAAAAAAAATGGGATGGAGGAGGAACTTGTCGATATTGGAACTCGCAATCTGCACGTCGTACACAATGCATTTTTGTAAGGTCTTGAAAAATTCGGCATGGACATAAGTGATTTTGCAGTGAAAGTGTATTTGTTTTTTAATGACTTTCCTAGTCGCTGGGAAGACTTTGTGATGATCCAAACCAAGCTTCAGTTGCCAAATCACAGATTCATCAAGCACGTGGGATCGCGATGGCTCACTTTGGCACCAGCAGCAAAAAGGTTGATTGAACAGGGCTGCCCTCAAGGTTTATTTCATCGAGTTTTTGCCCAAAAACGGCAGCAAGCAGCTTCTAATGAGCACCCACTATAGAAGTATTTTAAATGTCTTGAAAAGACCTCATACGAAGGCAGAAGGAAACACAAGAAGCTCTGAAAAACGTCCCAGGCGTCGATGCCCAGCAATTCAAGAAGGATGTTCAGGAGCACTTCATTGCTGCCGGTAAATATTTACGACAGAAATCTGTACTAGCTTACGATGCCGCGAAATATTTCACATTTCTGAAACCTTCCGAGAGAACCAAATCCTCTTCTCGTAGTGTGGCTAAAGTTGCCCACTGCATGCCATTTGAGGAGGCCGAAAGCGCCTTGACGATGAATGGACGTTGCTGCAGGTAGAACAGCAAATTGATAATTCCGATGAACAATTACCTGGGGAGGAATATTGGAAAAAGGTATTTTCCCTTAAAAACGCATCCAACGAAACGAAGTATCCAACGATTCAGCGCCTTGTCAAAGCCTCATTGTCTTTAGCTCATGGCAGTAGTGAAGTGGAAAGAAGTTTTTCTCTGTCCGGCAGAGTTTTGTCTCCTGACCGTTCAGCAATGTCATGCGCAACACTCAATGCCAAACGTAACATTTGTCACAGATTGAAACAGTTTGAGAACAAGCCACAGAACGTTCCCATAACTCCCGATTTGATCACCGCAGCCAAATTTGCTCATTCGAAGTACCAGCAAACACTTGAGAGAGGAAAGCTAAAGAGGAATCAAAAGAAACTTAAAGAAGAAAAGAGACTTGTAATCGAAGCAACCAAAAAGATGTAGGAAGGAAGATTGGAAATAAAAAAGCTGGAAGAAAAGGTGAAACAAGCGAAGACTGAGGACGCAGAACAGGTAAAAGCGGCCGACACTCTTCTTGATGAAGCGACGAACAGATTAAAAGAAGCTATCAAGAAGAATGACTTGGAAGGAGCGAGAGTTGCACAAGGGCTTTTGGAAGGAGCGCAAGCTCTGAAGAAGGAAGGGAAAGACAAGGAGACGAAGACAGAAGCTCTTCAGAAAAAATTGGACAAGAGAAAGGCATCACTCATATCATCATTTTTTTTCATTTTTTTTTTTTTCAAAGAAACCGAAGACAGACTAATGTCTAACTGATGACTAATTCTAGTCCAAAACCACTGTTACGTTTTACTTTACTTCTGTCAGTATGAGACTACTCTCATGGTGTAAGATTGTAGTTTGAGTTGAAAATGAAAATCCATTTTATTTTATATACTAAAATATGTATAACGTTTTTCCATACCTTTTAACAAGGCGCCTTATTGTTTATCCAAGAATTGTGCATAAATATAGGTATATATTTATTTGTTTCTAAATAGAAAGAGTGTATTTTGCATACCACACCGTTCAAATATTTGTTTATGTATGTACAGTGTATATACAGTAATTAAGAAATGTTTCAACTAGCTACAGAAAAAAATATGCAGCTACCGGTATTTTATATCTTTGAACCAACTATTAATATGACCGCGGTAAGCTAATGGGTCAATTTTGTAATTTATAATTTGTCCAGTATGGTACTATCGCCATCGTAAGTAATGCGACACCCTCACTACTTCAAACGCGTGTACTCTCAAACAGTAAGACGTACAAAATAATGTTAAGAACTAAAGTTGGAGATCTTGCTAAGATGTGTTACTTGGATTCAGAGAACTTTTTTGTGCCTCTTAATATATACAAGCGTTAGAAGTAGCAAGGGTATTCCATTACTTATGATCGCGACAGTACTTATGGCCTTGAACGGGTAACGGGATCATGCGTTCCTCTACTAAAGGTCTTTGCACTGCATCGTTACCTCGAGGGAAGCTCGTATTTAAAGTTTTGCTTGTTTACTTTTTTTTACTTTTTCTTTGAAAAAATATTTACTTTTATTCACTATAAAAAACGGAATATTTACTTTTTGTACTTTTTTTGCTGCCGTACCTCGCTGGAAGCCCTGAATATATAGTATCAAAGCAAAACTAACCACACCTCCACATCAATTTTACAATGTAGAAGGATTATTTTTTAGCAAGGTCCTTTTTTTATGACAAACAAAACTAGCAAAGATATTGTCAAAATCTCTTTCACTCTCGAAGCTATTTTTCTACACAATTACCTTTTGCGTTTTACTTATTGAGGCAGGGAGATCAAAAACCCACTAACTCTAATTTTTGGTGAAATTGAGATATGGGCTGGATGGGGCTTTTTAGTTTGTTCCGCATGGATGGAAGGCAAGAATACTCTAATTCTGTCATTCGTTTGCATACAAGAGGTTGTTTTAAAATCCATGGAAATCAAAACCCCTTTTATTCCAAGGAATTAGAGAGTTCTTGCATTGCATGCTTTATTTCCTGGTAGATACAACACCTTCGCTTAACCTACCTTTTGCGTTTATAACACAGTGTTTTACTTATTGAGGCAGGGAGATCAAAAACCCACTAACTCTAATTTTTGGTGAAATTGAGATATGGGCTGGATGGGGCTTTTAATTTGTTCCGCATGGATGGAAGGCAAGAATACCCTAATTCTGTCATTCGTTTGCATACAAGAGGTTGTTTTAAAATCCATGGAAATCAAAACACCTTTTATTCCAAGGAATTAGAGAGTTCTTGCATTGCATGCTTTATTTCCCGGTAGATACAACACCTTCGCTTAACCAGCTGAGTAGAGATTGACAGTCCAGTTCTTTTACACCTTCATACAGGAGGGGCGCTTTCGTTTTATATAGCAACATTATCCCACGAGAGGACACAGTTTCTTACCAAATGACCGTGATTTTGGTCATATTGAGAGTCACAAAAAGAAACGAGAAACTGAGGAAACACCAAGCCAGTGGGTTGACTTTGTATGAGGTTCAGTTGGATATGTTGTTGTACAGGTCAAACAAAGTATGATATATGACTATCCTCAACATTTCTACAAAATATTCAAGCATAGTCCAACCAAGGAATTCCTCATATCCCACAAAAATAAAATCCATGTGAGTAAAACTATGAAAGGTACAATATGGAGTCGATTTAACATCCAGAGACCCAATATAACTGCATCTTTTCCCACTCAACAAAAGTACAACTCGCACTAGCCACTGAAAATAGAAAAGCAAAAGGACTTGCAAAATTTAATGAAGTTCATTTCAGAGGAAAGTAGGATGTATTACAAAACTCTATTTGCTGGCAGTAATAACTCTGATTCACAGGCTGAACAAGAAAGTGAAACAGAATATCTGTATCACGAATCAGAGTGATGAAAGTATTAAGTTCATTTGTGGTTTTATTTCTGTATTTTGGTATGATTTAGATTAGAGTATTTTAATGGATTTCAGACTCACGCTGTACCTTTGGAATTTAAATTAAAAAATGTAACGATGCTAATTTTCATAATAAAATTTCATATTCTATAGTTTCATACGGTAGTTATGATATATTAGTAACTTTTCTGTCATATTTATTGCCTATTTCATATTTCATACACTCCGGAAGTCAAAAAACCCCTAACTCCACCATTATTTAATGCAAATTGTAGCATTAAATATTATAAACACTTAGAATATGAAGTAGGTATTTAATTGATAAAGAATATACACTAGTGTCCAAAAGTTAAGCATAAGTTAAGAATAAGCGGCGCAACAGGAAATAGACCGCAAATCGCACGACATATGCACCTACCAACCTTACATGTTCGCCCTGTATAGGAAAGGAGTATTCCCTGCTTGGACTAGCGGCGTAACCGCAAGGTAAACACAGCCAGTGCCTGCGCCCCATGTTCCCTCAGTCGTGTTTGCCCTGTTATAGTGTGCCGAGTGTAGCCTCGTGGTGAACGTGACACAAAAATGCCATTTGGACCCCGTTTTGCAGGGTAGAAGCAGGCCAGACACAGACCTAAGTCGCCGTATCCTTGAATGTGCCACAAAGTGTCATTTCCAGGTTTTGGAGACGATTTCAAGACACAGGAGATGTTAGTCGTAGGGCAATACCAGGTTGACCAAGAGTAACCACCCCACAGCAGGACCAATATCTGGCCTTAACCGCCCGACTAAATCGGAGTGCACCTGCAAGACAATTGTCGGCGGAGCTTGCAGCCTTCTCAGGGGTTGCCGTTCTCGGCAAACTGCATACCGTGAGGTGCATACCGGAGGCTCAGAACAGCAGGGCTGTTTGCCAGACATTCCGCTCACTCCAGCACAGAGTGAGCTGGAACCGTAATCGTCGAAACTGGACCATGAATGAATGGAGGCATTTGCTCTTCACAGATGAATCCCGCTTCAGTTTGCAGAATGATTCCCGTCGCACATTAATCTGGAGAGAACCGGGTAGCCGATACAACCACAGGAACATCGTGGAACGGGACCAGTATGGTGGTGGTGGCGACATGGTGTGGGGCGGCATCATGATGAATGGCTGTACGGACCTGCACATCTTCATGGGTGGTCCGAGGAACACTGTGAATGCTCGGAGATACAAGGATGAGGTAGCCTACTGAGACCACATGTTCGACTCTTCAGAGGTGCGGTTGGTCTAGACTTCCTCTTAATGGACGATAATGCCCGACCGACTGCACCGCGCTGCTCTGGTGGATGAATTTCTGGCTGGGGAAGAGATTCATCGCATGGATATGCCAGCGAGGTTTGCGGATCTCAATCCTACAGAACATACCTGGTGTGCATTGGGGAGGTGAATTGCATCCCATCAGCCTCCACCAAGGACCCTCCAAGATCTTCGCATTGCCCTATCGGAGGAATGGTATCGACTGCCACACTAGCTCTTGGACCATCTGATAGAGAGCATGCCACGTCGCTGCGAAGCATGTATGGCCGTTAGGGATAACCATACACCCTATTAACGGCATATTTTGTTGTGGAAGACATTGCCAAGTTTTCAAGATGTATAACACAATTTACACTCGCCAAATCAATACTTTACTTTACTAAAAATACTATAGGTACATGTTTCGGAAACTTGATATGTTTCCTTCTTCAGCCCATATGTTGGTGTGAAACATCATATGACATTGAAATCCTAACCAAAAATAAAAATACAGTTCGTACTTTTTCTCTTGTTCTTGTGCGGTTTATTGCCAAGTTTTGTTAGTTGTTGTCAAAGGTGTACCTTAGCTATCAGAACTTTTCTGACACTGTTTTTTTTGGGACAAGTTGTGGTATGGTGTGTGATTCGCTTCTGTTTGTTCAGCAATCCGTTTGACATTCCTATCAGGCGGTATGGCCTCGTTCAGTGATTATTAGGGCTCGGATTTTTAGGTAAATACATATTTTTAATGTTAATACATATTTTAAGCATTTTTTCTATAAATACATAAATTCCTGCTTTTAACTTATTAGCACATATGAAGACATAATATTTACATTTTTTTAAATCAGTACCCGTATGCTAGATCTTACAGTTTATTGCATTTTTGTTCTGTGTTACTTCAATGGGGAAGAACCTATGAGCTATCTAATCTATATGTCAGCTTGCAACTGTGTTACCGGTATTCTTAACTTGTCGTCCCATGCTACTCACTGTGGAAGCCGGGGATTTCCTTGTCCATAGCCATATTGCACCACGTGCAAGACCTCCCCATCCCCCAGCTAACTTGAACCAGTCTCTCACATGCAGTTCATTTCTGGCACTGTGAAGTGTAAGCCAGTTCTACGAAGCCTAAAGTAAAAACAACTACAAGTTATCGTCTGTTGCAGAATTTAAAGATAATTTTACTTCTGATGTGGGCGTTCTGTCCTGCCAACCACGTGGGAAAGCAATCAAGGCTGAACAGCGATCTCAAGTTACACAACACCTCAAGGGCAAGAAACATATTGCCGCAGTTTCGCACCTTCAGAATAAGTGTTTCGCGATAATCGTCGGTCATTTGTGATGAACAACCCGAAAATGTATCTCGTTGTGTATTGTAATGCTTTAGCAGTCGGTGAGACATAGAATAAATTGCATTCGTGAGTACTGCATATTGTTTATATTCACATTAATAAACTAAATTATAATTAAATATTTTTACTTTCTTTTTGTCTTAGCGGCTTCGGTGGCGTAGTTGGTAGCATGCTGAGCTTCTATGCCCGAGATCGCGGGTTCAAACCCGGCCAAAGTGGTCGGATTCTTTAAGAGCGTTAAAAATCCCTCAGTATGCCTTCCTTCGGAGGGGAAGTAAAGCTAGTGGTCCCATGTCATAGATTTATGGCATGTTAAAGAACCTTCGACTAATTACACCTGTGTGAAGCTAAATTATAGGTTAAACATTTGACAAACGCTTTTAGATTCCGACGTTCGTCGCCAGGAGCCGACTGTGATGGCATCTGGTAACCATGTTCTGAACTAGTAGTCGTTGACGGTGGCGTTTGGCGGCAAAAGTAGAAACTACTTGAATTGAAAACAGATGAAACACACTAATACAGTCATCACAATTAACACCGGTTATCAGACAGATTTTACACACACCCAAAGCACACGGGGCTACATGACCGCGTTGTCACAGCTCCTAACCTGAGGAACCAACCAACTTTTTTGTCACATATTTCAGGTATTTTAATAAATTAAAACAAATATTTTCCTGATTTTTAGCACCTAAAAATCCGAGCCTTAGTGATTATGCTTAACTTTTGGACACTAGTGTACTTTAACTTGATATGAGCACATAAATCCATTAGATATAAAATCAGTGAGGAAGATTATCAGTTTTTTTTTCTCTCCTGTAAAATTTGGTTTACTGGAGTTAATGGGTTTTTGATTTCCCTGCTTCAATTTTTTATGTCCACATGATTGAAATCAGCTCCCTGTGAAGACAAGCATTTCACTGTTGCTTTGACGTCTTCATTGGTGTCAAACTGCTGAGAAACTCCTTGAAATAGTGGAACAGGTGGTAATCACTCGATGCAAGGTCTGGGCTGTGCAGTGAGTGGTTCATTTGCTCTCAGCCTAAAGATCTGATCACCTCTGAGAATGAGGTCATGCAGCAACAAAACAGATGACAGTAGACCACGTATGCTGAAGCATCCTCAAAGCAGTACTTAGCTCAGCTGAGTTTATCGTTGTTGGTAAAGTACCAATGGATCAACTGATGAAAGGTTTCCAATATCAGAGAGAACTCCAAAATAGTTTCAGAGTTGGAATTGAGTTGAGCTTTAAGGTAGTGGAATGGCAGCATTTACAAGTAGAAATAAAAGTAAGATAAAGAGAGAGCATTTTGCTTTAACATATGATATATGGCAAACGGGAAGCCCATCTATCCTTTCTTCAAGATCCGTCTTCCAGTGTGAAAAAATCACAATTCGTGCAACTTAAGGGGAAATGTCGGGCACAAATCAGGGAAATAAAGAACAACTGGTGGCAGCGAAAAGCTGAAGAACTGCAAAGACTATCTGATGCCCGTGACCTGCGAAACTTCTATGCAGGCATAAAGGAGGTATACGGCCCAATCCGATCATCTGGTACATTGAAAACTGCTGACAATTCCGCCATTTTAACTGAACAAGGACAAATTTTGGAGCGTTGGAAGGAACATTTCTCTGCACTTCTAAATCGTGCCTCCAATGTTGCCGAGGACTTTCTTCGAAACGTCCCTCAGCAGCCCCAACAACCATGGATGGCGGTTCCGCCGACATTCCGAGATTTCACCAAAGCACTCAATCAACTAAAGCCGAGAAAGGCTCCTGGTCCTGATAACATTCCTCTGGAGTTGTTACAAAGTGGAGGTATGGCCTTGAAGACTCGGCTTTTTACACTTATCCTGTTAATCTGGGAAACTCGAGAAGTACCTGACGACTTGAAGAATGCTGCCATCATAATTATCTTCAAGAAAGGCGATCGTAGCGTGTGTGGGAACTACCGTGGTATATCGCTATTATCCATTGCAGGTAAAGTTCTCGCAAGAATTCTCCTAAACCGGCTCCAAAGTATCTCGTAGAGGATTTTGCCCGAGTCTCAATGTGGTTTCCGAACCTCCAGGGGCACAACAGACATGATATTCTGTGCCAGACAACTCCAGGAAAAGTGCAGAGAGCAACAGGAGCCCCTGTATTTAGTTTTCTATGACCTGGAAAAAGCCTTTGATTCAGTACCAAGACCTGTTATGTGGAAAGTATTAATGCACTTTGGATGTCCAGATCGCTATGTGGAATTAGTTAAAGCTCTTCATGATGTTGTCTGGGAAGATTCTTCACGGTAACTCTGTTTCCGATTCATTTCCAATCACTCACGGTTTGAGACTAGGCTGTGTGCTTTCTCCAACACTCTTTGCATTGTACATGGCTGCCATGATGTATGAATCATCTTCCAACAACCCAGGCATAGAGATTAAGTTTCGCTTCGATGGAGGTCTTTTCAATCTGGCAAGACTTCGTTCACAGAGACATACCCAAGTTACCCGGGTGACAGAACTGCAGTATGCCGATAACACCGCATCTCCTGCTCCGATAGCTGCAGAGCTTCAACAATCGGTCAATCGCTTTAGCACTGCTTGTGATCTCTTTAGTCTCACCATCAATGCAAAGAAAACAAAGGTGCTTGCACAACCTGCCCCAGGATTACCTCTTCCTGAGTTCAATATCTCTATCTTAGACTCAACACTGGAGCAGGTTGATCATTTTTCATATCTTGGTAGCATCTTGTCTAAACGGTGCACTTGAGAACAGGATGTTGACAAAAGAATTGGGGCTGCCCATGCAGCATTTGGCTGTTTAATGCACAGAGTCTTCATGAATAAAGACCTAAAGATGCAGACCAAACTCATGGTGTACAAAGCTGTCGTCATCTCAACGCTACTGTATGGCTGTGAAACTTTGACACTCTTATCGCCGTGATATCAAGAAACTTGAGCATTTCCACCAACAAAAGATGAGATACATCTTGAATATCAAGTGGGAGGACTACGTGACCAACACTGCAGTTCTCGAGAGAGCGCATCTCAATAGCATTGAGACAACTATCATCGCTCAACAACTGAGATGGTTAGACCATGTTCACCGTATAGTGATACCAGGCTTCCACGTCAATTCCTTTATGGTGAACTTTGCTCCGGCACTAGACCTCATGGGGCCCCTTTGAAGCGTTTTAAAGACCAGTTAAAACACATCATGACGACGACTGGTATAGACATCCACTCATGGGAAACATCTGCTGCGGACCGTTTACTGTGGCGGAACACTACATCGACGGCTGTCAACTTCTTTGAGGAAGAACGTCGCAGACATGAAGAGGCCAAGCGGCAAGCAAGAAAGCTTCGTCAATTGCAACCCCGCCCTCCCCCGACCATTGAGTGCAATTTATGTGGGCGCATATTTTATGCCAGGATTGGCCTGTTTAGTCATCAGAAGCACATCCACAAGCTGGTCTGAAAAGCTCTATGCAGGAAGAAGTATGTTTACTCGGAATCGGGTTACAGCCGACGACGACATGATATATTTATTATAACATTTGTATATGAACATCTTTAACAAGCTTAGCATTAACATAGAAAATATTTTTTTATTTCTTTAAGAAGCAAGAGGTTGATAGAACTTCAAACTTCACTAACCAGTGCTTGGGGGACCTTTAAAAAAGTGGAATATTTGTGAAAGTTCCACAAAAGCATTAGTGAAGAATTAAAAGAGAGGCATAGCCTTTAAAGGGGCTATGACGGTCAGGGGGCCAATCCTGCCGCACCTTAAGACAAGAAAGTTATGAAAATAATTGTATGCCTTTAAGCAAAAGCAAGCCGATACATAATTCCTAAAAGAAATTGGCAAAAGAAAGCCGGTATGTGAATCTTGCTTCGGAGGTTCATGAAAAAGTAATGTAAAGTAACTATGTTCACAAAAAGTAGTTGAGCTGTATAACTTCCGTAGAGTTATGAAAAGCAAAATGCTTGAAGAACAAACTTGATCAATTTCTTTAGAAAGTCCAAAACACATGGAAAAGTACATATATAGGTTAAAGGTATAAGAAATGAATGAATGAAATGAAAATCCACAGCCTGTTTCTAGTCGACCGACTGGGTCAGGGAATGGAATGAATGAAGCCCCCATCTAGCGGCGAGGATATGAACTGTGCCGGCTGCGGAAGCCTGTCGCACTCCCCTGGGGCAATGATTAAATGAATGACAAATGAAATGATAGTGGAGAGTGCTGCTGGAATTAAATTGTGACAGGGAAAACCGGAGTACCCGGAGAAAAACCTGTCTGCCTCCGCTTTGTCCAGCACAAATCTCACATGGAGTGACCGGGATTTGAACTACGGACCCAGCGGTGAGAGGCTGGCGTGCTGCCGCCTAAGCCACTGAGGCTTATCTTTTGGTTTGCTGGTATGCGTAGATTAGCAATAAAGCACATGGTTGGAAACATTAAATATGTAACACACGTGGCACATTTTAGGCACATGAAATTTAGAAAAAGAAGAATAGAAGTCAGTTCCAAGTTCTAATATGCCGTAGAATTCACTGCACGAAAAGTAGCTCCATGGTAGAAGCTATAGAAAACTTAAACACAAGTTTAAGCCTATTGACTGGTAGAAAATACATGAAGAAACTATTTCCATCGCACTGGTGATGCTAAGTTATCATATTGAAAAGTTCATTTTCTTAAACATGTCGTTGAGAAAATCGTAGATTGTAACCAAGTTCGGTCACGAAGATAAGATGTCTTTGAGACATAAAGTAGAAAGAAGCAAGGCTTCGTTACGCAGAATTATTATGTTGAGGTTTCACAAGATGCTTTTTAAGTCTTGGTATACAAAGACTGGTGAACAGTTCGACGACTGCAAGGAAAATCACGAAGATGATGAAACATGCTGCTTATAAAGAGATCCGGTAAGACGATTCTAGAAGGAAGCATGACGTCTTGCGGGGGAAGACGTACTGTGATTGGTCAAAGCTAGGAGGCCGACCAATGAGAGCTGAATGATGGCTGTTAGTCCATCTTGAGATTTGTTGACATGAAGAAATAACATGTGTCTCTAGAACAGCGCTTAGAAAGAATGTCTTAGAATTCAAGCATATAGCATGGAAAAAAAAGGAAGTAATTTACATTATACTTAATTTGGAATATAAGAACAAGTTATGAGAAAAATAATTACCACCACGTACCAGATTTTAGAGGTTATGAAAATAAAAAATGCTGTCTTACTGACAAATTTACGTAAACCAGACAAAAAATTAAATAATTAATTTATTCGCAAATGCGAACATACTGCCGGAGGGACATAAGAAAAGATAAAGGAGCGATACACAATAGAAACACGACTCGAGTGGTAAAGGTGAAACACAAGAGATTGGACGAATACAATGTCCAGAAGGAGTAATTATTTTTACCACTCGTACCCGATTATCACGACCGGTGAAACATTTTTCTACTCTACGGGTGTGCCAAACAAGAGGATTGGAATCTCGTAAGAGAATCAAGTCTCCACCTTTTCCAAAATTTATTTCGGAGAGCTTCGACTCTTTTCCAAAGAATAGGCAAAGAAAAGTCAAGCCTGCGATCGATGAGAGGCGGCGGAGCATTCAATGTGCTACCTATCAAAAAATTACCAGAAGACAGTGGAAGTAAATCAGAAGGGTCGTTAGACAAAGGAGATAAGGGACGAGAATTGACAGTGCCCTCAATAAGAATCACAAGGGAATTAAACTCTTCGAAAGATAGGATAGAATTTCCTATGGTTTTCTTTAGATGAGTTTTGGTCAGTTTTACACAAGCTTCCCACCTACCACCATGATGGGGAGCGTATGGGGGAATGAAGTGCCATTTAAAATTCTTTAAATGTGCATAGTTTGAGATTTGCTCTTTGGCAGAGTGAGAACAAAGAGCTTTCTTCACTGCTGAGAAGCACCAAGAAAATTTCCTGGCGTTTGTCAGAAAAAACCTCTGAAGGAATAACTCTTCTGGCAACAAATTGAGAAAAAGCAGAGAGGAAATAGAAGCATTGGTGACTAATTCAAGGTGAATAGCACCAGTAACCATACATACAGAGAGTGCAATGTACAACTTTCCAAAAATTTTGCATTTTGCTTTGAGACTGTTAGTTTGGTAAACGAACGGACCAGCATAATCGGTACCAGTAAGAAGAAAAGGTCTGTTGGGAGCAGAGCGAAACGAAGGGAGATCAGCCATGAGTTGCTGAGGAAACTTAGGTTTAGCTTTAAAGCAAGGAATACACTTTCTTACAACAGAAATGACTTCGTGCATCCCATTGATGTTTCAGTATTGCTCACGAATCAAACATAAGAAAGTGGGAGTACCAATGTGTAGGTGTTGGTAATGAAACTGGAGAATTATAAGTTTGGTAACGTGATGCTTAGAGGGAAGAATTATAGGGTGTTTCTTATCTTCAGAGCAATTGGCAAAAGATAGCCTGCCTCCTACTCTCAATCACCCATTGTTATCAAGAAAAGGACAAAGAGCAAATAGTCAGTTTTGTTTTTTGAGGAACAGACCTTTAGACAGAGCATTGATTTCTTCGGAGAAAACTTCATGCTGTGTAAGGCATAAAACCTTGGTCGTAGCAGTTGGCAATTCAAACGTAGAAAGAAAAGCTTGAGGAATCAATGGTTTGTCTAACACAAAGAATTTCCATCGAAGCAGGTAGGCTACAATGCGAATTAATTTTTGAAATGAGGAATAACATTCAAGTAATGAAGGGGCAACAGTGGTTACAAGAGAAGAGGCAATTTTACATGTCTCAGGAATACTAGTTAAAGTAGAAGAAGGAAAGGATGGCCAATAGGAAGGTTCTTTTAACAACCAATTTGGACCATGCCAGTAGAGTTTAGATTTGGCTAGTTGCTGTGGAAGACATCCACGAGAGATGATGTCAGCTGGGTTTTCCTTGCCAGAAATATTTTAAATTTTTTCCACTCTGTTGGCGACAAAGGATTGCCAGTGGGAGGGGGGGTTCAGAATCCAAGCCAACGTGATAGTGGAGTCAGTCCAGTAATATATGTGACTGAATTGACAATTAAGATTGGATACGAGGTTTTTGGACAATTCTGCTGCGAGCAGGGCAGCACATAATTCCAAGCGAGGCAAAGAAATAGTTTTCAAAGGGGCTACCTTTGATTTAGCACAAATCAGGTTAGAAAAGGAAGGAGAGTACTACGACTTACAACATAAGTGCAGCATCCATATGCTTTAATGGAGCTATCGGCAAACAGATACAGCTCTAAGTTAGAAGAAAAGGAAGTGGGAATTAGAACCCTTGGGATATCTATAATAGCTAAATCGCTAAGATGAGTTCGAAAGGAAAGCCATCTTTCCAAAAGAGATGGAGGAATAGGATCATCCCAATCAGTTTTCAGAGACCATAATTCTTGCATGAACATTTTGGCTATAACTATGACAGAAGCTATGAACTGAAGAGGGACACAGATTTTGGTGATTTCGGAAAGAACTTGTCGCATGGTTTGAGGAAGAGAAGTAGACAAGTTAACTTGATAGAAAAAAGAATCCGAAATTGGATACCAATGAAGTCCTAATACTTTAGTAGTATTGTCCATATGTAGGAGTTCTACTGGTGAATCAGAATTACCATTAGACAAGAGCCGAGTTAATAAATCTTTGGAATTGGAGTTCCATTTATACAAGAGAAAACCTCCTCGGTGAAGCAGGGCCTTGAGCTCTTGAGAATGCTTAATGGCCTCCGAAGGGGAGTTAAAGGAATGGAGAAAGTCATCCACATAGAAGGATTTTTTTAGAAGATCTGAAATATCTGACAAGAAAAGATTAGAATCTTGATCAGCGAGATGCTTTCGAGTGTGTATGGCCATGAGAGCAGATGGTTTCAGACCATAGGTAACAGTTTTTAATTAAAAGATTTTGATGGGTTTTAAAGGGCTGTCACACCACAAGATTTGCTGCAAATTTTGTTGTTCTGAATCAATCATTATTTGCCTATACATTTGCTTGATATCGGCTATGACACCAACAGGAAATGAGCGAAAGTTGAGTAGAACAGAAGAAAGATCAGACTGAACGGCTGGACCTGTTAATAAGGTATCGTTTAAAGAAATGCCATTAGAATCAGGAGCGGAACCATTATAAACGACTCAGATGTGTTCCCTAGTGGAGGGAATTTTCCACACAGGGTGATGATTTAAATAAACACTATCGTCTGAAAGGGTTTGTTTGTTAAGGACTTCCATGTGACCAGAGGCTTCGTAGTCTTCCATGAATTCTATGTATTGAGTTGTGGCTGAAGAACCTTGCTTTAACTGATTTTTAACAGCAAACAAAGCTTTAAGAGCACGAGGATGTGAATTTACCAAAACGGAAGGGGATTGAATGCGAAGCATAGTGACAATAAACCTACCATCTGAATTACGAGTGGTGGTTGCGAGATGGAGTTGTTCGCAGAAATCAGCTTCAGTAGAAGACCAAGGTGTGGAATCAATGGATTCAATTTTCCAAAATTTCTCTAAATTTTGATTCAGCTCAGTATGAGTAAAATTACATTGTGAGTGAAGAAGACTGTACAGTGGCAAGCGAATATGACCGGTAACTAACCAACCAAACTTGGTATGGTGGGCGTAGATGCTAGAAGTAAGGTTAACTCGAGAAGGTAGCAAATTTTGCCAAAATACATTTGCACCTAGAAGAATATCGACTGGAGCACTTTGATGAAAGTAGGGATCAGCTAATTTCAAATCATAAGGAAAGTGCCAAGTGTCAATTGAAAAGGAATGACCTGGAGTTGGGGCTCCTATAACAGGAATAGACAGACAATTAAGGTGAAGGTTAGTGCCTGACTGCACTGAGTCTTTAATATTAAGCTTTACAAATTGCAAAGAAGTGGATTTGCTACTGTTAATACCGGATATCTCTATAGAAGTGATATGAGGTTCCAAGCCTAATTTCTTAACCAAAGAAGAGGTTATGAAATCATGAGTGGCAGCATTGTCGAGGAGCGCTCGAACAGAATGCCATTCACCCTTGGAATCTTGAACCTGAAGCGGCACAGTAGATAACAAAATCTGAGTACTGCGCCAAGAATTAGCAGTTTGACTATAAGACTGAGCACTTGAGTCAGAATGAGTAAGGTATGACTTACTGCTGAAAGCTGCATTCGTTTGGGAGGCTGAAGCAACATCATTTTCTGAAGACTTATTTTGAGGATGTTTAAGCTTTGGTTTTTCAAACCGGTGTAATGAGGAATGGTGATGAAACTTGCAATGCATGCAAACACCTTTAGAAGAACAGCTTGATACTGCATGCTTGCCAGAAAGACAATTGAAACTACATTTGTGTTGGGCTGCAACTTTCCTACGGTCATCAACTGACAACGATTTGAAAATAGAACAGGAATAAAGAGGATGAAAATTATTGCAAAGAATGCAAGTTCGCAAGGTACTTTGTACAGAAAGTACTTGAGAACGAGAGGATTTTTTGCTAAGTGCTGTTTTGCTGAAAGCACCTTTGCTAGAACTGGGAAGCTCAGCTTGTTGAGCGACAGCGGAAAGCACCTGACAACGATTTTTTTTGAAAGTGGTTAAGGTTTGAAATGTAGGGTCAGGCTGATCAACTAAGTCAGATTCCCATGCTTTTAAAGTTTGGGAGTCGAACCTGGAGGTTGTGAGGTATATCAAGAACAGATTCCAATGTTTGACAGGTTGCTTTAAGTGCTCCAGGGCACGTACTTGGAGCTCAACAGCGTCTCCTAAATGGCGTAGAGATGGAAGATTATCAGTACGACAAGAAGGGAGATTACACAAGGCCGTAATGTGCCTATGGATCTGCAGCTTGGGGTTACCATATCTCTGCTGTAGCAAATTAAAGGAAACAGAGTAGTTATCTGAAGTTACAGGGAGTGCCTCTATTAGCTTAAGTGGGGGACCTTGTAAGACACACTTTAAGTAAAGAAATTTCTGTATAGCAGGGATTGAAGAATTACTGTGGACTAGTGAAATAAACAGTTCCTCAAATGAATCCCACTCTTGCTCGCTACCAAAAAAGGAAGGGAGAGAAATTCTAGGTAGAATGGGTTTGACAGGAATAACAGGTTGGTCTTTATGTCTGTTAGAGTACTAATTAAAGCTTCAGCTTCGAGAAAACCTTCATAATAACTCTCCTCCACCTCACCTCGATCCTGCTCGTAATTTGAATCGAGAAGCTTAAGTTCTGTTTGGAGAGAATCATATGAGCTGAAATTAAATTGGTGAGCTTGAAATTTTTCAGTAAAAATGCTCAGATGGTCGTCATCGAGGCATTTCTCAGTTAAGAAAGAGCGAAACCTATCTAATTTTTTCTTTAGAATGGCACGAGTGACAAGTAACTTTTCTGTAGTGGCCATGGTAGAGACTGCAGTATTACTCACCGAGGTTGCTGTCGGTGAAGATAGGTCAGATTTGACAGATGGAGAGGGCTGCGACAGCTCGTCAGAGTCCTGCTCTTGCTCCAACTTAAGTGAATCCGTTGTAGCTGTGAAAAGTCAGACAGTATTACAGGGGTTTTTACCATGAAGCAGCGTGCTCTCAAAGATACAGATTGAATTCTAACATTTAAAGGTAACAGAACCATTCCCGGGTTTCGGCACCAAAAGTATTATGGTAAAGTACCAATGAATCAACCGATGAAAGGTTCCAATATCAGAGAGAACTCCAAAATAGTTTCAGAGTTGGAATAGAGTTGAGCTTTAAGGTACGGTAGTAGAATGGCAGCATTTACAAGTAGAAATAAAAGCAAGATGAAGAGAGAGCATGTTGCTTTAACATATGAATATATTTATTATAACATTTGTATATGAACATCTTTAACAAGCTTAGCATTCACATAGAAAATAATTTTTATTTCTTTAAGAAGCAAGAGGTTGATATAACTTCAAACTTCACTAACCAGTGCTTGGGGGACGAGCCCAAGCTACTGAAAACAACTTTAAATTGTAAGACACCTTGTCCCATTAACTTGACAAAAAGACAAGGCTGAATCATGAAAATGGATCTCACGATTCCTAAGCACTTGGGGCCCGAATCCAAAATGCTTAATTTACCAGATAGGAAATCTTAATAAAGGGTAAGATACCTTTAAAAAAGTGGAATATTTGTGAAAGTTCCACAAAAGCATTAATGAAGAAAGAGAGGAATTGAAAGAGAGTCATAGCCTTTAAACGGGCTATGACGGTCAGGGGACCAATCCTGCCTTATCTTAAGAAAAGAAAGTTATGAAAACAATTGTATGCCTTTGAGCAAAAGCAAGCCGATACATAATTCCTAAAAGGAAATTGGCAAAAGAAAGCCGGTATGTGAATCTTACTTCGGAGGTTCATGAAAAAGTAATGTAAAGTAACTATGTTCACAAAAAGTAGTTAAGCTGTATAACTTCTGTAGAGATATGAAAAGCAAAATGCTTGAAGAACAAACTTGATCAATTTCTTTAGAAAGTCCAAAACACATGGAAAAGTACATATATAGGTTAAAGGTATAAGAAATGTTACTTACTTTTGGTTTGCTGGTGTGCGTAGATTAGCAATAAAGCACATGGTTGGAAACATTAAATATGTAACACACGTGGCACATGAACTTTAGAGAAAGAAGAGTAGAAGCACGTTATCAGTTCCAAGTTCTAATATGCCGTAGAATTCTCTGCACAAAAAGTAGCTCCATGGTAGAAGCTTTAGAAAACTTAAACACAAGTTTAAGCTTATTGACTGGTAGAAAATACATGACGAAACTATTTCCGTCGCACTGGTGATGCTAAGTTAGCATGTTGAAAAGTTCATTTTCTTAAACAAGTCGTTTAGAAAATCGTAGATTGTAACCAAGTTCGGTCACGAAGATAAGATATCTTAGAGACATAAAGTAGAAAGAAGCGAGGCTTCGTTACGCAGAATTACTATGTTGAGGTTTCACATGATGCTTTTTAAGTCTTGGTATACAAAGACTGTTGAACAGTTCGACGACTGCAAGGAAAATGACGAAGAAGATGGAGAAGCATGCTGCTTATAAAGAGATCCTGTAGACGATTCTAGATGGAAGCATGATGTCTGCCGGGGAAGACGTGCTGTGATTGGTCGAAGCTAGGAGACCGACCAATGAGAGCTGAATGATGGCTGTAAGTCCATCTTGAGATTTCTTGACGTGATGAAATAACATGTGTCTCTAGAACAGCGCTTAGAAAGAATGTCTTAGAATTCGAGCATATAGCACAGAAAAAAAAGTAAGTAATTTACATTATACTCAGTTTGGAATATAAGAACAAGTTATGAGAAAAATAATTACCACCACGTGGTAGATTTTAGAGGTTACGAAAAAAAATCAAAATGCTGTCTAACTGACAAATTTACGTAAGCCAGACAAAAAATTAAATAATTAATTTATTCGCAAATGCGAACAGTTGTGCTTTGTCGGAAGTAGAGATGCAGGAAAATCGCAAATGGAATAAAGATTTTTCACTTTTTTCTCAATTTTTCTTCTATTTGTTGACTATTATGACCATGTATAACCACAACTTGCAAAAATGAACGTGTGACAAACTACGATAACTATGGTTTCTTGCAATTTTTCCCCATACATGCTCTAAATCTCTGCAAACACATTGAATATGCTTCTTTTCTTACAACATGGTGCCACTACACCTGGAAAACTCCTGGATTTTTATTAGGTCTGGAAAAATCCTGGAAAATAGCCACTGTTAATTAATTATAAAAATCTTTCCATCCACTGCTAAAATTTCATCTTCATTGATTTTTAATATTGGATATTTTACCAAAGCTTCTGTTTATTTTTCATGCTTACTTGGCTTGTATCTAGATGCCAGTATTGTAACAGTGAGATTATTTATTTGTATACGCTGTACTTAGTTCATATGAGGCGCCTAGAATCAAAACCCGCCAAATCTATATTTTATGAAAATTGAGATAAGCATTGTTTCATATAGCTTTTGCTGCGCCAAATTCATTAAAACTATTACTTTGTTACAAAACCCGCTACATCCTACTGTAAAACGAAGTCAAAGTTGAGGCTTAGTTGCAATATCCGCCAAGTCCAACGACAGTTTCGCCATTTTTGGTCACAAAACCCGCCACATCCACATCAGCCAATAGGAGCATCCAGTTCCGCCATCTTACCTTCCATGATGCTTTGCGAAGTGTTTACTCTTTACCTACGTGCATTAGTCAGTGAATGTACCTCTGCCTGATGTGATTAGAATAGTTTATGTTGTTATACTTTCTGATAATATTAATTTGTTTTGGATAATTTTGACTAAGAACAAGAAGAAGAATAACATTTTGGTCTGGGTGATGTTTTCCACAGAACTGACATTTGCGAACATAAGCGTGTCACGAAACCTGATTTTGATAAGACTCGCGTAAAGCCAGAATACATAAACAGAGAGATTGTCCTTCAGGCACAAGAAGTGAAAGATGGTTCGGGACTGCTTTCGAAGCATTTTGGAGAAAGATGGAGGGAAAATGAAGAGCTGCAGTTTCATTGCAATCTGGAAAGTCGTGGCGAACACGAAGAGAATGATGATGATTGAGAAACTACTATTGAGGATGAGGTAGAAACAGAAATTGTGTGGCTATAACTTCCAGTAAAGAATGTGATTTAATAGTTGAATGACAATAGGTTTGTCTCTAAGGGCCTGGACCATAGTAATTGAATATGAATTTAATTTGACGTTTTTCCTTATTATTATTGTTCAGTACTGTAGGCTACAGTATTGCCGGCCCCGTGGTGTTGGGGTAGGGCGCCTGCCTCTCACCCGGAGGCCCTGTGTTCGATTCCAGGCTCCGTCAGGGATTTTGGAAACTGGCATGAGGGCTGGAAAGGGGTGCACTCAGCCTCGTGAGGAAAATTTAGTAACTGACAGTGAGGCAGCGCCCCGATCACGAAAACCAAGATTAACGGCCGAGGGGACCCGATGCGCTGGTCATGCATCACCCCAATATCTGCAGGCCAAATGGCTGGGGATTAGGCCCTTAACGGGCTGTAGTGGCAGGGGTTATTTACTGTACAGCATTATTACCCTTTCACGAATCGATTGCCGGAGGTGGAGATGGGAACTACTGTTTATGTACTTGTGTTACACGTCAGCCTGCTTCGTTGACAGGTACAGTTGCGCGTGTAGGATATGACTCAGCTCCAGTACCCCCAGTCATCATTTAACTGTCCATGGTGACATGAGCTCCTGTGACGCTTATCTGACGCAATGCAGCGTGACCTATGTGCAGATTGCACTCTATCATCGCTATGTCCTCCGCTTCGCCCCGCAGAGCTCATGCTACAATAAACATAAACGCTGGCACAGCCACGCTCAGCGGCAATCAAATCTTGAATGGGTAATATTAGTTTTATTCTTTTTCTGTTTTTTCTAATGAAACATAAGAACTGCCCCTTAAACCAACAATAACAAGAACAACAAAAATTATATGATTTTTTAAATTTGATAACCTATATTTAGTTAACTTTTATTCAAAATATTAATTTCTTAATAAAGCTTACGCAGTTTCTACAATCTCTTCGCAAGTTCAAATGTATTAGGGCTCTTTGGTATCAAAACCTGCCAAATCCAAATCTTAGAAACAAACCCCGACAAATCTGAATTATTGCTTTATATTTTTCTTCATACGTTTTTAACTATTTCGGGGATCAGCTTCGTACTTCGGCACTGTTTTCAAAAATAATGAATTCATTTTTTAGTGAAAAAAGTATTTCTTTTTGGGTATTGGTTCGTTTGTGACAGTTTTTGCCACTTTGCCAAAAAAGTGAAGGAATGGATTTGGAGGGTTTTGATTCTAGGCACCTCATATATATTGTATATATGCGTACCAAATATATATATATATATATATATGTATACACTGAAGAAAATGGAAATTGCAACACCCAGAAGGAGTGGTGCTACATCGCTGCAATTGAACATGCAGGACGAGTGTTCGGTTGTGATTCGATGATTACACTTTCAGGTCCCTCTGACCGCAAGTTTGGACAACAATCAATACAGGATGTGCCCACAATGAACTGCAATACATTGATGAATTCGGCGATGCATGGAGTCAATAAGGCCCTGGATCGCTTCCTGAGGAATAGTGGCCCATGCTTGCTGCACTGCACGGGTCAGTTGTTCCAGAGTTGTGGGTGGCTGAGGACGGTTGGCCAGTTGTCGACCCATCATGTCCCACACATGCTCATTTGAACTGAGGTCCGGGGATCTCGCGGACCATTCTAAGGTTGTGATGTCGTGGAGAGCGTGCAGTGTGAACCCGGGCATTGTCCTGCTGAAAGATCCCATTAGCAATGTTCGCCATCATAGGGACAACCACTGGATTGAGTACCCTATCAACGTACTGTCGAGCAGTCATAGTGCCCTCAACAAGCACTAATTGTGATTTCACATTAAAGCCAAGAGCTCCCGAGATCATGATGCTTGGTATTGGCCCTGTGTTCCTCTCGACAATAAGGTCTGGGCAGCCCGGCCCCTCTCCCCAGTACGTCGGCGCACACTATTCCGGCGATCACTGCGGGCAAGACAGAAGCGCGATTCATCACTAAAGACGACCCTATGCCATTCGTCGACCCACGTCGATCGTTCTCGACACCAGGCCAGCCTAACATGTCGCTGTTGTGGGGTCAATGGAACACCTTCTGCAGGGACACGGGATCGTAAGCCAGCTGCACGCAGGCGATTACCAACTGTTTGTTGTGTAACGTAGGGTGCCACAGCTGCTCGAATTTGCGCTGCTGTTGCATGGGGTTCCATCCGGGCCATCCGAATAATACGGCGATCCTCTCTCACAGTTTTCTGTCGCGCTGGGCCTGTGCCAGTTCTACGAGTGTGGGTACCTTCATTTGACCACTGCTACCATACACGTTGTACCGTAGATGCCTGTCGGCCAACACGTGCAGCAACAGTCCTTAGCGATAATCCAGCCTCACACAGCCCAATTATCCGAGCCCTCTCAGACGGCGACAGTTGTTGATAGCGTGCTCTTCTCTGTCGTCGAGGCATGCTTGACGGGGAACACTTCACTGCACAGACTGCAAGTCAACTACTCTACACCAGAGTCCGTATACTGGAGTTGATTCCTCCGCGACCAATCACGTGGGGAAACCTGTATTAACAATCCAGTGGGTCTGAAACTTTGATCGTTTACATACCTACACGGCATCATTCCATATCTTGAAAATCAACACAAACGACCAATGCCATCATGGTGTTGCAATTTCCATTTTCTTCAGTGTATATGTAAAATATTACATAGGCTATATATATTACATTGAATTCTGTTTATTTAATTTTATATGTAAACGTCTTGAGTGCGGAAGTAATTTAAATTAAAATAATTTTACATACAATTTGCTTATTTTTAACCGGAAATTTACGCGCCATGTTCTATGTTAAATCATACTCCCGCTGCGGTTTTGGGTGAGCACTCTATCGTTAACGAAATAAATTTTCTCAGGCTACCTGTTTCTGTGTGGGAGAACACGCGATAGTATTTTTGTAAAACATTTTGAGTATAGACAACTTCACCGCAGTAAAATTGCAGGCGGCATTCTTTTCTCTTTTTTTTTAAGCGGATATTTGACACAAAGGCTTTTTTAAAACAACAATTAAATAATTTGTGTGTAGGCTTGCGTATCAATAACGCAATCACCACTAATTTTTGACATCTGTATAAGTGAACGAAACACAACTGCTTTATTTTGGTTTTGAAGTAGGCCCTGAGGACTCGCGCTTATTTTTAAGTCTGGAAAAATGAGAATTACTCCTGGAAAATCGTTGACCGATTTGAGTGGCCACCATGTTACAAATTTCTTTACTTGTTGTTATTTTAAGGGGCGGAACAGTGAGATCATCTGCCCCTCTTAACACGGATTAAATTATTCAGATTTGGAATACATTTAAATTTAGAGGTGGACGCCTAGATATGAATATTGTTAGAATAAAGCGAGCTGTGGTCAGGCTACAATGCTTGCCTTATTAACTTAACCGTGTGGCAGCTGTTTAGTGACAATAATGCCAGTCTTCTCTGGACTTTGTAGACGAGTAGGTTCAAACTACCGTACATCAGATGTCCATGATATGGTTTCCCATTTTCAAGGCCCCAGCTGCTTCCTTCCAACTCCTTGCCAGATTTTATTAATTTCTTCTCTTTATAGCTCAACTTTTGAAGTTGACATTAGCCAGTATACCTGGCTATAAAACCACCTGGCAAATAGAAATGCATGCACCTCATCCCCGACCCCATTGAAAGGGGAATAATAAGAGGTAAACATGCAATTTAGTTAATTATCCATTGCAGTGTATTACCATAAGTAAATGAACGAATCATATTCATTCATTTTTAAGTTCTTATGCTGTTAATGAGAAACACCCATGTACCCATCCTGGGCATGCTTGTGCTGTGCTTATTAATATTCAACCTGTTCAATTTTATATCATACCTAGTGACAAACCTTTAAATGCTACAAAATACTTAACTTTTAAATTCAATATGCTATTTTCTTGCATCCTTACCAATGTGTTCCAAACATTCATCTCCTTCCCCACTGTATCAGATCGAAAATGTTAAAGCACTTGCCTTCTCATTATTTGTTCCTGAGAGGGTAGCCTGGGAACCCATTGGGAGTACAGTTTTCAGAACTGCAATATTTCTAAAGCAATTTTTTACTGCACTGACCTCAAAACATGAGCGGAATATTGTGACAAAGTGGAAATTATGAATTGCTGATCTTTATGAATTCTTGAATCAACTGCATGCACCAGATCGTCTGTAATTACAGAGGGTCTGCCCAATTGCACATCATCATGGGCATTGCCCTGCCCACTGCTTTAGGGCCATATGTCTCACCTCTCTAGTGATGAATGTTTGTTGCGGAAATGTTCCTTTCTGTCAAAACGTAAATCACAGACCGTATTTCTTATCAGCGGGCTGCTCAATTATCTGAAACATTTCAACTTCACAATATAAACCTTTCAAAGTGACACTATAACTGTAAATGGCATCTGCTCTTTTACAATGCATTTCAGGAGCTGGTGTGCATGCGTGTGTCGACAAATGCACCAGATTTACATAACTACTGCCAATCGGACCTTAATTAAAAAATAGCCCTCGTATGTGCTAATACTGATATATTATTTTAATTGTAATTTGCCTTTGTGGGAGTTGGAAAATTGTCAATAAGCAAAATTAGTAGGAATTCCAATTAAAATAATATTTTAGTGAAAGCACAAGTGTTTATTATTTCAGTAATGTGCAACTCCACCAAATATTATGAATCGAAACTATGTATACTATATTGTAATAGGTTATGCCCATCCTCATATTTATTTGAAATACGGTATTTACAATGTTCCTGAAAAAAGAGTACAGTTATAGCAGTTACAATAAATATCAGAAATGGTTGAATAACTCTCATAGGAATTTCCGAGAGATCCCTCAGGTATCGTGATTCAAATATGCGGTCTTTACTTCCCACGTGGCCGTCGTAATTCTTGGCGGTATTTATCCTTGGCCATGGAAATAGCTTGTGCAATGTGGTCCACTGTCCAATGGCAAGGTTCAAGCATATCTTCTTCAGTGAAAGGACCATGCTGAGTTCGATGCAAGTCTATGACATGTGCACAGCTACCCAGTGCTGGAATACAAAATAGAATCACTCTAAAAGGGTAGGTAAAATAAGCAGAGAAATACAGTAGTGTTAGATAGTTAACACAAAGTGGTGTCCATTCTACCTCTCAAAGGCAACAGTTTAACCGTTTGGTTTCACTGCCTGTAGGGTTTTTACTGGTAATAAAAGTTTTAAACAGCCTGGAAATACCGAAAGAATAAACCAAAACAAACCCTGTGGTGTTATAGCCCATGTAGGGCCTAGGCCTACCAAGTGACCAGTGCCCAGCCAATTGACCTGCAGATTATGGGGTGACACGTAGTCAGCGCATTGGGTCCCATCGGCCGTTAATCTTAGTCTTTGTGACCGGGGCACTGCCTCACTGTCAGACAGCTTCTCAATTGTCCTCACAAGACTGAGTGCACCCCGTTCCAGCCCTCATGTAAGTTTCTAAAATCACAGACGGAGCCGGGAATCAAACACGGAGGGTCCGGGTGAGAGGCAGCCGCGCTACCCCAACACCATGGGACCGGTGAAAGAATTATATTCTAAATCATTTGTTTATGATATTTTTGCTGATTCTGAAACATTAAAAAATCAGTATATTAATTCTTCCTCCCCAAAAGTTTTATAAGTGCTCTCAGGACCAAAAAAGATGTTAGCTGGAAAGAGGCCAATATTTATTGTATTTAATATTGTTGAAGGAAAACTAAATGGTGTTAGGTATGGAGTTAAACCCCTGCCCCACAGGATGGTCAGCTGTAGCATATAATGGGACTCGCTCGGCAAAGCACTTCACTTGGCTGGGGTTATAGCCTACTACACACATCAAAAAAAGTTTTGCATCACCTCGGTTCCCAGATCTCCGGCATATAGACGTTGACTGTGTATATTGTATCCAAGATACAGTCCCTTTGACTGTTCATAGATGTCACTAAAACTGCTCAAAGATGTAAACAACCATGCATGAGCAGGGCCTATTAGACGGAGGGGGTACGACAGCCGATCAGTTCCAGTCATTCCACCAGGACGAAGGTACGCTGCTCATGTTGTCTGTAGTTCTACCATGCCTAGAAGGTCAATACCGCAGTTCGATCGCGTCCGCATTGTTACTTTGTGTCAAGAAGGGCTCTCAACAAGGGAAGTTTCCAGGTGTCTCAGAGTGAACCAAAGCGATGTTGTTCGGACATGGAGGAGGTACAGAGATACAGGAACTGTCGATGACAGGCCTCGCTCAGGCCGCCCAAGGGCTACTACTGTAGTGGATGACCGCTACTTACGGATTGCCGCTCGGAGGAACCCTGACAGCAATGCCACCATGTTGAATAATGCGTTTCGTTCAGCCACAGGACGTCGTGTTTCAACTCAAACTGTGCGCAATAGGCTGCATGATGCGCAACTTCACTCCCGACGTCCATGGCGAGGTCCAGCTTTGCAACCCCGACACCATGCAGCGCGGTACAGATGGGCCCAACAACATGCTGAATGGACCCCACGGAATTGGCATCACGTTCTCTTCACCGATGAGTGTCGCATATGCCTTCAACCAGACAATCGTCGGAGACGTGTTTGGAGGCACCCTGGTCAGGCTGAACGTCTTAGACACACTGTCCAGCGAGTGCAGCAAGGTGGTGGTTCCCTGATGTTTTGGGGTGGCATTATGTGGGGCCGACGTACGCCACTGGTGGTCATGGAAGGCTCCGAAACGGCTTTACGATACCTGAATGACATCCTCCGACCCATAGTGCAACCATATCGGCAGAATATTGGAGAGGCATTTGTCTTCATGGACGACAATTCTCGACCTCATCGTGCACATCTTGTGAATGCGTTCCTTCAAGATAACGACATCGCTCGACTACAGTGGCCAGCATGTTTGCCAGACATGAACCCTATCGAACATGCCTGGGATATGTTGAAAAGGGCTGTTTATGGACGTCTTGACCCACCAACCACTCTGAGAGATTTACGCCGAATTGTCGTTGAGGAGTGGGACAATTTGGACCAACAGTGTCTTGATGAACTTGTGGATAGTATGCCACGACGAATACAGGCATGCATCAATGCAAGAGGACGTGCTACTGGGTATTAGAGGTAGTGGTGTGTACTGCAATCTGGACCACAAATGCTGAAAGTCTAGCTGTATGATGGTACAACATGCAATGTGTGGGTCTCATGAGCAATAAAACGAGCTGAAATGTTGTTTGTGTTGATCTCTATTCCCTTTGTATTTAAAGGTTCCGGAACTCTTGGAACCGAGGTGATGCAAAACTTTTTTTGATGTGTGTAGATACAAGAAAATAAAAAAATTGAAGACAATTATTTAATACCTAATCATTAAAACCACACAAAATGGCCGGCCCTGTGGTGTTGGGGTAGCGTGCCTGCCTCTCACCTGGAAGCCCCGCGTTCGATTCTCGGCTCCGCCAGGGATTTTAGAAACTGATGTGAGGGCTGGAACGGGGTACACTCAGCCTCGTGAAGACAATTGAGTAGCTGTCTGACAGTGAGGCAGCACCGCGGTCACTAAAACCAAGATTAACGGCCGAGGGGATCCGATGCGCTGACCACGTGTTGCCCCAATATCTGCAGGCCAAATGGCTGGGCAGCGGTCGCTTGGTAGGCCTATGCCCTTCACGGGCTGTAGTGTGAGGGGTTATTAATATTTATTATTATTACACCCCTATGAGGGTTAAAAAGTGAGGAGGAGAAAAGTTGTTCATATAATTGGATTTCGAACGGTGTATCATGGATATGCTATATTTTGTGACCATTCGTGTCATTATCACAATAATTTCTTTCCTATAAACATATCTGGGTGTATTCACAATACTACAGTACATTGTTCCCTTTTCTAGGAAATCTGGGAACTACATTTTTTTTTTTTCTTCACCTCTTCTCTGTGAACTAAAGTATTGTTACAGCTAGGGTTGGGCAAGTTAGTTTTCAAAAGTAACAAAGTTACGGTTACTTGCCCAAAAATAGTAACAACATTAGTTACAATAATTTACAAGACATATAAGATATCCACCAAGTCAATACTTTTAATTTCATCTAGTTAAATTTGGTACAATGTTTTATGTTCCAGACCTTTGAACTCTTCTTCAGCACCTTTTGACAAATTTAAAATCTTAAGCATGTTAACACTAATAAGAATATTTCTCCTAAGGAACTAATTATAAACATTTGGCTTAAAATATACTAGTGATAAATTTTGCTCCATTAGGGGCAGGTGACCTCGTACTTCCACCCCTTAAAACAACAATAACTACATGCTCCATTCAACTTGGCTCGCATAGAAAGTGATTCTGTGGCTCTTATAGCTTGATGAACATTGTTCAATTTAACAGTATTTGTTATTCATTTGTGGATATACACTTCTTTTGAAATTCGAGATGGCGATTTCAATGTCTATAGGTTTCATATAACGTATAATTTTATTTTTTATTTTGTAGATTATCTTTCTGATTAAAACTGTGCCAATACAGAATTCTTATTTTAATGGGTGTCACCTAGACTGGCCTAAATCAATATTCAATGCTTGTTAAAGCGTGGTGTCATTCTCATTGTTTAGAATCGCAAAACCGAACACCTAGAGCAGCGTTTCCCAAACTTTTTTGAGTGTGTACCACTTTAAGAGATTAGAATCTCTCGCATACCACCTAATGGTTGGGACATATAGTAACTATAACCCCCGCCACCACTACGTAGCAGATCAAAAGATGGATTGTAAATTGTGTTTGTTAGAGTTAGACTGTTGGAGTTAAAGTTGAATAGTTCAAATAATAAAAAGTGTGTCTAGTTGTTTTATTATTAATTACAATAATTATCCAATTTAAACATTCAGAAATGACACTGTACTAATAATATTAATAAAAGAACTCGTAATAATTAAACATAAAAACCAACGTTCAACTAACAACTTCAGTGTGAAGGGTGAGCTTGAAGATTAGAAGCCAACTTAGGATTGTCTGGTTTAAGATTGCTGAGTCTCAAACGAAGATCGTTATCCACTGTAAGGAGCCTATTCTGGTATTTATTCTTGTGATGAACAAGTGAAGAAACTGCAGTCTCACACAAGCACAAAGTAGTGAAAGGCAGTAAAAATTTGACTGCGTTGTCAGCTATGTCTGCATAGTCTGCACGTCTCTCAATCCAAAAGTTCACAAGAGCCATTTTTGAAAAAGTTTGCCTTAGTTCCGAATCACAATTTAATTCATAAAACTGCTCCTTATCTTGCTTTAAAGTCCTCCGGCAACATATCAATGTTTTTATATTTTTCAATTTTATATTTTTATATTTTTCATAACATACGGTATCTAATATTTTTTATATTTTTCATAACATCATCACGTACCACTGCAGCAGTACAAGCATACCACCAGTGGTACGCTGATCTAGAGGACAATTGAGATGAGTGGAGGGTTTTTATTCTACACTCTGCCATCCTAGAAGTGATTTTCCGTGGCTTTCCAAGGCGATTTCAGGTCAAGGCGGCTAGCTCCCTTATCTTAGCCCCCAATTACAAGCACACTGTAATAACGCAGGTTTTCAGATAGATTCCACGTACATTCAAGTACCCGGGCGACCTTGGCTACTGCGCATCTAGTGTGCGCATAGCAAGGTCACGTCCCCTTCAAAACAACACTTACTTTAACCATCTGGCGTTCAGTGAAAGAATTAAACGTTCAACATAAAGGGTTTCGGTGCTATCATTGTTTGAAATGTTGGCATTATTTTTCTATGACCCTGTATTTATTAATCTCATGTAGATTGTTTTCGGGATTAGGGAATAACCCACCTCATTTGGGTACAATCGTGTTGACCGACTTAAAAGTATCAAATATTTGTAATAAAGAAGTCCTGAAACAGATAAATAACTCCATACCCAGGACACAATATTCTACAGTTGATAACTGAAGGAAGAATGAAATATTAAAGCCTAAGTAAACTGTTAGTAGAATCACCTTTCAGTCTGTGAACATGAGTTTACCCAATTAGATTGGACAGGAAAATTTTAATTTCCTCGTGCTTGAAATAAATATGTGAATTATTTATACACTTATAAAACACTTCTCACACAAATGAGGGGGAGTGTTTAATTGGATGACTAGTTAAGTTTGTCAAGTAAACATCGTTAGATCTTACTTAGATTTAATTTAGTTTTGATTTTTTAAATATTGTATGGCCTTGGATGCCGGGTGCAAGCTTTGTAATTTGACACCCAAAGGGTAGCTTGCATGTCAAATTTCGTTGTTCCTTGAAGCACTATGAAAGTCAAGGAGGTTAGATATCTAAGCTCCTTGAACACTATAGCACTTTCTAGCAGAGAAATGAGGAACATTGTGTTGGCGGAAACTCCCGAGATTAATTTTGCCATTATGAACACGGCCTACTAAATTCAAATGGGTTCTTTGACATGCCAACATCGTATAACATTGTGTCGTAATTTTTGCCGCCTTTCAATAATCACTTACCACGGCCAGGAGCGAACCTGCAAGCTTGGAGTTGGTAGACTGACACGTTGACCACTCACCCACCGTGCCAAGCATTTAGTTTTGATGGAAATGTATATAACACTTACGCACAACATTGTTTACAATTGTTAATTTTAATTTACAGAAGTTTTTAGTTAAAGTTTAACTAATTTCAACCAATTATTTTATATTCCACTAGCAGGTACCCGCGGCTTCGCCCGCGATCAAGACAATGGGGACGATGCATTATTGCTGATAATTGGTCTATTCTATTACAGCAATCGCGGCTATAGGTGGGTCCATTCTAATTCTGAATTTTCTGATACATACAGTATATTGATATGAGCAGCAAAGTGGGAATTTTATAGAGTTGTGAATGTCTGCAGGGTTCGATGTTACATTGTGTTAAAACATTTTAAAATTACGTTTTTGGTTTTGCCATCTTCTGCTGAGACATAACGATTTTGTTGTCCGGATGCTCGCGAGCACGCCACATACAGTTGCCCAAGGGAAAAAATTGTTTTTGTCTAAATGTACACGTGCTACTGTTAAGTGTGTGTCATTGCGCTTTGTTAAAAAAATTGCGAATTGAAGAGGAACTGCACTCTTGCACACTGGAATGGCAAATCTATCGGAATATGGGGAATTAAAAGTATTCTTACTCAAGCTATTCTGGATATAATTTGGCCATACTTATTTATGATTTGAACGTCAACATATCGCTATTAATAGACCTATAGTTAAATATCTCTCACCTTGGCCGCTGATGTACATTATGCAGTCTCTTCCAGTGTTACATCCCAGGGATTGAAATCTCAACCACCCTTTTGCCTCACATGCCTCTCTAAGTAATTAAAATTCCTGATTGTTGTTGTTTGAGTCTTCAGTTTTTTAACTGGTTTGATACAGCCCTCCATGTCTCCCTCTCCTGAGCTAATCGTTTCATCTCTACATAGCTACCACACCCTACATCTGAGGCAAGCTGTTTAACCCTGGTTTACCCCTACAGTTCTAGTCCGCGACCCTCCCATCCATAACTAAGCTTGCTATTCCTGGGTGTCTTAATATGTGTCCTACCCTCCTATCTCTTCTCTTCATTAGCAGTCGCCAGAAACATCTCTCATCTCCCACTCGTCTTAATACCTCCTCCTTTGTTACCTTATCTACCCATCTGATCATCATTCTCCTGTATCACCACATTTCAAAAGCTTCAATTCTCCTCTTTTCTGCTGCACCATTAGTACATTAGTCCAACTCAGCAACTTTTCTAGGTTTAAGCCGTGCCTTGTGTGGGGATTCAATGGCCGTGAAAGACAAAATACCAACATTATTCCTCAGTAAGAGTAATTAAGAAAAAATAATAATTAACGTGACAGCCGGTAGAATACGCCACATTCGACTGTGAATATGGGTTGCTGATCATGGTAAAAAACGAAAAAGAGCAGATCAAAATAGCCAACCAAAATATTCAGTTAACAAAAAACAAATTAATAAAGAAAATGAAAGCATACCGTGCAAAATATAAAGAATCTTAATATTGTAAATTAGAGTAAAGATCTGAAAGCTCGCTTACAATAACCAGCTCAAAGAGTATAAAATTAGACTCAAAATCACTATCGTATGCGACCCCAAAAGCCACCACTATAAATAAAATATATCTCATTTTACGCGTATCAATGCGAGGAGCAATGTTCGTGGTTAGAAGTGGGAACCGAACACCGCGTTTTAAGGCCCTAGGTTTTCGAGATATTGCCAGAAAACTATCCCCGGTCTGGGAAATTTCAGCGGTTGCCATAGTAACGTTGAACTGTTTCTCAGAGGGAACACAGTTATTTGGGAATATCTCCGAAACCGTTCATTTTAGGAACTTAAAAAGTGTGTTTCGGGATCCCTACAGCACCTCCGAGTATTGTTTCTCGTATCTGGCGGCTTAAAATGAGCTAAATCCGACCTTTGTGCCGACTGTTCTTGCTCAGTGCCAAAGGGCCGAAAAAAGTCACTTACAAATTGAATTTTCAGAAACCGTTTCTTAGTGGGCCTCTACATACTCGGATCAACCAACATGCAAAATTTCAGCTTTCTAGGTCTAGTGGTTTGAGCCCTGCGTCGATGAGTCAATTTTGGATGCTCAATGCCAAAGGGCCAAAAAAAGTCACTTACAAATTGAATTTTCAAAAACCGTTTCTTAGCGAGCCTCTACATACTCGGGTCAAACAAAATGCAAAATTGCAGCTTTCTAGGTCTAGTGGTTTGAGCCCTGCGGTGATGAGTCAATTTTGGATTATATATAATAGATTAGTCTTTTACACTTCTGTAAGTGTTGCATGTTTTGTTGTTTTGTACTTTTGTGTTTTCAAGTCTTTGAACCCTTTGAATCATTAACTTCTACCATAGCGAGCTTTTGAAGTGATTGCATTCTGAACTATTTTGTTAGTAACCATTACTATTCAAATTTTCTATTTACGTGATGAGAATTTGTAATTTGTAAGTTAGATTAATCACTTGAGCAAATACAAGAATATAACAGCTGATAATGTGACAGTGTAGACAACTGATTCCTGGAAGTTTCTATGCTGATGTCCACTTGACTCCACACAACCACATAAGAGTTATATCCACTGACTGAAAAGCAATTCTATTAATAGGGAACACTGAAAGCCAAAGACAAAGGGGTCATAGAAGAATATTATGACTGTGAGTACATAATATAAAACAGTGGGCAGGTCTAGATACAGCTACTAATCAGACAAAAATGCAACATGTGGTTGCTATCCATATCCATTAATGGATATGCATAAGAAGATGCAAAAACTAGCCTAGAACAAGTGAAGCTAAATCTTTTAAAGGAAGCTATGAAGGATGTATAAGGAGAGAGAAGTGTCCTGAAGCAGCATGAACTGCAAAACCAGAAAGAAAATAAAGTGGGAGTGAATTGGCTAAGAAAATACTCCTGATAACTAGAATATGAAAACAGACTGTGATCAAAAGGATATAGACTATGTGAACAGGATGGAGCAAAATAAAGGGAAGCATCCATTAAAAATGTCCTTCTCGTCCATGTTAATGGTATTAAAACAAAAACAACAACTTATGAACATAAGAAATTTGTAAAGGGAAAAGATTTGGGTGAAGAAGGACATGAACAAACAAGAAATGAGAGAGTATTGCAGTTCAACTTTGGGAAAGCCAGGAGTTCGGGACAGCATGCTTACATACAGGGAAGAAAATCGGCGGTCAGTGATATGGCATGAATCATAACTATCAAAACATGAGGAAACTACGGGCTAGCTAGATCTGAGGGAGAAACCCGTTGTGAACAGTGATGGACTCCAGAGACAGCAGATTCCATTAGGATAAAGGAATTGCGACCAGGGTGAGTGTCAAACTTTAATAAAATAATGGGTAAAAAAAGTGGTCAATGAGGGAACTGTTGAGAGAGAAATCATAAGTTCACCCACAGGGAGCTTAGTGGAAATAAATAAAGTAAGACAAGCAGGGTTGGGGAGGTAAAAGAAATGACTAGATTTGAAATTTGGATGTGTTTGGTTTTCTGAATACAATAGGAAATGAAGAAGTAAGACAGATAATAGAAGAAATGCAGATGTCAATGGGAGGAGTAGAAAGTTGGATTCAGCGGCTTCGGTGGCGTAGTTGGTAGCATGCTGAGCTTCTATGCCCTAGATCGCGGGTTCAAACCCGGCCGAAGCCATCGGATATTTAAGAAGGTTAAAAACCCCTCAGTATGCCTTCCTTCGGAGGGGAAGTTAAGCCGGCGGTCCCATGTCATAGATTTATGGCATGTTAAAGAACCTTCCACTAATTACACCTGTGTGAAGCTAAATTATATATAGGTTAAACATTTGACTAACGTTCTTAGGTTCCTACGTTTGTTGTCAAGAGCCGACTGCGGTGGCATCTGGTAACTAAGTTCTTAACTACTGTCGACCAAAGTATTATGTGTACTCGAGTTTGAAGGTTTGTTTGTTAAATAACCAATAGACCTACATAAAATCCAATAACATCATCATTTTCGTCGTTCTATTTTACGTTAGTTCACGTAGGTTTGGATTTTATTATTAATATTTTAACATTTTTTATCGCAGGTGGAACACAAAAAGTGCACGTTTTTAAGCGGGTTTCAACCATGCGTCACATTTAAGAATTATTATCTCAAAAGCCCGTCATCAGATTGAATCCAAATTTTAACACAATTTACATTGGAATGTTGTATAACTGGTTTATTAATTTCACAATTTTGTGTGTCCAAGAAACAAAGTTGTTATCATTGTTGTAAGGTAACTTTTTCTCGGCTCGGGGTGGTTGGAAAATGTAGTTCTTGGTTGCGTTGTAATCGCTATACATCACATTCACTTATTTTATATCGGTTTGTATTTGTACGAGGAAATAACACATGGTTCACCAGCTAGCCGCTGCGGAGAAAGCTGTACAGCGTTGCTGAGATGGAGCCCATCACTTCCGAGCGAGACGTGCCATGATGCGTGTGGGCATCATTTCGGCAACGCTGTACAGCTTTTCCGGGAGCGGCTAGCTGGTGAACCATGTCTTAATTCCCCGTAGAAATACAAACCGATATAAAATAAGTGAATTAATTTACGTATTTCACAGTCATACAGCATAACTTTTCGATGTATAAGGATTACAATGCAATCAAGAACTACATTTTCCAACTACCCCGAGCCGAGAAAAAGTTGCCTTACAAAAATGATAACAACTTTGTTTCTTGGACACACACAATTTTGAAATTAATAAACCAGTTGTACAACATTCCAATGTATATTGTGTTAAAATTTGGATTCGATCTGATGACGGGTTTTTGAGATAATTCTTAAATGTGACGCATGGTCGAAACGCTTAAAAACGTGCACTTTTTGTGTTCCAACTGCGATAAAAAATATTAAAATATAAATTAAGAATTCCAAACCTACATGACCTAACGTAAAATAGAACGACGAAAATGATGATGTTATTGGATTTTACGTAGGTCTATCGGCTACTTCACAAACAACCTTCAAACTCGAGTGCACATAATACTTTGGTCGACAGTAGTTGGTCGTTGATGGTGGCGTTTGGCAGCAAAAGTAGGAACTACTTGAAAAATTCAATATCTGCAGTCCTTACTTGAATTAAAACAAATACACACACTAATACAGTCATCACAATTAACACCGGTTATCAGACAGATTCTACACACACCCAAAGTACACGGGGCAACATGACCGCGTTGTCGCAACCCCTAAACTGAGGAACCAACCAGCCAAAGTTGGATTCCTATACGACATGAGATTAAAATAGTGGGGTTTTAAATACAATCCAAAATGAGGAAGAGGAGGGCATAGATAGGCAGATTTTGAGGAGGGGGGCTATAGTTCTAATAAAGGAGGAGTGGAGTGAAATAACTGATTTCACAGAAATGGAAGAATAAATCTGGGTAAAAACTGAAATTTTAAAGAAATGGGGATTATGAAATTATGGCAGGATTCGCCTATAATACACCAGAGAGGTTGCCCTATGCAAACCAATTTTTTTTAGAGGAATTGGTGGTTGAAATTGAAATTATTAGAAATATATAGGAGGATTCAGATATCTTGCTTGTAGAGGACTTCAACGCAAAGCTTGCAGACAGAATGGAGGAGATATCGATTGAGAAAAGAAATAACAAAGACAAGGGTAATAATAAAAATTGAGACATACCGTACTTTTAGAACTCTGTAGTGTATGCACTAAATGGCTGGTTAATGGGTGATGAATTAGGTCATGGACAGGCAACCTGGGAGATCATATTGGTAATGAACTCACTGTTGAGAATGAATGATATTCAGTTGTATAAAACAAGACACTTACCTAATCCTAAGTCATGTACAAGCGATCGAATATAAAATCCCCCTCCACATGCTACATATAGTTTAAAATGGGGTAGAGTGAATTCTAAGCATTCCACATTGTAACATAGCACAGGTCGTGGTTTCATCTTGATGTCCATGCCATCTCTGGAAAGAAGTGCCCCACATATAAAACAATGTAAGACTGGGTGGACTGGTATAAGAACCACTGAACAAATTTACCATGCTGCTAAAGATAGGAGAACACTATATTCAAGCTTTTCACCACTTTTCAAAAACAAATAAAATAAAGCTTGAATATAGTCAACAAATCAATATGGACAAATTATGACTTATGTCAAAGAAATACATGGATAACACTGTCCATATTGATCGCCAACATCTGGGAGACTGGGCAGGCACATAGAAGAAGATTATTTGTCATGTGAAGCTATCATTATGTGCACATAAAAGAAGAGGAAATACTGTAATCCTTTTAATTTGCAGGCATTTCATGTGGTTCACCAGCCTCCTTGCACGTGTCATTTTGGCAGTTTGGGGTTAACATTGTTCATGATTGGTCCGTATTGACGAATGATAGTTTAAAATTTGAAAATACACTTATGTTTCGTCTAGTCAATACTTTAATGTTCATTTACACACTAGGACATGTTTCAAGGCATAATATTTTCTTTGAAAATCTGCCCCTTCATCAGCTAGTACAATTATTGGCCAGTCAATGTGACATTAAAATTGATGAAAAATGGATGATGTGGATGAAATGTGATGTTAACATATAATGATTGTTGCACTTGAAAGGAATATTGATTAGGGGAGTTTTCTTGAACTAAAGCAGTTTTCCCAGTGAATGTTGGTTTGCTACTGAAATTTGTACCCCCAGTGTCTTTGTTCAAGTTAGAACCATATTCACCAATTTTTTAATTTTCCTTGTATTCCTAATACCAAGCGACCCCTATTTCGTCCACACCCTTATCAGAAACGTTACAAAACTAAACACCACCAAGTTAGTTAGTTAGTTATTGTTGTTTTAAGGGGCGGAACTACGAGGTCATCTGCCCCTCTTAACACAGATTAAAGAATACAAATTTTGAATTGAATTTAAAATTTTGAGGTGGACATCTAAATTTAAAAAGACCAAAAATTAATAAAACAAAAACAAACAATTAAATTTAAAAAAAAATATATATATAAAAATAAACAAAAATTACGGAAAAAACAAAACATTATCATTCAAAAACGAACAAGTCGTTGAGTCAAAGTTCACTGGAAAATTTAGATTGCTGGCCCTAACCCACTCTCACTTATAAAGCGGATAACGCGATCAGCAGCCACCGCGTCATCGGCTAATATAAGTTTGAGTGTCGTCTGCAAACCAAGGTTTCTTCGTAAGTCAGCAAGATCCACACAATCGGTGAAAATGTGGGCCACGGTGAAAACGGCTCCACAGGTACAAAGTGGGGGGTCTTCCCTTCTCATTAGGTACGAGTGGGTGGATCTTGTATGACCTATCCTTAGCCTACACAAAATGACGGACTCTCTCCGGGCCCGGAAGGAGCTCCGCCAAACGCGAGTAGTTCCCTTGATCGCTCTCAGTTTACTGGGCAGTGGGTCAGCTAGCCACTGACTCTCCCAAAAAGCCAGAACTTGTAGGCGTAACTGAGAGCGAATATCTCTAGCGAGTACCTCCATTGGTCGAGGTGGTAGTGATACCGCCTCTTTTGCAGCTTGATCTGCTAACTCATTTCCCGCAATTCCCATGTGGCTTGGAAGCCACAGAAAGGTGATTCGAGTGTCAGCGTGGCACAGCCCGGCTAGTAGGTCGTGGATTCGCTGCACTAGGGGGTGTTGCGGGAAACATGTAGCAATTGACTGCAATGAACTCAAAGAGTCGGTACACACGAGAAAGTGGATTCGAGCATCCTGTAGTGCAAACTGCAGAGCTTCATAGATGGCAACGAGCTCCGCAGTAAACACACTACAGGCCTCAGGCAAAGAGATCTTGGTATTTGCACCATCAATAACGTAAGCACAACCCACCTTCTCGTCCACCTTCGAACCATCCGTGTATAGAATGCCAGCGTCCGGAAATTGGTGAACTATGCTGTGGAACTGCCTCCGGTAAACGGAGGCATCCGTGTTCACCTTAGGACCTCGGTGCAGATCTAACCAAATTTCCGGACGCGGGACTTGCCACGGAGGCACCTCGCTAGATGTCCGGATCATACAGGGACCTACAGCCACTCCTATTTCGGTACACGAGCTATCAAGTCTAATACCAACCGGCCGAGTGGCACGAGGCCGGCTGGCATACCCCTGGTGGTTTTGGGTACCGAAGAGAGCTTGATAGGTCGGGTGTTGCGGCATTTGACGCACATTGGCAGCATATGTTAAAAGCATATGTTGGCGTCTATAATTTAAAGGTGGAACACCCGATTCGGCGAGTAGGCTGGGTATCGGGCTGGTCCGGAAGGCACCGGTAGCCAGCCTAACGCCACTATGGTGGATACTGTCCAGCATTTTCAAGGTTGCCGGCCTTGCTGAACCGTATGCCGCAGAACCATAGTCTAGCCGGGACAGGACGAGGGCTTGGTAGAACCGTAGCAGCACCGCACGGTCAGCCCCCCACGTAGTGCCACTAAGAAACCTGAGCATGTTCAGTTTCCTGAGACATGTCATTTTCAATTGCCGTATATGGTGCTGCCACGTTAACTTGCTGTCAAAATGGAGCCCCAGGAAGCGATAAGTGTCAACCACCGGCAACGCAGCATCCCTGAGATGTAGTTCAGGGTGTAAATGTAGCCTCCGTAGCCGACAAAAATGGACGACGGAGGTTTTCGCTGCTGAAAAACGAAAACCCCGGTCGTGAGCCCACCTGTCGACCCGGTTGATAGCTAGCTGCAATTGCCGTTCCACGACTGCCATACTTCCAGAGCTGTAATGCAGAGCTAAATCGTCTACATACAGCGATGGAACTACCGCGGACCCGGCGGCGGCAACAATGCCATTAATGGCAATCGCGAACAAGGTGACACTCAGCACTGAACCCTGAGGAACTCCATTTTCTTGGGTATAGTATTGCGATAATGTCCTACCGACCCTCACACGGAAGAGTCGGACGGACATGAAATTCGCAATGAAAGTCGGTAAGTTACCACGGAGTCCCCACTTGTGAAGGGTGGAAAGGATCCCGTAGCGCCATGTGGTGTCGTAGGCTTTCTCGAGGTCAAAGAAAACCGTGACTAGGTGCTGTTTTCGGAAAAAAGCCTCCTGTATGGCGCTCTCAAGTCGCACCAGATGGTCAGTGGTGGATCTATGAGAGCGAAAACCACATTGGTACTCAGACAGGAGACCTTTATCCTCCAAGAACCACACCAGTCGACGGTTCACCATCTTTTCGAGCAGCTTGCATAGGCCATTTGTCAAACAAATGGGCCTATAGCTGCTTACAAACTTGGGATCCTTTCCAGCCTTAGGAATCGGTATCACGATCCCCTCTCGCCATTGAGATGGAAACTCCCCTCCAATCCATATACGATTGAAGAGGATCAACAGTTTTTTTATACTGGATTCGCACAGATGTTTTAACATTTGATTATGTATGTTATCCGGTCCAGGAGCCGTATCCCTGCACAGTGCAAGCGCACTGCGCAGTTCCCATTCAGAGAATGGTACATTATAGGACTCCGAAGCAGCAGTGGCAAAGGACAAGGGATGAGTCTCTGCCTCCCGCTTCAGAGTCAGAAATGTAGGATCGTAACTCCCGGAGCAGGATACATCGGAGAAGTGCAAGCCAATGCTGTTGGCAATGGCGAGATGGTCCGTGATTATGTCTCCATTGATGGACACTCCGGGTATCGACAGTGATGTCGGGAGTCCGGAGATCCGACGAAGCTTAGTCCACACTTGAGATGAAGGAGTATGCGCCGTCATGGACGACACATACTTTTCCCACGTCGTTTTCTTACTCTCCCGAATCAGATATCGGGCTCTAGCATGCATCCTTCTGAAGGTGATAAGGTTGGCCATAGTGTTTTGCCTCCGATAGCATTTGAAAGCACGTCGACGATCTTTAATGGCTGCTGCAATCTCGGCTGTCCACCAAGGGACAAGCTTCCGGCGTGTGTTGCCGGATGAGGAAGGTATTGTTTCCTCAGCAGCAGCCAAAATACCATTCGTTATATGAATGGTATGATCGTCGACACTCTCAAAGGTATCTTCGGCAAACACCGCACGTGCCGTGAATGTTGGCCAATCAGCCCGACGGAGAAGCCATCGACTTGGTAACTCGATGGCTCTCTGGTTCGGAAGAGTAACGATAATTGGAAAATGGTCACTATTACAAAGGTCATCGTGCACACCCCACTGTAGCAGGGGAACCAGCGCACGACTGCACAGGGTAATATCGATACTTGAATAAGTACCGTGTGCAATAGAGAAGTGCGTTGGCTCCCCTGTGTTCAACAGACACAGGTCCAGCCGCCTGATGAGCCTCTCAAAATCTCTCCCATTACCGCTAGTGGTAGCGGAGCCCCAGATGGTGTTGTGGGCATTAACATCTCCCAGAAGGAGGAAAGGAGGGGGGAGCTGAGAGACTAGATCCACCAGCTGGTCGTAATCCGGCTGAGAATCAGGCGGGATGTACACGTTACATACTGTTGCCATTACTGGCAACGAAGTACGAACTGCAACTGCCTCTAGCTGAGTACGCAACGGCACCTCTTCACTAAAGAGGCTAGAGTGGACGAGAGTGCAGACGCCACCAGCGGCCACAGCTCCGTCCACCCGGTCTCTAGAGAAGAGTTTGAAGTGACGCATTGTTGTCTCATGTCCAGGACGAAACCTGGATTCCTGAAGACAGACAATGGTTGCCGAAAACGAAGATATTAATTGTCGTAACTCAGCGAGATGAACAGAATAGCTATTACAGTTCCATTGTAATAGTGCCATGGTGTGGACTTAAGTAGAAGTGGGTCTTCTACTTATGCTTGACCGTTTGCCACCCTTCCCCATCTCTAGTTGGAGATGATGGGGCAGGAGAGCACACCTCAATCTCCACATCTCCGTCCGAAGACGAAGAAAATGGAGTGGGCGCTCTCTTGGGTTGCGCGCGGTCGTCGTCGGACCTCACGAGTCTCGCTCTTGGGGAAGAGCGAGAGCGGTGTCGAGGGACTTTCTCCCGGTCCGAAGACTGGGTGTCTGTCCCTGACACGTCCCGAAGAGATTTCTTCTTGGATCGGCGCCGACGCGTGTTTGGGGAAGTAGATGGTCCCTTCCCCACAGACGCCGGGTCCTTATAAAACAAGGTCGCTCCTGCTGGCACCGCTCCACTGGTAGTGGTGGGAGCGGGATGGCCAGCAGATACGTGAGCAGCCCTGCCTTTAGGAGAGGAAGAGAAACGGCGCTGAACCGTTCCCCTCTCCTCCGCCGATCTATTTTCTTTTCTATAGGGGAGTTCCTCCATACGGACGGGCTTGGCTTCAGCAGGCTTCGCTCCCTTGGTGGTAGTGGGAGCGGAAAGGCCAGCAGAGACAGTAGCCACCCCGTCAGCAGGAGGGCGAGAGAGACGGCGACGAACCGTCTCCCTCTTCTCCCCTATATTTTTCGTATTAGGTGGGCTGGAAGAAGGACCAGCCCTGGTCGGCAAAGTCTTCTTTCCCCCTTTAACTGGGGAAGACTTATTCGCCGACCGTTTCGGAGAAGAAGATGACTTCTTCTCCGATTGCGCCGGTTTAGATGGTATAACCGGCGCCTTCTTTTGCTGGGCCGAAGAAGGTTGTTGTACCTCCTTCGGGCTGACATTTTTCGCTGGTACAGCGAGGGGTGATTTTAATACTGCTGAAAATACGGGCGTCGAGGGTACTACACTCGGTAAAGATGCGGCAGGGGTGAATGAGGGCGTCGTTGCAGCTGCAAACGATACCCGAAATTCGGGGGCATTCATATCACGGTACCTCTTGCGAGCGTCGTGATATGAAAGCCTATCAAGAGTTCTTATTTCTTGAATTTTTGCTTCCTTACAGAACTCAGGGCACTGCTTCGATCGTGGAGAGTGGCTTCCTTGGCAGTTAGGACAAAACGGGGGAGGCGTACACCTCTCACCCTCATGTGTCCCCTTGCCACACTCTCTACACACGGCCTTGGCAGTGCACCTGGCGGAAACATGCCCGAATCTCTGGCATTGATAGCAGCGCATAGGTGGAGGGATGTACGGTCGAACATCGCAGTGGTACGATGTGACCTTCACCTGCTTAGGTACTACACCACCCTCAAAATGGAGAATAAAAGCGCCGGTATCGACGCTGTTCTCCCCAATCTTTTGGGTGATGCGCCTAAACTTGGTGACGCCTCTCTTCCCCAGATCCCGCAACAATTCCGCATCGCTATTTAAAATGAGGTCACGATGGAAAATAACTCCTCGGACCTCATTCAGCGTTTCGTGTTTTGAGACCTTAACGGGAATTTCGCCGAATTGCGTGCATTCCAGCAACGCTTCAGTTTGCTTCCGATCAACGGTGTGCAGCAGCAGCTGACCGTTCCGGAGCTTGGAAATCCCGCTTAGGTCCCCAAATTTCCCCTCGATTTCCTCAGAAAAAATTATTGATTTTACTAGTTTAAAATCACCCCCGTCAGTCCTCGTAGCTACCAGGTAGCGAGGAGACTTATCAGCGGGGAATCTTCTATTAAAGGCTTCATCCCAAGGCGTATACACCTTGGGATTAGCTCGACACTCAAGAGACGGCTTTTTAAGGGTGCCACCCTGTACAGGTGTCCGTGATCGCTTTGATGGCATCCCGGACGAAATCCTCCCCGAATACTGCCCACTCCGAACGGGGGCTATCACTGTGGGCGCAACCCAGCCAAGGCAATACCTACCTGGCATAGCAGATATTGCCTGGGGTCCCAGTGCCTCGAACAGGCACTTCCCCCTCGGCATGCACAGGATTTATTCAGCTCCAGTATTCGGCCATGCAGGGACCTTCGTTGTAAGGCGGATACTACTGTAGGGTACATGGCGCACCCACCTGACGGGATGGGGCATACCGTCTAGGCTTTCTGGCCAGATGGCCAAGCTGGTGGCCCTTCCCCTAACAGCATGCATGTTTGTTTCTATTGGTCAAACCAGAGCTGGGACCAGAAAACCAAAATCGACCTTTATAAGGCCCCCTCTAAGTCGCCTTTTACGACAGGCAGGGGATACCGTGGATGAATTCTGCCCTCCCCATCCACAGGGGGTCTGAACAAATCAAAACTGGCAAGTTATTCGGCCATGTCAGCCCTATTAGTCGCCTCCTACGACAGGCAGGGCATACCGTGGGTGTATTCTAACCCGCACCCACACGGGGTAAAAAAAAAACACCACCAAGCTTCACACATCAAGATGTAAATTGGCATGCAACAACAAAGGCTCCATCGATTTCCCAATTCAACGAACAACATTTTTCATGCATTTGGTCCAGTATGTCTTAAAGAACAATACACTCGTTCTGATCATCACAACCTAGTCTATTAAACAGACATTCATCAACTTAACAACTGATACTCATGACAAAATATATTGGACTGCAGTGCAGTGATTTAATAGTCCAATCGAGGCAGTTAGACACAGATATGAACGAAAGGAATATTAATTAGGGAAGTTTCATAGACTAGAGCAGTTTCTTCCCAATGATTGATTGCTACTGAAAATTAAGTGTACTTCCAGTGTTTTAGCTTTCTTTGTAATCATTGTAAGTTTTTGTAATATAACGTGCACATGCAACTATCATATATGTTTACATCACATTTCATTCACATCATTCATTTTTCATCAATTTTAATGTCACAATGACTGGCCAATAATTGTACTAACTGATGAAGGGGCAGATTTCCAAAAATAAATAATTATGCCACGAAACATGTCCTAGTGTGTAAATGAACATTAAAGTATTGACTAGACAGAACATAAGGGTAGCCTATTTTTAAATTTTAAACTATCATTTTGGCACATCGAATTATCTGTGAAGAATTGTATGAGTATTATTGTGAGAGGGTGCATTTTATCTTTTAAATCTTTTAAAATAACTAGGTAATTTTATATTGATTATAGGCCTATATCCTATTGCACCAAAGTTGAAATGTAAGGAAAATTTGATTTATCATATTGCCACTAATACCTGATTAATTTAAAATTCAAAGGAACAAAATATTCAATTTTAAATTTTAATTCAAAATTTTAAAACTTTGCTTTACCGTACATCAAAATGGTTCTGTAGGATCTAATTTTAAATCGTTATAGTATTAATTTGATTTACATAAATGCGACAAACAATTTTACCAATCCCTTGGGTAATTTCTTTCCAATGGTGTTGATACAAGTATAATACCACATCAAAAGTAAAAGGGTACCACGCAAGATGTCTATAACGCAATTCTGTACCAATTAATGCACTTTGTGCGAGATTCTCATTATTAATGTAATCTGTGCACAGTGCATTTCCTTATTATTTTACTGTATCTTAATTTATTTGATATGGCCATTGCCTACAATAAATTCTAATTATTATATACAGAATAGTCCACCTCTAAATTTTAAATTCCATTCCAAATTTGTATACTGTACTTTAATCTTTGTTAAGAGGGGCAGATGACCTCGTAGTTCCGCACCTTAAAACAACAATAACTAACTAACAGTTAGGCATCAAGATAAAATGTTTTCTTGAGTTATTACAATTTTAGTAATAGTGATATAACTTCCCATCATACTGGTAAAACACTGTACATATTTTTCTCATTTATTTTTTGTAGTTATTACCAAAATAATTGAAATTAATATTCAGAATTACAAGAGTATTATACTCAAAGTAAAGGAAGGAGACTAGCCTATGATAGGAGGGCAATGCCAATTTAAAAGCACACTAGCAGGAATATCATGTGACAGGATGTACTATACCAACCTTGTCCAGTCTGCTATTCTACGTCCATCCAACTTCAAGGCTGAGTATTTTGGAGGTATCTGAAGAATGCGACCTCGAAAATTTGTCAAAGCCTGCTCTAACATTTCTAATGAAATGTGATCTGAAAATTAGAAAAGAATCATATCAAATCCTGTGTACATAGCTTTAAAAAAAAAGGCAAGTCAGAGCTGATGATCAGGATGTTCCAAGCCCCAAATAACAACAGAAAGGCAAATACAGAAGGAAACAAAATAGGACAAGTTTTGTTGTTGTTGTGTGGCCTCCTGAGAGGCCGAGTGCAGGCCTTTTACATTTGCTTACTTACATGGAAGGGGTCTCCTCGTAGATCGCAAGACAGGGAATTGGATACGACACATCATGCCATCACCAGCGATCGGGCGTACCCTGGGCAACGTTGGGAGTAATTCCAACGGCAGATCCTTCCACCACCAGAATATTACACCAGATTATAAATCAAAAAGGCTTTTTTCAAAGCCAGCTGTTACAATAATTTCCATAAATATAGCAGGATTATCAGTAGAGAAGGAAGCACTACTATCCGATATGTGTAAGACAAAGAAATGTGATCTCCTGCTCATCCAGGAAACTCATAGAGGTCCGAACAACAGAAGGCCAAAGATAAATGGAATGACTTTAATCACTGAGAGACCCAGTGCACAGTACGGCAGTGCAATATTTGCTAAACCAGGCCTGAATATCTCGTCTGCAAACTTAACTGTAGATAACGACACAGAAATACTGACTGCAGCAACAGAGTCCTATACAGTAACATCCATGTACAAACCTCCAAATAATGCATTTAGTTTCAAAGAACCAGATAATTTCTATTCGCAACTAGTGAAGTTGGTCATGGGAGACTTTAACTGCCACAGTATATCATGGGGTTACAGAGAAACAGACCAGACTGGAGAAGACCTTGAAAACTGGGCAGAATGCACGGGCCTGAAGCTAATACACGATCCAAAGCTACCATACTCTTTCAGGAGTGGAAGATGAGGCCGTGGATATAACCCAGATAATATCTTTGCAAGTGAAAATATTGCCCACCAAGTGAAGAAAGAAATGGGAGACCCAACTCCAAGGACACAACATCGAGCAATTATCTGCACTATAGAAGCAGTCATCAAACCCACGTATACTACCTTCCAGAGAAGGTTTAACTTTAAACGAGCACAATGGGATTAACTCTCTGAGGAACTTGACTCCAAAATCCTTGAACTGGACCCTTCTCCAGAGAAATATGACTCCTTTATAAAGCTGGTCAAAGCTGTCTCACGTAGGTACATACCTCGTGGATGTAGAACAAATTATATACAGAGACTAGACAAAGATACAAAAACACTTATGAATAAATATGAACACACCTTTGAAGATGACCAATTTTCTGAAGAAACAATAACAGGCTGGTGAAGACCTGATACTAGCCATATCAGCTACAAGGAAAGAAAAAGGGTGTGATCTCATGATGCAGCTTGATATGAAACAAAACAGTAGAAAGGCATGGCAATTGCTGAAGAACCTTGGAAATGAGCCAACAACTACTCCCTCGGCCATTCCTGATATAGCACCTAACCAGATAGCGCAGCAGCTATTGTTGAATGGCAAAGTTAATAAAAAATCTGCACCTCCAAAGATCCAGAGAATTACTGAGGAGAATGGCTATATTGGCACAGCTTTCTCACTGGAAGAATTAGAAACCGCAATATGCTCAATGAAGAACAATAAAGCCGCTGGATTAGATGACTTGAGGATGGAACAAATAAAAATGTTTGGACCAGTAACCAGGAAGTGGATCCTAGATATGATGAACACCTGTGTATCAAGATTGCAAATACCAAAGATCTGGAGAAAAACCAAAGTTGTGGCCCTACTGAAACCTGGGAAACAGCCAACAGATGCCAAAAACTTCCGACCGGTATCACTCCTATGCCATCTCTATATAGTTCTAGAGAGAATGATCCTCAATCGAATCTCGGACCAAGTTGACAAAACTCTGATTAGAGAACAATCGGGCTTTCGTCCCGGGAGATCGTGTTGTGGACAGATCTTGAACCTGACACAACACATAGAAGATGGATATGAACGCGGGCAGATCACCGGTGTCGCCTTTGTTGACCTTACTGCCGCATATGACACCATCAATCACAGGACTCTATTAACGAAGATCTATGCACTTCTTCCGAACGCCACTTTTCAAAGTCCAACGGCGATGGGATATGGACGGTGGGGGCAGGTTATGGGTGTAACTGGAAGCCCCTAGTTCGGACCTGCACGTTGGCAGCAGATGTGTGATGGTCGTCTTCCGGAGACTCTGTGACTACTCAGGAATTCGGTCCTGCATCTGTGTTTGGGCAGGCCTATTTAGGATCACCGCTGCCCACCCCACATGGGGAAGGCCCTAGAAAAGGTGGGCTAAACATCGGAAGTCACAATCTTGGTCCGGCTGGGCAACCGCACTCAGCAGGTCACCCCTCATGCGGTCGAAACTCAAAAACAGTAAAGAATCACAATTTGATTATTGGATCATGGAACATCAGAACCTTGCTTGATTTTGACAATAACATTAGACCTGAGAGAAGGTCAGCTCTCGTAACCCATGAGTTATCAAGACTTAACGTTGACATTGCTGCTCTCAGTGAAACTAGGCTGTCTGCTGAAGGCAAGATTGCTGAATCTGGAACAGGATATACCATCTTCTGGAAAGGAAAGGATGAGGGTGAATGTCGTATTCATGGTGTGGGCTTCGCTGTGAAGACCAAACTGGTAAATTATCACCAACTTACGCCCATCGCAATCAGCGAAAGGCTCATGACTCTCCGCATACCACTCTCAGGAGGTTCCTTTATGACACTCATCTCTGCCTATGCTCCTACCTTAGATTCTGATGATGAAGTAAAGGCTCAGTTCTATAATCAGCTAAGTGAAATCATCTCCAAGGTACCATCTGCAGATAAACTCTTGCTCCTCGGTGACTTCAATGCCAGAGTTGGGAAAGATCACAGGCTATGGAATAATGTGATGGGCAAACAGGGACTCGGAAAATGTAATCCCAATGGACTGTTGCTTCTTGGTCTTTGTGCAGAACACGAACTTTTCATTACCAACACGCAGTTCCGGCTACCTAACCGCTTCAAAACCACGTGGATGCATCCTCGTTCCAAACATTGGCACATTCTTGATTATATCATTACCCGGCAATGTGATAAGAAGGACACTCTTATTACCAGAACAGCAAGGAATATAGACGATTGTTGGACAGATCATAAACTTCTTATATGTAAGCTCAGGATATCCATCAGACCTAAACCACCTAGGAACATCAAAAATTTGCCAAGAAAGAAGTTTAATACATCCAAACTTCAGGATGAATCCATGTACAAACATTTTGGAAACAGGATCGTCACCCAGTTATCAGAAAACCCAGTAACAAATGATATTCAGCAAGAATGGGCCACATTACAGAAGATTATCACACAGTCAGCTGAGGAAACCATTGGTTTTATAGTGCGGAAAAGACAAGACTGGTTTGATGACAACAATGAGGAAATTCTGTCTCTCATCAATGCCAAAAGGAATGCCTATCTTGCCCATCTTCAAGACCCAACTTCCAACACAAAGAGAGATAAACTACTGGAACTCAAGGGTAAATGCCAGACGCAGATAAGGCAGATTAAAAATACTTGGTGGCAACAGAAGGCTCAGGAACTGCAGAGACTATCGGATGCTCGAGACTTGAGGAACTTCTATGCCGTACTCAAGGAAATATATGGACCACCTCGCTCATCATCAGGTACACTGAAAAGCGCTGATAATTCTACTACCTTTACTGATAGTCAAGAAATCTTGGAACGCTGGAAGGAGCACTTCTCCAATCTCCTAAATCGTCCATCAGAAGCTGCTGAAGACTTCCTCTGTGATGTGCCGCAACAACCTGAACAACTGTGGTTGGCAGTACCTCCTACTTATCATGAATTCAGTGCAGCTCTCACCCAATTGAAACCCAGAAAAGCACCTGGCCCAGATAACATCCCTCTGGAACTAATTCAAGCCGGAGGTCATTCCCTCAAATCAAGAATTTTCATCCTTATCCTCAGAATTTGGGAATCAAGAAAGGTACCTGGAGACCTAAAGAATGCCACTATCGTCACTATCTTTAAAAAGGGTGATCGCAGTGTTTGTGGCAACTACCGTGGTATATCACTGCTATCAATTGTGGGGAAGATTCTTGCAAGAATTCTACTTAACCGCCTCAAGGTTATCTCTGAGAGGATCCTCCCAGAGTCACAATGCGGATTTAGAACTTCCAGAAGCACAATTGACTTGATTTTCTGTGTGAGACAGCTACAAGAAAAATGTAGAGAACAACAGAATCCACTCTTCTTAGTCTTTTATGACTTGGAAAAGGCATTTGATTCGGTTCCAAGACCAGCCATGTGGGCAGTGCTGAAGCGGTTTGGTTGCCCTCAGCGTTTTGTAGATCTAATCAAAGCTCTCCATGATGGCATGACAGGTCAGGTTTGCCATCAGAATAAGATGTCCGATGAATTTCCCATTACCCATGGACTGAAACAAGGATGTGTACTGGCTCCAACGCTTTTTGCGCTGTACTTGGCTGCAATGCTTTATGATTCACCCACAAACATCCCAGGTGTGGAGATCAAGTATCGTTTTGATGGAGGGCTTTTCAACCTAACTCGTCTCCGCTCCTTGAGGAAAACTCAGGTTACTAAGGTTACTAACATGTTGTATGCAGATGATGCTGCGTCACCAACTCTCACACCAGAAGAGCTGCAAGAGTCAGTTAACTGTTACAAAAGTGCATGTGATCGCTTTGGTCTTACCATAAATGTCAATAAGACTAAAGTGTTGGCACAACCTTCACCAGGCACACCTCTTCCTCAGTTCAATATCTCCATTTCAAATTTGCCATTAGAACAGGTTGACCACTTCTCGTACCTGGGCAGTACCATTTCTGTGAGCTGTACCTGTGAGCAGGATGTGGATAAGAGAATTGGCGCAGCCCATGCAGCATATGGACGATTAGCGCACCGGGTCTTCATGAATAAAGATCTATCCATGAGTACAAAGCTTATGATGTACAAAGCAGTAGTCATTTCTACATTGTTGTATGGCTGTGAAACGTGGACCCTTTACCGACGTGATCTTAGGAAGCTTGAGCGTTTTCACCTACAAAAACTTCGATCAATCCTGAGGATTAAATGGGAAGACCGCATTACCAATATTGCTGTTCTGGAAAAGGCTCAAATCAACAGCATAGAATCATCCATAATAGGTCACCAATTTAGATGGATTGGTCATGTCCATCGGATGGATGATGTGAGATTACCTCGTCAAATGCTATATGGTGAGTTATGCTATGGCACCAGACCTCATGGTGGTCCTAAGAGGCGCTGCAAGGACCAATTTAAGCAGACCCTGAAATTGACAGGTCTTGATCCACAAACCTGGGACATGCTGGCTGAAAACCGCTCAACTTGGCGCCGTACCATCTCGGATTCTGTAAAGACGTTTGAAAGGGATCGACGCACACATGAAGAGGCCAAGCGTCAAGCTAGGAAACTTCGAGCAGCCCAACCACGTCCTCCTCCAGCAATACTATGCGACTTGTGTGGTCGCTTGTTCCATGCCAGGATTGGACTCTTTAGTCACCGTAAACACATCCACAAACTGGACTGAAGGAAGAAGATTTATACTCGGATTCGAGTTAAAGCCGATGATGATGATGATGCCATCACGAAAGACTTCCACCTAACACAGTTTATAAGATGTCTGCTACAAAACAGACGTTTCTTTGTTATCCTACAAAACAAAAGGAGCTGATGGAGGACACAGAAAAATGGTATCCCACTAGGAAGTGTGCTAGCCCCACTGTTGTTTAATATGTACACTAATGACCAGCCAATTCATCCTGTCACAAAATCTTTCATTTACGCAGATGACACAGCAATTGCTGCCTAAGGGACAACTTTTGAGGAGGTGGAAGGAAAACTCACAACAGGTCTTAAAGCACTATCTGCCTATTATGATAGCAACTACTTGAAGCCAAACCCTTCCAAAACACAAGTGTGTGCATTCCACTTACGGAACAGAGAGGCTTGGAGGAAACTGAGAATAACCTGGAGAGGTCAACAACTAACCCACTGTGACACCCCAAAATACCTGGGAATAAAGTTGGACCGTTCCCTCACCTTCAAAGACCATTGCACAGATACAAAAATGAAAATTTGTGCTAGGAATAACATTATTAGGAAACTGACTGGCAACAACTGGGGAGCACATCCAGATGTCCTCCGCACATCCGCCCTTTCTCTGTGCTTCTCCGCTGCTGAATATGCAGCACCTGTATGGCACAACTCCAGCCATGCCAAACAGGTAAATATTGCCCTAAATGAAACAGGATGGATTGTAACAGGCTGCCTGCGGGCAACCCGTTAACAAAATATACCACCTAATGGGCGTAGCACCTCCAGATATCCGAAGAAGAACGGCAGCTGAAATAGAAAGAAAGAAGCAGGAGACGGACCCAAGACACCCCCTATTAGGAAGTGAACATCAACTACCAAGACTGAAATCGAGAAAAAGTTTCCTCCAGACGACACAACCAATTCAGACACCACCTGCAAACCGTCGGGTACAACTCTGGCGTAGCTCATCATCAGAGAAATATTGGGACAACCCCAAAGAAGAACTTGCTGCAGGTCATCACCTCCCATACGAGACATGGAAGGTCCTTAATAGACTGAGGACTGGAGTATCTCGGAGTAAGGTGAACATGAAGAAATGGGGATTCAGCTCAGAGGACGAACTATGTGAGTGTGGTGAACATCAAGACCACCAGCACCTACTCAACTGCAGGAAACTATCAGAACCTGTCTCCATGGACGATCTGGTAGCCGCCAGTGATAAGGCAGTTCGTGCAGCGGAATTCTGGGCATCACGTGGAATATCAAGATGCACATATACTTTGTCATCTATGTATATATATATTTATAATATGTTATGTTCTGGACACGTATAAATAAATTGTTTCAGCAGTCAATTTTTATATACTGTAAATATCTAGTATTATTGAAGAGGCCATCAACCAAATCAAAAGTGTACAGTACTGATATCTTACATGTAAGATTAACATTTGTACTACTTGCAGAGAAACAGAATGATCTGCAAAATGAACAGGTATTGCAATACAAAATTATATTTGCAACAACTTTTGTTCCATACAAAATTACAGTAGGATAAAGATATTTAAATGCCTGTCAAGTGCTTGTGCATGTTGTTAAAATTCACCCCCCATCCCGACATTTCTACACTCCCTCCGGGATGATACCTTATTTGAAATCCGGCACATCTAATTCAATCTTAGACTATAATAATTACAGCTTACCACACTACTACAGTCACCATAGAAACGTTGTTGGCTGTGTTCATAATGGCAAAATTAATCTCGGAATTTTCCGCCAACACAAAGTTCCTCATTTCTCTACTAGACAGCGCTATAATGTCAAGGAGCTTTGATATCTAACCTCCTTGACTTTCATAGTGCTTCAAGGAACAACAAAATTCGATATGCAAGCTGCCCTCTGGGTGTCATATAACAAAGCTTGCACCCGGCACCCAAGGCCATACAATATTATTATTATACCACAGAAACACAGGTTATCAGACTATTTCAATAACTGGCAAAGTAGCCAACATGAGGCTGATGACTTACATTTCCCAAGCCCCTAAAATGAATAAAAAACTAGCAACCAAACTCCTTCAGAACAACAAGAGGATTTAATTGAATTTTGCTCAAGAGTTCTTTTTTTTTTTTAGAATGCTGGTAACTGTATTTAAACACCTTAAAGAGAAAAGATCTATTTTTACCATATGATTTTTCCATGATAATATTTCCTGTTTCATTGTATGTATCTGTGGCTGCTCCAAGGCATGCTGTTACAACATACTTCTTACTTCCCTTCAATAGCTGTGGCAACATCTTGCATCCCCAGCCAACACCTACAACTGTAACATGATCATAATTATATAGAGGGAAATATTATGAAATCACACAGCAATTTCTCTAAACAACATTAAAATGAAAGTTCAAGGTGGGGGGGAAAAAAAGTCCAGTAAATAATCTAGATTTTGCTGTTGAAAGGTTGTATGTAAAATTCGGTCATCAGTACATCCATTTTACTATTTCAAACTTACCGAGAACTCCTGTTGCAGTGGCATCTAAAGTCCCACCATGACCTAGTTTGAGAGGGTGAGGACGGTCTTTAGGTTTGACATCTGTTGGTAAGAAAGATTCAATAACACATTTAGACATGAAAATAAACTGCCATCGATTTACAAATGGTTTGTGTTGAGAAGACAACAAAACAATACAACAATGCTTTCAAGAAATAAGTCAGCAATGGTAAGAAAAACATGTTATAAGAGACCTGCTCTTCGTATTATTTAGCATGTTTACCAATACTGTAGTTTACATTTCAGCCAGATAAGTTATTTATTGAAATATTGTATTAATGTACAGTGTTACATATGGACCATTTGGTGAAGGGCATTAGCTGGCTAGGTGAGATTCAATTACATGGAAACCAGGTAAGCAGTTTCGCTTGTGCTGATGACAGACTCCTTGATAGCTTACAAGCCAACATGTTCGAACTTCAACAAAAATTTAGGGAATATGGTATGAAAACCAGCATTTGAAAAGCTAAGATGATGTTGGTAGGGAAGAGACACAAGAAAATAGAATGCCGAGTAGAAGGAGCTTAAGAGGTGGACCATTTTAAGTACTTAGGCTGTGTATTCTCTCAAGATGGTAGTATGAGAGAAAAGAGATAGAGTCAAGGTGCAGAAAAGCCAGTGCGGTGAGTTCTCGGTTGTGATCTACTGTACAGTACGGTATTCTGAAAAAAAGAAGTTACTGTAGCGACAAAACTCTCCCTACAGCGTTTAGTCTTTAGACCAACCTTTCTGTATGCCTAAGCTAGAGATAGAATGATATGAGGTTAGCAAGAATGATTGCTGGGAAAAACAGATGGGAGCAATGGCAAGAGGGTACTTGTAATGAGGAAATAAAGGCTTAGTTAGAAATGAACATGCTAGATGCTGTTCGTGTGAGCCAACTCAGATGGTTGGGTCATGTGATAAGAATGGAGCAGGAGAGATTACCTAAGAGGTTAATGAGTTCAGTTGTAGAGGGTAGAAGAAGCAATAGATAGACCTAGGAGGCGATGGTTACATTCAGTGTAATAACCGTTGCTACTAGTTAAAGGGTTATTTAGATGCTCTATTACTTTTCGGGGCCTATATAAATTGCATAGTTACGATAACGATTCGTGCAGCGCTACATTGTTTTGGCAGATTTTTAGCAACTGTTTATGACAAAACAGTGGAAAGGTAATTCCTTGATGAACAAAAACATAAAGGACATGTTTTCAGCTACATGTAACGGTTTTCAAGTTATTTGGCAAAAGTGCGTTGAAAAAATAAATTATAAAATTTCTTTTTTTTTTTGTATGGATATTGTGAACTTAAACATTGAAATAAAATATACCGTTGGAAAGTGTGTTTTAAAAAAGGAAGATTGTAGTTTTACGTGACCGTGAATCTTGTGATTATGAGCCATGGGACCTCCTTTTTACGTGGAATCCGAACCACAGGACATGGCATTTCACTTCGAAAATCTCACATGCATTGACCGGGAATCGAACCCGGACCGCCTTGGTGAGAGGCATATAGCTAGACCGCTGAGCCACCATGCCCCCCGGAAAGCGTGTTTTCTCCTGATTCATAATCACTAACTATTATGTTATTAACGAAAAGGAAAACTGAGTTATAATGAGGAATGTAGAAGCGTGTCTCAAAATTTTGGCGGCCATTTTGATTACGTCACCAACACCGCTCGAGGGCCAGAAAAATTTGTGTCCCGGGCTTTTCAGACTATCCATGTACTATCTGAATCCAAAGGGGCGCATTGGTTGCCAGATGTGAAATATTTTAGCATAATTTTAAGCCTACTCACCCCACTACTAATGTCCCTATAAGCCAGATTGATTTGGCCTACTTGCATGCTGCTATTAATAGCATCACACATATCTAATAAATATTGCTCTTTATATTTTTTTTCTGTTCGTATTATCAAATTCCTGTAGTATTTATATTTCCTTTCGCCTTCTTCATTATTATAGTTCTTGTACTTTCTTCTTTCATTGATCATATCAACAACCTCCTGACTGATCCATTCTTTCCTGCCTTCCTTTTTCGGTTTGCCTACAATAGTTTCAGTCGCTTCAAATATCCTGTTCTTAATTTTACTCAAAGTTTCTGTCACATTTAAATTTCCTACATCATCTGTGAATTCAATTTTATTTGTTTCATTTCTGTAGAGATTTTTGATGGACTCATTCTCTAAACTGAGGAATATTCCATTGTTTCACCTCTCTACGATGCAATTTCTTGAACTTTGGTTGGTTCCTCAGTTTAGGGGCTGCGACAACGCGGTCATGTAGCCCCGTTTCTTGAACTTAAAATCCCATTGCAAAATCACTAAATTGTGATCGCTGTTGATGTCAGCACCTGGGTAACTTTTACTATCTTTAACTTGATTCTTAAATCTTTCTTTTACCAGGATGTAATCTATTTGAGCTCTTTTGGTGTCTCCTGGTGCTTTCCATATGTATCTCCTTCTTGGATGGTGTTGAAATAGTGTATTCGTTACTACTAACCTAAGTTGTGTGCAGAATTCTATTAACCTTTCTCCTCTCTCATTTCATTTCCCAAGTCCATATTTACCAAGAACATTTTCTTCAGCTCCTTCACCCACAGATGTATTCCAATCACCAAGTAAGATTAAATTTTACTCTCCTTTAATAGTGCGTAATAATCCATGTAGGTCCTCATAGCATTGTTCCACTACCTCATCCTCTTCATTTGTTGTTGGCATATAAACTTGAACTATAACTGTATCTTTTGTCTTAGTTTCAATTTTTACTAAAATTATTCTCTCATTATAGGCCTATTGAACAAATCCCTTTACTCTTTCTCCTAGAGCAGTGGTTCTTAACCGGTGGTCCGCGAGTGCCTCGGGAGTGGTCCGCGGGAGAAAAGGGTCCACCAGCACTTATAAGAAAGTGGCCAATAAATGGGGATGTCGAAAACGATGTGCGTTGAACGAGAATCGTCCGAATGTACTCGCGGCGATGACCATCAGGTTTTGAATGAAATATCTTTAAAATAAGTGTTATTGAGGACGGGTTACATCTGATAATGTGTATTGGGGGGAGGGAGGGGGGAGGGAGGGGGGAGGGAAGGGGGGGTGGGGTGGTCCGTACAGGATTCAATTTCAAGTTGAGTGGTCCGCAGACTTCTGTGGGTTCAGAACCACTGTCCTAGAGTCTTGTGTAAAATGATACCAACACCCCCATATCCTGGCCTATTAGGTGCTGTACCTGAGTGAATAATCCGATATTGTCCACTCCAGAAGTCTCCTGAATTTGGCCATTGTACTTTCGCTAAAGGAGTTCAACAGGGCAGTGCCCTCTCGCCATTACTTTTTATCACTGTAATGGATGAAGTTATGAAAGGAATAAAGCATAACAACAATACAGAAATCAGAGCATTTGCATTTGCAGATGATGTAGTAATTTGGGGTAATACAGAGAAAGGAGTACAGGAGAGGTTGGCCACCTGGAATAACTGTCTAAAAGCACACGGATTAACAATAAACAAATCAAAAACGGTAGCGATATCAGTCAACAGACAGAACAAGAAAGGAGAAATAAGGCTTGAAGGTACACAGCTTGAAACAGTAGACCAGTTTAACTATCTTGGGTGCATTATTTCAAGCAATAACAGGATACAGCATGAGATCAATAGCCGAACCCAAAAAGCAACCCAGTTCTACCATCAAGTTCGGAACCTACTCTGGAACGAACAAGTCCCCTTGAGATCAAAACAGATGCTCTATCAATTATACTTTACCCCCATACTAACATATGGCCTAGAAACCTGCACAACAACCAGACAGATAGACAGCAAACTACAAGCTGTAGAAATGAAGTTTCTACGTACAATGGTCCAAAAAACTAGGAGGGATAGGGTAAGAAATGAAAAAATTAGGGCAGAAGCTGGAGTGTACCCAACTTTGAAAGAAAAAGTGACAAGGGCCCGTTTGAGATGGTTTGGCCATGTCAAGCGAATGGACGAGGGAAGGATAGCAAAACAAAGACTACACACAGATGTGGTTGGTAGAAGGCCGGTAGGAAGACCAAGGAAGAGATGGCTAGACCAGGTGAAGGAGGACATAGGAACAAGGGGAGTTAGCTGGGATAGAATCCTGAAAGAAGAATGGTACATGGACAGACGCAAGTGGAGGGCGCTCGTAACCTACACCCGAGCAACTGGAGTAGAAGACAGATGATGATGATGATGATGATGACTTTCGCTATACAGAGTATATCTAAATTCAATCTTTCCATTTCCATTACCAAATTCTTCAACTTTCCAGTCTGAAGTAATGTCAATAATAAATAAATAAATAATAGTTCAGTCAATGACCATCACTACATAGAAATCAACAAAAGCAAAGACATTAGTCTGTAGTACAGAAGCTAGTCAATGACTCCTTTCTGAGTACATTACATAACATGGTATCGGTCACACAACTTCCCACATCTTTTACAAATACAATTCAAGCTTGGCTCATGGTATTCCTTGGTTTTACACAGCTTGTGATGAAACCCATGGACAGCGAATCTTGTGACGAGGTGCCTAAGCGCAAAACCTCCTCCCCTCAATTCTTTCGAATGCATAGCATCAGTGGTGTAGAAATCTTCTGGAATATCTAGACTCTTTTCTCACAGCTATTGCAGCACTTTTTGGTAGTTTACAGTAGATGGTAGTAGCCATGCAACCTCGGATCTTCAACACTCCTAGCACATTTTTGATATACCGGTATCGTGCCTTAAGATTTTCTATTTCTTCAAATGGTTTATTAGTAATTTTCAGCCCATATGTGAGAGTCGGCAGAATTTTAATCTGAAACATTTTCATGGCTGTTTGCAATGGTATTTCCTGAAGATATTCCACATCATTAATGCTACGGATCGCAGCTTTTAAAAATCCAACTATCCTGGCTGGGAATTGAACCCTCAATCTTGGGATCTAGAGGTGAATTCTACCGCTGATCCACCGAGGATGGTCATGAAAGGTAATATGGAGATATAGTGCGGAAGACAACCTGAGGGCCCATACCAATGCGAAAACACGCCACACCAAATCGTAAAGAGATTGGTGAAACCAATATCAAAAACTGGTAGAAATGTTACTTGCGACAACTGGCTTGTGTCTGTTCCTCTTGCTCAAGATTTGCTTGCAAATGATAAATTGACGCTTGTTGGAATGATTCGCAAGAATAAACGTGAAATCCCACCATTTATGACCACTAGGCTACTAAGAACCGACCAATGGACTTTAGTAGCATATTTGCTTTCAGGAAAAACCTAACTCTAGTGTCATACAAGCCAAAAAAGAACAAAGTTGTATTGGTTCTATCCAAGTTCCATGAAGACGATTCAGACACATCAAAGCCCTCAATGATCATCATCATCATCATCAACTAGAGCAGTTTCCAACCGCAGGTTGGGTCTGCTTGGAGCACAAGCCTCTCCATCGTTTTCTGTCCATCCACCACTTCTCTTCTGTCACTGTTGTCCAATTAACTCCTTTTCTCTCGACACTTTTCTTCACCCCCTTTATCCACCTATCCCTTGGTCTTCCTCTAGGTCTCTTTATCTTCCACTACATTTCCAATATTTTCCATGGTATTCTCTCTTCTCCCATTCTTTACACGTGTCCATACCACTGTAGCCTTGATATTTCAATCCTATCCTGTAGGGGTTCTTCCTTTAATATTTCTCTGACTCTGTCCATTCTGGTTACACCTATACGACTCCTCTGAAACTTCATTTCCACTGCTTGTTTTCTGCTTTTATCTCTCTCCCTCATCACCCAAGTTTCTGATCCATACGTTAGGATCGGCACAAAGTAAGTATTGTACATGATCCCTTTACATTTCTGTGGCACATCCTTACTCCATATCAGGCCTCTAACACTCTTGAAGAATCCATCAGCACACCTTCCTCTTTCATCTAATTCCAAGGCATTTCCCCCATTTTCTTCAATGACACTTCCCAGATACTTGAAGCTCTGCGCTCTCTTCAACTGCTCTCCGCCTAACTTTATCCCAGAGTATACTCTGTCCTTCTCACATGTTGTTATCACCACTTCACTCTTTTGCGTCGAAAACTTAATTCCATGATTTTATTCCATAATGACACGAAATCGGGGTTTGATCAAGTGGATGAGATGAAATGCACTTACTCTGTTTCAAGAACATCGCGACGATGGACTTTGGTTGTCCTTTTCTCTTTCCTAAATGTTGGTGGTATAAATGCGTACATAATTTTCAAAGACAACACCAACAGTATAATTGCAAGGAAAGAATTTTTGAAGATTCTGGCCAAGCACCTCCTCATTGACTATTTGAAAATGAAGATTCAGCATCAGAACATTTCAACTACAACCAAGTTACATGTGCAGGAATCTTGGGTCTTTCTCACATGCTGCCATCAACTACACGTGGAGTTCCCCGAGGGCGATGCAGTTTCTGCGACCGGAAGAAGAACAGACCAACAAGATTTCAGTGCAAAGCTTGTGAGGAGTAGCCTACATTTGCTTGGAACATGCTGCAGCATACCTGTGCAATGACTGCTGCAACAAGGTACACTTTATGGTCACCGCAGAATCCGACAATGATGAATGAATCAGTTATGTCAGGGTAATGTGTGGTAACTCAGTCAGGAGCTTCATTTTTATTTTTTGCTCATGCTGGGAAAGACTGAAGTATACACCAATGTAAGTACATTTATTTGGGTAAATAACCTCCCTCTTATTATTTGCATTATTTTGATAAAGTATCTAAGTTATGTTGTCTCAAGTCTAAATAAGATGACAGAAATCCGGTGAGTGTGACTTTACATTTACCTGCTATTTCTACCCTTCTCATTCTTTCCATATTTGTTCAGACTGATGGCTTTCCCTAAGGATGTGCAGGCGAAGGTTCTGGGATGGCATTTTCTCTTGCCTATTTCAAATGCAGTGACCCAGCACTAATCCGATGTTGAAAATAGGAAACCACGGAAAACCATTTTTCAGATCAGCCAAGGCAGTATACAAACCCAGGGGGAGCCACTCCGGGCTCCGCGCTTCGGCTTGCCAGAGCATAGGATGCTGCCTACGTCACCGGTTGGGTAATTGCGTGGCGACCATGTATAACAAACAGTTCTCAGCTGTCTCTAGCAACAAAAAGGGACGCTTTTAAAGAGAAATAGGAATGTGGTGGTCCTCGCATGCCCTTCTGCAGTCAACTAATACCCTATAAAGAGCTTATCATTACAGACTGTACCATTAAACTTGCTACCCTCCTGTCAGGAGACTGATAAAATAATCTGGTCAATTTATGGGAGATTTTCAAAGTGAAATGCCATGTCCTGTGGTTCGGATTCCACGTAAAAAGGAGGTCCCGTGGCTCATAATCACAAGATTCACGGCCACGTAAAACTAATAAATAGAACTCCAAAATGGTAATGTTGAAAATTAATCAGTGAGGTAAACAACATTGAACCAAGAGCTAAACGCTTATCGGAGTCCCAAGTCAGAATACTGTGTGACCCCCACGTAGTGTAGCGGTTAGTATTCGTGGCTGTCCGGGTACAGTCAGCCTCATGAAGCAAATCTGATTCCCACCTCAGCCAGCCTGGAAGTGGTTTTCCGTGGGTTGCCACTGCCGGGATGGTTCCTAACTTAGGCCACGGCCGCCTTCTTCTCAATCCTCATCTGATTTACAACTACACAGACCCTAAAATAACACAGGTCACCACACAAATTTAACACACACCCAAGTGCACGGGGCTATATGGCCACGATGTCCAAACTCCTCAAATGAATCAACAGTTATATTTTGGGCTGCACCCAACTGATTTACTACTTCTTGAAAAGTACTGTAGTTTTAAATAAGGAATAGGATGAGGATGCGAAGGGAGATTTAATATTGAGATCAGAATTTGATAGAGCTTTGGAAGACTTAAGCCGGAACAAAGCACCAGGTATAGATGATATACCGATTGAGTTGCTACGCTGCATAGGAGATGAAGGTCTGATCAGGTTATTTCACTTGGTGTGTAGGATTTATGAGACAGGTGAGGTACCCCCTGATTTCAAGAAGAATGTAATCATCCCTATACCAAAGAAAGTGGGAGCTGACAGATGTGATGATTACCGTACAATCAGCTTGATTACTCATGCTTCAAAGATCCTGTCTAGGATAATTTACAAGAGGATTGAAAGCCAGATAGAAACGGAGTTGGGTGAAGACCAGTTTGGTTTCAGGAGAAATGTAGGAACAAGGGAAGCTGTACTAAGTCTTAGGCTGATTTTGGAAGGTAGAATAAGGAAAGATAAGAGAACGTTCATGGCTTTTGTAGACTTAGAAAAGGCTTTTGATAACGTTGATTGGACTAAATTGTTTGACATTTTGAAATCGATTGGAATAAAGTACAGGGATAGGAGGGTGATATACAATCTATACAGAAACCAGACAGCAGTCATTCGAGTTGAAGGACATGAGAGAGAAGCTGGTATTCAGAAAGGTGTAAGGCAAGGCTGCAACTTATCACCCATACTTTTCAATCTTTACATTGAACAAGCAATGAAGGAAATTAGAGAAAGATTTAAAGTGGGAGTGAAGATTCAAGGAGAAATAATTTCAACTCTGAGATTTGCTGATGACATAGTCATCTTGGCCGACAAGCCTGAGGATTTGAATGAGTTTTTGAATGGTATGGACTCCGTCTTACAGAAAGAATTCATGATGAAAATTAATAAATGTAAAACAAAAATACTGGAATGCAGCCGAAATAAATCAGAAACCTCTATGGAGATCAAATTGACAGGTGAAAAGCTGAAGGAAGCAGAAGACTTCTGTTACTTAGGAAGTAGAATAACCAGTGATGGACGAAGCAAAGAGGATATAAAAAGTAGGTTGGCTCAGGCAAAGAAAGCTTTTCTACAAAAAAGGAATCTGATGACATCGAATATAGATTTAGGTATTAGGAAGTCATTTTTGAAAGCCTTTGTCTGGAGCGTGGCGCTCTATGGAAGTGAAACTTGGACTATTGGTGCAGCAGAAAAGAGGAGAATAGAAGCATTTGAAATGTGGTGTTACAGGAGAATGATGAAGATCAGATGGGTAGATAGGGTTACAAACATAGAGGTATTAAGACGAGTGGGAGAGGAGAGATGTTTCTGGCGACTGCTAATGAAGAGAAGAGATAGGTTGGTAGGACACATACTAAGACACCCAGGAATAGCAAGCTTAGTTATGGAAGGAAGGGTCGAGGACAAGAACTGTAGGGGTAGACCAAGGTTAGAATATGTTAAACAGATTGCCTCAGATGTAGGGTGTGGTAGTTATGTAGAGATGAAACGATTAGCTCAGGACAGGGAGGCATGGAGGGCTGCATCAAACCAGTCAAAAGACTGAAGACTCAAACAACAGGCCCACAATAAAATGCTAAATAATCAATAAGCTAATTGCTTTGGACACTTAAATTCTTTGGCATTGTATCTTGCAAATAACTTGAAATTATATTCGTATTTGTCATGGTTCCGTATTGATTGAACAATTATGCACTAAGAGGGGGATAGGTTCCGCCTGATCAATACAACGTAATTCACATTTAAAGGGTTGTATTAACACCCTTGTGGTACATGTTTCGGGTCCTTAATATGGCCCCTTCATCAGCCTCAAAACAACAATAGATATCAGTATCATATAGGATTCAATAAAGGTAAAATCTAACATGAAATGTATGAATGACATGAATGAAAATGAAACATAATAAACAATTATGGGTAATGTGGTGAAACATATGAAAAAACATATCATAGATGGGGACATAAAACTATTACGTACAAGACAAAGATTAAAAGATTAAAAACACATTAAAATAGCAAGTTGCAATTACAAGCACTTCTAGTGCATGTCGAATAATGTCTTGCAAAGTTCGTATTGGAGTCCTATATTATAACACAGTGCTTGATCCAATTCTGCTTCCGTGTCATAGAATCCATTATTATTAAATGGTTGAAACTTGTAGAGAAAGCCTTATGGTGTCTGTAATCTCCTATTAGACTAGTAGTCAAATCATAATACATCACCATTGACGTTTAAAAAACAGGCCAAGCATAAGAGACAATATCCTGATGGTAGAAGTAGTCCATTGGATACGAGATGTAGTAGACAGAACGGGCAAATCCCAAACAGAGAGAGGAGAGGGGACTCCTTCGTCTATGTGAACACGGGCCTTTAAGAATCTAAGTTTTGTTTACCCTTAGATTCTTAAAGGCCCATGTTGGGATTTGCCCGTTCTGTCTACTACATCTCGTATCCAATGGACTACTTCTACCATCAGGATATTGTCTCTTATTCTTGGCCTGTTTTTTAAACGTCAATGGTGATGTATTATGATTTGACTACTAGTCTAATAGGAGATTACAGATACCATAAGGCTTTCTCTACAAGTTTCAACCATTTAATAATAATGGACTCTATGACACGGAAGCAGAATTGGATCAAGCACTGTGTTATTATTATTATTATTATTAATCTTGATTGGTCACATTGGACCACTTGAGTCGTTCCACAATCACTTCTTCTTTGAAGGTAGTACTGCTTGGTTCTTGCGCTCTTTCCAGTACTTTTTCATTCTTTCAGATCGGGATTTTCTCAACTCATCTGAAATCTCCATAGGCTTTCTGTGTGTCATTTCTGCAGAAAATTTGTGAGTTTTAAGTATGGTGTTAATTTTATTTTTCTCCTCGGCATCTGTTATCTTGAGTCCAACTGCTTTGAGATCTTGTTGGATTTCTTGGATCCATTTACCTCCAGTTTTCTTTCCTAGATTTCTCATCACCAGTTGGCGTACAATTCTGTTTTCTGGAAGCCGTAAGATGTGAAAAAAATATGAAATTCTTTTCTTCTTCATTGTGCTGGTGATTGGATCAATCTCACGATAGACAGTTTCATTTGGGAGAACCCTCCAGACTCCCTCAACCTGATACTTTTTATTTATGCACGTTCTAATGATTCTTCTTTCCGTTTTGAGGAGCTGATCAGTTCTTTGTTCATTTTTAATTTGGAACAGTGTTTCACAAGCATAAGTGGCTTCAGGGAGAGTTACAGTTTTATAATGTTGGATCTTAGTAGCTATTGATAGGCATTTTTTATTATATGTTGACCAGGTTAGAGATTGTGCCTTTTTCATTTTATTTGTTCTATTTATCCAAGTTACTTTTTCGTTTAAGTTATGTGTTATAATTTCTCCAAGATACTTAAATTGAGGAACTAGGTTAATTTTATGATCATTTATATAGACTTCATTTATATCTAAGGGTTTCATAGGCATGATCTCAGTTTTTTCAAAGGATATCTGTAATCCTATCCCTTGAGCAATTTCTTGGAGACTAGTGATCTGAGTACAAACCTCTTCCTTGTCTAGTGCTAAAAGAGCCAAGTCATCTGCAAATCCTAAGCAGTTTATTTTTATTGATGGTTTTGTTCCAATTTTGATCTTAGGAGGGTTTTCCTTTTGCCAAACCTTCATGATATAATCAAGAGCCACATTGAAAAGCAGAGGGGATAATCCATCACCTTGTCTGAGACCAGTTTTTACTGTGAAAGCTGTTGATATTTCTCCCCTAAATTTAACTTTCGAATTTGTGTTTGATAATGTTAATTGAATGATTTTTATCAATTTAGGATGGAGACCGTATGATCTGAGGATTTTTAGCAGTGTCAGTCTATGAATACTATCATAGGCTTTCTTGAAATCTATAAAAGTGATAAAGAGTTGCTTATTTCTGTTTTTGTAATATTCCATTATTAATTTCAGGCTAAGGATTTGGTCTGGACAACTTCTGTAAGGGCGAAATCCTCCTTGATATTCTCCAAGTTGTGGTTCCAGAATGTTTTTGATCCTGTTGTAAATTATACGAGAGAAAATTTTATATGTGCAGTCCAGAAGGGTAATTCCTCTGTAGTTATCTGGGTTCGTTTTGTCTCCTTTCTTAAATAATGGATGGATTATTCCTGTGGTCCAGTGTGCAGGAATTTCTTCAGTAATCCACATTTTAACTAGATGTTGATGAAGATTTATAATCGCAGGTTTACCAGCATTTTTCCAGATTTCAGCAAAGACTAAGTCTTCGCCACAAGTTTTGTAATTTTTTTGTTCTTTAATTGCGAGTTCTACTTCATTAATGTTTGGAGGATTTATTAAATCAGGTGAAGTTAAAATAGGTGTATCAGTGTTTACTTGCAGGGTTTCCAGTGGATCATCACAATTTAACAGTTTCTCGAATGCTTCTGCAAGGATCTCTGTATTTTCTTGGTTAGAATGTGCTAACTTTCCTGTTTGATTTTTCAACATTAATGTTGGAGCTTCAAATTTTTTTAGATATTTACCAAATGTTTTGTAATAATCTCGAGATTGCTTTTTCTTGAAATCGTCTTCTATCTTTTCCAGTGTATTTTTAAGATGATTACGTTTCGTTTGTCTGATGATTTTATGGGTTAATTTTCTTTGTATAGTTAGTTCTAAATTTGATTCTTCTGACTTTAGAGCTTGATGTTTTATCCATGCTTGGTGTCTTTTCTCTATTGCTTGATCACAATCTACATTCCACCATTCATGTTTTTTCCTTGGATTTATTGGTGCTAACTCCTCTGCTATTGATTTTAATTTAGTGATTAATTCGTCCAATGTTTTAGTGTTGAGAGACTCTTCTCCTGTTCTTTCACAGTACTCTATATTTTTTATTAAGGTAGATGGATCAAATTTCCTCCTATTGTTATTATTAGTTTTTTTCTTGGCCATTGGAGTTAATTTTATTTTTATCTTTACCACATAGTGGTCTGATCCTGAGTCAACTCCCCTTAGAACCTTGACATTGTGAATTTCGCGATGGTGAAATTTATCCATGCAGACATGATCCAACTGCCATTCACCCCTTCTGAAGTCAGGATGTTTCCAAGTTTTCAATTTATGGGGCTGTCTTTTAAAACATGTTGATTTAGAGATTAATTTGTGGTTTCTACAAATTTCGACTAATCTTTGGCCATTTTTATTGGTTCGTTTATGTGCTGTCCATTTTCCAATTATATCTCTATATCTTCTTTCTTGTCCAAGTTGCGCATTGAAATCACCAAGGAGAATTTTGATGTTTGATGAAGGGATGTTTATTAAAGTTTGATCCAAAAGATCCCAGAATTTTTGTACTTCTTCTCTGTCCTTAATGGTGTTGTTTTTTTGATTAGTAGGAGCATGTGCATTAATAATTGTATATGTTTTATTTGCCGATTTCAAAGTTAGGGTCGTAAGTCTGGAGGATTGAGATTTAAATTCTGTTATCGAGTCAATGATTCTGAGATCTATTAAGAATCCGTTACCAAATTGTGGACAATTTTTCATAACTCGTTTTCCTGGAATTCCTTTATATAGTCTATATCCTTGTGATTCCAGATGGCCTTGATCACTATTTCTAATTTCCTGAAGGGCCATAATTAGAATTTTATGACTTCTCATGATATCCGTGATGATCTTCAATTTTCCAGTTTGAACCAGAGAGTTAACATTATGTGTAGAAAAGAATGAGACTTGTTTAGGTTTGATTTTCCGTAGTATTTGTTTGTTTGCTTTTTGATGAGTTTTCAGACGCTCCGATTCGTCATTATCTTCCGCATGACAGCCCACCGTATCCGAATGCTGTCTTTTCTGTAATCTATCATTACAGACGGCGGAATTATTCTTCAAATGACTTTTCATGGTCGACTATCTAAGGTTTCACCTTGAGGGGAGGATAAATCCTCGAATTACAATCCTGAATGTTATTCAGAAAGGTGAAAGAACTGAGAAAATAATTCTCAGTCCCCCCCAACACTAGTCTGTTCACTGACCCAGTTTCCCGCTGGGATTGATTACCCAACCTTCCACTGGGTTGCTCAGCTTAGCAGGGGACACCACGTGCAGGTCAGTGTTTGGAGTTGGAGTGGAGAGGTTATGAGGATTCTCTTCTGCTGAATCCTTGTATTACTGATTTTGTTGGTTAGTATCATCACATCACACTCCCTTTGTCCAGGTCTACATATTTATAGACCTCCCCAGGTTGATTCCTAGGGCCCGCACTGTGTTATAATATAGGACTCCAATACGAACTTTGCAAGACATTATTCGACATGCACTAGAAGTGCTTGTAATTGCAACTTGCTATTTTAATGTGTTTTTAATCTTTTAATCTTTGTCTTGTACGTAATAGTTTTATGTCCCCATCTATGATATGTTTTTTTCATATGTTTCACCACATTACCCATAATTGTTTATTATGTTTCATTTTCATTCATGTCATTCAAACATTTCATGTTAGATTTTACCTTTATTGAATCCTATATGATACTGATATCTATTGTTGTTTTGAGGCTGATGAAGGGGCCATATTAAGGACCCGAAACATGTACCACAAGGGTGTTAATACAACCCTTTAAATGTGAATTACGTTGTATTGATCAGGCGGAACCTATCCCCCTCTTAGTGCATAATAACTTGAAACGAGAGAGTATTCTGGACTCTCATAATATGCATAGATCATACAAATGCACATCTTTTAAATAGGTTAAATATCTTAGTTCTCAGTTCTTAACGTTTTCGGGAATCAGGCACACCCTCGCAGGAAGTTGTGGTACAGTTACAAAAGGACTCTCGCGCTTACGAAACTACAGGGTTTTTCTTATCGGTCTAGTAATATATAGGCTGGCTGCGTGGCTCAGCGGTAACGTTCTCGCCTGCTATGCCCAAGGTTGCTGGATCGAATCCTGGTGCAGTCAGCTGGCATTTGAGGGTGCGCAAATATGGAGCCGTGTTAACAGATTTACTGGCACGTTAATGATCCCCTTAGAGGCAAAATTTCGGCACCTCGGCGTCTCTAAAAGCAGCAGTTAAAAGGGACGTTCAACCAATAACATTAATTATATTATCTAGCAATATAGCAGCTGCATTAATATAATCTCTCGACTGTGAGTCACCCGGCTACGCATGCATTTTGCCGGTCCCCGCCTTATTGCTAGACCGATAAAAATGTCCCTGTAATATTGTGAACATCTGAGATATAGTCTACTTTTCTTGGTATTGAGTCATCTAACATGCTCGCCAGAAGCTGAAAATTAAAACTTGCTATTACCCTTTCATGAATTGATTGCCAGCGGTCGAGATGGGAACTATTCTCTGTTTACTTGTGTCACATGCCACCCTGTTTCTTTGACAGGTACAGCTGCGCGTGTAAGATATGACTCAGCTTCAGAAGCTGTCCGTGGTGACATGAGCTCCTGTGACAGGTAGCGCGCGCAATGCTGCTTGACTTATGTGTGGACTGCACTGTGTCATCACTGTCTCCTCCTCTTTACCCTGCGGGGCTCCTGCTACAATAATCAACAAACGGTGGCGCAGCCATGCTCAGCGGCAATCAAATGTTAAATGGGTAATACCAGTTGCATCGGTAATACTTCTCCAGCACGGACGGAAAAATCGAGCGTTTCTTTTTCAAGTTTAATCCCTATAGCTTACATCGTTGTGTACATAATTTGAAATTACTATCGTTGGTTAAACCGCAAATCTTTATTTATATCGTCTCAATAGTTTAATTTAAGAATAGTTTAGTGTTGTGGAAAGTCGTGTGTTGTAATGCTGTGTATTTTCACATATCAGTAAAAATGAGCAAATCTGGCGCTTCTTGTGCTTGGGGGTATAGGGTACAAGGTACTATATACCACAGATATCCAAAAAACGAGGAGTCGAGACGTGTGTGGGTTTCTCGCTGTAAACGAGCTGATACATTTAACATTAATAATGCCCGAGTGTTCTGTAATCACTTCCGTCCAGACGATTCATCATCATCTTCATTTCCCGTTTCCAGCTTCCTGGGTCGGGTTGTGAATTAAGGACCTCCAACGTTTCCTGTCTCTCCACCACTCCTCTCCTGTTTTTAGTACTTCTTCAGGTTTTCCTCCTCTCTTCTCTACACACTCCCACACTGTATCTGCCCATCTCTTTCGGGGCCTTCCTCGTGGTCTCTTCCCTGTCATCTTTTCACAGAAAGTTTTCTTTGGTACTCTCTCCTCTCCCATTCTCATCATATGTCCATACCACTTTAACTTTGTTGTTTCTATCCTGTCCTGCAGCTTCAAGATTCCTGTCCTTTTTCTAATCTCTTCATTTCTAACTCTATCTCTTCTGGTCTTGCCCTCTATACCTCTTAGGAATTTCATCTCCGCGGCTTGTATTCTACTCTCCTCTCTTTTTGTAGTAGTCCACGCTCCAGCTGCATATGTTAGTATGGGTCTGTAGTAGGTTGAATATAATACATTTTTACATTTCTTTGGGACATCTCAGTTCCACAGAATACCCCTTATGCTCTGGTAAAAACTGTTCGCTTGTTGTATTCTCTTTCCAATTTCCTCAGTTATCCTTCCATCTTCTGTGATCACACTTCCCAAGTACTTGAAACTTTTAACCACTTCTAGAATTTTCCCATTCAATTCTATCTTTCCTCTTCCTTCCTTCCTCTTGACATTACCATTGTCTTGCTCTTCTCTGTGCTTACTTTCATCCCAAATTTCTCTATTTCTTGATTCCATACATCTAGTTGTTTTTGTACTTCCTTTTCATCCTCGCCCCATATCACTATATCATCTGCAAACAGCATGGCCTTTGTTGCCTCTTGTCCCAATCTCTGTTTAACATTCATGTGAATTTCATCCATGACTATGATGAATAGTAAGGGGGACAATACACTTCCCTGTCGGAGACCTGTTTCGATTACGAAAGGGATTTAAAGAATGAACTTCTCGGTTTACCAACTAGGAAGTGAATGAGAAGATAATTCGTTTATACGTGAGGACAAAGACTTTTATCAGAATCCGTCACCTGAATAGGCATATCAAGATCAAATTACAGGAGAAATATGCAGCAAAAGAAAACAAACTCTGGGTCGCTTCGTCATCTAAAACTCAAGTCGCATACAAGGTAAGTGTTTATAAACTGATCATTTTCATACCAATGTTACATTAATAGTGTATGTTGTTGGAACTGGGACATCTTGATCATCAGCTCCGTGTACTTGTGTGTTCAATTTGTAATCCGTGCTTTTAAGGTGACTGTTGTAATGTGTGTGACCGTAATTATCAGGGACGGAAATGGGGTAAGTGCTCCGGAACTTGAAACAAGGTAGGCTACTATCTCGGCATTTGCCTGGAGAGAGTGTGGACAGCCGCTGTCAGCGCCGGGGTTTGAACCTCCGAACTCCCGACTTTCTGCAGCTTCCCATCGCGGTCGTAGCGAGCAATTTAACGCACTTCACTACACCGCAGGACCGCTAAAGCATGATTTTGTAGCCTATCTATTGCTATATTTTGTATTTCTATCCTTAGCACGTCTGTTATTATGTTTTGTGAGGCTCTTCTTTAGCTCAGCTGATACTAAGGTGCGGTACCGTAGCTAATCTGAAGTATTATTTTTTGTGTGTTTATGAACTATATTTCGCATTACAAACCACTAAGTCCAACCCCTCGTCCACGTCGTGGGAGACGGGCAACGGCACAAAGTAGGGGATCGCCTGTAGGGGCGAAGTAAAGTGGGGACTTTGTGTGCCCCGGGACCGTTACGGTAGCTGTGAAGGTCCTACAGGAACCCTGAAAAGTGACGGCTAACGGGGCTCGGGTGAAGCTACGATAGGCCCAGCAAGCCAGTAGTGGATGAAACCAAATGCTTTCAAAAATGGAACGAGCCTCGGACATGATGGATTTAATAGTCGACGACACGGCTGTACACACGGACTAAGATTTGGAACTTTAAACCTAAGAACGCTGACGGGGAAGGTGGAGGAGATAGTGGATATGATGGAAAGAAGGAAGTTGGATTTATTGGGATTGGCAGAAACAAAGTGGAAAGGGGAAGGAAGGAGAGAACTGAGAAAAGGCTATAGTCTGTACTGGAGTGGGAATAAAGAAAGAAAGAGGAATGGAGTGGGAGTAGTAGTACGAGATGTTTTAAAAGAAGAAGTGAGGAGAATAAGTGATAGGATGATGAAAGTGAAAGTAGCACTGAGGGGAGAGACCGTAGAAATAGTGCAAGTGTATGCTCCACAAGTAGGCTGCGCCTCTGAAGAGAAGGAGGAGTTTAAGAGGAATTGCAGAAGCAGCTGGTAGGAAGAAATATGATTGTTATGGGGGATCTGAATGCCCAGGAAGAGAAAGACAAGGTTATGAGAGTGTTCTAGGACCAGAGGGTTGGGGTGGAAGAAATGAGGAAGGAAAGAGACTGTTGGACTTCTGCCAGAGGAACAGCCTGCTAGTTGGGAACTCCTGGTTTAAGAAAAGAGAGAGCCACATAATCACATGGTACAGTGATGACTTGACCAGGAAGTCGGTGGTCGACTATATACTGTATGAGAAAGAACTAAATAAGAACATCACGGACATCAAGGTTATACCATCGGAGAACCTGGATAGCGATCATCGATTACTGGTAATGAACCTGAGAGGGAGTAAGGAGAAGAAAGGGACTGAGAACCAGGCAAGACGTATAAGGATATGGAAACTGAAAGAAGGGGATAGAAGGGTCGAGTACCTCAAAATGGTAAAGGAAGGAATTCCAACAGATGAAGAAAGAGGGGTGGAAGAGGAATGGGCTAGATTTAAGAAGACACTAGTAGGTGCAGCAGAAGCAGTATGTGGGAGGACAAGTAGTAAGAAGAGGTGAAAGGAAACACCATGGTGGAATGAGAAGACAAAAGATATAGTAAGGGAAAAGGATAGAGCCTTTAGGAGGTGGTATCAAAATAGGACGGTAGAGACAAGGGAAGAGTACCAGGAAAGAAAGAAGGAGGCGAAGAGAGTAGTGGCTGAGGAGAGAAGAAAGTGGATGGAAGAGTGGACAAAGATGATGGAGGATAGTCATCATCATCATCTTGAGCAGTTTCCAACCGCTGGTCGGGTCTGCTTGGAACATAAGCCTCTCCATCGTTTCCTGTCCATCCACCATCTCTCGTCATTTACTGTGTCCCAGCACACTCCTCTTTCCTCCACACTCTTCTTAACTCCTTTTGTCCATCTGTCCCTTGGTCTTCCCCTTGGCCTCCTTCCCGTCATTTCCATTCCAAACATCTTCTTCGGTATCCTCTCCTCTTCCATCCTCCTCACATGTCCATACCATTGTAGCCTAGATCGCTCTATTCTATTTTGCAATGGTTCCTCTCTTACCATCTCCCTGACTCTCTCATTCCTTACTCTGTCCATTCTTGTCACTACTACCCTACTCCTCTGGAACTTCATCTCCACTGCTCGTATTTTATTCTTGTCCCTTTCCTTCATCACCCATGTTTCTGAACCATATGTCAAAATTGGCACAAAGTAGGTCTTGTAGATGATTCCTTTACATTTTTGTGGTACATCTTTATTCCATATCATCCCCCTAACACTCTTGAAAAATCCATCTGCGCACCTTCCCCTCTCATTTATTTCCATCCTATTGCCTCCCTTTTCTTCAATTATGCTTCCCAAGTACTTGAAGCATTCTACTTTCTGCAACTGCTGTCCTCCAAGTGTTATGCCCATATCCAGTCTGTTCTTCTTCCTCGTTGTGATGACCACTTCACTCTTATGTGCTGAGAACTTCATCCCATATGGTAACACTACCTTCTCCCACTCATCTAATTGCTCTTGTACTTCTTCCTCATCCTCTCCCCATACCAGAAGGTCATCAGCAAACAACATTGCCTTCATTTTCCTTTCCCCAATGCTATTTACCACTTTTCGTATGATTTCATCCATCACCAGTGAAGGTACAAAAGAGGTCCTGTATGGGATGGTAAAAAATAAGAGGCGGAAGGATCCTACGGATTATGTCAGAATTGTGAACAAGAGGGGACAAGAGATAGAAAATAGGGAAGAACTGAAGAAAATGTGGAAAGAATATTTTGAAGAACTTCTGAATCCAAATGGAAATGATGGTGAGGAGGAAGAAATCGGGGAAGAGGAAGATGAACTGCAAACAGAAAAGGACTTAACATGGAAAGAAGTGGAAGATGCAGTGAAAAAGATGAAAGGAGGGAAGGCACCGGGTGTGGATGAGTTGAGTGTGGAGATGGTGAGAGCAGCAGGAGAGGTGGGGATACAATGGTTGTACCGAGTGATGAGGACAGCATGGAAGGGAAAGGAAGACCCCAGAGGACTGGAAAAAAGGAATAATTGTCCCGATCTTCAAGAAAGGTAGTAGGACAGATTGCAGAAACTATCGGGGAATAACACTGATGAGTCATTGTGCAAAGATCTTCGAGAAAGTTTTGGAAAGGAGAATTAGGACAAGGATAGAAGGAGGGATGAGGGAAGAACAACATGGCTTCAGAGCAGGAAGGTCCACAGTGGATTTGATTTTTGCTATAAGGCAGTTACAAGAAAAGCACTATGAGTATGGAACAGATCTACTGATGGCCTTCCTGGACATTGAGAAAGCATATGACAGTGTATGCAGAAACAAAGTATGGAAGTCCCTGGAGGATAGAGGAGTAGAGAAATGGACTATAAAGAGGATAAAGGAGATGTACAAGGGGAGTGTGAGCTGTGTGAAAGTGGGAGGAGAGAGATCAGACTGGTTGGAACAGAGAAACGGCCTGAAACAAGGAAGTGCACTGTAACCGTTACTTTTCATTGTGGTGATGGATGACATAATGACCCGAGTGGCACAAGTAATTGGGGAAGGAAAGATGAAAGCAATGGTGTTTGCAGATGATTTGGGGAAATGAGGAGGAGGAGGTACAGGAACAGTTGGACGTGTGGGAAGGAATAATACAAGGATATGGGATGAAATTTAGCATAAATAAGAGTGAGATGGTGATCACAAAGAGGAAGAAGGAAAAAACCACAACAGGAATAACAATTGGTGGGGAACAGCTGAAGAAAGTGGGGAGTTTCAAGTATCTGGGAAGCCTGATACAAGATAATGGAAGAAACGATAGAGAAATAAATGAGCGGGGGAGGCAGGCAGAAGCATTTCGGAGGAGTGTGAGAAGCATGTTATAGAGCAAGGATGTCCCTCAGAACAGCAAAAAGATCATATATCGGACGTACTATGTCCCTATCCTGACGTATGCCTCGGAGACCTGGGTTATGAAAGGAAGGGAGAAGAGCAAAATAGAGGCCAGTGAGATGAGGTTCTTGAGAAGCAGTATTGGAGCTACAAAGATGGACAGAATAAGAAATGAGAGGACCAGAGAATTAATGAAGGAGGAACCATTACAGGATGGTATAGAGAAATCTAGACTTAGATGGTATGGACATGTAAAACGAATGGAGGAGAAGAGGATACCCAGGAGAGTACACGAGACGAAGTGGGAAGGAAAGAGACCGAGAGACAGGTGGCTGAAGGGGGTGGAAGAAAGCGTGAAGAAGAGAGGAGAAGACTGATCAAGGGTGGAGGCTGAGAGATGGTGGGAAGACAGAAGACGTTGGAGAGGCTTGTGTTCCAAACAGACCCGGCCAGTGGCTGGAAACTGTGCAAGATGATGATGATGACAAACCACTGCAATATATTGTTTATACCTTTCTCTTCATAACGCGCATATTGCCATTATTGTGATTGAATACCACGAGCGGAAAAGAGAAGCGAAATATGACTCTGTTTCCCGTAAGAATGCATTGTAAATATCAGCTGGTATGCGCCTGCTACATCCGAGCTGCGTCACAGCGTATCAGCCAATGGGAGCGAGAGGCATCGGAGTGTCCTACCTTATAGTCTAGTTACCTTGATACAAACCTGCACTCTTCTAAATAGCCTACATAAAAAATTACCGTCTCTCTCTAATTTTGTAGAATATTTTCACGTCAAGTACTTTTTATTGTATAACGTAAAATCAGTTCTTGGATTGATTTACAATAAGTAATTTGCTAAATTCTGTAAATATCTTGATGAAAATATCACTATGAATCAATTTATGAACATACAAGTTAGTCATACGCTGGCCATCGTACTGTAAACCAGATTGAGGAACGGAAGGAAAAAAGAACGAAAAGAACCACACAAACAGTTGCGGACTCTTAGTCCGCGCGCGTGTAGTGGTGTAACGGCCGGGCACGCGTGTAACGGAGGGTTAAATATCTTGATGAAAATATCATGTGTATCAATTTATGAACATATAAGTTAGTCATACGCTAGTCATCATACTGTAAACCCGATCGAGGAACGGAAGGAAAAAAGACGAAAGGAACCACACAAACAGTTGCGGACAATCAGTCCCAAAGAATATAGGAGTCCGCGCGCGTATAGTGGTGTAACGGAGGGTTAATATCCTAAAAAAATAATACCGGGTTCTGAACATAACCTCAATTAGTCCAAGTATGCTTTACAATAAAGAAATATTTCAGTTAACAGACCACATAAAAGTATCTGCTTCAGTTTTTCAAGCACTTCAACCGAAGTTAAATTCTTCACTTTATTTACGGCGAACAGTCCATTGGAAAGCAATGGTCGCAATTTCGTATTGCTATTCAACATTTTGTATCGTCTCATATTCGCAATGAATGAGTAACATAACCTATTAATTTAAAACAAACATCAGAAATGAAATGTCGCTAACTAAACTTGTCTTCCTTTTTAACATTTATATCTGTGGCATTCATTTTAAAAGGTCATTTCATATAGTTTGAGAAACAAATAGTATATAGTGCCACTTCATACTTCAGGTGTTGGTATTCATCCCACTTAAAACAAAAATTATGAAGTTGACAATGCAAAGAACACAGAACAATATAGGCAAAGAATTACATGATGGAAGACATGATCCTGTGCGTGATCCTGTCTCTCTCTAGGTGGCGTTGATCCTGTGATCATCACAACGCAAAGCACATGAAGCAAAGAGATAAAAAGGAGACTGTCAACGGATGACAGATCCTCTGATATGCGGCGTTGCCACACTGACCATTTAGGGAGCCCACGAACAACGCTCTATGTTTCCAAAGGGGAAAAAAACGAAATTGCATACATATGTGTATATTAATTAAGAAGATTGTATGGGAGAAAGAAAAAAGAGACGCCTGGATTCCTGTGAATTGTTCTCTGGTATTGATCTTGTGTGCTTTCTCCTTTTAAGTGCAGCTATACAGTCATATAACTCCTTGGCAAGAATACGTATCGCTGATTATTAACTGTATTATTTATTCTCGAATAAAGTTCAAAACAAAATATCGGATTCAAATGTAATATTTAAATTTGTTTAACCTATGGTCAATAGAACATGTGTTAATTTGGCAATGTTGTGTCGTTGAAATGAAATAGAACGATTAGACGAGTGCTTGAGCTGAAAAGAGACGAATGCAAATGCCTGACAAGTGGGCAAGGCTGTCCAAGTATGTTTCTGTCTTCATCATGCATTTCCACCAACAATAATTCTCATGACACTGGGAAGGTTGTATCAGAGTTGCTAATATTGTGAACATTCTGCATGTCATGTAAACAATGGTGGTAAAGAACCTCGTCTAATCTAATAAGTGAGGACTCAGTGAATTGGATAATATAATTACCATGTTGTTGGGGGTGCTTTTTCTGATGGCAAGTGCACGTAGGAGTAAGGTACCAGTGGATTTTCCCCATATTCTGTGAGTGGGTTCGTTTCTGCGCTGGATGGTTTGAAACAGACAGTCTACGTTTGTAGACCATACTTTCTAAATAGGGGAAATGTGATAAATGTGCTACTGAAATTGCTGTCATCAATCACCATGTATTGGAACTGTTATCGCCGGAGGTGTGGTATAAAAGTGCTCCATTAATATCTGTAAGTACTGTGTTCAAATCTCAAGAAAATGTTCACTCCTACTGTGTATGTGTTCCAGTCATAATAAGCCAAGTTATATTGTGATGTTGCAGGTGGAGTGGAGATGCCAGTATGGGAAGAACAAGTGATGAAGAGGGTGAGACATCAACTAGAACTTGCAAGTCAGATGACATTGATGATAGGCCTTTGAAGAAAGCTAGGTATGTATGGCAAATCAAAGGAAAGTATCATTTAAAAAAGCCTGATGATGACAAAAGCCCTCCTTTTTTGTCCAAAACAAAAGTGAGTGAAGAATGTACTCGAGGTCCAGCTAATCCATGTGTTCGTGTCGATTACGAAGATAACGTCCCTAAATATGATCAATTAATAGGAACAGACAAAGTTGAGGGAATGGACATGAAATTGGAAGAGAATCACAGGATATCTGCAAGGGAAGATAGTTCAACTTCCGTAATAGCTCATGCTGGAAAAAAGATAACCTCCAGTCACAGTTCGCCTGTAATGCCAGTGGCAACTAGAGGTGAATTCGGTAAGTTTTGTCGTAGTCATGTTGCCAGTACCTTACTGCTTAGGAAATGGCAAGCCAGGCAGGTAGCCCGATGCTTTGTTGATAACACCATCAACAGAGTACTTGAGGATATGGGCTTTGTTCCTCTTCCTGTTGATGCTGATGATATTGTGGATGAAGAATTTCCTATGACAGAAAGTGAGAATGATGATGGTTTGGAAGATGAGGCTGTTCTTATGGCTATTCATAGTCATGGTCTGCAGAGGAATGAAGGAGAGCCAAGTGGATTAATTGGAGCCAACTCAAGAGAAAATGAGGCAAGGGAAGTAGATCAACCAGTGGTTAATTACTTTTGTAAAGACAACGTAAGTGCCAGTCACTGTGCGTGCTCCCTTGCACAGAGAGTAACTGACAATGTTGAAAGTCTCGATCCTTTCCATCAAAGACCAGTAAACGGATTATGGGATCAAATTCAGCTGGACACAGACCGATTCCAGGAGTTGGAGAGTATGAGCCATCAGTTGGTTGATGAACTTAAGACTACTGGAAATGTTATGAATAGGTGGTGCACTGATGGTGGCCTGTTCAATGCACTTGTTCACAGTGAGAGTAGTTCTGATAGTGACAGTAAAGAGTATGAAGATGATTGTTCTTGTGACACCAAGCAGAGTACTTTAATTAGGACAGAGAATGACAGTGGGATAATTCCAGTAGCAAGAATTGAGGAAGTAATCGGAAAGGAACCAAAAACAATGTCAGAATCATTAGCAAGTGAATCTCTTGTTGAAGTTACAATAGAAGAAAAGAATTCGCCATCATTAGAACATAATGATTTTTTAGATAAAGCTGTGGCTGTTGCAATACAAAAAAAAGGATTGAGTACATTCAGTTGTACTGATTATGGGTGATTATGCAGACTGAAAAGGACTGTTTTGATGTTTACATCAAATTTCTAAATAGAGCTATAGCCTGTATATTCAAATGTGATAGTGTGAAGTGATAAAATCATAGTTCAAACCTCGCATGCATTCATTAAGGACAAAGTTATGTTTTAAAACTTAAGAAGGAAATAAAAATATTGGAAGTGAATGTTTGCCCAAGTTAGTGGATGGCCGAGGAGTTTTTGAATTGTTTTCAAATATTTTCAATAAATTCTTACAGAATTAAGCAATTTCACTTCAACTTGAGTTAATGTTTAAGTTAGTTCCCTTGTCTTTTCTTTCTTATCTTTAGAACATTGATGCCATTCTGTTATATATTTAATCATAATTCATTTGGGCTCTCGTGCATTGTAAAGTGCCGCGTTTCAATAAATTAGTCATTGTGTTAGTATCAATCTCAAACTTGTTTGTACTTATTGTGTCATGTTATTGAGGGTAACTGCTTTTAGAAAACATCACATTCGCACTTAAATAAGAAAATTATGAACATTTTAACTTTGCAGTAATAAACTGACGAAAAACCAGGTTGCCATGTTGGATAAGGGTTATATCAGCAGGCAATGCTGCCAACTTCACTTCACCGGACTTCCCTGTAGCTAGGTTAGACGACTGTCTGGATGAAACCACTAGGTTATTACTGATTGTACTAAAGTTGGGTGAGACGAAACCATTGTCCGATACTAGGTTAGAAGACTGTCTGGACAAAAATTATTGATTGGACTACAAGCAAGGAGGCCTGGGTCGTGAGCCCCAGGTTAGGTTTGTGTATAAAGGCTTATTCTATGTTCACTACTGCAATGACCGCAACTCTATGTTTTGAGCTAAGCGGCAAACCCTGTGCCAAACTCATTTATGTTGGAACCAACGAGCTTTAAAGATACTATAGAGAGGCTAAGGGACCGTTCACAGCGCTCTTAGCGGAAGATATTGGTAAGAATGTCCGCCATGTTTTCCGTAGTCGTCGAGTCAAAACATTCAGTCAGCCAATTGCGAGGGAAGAGTTCATTGAATTGTGATTTCTATTGTCGTTTGTGTTACTAGGTTGAAATCTTCTGCATATTAATTTCCGCAGCGATGCCTGCTGTATGTTCAGCGTACGGCGGTACTAATCGAAGCAATAAAACAACGGATATATCCTATTTTACGTAAGTATAGCCTAATTGTGCTACTAATATACTTCACTGCACGGATACAGTAAGGATGTTACTATCAATTTTCCAGAACATCTGGTCTCCATTGCTTTCTATTAATATCTGATACAGGCCTATACAGTATACGATATACTGTATATTCGTACTGGTACCGTGACAGAAGGAATTGTTTCTGTTCCAGATTCCCGTTGAAAAATACAGAAACTTCCCAATGCCTTAGAATTCAAAGCTGCATATAAGAAATGCTTAATTGCTCAAATTGATCCTTCCCCTAAAGCTAATGTGAAGACAGATGATGATAGTCTAATCCTACGTCCTCTCATTATGCAGCCTATTGTAATTAATGTTGATGAAGGCCTAAGTGAACTTGACTATGTAGAGTGTTTTGAAACCCTTTCCATTTTCAGTGATCAAGTGGTAGAATATGTTGCAGGTAGTGTTGTAAGAAATGTGTCGAAGAAAATCAAATGTGTGGAATGCTTAGATGTTCTGCTGACAATGAGTAATGACGCAAAGTGTGGTCTCATAAAATGCAAAGATGTGGGCAACTCGTTGTATAATCCATCCGATGACTTGAAATATTTGTGTAAGACAGCAAAATGTGTTTTCATGAGTAATGCTCATATCTAGGACAAAAACTGCTAAAATATCTTGCTCAAACTAGACACCAAGGTATTTACAAGGTTAAACTGTTGTTTGTTCTCTTCCTTTCAACACCTATTCACTGCAGTAGAACCATGTGAAGAATCGCATTATGTGAAGCTGATAAGGCATAATTATATTGAAGTATTACTTCTCTTGCAGAGTACGGTATATCATGCACTCAGAGAAAAGTCCTCTCGAATGAGAGGATGGCAAGTGAGACAAGTTTTAACAAAGCTGATTCTATTTAAGGGACAGTAATTACAATTGTGCAGTGTAAAGAGCCTACAACACTATTGTTGTAACTTGAAACTATTCTGAATGTTTAAGAAGTGATTGGACTTCATAATTTGTCGTAAATATGTTTCTTATTAATGTTCCAACAGGCCCTGCTCTTACTTCAACATATGGCATAGCTCCTCCCCCTTTCCCTCGACTCCAGAAAAAATGGCGGACACAGTTTGAAGTAGCTTCAGTCTTGCAGCGCTCCTGCCTCTCTATAGTAATGTTTAAGCTCGTTGGTTGGATCTGCTGAAAAAACAGAAATGCAATAACACCCTCTAGTGATAAATTGTTCAAATCCTGTATCTTAGTCTAGAAAATTTTCCAGATTTTAATGGCGGCCGGCACCTTACAGTGCACAGAGTTCCTTCATGTGACTAATAGCTTAATACTGCCAAATATAGGCCTATTTTGATGTGGTAAAATAATACTGTAGCTCTCAGATATAACACAACAAAACTTATTTATTTGTATGACCATCTGTGTTAAACAAAGGTCCAAGTTTGAGGCAAGCATTGTGCTTTAGACTGATTGTAATTAGGCCTATATTAAACATATTAAAGAGTATCAATTTATAAATACTCAGGATTTTTATTTTATAGCATTGTCCTCTCATTTAACTGTTCTTACTGTCCAGCTTCGTGGTTAAGTGCATATAGTATTTAACATTGGTGTGTGAGACCTGGGTTTGAATCCCAGTCGGGTCTTGGGATTTTAACTTTGGTTAATTTCCCTGGCTTGCAGACTGGATATTGTTAGTCTTTATTATTCATATCATCGTCATCATGAACTGCCGGTCGCCTACGGACAAAAACTTGGAAAGACCTGTACCAGACCTCTCCGGACGCTACATGCCATTATTATTGCTGGCCCCATGGTGTTGGGGTAGTGTGCCTGCCTCTCACCCAGGTTCGACTCCTGGCTCCGTCAGGAATTTTAGAAACTGACATGAAGACTGGAACGGGGTGCACTCGGCCTCGTGGGGACAGTTGTGTATTTTTACGACAGTGAGGCAGCGCCCTGGTCACAGGGGCCGAGGGGACCCGATGCCATGAGTACGCGTCACCATGAAATCTGTAGGCCGAATGGCTGGGGGCAGCGGTCGCTTGGTAAGTCAGGGCCCTTCATGTGCTGTGGTGCCAAGGGGGTTTATATTGTAATACAGTGAAGACCCTCCCTATAGAACCGAGACTCGCAGATGCCGCCTGGCAGCCGGGCCACTTTGGCTAGTCGTGTGTCGAGCAAGGCTTTGGCGCTAGCAGCAGCGTAGCGCCCAACTGGTTTAACACATTTACTCTTTTTAACATATTTAACCCTGCATTAGGTGCGTGGATGACTGGTGTCGACAACGGTTATTTAAAACTCTAAGCAATTAATCATGCGGGGCTTTGTTTACCTCTCTGGCGGTCTCTTATCTGATCAGCCAGATGAGTCTCGACAATGCAATAGAGGTTGCTGTCATCAATGTGGGCAAAGTCGGAACAAGAAGGTGGTGCACAAAGTGCCAAAATTGGACCTGCCCTGACCATCTGATGGACATGTATGGCAATTGTTTTCAAGAGTAGGAAAAGTTTTGAACATCTAAATTTACTAAATTTTTCACATTGTTTGAAAATGACACATATTTAGCAATAAAAAGTCAGTGATAGTCAGGAAAAAAATTTCCTTGTATTTTGTGTCTTAATCTTAAGTTGTTTTTTTTTTATGATCAAATACGTTGTATTAAAATAAACACTTTCTGCTATGGTATTATGTACAATTACTGTACTGTAATTAATAAATAAGTATTAACTTAAATTATTTCTAGTTAGTATGTTATTCGTTCAACATGAGTTTCAAAACGGATTACAGGTGTCATCCACGCATCTAAACCCGTTTATGAATTGCTCGTGCCTAACGTAGGGTTAATAATCATAATTACTGATATGAATTTCAGAGTACTGTAGTTGCTGGAAATGCTGTCCTTTAATTTCTAAAGACATGTTGCACTGACGTAGGAAGTTTTGGTACACTCGCTGTAATTCATCCCCACTAATATTTCGTATCAGCCCAGTTGTTTTGTTCTCGCGAGCCTCCAGAGTATGGGGATTGTTTCTGTTTACCTTTTGTTTGAGGTTCCCCACAAGTAAAAATCGCACAGCACTGAAACTTGCGAACAAATTTACTGCAAACTTCTTCTTGAGAAAAGTGTCCACTAGGAAAATTCGATGTTCTGTTCTATACCTAACCCTGATCATGTGATACAAGGTATATTACAGTACTTCACAGCAGGTCTTTATTATCACAACTAAGGTATCTTGCCAGCTGCACATATGTGTGCTGGTGTATCAGCACATGCTATAAATGTGACGGTGAGTCATTGCGATGTATCCGCGACACAGCTATTGGATAGCCTCGTTCTATAGGGATGGCCCTCACTGTACAAGATGAAAACAGAAAATGTAGCATTTGTATAATCATATTCCTTGTTGTCAAGTATATTGTGGTTGTATTAGTACACTAAACATTCTGGAATTTACAATATCATCGTATTTGTTTACCCCCGAGTTTAAAAGTTCCTGAGTCACGTGTGGAGCTTGTGATCTTGGGAACTGTAAAATATGTCTGAGCTATACAATGTAATAATGAACTTGTGTAACATAATTGCAGTGAAAGTTTAAATTCCTGATATTTTAGTGGACTGATACATACCGAATATGAAGTTTTTGACCAGAAAGATGTAGGCTAGGACTGTTATTTTCCAGCAGCAAGGTAAGAGTTTTTGTCCTGTGATTTACATACCGTTACCCTATATTGAGTGAAGGAGCTACACATGATTGTATAACATAATTTTCATAGGAGGCAGAATAGTAGGACATGATTGTGGATTTAATCATGCTGGCACTAGGCTATGGTTGAGTAGACCTACAGAAATGATAGGTGGTTTTATTTGAGGGGCTTGGACATTATGGTCATTTAGCACCATGTACTTGGATGTGTGTGTGTATTCTCCTGTTCTATCTGGGACACTATGGATATGGAGTGTGTGTAGGCTATATGTAAATAAATATAAAAGATGTCTGATAACCTGTGTTATTGTAGTGTGTGTATTTGTAATTCTGGTGAGGATTGGGAAGAGGTAGCTGTGTGTTTAAAGGACAACACAAAAACATATACAGTACAACCTGTCACATCCGGACCTGTGATATCCGAACCCTCCCATATCCGGACACATCTCCGAATGAATTTTTAAGTCGTAGTTGAGAGCGAGGATACATTAGTGTGCTAGCCAGGGAGGACGAGTGAAAGTTGCAGCGCTGGAAGGCTGTGTGCGTGCTTGACCGCGAGGGGTTGTGGCCTGACTCGGTCAGCGACATCTTCCTGGAAACTCATCCCTTTGTGTGAATAAGCGATATTTCATTCACGGGTTCTGCCTGCCTGCCACCAACGTCAACACGAGGCTGCCTCTCTTTCTACCCTTCAGTCTGTGCGTGAGTCTTGAAGCGACAGTTTGTTTTGCGAGTGTGTTTCTGTTGTTACTGTTATTGTTTACCGTTGTTATCGTTATTGTTATCTTTTAACCTTGTTTTTTTGCTTAAATATCCGAAAAAAGGAAAAATCTGTTGTTACGATGGAAGAAAAGTTCCGTGCTCTAAAAAGGTTAGATGCTGGTGAAACAGCCAAGAAGATTGCCGCGGATATGGGAGTAGGAACAAGCACTGTGAGTGACTGGAAAAAGGCTCGGAGTGATATTGAAAAGTGGTGCTCGTCACAAGCGTCAACAAGTGGTGTTAAAAAACTTAAAATGATGAAAAAGGCAGCTAACAACCAAGTTAATGAGGCATTGTTTCTTTGGTTTACCCAAAGAAGAGAGCAAGGGTTACCTATCTCAGGTCCTTTACTAAAAGAAAAGGCACTACACTTTAATAAGGAAATTGGAGGGGATGAACAGTTTAAAGCAAGTGAGGGGTGGTTGGAAAGCTGGAAAAATCGTCATGGTGTGCGGAAACTACAGATCAGTGGTGAAAAGCTATCGAATAACCAAGAAGACGTTGAAAAATTTAAAATATTTTTACACAGTCTAATTGATCAACATGAGATTACTGGAGAGCAGCTCTATAATTGCGACGAGACTGGGCTCAACTATAAAATGCTTCCCACCTACACTTTGGCTTCCAAGAAAGAAGACAGTGCACCGGGGTATAAGAAGAAAAAGGAGAGGGTCACCATTTTAGCCTGCAGCAACGCTACAGAAGATCACAAGCTTCCATTAGTATGCCTTGGAAAATCCAAAAAGCCAAAGGCTTTCAAGAACTTTAAAGACTTGTCTGGCCTACCAGTTTGGTACAGAAACCAGCGCAGCGCATGGATGAACAGCGAAATATTTAGTGATTGGTTTCACAAGCAGTTTGTGCCACAAGTGGAAAAACATTTGTTGAAAAATAACTTGCCAAGAAAGCAGTGCTCCTAGTTGACAATGCACCCTCACATCCAAGTGAAGACGAACTTAAAAATGGGGATATAAAGGGTGTGTTCTTACCACCAAACGTGACATCACTTTGTCAACCTATGGATCAAGGCGTGCTTGAGTCACTAAAGCGAACCTATCGCCGTAGGTTACTTTCTGTGTTTATTGCTAGAATGGACGAAAAAGAAAGTGTTACAGAGACGTTAAAGAAGGTGGACATGTTAGACGTGATAATGTGGGTATCCCAGGCATGGGATGAAATAAAACCGTTAACGCTGGTAAGGTCATGGAGGAAGCTCACTGGACGGGGGAGAAAACAGAAGACGTCAATGAAACTTATGCCTGCAATGAAGAAAATCGTCAGATTGCTGAGCTTGTGCAATGCCTGGCTGGTTGTGAAAAAATCAACAACGAGGAAGCCATAAATTGGTTAGTAAATGAAGACGAAGTCAACGAAATTACAGACAGTGACATTATAGAAATGGTGTGCAATGATGAGGAAAAAATCTTTGAACCCGAAGAAGAGGACAACGCCCCTATAACGAGTCACTCTGAGGCATTCAAGACCATAGAATCTTTAATCACTTATGTAGAAAATCGAGATGAAACGAGTGTGACTGAAGTGATGCTTTTAAGAAGATTGAGGGACATGGCATCCGAAAAGCGTGTACAGTGCGTGAAGCAACAGAAAATCACAAACTTTTTCAAAAACTAATGTAGAAACAGTAGGCATAAGTGAAGTGCATGAAGCAACAGAAAATGACAAACATTTTCAAAACATTATGTAGAAGCAGAATGCACAGTGTATTTATGTAAGTACATGTACTGGAAAGCATATTACTGTATTATATATATATTTTTTTAAAGTCATTTACCCTCCAGGTTGGTGGAACCCACGGACTCAGCGAGGGAACTCACCACTACCGCCTCTACGGGCAGTGTCCTAGAGCTGGGAACATCGAATCGGAAGGGATACAACTGGTGAGGTGGGATTGGCACCTCGCCCAGGCAGCCTCACCTGCAAAGCGAACAGGGGCCTCATGAGGGAAGGTAAGGGATGGTGAGGATGGATAAGCAAGGAAGAGGGAAGGAGGTGGCCGAGGCCTTGAAGAAGGTACCATCCCGGCATTTGCCCGAAGACGAAGTGGGAAACCACGGAAAACCACTTCGAGGATAGCTGAGGGGGAATCGAACCCCCTCTACTCATTTGGGCCACCCGAGGCTGAGTAGACCCCGTTCCAGTCCTCGTACCACTTTTCAAATTTCGTGGCAGAGCCGGGAATCGAACCCAGGACCTCCGGGGCGGCAGCTAACCATGCTGACTGCTACGCTTCGGAGGCGACTATTTTAATTTAATTATTTTAATTTAGTTTAAAGCAATTCTATTTCTTAGCCTATGTACAGTATACAGTTAACAAAATGATACTAAACCATTAAAAGCATTAAAATTAATCAACAACAAACTCGTGAATTATTTCTGGTCACCTAGCTATTTGTAAAAATAGCCTTGTGATATCCGGATTTTTCCATATCCGGATCGGCCGGTCGCCACATTAGTCCGGATATGACAGGTTATACTGTATTTCGTTATTTATTGCTAAATATGTCTCGTGGAAATTTAATAACAATGTCGTTAATCCGGTGCCTCTATGTCCAACCGTTCTCAAGTTATGGGCGAAAGTAGTAACTGCTCGTGACGTCACTGTGCTATCAAGTCTACATAGCTGCCTCGTTGCTGTGCATAAGCTCGGGCAGTCTTTTCCCGCACTCCATCTGCTGCTGCCGTGGTCTTCTGTTGCCATTGTTAGTGTTAGTCAAAAGACTTATGAAAATGAAAATCCACAGCCTGCTTCCAGTCTCCGACCGGGTCAGGAATGGAATGAATGAAGCCCCCATCTAGCGGCGAGGTTATGGACTGTGCCGGCTGCCGAGGTCTGATGCACTCCTCTGGGGCAATGATTAAATGAATGAGAAATGAAATGATAGTGGAGAGTGTTGCTGGAATGAAATTTTGACAGGGAAAACCGGAGTACCCGGAGAAAAACCTGTCTGCCTCCGTTTTGTCCAGCACAGATCTCACATGGAGTGACCTGGATTTGAACCACGGACCCAGCGGTGAGAGCCCGGCGTGCTGCCACCTAAGCCACGGAGGCTTTTAGTCAAAAGACTTATAATGGATGTAAATAACATTCGTTCTTACCAGTTTGAGCCAGAACGAATGACATTTGCTGATGTCCATTCAGATAGCGATCATGACATGGTTATAGTAAACACTACAGGCCAAGCCGGCATGCGAAATTGGTGTAAGTGTAATGAGTGTACCATCATGGATACGAATGAAGAAAGTGTATGCTGTTGTGAATTAGACAATGTAAAAGCAGTGAAATCGGAAGAATTTATGTGTATAACAAGAAATCCCTCGTTTACAAGGCTTATTTTAGACCGTGATGTGTTGACAATGGAAAGGCATAACATGAGCTTAAAAACTATGAACAGGGCAAAGAAAAGTTTACTTACAGCTTTAAATCCAACAAATAGAACTTGACGATTTATTTGTTACAAGCAGTTCACTTCCTGGGTAAATTCATGGACTGCGATTGGTAAAATTAACAGAATTGTCGTACCATCATGTGTTGTCAACATCATAAGAAAACATTTCGGAACCCAGTGGCACCTGTGTGGGCTTCAAGCTGTAAAATTCAAATAAAGGAAGGTAGAATGTAGTTTTATGTGACCGTAAATCGTGTGATTGTGAGCCACGGGACCTCCTTTTTACGTGGATTCCGAACCACAGGACATGGCATTTCGCTTCAAAAATCTCACATGCATTGACTGGGGATGAAACCCAGTCCACCTTGGCGAGAGGCCAACAGCTTGACCGCTGCGCCACCATGGCCCCCGTAAATTAGAACAGTAGAATTATGTAAGAGTGTTCTAAGATTATTTAATTTACGATAAATATAGACATATTATTTTGATATGCTATACGGTACATCATTTATTGTTGCATGTGAAATCGTGAGAAGTACTTCATCAGGTCGTCCCTGGAAGGTCAAGGTATTGGAGCGATGTTCTTAGGCAGTGACAGATCCATTGCTTGCTCTACTATAGTCAGATTGTAAGAGGTTAATTTTGTTCATTATTGCCTTCTTCCATCCATCATTTGACGCTTCGTATTTCTGTTTTATCACACAGGCTCCTGTTGATTTTGAGTACTGAGTTTTGGTACCGACTTTCAATTTATTGATGTTCCAATTATAGTCCAGTGCAGCAATCATTGACCCGAGCTTTAAGCCTCTTTACTGAAATGAACTCTTTTAGGAGTGTATTTCAAACGAAGATTGTGATAACTTTCTAGGTTTCTGGTGTGAACGTAATGATTTATATGTTCCACATCTTTTAAGAAAGATTTAAGCTTATCTGTAATTATTTTCTTCAAGGCTTCATATGCACTTGAATGTCCATTAACTTAATCCACATTTTCTTTCCCTCTTCTTAGTCTGTTAATATATCGTGCTCACAGGATTTCCATTCACTGTTTTCTAACCACTTGTGCTCATTTTTTACGTGGTGTAAAATTGACGTAAATTTAGCAATTAACACAGATCTGTTTCCATTACATGTTTGTGCTGCCCACCATATGATTATTTATACTGGCCTTCCCCGCCTGAACTTCTGTATGCTTTTTATCGAGTGCTCTCATCTTTTTCATTAAACTTTTTGATATGCCGAACGTCAAATTCATGTTCGATATCAGGATACTGCGTTCTCAGTAAATACCTTACTCCTTTGTGTCTATTGGAAAGAAAGAGTTCTATATTGCAATTTTCTTCCTGTACAATCTCTGTTAACGCGGTTTCACATGCAGCCCTTCCAAGATCACCTTTCACCGTCACTTTCTGAACAAGTTACAAATGAGCTATACGACCTGTATTTATATCCATGAGCGAATACACCAAATATTTGTCTGTAAAGCCGGGAGAGTCGTACTGGCCATCTCCGGCTAACCAAATGGGTTTGGCACTGCTTTTCAAACAATCAATAACCTTAGTTCTTTTTTGATTCTAAGTATCCTCCAATATAGGACCAGTTACTCTATGAATAATTCTATCATACAGTTCGTGACAGCATATGTAAATTAATGGACTTGCAGAATGACTGAAAGGGTTCAAATGCTGATGCTATTAGGACATTTCCTTCCGGTTTCTTTCCTTCCATCGGTTGAGAATACCAACCCAATTCATTTCCACAAATGCAAAGTGTTTTTACGCACAACATAGTCCCCTTAATGTAATGTGAAATGTTTTTCACTTTACTTTTACAACTGTAGCAAATTTCAAAGAGTGTGAGTAAACTTGTCCACGCAACACAGAAATATGAACCTGTAATATGTGCATCGTCCTGTGTGTGCTCGTAATCAGTATCACTAATATCACTTTCACATCTGTTGAATTTACGGTAATGATTTTCTTGGGTATGTCCATTTCTTCAGGGAAAGACAGTTTGTAACCAAGGTATTTAGAATAGGGTGGGCCGATAAAACTTTTATTTTTATTTTGAAGTTGTAATAGCGCGGAAAAGTTGCGAATTATATAGATAAAAGAAAAGAAAAAGAAATTATCGAAATCGGTTGACATCTTCCGGTCGCGCATAGACAAAATATGAAGAAAACTTAATTTTTGCGATAATTTTTTAAATATTTGAATTAGATGTTTTCGTAATGTAATAGCTTGTAGCGTCTTCAAATAGAGCCTAAAAACCTTGTGTTTTAATTTGGTTTAAATCTGCTGATATCTTCCGGTCACGCATAAGTCCCAAATTGTGACAAAATATAGAAAATTTCACATTTTCACGAGATTTTTTTGTACTCTAATATACTTGTTAAAACTTAATAATTATTACAGTATTTTTATTTTTGAACAAAAGAATAATGATGTAGAAAACAGTACCCAAAAAAAGATGGTTATTCCTATGTCATGATGGGTGATAACAGAAACAACGAGCATGGTACCTGTCAACTTGCTCTATATTTAAAGATCTGGACAGCAGAGTGGGTTTTATAAATCCATCTCGAGATTCAGCTCCACAAACTTTTCATGAGGCCTCCGTGACAAGTTTTACACAGCGTTCAACAGCCTGCGTGTGAACTGGTAATTGCTGGAAAGTAATGTTCCAGTCAGGGATTGAGTCACTGTTGATAGTGTTGATGTGCGATTTGATCTCGTCACTGATTTCTGCCAACAATAGGGGAGAAGATAATTCACAGTCCATCCAGTTGATCATTTCTGAGTAATCTTGTGCATTGAAGTTGATTTTCGGTGATCTGAATGTTCTTACTGTTTTCCTTCTTGCATCGATCTGCCTCGCCTTCAGAATTCTTCGAAGTCCAAGCTCTCTTATTTATTTCTTGTCATCTTGAGTCTTGGCTAACAGTAAGTGTTCTGGGTGCGCGAAAAAACCATTCCGTTTGATCACAGGGTCGACAACATCAAGCAAAGGTTTAGGCAAAAACCTGGTAGATTGTATTGCTTGGTAAACAAGTTTCGGGCCGTCTGTCAAGTGTTTACTTGTTTTGATAGTAAACCACATTGGCATGTATGATTTCAATATAAACAAAACTAGTTCTTGAAGTTGAGGTGAGGGGCTTTCTTCAGATATGTACAATCTGAGAGTTCTATTTGCTTTCGTCAACCACCTCGAATGTGATAAGTGCCCAGGATCTCGTACAGCCAAATCTTCTTTACAGGTTCCTGATTTTATTGCCTTTGAAATATCAAGTAGGTATTGCTGATCTTTGCTAAGCACGTTTCTGTCTATCTCTGGGATCTGACAATCAATACTCTGGAAGTTAACCACCGGCAGTTTTTGTCAGCCAACTAACTTTTCACCAATTGGTCCTTTAGAAGTATCAGGCCCTGTTGTCTTGCCATCCAGGTGCTCAAACATGTGGCGGAAAGGCAACTCATTGAAATGGAGGAGGCAAATTGCCCATTGTACAGGTTTCCTTAAATAAAGTTCAACTCGGCGAAGACCAGTTTTCCAACGTGTATTGACAGCAGTACCATCACATTCGATGACAATTGGATTTTCAAGAGAAATACCACGCTCAGACAGGTAAGACATTACAGACTTGACAATATCTTCAGAGCTTCCAGAATTTGGAGTAACATGGCCAACGTAGAGTGAGCTAGGTTCTTGAATCAGCGAGTAATGCTCTTCCTTAATAATTCTAAGAAACGTTTTTGAATGAGCTTCCTCTATCACCAACGTGCCGTTACGCGATCCAGAAAACATTGACTGAATTGACAGTTTTCTTTACCTCATTATTAGTTCGTGTGAAATAATACTACGGCTATTACATTTAAATACAAATTATTTATCAAATACCAAAAATGCGTAAAAATGTAACTTTTTCATTATTTTGGCAGATTTAGGTGCTTATGCGCGACCGGAAGATATCAACTGATCTAACCCAAATTAAAACAATGTTTTTAGGCTCAATTAGAAAACGCTACATGCTATTGTGGGAAGGGATTTTGGCAAGCGAATAAACCGAACACTTCTTATAGTAATTTTAAGTATAAAAACTGTATTTAAACATAAGATCACAACAGATAAGATTGCACAGAACTTAGCGTGACTTCTCTCGACACAAAACTGTAACACTGATCGTCTTTCTTTCTCGCGACTTCCCCTCAACTCCTCGACGCGGCGCCACCGGGCGGTGCCAAGACTGGCGGGAAACCCAAAAACGGTTCAACATATTCCGATTCCCACAATCGGCCATCCTGCAGATCATCCGCCTCGGATGATGAGTCGTCTCCAGCTCAAGTTGATTTTGTCCATCACAGAACTTGAAGAGGATACCATCCTGCAGGGTGTAATCCTTGTATGGCTTCATCTTCAGGTGCTCCATGATCGCACACAGACCTTCATCAGCTTGCTGAGCTCGTTTCAGCCTAGCAACGAGTCCATCGACTAGACCGTAGAGGACCATGGGATGGAGAATCAAGGCATCGGCGTGAGGGATTCTCGCACCCGGTCTATGCTCGATCGAGTAATCAAACTCCTCTAACATCATGGCCCACCTTGCAACTCTCGGGGTGAAGTCCTTCTTGTCCATCATCTTCTGGAAGGCAGAGCAGTCGGTTATGATCTTGAACTTGATTCCAAGCAGGTACACTCGGAGCTTTTTCAAGGTCGTCACCACAGCTAACACCTCGAGCTCGTAGCTGCTGTACCTTTCCTCCTGTAGCGTAGTCTTCTTGCTCAGATATTGAACAGGATGCAGTTGACCATCGCCTGGGAAACGTTGCAGTAGCACTACTCCATAACCATACTTGCTTGCATCAGTATGGACTTCCGTCTTGTAAGCCGGGTTATGTATGATGAGGACTGGATCTTCGGATAAGACTTTTCTCACGACTTGTGAATGCAATCCTCTGTTCTTGCTCAAAGTTGAATCCACCGGTTGACTTCAACAGATCACTGAGCGGCTTTGCAATCTTGGCGTAGTTTGGGATGTACTTCCAGAAATATCCGGAAAGGCCCAAAAAACTGTGGTCTTCGGCTAGTGACTTGGGTTCTGGATAATGTTGAACTGCGGCTGCTTTCCTAGGAGATGGTGAGACAGTTCCATCTTCTACAACATGTCCTAGGAACTCAATGTTCTTTTTCAGGAACTGGCACTTCGAGAACTTAATATCCAGATCATAGTTTCAGATACCTCTATCACTTGCCCAAGCTTCTCTATGGCATCATTTTCATCTTTTGCTGGGATTACTACGTCGTTCATGTACACCAGGACTGTGCCAGCTTGAATCTTTTCTCTGAATACGCAGTTGATAAAGCGTTGAAACACAGGAGACGAGTTGCAGAAACCAAATGGAACTTTCAGGAACTCATATTGGTCTGAGTGTCACAAAGGCCAAATACCTTCAGCTCTCTTTCTTAACTGCAACGTGAAAAAATGATTTACTGGACGGTAATCGACGCTCACCCTCGGAGACCCATCTTTCTTCCACACAACTACCACTGGACTAGCGTACTCAGACATACTGGGTCGGATGATGCCATCTTGGAGCCACTGCTGCACTTGCTTTTCTACAATCTCTTTCTCAGCTGGTGATAAGCGTCTTGGGTGACTGTGAATCGGTTCTTCTTGTTTCATCGTGATGCTCATCTCAACGCTGGTACACTCCTCCTTGCGCGGCGAGAGTTCATTGACCATCTTTCTGATTCTCTAAACAGCCTCTTCCGATGCCTCTCCTATATCCAACTCCTCGGCTGCTATCACGTCGATTCGGTACAAGTACGCTTCTGATATCTCCTTGGACATCTTGACACCGGTTTTGCTGATGGTAGTTACGGCTTGGTCCAGCAAGTCGTTAACGACGATAGCTGGCAACTTGAGTACATCTCCAGACACCACATAGAAATCAGTCAAGTAAGTGTCTTCGTCAACCTGGACGTTAGTTGTAAAATATCCTAGGGGTGGCACCTCACTATCACCGAAACCCTTAAGTACTATGGCGGTCGTTTCCAGCTCGGGATCGCCCATCGCTGCATAAATGTCTTCACGGATCAGATTGATTGGGCAGCCCGTGTCCACCAATGCGTCGATCTTCTGGCCCTGGAGCAACAATTCCTTCATCTTCATATTCGACTTGGTTCCCAAAGCGACGTTCACTGTCTTCTCTGCATTCTGCTCAAGGTTCGGGCACTTGGAAGCTATGTGTCCGAAGCTGCTGCAATTGAAGCACTTTGGACCCTGACTCTTCTGTGGACATTCTCTGGACTCATGACTGTTCTTCTGACCAGTAATCCGTTTGCCTCTTTCATCTTGCTCATCACATCTTTCGTTTTACCAGTCTCATCATCTTCGTCTTTGGGCATCCCCAGCAACGAAAGGTCCATTAAGTTGTCACAGATGCGTTGCCCAAGCACGGCTTTCTCTCCCGTATATTCAATGTTTAACACTGTGCAAATGGCAATTAGGTCAGCCTCGGCGAATTCGCTCTCAATGAACTTCAATTTCTCCAGGTGTTCTGGTGAGTCACATTCAAACTCGAATCCTGGGAATTCTCTTAAGCGCTGCCTTTTCTTTCGATCACGTGGCAGTTTTTCGAAAATGAGGTTATGTAACGTCTTAATCACGGCCGTAGGCGCCGTCTTAATGTTATTATTCACTTTTTCAATGTCTTGTAAACACGCCACTTTGTCCGCCATTTTTCTTTGTCTTTCGGCACTCGCACTAATCACTTTTCTTTTCGTCGTCGTCTTAGGGTTCAGGATCCTAGGAACTCGTCTTTTGTAGGCTGCTCGAAACACCACGTCTTTGGGAGTTGAACAGCTGCTCGTCTTCTATATTCCATGGACCCACGTCGTCGTCGTAAATCTTGCCAGAAAAATGTCGTCAATTCACGCCTTGGTTTTATCGTTGTAGCCAAAATTGCCGTTCCGCACTCCAAATACTTCGTATCCCGGACGAGCCCCCAAATGTGGGAAGGCATTTTGGCAAGCGAATAAACCGAACACGTCTTATAGTAATTTTAAGTATAAAAACTGTATTTAAACATAAGATCTTAACAGATAAGATTGCACAGAACTTAGCGTGACTTCTCTCGACACAAAACTGTAACACTGATCGTCTTTCTTTCTCGCGACTTCCCCTCAACTCCTCTACGCGGCGCCACCGGGCGGTGCCAAGACTGGCGGGAAACCCAAAAACGGTTCAACATATTCGATTCCCACAAAAACATCTAATTCAAAAATAAAAAATAATCGCAAGCATGAAGTTTTTTTCATATTTTGTCAAACTTAAGGGCCTATGCGCGACTGGAAAATATCAACTGATTTAAACCAAATTAAAACGCAATGTTTTTATGCTCTATTTGAAGACGATACAAGCTATTACATTACGATAACATCTAATTCAAAAATTTTAAAAAATTGTTGAATAAATGAAGTTTTCTTCATATTTTGTCAAACTTTAGGGCCTATGCGCGACCGGAAGATGTCAACCGATTTCGATATTTTTTTCTTTTATCAATATAATTCACAACTTTTCCGCGCTATTACAACTTCGAAATAAAAAGTGAGTTATTTCGGCCCACCCTAATTTAGAATCGTTTACTCTTTCAAAAATGTTATTATCCAAGCAGATCTTGCTTCTTACTGGTTCCGTGCCACAGAATGCCATTATCTTGGTTTTCTCTAGATATATTTCCATTGAGTAGTTTTCTGAGACTAGTTTCAGGTTATACATTGAACGCTGTAAATCATCTTCTGAGGTGGCAACCAGCACTAAGCCGTCTGCAATTAATATTGTGTCCAGCTGCAGATTTCTGTTAATGCGGATGGAGCCATATCTTGTTTCTCTAAATTCTCGTATAAGAGCATTCATATAGATTATGAACAGGAGAGGGGAAAGACTGCAACTTTGTCTCCCTCCTGTGTTTATCGATTTCCACTCGGATAATTTATTATTAACCTTTACAGAAATCAAGTTATGTTTGTAAAGGTTACATATGTTTTGCACCATCTGTTGTGGGGTGTGATCTGATATTAAAATATTAAGTAAGGTATTGCGGTTTACTTTGTCAAAAGCTTTTTTGAAATCTACAAAGGCAATGTGTGTTTCTATATTAAATTCGCTGTGTTTTTCGAGAAGGATTTTCATTGTGAAATAACCATCACAGCTAGATCTTCCCTTCCTGAAGCCGAATTGTTCATCTCCAAGAATGTTTTCATAGTGTTTATATAGTTTATTTTTAATGATGTTGGCATATATTTTGTAACCATAATTTAATAAACATATGCATCTGTAATTTTGACAGTCCCTTTTTGTCGCCCTTCTTGAAAATGGGTACAACTATTGCTTTATTCCAGTTTTCAGGTGGTTCTTCGCCATCACAAATTTTATTGAGGAGCTGGAGGAATCTTTCTTTAAAAGACCCACAGGAATATTTAAATAACTCCAAATTTAAGTTATCTTCTCCAGGTGTTCTATTGCATTTTAGTGTCCTTAGGACTGCATCCAGTTCTACCATTGTAATGTGTTCGACGTACAAAGCATCTTGAGTGGAATGTCGGAATATGGGAGACATTCTGTGACCATAAATTTTGAAAGTGATTTGATCAAGTATTGCAAGGAATTGTTTTGATTCGAAGTGTGTCTTTAGTTTTCTTGTTCAAATTGTTCAAAATGTTGTAAGTTTGTGGCTAGGGTCTGGTTAAATCATTTTCTAAATGGGATACAAATTCATCCCAGTTCCTCCTGTGATATTTACGCACTTCTCTCTTCGCAATTGCTCGCATTCTGAGGTACTCCCTAATTTATCTACTTCTTTCTTGGAACACAGGTTATTTCCTATATGCCTCCTGTTTGTCTTGAATAATTTCTTTGATGTTTTCATCACAAATTCTGAGTCCCCTGTTCTGGTGCCATTTTGTTTTGGTGCCAAGGCTCTCGTTGGCTGCCTGTTTTAAGATATTTGTTAGTTGTTTCCACTCGTCTTCAACATTTTCTATAGTTGGGGTAGAGTGGGTTAATTCAGCCAGTCGTCGTTGGTAGAGCCATCTAATACTAGGATCATGAAGAAGGTGTACTTTATAGAGAAGGGTTGTATTTGATTTTGTCGGTTTCTTCTGCTTGGTGTACCTTCGCGGTTTTATTCTAATGGGACAAATTAATAGGTAGTGATCCGTTTCTAATTCTGGACCTCGAAAAACTTTTGTATCTTCTCTGCTAGTTTGATATTCCAGATAGCATAATGTATTATTGATCTTGTGTCTTGTGCCTCCCGCATATATTTATGGCTGTCTCTGTGATTGAAGAAACCATTCATTACTTTTAGCTGATTGTAGGTGGAGAAGTCTATTAATCTAGTTCCGTTGTCATTACAGACTTGTTCACCAAATGTGCCAATTGACTGTCCTACCTCATATTACCAACTCTCGTATTGAAGTCACCCTTCAACAGGAGAAAATCATTCCTATTGATTTTATTAAAAATCTGTTGTAGTTTGTTGTAGAAATCTTCACTTTTGGCTTCTTCACCTTCCACTGGGGCATATGCTCCAATGACAGACAGGTAACCTCTAGAGATTTTCAGACGTATTTCTATTATTCGTTCATTCCAGAAAGTGTAGTTTGCAATGGCAGATTTAAGCCGTCTATGTACCATAATCATTATTCCTGCTTGCGCTCTGTGTTCAGAAGATATGCCAGCGTAAAACTGGAGGTAATTTTGTGTCCGTTTTGTACCCTGTAATTTCTTTTTGGTTTCTTATATTATAGCAATTGAGATTCCCTTTTTTTTTTTGCCAAAATGTCATCTAGCTTTTCATCCTTATGAGCTATACCTCGTACATTCCATGTAGCAAGCTTCAGGATGTTTTCTTTCTTCCACTCATTAGCCTTATTCACGCTTGGGTCGTCAACATTTGATCCGTCCGGTTTCTATCTTTGTGAGACTTGAAAGCATATGAAATGTCCCTCCAACTAGTTGCTGGCAAGAAGGAGGTAAGTCCAGTGGTGGGGCTGCCACCTTTCAGTATCTGGACCCTCTGCATGATACTGCATTTCCTCAGTACAAGGCTGAATGGTTATACTGCCATGACTTTGTCCCCAGAGCCTCGTCTGTAAAAGCAAGTTTCTGTACCACGGGCAAGTGAGGTGTCTACTACTCTGGAAAACATGGAAACAGGGAATACTCAGGGAATTTTTAAATCCTGGGAAACTCTGGGAATTATCAGGGTATTTCAATGACACTCAGGGAATTTTAGTTTTAGAAGGTCCAACCTTGAATAATTGGAAATTAAGCATTTCAATTTTGATGGGGGAAAAGTATATTCTGATGATGATTGTTGTAGATGTATGTTCGTACTGACGTTAAATCAGTAAGCTCGCATTTCTTGCAATAGAGCACACAAATTTCATGTGTAGACTGTGTTTTTGTATATAAATGTGTAACTGTATGATTTCTGAGAGCATTACTATTGACGAGCTACTTTCAATACTCGCAAGTTACTATAGTTTTTCTGGATGAAAAATTTAGAAATTGGCAAAATATAGATTATTTTTTACTTTTCCAACTTGGTCATGCTACCCTTCATTGCTCAAGCACTTTTTAAAGTGATCTTTAAGTACAAACTCTGTTTTTTATATGTATTATGGCCGCTACTGTTACTCAGGGAATTTTCTGATTTATCCTCGAAAAATCAGAGAATTGTCAGGGAAATCTGTTAGTTGGTTTTGGTAGACACCCTGCACCCTGTACATCGAGATAAGGATCTTTACAATCCAAAGCAAGAGCCAGGCAATTAGTGGAGATTTCAATCCCATTCTTTGAGGAATTTGGGAAACCTGGACTTCATTAGAGCAGCGTGATAGGTACATAAATGCCTGGCTCTCCCCTGGTGAAATATTTATGCAGCAATTTTACTGCATTACCGGATATGCCTAAATAAATTACACAGCTAAAGCATAAGTTCCGTATTATACAGTAAGGTTTGAACAATTATATTCATAATTTCTTTGTTTCTGTGTTGATTAAATTCCGCTTTATACAACATAAATAACATGTAACCATATCCAGTGCGCTGGGACCATAGCTTTTGTTCACATTGGCCAAGTTTCTGCTTTGAGCAAGTTTTACTGTCTTTGTTTTAGACTACAGAAGAGGGAGAAAAGTAAGGGATGATATGTTTCGCTCGTCAAGCGACATTATCAGAATCAAATCTGTAAATGACAAAATTGCTCTACAAAACACTACCAAACCTATAATGACACCCACTAACAGTCACTGTCCTCCAAAATCAAGAAAACTTAGGAAGTGTGGCAACTATTACTGGTAAAATACTCGAAAAAATAACTATTTATATAAGGCACTTACTATTGAACCCTTAAATATAACGCATATTTAAGTCTTCAAATATTTTATTTCTTCAGCTCTGATATAGCCCAGTTGAGGAAACTGATGGTCATATTTGGTAATAGTAGTCTGTCTGGGTGAACAAAGTATCTTGTCACTGTCGCCAGCTAGAACAACGGCCAGGCTAAATTTAACCAATTCTAAGAAAGGGGGAAGGCAGTTGCGAGATGGAAGTCCGTTGCTTATTTAAAACGAGAGGTCAGTTGATTTTCCTTGTCTTGAAGAGGAAAAAGAGAGAGCGCAGAGCCCAGGTGAGGACAGAGCTACTGTACGACGTCATATAGTGGGAGGAGTTCACCAGCTAAGTGTTTCACATTATTTGAATGAACAGACAATAATATCATGATGCTACTTTTCGGCGGGAAGGATATTTGCCCGCGAAGTCAAGCAATGTGTGTTGCCACGATGCGATTTTCTGCACGCGAGTGTCATTTGAAAGCGCTAATTTTTACGAGTTGATTGAGATGTGTCTGAAGTCTGTGTGACAATTATTAATAATTATTACGGAGCGATGTTCCCCTTCCACCAAGTTTTGTGATAAAACATATATACGGTCTGTGAACAGACGCTACACTTGATTTTATAAATCTGAATGTTTATAGGGTGGAACTCTGTCCGAGCACGAGACACTCTGGTACTTAAACATTTTGCGAGTGCAATTGCAGCACTTGCAAGTTTAATTGTGTTGTGTGTCGCGCAACATGTGTTGTGATAATTACTGTGTATTAGGTGGACACAATTCCACAAGTTTTTAGGGAAAGCTCTTCGGCACTGCATTGAACTGTATGAGTGAATTTAGTGGCTTATTAGGGGCAGATGACCTCGTAGTGCCGCCCCTTAAAACAACAATAACTAACATAACTTAGTAGCTTATTACGCAGTCTAGCTAGTCGCCTAATTAATAATAATAATATTTTCCTACAGCAAGATGTTCGCCCACGAGATGGAAGATCTGGACAATGTTATTTCATCTGCCATGATGAATAGTATGATGGGCTAAGTCATCGGATGGACGATGACGGGGGTGTCGTTAGGCACCGGGCAAATCTGAAAGTGATGAGTACATAATTAAATTTATTTAATTTTGGACGGGGCGGAATCACGCGCAATGTTGGGAAATTTGTGTGTAAATAATTTTTTATTTGCTGTGTTTTAAATGTAAATTCTTTTCGCTGACATACTTATTTTTCTTGGCATCACGTGACAATTTGTTGTAAATATTAGATTTTGTGTGTTTTCTTGCGGCTTTTGCCATTCGTTTGTTTTATTAGAGTGCCTGCTCTCATGTCGCCTTGCGCTAATGAAAGTATGGTGCTAGAGAGATTATTTACAGCTGAAATGTTAGATAGTGGTGACAAATGGATCTGTATTAAATGTTATGTTAGACTTGGAGGGAATTTCCCGTCTTTTTTGATTATGATTGATCAGGCAAATGCTAGTTTATTTTGTTTTGTTTGGTACAACTTTGGTTGTCACAGAAGGCCGTCTGCCTTACTGCATTCAGGTCATCAGTCTTGTTGTGTAATCTATTCTTGGTCTGAAGTACGAGGAGGGGGTCATTTGGTTAAGCCTTATCAGGTGTGTGTGCTACGTGTGAATTCTTCGATAGCGAGCAGGTATGGACAGTAGATCCAGGACCGTTGCTACTATATTTTTCAGCTTACGTGACCTGCGGGGCGTATTTGCTGAAGTTTGAATCTGGATATCCCAAGGGGGATTTTTCAAGAATATGATGGTATTGATTTGTTATGTCTCGCGATTTAAGGGAGCCAGTGAGGCTATCTTCGAGAATCCAGGCCAGAGGCTTGAATATTTTTGTCTGCACACACTAAAAGCACAGTAGGGAGAGCTTGAGCGACCTCAGTACTCAGATCTGGAATGTTGATAAGCAATAGAGCGCGCGCTATGCATTCTTCATTGTTAAATGTCTTGCCTGATAAATTATAATATTTTGAATTAATTGGGAAGCTATTCATGCCACTAATCTAACTAATTTCCGACCGTATTTATCGAAGTGTAAGATTTTGTTTATTCGCCTGTTGAGGCATGTTCTTAATTTTGCTGTTTTTGCTTGGCTAGTTCCTGCCAAGATTTGTAAATGTCACTTTAAGGTTGTATACGGCAAATCATATGTTCTTGCATGTCACGTGATTGCCTTGTGTTAATTTGTAGAGTTGTAAGACCGCTTAGTTCTGCTGCTGATAATTGTAAATATACAATTCGTGTATTATTGATTGATTATAAAGGGTTAGATTATGTCAGTTTGTTTATTTTTGTATTAGCCATTTAGTGTGTATTCCCATAATTGTCGTGATTTCTAAACCGCAGAACGGGAATTCATGACTTAATAGAATGGTCGAACGGGAATGAATTCTCGTCTAGTACTCATTTACTTTAGTTGTCCGACGGCGCACACAACACATAAACATGTTTCTTTGTATTTTTATTCAGTGTAGATTTCTCTTAAGTTGTCATTTTGGTTCACCTTGTGCTTTACAGCTGTCTAAGCTGATTTGTTTTGATTTAGTTATTTTTGTGGATTGATGTTTGAGTCAGTCATTCGTTTTGACGGCTGACACGGTTTGACGGCACTTTGGTGACAAGTATGGGCGGGACTTTCCGGTTCCTTGGCTGTTTTGTTTACATAGTGTCGGATACCTGGGAGTCACATGTGGGCTACTGGGTTGCTTGCAGGTCACTTGTGGCAGGCAAATGACTCATGGTTACGCATAAGGGTGGAATTAATTTATTGTCTTGTCAGATGATTCTGAATTAAACTGTTATTTGTTTAACCTGTCATGTAAATTATTTGTAATTATAAGTTCCCCTATGAATCCTGGAAAATGTAAGAAGCACGTTTCTCCTCATACTACTATTTATGGACCGATCACGACCCCGAATCTAAGTCTTGTGCAGTGCTTGTTTTTCTAAGGGTACACTATGTTGTAAGACTGAGAAATGACAATCTCATCAACAGTCTATTACTCCACTAACTAATCTATGAAGGTGTAGCTACTTAAGCAATAAGTCATTAACTACTGTAGAATTGTAAATTAATGAAGAAATAATTTACGAGTACGGTACTTTGCTGAGATGGTAAAAAGCTAGAACTAGAACTGCTAGGCCTACATACAAAAACAGTGTTTGTCTACTAATAATTTGTTGAAAGTTCTGATTTGGAGACTTATCTGAAGCTGCTCGGACAACAACTTTTCTGATTTATAGAAAAGAATTGTATGTATAGTAGCTATAGGAGCAGTTGACATTGAAAACTCTTCAGATTTATTTTTCTTTTCTTTTTTCTTTGCATCAGGAAAGTCGTTGTCAGCTCGTAGACGTTCCACAATTTCAGATAAGTCTCCAAATCAGGTCTTTCAACACATTATTAGTAGACAAATACTTGTTTTTGTATGTTGCAGTTCTAGCATTTTACTATAATTTCAGCAGAGTACTCGTAGGTTATTTCTGCATTAAGTTACAATTCTACAGTAGTTTAGGACTTATTGCTTAACCCGTATAGTGCCGTGGACCGATATATCGGTCACGTTACTTATAAAAAAATTATTATTATTCTCAGCCGCATAGTGCTATCAGTGTTGTAATCAAGACAACGCGGAATTATTCTCCCTCTGGATATTTCGATATTCCGTGAATAATTGGATTCATAATAAGTATTCTTTGAACATGCTGCAATCAGCCGACTTCCCGGGCTTGTAATGTTTTGAAGTCGTGTATATTTTCGTTCTTGCTCTAACCTAATTTTGGGATAGGTCTTTGAAAGAAGAGGGAACAGATAAGGTTTTAAAAAATGATACTATTTAGGTTGCGTAATCTGTCAAAATTAGGTTATATGAAAATTTCCAAGTGTTTTTAATGAAACAAATGTATCATAGTATTAAATATTTAGAATGACCGGCCGCGGTGGCCGAGAGCGCTAACGCGCTACCTCGTGTCTCGCTGGCATCGGAAGAGCGTGGTTTCGATTCCCACCTCGGCCGCCCTGAAAATGGTTTTCGTGGTTTCCCATTTTCACTACCAGGCAAATGCCGGGACGGTTCCTTTCAATAGGTCCACGGCCGATTTCCTTTCATAATCCCTTCCCTGTCCCGTCCTGAAAAGAAAAATGCATGGCCATTGGCTGCATTAATAATAATAAAAATATATATATAGAATGTAATACGTATAAAATAAAAATAAACATTGGATGTTCTTGAGAAACATAACATTTTCATCGCTGCATTGCAAGAAACATGATTTTGTGATGAAGGTTTTGAATCTCAAGGATTCAGAATTGAATGGGTGAGTTGAAAAAGGTACACATTCCTAAAATATCACAAACTAAACTGAGATAGCCATTCTCTTCTTTGGACGTATCTACATCCATTGAGCATAAAAAAGTATATAATCCTCTACTTTAAATGAGCTTGCCAAAGATATTTAGATACGATTCAGTTGAAGAAGGAACATATTCCAGGAATATGTCCCTTCTTCAACTCAAAGCCACGCTAGTTATAATAATAATAAATCGACCTTCAAGCTTAAGAAAACCAACACTGTTGAACTTCCTGACACCAAGGCATATCCAACGGGAAAGGTTCCAATAAAGAAAGAGAAACTGCAGGATCTCCAGAAAGTTATACACTACATCCCTGATGAGCATCGACCTTTTTTTGAAGAAAGACTCTCTTGGCCAACCATAACTACAAGAGATGTATATGAAGACTACGTTGATGACTAACTGATCCACCTACAAGGTAAGAGTAATAAAACATATTTTAAAATAACATAATGTATTTTATATGTTTTAAATGAGTTAAAAATATTGTAACTTAACCTGAACTTATCTATCCTAACTATAGTCTGAATATAACACAACACTTCATAATATAATATAACCTAACCTAACCTAAGTATTTCTATCTTTATTACAGGCAAGTTTTATAGTATGTTATGACATTGGACACTATTGTATGTAACAAAGAAAGAAAGATTTGCAATAGCAAAGTAAAATAATCGTTGTAATACTATTATCCCAGGATTTTTTGCAGCTCAGTGTGTTTCAGGCACATAAAAATATTACTAATGATGGTAAAAAATAAAAAAAGAATGTGTTTTTATAATGTTTTCAATCAGGGCTTTGTTTTTCAGCTGCTGATCCACTACATCAAGATGCCACGATTGTCTACTATGAAGAATCCAACAATGAAAAATGTTTTATCAGAAAAGAATTGTTACTTTTGTAAATATGTGTAGGTAACAGTCCTGAAATACATTTGTTTACCTTTATACAAAGATTGGATAGTTTTACTCACCTATTTCTGAAACCTGTTTAACATAATACACTAAATTGTTATAAAGTGTTGTGCATTAAAAACATTGAGTTGAAAAAGGAACATATTCCTGAACATATTTACACAATTATATGGTATATAAAAATATTTATATATAGGTACCATGTGCAATAGATTCTCTACACGTAAAGGTACAAGTTCACAATAGTAAATTTTTTTGTAGAAAAATTACTTTTCTCACAAAACAGTTTTTTTTAGTTTTCCGAAAGTTTATGTTTTTGGAATGTGTACCTTTTTCAACTCACCCATTCAATTTATAAAGGAATACCTGGCACAAGAGTTACACAGAACTTCCCTCATTTTGGTACAGGTTTTATAGTCCACAAGAAAGCTGTTGATTCAGTGCTGGATTTTACATCATTCAATGGAAGACTATCCACATTGTCATTTAGATCACTTAATAAAGCCTACACCGTGGTCAATTTTCATGCACCGACGAACGTGTCAAACAAGAAAGACCGAGAGCACACTAATATATTATGGGAACAATTAGAAGACGTGATTGGCAATATTCCAGCGCATCACACCACCATCCTACTCTGTGATTTTAACGCTCAAGTAGGAAGAGAGAAAAAGTTTAGGAATACAGTTGGAAACTATCCTGCACATAAACGAACAAACAAAAATGGCGAACGGCTGATTGACACCTGCAAAAATAACAACCTAGTTTTGATATCTACTGCGTTTAAACATCTTCCTCGGAAAGCAAAGACATGGAGACATCCAAATTCACTTATGGGTGAATTTCAACTGGATAATGTGGCAATATCAAAAAAATCAGATCGTGAAATCCAAAATGTGAAGGTCCTGCGTAATACGAATATAGACTCAGATCATTATCTGTCCCTTATTAAAATGAAAGGTATTCCGTTTAGGAACAATAGAGTGAATGTTGAAAAGGGAATGAAAACGCAAAAGTGCAACATCGGTGGTCTGAAGTCCAATAAAAACACTTTTGCGGAAACACTCCACAACAAACCAAAAGATGGAACAGGGTCTACTTTAAGGAACGCCATTGTTACTGCGGCTTCGGAATCCATTTCTCTTGATAGAACGCGCAAGCATCCTTGGTGGAACGGTCAATGTGATCACGCAATAGAGGAAAGAAGTAAAGCTTGGATCAAGTGGAATAACAAGAAAGACGATGTGAATCTTGAGAACTTTCTCTGCATAAGGAAAGAAACTTGTAAAATTTTAAAATTGGCAAAAAGAAATTTCAACAAATCACAAATTATTCAAATTGAAGATGATTTTCAAAGGCACAAAACAAGGGATTTCTATCAAACTTTTAAGCACCAACCGTCCAAATACGTCGCCCCTTCTCTTCACATCCGAGGATCTGATGGTAAACTTTATCTCAATAATAAAGACTGTGCTAAAGCTTTTGGAGAATATTTTGAAACCCTTTTGAACACGGACATACCTACTGAACAACTTGCTTTCTATCCTCACGTTGCATACCACGACAGTTCACCACCCTCCGTCGAAGAAATAACACAAATCATCAAGGTGCTAAAAATAATAAGGCCTCTGGGGTGGATAGTATTGTGGCTGAATTATGGAAATATGCAGATAATGACTCCATCATTTGTCTCCAGAAAACCATTGAAGAAATATGGCATAGTGAAAAGTTGCCAATCCGACCCAAATAATTATAGCGGTATTTCACTGGTATCGGTAACGTACAAAATATTTGCTAGGGCACTTCTGAACAGAGCAGAATCGATATTAGACCGTCAGTTAGGAGAATATTAAGCTGGTTTCAGGAAATCAAGATCCTGTCCTGAACAAATTCATAACATTAAGACCATAATTTCCTACTATACAGTACGATCAAAACCTTATGTTGTGATTTTTGTGGCCTTTCAAAAGGCTTATGATTGCATTCATAGAGACACAATAATTAACACCTAACGTGAGTTTGGCCTAGACAATAAATCAATTAATTTGTTCAAAGCAAGCTTAGAAAACACCATTTCTAAGGTCAAATTTCGTGGTGAATTGTCCGAAGCCTTTGCAATCAAGACTGGCTGTAGACAAGGTGATCTGGGATCACCGATGCTGTTCAACTGTGTCTTGGAAAAAATTATAAGAGAATGGTTAACAATCTTACCAAATAATTATGGTATTCGAATTGGTTATAAAAAAAGAAGACCTAAATATAAACTGACTCGCTTTTGCAGATGACATTGCTTTGTTCGCTAATTCAATGGAAGAGGCCACTGACCAACTTAATAAACTACAAATCATAGCTGCTAAAACTGGACTTAAAGTGGCCTTCCATAAAACTAATTTTATCACAAATGTCAAAGATGCCTCAAAATTCATCACGATTGGTCTGCAAAAAATCAAAAAAGTCCGAAAATTTAAATACCGAGGGGAATGGATTACCCCTAATAATTCCGAAATAGCTGCCATTGAGAGCAGATGTAACAAATTGGAAGGTGCCTTTCAAACCTGCAAAAACATTTACAAAAGTAAAAGCTTGTCCTGGAATGTCAAACTTTGTCATTATAACACAGTAATTAGGCCGTCAGCACTGTATGCCGCAGAATGCTTACAGATGATAAAGGCCCATTGAGAAAATTAGAACTTAAGGATCGGAAAATTCTAAGGAAAATATTAGGACCTGTTAAAGATAATGGTACTTACAGAAGAAGACATAACAATGAATTATTTGAACATATAGATGATTTGGTGAGTGTGATGAGAAAAAGGGGAATGTCTGTCTTTGGACATTTGGAACGGATGGAGCATCATCGTCTTTCATATCGAATACACTCATCAATCTCTAAAAAAAAAATTCATATTGTAAATGGTCGATGCAAGTTATAAAGGACCTAACAGAAGCTCGAATCAATCAAGCTCTGGTTTGGGATAGGAACCTGTTCAGAAAGGCGGTTAAATCAACACCCTTTACCATCTGTGATGCCTCGCTCTCATTGCAAGTGGATGGAAGAAGGAGAGCTGAACATTCGTCAAGAAAACAAGCATTACAGTGATCATATGAGTGAAGAACATCGTGGTCCATTCATGGCCGAAACGACAAAAAAAAAAAAAATTAAAAGAATTACCAGCTACGGAAAAAAGTATCAACGAGATAATTTTTATCAAAAAATTGTAATTTCACTAAACTTGTCTTGGGATTATTGTCATAACCATTCATCATAAGGGTTAAGTATATCACAGCAAAAGTAGCTACACTTTCATAGATTAGTTGGTGGAGTGATAGACTGTTTGGTGATGAGATTTTCATTTCTCTGTCTTGCAGGTACCTAATATAAATAACTTTTTTTGGTGTTGAATGCTTCAGTATTTTACCAGTAGTAGTTGCCACCATTTCCAAGTTTTCGACAGTTTTCTTTTGTTTTAGGAAGGCAGTGACTCTCAAGTGGGTGTCATTGTAGGTTTGGCTGTTAGTAGAGCTATTTTGTCTTGGATGTGATGATGCTCGCTTAATGAGCAAAACATGTCGTTGCTTAGTTTCTTCCCTCTTCTATAGTCCAAAACAAACATATATATATATATAATATTCACATGATTGGAACACACAGAGTAAATATATAAACCAAATATAATTCTGAATTAGGGCTCGGAATATTCGCGTATTCGAATACCGAATAGTGCGAATACAGCGAATATTATTCGAATATTCGCAACCTCACGAATATTAAACAAGAAGTTCCGTGACGAACTAAAGAGCCTACTTTTCTCGAATTGTAAGATTCATTCCAATGATTAATCTATATGGACATAATTAGAATAATGACGAAAGTGAATTGGTAATATCGAAATTTCTAATTAGTTCGAAATATAACTGGCATAATGTAGCCTTATAGAGAACTACAGTTGGCAACCCTGGTGACTGAATATATTCTTAGTTCCAACTCTTAAGGTACAGAATACAAACATTGGTTGAAGTCCAATGGATAGCATGGACGTTGCATGTAGTTAGACAGTGGACTTATCATCGCGCGTAAAATCATGTTGGCAACAATGTCATGCATGTGTTGGTCAGAAATAGTCTGAACTATTATCATCTATTGTTGTGCCAATTTTGGATGAAATCCATTTATTTGTATAGAAGTCACATGTATTTTAAAATTGGACCAAGCAGCAGGCTTAGAATCATGTTGGAAGCACTGACATATATTAGTTACTCCAAATTAATCTAGAAAGTAAGGTACTATACGTGTGCAAAGTTTAGAGCTGTTGACTTGAATACTTTCTGATATATTGATATTAGGGTAAAAATAGAGACGTATTTATTAGCAGTTGGCAGCCCTGGTTGCTCTTAACAATACTCGTAGTCATATCTGTTGTAGTACGCATAGCACATACGAAATTTGGTTGCAATTCGATTGATAGTATAGAAGTTACATTTATTTACAATTGGTCCTATGGGCAGGCTTAGAATCATGTTGGTAGTACTGAGGACCATTAGTTACCCTTAATTAAATTAATCTAGAATGTCGGGTACTATACGTGTGCATAGTTTAAAGCTGTCGACTTGCATAATTTCTGATATATTGGTATTTGGATAATAACAATAGAGAGTGCATTTATTAACAGTTGGCAGCTCTGGTGGCTCTTAAGATTACGCTCAGTCATATCTGTCTATCTACACATAGCACATACGAAATTTGGTTGAAATCCAGTTGATAGTGTAGAAGTTATATGCTTTTAAAAATTGGACCTATCAGCAGGCTGAGAATCATTTTGGCAGCACTTTCATGTATGGCCCCCTGGAAATTAAACTGAAACATTATTATCTATATGTGTGCCAATTTTGGTATAGCTCACATGCATACCTTCCGAGATATACAACATGGAGCTGAAATTTCAATTCCGATTTTTCAGCAGTTGGTAGCACTGACATCATTTTCAAATATGGCGTTGAGATATTCAGATAGAGCTCTTTACTCATACCAAATTTGGGTTCGATTGCTACATCCGTTTAGGAGTTGATATGGGGGGACACACACACAGCCAGACAGGCAGAAGGACAGACAGACACACATTTTCCCGGATCGATTTCATAAGTCTACTTTTTCCTCATTTTTACAAAATGCGAAAAGTAGGCTAAAAATGAAAAATGAGGATGACGACTAACAGAGCAAGACATCAAAAACTATAAAATCAACAATTTCTGGGGCTCTTAAAAGACGATTTCACATTAGTAATGAAGAACCGACCACAGGTGTAAGTTTAACCCAATTAGCGTCTGCTGTGGATTCACGTTATAAAATTCTTTTACACGAAAATGCACAAGGCACGGAAAAGATTTGGGTGAAACTACAAGTGCAGATGCTTTCTTGTGATACCGGAGAAGATTTGGATGCTTCACAACCACAACCTCACTCACTCTCGTCCAGCTTAGAAAGGGACCTCGACTTCATTTTCAAGCGTCCATATACGTCCCCACGCAGGAAAACTGTGGCCGAAGAGCTGGAAAACTTTAGGAACGCCCGTGAAACTGTAGGTGATCCCTGAAATGGTAGATGGCTAATGGAAAGGTATACCCCAGAATAAGTCAGTTGGCGAGAAAGTACTTATGCATTCCTGGCACCTCCGTTCAATCAGAAATAAAATTTTCCATGGACGGCAATATTGTTCATACCAAAAGAACATGCCTTGGTCCTTACAATGTTGACAAATTGAGTTTTTTGGCCAAAATAAGAAATTTTTGCGCGAAATAATCTTAGGGTTAAAAGCCTGTTGACACTGAAATTTCTTATTTTTAGCCTACTTTTCACATTTTGCAAAAATGAGAAAAAAGTAGACTTATGAGATCGATCCGGGAAAATGTGTGTCTGTCTGGCTGTGTGTGTGTGTCCCCCCCCCCCCCCCTATTAACTCCTAAACGGCTGCAGAAATCGAAACCAAATTTAGTATGAGTAAAGATGTATACCGGAATATCTTACGTCCATATTTGAAAGTGATGTCAGTGCTACCAACTGCTGAAAAACGCACTAGAAATTTGAGCTCCATGTTGGATATCTTGGAAGGTATGTATGGTAGCTATTCCAAAATTGGCACACAAGAAGATAACACTAATTCAGTTTAATTTCCAGGAGGCCATACATGACAGTGATGCCAAAATAATTTTAAGCTTTCTGATAGGTCCAATTTTTAAATGCCTATAACTTCTACACTATCAATTGGATTTCAACCAAATTTTGTATGTGATATGTGTACATAAACAGATATGACTGAGCGTATTCTTAAGAGCCACCAGGGCTGCCAACTGTTAATAAATGCACTCTCTATTGTTGTTATCCGAATACCAATATATCTGAAAGTATGCAAGCCGACAGCTTTAAACTATGCACACGTATAGTACCTGACATTTTAGATTAATTTTCGTGTAACTTATATACTTCAGCTCAACCAACATGATTCTGAGCCTGCTGATAGGGCCAATTTTTAAATACATGTAACTTCTATACTATCAGTTGGATTTCAACCAAATTTCGTATGTGCTATGTGTAACATAACAGATATGACTATAAGTATTCTTAAGAGCAATCCGGGCTGTCAACTGTCAATAAATGCTGTCTATATTTTTTCATCTAATATCAATATATCAGGAAGTATGCAAGCCAACTGCCCTATACTTTGCACACGTATAGCACCTGGCATTCTAGATTAATTTGGAATAATTAATATAAGTCAGTGCTGCCAACATGATTCTATGCCTGCTTATGGGTCCAATTTCAAAATACATGTAACTTCTATACTAACAAATGGATTTCGTCCAAAATTGGCACAACAAGATATCAATATTTCAGATTAGGCTATTTCTGACCAGCACATGCATGCCATTGTTGCCAACATGCTTTTACGCGTGCTGATAGATCCAATGTCTAACTGCATGTAACGTCCATTGGACTTCAACCATTTTTTTTTTAATTCTGTACCTTAAGAGATGGAACTAAGAATATATTCAGTCACCAGGGTTGCCAACTGTAATGCTCTATTAGGCTACATTATACCAGGCACGGTCGACTCTAGAAAGGTCGGAAGGTTCAACCTGACAACACTGTAGCTACGGCTATTGTCAGTCATACTTCGTCACGAGCGCCTGAACTGAAACAGCTGTTTGCTAGCAAGGGAGGCTACAAAAACTACGGAATTAATATTGGACAAACATAATGTACATGTTTAGCAAAACATCTGTTGATTTTCATTTACACATGACCAGTGTTACAATCGGAAATAAATGAATAACGTGTTGTTATAAGAGCCAAGCAGCTGATATTAGGCATGAGTGACATGGAAATAATTTACCAACATAGCCTAAGAGTGTTTAGCAAAATAAAGAAAATTATTTTGGTTTCTTTTCGTATTTTACTACTCTGAAGTATGCTAATAAAACAATTGGTGGCGTTCTAATAATAATAATTTGGAGTAAGTAGATGCAATTGAGGGTTATGTGATGCAAAAATGTAGGCTATCTCCCATAACATCTTCACACTGTAGGCCTATAAACCTTCGATTCCACCGCACATGTATGTAGATAATTTACTACCATTATAGAAATAGTCTGTTGCTGCTGGTATTCCATAACTATATCAGATTACTTCCGTTTCCTTCCTCAAGTGCTGCAACTTTCTCTTCCCATAACCAAGTTTGCTGACATCAACAGTATCATTCCTTGCCTGTGAATAATTGTTTAGCAATACAGTGGCAATAACTGAAAGTATTTTTTCACTTAAATGACTAATTTATGCAATCTACGAACCATTTCGAAGGTTCCCTAATCCAGGCCTGGCGCAGATTTTCGTCACTTGGGAACCTAAACACTGGTGTGAAGCCTCCCTTACTTGATTAATTTGCATTACAGTTGGGGATACAACATGTATCTGGCTTTGTTACGGTGCCGAAACATTCCAGGAAAATCAAAGTTTAAAACATGAAGTACGATATGTGATAATTCCATGTACCGTAGGCATTTAGAAATACCGTATTTGCCAGATACAAAGCACATCGTCAGTGTGTTCTCGATTAGGGATTACAGTAAAAAGAACTCATCTGGAAGGGTAGTATAAACGCTACTATAAAGCGTATGAACGTACAAAGCGCAAAAAAAAAAAATATATAAAAAATAGAAGGAAATATCCCTATGAGAAACAACAACTCCAGCCAGACTGAACGTTCCCTCGTGTTCCCGCCTGACAAGGGTATGACTGATGAACATGTTGCCAAGTCTCAGCCTTCCGACCTGTCTAGAGTCGACCGTGTACCAGGTATATTTCGAACTAATTAGACATTTCGTTATTACCAACTTAATTTCGTCATTATTCTAGATAGGTTCATATACTGTAGATTAATCATTGGCATGAAACTTAATTTTAAGAAAAGTAGGCTCTTTAGTTCGTCACGGAAATTCTTGTTGTTTTTCTTTCAAGTACTCGTGTCGATATTGTTGTGCTTATGTTGATGGAAATGTGCATTTGCACGGCGCTAAGAGAAGACACGAAGAGTTTCTTATTTGTAGCCTACTTTTCACATTTTGCAAAAATGAGGAAAAAGTAGACTTATGAGATCGGGCAAATGTGTGTATGTCTGTCTGTCTGGCTGTGTGTGTGCCCCCCCCCCTATCAACTCCTAAACGCTGTAGCAATCGAAACAAAATTTGGTAGGAGTAAAGATCTATACCTGAATATCTCACGGCCATATTTGAAAATGATGTCAGTGCTACCAACTGCTGAAAAAATGCAATTGAAATTTGAGATCCATGTTGGATATCTTGGAAGGTATGAATGGGAGCTATTTTAAAATTGGTACACGTATAGATAATAATATTGCAGTTTAATTTCCAGGAGGCCATACATGACAGTGTTGCCAAAATAATTTTAAGCCTTCTGATATGTCCAATTTTTAAATGCATATAACTTCTACGCTATCAATTGGATTTTAACCAAATTTTGTATGTAATATGTGTACATAAACAGATATGACTGAGTGTATTCTTAAGAGCCACCAGGGCTGCCAACTGTTAATAATTGCTCTCTCTATTCACTTTATCCAAATACCAATATATCAGAAAGAATGTAAGCCGACAGCTTTAAACTATGCACACGTATAGTACCTGACATTTTAGATTAATTTGGAGTAACTTATATACTTCAGTTCTACCAACATGATTCTAAGCCTGCTGATAGGACCAATTTTTAAATACATGTAACTTCTATACACTCAGTTGGATTTCATCCAAATTTCGCATGTGCTGTGTGTAATATAACAGAAGTATTCTTAAGAGCAATCAGGGCTGCCAACTGTTAACCCTTTATAGGTCCTTGGGATACTATCTTCCCACCATGTATTTATAAAACGGTGTTAGGGAGAGAATCTTCCCACCCCTTTCATTTCAACCAGTTCCACATGCATCCACAAGCTAGACGCAGAGAAATATTGAAAACCCATTAATTTGATGTATACTGTCATCAGAAACCAAAGGTGGGAAGCATATATCCCAGTGGTCTCCACAGTGCACGTGTTCGCCAGTTCGGTTGTGTTGGGTGAAATAAATGCATTGTTTTACAGAAGAAGGTGTTTTTATTGAAGATAAGAGATTTGTAAACGTTTACTACATAACTGAAATACAATGTTCATATAGGTTTTGGTCACTTGAGTAAATATATTTCAGCTAGAATGGAAATAATTATCCTGCTCAGGGTGTTTGCCATAGAATAGCAGATTTAAAAAAAAAATGTGTTTTTAGTGAATACTATTCTGAAATTATTGAATTATATTCGAATATACTAACTTTTAACATTCCAAAATCTCTTTTATATTTTTTGTGCAGTTTTCGGGAAAGGTGATATAGGTCAATGACCTTATGTTTCGTGGGAGTTGCGTTTTTTTTTATTATAGAGCGTGATGGGTGTTTTTATTTATTATAAACTGTTAAATAAAGCTCATTAATGAGTGATAAACACAGTTGTATCATCATAATTTGGAGGTGGGAGATTATAACCCCATTGCTCATTTAAGAAAACATACTGTCGGGTGTGGACAGTGGGATAATAATTTCCCACCCCATATTTCATAAAATAGAATCCACGCCCATAAAATTGTTGCATATTCTTACTCATATATCACCCCCAATTACAAATGTGCAAAAGAAACCAAATATTTTATACCCCCAGTCTTTTGCCCTATAAAGGGTTAATAAATGCTGTTTTTTTTAATCCTAATATCAATATATCAGAAATTATGCAAGCCAACAGCTCTAAACTTTGCACACGTATAGTACCTGGCATTCTAGATTAATTTGGAGTAACTAATATAGGTCTACGCCAATGCTGCCAACATGATTCTACAGTAAGCCTGCTGATAGGTCCAATTTTAAAATGCATGTAACTTCTATACTAACTAATGGATTTCATTCAAAATTGACACAACAATAGATCCTATTATTTCAGTTTATTCCTGACCAATACACATGTCATTGTTGCCAACTTGATTTTACGCGCGCTGTTAAATCCAATGTTTAACTGCATGTAACGTCCATGCTATCCATTGGACCTCAACCAAATTTTTTATTCTGTACCTTAAGAGATGGAACTAAGAATATATTCAGTCACCAGGGCTGCCAACTGTAGTGCTCTATTAGGCTACAATATGCCAGGTATACAGTATTTCGAACTAATTAGAAATTTCGATATTACCAACTTAATTTCGTCATTATTCTAGATAGATGCATATAGATTAATCATTGGCATGAATCTTACATTTTAAGAAAAGTAGGCTATTTAGTTCGTCACGGAACTTCTTGTTAATATTTGGTTTTGTAAAAACGTTAGGCAATATATCGTCGTTTACCCAAACACGGGTTAGCTTGTATTCTGTTTTCTTCCCTGAATTAAAGAATTGACATGTCATTGAAGGTTCCGTGGTTTTTCATTTATTAAATACCATGGGTCAAATAATTATTTACATGCTACTTTTGTCTTATTTGTCCGAACTAACTTTATTTGCTGAGTACACAAGTTGTACTTCTCTACATATCTCCAAATCATAGTGCGCGTTTCCTCTTAACGGTAACAGTATTGCTTTTCAAGCCTCAATGTAATTTCTTATCATTGTTGAACAAAACCTTTAATTACGAAATTCACTCATTGTGAGGTTTGAAGCCATTTTTCAGTGTTGCCATGTAAACAAATGTTTGGTGCTTTTCAGTCGGTCAACACGAATGTACCCAAATAGAGCCGGGTTATGCCCTAATCCTGAAATAAATTACATGAAATTAATGAATACACTAGGATGACCAGTTTCGATCGTCAAGCGATCATCATCAGATCCATTACACTCAGGCTATAGCATCTATGTTTGAGAATACAGGTGAAAAATATATACAATATGTACAATTATTTAGTTGCAGTGTTGGTAATGCAACTGTCAGAGTATGCTAAATGCGGTATATCTAATGTTGGATGAAATTCTAAAATGGTGATAAAAATCCGGAATTTGTATGTTCGGGGTGATTATATGGTTATACAAAATCAACTATGGTTATACCATGACGAATAGAAGGAGAAAGTGAGAAGACTCCTGAAGTTCAAGCGCGCCCCGCCAGGCAGCGCTAGAGTGGACAGGTTCCACACAGCCGGGGTCAGCTGGTCTTAGGGATGGTGCTAAGGGAAACGAATTACTTTGTAACTAATACTCTTTTGAAAAGTAATTAGCGGTTACAATTAAATTAGCATGGCAGGGCACATTGGAAAATATAATTCACGGAAATAAGAACTACGGTCATCATTACATGTTACGGAACACACAGATTCCTGGAATATACAGTCGGAGAAAGCCCAGATCTTTCTCGTAACATCTGCAGGATTAAGGATGTGAGGTTGTAGAGAGCTTGTCTTGCCACTGACTCCTAACGAATTCCTGGCCTTTTTATTTGATTGACTACGATCACAAGTAAAGCCAGCCACCCTCGCCCCAGCCTCTTCTAACTGCAAAATCACCTAGACTTCGAATTTTAGCTAGAATGTCCCCTGGAGTAGCTTTTCTGCTTGCATAAACAGCAACTGGCTGCACCCAATATATGCATGAAAGGTACGAATATGAACACTAGAGCGTGATTTGCAAGTACGTTCTTCTGGAGGTCATGTAAAAAAGGAGGTCCCGTGGCTCATGATCTCAAGATTAACGGTCACGTTAAACTACAAGCTTCCTTCCTTCCTTTTTGTCTATTATCATCTTTTCCTTCTTGCTAAGGTGTTCGTCATCAGGGGCGGATTCAGGAGAGGGTGAGGAGGGCGACCGCCCAGGGCTCCGCGGTCCTAGGGGCCCCACGCCATGGATTTTTCTACATTTAATTAATTAATTAAGTATACTTTTCAAACTAATTTATAATTCATATTCCTTTCTTCAGTGCAGCTATGACCTCTCGTGACCGTTTAGCAAGTTAAGATTTCAGTGAAATAATAGAAGACTTCAGCCGGGAAAAAAGTCGCAAAGTAATATTTTAATACTTCATTGTTTACATAATCTTATTCAAAGGGACATAAAGGTTTCTTTCATATTATTAAAATAATGTACTGTAGTGTATTCAAAATATTGTAACTATTCTTTATTTTATTATTATTATTATTATTACCAAACTATTTTCCATTTGATTCGATTTTTTTTCTATTGTTACGGGCCCCACCTTATCATATCGCCCAGGGCCTCGCAAGGCCTGGATCCGCCACTGTAATCGTTATCTTTGTAATTAAATGCCTGTGAATTTCGAACCTGCTTCTCCAGCAAATTAATTCTCGATTTTGCTGAGTTAAGGCAGGATCAAACGCGAATTAAATTACGGTTAGCATTCTTAAGGCGCCTTTTGAGCAATATTATAGTCCTTTCAGCATCAGTAAGTACACTAGAATGACCCAAATTCTTATCAACACTGGATTGACCTTTTAATGCCTCATTCGTTGCTCCACTCCCATCTTCAATCTTCTTTCTTCTTTTTCTGGTGGTGTCGAGATTCTTTTTCCTGTTGGGATCTTTACGGGACTTATTCTCACTACTTCGGTAAATTAGGGGGAAAATGAGGCACTGCTCCAGGTCGTAACTTCCACCATACACGAGAGATTTCCACTTCTTCACCATTCACTATAAAATTACCTGATTTTATCAAATCATCAGAGAAATTAATTTGACAAATTCTAATACTTTGCGTTAACTCCGTATCCTTTCGTGGAATAGCTCTGGCCCGTTTTTCAAATTGATTTGTATTCTTCGGTGGTGAAAAAAATCGTATATCGTCAACTACTCTACCATATCCTGACTTACAGCCAGGCAAAAACCAGTACGGCATGTTGAACTATTAAATTAACAGAGCCGCATAAGAAATATGTTTGAAGTTCACAACACAAAACGCTGATGTACACAAGACACAATTAACTGAATTTAAGAACTGAATGCAAAGAAAATTCAATTTAATTCACACAAACATCTCACACAGTAACTTCTCGCTCACTTTTCTAAGACCCGGCTCGACCCAACAACAGGACACGTTGTTGGACATTATCGCTTGCAGTGCTTGTAGCGGCGGGACCACAAACTACCGTGCTATAATGGCGGAGTCCTCACACTAGGTCCTTCTATTTGTCATGGTTATACTGTAATAATACAGGCTGATACTTATCCGGTTGTCTTCCTGACTGGGACTTCAAGCAGCTTCGTGTTCACTCTGGTACCAGTTATAGTCGACTAACCCGGGTGTTAACTGGACGAGACTGGTTTTTCTCTTTCTCCCCCTTTTGTTACTATGTTCGTTCTGAGGTCAGTGCCATGTTTATTTGTGTGACGTTGCCAAGTCTAGATAAGAATGTATGTTATTGAATACAGGAAGATCTACAACTATTAAAGACCGTGGAACTATCTTCGCCACGCGTGGACTACTAAGCCATTTAAACTAAGTGGTACACGGTCTATTGAAGACGTCCCGGCACCTTTAATACTGCCGCGCATAATGGCCTAGGTTTATTGCAGAAAAAAGTACATAGTACACCTGATCCAAATAACATTTACCCATAACCACCGCTATTTCCCCACCCCCCTTATTTTTATCTAGCTTGGCTGTATCGCTAAGTTGTGTTTTGTTTTCGACAGGGTGTGTTTTTTAGTAGAGTGAAAAGAGGTGAACTCTCCATAAAAGTGTGTTCATTTAGATTGTTGGGATTGTTTTGTTTGGCTAGGTGAATCTCGATTGCTTCCTTTATGTCGAGAGCTCTGCCTTTCGATTCGTGATGAATTATTTTTTGGTCAGTTTCGATTTTAGTAAAGCTGTGCCCCGTGCCACACATATGTTCGCATACGGCTGAATGTGTGCCGTATCTTATCGCATTCCTATGTTCATTATAACGTGTATCTACTCGTCTTCCGCTCTGTCCAATGTAATTAGCTTAACAACCAGTGTCTTGGCATGTAATAGAATATACCCCTGACTTTGAATACGGCTCTTGTTTATTTAGATTACTATTTTGCAGGTGCCTCCCGGTCGTATTATACGTTGTGAATGCTATTTTTATGCCTTGCTTTTTGAATAGATTAGTGATTTTATATGTGTTCGCATTCACATAGTTGAAGCGCGCGAATTTTTTCTCATTAATGTCCGGTTTTGGAATCATTTTATCTTTATTTTTATGTTTGGCTACAATTTGGTCTATTTTGCTTGGCGGGAAATTGTTTTCTTTTGCTATTTGTTTAATGGTTCTTATTTCCTTATTATAATTATCTTTTGACATGGGTATGTTTAAAGCCCTGTGCACCATTGAATTGAACCCCGCTAATTTATGCGTACTGGGGTGATTAGACTGATTGTCGATTGCATGCGAAGTTTGTGTGGCTTTCCGAAATATGGAATATGAAAGCTCGTTGTCTTTACGTTCGATAGTTATGTCGAGATAATTTATTTTTCGATCTGTTTCGGATGCCTTAGTGAATTTGATTGAGTGGTGTAGGCTATTAATGTATTGGAGAATTGTTTCTTCGCTTGTTAATTCAGTATCGTAGATGCAAATTACATCGTCTACGTATCTTTTCCATATTACTATTCCCTTTGTTGAAGTCTTTTCTAAGAACTCATTTTCTAGTGCATTAATGAAGATGTTAGCGATTAGTCCGCTTAGTGGTGATCCCATCGCTGAGCCTTCTGTTTGTGAGTACATTTTATTGTCGAATTGAAACACGTTTTGGCTGAGGACGACTCTCAGTAATCTCACAATATCTTCAGTTTCGTTTGCCGAATTATTGGATTTTAAGTTATTTTCGATAGTGTTGATTGCATCATTAATAGGAATATTGGTGTACATGTTCGTTATATCGAAAGTGTATTAAAAAGCCTTAAGCTAGGTTTCATTTGTAGGGTGTTCAATGCTGTGACTAATTCCGTTGTGTTCTTTACAGAGTTGTTTTTGTCGTTGGAAGGGCGGTGTTTTAAGATTTTTAGTAACTCTTTGCTGACTTTGTAATTAGGAGCATTCCTACAATTGAGTATTGGTCTCATTGAGCACTCCCCTTTGTGAATTTTTGGTTGTCCCCTCAATGACGGTATTTTAGGGTTCATGTTTATTAGTTTCGATTTTTCAGCTTTGGTCAATATGTATTCTGTTTCTTTTAATACACTTTTTATTTGTTTTTGGAATTTGTTGGTGGGGTCTTTTGCTAATTCCTTGATTTCGTTGTTGTTTAGGAAATCGACTGATTTTTCAATGTATTCTGTTTTATTCAAAATTACTGTGGTATTTCCCTTATCTGCTTTTGTGATGATTAAGTCATGTTCTTTTCTTTTTTGTTTCAATGACTTTATTTCTTTTAGTTGTTTGTTGTTTTGAATGTTATTCTTTTCCCCCTCTCGTTTGAGGATTTTTTTGGCTTCGTTGGTGCAAGATTTTTGATTAATTCCCTGTCTTCTGCTGGGAGCTTGTGACTGGCTATCTCGATATCTGTGATTAACTGTTTTATATTATGGTTCGTGTGTGTGTCTGTGCAGTTGTATTTCAAACCTTTGTCTAACATATTCATTTCATCTTGAGAAAAAGTTACGTTCGTTCTGTTGTTTACTCTGCTGTGGAAATTGAATTCATTGTTTTTCGTGTGTTGTTCATTAGATTGATTAACGAGGAAGCACGAAACGCTAGAATATAAACTAAGAAAACTAGGAGAAACACAGAATAATCAATGGCAACAATGTCATGGATGTGTTGGTCACAAATAATCTGACACATATCTCTTGTTGGGCCAATTTTGGATTAAATCCATTTGTTAGTAGAGAAGTTACATGTATTTAAAAATTGGTCCTATCAGCAGGCTTAGAATCATGTTGGTAGCACTGAAGTATATTAGTTACTCCAAATTAATCTATAATATCAGGTACTGTACGTGTGCAGAGTTTAAAGCTGTTGGCTTGCAAACTTTCTGATACATTGGTATTTGGATTTTAAAAAATAGAGAGCATTTATTTACAGTTGTCAGCCGTGGCGGCTCTTAAGAATACGCTCACTCATATCTGATTATGTACACGTCATAGTACATACGAAATTTGGTTGAAATCCAATTGATAGTGTAGAAGGTGTATGCATTTAACAATTGGACCTGTCAGCACATGGAGGAAAGAACGGAAGGAGATGCCTTCGCTGTGCTGCCTAGTGCAAGCTGCTGAATCCAAACGGCACGCCCACTTTGGGTAGCAAGAAAATGGCTGTTCCTATGCTTAGAGCCGTAAACCACTCCAACTAGTCTTGGAATTTAGTGACATAAAACTGCAATGACAAGTGAAGATTTTTTTAAATATGCAGAATACACTCTGTACATCACGGTAATTGGCACAAATAAGCTGCGTTATTGTTTTAAAAGCCAATTTAAATAGAAATATGAGAGCACCTATGCAGGCTAGTTTTGTAAGAAAGACACAGCAAAACGTAATAATACGCTGAAACACTGATTAAATTGAATAGCCTACAGGTGTCTAAAGGCTTTACCAAAGCAGGAACATATTGGGAACTATCATATTGATGCCGAAATAATCACGGTATTTAGGCCGACACCAAATTGATTTTTAAGTTCTTATTGGTGTTCAGGCATTCGTCAGTCTTTAGGCCTAATTTCGAGCACAGCCACTTTCACTCATTGTTCGTACACATTTTGATATTCAAGAATACGAACCTTAAAATTAATAAACAGAACACTTATTCGATTCGTACAACCAAATGCAAGTCGCGGAACACCGAATACAAGTTAAGGTTGCGCCCACTTTGGACGCAGCGCTTGGCTTCACTCAAACGAGCTCAGGGCATCTTCTCGTATTATTTCCTCCATGTATCAGCTGGCTTAGAATCATTTTGGCAACACTGCCATGTATGGCCTCCTGGAAATTAAACTGAAATATTATTAGACTATCTATATGTGTGCCACTTTTGGAATAGCTCCCATGCTTACCTTGCAAGATATCCAACATGGAGCTCAAATTTCAATTTCGGTTTTTAGCAGTTGGTAGCACTGACATCATTGCCCGAATAGATCTCATATGCAAAATGTGAAAAGTAGGCTAAAACCAATGGGCTTATCTTTGAAATTATTCGAATACGATATATTCGAATGTGCACGAATACGTTATTATTCGAATACAGCGATTCGAATACCAGAATAACAATGGTATTAGAATAATATTCGAATTTTCGAACATTATTCGTGTATTCGCGATTTATTCGTGTCTCTCGAATATTCGAACAGTGCCAAATAATTCGAATCACAGTCCGAGCCCTATTCTGAATGTCTAAGCGGCATTAACTCTATCTACCTAAATATTATGTATCATTTAAAGTCACAACAGTAGCCAAGTTGGCGACCTTTCCCCAAACAGCATACATGCTTATTTGAAAGGGTGAAACCCCAGAGGGACTGGAAAATCGAAAATGACCTATAAAAAGCCCCCTTTTAGTCTGCTTTTATGACTACTGCTGCTGTGGATGAATTCTGCCCTCCCCAGCCGCAGGGGATCTTCACATTAAAATACTGGCAAGTAATTTGGCCATGTTGGTCCTTTTAGTCACCTTCTATGATGTAGGGCAGGGGTTCTCAAACTTCCTGTACTCGAGGACCCCTTCAATTTTTTATGTAGTCATTGCGGACCCCTCAAAACTGCCTTTAATTTTTGTTGTAAATTTTTTAATGGTTGTCATTTTAAAAGATAAACAATTTATACCAAAAAATGGTGGGTTGTAAAATAATTAATCTGTTTGTTTTAGTGTATATATATAGTTTATTTAAATTGGAATAAATACTGGAAAAAAACATGACTTGCATAAGTTTACACAAATTTTCTTAATTACAGTAGGAGTAGACTTTAAATGCAATCTTAGAATAAAAAGTTATCAGTGTTTTTACCGTTACTTTAGTGAGAACAATGGCACTGTTTTTTGCTTTTGACTATCTGTAAAATGTTGGGATTTATTTTAGAAAGCTTTAGCCTTAAATCGGTTTCAATGTTCTCCAGTCTTTCTTTTTGCTGGCTTCAGGTTGCACAGTTCAGAAAAGGCACGTTCACACAAATATGTCGTATAAAAGGGCACAATATGTTCGAGGGCTTTTTTGGAAAGTTCTGGCACCTCAGCTTGTACAAGTAGCCAAAACCTTGCCAAGTTATTTTCTTGATAAACAATCTCCCAGGGTCTGCTGCATGAGAGTTCCACCAATTGGTCTTGCTCAGTATCAGATAGGTCGATGAGGTTACCAATACTTCTCTTCTTGAATGGATACTTCATCTAATCATTATTAGGATTAGGTTCAGGAAAGTAACTTCTCAGACTCTGAGCTAAGCCTGTTAAATGCTCAGCAAACAGTTCTTTTGTATTTGTAGGCGTCTCTTCTTCAGATGTTATTAAGAATTCCTGCAACATCGTGAAATTGTTGTATGAATTCTTAAGCATACGGTCAGACCAAAGCTGCAGTTTTCCTATCATAGCTTCTACTTGCTCTTCTACACGGAATATGTCAGTGTCAGACCCTTGAAGTTTCGTATTTAGGACATTCAAATGCTGGAAGATATCTGCCAAATATGCAACCTTGATCAACCACGCAAACTCACACAACTTGTCTTTGAGAAGAAAGTTTTCATATTTTTCTTCCAAAAGAAATATTCTAATTTCATCACCCAATTAAAAAAAAAACGTGTGAGGACATTACCTCGGGAGAGCCAGTGAACTTCAGTGTGAAGCAAGAGCTGTACATGCTCGCTTCCAATTTCTTCACAAAGCTGAGTAAAAATACGAGAGTTCAAAGGTCGGGCTTTAATATAATTTACAACTTTCACAACTTCTTTTAATGATGTTTCTAGATCTTCTGGCATTTGTTTTACAGCCAATGCCTCCCTATGAATAGAGCAGTGAGTCCACTTAACTTTGGGAGCGACAGACTTGACACAAGCAATTAGGCCTGTCTTTTTGCCGACCATGGCCCCTGCTCCATCGGTACTCACACCAACACAACGTTGCCAGTCCAAGTCATTTGATAAAATAAAATCATTTAATGCTTCAAACACATCATGGGCATTGTTATGAAGAATCTCTTTGCAAAACAAAAGCTCTTCTAAAAGCCAATTTTCATTTTCATACCTAACGAAGGCTAACAAGTGAGATTTGTTTGATAGGTCTGTACGTTCGTCAAGCTGCAAAGCGTACATTTTTGTACATTTTAACCTACAAAGTAACTGCTCTTCAATATTTTGAGACATGTCATCAATTCGACGTTTTATAGAATCGTTTGAAAGTGGAACTGTACTTAATTCCTTGGCAGCTGCCTCTCCTATCATTATATTAACTTACACACTTTTTTTTGCCGCTGGTAAGATTAGTTCTTCTGCAATCGTATATGGCTTTCCAGATTTAGCTATGAGTAATGCTATTTCGTATGACGCCACAGTAGCTTTTTCAGCAGCGCTACCTGACGCCATTTTCTCCATTGATGTTTTCATCTTTTCCATTTCTTGACTTTTTATTTTAAAAAACTCAAATGACTTATCAGCAAAGTCTGGATGTTTTGTTTCTAAGTGCCTCCTTCATTTCGCAGGTTTCATAGCTTCATTGGAAAGAATCTTGTAGCATAACACGCACTGTGGTTTTTGTTCGTCATTAGATTGCACAAAACCTAATTTTAAATACTCTTCAGAATATTTGCGGCGCTTAACAGTCTTACGTAAATCAGTGTTGCAGCTAGAACTAGCTACTGAAGTTGAGCAGCTAACCTCACTTTCACGATCATTGTCTCTTTCTAATTTATCAACTGAACGTTTTACTGTCCCTGTCTTTAACCAACGATCCATGTTACAGGCCCAAAATTAACACTTCCTTACGTAAAATGTTTCCACCATTAAAAGTTAAACATCACAACAAAGCAAAACAAACCATCACGACAAGCATCAAAATAATAAACATAGTTTTTTATGGTTCCGCCTAGTCAATACTTGTTTTATTAAAGATTTTATCGTGACATAATCACTTGTCTTTACGTATGTTGGTACATGTTTCGGTGTCTTGTAACATTGACACCTTCATCAGCCTACGGTTATTGGTAACACTCAATGACATTAAAATACTTATTAAAATAACACAGAGATGATTAAAATAACACTTTAAAACGTTTTTTAAAACACTGTCATAATGAAAGTTCATTAAACGCCTTGGAAAAAGGCTTGGTGCACTGTTTTGGTTTCCAATGTCCTGTTTCCGATAATAACCTCCGAAAACCAGCAAGAGGTGACCATTCATAACTGGAAAAGAAAATCCCTGTGTGAACTATGGTAAGTATTAAACCGAAAAAGTGGAAATATATAAAAAAGGAGTGTGGTGAACTTACGGTGTGGTTGCGGCAGCGAGAAATCGGGCCGTGCTGAGGCATACGGAGACTTTGCAGTACTGGTATGGAATAGCTTGGTGGAAGCGGGCGAGGCTTCAATCGAGAGGGGTTGGGGGGAGGGGAAGTATACTGGCAATTTTTGGAGGACAGGAGCGGGATGGGGGTATGGGGTAGAGGGGTGGAATGAGGGGATTTGTAGATCCTCGATTAAATGTTAAAATTAAGGTGGTTTGTATTTAACTCTGTAATTAGTTAAGGTCTCAAAAAGTACATTGTTATTTTCAAAGTTGATCTCATTGATATTGGTTAGGGGGTCTGTTCTTTGGGCAAAATCTATTTCAATTTCTTCCAATATGTTCATTGTGATACCTTTCTTAGCAAGATGCAGGATGCTCATGTCTTTGTTGATGTCAGTGAATTCATGTTTACTGTCCTTCATGTGGTTGGCCATAGCGGAATATTTATTGTATTTTAGAGCGTTAAAATGCTCACTATATCTTGTAGCAAATGACCTACCGGGTTGTCCATAATAATTAGTTTCGCATTTGGTGCATTTCAATTTGTATATGCCTGATTTATTAAACTTGTTCGTGTGGTTCAATTTGTTGGTGTTAAATAAAATATCTTTATTTGTATTAGTTGTTATGTAGGCTATTTTTAGACCGCGTTTCTTAAAAATATTGGAAATGCTGTAAGATTTGTTGTTAAAGTACGTGAAGACTGCATACTTGGGTGGCTCGTTTTGCTCTGGCGTTAGGTGTGTGACACTTACTAACTTACTTCATTCCTGCCGCTCCTTCCGGAGCATAGGGCCTTGGCGAAATTTCTCCACTTAGTACGGTTCCTGGCCATTCTCTTCACTTGACTCCAGTTCTTGTCCACCTCAGCAATTTCATTTTCGATCGTCCTCTTCCAGGTCTTCTTAGGTCGACCTCGCTTCCTGGCGCCTTGAGGATTCCAGTCTAGCGCCGCCCTCTCAATAGCTCCGTCCGGCTTTCTTGACATCACAGTCAGTCGGATTAATAATAGATTAACATATAAAATTTTCAGAAAGCCAACCCAAACACATACAACCATAAGGCAGGACTCTAATCACCCAGGTAATCAAAAGAAAGCCGCATTTCAGAGCATGATCAACAGAGCCTTCTCCCTTCCTCTAGACGAAGCAAGCCTAAGTGAAGAGCTAAAAATCATTAAGCAAGTTGCCAAGATAAACGGATTCGCACCACAGATAGTTAATAACATCATTAATAAAATTAAAAATAAACCTGTCACCCACCTAACGCCAGAGCAAATAGAGCCACCCAAGTACGCAGTCTTCACGTACTTTAACAACAAATCTTACAGCATTTCCAATATTTTTAAGAAACGCGGTCTAAAAATTGCCTACAAAACAACTAATACAAATAAAGATATTTTATTTAACACCAACAAATTGAACCACACGAACAAGTTTAATAAATCAGGCATATACAAATTGAAATGCACCAAATGCGAAACTAATTATTATGGACAAACCGGTAGGTCATTTGCTACAAGATATGGTGAACATTTTAACGCTCTAAAATACAATAAATTCTCTGCTATGGCCAACCACTTGAAGGACAGTAAACATGAATTCACTGACATCAACAAAGACATGAGCATCCTGCATCTTGCTAAGAAAGGTATCACAATGAACATATTGGAAGAAATTGAAATAGATTTTGCCCAAAGAACAGACCCCCTAACCAATATCAATGAGATCAACTTTGAAAATAACAATGTACTCTTTGATACCTTAACTAACTACAGAGTTAAATACAAACCACCTTAATTTTAACATTTAATCGAGGATCTACAAATCCCCTCATTCCACCCCTCTACCCCATACCCCCATCCCGCTCCTGTCCTCCAGAAATTGCCAGTATACTTCCCCTCCCCCCGCCCCTCTCGACTGAAGCCTCGCCCGCTTCCACCAAGCTATTCCATACCAGTACTGCACAGTCTCCGTATGCCTCAGCACGGCCCGATTTCTCGCTGTCGCAACCACACCGTAAGTTCACCACACTCCTTTTTTATATATTTCCACTTTGTCGGTTTAATACTTACCATAGCTTGGGTCTCTGCCGGCTAGAGATCATACCAATCAGGGAAACAATACGGTAATATCATCCCCGAAAGCACCAGCTGTATGCAGCACCATATCAGATCATACCAATCAAGGAAACAATGCGGTAATATCATTCCCGAAGCACCAGCTGTTTGCAGCACCATATCCCATGGAGAAGCTAAGCAGAAACCAAATGAGGTCAATGATGGAAGTTTGGAAATTCCTCGGTCTCCAGTCGAACAATTGATCAACCAGGTGGGTTCAATAAGCAAGCCACAGGGCGTTCATAAAAGCAATGAATTTCAGTACACAGAGGAGAGGAGAATTGAGAAAGAGGATGGTTTTATTTTGGTAGAGAGCAATAGGAGGAAAAGAAGAAGTCAGCAGATCATAATTGGAACAGACACATCTTCAGTTTTAGCACTACAAGCAGGAGAAAGATTCGCCTGGCTCTATGTAGGCTCAACAAGCGACGACAGAGAAATTGAAAGGCTTCCTTTCGGAAAAGGTTATACGTGGTAACACCACTTGTGAGGAACTGAAAACAATGGGAACGAATAAGGCGTTCAAGTTAGGAGTACCATATCAGTATCTTCAAGAAACAGAGAAACCAGAGTTTTGGCCAAAGGATGTACTCGTAAGGCCCTTTCGTATTCGAAGACAGGGACTGTACAACAGAGGAGCCGATTTGGAAGGAAATAGTGCATTTTCCACACACGAAAAGTAGATCAGAGATTTTACGAACATTTCTATGGAATGTGGAAGGTCTAAGGAGCGTCACAAAGATAGTACCGGACTACGTTTTTGCGGAGCATGATGTTGTGATACTTACAGAAACAATGCTGACAGTAGAATGGACGGCAAACTATGCGTATACGTTTAATATACTAGCGAACCAGGGACCTCTGGGTAGACCAAAAGGGGGAATTACATGTCTGCTTAAAGCCAAACTAGCACCATTCAGAATTTTACATAAAACAGACAATGTACTAATGATAAAATCAAGACTATGTGTAATCATGGGAGTTTATTTTCAACCTGACAAGTCAGCTGTTGATATAATTGAAGAGATAGCCTATGCAATGAACAAGACAATGGTAAATGATGCTTTAATATTGGCCGGAGACCTTAACTGTCGCATCGATAAGACATGTCACAAGACGTCTTCAGTGCTAGACTACTTGGAAGGGGAAGGATTGACTCTTGTGAATGACGTGCAGCAGATGACCTATATACAGTATACTACAATGGATCTAGTGCTATTGATTTAGTACTTACAAACAGGAGACATATCGTTCCTGTAAGCCAAAGAATAATAAGGGATTCAACAAGGAAACACCTTCCTGTTGTAACGGTTTTCAGTTTGAAACCAGAGAATTTCCAAAATGAAAATGTGCCTGTGAAGATCTCGAGAAAAATAGATACGAAACTGATAAACTTCACGGACAACCAGGCCATTTTGAAATTAATATCAATGGGTGATCTTGACGCAGCAACGAATGAAATTGAACAGCTTATTCTGCATGCAGCATATCCTGTACATGTTGTGGCGAAGAAATCTAAATTGTGGCTTAATGAAGAATGTTATATTGCCCGTAAGGTGGCTTTAACAGCCTTGCATCAGGCCTTACAATATTCCTCACCAGAGAATCTTCAAGCTTACAGCGAAAAAAGGAGACAATATAAGGTCATCTTGAAAGCAACACGGATTTCATACCAAGAGAATGAAGAAAGAAAACTTGTTGAAAAAGCAGAACAGAACCCCTACAGGGCTTTAAACCCAAGACAGCCCAGATTCCCAAGGAGTATCCCAATGGAGATCTGGGAAGAACATTTGTCGCTTATTCTCCAAGACAGGGAAACACGTCCATCAGTAAACTCCCATGTAACAGATCATTTACAATTGTTTACAGAAGAAGAGGTGTTGAGAGTGATAAACAGTACGAAGAATAACGAGGCATGTGGTCCAGATTTTATCTATAATGAACACCTTAAAAGCGTAGCACCAGTCCTTAAAGAGGGAATATTGTCTATTTTAAATGAATGCATCCGCCGTGGGAATATACCGGACAGCTGGAGGAGATCTTCAATTAAGATGCTTTATAAGGGAAAAGGGGATACCAGTGACCCGAATGCATACAGAGGTATAGCTCTTGAGTGTACACTCTTCAAAACTTTGACGAAGCTGATATGTGAACGTCTGACAGAGCATGTGGATATAAAAATGCCAGATATTCAATTCGGTTTCCGGAGAGGTAGATCCACCTTACAAGCTATTCAGTGTCTTCAGATGGAAATAGAGGAGGCATTAGCACCACCAAGTGGAAAACTTTACGCAGTGTTCATTGATTACAGCAAGGCTTTTGACACATTAAACAGAACAATCGTATTGAAAAAATTGGAGAAATTCATAGGCGAGGAGCACTACCTGACCACTTTAATACGGAATATTCTTAGCTGGAATTGTGTGGAGATTAATGACAACATCTCCAAGTCTAAGCCGATACAACAAACTAATGGTGTACTACAGGGGGACCCTCTAAGTCCCCTGTTGTTCAACATCGCCACTGCGGACATAGTAGAAGCAACATTGACGGACAAAGTCAGGTTATATATATATGCAGACGACATGGTTCTATCATCATCAAGTATGGGATATCTCCAAAGAGCTTTCAACAAGTTGGTGGATTGGGCTGAAGTCAATGAATTACGCTTAAACGAGGAGAAGACAGTTATGATGACATTCAGGAAAGGAGGGAAGCGGGGAAAGATAAGCTATAAAGACAGACTTCTTCCATCGGTGACTCATTTTAAGTATCTCGGGATAACTTTGCAGACTCTGGGAAACGTTTTTACAATCCATATGAGAGACAAGTCGACCGCTGCAGTGAAAGCGATGAGTGACATAAAACAAATTCATAAATTGTCCCTAAAGACTGCAATCCAATTGTTTCATGTAAAAATAGCACCAATTGCATCGTATGGATTGGAAAATATATGGATACACCTCAAGAGAAAACACCTGGCAGATCTGGAAAGAGTAAAATCCATCTATCCCAAGAGAGCTTTGTGCCTTTCAAAGTACACGCCATCCCGTTTGGTTTACCTGCTAGCTAGAGAGCCATATTTTGTTGAAGACCTGAGACTGAACCTACTGCTGCCCGTTACACCTGGATATGAGACTCTACTGACAGAATTGAAAAGGAAGAGAGAAGACATATGGGACGACTTTTACGGTACTGACGCGATGCTTTCAACTGAATGGACAAATGCATTGTACGATTTGCGTCATATAGTCACGAGATTTTCGGTGCATGGTTTTCACTTTAAAGTATGCACCAAGAAGAGATTTCATCAGCCGGACCAGCAGTGCATCTGTTTGCTATGTGGAGAGCAGTGTGATAGGTATCACGTGATGTTGGGCAAACAAAGACGGGTCACACTTACAACGTTTTGTAGTGAAGACTAAGGCATTCTTTTTTGTCTTTTAATGTTGATTTATTAATTTGGCCATTGGCTGCAATAAAGTTCTTATTATTATTATAGTTCACACAGGGACTTTCTTTTCCAGTTATGAATGGTCACCTCTTGCTGGTTTTCGGAGGTTATTATCGGAAACAGGACATTGGAAACCAAAACAGTGCACCAAGCCTTTTTCCAAGACTTTTAATGAACTTTCATTATGACAGTGTTTTAAAAAACCTTTTAAAGTGTTATTTTAATCATCTGTGTGTTATTTAATAAGTATTTTAATGTGTCAAGGTGTCAATGTTACAAGACACCGAAACATGTACCAACATACGTAAAGACAAGTGATTATGTCACGATAAAATCTTTAATAAAACAAGTATTGACTAGGCGGAACCATAAATCTTTGTTTATTATTACATTCTGTCAATACGGAAAAATGTGCGACTTTAAAAGTAAAAAAAGGCATCAAAATAGCGACAAAAGTCAACTGAATAACAGATGCCGATACGTTTGCTCCGCTGACAGAACCAGATGACAGACTAGGTGTGTTAGTGGCTAGCCGCAGGGTAGCCACCCGTCGAAAACAATATTGATCTGATCATAGGATTGGCTAAGCTTACCACGCACATATTTTGTAATACAAACTAAAACTTTCATTTGCAGAAACAGGAGTTCTTGGTATGAGTAATTAACAAAATTAGATTAGAATATTTTTTGTGGACCCCTGAAAATATGCTTGCGGACCCCCGGGGGTCCGCGGACCACATTTTGAGAAACTCTGATGTAGGGCATACTGTGGATTTATCCTGTATTCTACCCCTCCACCCCAGAGTTGCATAGATGTACAAGGTTTTCCCTTCACTTGTCACTATTAAACCCAGGTGCGATCAGAAGAAGGTTGCAACTCCCCCTCGCCCCCTCCTCCAAAAGAAAGCAACAATTTAAGAGTACGGGTTTGACGCAGTTAAAGGTAATTATAATCATCAGGTTTTTAAGAGTACTTCTTTATTTATTTATAAAGGTGATGAGATACATTCATTTATCAAAGCATCCATTTTTGTCTTATACAAATTCATCTGTTTGTACAGCTGTCAGATAATATGGGAATCAAATGCTAAAGAAAACATTATTTTACTTAATTTTTGGTATTAAGATGTTTGTGTAAGCAATTTTGGATAAGAGGTCATGTGTTTTTTTTAATTGGATCATTATAGGCTAGTTCATTAAAGCCAGAATTGACAAGGTCTCAAGTAGTTCATATCTGTTGAAGAAAAAATCCTAAACCATTCATGTAAACCATCAAGTTATTGAAATTGAATTGATTGAGTCTCTTTTTAACAGTTGACTTATTTTCCTGCTTGCACTAATTCCAATTATCATTATTATAGAGATGCAAAAAGTTGTTGTGTTAATAAATGAGAGGCTAATGAAATGAAAGGGGATTGAATGTTCTAATACTATCAACAAATAAGTAGGAAGAACAGCAACATGGCAGAGATGGCTAATTGAAAATGTGTCCACTTCAGTTCAAGTTCTAAAGGACAAAAACTGTAGTACCGTACATTTTTTGATTTTGCAGCAGCTTGAGTAAAATTCTTCTAAAACTCATAAATGGATAGTGTTGGTGATACTTTTTTTAAAAGCGGTGAATCGTCGAGGTCATCTCCCCAGATGGAAATGAAATAAAAAAGATACTGTCTACAAGAGTGTGTTGCAAGGGCTTGGCAAAACTATTTTTTTAGGCACCCTAATCACATCCCTTGTTCCTTGATTCTGGCTATATCCATTGAGTTATCCTCCCTCCTATGGTCAAGCAGTGGGGAAATGTAGAAATGTGGCCAATCATTACCTGTTTCAGCCCATTTAGTATCCTCCGAATATGATTGCTTGCTCTCCCAGCTATTGGATTTTTTCTTATTTTAACACTGTAAAGCCTTATCGACTGTGATGTTGATTGGATTTTGTTTTTTTAGGAGTATGACCAGTCACTGCAGAATTCCTTTTAGGGTTCCCCTGCAAGTTTTTCAACCAGGCACTCCCATACATCGTTACAAATGAAGGCTTCATCACCAATTGATGTTATAACAGAAATGGGTGTATAATTTTATGATTAACCAATATTAATATTTTTCCATTCAGTCCTTGATCTTGATAGAAACACTTCACTGTCATTTAAATTCGACAGTTCATAATGTTCATAGGATACACTGCAATTCTGAGAACAAAAATAAATAGCTGCCAGAATTTTATTAGAATCATGTCCAAATCTCTTGAAGTTAATGACTGGCACTACCCAAACTATAGCATACGTGAAAATAGGAATCTGACAGCTTGGATGGAAACAGATTGTTGCAGGCCCTCTTCTCAATTGTTCTGCAATGCAGTTGGGAAAAATCTGGTATCTTTCCCAATCAAATTTAAGTTCCCGAGATGTATTGAAAAAATATTTTCTGTTGATTCTAATGTTGTGAAGAACATGGCAGTAGAGTGATCTATACACAGTTCTCAATGCCACCTCGTACAAAGATGGAACATTTGCATTGCCTGGCAAATACACATGATTTAGTTCATATGGCATAACAAGTTGCATAGCATCATTTTGCCATACAGGACTAGATGGTACATTTAGAACTGTATTTGTCAGGTGATCACATTTACTGAGACTTCTTAGGAAACACCTGAAACATAAAGTAAACAAATTAATTGCTGAATAAATACGAAATAGAAACATAAGAGTGTGGTAAGACTCGTTTCGTGCAAAGACTGGAAAGTTACACTGTTCAAGATTAGAGGTTTGAATCTCAACATGACAGCAACCATCCCGAGCATGCCATTCTACTAGATTTTAACACGTTCACTCCAGGCAAGTCCCAGGGCACCTATTTCAATCCTAGATCCGTACAATTATAGTTACCGTATACGTCATACTCAGACAGTAAGCAATATCAGGGGTTACCATACTCTTTTTTTTTTTTTCCCTTTCGTTATTACCATTTGTACAGGGTCAGGGATGAGTTGAAATGTTAGTTTATGTGGCAAACTGTTTTTATGGCCGAATGTTTTTATTTCTGACACCAATTTCATGAGAGATGAAGTTGAATGAAACTGGGAATTGAGAGGGAAGGAAGTGGCTTTGGCCTATTAGTGGTAGGTTGGTTGGTTCAATCCCAGCATTTCTCAGGAGTCAAAAATGGAAAATCATGGAAAATTATTTTGAGAATGACTGATGGTAAGATTCAAATCTTCGCGAGTCCGAATATAGCTTGGTTTCATGTCCTTGCACATTAATGCAACACCATTACTTGTATATTTACTGACTTTCAGTACATAAAATCTCCAGTAAAATATTTCTTACCCAAAGCTTTTGAGGTACCAGTGTTCCATATTGTCACCAATATCTGATGTTATTTGGCAACCCAGGGGAAATGCTAGATAGTTGAGACATGGGTTTTCATCAAAGTTCAAGCGGATATCAGAAGTAAATGGCAGTGCAGGCAGGTATAACAACTGGTTGCCAGTAACCGATAGAGAACACAGTCTTGGTAAATAAACAATTTGTGGAGGGAGACACACTAGGTTGTTCTGATCCAAACATAATTCTTCTAAACTTGTACACTTGCACACTGATGCTGGCAGTGACTGTAGACAATTTCCTGCTAGCTGTAAGGTTTGTAGAGAAGTAAGTTGGTATATTTCTGAAAATGAGAAAATAAGATTCAGATATTCTGGTAACCTCTAATTAAATGTACATACTGGTACTGTAACTGATTTTGATTCATTTGCCTCACTTAATTTTCTTTTGTTTCTTTTAACAGAGGAATAAATGGTTCACTAGTGTTTTGCATTATGAATTCAACATACAGTATGTGGTCAGACCAAACCACCTTATAAAAAGATGTACACTTTCTCCAGAGTTTTGATACACTAGATTTAACAGCAGCTCAGAAGGACTCTACCTGGATTGCATTGTTCCTACTCACATGTAACCATGCTGAATGGTACTGATGCTTGCTACAGTAATTTGAACATTTTCATTGTTATAGTATGTAATTTTACTAGTAATCAAATGTGGGATGAAAGGCAATCTAATGAAATGAAAATTTGATGAAGGTGATTGTTATTTTAAAGAGCATTTCATCTAGGTTATCGCCAAAGAAGGTATAAAGGAATTCTTTTGACCTCTTGAAGAGGGAGGGGGTGGAAAAATAAAGTAAAGGGTCATCGAATGTGGGAAAATGGAAGTCTTCTCAGGCTTTGGGTGCTCTTATACCATTAAGGTTGGGAGGAAACAAGAATTGAGCAAGGGTGGTAAAACTGGAAATTTGTACTTGGAACAAATCATATGAGGCAAAAACATTAACCATACCGGAAAATGCTTAATATTAACGTATTAACTTCAATAACTAATAAAAATCGTCTGTACACCAGTTAATACTAATACTAGTATTAACAGGTGTACAAGCAATTTTTATTAGTTAACTTAAATGATGGCTTTAGATTTTAAAGAAAACTACAGCAGTGCATACCCTCTGGAAAATTTATGACTACTCCATTGCTTGTATCTGCAACATCCTATATACCTAGAATTACCATGAGACCCCCCTTTTTTTTTTTTTTGGCAGGTACAACTCTGTTTCTAGCAATTGGGTATAGTATAGGAATTCAACTGATCTTATTATAAGGCCAAGGCTTACCTTCTGGTAAACTTGTTAACTTATTGTTTGTTGCTCTTAGAATAGTGAGGTAACGAAGTTTACAGATACTTTTTGGCAAAGATGAGAGTTGATTTTCGCTGACATCCAAACACGTCAGTGATTGAAGTTCTTCTATTTCCTTGGGCAATGCCATGAGTCTATTTCCGTATAAATATAGATTAGTAAGACTTCTCAGCACTCCCAACCACTGTGGCTGTGAACAAACATTTCCAGACATCAGTTGTATTAAGTGCATGAAAATGGATTAAAATACAAGGAAAGCAATAATAACTGAATATCGGCAAGGTTTCGTATGGTAATGATGATATTAGAAATGGTGACCAGTTCATTTTCTCTATGTTCTTGTAGAGTTATACCTTATAGGCCAGATAACTATTCTGGACAAAAGCATGAAAACTTATAAATGGAAGATATCCATTAGATAACTCGACTCTCAATCAAGCCCATAACTTGTTATACAATATAAAAGTAACAATCATGATCTTTGTAACTGTATAGTTCTCTCACTTTCCTTGTTAACGAGCGGATCGCCTTTGAAACATAGCTGGGTGGATATGTTTACATTCCATTTATGCAGGGAGGTGCTTGGGGCACAGTGTTTTTAACTCTCCACCATAGCCACTGAGAGCAAGCAATGAGACTGGACAGAACTACATGGAGCTGTGCAACACGGGACACCTGAGTGACACGCGAGCTGGCCGTCATTAACCGGATTTTGGAGTCCACGTGGAAGTGTAGAGGAAGCATGCTATTGGTCAGAACCGTCAGCTCTTGCTCAGCAGCGAACAATGGTTATTGTCAGCACGTGCTAGTGCCCTACGTTTGAGTCGTTGCTCATTAACGAGGAAAGTGAGAGAACTATAACCGTTTGGTACTTTTCATGGAAAATAAATGTGATCAAAATTCGGTTTCTTTTTTTTTTCCACTCGTAGGAAATTGTAATTTCATGTAGCCTACTTTCATAATGAACTAGCTCAACCCTGGATATTTACAGTATATCATACCAGATCACAATCTTTGAGGTCATGTTTCAGTGCTGCCTTATTAACAGTAATTTATTGGTATTGTAACTTATCAGTTGGTCAACACATTACAATCCCAATTATTGGGAAATGTAAAACAACCTGACAAAAATTACATGTGATTAAAAGTTATTTGCACCGATTACAAGAAGAGGGGGAAAATACAAGATGACATGTTTTGCTAGTCAAGTGAGCAACATCAGGGTCTTAACATTCAAATCTACAAGACGAAACAGGTCTAAAAAACACTAGATGTTTAAGTGACAAGCCACCCAAAAATATATATATATATATCAATGTTACCGGATAGTTTGTATGTATGTTCCCTATGCGTTCATATACCATTTATCTGATTGTGATGAAACTTGGGTGAGTTGTTGTGTGCACTCCAGGGAAGGTTTCTCGCGAGGTGACATGAGGAGACTGTCAGCAGCCCGCCATGTTATCTGGTTAACAAATTCACAAAGAAATTTGATACAATGGTCCTGTTTCCTCCGGGAACAGATATTTCCAATGTTATCTGGTATTGCTGTATATTCCAGTACAGTTCACGCCACGGTTTTTGGCCGGGGGTTCTTAAAACTGAACTCAAGCTTGGAAAACCAATAACATTATTATTGTCCTCCTTTCTTTCTATCCGTCTTTGATTGGCATTGCAACGCATGCCGGGTATAGCTAGTCTATATATATAAAGCACAAAGTTTGTCTGTCTGTCTGTCTGTTTGTCTGTTATGTATACAAATCTACACCGTTTCACCGATCTGAACCAAAATTTGTATACTTACCCTTTGGAACCCTGCGGGTAACCCTGTCAACTTTAAATTTCGGACAGACCACTCCATTCCCTGCATTTAGGCCCTTTTGCACAAATCTACACCGTTTCACCGATCTGCACCAAAATTTGTATACCTACCCTTTGGAACACTGCGAGTAACACTGTCCACTTAAAATTTCGGACAGACGACCCCATTCCGTGCATTTAGGCCCTTTGGTCCAAATCTACACCGTTTCACCGATTTGAACCAAAATTTGTATACTTACCCTTTGGAACCCTGCGAGTAACACTGTCTGCTTGAAATTGCAGACAGACCATTCCATTCCCTGCATTTAGGCCCTTTATCCCAAATCTAAACCGTTTCACCGATCTCAACAAAAATTTGTATATTTACCCTTTGGAACACTGCGACTAACACTGTCTGCTGTAAATTGCGGAGAGGCTACTCCATCCCCTGCATTTAGGCCCTTTGGCACAAATCTACACGGTTTCATCGATCTGAACCAAAATTTGTATACTTACCCTTTGGAACCCTGCGAGTAACACTGTCCACTTAAAATTTCGGACAGGCCACCCCATTTCCTGCATTCAGGCCCATTGGTCCAAATCTACACCGTTTCACCGATCAGAACCAAAATTCGTATTCTTACCCTTTGGTACCCTGCGAGAAACACTGTCTGCTTGGAATTGTGGACAGACCACTCCATTCCCTGCATTCAGGCCCTTTGGAACAAATCTACACCGTTTCACCGATCTGAACCAAAATTTGTATACTTACCCTTTGGAACCCTGCGAGTAACACTGTCCACTTAAAATTTCGGACAGACCACCCCATTCGCTGCATTTAGGTCCTTTGGCACAAATCTACACCGTTTCACCGATCAGAACCAACATTCGGATACTTATCCTTTGGTACCCTGCGAGTAATACTGTCTGCTTGAAATTGCGGACAAACCACTCCATTCCCTGTATTTAGGCCCTTTGGCCCAAATCTACACCGTTTCACTGATCTCAACCAAAATTTGTATATTTACCCTTTGGAACACTGCGACTAACACAGTCTGCTTGAAATTGCGGAGAGGCCACTCCAACCCCTGCATTTAGGCCGTTTGGCACAAATCTACACCGTTTCACCGATCTGACCCAAATTTTACATACTTACCCTTTGGAACCCGACAAGTAACACTGTTCACTTTAAATTTTGGACAGACCACACTATTCCCTGCTTTTTGGCCCTTTGGCACAAAACTACACCGTTTCACCGATCTCAAATAATTACCCTTTGCAACTCGACGAGTAACACCTTCCACTCGAAATTTCGGACAGACCACTCCATTCCTCGCATTTAGGCCCTTTGGCACAAATCTACATCGTTCACCGATCGAAAACAAAACGTGTATACTTACCCTTTGGACCCCGATGAGTAACACTGTCCACTTGGAATTTCGGACAGACCACTCCATTCCCTGCATTTAGGCCCTTTTGCACTTATCTACATCGTTTCACCGATCTGAACCTAAATTTGTATACTTACCCTTTGGAACCCGACGAGTAACACTGTCCACTTAAAACTTTGGACAGACAACTCCATTTCCTGCATTTAGGCCCTTTGGCAAAATCTACCCTGTTTCACCGATCTGAGCCAAATTTTACATACTCACCCTTTGGAACCCGACGTGTAACACTTTCTACATGACATTTCGGATAGGCCATTCCATTTACCGCATTTAGGCTCTTTGGCAAAAATCTACTTAGTTTCACCCATCTCAACCAATCTTTATGTAAGTTACTTACCCTTTGGAGCCCGACGAGTAACACTGTCTGCTTGAACTTTCGGACAGAGCACTCCATTCCCTGTATTTAGACCCTTTGTCACAAATCTACATCGTTTCACCAATCTGGATCAAAATTTTTATACTTACTCTTTGGAACACAACGAGTATCACTGTCCACTTTAAATTTCTGACATACCTCTCCATTCCCTGCATTTAGCTCAGGAATCACTCGGGATTGCCAGCTTCCTAACTCACCCGCCATGAGCCATTGAGGGTGTACCAGAAATGGTGGGGCTACACACACCCTGCCTCTTTGAGGGCCTTGAGCAGAAGAAATGAGATATAATGAAACGGAATAGAAGGCAGACCCCTCGAAGAATGAGGGCATCAGGAAAGATGAGACAACGGCCAATTAAGTGGGAAATTGAAAGACTCCCTAGCCCTCGGATGCCCTAATACAGTCGGGGTCGGAAGAGAACAAGAGTTGACCAAGGGAGGTCGACAGGAAAGAGAACTGAAAGGAGCCTGGCACCAGGAAGTAGTAGCGATGTCAGTCTCAGCTGGGGTCCGGTGGTCGCCAACCCACGTCCTACAAGTTGTGAGACTCTGGGGGGGGGGGGGGCAGTTGTGAGAATAGCTTGCTGATTCATCGCGAGGTGACATGAGATGACTTTCCAGAGCTGTCTATACTGATGCCAGCACAGGGCCGTTGCTCAAGCCACTGTGGTGTTGCGAAAGAGTGAGTGATACCCCGGCCAATCTAAATACGACGGGGAACCCCGAACGTGTGTCATCATATTTCGTCATCATCTACGATCATCTCAGGTTCGTGCAGCTTGGATCCATTTTCTTTGCCGAGCAGTACGCCATAAGCTCTTTCACTAGACGCATCGAGTACAGGCCTAAGCCAGAAAATAAGGTTGAGTCTTTGGAAGACATCGAAGCTAGACATCTGAATTACCTATATCAGTTGTAAATTACAGCATGTTCGTTTAGTCAAGATGGCGTCACAGTGAAAGTGTAGTGAAATAGCAGCTAGTGTAAATATTTGATAAAAGTGGTAAAATATTATAACAGAGGCTTAAAATCTATAAAGTTACTTTCCTTAGATCAAGTGTAATACGGAATATTGATAGTATTTAGAAATTCTTGTTGATAATTTAACAAACTTAAACTAAGTTGTGGGAACGTGTATCCAAAGATTCGGTGACTTCTTCAATCACTGTTTGAACCAAGTAGAGCAGTGGTGCTTTTACGAGACTTCACCCGATTGGAAGATATACGTATTTCACATTCTTCTTTATTGGTAGGTAATTAGATTAATTCTATTAGGTAGTAATAATTAAATTAAATTTAGTGTAATTTGGTGTAAACATCTAGGCTAACTTAGATCTCTAGTATGACGACAGTAAACAGTGTTAGTGTCTCGTCAGGTTGTGTAACAGTAACGGATTTATGCTCGTCGTGCAAAATAAAAGTAAAAAATGCAAATAAAATCATCACAAGATCTCAGGTAAAATTGAATGAGGAGAAAAGTGAAACCGATTGTCGTAATGTAGGCCTACCGCTACCGTCATGCGAATGTCATAACCTGAGAAACGAACTGTCCTCAAAAGACGAAATTATAAAGCTGCTAAAGGAAGATATTGCTAAGTTAATGGAAGAGTTGAATAAATTAAAAGGAAACAGAGAGGAAAGCAAGGAAACTTGGTCGACAGTGATTGCTGGTAAGGTAAGATTGAATAAGCCTAGGCCTATAAATGGAGTACATGTAACTGAAATTCCCGTCTCAAATTCATTTGGAGTGCTTGTCGAAGAAAATGATGACTTTCCTCAAGAAGAAAAGAAGAAAGTGATAAAGAGAAAATCCAGGAAGATGCGGATATTTGCGGATAGCCACGGGCGAGATGTAGCAGCAAGCGTATTGGAGAGAAGCCGAGAAATGGAGGTCACTTCGACAGTGAAGCCAGGAGCTCAAATTGCAGAAGTCACGAACGGGATGATAGGAGAGTGTGCGTGCCTTACTGCAAAGGACTACGCAGTGATCATCGCTGGAGCAAACGACGTCTATAGAAATGAGAGTAAAAAGGTAATCAAAGATTTAAAGGGTACATTGCCATCCATGCAAAAAACAAATGTCATTATTGTAAACATTCCGCAGAGATACGATTTAATTCCCAAATCATGTGTAAATGTAGAAATAGAGGCTACAAATGGAAAAAATCATAAAATTTGTAAGAGTTTTCCAAATGTCCAAATTGTAGATGTAAGTAAATTAGACAGGAAGTTCCACACTCGGCATGGCCTACACTTAAATAGATTAGGAAAAGAGTATCTTAGTGATGAAATATGCAAAATTGTAAACTCAAATGGTAAGAATAATTCAACAGTAATATCATTAGAGTGGAAGCAGGGAAACTGGTAGAAGAAGCCAAACGTGAGGTTTGGCATTCACATCTTTTGAAGTCAAATTTAACGGAGTGCAACAATGGTATTTCGGATTTGTCTAGCAACAATAATAATAACAATTATGATAATAATAATGTAAATAAATCACCAACACAAGCTTGCAAAAGTAACAAATTTAAAATTTACCACCAGAATGTCCAGTCTCTTTATAATAAAATTGATTACATAAATCTAATGCTTAAAAATGAACTTAAAGACATCTCAGCACTATGTATTTCAGAACATTGGCTGAAAGAGGAACAACTTGAATTAATTCAATTCCCAGGGTTTATACAAGCTAGTAAATACTCTAGATCTAATATTAGCCATAGTGGTACTTGCATCTTCTTAAGAAATAATTTAGATCATGAACAGATAACAGCTTATGATTATCTAACTATGGAACAGGATTTTGAATTCTCTGCCGTAAAAATTCAGCAGTTTAAGTTAATAATTGTATGCGTATACCGTTCTCCGTCAGGAAAGTTTCCTCTATTTATAGATAAATTAGAATTGTTACTCAATAACATGAGCAAAGTAAATTTCGATATAATAATTTGTGGGGATGTAAATGTGGATTTCTTGAAACTTGATAGAAATTGTGAATTATTAACACAGTTACTAATTTCCTATGGACTGAAACCTACAGTAAATACACCAACAAGAATAACAAAATTTAGGAAAACCACTCCTGATCAAATTTTTATAAATACAGATAAATATCACCATTCAATAGAAGTCTATTGTCCGGGTTTTAGTGACCACCATGGACAAATACTGAGTTTTGAAGTATCCGAAGTAATCAATAATAATGATAATGGAGTAAAATCAAAGTGCAGGTCATTCACTGAATCAAATGTTACATATTTCAATGACTTATTAAATCAGGAAACATGGTCAGAAATTTATGAACTAGAAAATGTAAATGATAAATTTAATGCATTTAACAGTACCCTAAAACACTATTTTGAAATAGCATTCCCCTTTAAACGAAGAACTGTTCAAAATAACAAAACTAGCAATTGGATAACAACAGGGATTATAAATTCATGTCAAAGAAAGAAATTTCTACACAAATTATATAAACAATACCACACAACACCTGAATTCAATTTATACTACAAAAAATACACTAGCATATTAAATAAGGTAATAAGACTAGCAAAGAAAATGCATAATGATAATTTTATTTCCCAATCATCTAATAAAAACAGGGCTATGTGGTCCGTGATAAAGAAAGAAACTGGAAAATCTGCTAAAATACAAAGGAACATTACACTGACCAGAAATAATAAAGTGATTAATAATCCAGAGGAAATAGCAAACACTTTTAATGACTATTTTCTGGAAATTCCACAAAAATTAATAAATAAATCACAGGTAAATACACTAAATTCTAATAATAAAATAAATATATGCAGTGATTCTTTATTTATAAATCATGTCACAAGTGAAGAGGTAAGAATAGTTATAAAAGAGCTAAAAAATAAATTCTGTGCTGGCATTGATGGCATCCCTGATGCAATTTTAAAGAAATGTGCAGAAAATATAATAAATCCACTTACGCACTTAATAAACAGTTCAATTCTCTCAGGAACTTACCCGGATATTTTGAAGTTATCAAAAGTAATTCCAGTGCACAAAAACGGTTCAAAAGATGAATTAGATAACTATCGTCCTATTACCTTACCAACTGGTATTGCAAAAATTGTGGAAAAAATTATGTATAAGAGACTGATAAGTTTCATAGAAAAAAATAAAATATTATCAAACTCACAACATGGATTTAGAACGGAAAAATCTACACAGACAGCAATTTACGAATGTAGTAATAGTATACTGAAATTAATTGACAATAAGGAACATGTAACTGGCCTATTCTTGGATTTGTCGAAAGCATTTGATGTTGTTGACCATAAAATCCTCCTTACCAAACTAAATCAATATGGTGTTAGAGGTCTAGGTAATAAATGGATAGAGTCTTACTTAACAAGGCGTAAACAAATAGTAAGCTTGAGACACAAGGATGATGGAACCAAATTACTTAATGAATCATTGTCCAATGAGGGAATTATTGAATTTGGAGTACCCCAGGGATCGGTTTTGGGCCCACTACTCTTTCTTCTATATATCAATGATATAACACAGAACGTTCATTCACATAAGGAAATTTTGTTTGCGGACGATACAACACTCGTAATAAAAGGTGAAACTAAACAGGTCATACAGCAGTCTGCTGACTCCGTTACAGGAGAGTTAACCAAATGGTCACAAGATAATCGCCTCATAATAAACTATAAAAATACAGTATGTCTAAATTTCCACACTATACAGAATAGGAATCCTGCGATGCCCAATATAACATTAAATGGTCATCAAATAGAAAATAAATCAGAACAAAGTTTTTAGGACTATGGATACAACAAGACTTGAAATGGAATAAACATATACAATATCTGAATACTAAACTGAACTCGATGTGCTTTGCGTTACGTATTTTGAAAACCTGCACTAGCATGCACACATTAAGAAATACTTATTTTGCTTATTTCCATTCATACTTAAGATATGGGATCATATTTTGGGGTATGTCGCCAGATGTACTAAGCACGTTTAGGATACAAAAGAGGGCGATTAGAATTATGGCAAATGTAAACTCTAGAGAATCATGTAGACCTCTGTTTAAAGATTTAAACATTCTCCCACTGCCCTGCATATATATCTTTGAAAGTATTATGTTTTTTAAAAAGAATTTAATGAATAAGGATGTTTTTCTTAAAACAAACAATGATGTTCATAGGCATAACACAAGACAAAATCAAAACATTCATATTTCACACACACACACAAGCATATATCAAAAAGGAACTTTTCACACTGGAGTTAAATTATACAATAAACTACCCCAGTATATAAAACTGGCCCCAAAAATAAAAACCTTTGATAGAATGTTGAAAGCTTATCTGCAGTGCCATTGTTTTTACTCAGTAGTTGAATATTTTAGCGTATAGGAGTGATGGAATCTATAACTATATTTTACTTTTTTAATTTAATTTTAATACCTAGCTGTATGTTGTTGTATTTATAGAATTAAGTTTTCATATTATGATAATAGAGTGAGGTGTAAATAGTTGTGCAATAAGATTGTATCTATTAAGATTTGCTATTATAATAAGTTATAAATAGTTATAATCTTAGTAATATATACCTATTAGTTCTTTTATTTTATGCATGTACATTCTGACGTGTCCTATATCAAAAATGTATTTAATGCATGTATTTGATCAAATGGAATTAATAAAAATCTATCTATCTATCTAGTAGTCATTTTTTCATTACCTTATTATTATCATCATCATAAGTGCAAATGACCTAGATGTTACGTGCATCGTACCACTAATCACAGCCGCATAAAGTCTTTCTCGACTGTGATTTTTAAAATATTTTTTTTATTACAGTACATTGTGTACATTATAAGTTGAAGTGTCAATTCAATACAGGTAGTAGTTTCCCTCATCATCCTCATCATAAGGGCAAATGACCTAGATGTTACGCCCATTACACCATTAATCACCACACACAATAAGTCTTCCTCGCCTGTGAATTTTGAAAGATGTATTTATATTACGGTAGTTTGTAAGTTTGACGTGTCAATTCAACAGTAGTTTTCATTATCAACCTTATCAAAAGGGCAAATGACCTAGATATTACGCCCTCATTGTCTTTGGGGGGGGGGGGGGCAAATGACCTAGATTTTATGTCCATTATATTTCTAAGGAGACTTTGATACATTATCATCATTCCACCGGGCGAAGCCGGGTACTACTGCTGGTAATCTATAAATGTGAACAAAAATAAGCAGTAAAACCTACAAGTGTGAAAAATCAAAGTATATACCGGTATGTTATGGTACTGTGAATATAAATAGAATAGAAACACATGCGTGGCGTTTGTAGACATCGAAAAGACTTTCGATAACATTAGTTGGGACATACTATTCAAAATTCTTAAAACTACAGTGTTGGACTGGAAAGACAGGAGGATGATACTGAAACTCTATGGAAGACAGATCCCGATGGTGGATATCGGAGGATTTATTCAGACAGTAAAAATCAGAAAGGGTGTGAGACAGGGCTGCTCTCTCTCACCGTACCTCTTGAACATATTCATTGAAGAAGCCATAAAGAAGTTAAAGTCAAATACGAAAGGAGTAAACATCTACATCTACAACAAAAAGTCCATGTCCACACATACAAAGATCAGACACTACAACATGGTGATCAAACCGGAAGCTCTGTATGAAAGTGAAACTCTAATACTTAATAGGAAGGGTGACTTGGAAGATATCCTAAAGGAAGAACACAAGATCTTAAGGAAAATTCTTGGCCCAGAAAGAACAGAAGATGGATACAGGTTGAAATCTCGTAAAGCAACTTAGAAGTTATCTAATCTTAGCGGCGGACAGCAGAAACGAAGATTGAAGTTTTATGGACATATTCAAAGACTTTCACTGACTAGGCTTACACACAAGATCATGACCTACACAGAAAGACTGAAGAATATACCGTGGATTCAGCAAGTCAATCAGGATTTGGAGAAGGCTCGCCTCGCTTGGAAGTGATGGGCTCCATCTCAGCAACGCTGTACAGCTTTCCCCGGAGTGGCTAGCTGGTGAACCATGTCTTATTTCCTCGTACAAATACAAGCCGATATAAAATAAGTGAATTAATTTACGTATTTCACAGACATACAGCATAACGTTTTGATGTATAAGGATTACAACGTGACCAAGAACTACATTTTCCAACCACCCTGAGCCGAGAAAAAGTTACCTTACAAAAATGGTAACAACTTTGTTTCTTGGCCACACAAAATGTTGAAATTAATAAACCAGTTATATAATATACCAATCTATATTATGTTAAAATTTGGATTCGATCTGATGACGGGTTTTTGAGATAACAATTCTTAAATGTGACGCATGGCTGAAACACGCTTAAAAACGAGCACTTTTTGTGTTCCAACTACGATAAAAAATATTAAAATATAAATTAAAAATTCCAAACCTACATGAAATAACGTAAAATAGAACGACGAAAATGATGATGTTATTGGATTTTAAGTAGGCATATTGGTTACTTCACAAACAACCTTCAAACTCGGGTGCACATAATACTTTGGTCGACAGTAGTCATCGAATTTAGTCCCCAATTTATGTGAGAAGCGTTTTATTAAGTGTGTAAATAATTCATGTAATTTATTTCAGGCACTAGGAAATTAATTCTAACTTCCCGACTATTCTAATTGGTCACACTCATGTTCATCGGCTGAAAAGCTTCTAATAATATACAGTATTAATATGTTGTGCAATTTAATGTCACATCTATCACTCATGTGGATATAGCATTTTAAAAATGTACCGGTACATTGTGAATGCATATGAAGCAAAACCATTAGTCATGCTGGAAAATGTGTTTAATATGATGTATTAACATGCATATTATAAACTTAATTGTATAATATGTATTCTTCGATTCAATTATCAGGTATGAACCAACCTTAAGTTAAAGTCTTCATGACAACATTAAACTAATGATAATTGAATCTAGATGTGTTACACAACAAATAAAGGTAAAAACAAGTAGTTCCTTTTGAAGAACTAAACAGCCTATTTTCATATATCCTACTTATGTTAATTGCCTCTATCAACATACATAATTTCAGTTTGATTGCTGTAATAGATTCGTGGATATTGAGACCTGTCTAAATATTTCGGTTGGTCGCCATGTTGGATTTTTGTAGGCCATAGAGTTATGTACTATTACATGAAGATTATTGCGTAGGTGTAGTATTCAAACTTCAATCGCATGATTAGGACACAAGAAATAAAAACGAGGTTTTAAAATTTCGCACAGCCGCCATCTAGTGGTTATGAAAACAATTGAAATAAATAGATATCAGTGGATTACAATTTGTATAAGCATTTACTGTACCAAGTTTCACTGCGCATGGATGGCTAAATCGCGAGAAAGGTAAATTTGAATATTTAAATTTCACTTCACCGCCATGTTGGGTTTGTGCTCACCAGGGTATTGAAAGTCTCATAGGTAAACTTATGTTCATAGCCTTTATCAACATACAAAATTTCATTTTCATTGCTGTCATAGATTAATAGATACCGGTATAGAACCGTTTAAATATTTCGGATGGTCGCCATGTTGGATTTTAATATGTACTATTGGATGACGATTATTGCGTAGGTTCATTATTCAAACCTTGACTTCGATCGCATGATTAGGACACAAGAAATAAAATCATAATTTTACAATTTCGCACGGCCGCCATCTGGAGCTTATGTAAACAATTGAACTAATTTAGATGTCAGTGCATTATAATGTGTGTAAAAATTTGCACTACCATGTTTCACTGCGCTCGGAATGCTTGAATCGCGTGAAAAGTCTATTTAAATGTTTCAACTTCGCTTGGCCGCCATGTTAGTTTTGTACTTAAAAGGTTTTTGTAAGTTTCAAAGGTGAACTTTTAGTAGTGCCGTTTATCACCGTACAAAATCTCAGGGTGATATCAATAGTAGTTTCGGAAATATAGAATGCCGGTGAAATATTTCGCACAGCCGCGATGTTGGATTGGTGAGACGTAATAAAATTTTAAGGGCACGGTCGGGGTCGGACGAAATAGTACTATGACCTTACCGAGTTTCATTGAAATCGCTCCAGTCGTTTAGATTGTATTAGGGGAGGGGACACACACACGGACAATAGGTTGTATTAGGGGAGGGGACACACACACGGACAAAAGGTGATCTCATAAGCCTTTTTTTTTTCATAAATGAAAATAGGCTAAAATTAGCGAAACAGAGTAAGTAATTACATTCTTCTCAAGTTGGAAAAATAGTCCTCCCTAGCCTTTCATTCTGTCCATGTCGATATAATAAATATGTCGTGCTTTGTTGATAATATAGCTAAATTGCATAATATCTGCATGTTAACTGTACATCTTAAGTAGTCTTTGATTGATTAGAAATTTGAATCATTTCTCTCACAACTAGCATTATTTACTGTATAGGAATTGGCAATAAAACATTATTATTATAATAATTATTATTACGAGGGGCCGAAACACCTGATGGATCCAAGGTCTGTAAGTTTCGCCAGTGTCCTCTAAATCTTTAGACTATAAGCGCATGAGTATGCTTCAACGTCGCTTATATTCGAATACGGTATGTTAAACATCAAAGGCTTGTATTTATTTTATAACTTTGATTTACCTTTTCATATTTTCTCATGCTATTTGATATACAATGGTGTCCAAAATTAAAGCAACAAACGGAAATGTTGCAAGGTTGCGTTTATTTTGCCACAAAACAGTATAAACAGGTGATAGTACTTTACTGATAGAGTAAGAAATGCTGTCACAGCGAAGTAAGTTACTGTCCCAAGCGGACGGCACTAGTTGCCCTCCACCTCTTTCTATTTTCCGCAGCTACTGACTCGACGGCTGGCAGGAACAGCCGAGGTAGATAGAGGAGTATTCTTATTAGCTTTTTCAGACCGGCACAGCGCGAGAGTGCAGCGCCGATCGCACGCCAGTCCAGATCTAACGGAACACACTGACACAAATTACGCCACCGTTTTCGGCCGGTGGCCTTGAGAGCTCGCGTATTGAAGGGGGTTAAGTAGTAGCAGCAGCTGACTGGCTGAGAACACGTGCTTTGCTGGTGGTCTGGAGTCCCGCCGGCTGGTTCGAATGTTATCTCCAGTCCATCATTTAAATCACAACTAAATTATTGTTACCTTACGTAACAAACGACACGAGTGTACGGTAATTCGGTTGACCTTCGTAATTAAACCCTCCATATAGACCTTATATTTCACAAGTTAGACCTGAGGTGACTGCCGAAGTGATCAGCCGTTGAAATAAGCGAACAGCTGACGTGTCATGTCTCTTGTTCAGCTCAATGTATCACTATAAGTGCTTTGTAGCAGAGTGAGGATATTGCATGTGATATGAGTCATTATTCTATTATTAGTATGCAATGCATGATAATATGATAAGCGTAATGATCGAATATCCTTCCTTTCTATTAAAACGGCTCTACTTACTTTTATCGTTGTGGCCACTAGGGACCGCGAGATCTCAACTGTTTTTCTTCTTGTTAGCCCACCACGCCTTCATCCTTTCGGACTGGGATTTCTTCCAATCATCCGAGTGAACATATCTCTTGCTGGGTTTTACTTCCTCTTGATGAACCTGACGGAATTTTTTGTTTCGATGGGTTTCTGAGCAAGATACCTGATTCAGAAATTTCAAACTTTAACAAGTCCTTATCCACTTCCACCTTTAAACTTCGTAAGTATGATAATAGACGGTTGGAGAATCTACTGACTGGCATTCTGAGGAGGTCGGCATAGAATGTTATTCTCCGTTTCCGATGATCTTTTCAGTGTAGGAGTATATTTATGAATTACTCCAGAGCTTGTAACCTCTATCTTTGAATTTAGGACCAAGAATTTTCCTAATGATCATTCTTTCCTTAACTTCAAGTCTCTCGATCGGGCCAGCTGCGCGGTTTGTTAGGCATTCCGCTGCATTCAGTGCTTCCGCTCTAATCACAGTTTGATAAGTGTCTTAACTTTGCATTCCTAGAGACGGACTTTTTATTGTACAGTTGGTGTGTGAGGCGGAAGGCTGTTTCGAATTAATTGACTCGTGTTGAGATGGCGAACTTTTCAGAATTATTTGGTTCGATCCACTCACCAAGTTATTTAAACTTTTGAACTTTTAAGATCTGGCCGTGGGTGATTTGAAGATGAGCTGGAGCTCTGTTATTCCTTGTTTTATTTTACACTTGTACCCCATATCGTGTAACATAGGCTACGTGTTAAACTTGACATGTCGCCTTTGAACTGAATGCTGTTTCTAAGTCTTCGTGAATATAACATTTATTAATAGTTAGCCGAGTAACACATATATCAACATCTCAATATCAGTGGTACGACTGGGTAGGCCAACATGATGGGCCTTCCCTGGGGTTCCAAACGACGTTTGTTCCTCACGCTTCCTTCCTTCTTTAATAAAATCCTTGTAACAGTCAGCCCTGGCACTTTTGTTGCAGCTACCACTCTCTCCTGCACTTGTTTTCAGAGGAATTAAGACTTCATCCAACGCTCCTTCACGCCATCATTTCCGACAGTTGGGTGGATTCAAGTTAGTATATTATTTCATACTTTATTTTAAGGATCCTAATCTTAAAGCACAGAATTTCCTGTTTAAGTTACTTAGAATCCAACCTACTGATTTGTAGCCTGTTTTCATTTATGAATCAAGTAGTTCCGTGAAGAACTATACAGCCTATTTTCATGTAGACTATTCTACTTATGTTAATTGCCTCTATCAACATACACAATTTCAGTTTGATTGCTGTAATAGATACGTAGACATTGAGAACCGTCTAAATATTTCGGATGGTCGCCATGTTGGATTTTTATATATGTAGGTCTTAGAGTTTTGTACTATTACATGAAGATTATTGTGTAGTATTCAAACTTCGATCGCATGATTACGACACAAGAAATAAAAACGTGATTTTAAAATTTCGTACAGCTGCTATCTTGTGGTTATGAAAACGATTCAAATAAATTAGATGCCAGTGGATTAAAATTCGTATAAGCATTTACCTTACCAAGTTTTACTGCGCTCGGATGGTTGAATCGTGAGAAACGTCCATTTAAAAATGTACATTTCGCGTCGCCACCATGTTGGATTTGTACCCACCGGGTTATTGAAAGTCCCATATATGAACTTATGTTCATAGCCTCTATGAACATAAAAAAAATTAGTTTGATTGCTGTAATAGATTTGTAGATATTGAGAACCGTCTAAATATTTCAGATGGTCGCCATGTTGGATTGTTATATGTACAGGCCATAGAGTTGTGTACCATTAAATTAAAATTATTGCGTAGGTTCATTATTCAAACTTTCAGTTCGATCGCATGATTACGACACCAGGAATAAAAAAAATATTTTAAAATTTCGCACAGCCTCCATATGGAGTTTATGTGAACAATTGAACTAAATCAGATGCCAGTGAATTACAATGTGTATAAACATATACTGTACCGTATTTCGCTGTGCTCAGATGGTTAAATGGCGGGAAAAGTGTATTAGAATGTTTCAACTTCGCTTGGCCGCCATGTTCGTATTGTACATTACAGGTTTTTGAAAGTTACATAGATGAACTTGTAGTAGTGCCCTTTATTACCGTACAAAATTTCAGGGTGATATCAGTAATAGTTTGAGAGGTATAGAATAACGGTGAAATATTTCACACAGCCGCCATATTGAGATTATGTAAACAATTGAACTAAGATGCCAGTGCATTACAATGTGTATAAACATTTGCCGTACCAAGTTTTATTGCGTTTTGATGGTTAAATGGTGAGAAAAGTCTATTTTAAGTTTCAACTTTGCTTGACCGCCATGTTTGTTTTGTAGTTAACAGGTTCTTGAAAGTCTCATAGATGAACTTGTAGTTGTGCCCTTTATCACCGTACAAACGTTCAGGGTGATATCGGTAATAGTTTCGGAGATATAGAATGCCGGTGAAATATTTCACACAGCCGTCATGTTGGATTGGTGAGACGTAATAAAATTGAAGTGCACAGTTGGAGTCGGCCAAAATGGTGCTATTACCTTACCGAGTTTCAATGAAATCGCTTCAGCCGTTTAGAAGTTATTAGAGAGAAACACACACACGGACAAAAGGTGATCTCATAAGCCTATTTTTTCATAAATGAAAAGAGTAAAAAAATAGGCTTATGAGATCACCGTTTGTCCATGTGTGTGTGTCCGTCTATTACAATCTAAACGACTAAAGCGATTTCACTGAAAATCGGTTAGTAGGAGACATACTACTACCTCATCCGACCTTTACCGTGTCATTCAAATTTGAATACACTAGTGTCTAAAGGTTAAGTATAATCACTAAACGAGGCCATACCACCTGATAGGAATGTCAGACGGATTGCTGAATAAACGGAAGCTGAATCACACACCATATGTGTCACACAACTTGTCAAAAGAAAAGAGTGTCAGAGAGGTTCTGATAGCTAAGGTACACCTTTGACAACAACTAACAAAACTCGGCAATGTCTTCCATAACAAAATATGCTGTTAATAGGGTGTATGGTTATCCCTAACGGCCATACATGCTTCGCAGCGACGTGGCTTGCTCTCTATTCGATGGTCCAAGAGTTCTTGTGGCAGTCGATTCCATTCCTCCGAAAGGGCAATGCGAAGGTCTTGGAGGGTCCTTGGTGGAGGCTGACGGGATGCTATTCGCCTCCCCAATGCATCCCAGGCATGTTTCCGTAGGATTCAGATTCGCAGACCTAGCTGACCAGTCCATGCAATGAATGTCTTCCCCAGCCAGAAATTCATCCACCGGTTCTCTCCAGATTAATGTGCGACGGGAATCGTTTGGCAAACTGAAGCGGGATTCATCTGTGAAGAGCACTTGCCTCCATTCATTCATGGTCCAGTTTCGACGTTGACGGCTCCACAGTAAACGGGCCCGCCTCTGTGCTGGAGTGAGTGGGACGCATACCGCTGAACGTCTGGCAGAGAGCCCGGTACACAGTTTGCGCGGAAACGGCAACCGCTAAGACGGCTGCTAGCTCCACCGACAATATTGTCTTGCAGGTGCACTCCGATTTCGTCGGGCGGTTAAGGCCAGACATCGGTCCTGCTATGGGGTTGTTACTCTTGGTCGACCAGGTACTGGCCTACCACTAACATCTCCTGTGTCTCGAAATCGTCTCCAAAGCCTAGAAATGACACTTTGTGGCACATTCAAGGATACGGTGACTTCGGTCTGTGTCTGGCCTGCTTCCAGGCGGCCGAGTATTCTATCCTGCAAAGCGGGGTCCAAATGGCCTCGTTGTGCCATTATGTTGTCACGTTAACCACGAAGCTACACTCCGCACACTATAACAGGACAAACACGACTGAGGGAATATGGAGCGCAGGCACTGGCTGTGTTTACCTTGCGGTAACGCCGCTAGTCAAAGCAGAGGATACTCCTTTCTATGCAGAGCGAACACGTAAGTTTGGTAGGTGCATATGTCTTGCGATTTGCGGTCTATTTCATGTTGCCCTGCTTATTCCTAACGTATGCTTAACTTTTGGACACATGTTTCACAACCAGGCCGTGCGAAATATTTCAGTGGCATGCTATATCTCCGCAACGGTTACCGATATCACCATCACATCTTGTACGGTGATATAGGGCACTAATATAAGTTGTTCATCTATGTGACTTTCAAACACTTGTTAAGTACAAAACCAACATGTCGGCCTTACGAAGTTGAAACATTTAAATGGACTTTACTCGCGATTTAAACATTCGAGCGCAGTGAAACTTGATACCGTTTTTTAATATAATTTTTCTAATCCACTGGCATCTAATTTAGTTCAATTGTTTTCATAACGTCAAGATGGCGGCTATGCGAAATTTTGAAACTAATTTTTTATTCCTTGTGTCCTAATTATGCGATCGAAGTGAACGTTTGAATAATGATCTTACCCAACATTCTTCATTTAATCTACATAACTCTATGGCGTACATATATAACAATCCAACATGGCGGCCGCATGAAATATTTCTCCGGCATTCTATATCTTCGAAACTATTACAGATATCACCCTGAAAATTCGTATGGTGTTAGAGAATATTACTATACGTTCGCCTATATGACACTGAAAATCCTGTTATCTACAAAACCATCATGACGGCCAAGCGAAGTTAAAATATTCAGATGGCATTTTCTCGCGATTTAATCGTCCGAACACAGTGAAACTTGGTACGGCCCAAAATTATACATGATTTAAGCTACTGGCATCTAATTTTATTAATTTGATTTAATAACCTCAAGGTGGCGGCTGTGAAACATTTTAAAAATATGTTTTTATTTTTTGTGTCCTAACCAAGCTATCGAAGAGATCGTTTGAATAATGAACCTAAGCAATAATCTTCATCTAATGATATAGTCTATAACTCTATGGCCTACATATAGAACAATCCAACATGACGATCATCCGAATTATTTAGACGGTTCTCAATATCTGCGAATATTTTACAGCAATGAAGCTGAAATTTTGTATGTTGATTGAGGGTACAAACGGCTAAGTTAACATATGGTCTTTCAATAACCTGATGAGCGCGATATTTAAATAGTTATGGATTCTTCTCGCGACTATATTATCCAAGCGCAGTTTTTTTTTTAGCGTATGGCTTTTAGTGCCGGGAGTGTCCGAGGACATGTTCGGCTCGCCAGTTTTGTAGCTGCTTCGAGACGGACACCCAATGGGTGAGCTACAAGTACCGTTGGGGAGGGAAGGAGGGAAGTTGGAATGTAAGGACGAGGAGTTGGAAGGTAGCGGCTGTGGCCTATAGTTAGGGACCAACCCCGGCATTTGCCTGGAAGGAAGATGGGAAACCACAGAAGACCATCTTCAAGGTTGCCGGCGGGGGGATTCGAACCTCCTCGCCTCCCGGATGTGAGCGACTGCCATCAGTCATGCCGTAACCACCACGGCTAACTCACCCGGTTCCAAGCGCAGTGAAACTTAGCACGGAAAATCTTCATACAAAGTTCAATATATTGCCGTCTAATTTAGTTCTATTTCTATGAGAACTTCAAAATGGTGGCTGTGCTAAATCTTTAAAATCACGTTTATATTTCTGGCGTCCTAAACAAGCGATCGAAATGCAGGTTGGTATAATGAGTCATGATCATGTGGAGTTGAAAAATGGAGTATTTATTTTCCATATTTTAGAGTTTAGTACATAATGTTCCATATTCTTAGTCATTAAGGTCAATACAGTCCATATTTCGGCAAAAATTTAATTCTATTAAATTAGCAGTCCTGTCAATAATGGGGAAACATTTAATATTTGAACTGGGGTGCAACTCATCATCACGCCTGTCCACGCCCGAGTTGATAAGGTAAACGGCGTGGTGAAAGAGAGATGAGTGAACCCGGAAGAGGTGAGATCAGCTGAGCATCAGAATCACACATAACATCGACTATGTCTGTCCCATAATTTCGTTACTCAGGAAATCCTATTCATCGACGATATGCCAGTAGTTTCCGGATTATTTCGTAATTCGGGTATTCCCCTTGATGGCGCAATACCTCCATCTACTGTAGTTCCTACCAGTGATTCACAGTTTGAATTAGCAGTGAGACGGATCGTAGTGATCTTGTACGTACCGCTATGTCTACAAGTGCAGTGTTTCAGTTGCCTATTGACATTCATTGAAGACATTAACATTGTTAGGAAGATGCCCAACGTTGCACAGTCAACCAGTTTAAAATTAAAAAAGTTACGTAACAGATTTTAAAGAAGATGGTTTATCAACTGACAGTAAGGTATTAATTTATAATTTTTGTCCATGTTCAGTGGCATCAGTGGGATAAATAAGGCGGTTCTGGGCCTGGGGCTAGTGGGAAAAAGGCCGCCGTGCGTAACCGCACTCTTAAATGGCGGGCTATTCAAATAATGTTTTATTTGTTATTAACTTTTTTTTTAAATTTGCTATAAATTTCCTTTTAATGTTTTTAATATTTAATTTATTATGTATTATTGTGTCAAAGCACTAAACTGCAAGGTCATTCACCCAACAATTCTCTAACCCACAAAAACCTCATTTCAAAAAAATTACTGCATAACACATTTTTTAAAATATATTTTACATTTTGCATTTTCCAAAAAGAGAAAACTACAAGGTCACACACATAACCTAACCTAACTTTACATAACCTAACTTTACTTAACCTAACCCACAGAAACCTCATTTAAAGATTTAAATTAATGAATGTAAGATTTTCTATTTTTACCTTTTAGATTTTTTATTTTTAGATTTTAAGATTTTAAATTTAAGATTTTGTTTTGATTTTACATTTTAGATTTTTTAAATTTTACATTTTAGATTTTTCCGAAAAGAGTAAACTACAAGGTCACATACCTAACCTTACCTAACCAAACCTCAGTTTCCTTCACCAAACATGTCCTCACCTAACTATACCTAACCTAACCTTTAAAGCTAAGTCAAAGGCTAATACACACACTCAAAGTATGTAAGGGCACACGCATAGAGAGTAAGGTAAAGCTAACACCTGCACTGTGGCTACTGTGCAAGATGTTCGCTACGCACAACCAGTTTTGGATTACAAAGTCAGTTAAGTTTTAAAAGTAAAAGCTTTTATTAATTTTTTCTTTTCATTTTCATATTTCACACATTGCCATTTACAAATTTCCAATTTACAGTTTAAAAAAATGTCATTTCTAAGTTTTTGAATTTTTCCATAATGAAACGTGGATTTTCCAATTTTGTTGTTTACATGTTTTGGATTTAGTCCATGTACAAAGTTCATTTTTGCATTAGGAGTGGGGAGAGGTGGGTAGTAATTAAAATGTACAAGCAGTGTCCATACAATATTTTTTATTCATTTTTAAATACATGTACAATATTTACACATAATACATTGTTTTTGTTATAAATTGTAGAGTTGGTTTTTATTTGTTTTCTATTTTTTTAAATTTTTAAGTATGAATACCTTTTTTCCTTTTCTTGTTGCTTGATTGGTGCTGTTTTCTATTTTTAATGCTATTGTTTTATAATCTAAATTGTTGTTTTATGTATTTGCTATGTACAGGTAGAGGATTTTGATAGTTATAACATAACTCTTTAAGCATGGTCAACGGTTGAGTAATGACCATAGGCATGTGTAGCTATACCATCCGAATCAATTACCCTTTTATCATCATCAGGACACAAAGCAATTTTGTTTAGTCTTATAGACGATATGTCATGTTGTTTAGAAGCGATAATGTTCATTGGTATTTTTTTACCTCGTTCTTCATGATACAATCCTTATAATCTTGAAAGCTTATACAATTTTTGACAACGCCTCTGCTAATGCTTTTAATCTTTTTGATTTCTTTACAATTTATGTCTGAAGCGTATATTTTAGCTCTAAGTCCAACAAATGCTTTTATAATTTGTTCACAAGCCTCGCCTTTAAAATTTCCCAACCTTTTCTTGTTTGATGAAGAGTAACACACATGATTAGTAGGATAATCTGATGTGTCCAGGTGTCCTAGGAAATCCAACTTGTCTTGATAAACATCTTGGGTGTTAACCAAATAAATAAAAGAGTCGGTATCCATATACATTAGCTTAAGGTTGTCCATGCCATAATAGGGAAGCAGGACATCATAGTGGTGGGAATACATGAGAGTTTTTGAAATATCCAGTATACACATTCCAATATATATAGGCTCATTGTATACAATGTTACGTTTAGTCATGTGGAAAGCAGCTAGGTTAGGACCATAAATTGTTCTGTCAATAAATGTTGGCTTTGCTATTAGCTTTTCAGCCTTTTTGCTGTCAGTCATAAGACGTATGTCTATTCGTTTACAAACATTTTCCATTGTTTTACCAAAAATGGCATTGTTGAATAATTTGTACAGATTTTTCTCAAAATCATATATGGCTTGTTTTCGAAGGTTGTTATTAAAATCAACGTTTGCCTTTAGCCAAGGTCTTTGTTTAAACTTTAACACACGATGAATTTTTACCAATTTTAGTCCATGATCTAGAGCCTGTTTAAGTGCCATGTAGTGAACAACGTATCGCCTTCAATTTCCAAGACGAGGAATTAGTTTTCTCAGAGACGAATCCTTAGGTTGTGTATACTCTGGTAGGAAAGGTAGATCATTGTGTAGATCGTGAAGGTCAGATGGCTAATCAACATCAACGTCTAGAATGTATCCCACAGGATCGTCTTCCTTTAGTTTTTCAAGATCAGTAGTATCTGGAGAAACCCACTGAAATACACTGTAAGGAAGGGAGTGGCACATAGCCCATCCGTATTGGTTGTTGGCATCATCATTGGTCATAAACTGTGATGGTTTCTCAGAATCATTGGTGCCCATGTATTTATTGTTAGCTTCAGCATACCGATGAGACACCTGGCATATGCCTCCACGTATTCCAGACTCGATTAATAGAATCTGATCGTAATCCTGTAGCAATTCCAGTTCAATACCAGTGTAAAGGAGCATTGCCTCGAAACTTAAACCAGGCGAAGTAAAGAAGCGTGCAGCATCCACTCGGTGTGTTTCTAATGTTTTGTTTCGAAAAGTTTCAAAGCAGTCTGCAAGAAGGAGTACATCTGAAGTTAGGTAATGATCACTCTATTCCCCTAGAGTTTTAATGTTAAACTGATTCCAAACATTTTTAGCATGTTCATAGTCTTCATTACTAACATCTTCCTGACTTAATTTGTTAATGAATGCCTCTTTTGGAGGTAAACACGTTTCACTTAACTTTTCCCATGAATCGATGTAATCATGAGGGTTGCATTTTCTTTTCCAAAGTACTTGTCTGTTTCAGGGAATGATGTTAAGTTGGAAACTAAGTTTTCCAAACTACTCGGCTTTAACCGAAACATGTCCTCAAATCGAAGCTTAACATTTCCTACATATTTGGTGAAGGAAATGTACTTTTCTTTGGAGTTAGCGATAACATCCACTCTCTCAGTAGTACATCTCAATTGCTTTACAATGAAATTTGCGGCGTATCCACTTATATTATGTAGAAATACAGGAACGGGTTTACGTGTTTTACACCTCAAATTACCGTTATTGTGAGCACTTCCACGGTATTCCCCTGTAATATGACAATGGTCTCGAACTTTCCAGTCCTCTTTGGTAAATGGTTTTTGTCACAAATAACAGGTTTCAGAACATTGGAACTCTGCTTCTTGATCCTCAGTTAAAGCCTTTGGAACATTTAAGCTGTAAAGGCGATCAATTTCATTAGCTATTGAGATCGAACAGTCCATAAACTTTTCTGCAGCGTCAGGACCACGATAAATAACAGGTTGGCTTGGAAGTTTTGTCTTTATGTGTTCCACAGCTGGTGAGGGTTTAACGTATATACCAAAGCTCATAGGAACATGACTCTGGTATGGGACTGTATAACTTGCTTTAGGATTGGGTAAACATGTTTTATATTCATTCATTCATTCATTCATTTATTTGCAATGGGGGCTGTGTCCCCCGGTGGCAAATTGGATATACATAACAAATAAATAGTTATACATAACAATTCAATACCGTAACAATTATGCAACAATTAAACTGGAGTATTTACACAAATAGTCAGTCTTTTCTTAAACACACCTATATGTTTGGGAAAAGGCTCTAAGACTGCGGCAGGTAGAGAGTTCCAATTATCAATGGCACGGTTTACAAAAGAATATTTACCATAATTTGTTCGCTGTGGTCGGCCCTTAACTTTGAAAGGATGATCGCTCCTACCCATGTAAGTGGGCTTTCCCAATCGTTTGCTAAGCTCACCCCATGCTGGTTGATTTGTAAACGTGTTGTACATAGCGCAGAGTCTAGATTTCATCCTCCTAGCCTCCAGTGATTCCCACCCAAGTTTCTTTAACATACGGCTCACACTGCTCCTGGGATTAAAGTCACTGAGCACAAATCTAGCGGCCTTTCTTTGTACCATTTCCAACTCATTGATGAGTCCTACTTGATATGGATCCCAAACCGCCGAGGCATATTCCAGAATAGGTCTTACAAGTGACAAATAGCCTAATTCTTTAGCAGAGGTACTACTTCCTTTTAATACCCTCATTACAAAGTGCAGGGATTTGTAAGCTTTTGAAACTACACATCCTACATGACTACTCCATTTCATATCATTCCTTACGTGAACGCCCAAATATTTGCAAGAATCTTCTTCTACAAGTATTTCCGAGCCAATGTTATATTGAAAATCCTGCCTTCGCACTTTCCCTATTTTTAAGAGACTACATTTTCTTGTGTTTATTTTCATTTTATTTACAATCGCCCACTTATAGACCAGGTTCAGGTCCTCTTGAAGCACTGCATTGTCTTGTGAGTCATGTATCTTTCGATATATTACACAATCATCCGCAAACAATCGACAGTCACTGTGAATCCCATTTGGTAAGTCATTTATAAACGCCAAAAATAACAAAGTTCCGATTACGCTGCCCTGAGGGATACCCGACGTTACGGTAATTTCTTCCGAGAATATGCCTTCGACTTTCACTTTCTGGGAACGACCCGTCAAAAATTCTTGGATCCATAAAATTACTCTTCTATCAATCTTCGTCGAAGCTAATTTATGGAGTAGCATGTCATGCGGCACGACATCAAATGCCTTCGCAAAATCTATAACCACGGCGTCGACTGAAACTCCATGGTCTAACGATTCGCTAATGTCTTGAAAAAGTGATAGCATCTGACTCTCGCATGAGTAACCTTTCCGAAATCCATGTTGCCTATCATTAAACCATGATAATGTTTCCCACTGTTCCCTCAAGTAGTCGCAAATGAGATGCTCTATCTGTTTACAAACGATGGACGTAAGGCTAACCGGCCTGTAGTTGTTTATGGACACATTAAACATCACCTCCAAGTATCGTGCCACGGCCCTACCTCCTAGTTTAAGTACTTCACTAACAATATTATCAGGACCCTTTGATACATTGAAACGTAGTTTTTGTATTAGTTTTACAATTGCTGACTGGTTTATTTGGAACAGGGGAGCCCCTGATTCGTCGTTAAGGTCCAACACACAGCTATTGGATTTATTGAACACACTACCGTAAAAGACATTTAATTCATTAGCAATGGCCTGTTTCTCAGTAATTAATTTACCGTCACCGGACATTATCATCGACAAATTATTTGAATTTCCCTTTCTTCTTCTAACAAAACTGTAATTTTTTTTCCACCCATCCCCTCCCGAACCAAGTAAACCTTGCATATAACTGTCATGAGTAGCCCTCTTTTTTAAGACGAGGTCTCTTGATAAGTACTTAAATTTCAACATATACTTGTCACTATCATGTCTTTTATTGTATAATTTCCTAATTTTCCGTTTTAGACTCCTAATTTCTCGTGTGTAATACTCAGGATCTGGGTTTTGTTTCAGCAATTTAAATGGGACAAATTTATCAACAGCGCTGTTTAAAATTTTCAAAAAGTTAGTCCACAGGATATTAATGTGATTTCCTTCCGATGCCCATCCTACAAATAGCTCATTCAAATACCCCTGAAACTTGCCCTGATCCGCCCTGCGATACTGGAATATGATCTTTTTTGCTACATCAGAGTCTAATTTTGTAATGTCACCATATCTGATATTTAATTCAACCCCAGAATGGTCACTAATTCCTGATATTTTCAGACAGTTAATATACAGCTCTACAGGCCTTACGAGATAAACATCTAAGGTATTATTGCCTCTAGTTGGGAAGTCGACTACTTGGGAAAATCCCCCCTCCCTTAAGAATTTATTTGCAGCGCTCTGAGCTTGACCACAGCTAGTTGACTCACCAGACCAGTCTACTTTGGGGAGGTTTAAATCTCCAGCAATTATTATGCTCTTTTTCATAGCATTACCCGTACAAGTTTTATCATACAGTGTTTCGAGGAGAGAAAAGTTATCTTTCGGTGCTCTATACGCCCCTATCACCTGAAGAGGGAATTTATTTCCTTTATCCGAAATTTGTACACATAACATTTCATGATCCATATCAGCCCACTTTAAGAAACTAGCTATATTTTTGCGCACACAAATAAATAGCCCACCACCTCGCTTCCCCCGATCCCTTCTGTACATTTCGTAGGTCCCTTGAATTATTTCGCTACTATTTATGTCCTCATATAACCAAGATTCAGTTGCAATGACAATATCCGGAGAATACGTCTCTACAAGATTCCAAAATTCAATTAATTTATTTCCTAAACTCTGACAATTAACCTGCAGTAATCTTAGAGTCTTACCTCCGCAGCAAATATCTTGAAATAGCTCCTTCTGTTCCCATCGGCTGGCAACCTCTGGACCTGCTCCTCCTCACAAAAGCCGGCACGAACCGATGACCCTTTCATGTAGGCTCCCTAAGTTGAATACGCCCCGTCGATTTAGATGCAGCCCGTCTCGGGCGAAGTCACGGCCACCAATCCAGCAGTCAGCTTCTACGTACACTAATCCCAGTTGTGCACATACCCAGTCCATGCGGTCATTTACAGTCTTAACTCGCCTTAACGGAACATCTCCCCGCCGAACAATGCCACTCATTATAATTTTTGCATTTCTAAACTTGCTTTTAGCTTTTCTGGTAAGAGTATACTTTCGAAATCTGCATAGATAACGTAAGGTATTCTCAGCATTTTTTCCACATTTAGTATTTGACAATTGGGTTTTAATAGGCATTTCAACCCTAGCAATGTCATGCTGGATACACAAAGCTGTATGTTCTTTCAACTTTTCCATTCCTTGCTGCCCATATTGATTATTGAAGTAAGTAAAACACCGTTACACGTATATATCTTATGTTCATGGTGGGTAATCTGAAGTCTTACTAGTTTATCAAAATGTTTGATAAAGATGTAGTGGTTCTGACCAGATGAAGAACTTAGCAGAAGGAGGTGACAATGGTCTTGCAGCTCTTGATCCACAACGTTTAAAGGACACATTTTGTTGTCTTCTTCCAGTCCAAATACATTGATGGATATGTTGTTGGTTTTTTGAAATTTGGGAATGTCAGCTAGTGATGTAGGAATCGATATTACTGAAAAATCATACTTGTTTTCCAGGTCCTTGTACACTGAAGAAAATGGAAATTGCAACACCCACAAGGAGTGGTGCTACATTGCTGCAATTGAACATGCAGGACGAGGGTTGGGTTGTGATTCGATGATTACACTTTCAGGTCCCTCTCACCGCAAGTTTGGACAACAATCAATACAGGATGTGCCCACCACGAGCTGCAATACATTGATGAATTCGGCGATGCATGGAGTCAATAAGGCCCTGGATCGCTTCCTGAGGAATTGTGGCCCATGCTTGCTGCACTGCACGGGTCAGTTGTTCCAGAGTTGTGGGTGACTGAGGAAGGTTGGCCAGTTGTCGACCCATCATGTCCCACACATGCTCAATAGGACTGAGGTTCGGGGATCTGGTGGGCCATTCTAAGGTTGTGACGTCGTGGAGAGCTTCTCTGGAGATGCATGCAGTGTGAGCCAGGGCATTGTCCTGCTGAAACATCCCATTAGCAATGTTCGCAATCATAGGGACAACCACTGGATTGAGTACCTACCAACGTACTGTCGAGCAGTCATAGTGCCCTCAGCAAGCACTAATTGTGATTTCAAATTAAAGCCAATAGCTCCCCAGACCATAATGCTTGGTGTTGGCCCGGTGTGCCTCTTGACAATAAGGTCTGGGCGGCCCCTCTCTCCGGTGCGTCGGCGCACACGATTCCGGCGATCACTGTGGGCAAAACAGAAGCGCTATTCATCACTAAAGACGACCCTATGCCATTCGTCGACCCACGTCGATCGTTCTCGACACCAGGCCAGCCTTACACGTCGCTGTTGTGGGGTCAATGGAACACTATCTGCATGAACACGGGATCGTAAGTCAGCTGCACGCAGGCGATTACCAACTGTTTGTTGTGTAACGTGGGGTGCCACAGCTGCTCGAATTTGCGCTGCTTGCATAGGATTCCATCCGGGCCATCCGAATGATGCGGCGATCCTCCCTCTCACTTGTCTGTCGCGCTGGGCCTGTGCCAGGTCTACGAGTGTGGGTACCTTCATTTGACCACTGCTGCCATACACGTTGTACCGCAGATGCTTGTCGGCCAACACGGGCAGCGACAGTCCTTAGCGATAATTGAGCCTCACACAGCCCAATTATCCGAGCCCTCTCAAACGGCGATATTTGTTGATAGCGTGCTCTTCTCTGTCGTCGAGGCATGTTTGACGGGGAACACATCACTGCACGGACTGAAAGTCAACTACGCTACACCAGAGTCCGTATACTGGAGTTGATTCCTCCGCGACGAATCACGTGGGCAGACTTGTAGCAACAATCCAATGGGTCTGAAACTTTGATCGGTTACATACGTACATGGCATCATTCCATATCTTGAAAATCAACACAAACGACCAATGCCTTCATGGTGTTGCAATTTCCATTTTCTTCAGTGTATTTACTAACGCGTTGAGGTTTATTTTTAACCAGTTTTGCTAAATTGGCATACATAAAACACTTTCCATCTTTCAAGTTTTCAGGATTAATGCAGGCTTTTCTTGCTTTTATATCTGCTGGTAATGGAATATATGTACTACCTTGCATTCATTTTCAATCGTACTCCTTCCACTGCTAACAAAGCCCAATTACTGCCTTTTAGCTCAGATTCTTCCATTTCAGTAGTTAACTTTGTAAATTGTGTTTCCAAGAAACTACTTAAGTCTGTTTCCAAAAATAGGGCTTGATTTCGTGTTTAAAAAGCACGGTCTGTAATTTCACTGGTAGATGTATGAATGTATCTACATTCAGCCACAAGATTAACTTTTATCGACTTGTGATTTGCTAGTTCTTTCTGCATAGCTTGTATTATTTGCTGTTTGGACTCTTTAAGGTATGAATTTAAATCCTTACACGTATCACAACGTATAAAATAGGATTTAAGACGACCTTCAAAACACATTTCATATTCAGTAAGTCCATTTTTGTCAGGAACCATTGAAAGCAAGTAATGTTTTGTAAGCTCTGTTTTTTGTCTTTTTGCTGATGACACAACATTACAACATTCTTCATGACGACGTCCATAGAACATTTTTTGTAAAATTCTTTGTTTCCAAAATATAGCCAATTTCAAAATTGGACTTTTTGGGAAAAAATGAAAAAATATAAAGTTTTATTATAAAATAAGGGACATCAAAACCATTGTTTAAGCCTATATAACACTTTTTTAGAATGTTTGGTTCTAAAAATATAGCCTACTTTCAAAATTGAACTTTTTTCAATTTTGTCCTTGGGACTTGACACTTGGTTTACAAGTAAAGGGCGTAAAGCCCATTGATTTATGTCAGTTAAACAAATTTCGTAAAATTCCTAATTTTGGAAATATAACTCATTATAAAATATTTTTTGGAAAAATTTGAAAAATAAATAAATCCTGAAGCAAGTTATACAGTCCCATACCAGAGTCATGTTCCTATGAGCTTTGGTATATACGTTAATTCCTCACAAGCTGTGGAACACAGAAAGACACATCTTCCAAACCAACCTGTTATTTATCATGGTCCTGATGCTGCCGAAAAGTTTATGGATTGTTTGGTCTCAATAGCTAATGCAATTAATCGCCTTTACAGCTTAAATGTTCCAAAGGCTTTAACTGAGGATCAATAAGCAGAGTTCCAATGTTCTGAAACCTGTTATTTTTGTCAAAAACCATTTACCAAAGAGGAATGGAAAGTTCGAGACTATTGCCATATAACAGGGGAATACCGTGGAAGTGCTCACAATAACTGTAATTTGTGATGTAAAACACGTAACCCCGTTCCTGTATTTCTACATAATACGAGTGGGTACGATGCAAATTTCATTGTAAAGCAATTGGGATGTACTACTTAGAGTGGATGTTATCGCTAACTCCAAAGAAAAGTACATTTCCTTCACCAAATATGTAGGAAATATTAAGCTTCGATTTGTGGACACGTTTCGGTTAATGCCGAGGAGTTTGGAAAACTTAGTTTCCAACTTAATATCATACCCTGAAACAGACAAGTATTTTGGAAAAGAAAATGCAACGCTCATGACTCGTAAATATGTATTTTGTTATGATTACATCGATTCAGGGGAAAAGTTAAGTGAAACGTGTTTACCTCTAAAAGAGGCATTCCTTAACAAATTAAGTCAAGAAGATGTTAGTAAACAAGACTATGAGCATGCGAAAAATGTCTAGAATCAATTTAACATTAAAACTCTAGGGGAATATAGTGACCTTTACCTAACTTCAGATGTACTCCTTCTTGCAGACAACTTTGAAACTTTTCGAAACAAAACATTAGAAACACACCGAGTGGATTCTGCACACTTTTTTTTTACTTCGCCTGGTTTAAGTTTCGAGTCAATGCTCCTTTACACTGGCATTGAACTGGAATTGCTACAGGATTACCATCAGATTCTTTTAATCGAGTCTGGAATACGTGGAGGTATATGCCAGGTGTCTCATTGGTATGCTGAAGCTAACAATAAATACATGGACACCTATGATTCTGAGAAACCATCACAGTTTATTACCTATGATGATGCCAACAACCAATACGGATGGGCTATGTGCCACTCCCTTCCTTACGGTGGATTTCAGTGGGTTTCTCCAGATACTGTTGATCTAGAAAAACTAAAGGAAGACGATCCTGTGGGATACATTCTAGACGTTGATGTTGATTAGCCATCTGACCTTCACGATCTACGCAATGATTTACCTTTCCTACCAGAGTGTAAACAACCTAAGGATTCGCCTCTGAAAAAACTAATTCCTCAACTTGGAAATCGAAGGCGATACGTTGTTCACTACATGGCACTTAAACATGCTCTAGATCATGGACTAAAATTGGTAAAAATTCATCGTGTGTAAAAGTTTAAACAAAGACCTTGGCTAAAAGCATACATTTGATTTTAATAACAACCTTCGAAAACAAGCCAAAAATGATTTTGAGAAAAATCTGTACAAATTATTCAACAATGCCATTTTGGAAAAACAATGGAAAATATTCGTAAACGAATAGACATACGTCTTGTGACTGACAGCAAAAAGGCTGAAAAGCTAATACCAAAGCCGACATTTATTGACAGAACAATCTATGGTCCTGACCTAGCTGCTTTCCACATGGCTGAACGTAACATTGTATACAATAAGCCTATGTATATTGTAATGTGTATACTGGATATTTCAAAAACTCTCATGTATTCCCACCACTATGATGTTCAGCTACCCTATTATGGCATGGACAACCTTAAACCAATGTATATGGATACCGACTCTTTTATTTATTTGGTTAACACCCAAGATGTTTATCAAGACAAGTTGGATTTCCTAGAACACCTGGACACATCAGATTATCCTACTAATCATGTGTGTTACTCTTCAAAAATTGTCAAAAATTGAATAAGCTTTCAAGATTATAAGGATTGTATCATGAAGAACGAGGTAAAAAGAATACCAATGAACATTATCGCTTCTAAACAACTTGTCATATCATCTATAAGACTAAACAAAATTGCTTTGTGTCCTGGTGATAATAAAAGAGTAATTGATTCGGATGGTATAGCTACACATGCCTATGGTCATTACTCAACCGTTGACCATGCTTAAAGAGTTAAGTTATAAATATCAAAATCCTCTACCTGTATATAGCAAATACATAAAAACAAAACAATTTCGATTATAAAACAATAGCACTAAAAATTGAAAACAGCACCAATCAAGTAACAAGAAAAGGAAAAAAGGTATTGGTACTTAAAAATAAAAAAATAGAAAACAAATAAAATCTAACTCTACAATTTATAACCAAAACAATGTATTATGTGAAAACATTGTACATGTATTTAAAAATGAATACAAATATGTATGGACACTGCTTGTACATTGTAATTATTAGGCCTACCCACCTCTCCCCACTCCTAATGCAAAATGAACTTTGTACATGGACTAAATCAAAAACATGTAAACAACAAAATTGGAAAATCCATGTTTCCATATTGACAAATTTCAAAAACTTAGAACTGACAATTTTGAAACTGTAAATTGGTAAATGGCAATGTGTGAAATATGAAAATGAAAAGAAAAAAAAATGAATAAAAGCTTTTACTTTTAAAACTTAACAGACTTTGTAATCCTAAACTGGTTGTGCGTAGCGAACATCTTGCACAGTAGCCACAGTGCAGGTGTTATCTTTACCTTACTCTAGTTAGTTAGTTAGTTAGTTATTGTTGTTTTAAGGGGCGGAACTACGAGGTCATCTGCCCCTTTACCTTACTCTCTATGCGTGTGCCCTTACATACTTTGGGTATGTGTATTAGCCTTTGACTTAGCTTTAAAGGATAGGTTAGGTATAGTTAGGTGAGGACAAGTTTGGTAAATGAAACTGAGGTTAGGTTAGGTAAGGTTAGGTATGTGATCTTGTAGTTTACTCTTTCCGGAAAAATCTAAAATGTAAAATTTAAAATTAAAAAAATTAAAATGTAAAATCTAATAATGTAAAATCAAAACAAAATCCTAAACTAAAAATCTTAAAATCTAAAAATAAAAAATAAAAATCTAAAATGTAAAAATAGAAAATCTTACGTGCATTAATTTAAATCTTTAAATGAGGTTTCTGTCGGTTAGGTTAGGTTAAGTAAAGTTAGGTTAGGTTAGGTATGTGACCTTGTAGTTTACTCTTTTTGGAAAATGTAAAAAATATAAAATAAAGAAATGTGTTATGCAGTACCGGTAATTTAAATTTTGAAATGTGGTTTTTGTGGGTTAGAGAATTGTTGGGTTAATGACCTTGCGGTTTAGTGCTTTGACACAATAATACATAATAAATAATAAATTAAATATTAAAAACATTAAAAGGAAATTTATGAAAAATAAAAATTAAATAATAAATAAATAATAAATAATTTAAAGTTAATAACAAATAAAACATAATTTGAATAGCCCGCCATTTATGACCGCGGTTGTGTGTGGCGGCCATCTTGCCCTCTAGCCCCTGGGCCAGCTATGACTCTCCCTTCGTAAGAATAAAATAGGAAAATTGCGCGCGGCAGCCATCTTGCCCACTAATCCCTGGCCCAGACCGCCTTATTTATCCTACTGGCATCTACTCAAAAGTTCCTGGTGCAACAACACATGTCAACCGGTAAACATCAGACTATCAAACTACCGAAATTCAAAGCTGAGACAGTTGTTTCTGACACAACCATCAACTTCGAGTAAAACGTCCGAATTCAACACCGATCTCTGCCGCGCTCTCATCTCTGCTGACATCCCTCTCTTCAAACTGAATAATCAGTACTTTAGGGAATTCCTCGAGAAATATACTAACCGAACTATCCCGGATGAGTCAACGTTGAGAAAAACCATATACTTGTGAAAATATAGGTTGTGAACCAAAAAGCTATTTAGTATAGGCATATCACATGGACAATCGTTTTAATAGGCAGGAGAATTTTAATGGAAACGAACAGTGGGATATATGAGATTAGGGTATTTAGTTCTTCATGGAACTACTTGTTAATTTCCAAAAACGAACAGCATTAAAAAAGAAAGTGTGGATTACAAGACGAGAATACCAACTAGTGAAAATAATAATGGAATGATGAAGATGAATGAAACTGGGCAAGGATGTGGAAGGAAGCGGCTGTGGCCTGTCAGAAGGTACCATCCCAGCATTTACCTGGTGTTGAAAATGGGAAACTACGGAAAACCATTTCAAGGACAGCCGACGGCGGGGCTCGAACCCACGCGTCTACCGAGTCAGCAGAGAGCTTGTCCCATGACCTAACGCTGCGCTTGAGTGAGCGTAGCCACTGCTGTCGGTATTATTATTAATAATAATAATAACGATTGGGTTTTATGTCCGACTAGCTCTTCGTGCCCGTTGCTGACGGTTTTGCGTTCTAAGAGGGGGAAATAGCGTTTGTGATACTGGTGACAGGGGTTATCTTAGTTATGACTAGGGCTCGGATTTTTAGGTGCTAAACATCAGGAAAAGATTTATTTTGTATGTATTAAAAATACCTGAAATATGTGACAAAAAGTACAAATATTTAATTATAATTTAGTTTATTAATGTGAATATGAACAATATGCAGTACTCACGAATGCAATTTATTCTGTATGTCTCACTGACTGCTAAAGCATTACAATACACAACGAGATACATCTCCAGGTTGACAATCACAAATGATCGACGATTATCGAGAAACACTTCTTCTGACGGCGCGAAACGACGGTAATATGTTTCTTGCCCTTGAGGTGTTGTATAACTTGAGATCGCTGTTCAGCCTTGATTGCTTTCCCACATGGTTGGCACAACAGAACGCTCCCATCAGAAATAATATTATCTTTAAATTCTGCAACAGACGATATCTTGTAGTTGTTTTTACTTTAGGCTTCGTAGAACTGCCTTACACTTCACTGTGCCAGAAATGAACTGAATGTGAGCTTCACTGGTTCCAGGTAGCTGGGGGGGGGGGGGGGAGGAGGAGGTCTAGCACGTGGTGCAATATCGCTATCGAAAAGGAAATCACCGGCTTCCACAGTGAGTGGCACGGGGCGACAAGTTAAGAATAACACAGTTGCAAGCTGACATACGCTCTGCATGAAGATTAGATAGCTTACAGGTTCTTCCCCGTTGAAGTGACACAGAACAAAAATGCAATAAACTGAAAGATTTAAAAATTATAAATATTATGTCTTTTTATGTGCTAATAAGTGAAAAGCAGGAATTTGTGGATTTATAGAAAAAATGCTTGAAATATGTATTTAAATAAAAAAAATATTTATTTACCTAAAAATCCGAGCCCTAGTTATGACTAGACTGTTCGATCTTGACTGGCCAACACCCGTTCAATTTCGCAATTTGCTTCGAAGTATTGAAAGGAATACTACTGGGAGGGAGGAATAAACACTAAACAGCTGATAAGTGAAATAAACTATCAACCAGTAGAGTGCGGACGGTAGCCTACTGCTCGGTTCCAAGCTCAGTGAACTTGCGGGATGAAGGGCGGATGCAGGGTAGAGCAGGCGAGAATTGAGAAGCCTGTCGACAGCCCGCCGTGTTACCCGACATTCTCGTCTATTCCAATACTGCTAACATGGGTCTTTTCTGAAACCAGTTTGGCGTTGGGAATGAGTGACTGAGTCACCGACTAATGTATTTGCTTCTGTTATTACACAAGGACCGAGAAACCACATCACTCGTCACCATCACTACTCATAGTTTGCGATGCACATTCCTTTCAGGTCCACGCAGCTTAGACTCGAGCAGTACGTACTGCTCGGTTCCAAGCTCTGTGAACTTGCGGGATGAAGAGGAGAGGCAGGGTAGGAGCAGGCGAGAATTGAGAAGCCTGACGACAGCCCACCGTGTTACCTGACATTCTCATCTATTCCAATACTGCTAACATGGGTCTTTTCTGAAACCAGTGTGGCGTTGGGAATGAGTGACTGAGTCACCGACTAATGTATTTGCTTCTGTTACTACGCAAGGACCGAGAAACCGCATCACTCGTCACCACCACTGATAATACTCATAATAGTCTGCGATGCACAATCCTCTCAGGTCCACGCAGCTTAGACTCGAGCAGTATGTGGTGAGGCTTCAAAATCAAGCTGACCCCTCTGGGCAGACTTCTAGCTACACTTCAGTGGTGGGGGAACAGCGGCAGCAGTCACTTGTCGCCCGCCGAGCTGTCGACATCGCGTGTTAAAGCCAAATATTCACAAGATCACAAGTCAGATCGGCGCAGTTACATTGCTCGCGTTTAAACTGTGCTGGTGAGCTACGTCACCACTTTCAGGAAAGGTATATCGACTGTAGGCCTACTAGCCTCAACGAACACATTTTTCAAATTGTCAAACTACACACACTGACAATCACAGAACACCAATATAATAGAAGTGAATGACGCATGGTAAAGCATAGAAACAAGAAACTACTGCAGCCAACTAGCCTACCACTATGAAAATGTTAGCTCTCAAATGTTTCTTTTTTAATTTAACCGTGTCACTCCAATCCGTATTTAATTTAAGGACACATTTCCATTCTGGGATGGATGGTTTTATTCTGAACTGTTCACGCCGATGTCGTATGACCCATATTCTTCGGTGTGAGCAACACCCGCATTTGACGAATACGGTTTACGTATGACAAGTATGGAGCACGATTATAAGCTGCAGTAATACGACTATCGTGTTATCCAGGAACAATATTTGCTATTGAGAGTAGTTTGAACGTTTGAGTGACTTAAATATCTCTCAAAATCAGGATAATGAACAGTTACGGTAACGTGTTTCAATCATGTGGAGCCGCCATGTTATCAACAACACAGAACACCAAATACAGGGCGCCAGGAAATGTTCTCCGCAGCGGCTACGTGCAGCTGCGAGAGGTAGCGTCATCAGTTTAGTTGGCAGCGCGGTGTCCTTGATAGGGCGAAGGCCACATGTGTGGGCTGTCGAAATCGTCAGTGTATAGTAAGATTATTGGAAGAGTGTAACCGTATGCTATGAATGGCTATGGTGAGTACAAAGTTTACTGTTTGTTTCGATACAAGCGACAGCCGTGCTGCCAACGTAACTGGTGACGCAATCTCTCGCAGAAGCATGTAGGCACTGCGGAGTACATTCCCTGACGCCCTGTATAACAAGGCTAAATCAACCAATTACGACCTTTTGCTTAGCCGGGCTCGTAGTGGGGTGGCGGTGGAGTACGCAGTGTTGTCAGTTATTCGTATCGTAGATTCATGCCCGTGCTGGCAAGTACTAATAAGTGGGCTGAGTGCATTATGCTAAGTCGGCCGTCAGAACTCCCGAGCCCCGCAATGGAAATGTGGGGGTAATGCGACGTGAATAGAAGTAGAGGAACGACGGCTCGAATTCTCAGAAATGGAACGGTCGCCACCGGCAGCGATATAATGCGGGGGGTGTCACCTCCAGCGCTTTGGCTTCCCACCGCTCGTACTGTGCCGCGACCTTGAAGCCTCACCACATACCGTCCGTACTCTACGCAAATTCTAACAAAATACGTTTTTTTTAGAAATATTTGTCCCTTTTAGCCATGTGACCAGCTCAGATTTATTTTCGTTTTACTTGTAACTTATCTTGTCTTCGTATGATGAGGAAATATTATTGTATTGTATAATATCATAGAAATTGAATGGGTTAAGACAGCATACTCTCATTCGTACCCATGACCGGATTCGAACCGATAGCCGAGCTCGAGTTCAATTTCAGGACCAACACTTTATCGCTGACCAACGCCAACTGGCAAGAAGTAGAAGAAGAAGAAAAAAAGGAAGATACAGATTGTGTCTACTTACCCGGTCATATTTTCTTATTTATTTCTTCACTCGACGATTGGTGTGAAGTGATTGATAGACAACTTGCGACTTCATTGAGGCACATGCATTTGAACTGTGATGTGACATTCATGTCAGGACATGTCACCTGCGGTGACTCAGCTAGCCGTTCTCACACTTGACATTGATATTTTAAGGGAAGGATACAAATTGCGCAACTGCGGATTTAAGGCTTCCTGTTAAGGCTGTGCGATCGCCACCGCCGTCAATCGCATGGCAAGAGATGGCAGCACTACTGTATTACCGATAGCAGCCGCTGCATTTGTGTTAGTGACGTGTCACCCTTCAATTATCACCTCCTTCCGCCCCTACTCCCACCGCTTCTCCTCGTCACTCAATGTCTTCTCTCTCTCTCTCTCACTGATAGCGTTGTTTTGCATCTGAAAAACAAACCAGACTTCCTTTCCGAGCCGTATTGCCAATTTGTGGACTACTATTGGATTTTTATTATGGATACTCGAGTTTAGGCCTTAATTACAACCAAACCAACAGACCTATTGAAAAACGAGTTATATCAATATTTTCCTTGTTTAATTCTGCGTTAGACTATATAAGCCAATTATTTTCAAGTTTATTAATTATTTATTTATTTGTGGTTGTATGAAAAATTGTCCGTGTTTTTGACGTCTTTTCTAGGAACCGCTCACTTAAAACTATATACATGGAAAACTACTTGGCTGAGGGTAATAATAATAATAATAATAATAATATCGTATGGCCTCGGGTGCCTGGTGCAAGCTTTGTTAATTGACACCCAGAGGGTAGCTTGCATGTCGAATTTCGTCGTTCCTTTGAACGCTATGAAAGTCAAGGAGGTTAGATATCTAATCTCCTTGACACTACAGCGCTTTCAAGTAGAGAATGGAGGAACTTTGTGTTGGCGGAAAATCCCGAGATTAATTTTGCCATTGAACACGGCCTACTGAATTCAAATGGGTTCTTTAACATGCCAACATCGTATGACATGAGTATCGTGATTTTTGTCGCCTTCAAAAATCACTTACCATGGCCAGGGGCGAACCTGCAATCTTGGGATTGGTAGTCCGACACTATAACCACTCACCCACCGTGGCAAGCTTGCTGAGGGTAATGCAATTTTTATATGTGATAGGCACAAGTATTGGTAGTGCAAATCTCAAGTTTCAATTTTTTTCAACTACCCGATAAAAAGTTCTTATACTTTTTCTGACGTAACGTTTTCTCAGCCCAGGATAAACGTACAGCAGGAAACTTGGTCTCATTTTGAAGCTCTCATTCGTGATTATCGGAAACTACGACCACTGTAAACGTACAGTGTGATGACGAATTTATGAAGAGTAATATTAATGGGAGGTTTTGTGCGTTGTTTGTAGGTATTCTCCCTCCGTCCAGCCCAATAAAAAAGAATATATTATGATATAGGCCTATTATGATTATATTTTGATATAGTATGATATGATTCACGGAGTGAGGTTGTGGTTAGGGTTGTGCAGCTGTGAGCTTTCATTCCGGAAATAGTGGGTTCTAACCCCCCTGTCGGTAGCCCGGGTGATGGTTGTCCCTGGTTTCTCATTTTCACACCAGGCAAATGGGCGCTGTACCTTAATAAAGGCCAAGAGTTTAGTGCTTTTCAGTCGGTCAACACGAATGTACCCAAAAGAGATGCGTTATGCCCTAATCCTGAAATAAATTACACGAGATTAATGGGTACATTCGTGTTGACCGACTGAAAAGCACTAAACTCTTGTTTACTAAGGCAACACTGAAAATATGGCTTCAAACACCACAATGTTAATAAAGGCCAAAGCCGCTTCCTTCCCACTGCTAGTCTTTCCTATCCCATCGTCGCCATAAGACCTACAGTATCTGTGTCGGTGCGACGTAAGGCAAATTGTAATATGTACATTATTTTGATATATATTGAAGATTACAACTCGCATAATAGGCCAGGCGACAGGTAGTTCAATAAGGAAATAATTAGTGGAAAGCTGGAAATTGCTTTAATCGCTTTATTTGGACCCAGATATTACTCTCCCAAGTTTCTTCCTCGAGCGAAGCCGGTGTTGGCCCTTCTGGCCCTAAGAAGGTACCATTTTTCAATTTCTTTGCAAATATCTCCCAAATCTTCAACTTTATCAACAAAATACCTATTATAAAAAATAATCTAGAGTAAATTTCCTACAACAATTTTCCCTACCTTTTGTCTCTAATGTGAACCGTTACGATGCTACGACCATTCAAAGTGGAGCCCTTTTTGATTCATGCGGAAAAGCTATGGAAATGATATGCCATATCAACGTTTCTACATGTTTTAATATTTGTCAGCATTCCAGATGCACAAGCTGTTAACTTGTTACAAGTATAACAGATTTTCAATGTAAACAGCTGTGGCAAAATACCTACCATTAGTATCATTTTGCAATATTGAGTTTTCGACTACAGAACAGCATGTGGATGCACGGTGTGCGCGGATCGCGCGGGATGATGCGGACTTGAAAAAATTTGTTGGATGGTTATCAACTCAAGAGCCCTTTCCTCGTGGACAACACGTTGTTTCGTTAAGCACAGGAGTTGTCGGGGATGGACAAATCACTTGTCATATGGCCTATGAAATTGGAATAGCAGCACAAAAAGGCATAACCGGCAACAATTTTCACGATGTGAAGTTCCTTAGAAAAAATGGCGTGATGCCTCTCCGCGCGGTAAATTCGAAAATAACAAGTAGTTCCGTGAAGAACTATACAGCCTATTTTCATATATCCTGCTCATGTTAATTGCCTCTATCAACATACAAAATTTCAGTTTAATTGCTGTAACAGATTCGTAGATATTGAGAACCGTCTAAATATTTCAGATGGTCGCCAGGTTGGATTTTTATTTTTGTACTATTACATTAAGATTATTGTGGTCGTGTGGTATTCAAACTTCAATCGCATGATTAGAACACAAGAAGTAAAAACGAGATTTTAAAATTACGCACAGTAGCCATCTTGTGATTATGCAAACAATTGAAATAAATTAGATGACAGTGGATCTACATTTGAATAAGCATTTAACGTGAAACGTTTCACGGCACTCGGATAGTTAATTCGCGAGAAACGTCCATTTAAATATTTATACTTCGCGTCGCCGCCATGTTGGATTTGTGCTCACCAGGTTACTCAAAGTCCTATAGGTAAACATATGTTCATAGTCTCTATGAACATAAAAAAAATCTGTTTGTTTGCTGTAAAAGATTCATAGATATTGAGAACCGTCTAAATATTTCGGAAGCTCGCCGTTTAGGATTGTTATATGTATAGGCCATAGAGTTATGTACCATTCAAGGACAATTATTGCCTAGGTTCATTATTCAAACTTTCACTTCAATCGCATGATAACGACACAAGAAATAAAAACATAATTTTAAAATTTCGCACAGCCGCCATCTTGAGGATATGTAAACAATTGAATTAAATTAGATGGCAGTGCATTACAATCTGCAAAATCATTTACTGTACCACATTTCACTGCGCTCAGAGAGTTAAATCACGAGAAAAGTCTATTAAAATATTTCAAATTCGCTTGTTCGCCATGTTCGTTTTGTACTTTACAGGTTTATGAAATATACATAGGTAAACTTGTATCAGTACCCTTTATCACCGTACAAGATTGCAGGGTGATATCTGTAATAGTTTCGGAGATATAGAATGTCAGTGAAATATTTCGCACAGCCGCCATTTTGAGGTTATGTAAACAATTGAACTAAATTAGACTCCAGTGCTTTACAATGTGTATAAACAATTGCTGTACCCAGTTTCATTACGTTTGGGTAGTTAAATCGCGAGAAAAGTCTATTTAAAAGTCTCAACTTCGCTTGGCCGCCATGTTGGTTTTGTAGTCACCAGGTTTTTGAAAGTCTCATAGGCGAACTTCTAGTAGTGCCCTTTATCACTGTACACAATTTCAGGGCGATATCGGTAATAGTTTCGGAGATATCGAATGCTAGTGAAATATTTCGCACAGCCGCCATGTTGGATTGGTGAGACGTAACAAAATTTGAAGGGCACGGTCGAGGTCGCCGGGAATAGCGCCATGAACTTACCGAGTTTCATTGAAATCGCTCCAGCCGTTTAGATTTTATTAGGGACACACACACACACACCTCACACACACACACACACACTCACACGCACACACACACGGACAAAATGTGATTTCATAAGCCTATTTTTTCAAAATTGAAAATAGGCTAAAAATCCGCAACACGGATATTCCTGTTGATCCTCTTGTGCTTTTCCAAAGCATTTGCCTTGCAAAGAAATCCGATGCAGAATTGAAACAATATTTCCTGTTTGAACTAGCTCCGTATCCGGTTGCGATCTTTGATAAAGCGGGAATGCGTAGACGCAAAAGTCTGTGTTCTATAAATTATTCGATCCTGTTACCGATGAGCCCATATTTGAGGAGCTACATCATGTTCTCGACGGAGGATATCTTCTGCAGCGTGTAATTTGGCACCAAACCGATACTTTTGTCGACATTAGTTTCAAATATGCGAGTTACGTTAAAAGATACTTTAAAAACAGTGTCATTATTTTCGATGGGTATCCTGACGACCCGAAGCCTCCGTAGCTTAGGTGGCAGCACGCCGGCCTCTCACCACTGGGTCCGTGGTTCAAATCCCGGTCACTCCATGTGAGATCTGTGCTGGACAAAACGGAGGCAGGCAGGTTTTTCTCCGGGTACTCCGGTTTTCCCTGTCAAAAATTTAATTCCAGCAACACTCTCCACTATCATTTCATTTCATCTGTCATTCATTTAATCATTGCCCCAGAGGAGTGCGTCAGGCCTCGGCAGCCGGCACAGTTCATATCCTCGCCGCTAGATGGGGGCTTCATTCATTCCATTCCTGACCCGGTCGGAGACTGGAAGCAGGCTGTGGATTTTTCATCCTGACGACCCAGCAGCTCGCAGTACCAAGTCCGTTGAACGTCTTCGACGATCGCACAAGCATGAAGCTGCTAATGTTTTTTTTTTTTTATTTTTTTTTTATGAGTCCATGACGGCACGTATGCCACAAGCAAACTTTCACAAACAAACGAAGATTGATCGACTTGTTGCGCGTCAAATTCGAAAGCGAAGGAATCGAAACCAGACAAGCTCCAGAAGATACCGATGTGCTCATCGTTACCACCCCACTCGAGTTATCTCGGCCCGACAATTCAGTCATTATAGTGGCTGAAGATATAGATATCCTGGTCATCTTGGCGGCTTGTGTGCCACCCTCCACGAAAATGTATTTTATGAAACCCGGCCAAGGTTCAACCAAACAACAACTATTTTGCACAACAAGTTTCAATCTCCCAACATGTGTGCAAGAAAACTTCCTCTTTTTGCATGCGTTTAGTGGGTGCGATATAACGTCTTCGTTTCACAGGCAGTGCAAAATGAAATTCGTAACACTGCTGAAGAGTAATGAGGAACTGCAGACAGCTGTTAGGGTTTTCCGAGACGTGAACGCAAACCCCGATGAAATTGACAAAGCGGGCCAGTTGGTTTTGGCTGGGCTTTATGACAACAAAACCACGGGAAATACCCTGAATGAGCTGCGGTTCCAACTGTTTGAAAAATCTCTAAGCAAACATCGATTTAATCTCGCAAGCTTACCTCCCACCGAATCAGCGGCACGTGAGCACTCTTTAAGAACATATCATCAAATCCAAACATGGTATGGAAATTATACAAATCCACTGGATTGGGGCTGGAAAAATTCTCAATGTGGTTTGGCTCCCATACCTACGAGGGATCCTGTGCCACAAACGCTTCTAAACACAGTGTCCAGCAAATGTTCGGAAGGATGTAACGCAGCTTGTGGTTGCAGGAAAACGGGCCTCCGATGCTCCAGAATCTGCATGAATTGTATGGGACGGTCATGTACAAATGCTGCCGAGGAAGATGATATGGATGATTGTGACGGAGACATCGATGTTAATCTTGAGCGCCCTGTGACGTCGGCGAAATGTACCGATACAGACGATGTAAGCGATGACGGAGAAATTGAGGCCACAGCTGTTTACATTGAAAATCTGTTATACTTGTAACAAGTTAACAGCTTGTGCACCTGGAATGCTGACAAATATTTTATAATATGTAGAAACTTTGATATGGCATATCATCTCCATAGCTTTTCCGCAAGAATCTAAAAGGGCTCCAATTTGAATGGTCGTAGCATCGTAACAGTTCACATTAGAGACAAAAGGTAGAGAGCATTTTTGTAGAAAATGTACTCTAGATTATTTTTATACTAGGCATTTTGTTGATAAAGTTGATGGTTTGGGAGATATTAGCAAAATAAAAAAAAATAAAAAAGGAAAAATGGTACCTTCTTAGGGCCAGAAGGGCCAACGCCGACTTCGCTTGAGGGGAAAAACTTGGGAGAGTAATATCTGGGTCAAAATAAAGCAATTAAAGCAATTTCCAGCTTTCCACTAATTATTTCCTTATTGAGGCTTTTGTTTTTCGACCTGTCGCCTGGCCTATAAAGTTCTATTGATCTTAAACATGATTTATTCTGCGAATATAACTTACAGAATTTTATAAAGTAACTCATAAATAATTTTTAACATTCTGTAAACGAAACACACACATATTTTATTATGAGCAAATATTCTCATGAAAACAAATTTTATTATTTCATATTTTGAAAAATCATTTACATATCATATTGTTCTATATTGAAACATCTTTTTTAGTAATAATCTGATACAGGTACGAAGTACACCATTTTATACTGACTGTATAACAATATAAAGTATTGACAGTAAGAAAACAAACAATAAAATTTAACACAAAAAAAAGGACTTAATAATAACAAATTCATTGGAAATTAAATAACAAATAAAATAAATAACAGAGGTTATAAAGATATGTATGTGAGTCGTCCAATTCCAGAACTACCTAAGTCAATTTCATGAAATTTGTGAGAAAGGGCAAAAAACTGTCTTGAGTTATCCGTGCGCGTTTAAATAGAAACAGTTTGTATAATAGTTACAAAATACGATTAGTTTTCATTTTATGTATGTTTTAAAAATACAGTAAAAGCAGTTTTTACGTAATAATAGAAAATATATTGCACTTAAGCAGTTTTGATACAGGATCTAGGACTTAAGTAGTTTTGGATTAGTTTCATTAAGTCAGTAATTATGGTTTCTATGTGAAAGTGAAATTATTGCTATATTTTAAAGTTCTCTAAGAAACTACCCAGTATACAATAAAAGTAACCTTTCAACCTTAAATTTCCATTCACAATATGCTCACAGCTTTTCAAACTAGGCGAAATAGAGTCCATTGGACTGCACAGCAACGTCATTCCATGGGGTCTTCTTCTTCTTCTTCTTCTTCTGCTTCTTCTTCTTCTTCTTCTTCTTCTTCAGATACATTTTGTCGAGCTATGTCTTCGCCACATAGTAGCAAGTCTCGGTAGAAGCCTAGATCCTCTCTGTTGTGCCACTCAGGGCCGAAATGCTTTGACAAAAGCTGTTTCACATCAGTCACTTACATATATATAAATATATAAAAGTGTACCCGTTCCTACGCCACTTTAACATGTTTTCTTGGTGTTGATTACAGTAGCAGTGTTTAGCTATGGACAAGTTCATTGTTAAACGTAAACGCCTGGAGAGTGAAAGTGAGCAGTCGGCTCCTACTCCCGAACCGTCGAATTCAACATAAAGAAGACAAACGAAAGAAAAGAACATACCAGGACAGTTACGTTGTGTATGGATTTACGTTGAATAAGAACGAGGAAAACCCTATCCCTGTGTGTTTAGTTTGTGGCGAAACACGAGGCCATGGTACCTAGCAAACTGAAGTGGCATCTCACAATTAAGCATCCTAGTGGGTCAGGGAAGAGTGTGATGTATTTTTCACGTGTACTAGAAGGGGAGAAAAAACCAGCTGTGCGAATGGTAAAGAGAATGACCATAAGTGATACTGCTCTTGAAGCCTCGTTTAAAGTAGCAGAACTGATAGGAAAAAAAATCACACACACACCTCATACTCTTGGAGAGGAAATCATAGGTCCTGCATGGAAAATTATAGTTTCAACAATACTTGGTGAAGGAGCAGCTAATCAAATTTCGAAATTTCCTCTTTCCAACAACACAATCAGTCGCAGGATATCTGAAATGTTTGCAATATCAACGAACAAGTCGTGGGGAAAATAAAAACTGATAGAGCATTTGCTTTGCAAGTAGATGAGAGTATCGATAGTGGTGACAAACTGCAACTCCTTGGTTTTACCAGATATATTGATGATAAAGATATTAATGAGCCGTTTCTGTTCTGTAGACCGCTGGAGACTACAACCTCAGGCCATGATATTTTTGTTTCTATTAATTCCTTTCTCAATGTCCAAGATCTTTCATGGAAAGACTGGTTGGTTGGTTCTTAAGTTTAGGGGCTGCGACAACGCGGTCATGTAGCCCCGTGTACTTTGGTGTGTGTAGAATCTGTCTGATAACCGGTGTTAATTGTGATGACTGTATTAGTGCGTGTTATCTGTTTTTAATTCAAGTAAGGACTGCAGTCTTTTGAATTTTTCAAATAGTTCCGACTTTTGCTGCCAAACGCCACCGTCAATGACTACTAGTTCAGAACGTAGCTACCAGACGCCACCGCAGTCGGCTCTTGACGACGAACGTAGGAACCTAAGAACGTTAGTCAAATGTTTAACCTATATATAATTTAGCTTCACACAGGTGTAATTAGTGGAAGGTTCTTTAACATGCCATAAATCTATGACATGGGACCGCCGGATTTACTTCCCCTCCGAAGGAAGGCATACTGAGGGATTTTTAACTCTCTTAAAAAATCCGACGACTTCGGCCGGCATGGAAAGACTGTTGTGGTATATGTACAGATGGTGAACAATCTATGTCTGGGAAATTTGAAGGTTTTTACTGCAAGAGCTCAAGATTTTGCTGCAGTGTTTAACGAAGTTGTGAAAATGGTGAACTACATCAAGTCTCGACCTTTAATGTGCAGGATTTTTAAACAGTTATGTCTCGCAACGGATGCACCTCATACCTCTTTGTTACTTCATACAGAGTAAGGTAGTTGTCGCGGGGTCGTGTATTGAAGCAGTTTCTTGAACTTAGAGAACAGGTGAAAACTCTTTTTAAGGATGAAAATCAAGATACATTTTATGAGCTGTTACTAACTGATTCTTGGTGCTTGGAACTGTCGTATCTGGCAGATATTTTTCATAAACTGAATTAACTGAATGTTTCAATGCAGGGTAGACAGGAAACAATAATTTCCTCAACCAATAAAATGAAAGATTTTAAAAGAAAACTTAGTTCTTGGACGTCTGCAGTTCAGAAAGGAGATCTTTCAAACTTTCTTCATCTGGCAGTAGATAACGATCTGGGTAAGCTGAAAGACCGCATTTGTGATCACTTATCAAGATTGCAAGAAGCAATAGATACATACTTTCCATCTATTTCCACTATGAATGTCAACTGGGTTGTCTCACCATTTGATTTCATAGATAGTGCGAGGAAATAGATTTCACTGGTTGCGAACGAGATGAATTTATTGATCTTTGTGCCGATTCCACACTCAAAGGTAAGTCCACCAAGAGTGAGGCGTCGGTGGCTACTTTTGGGCTTCAGCGGAGAGAGTAGTATCCTAACCTAATGAAGAAAGCAATTAACACACTTTCGCCCCTTCCAAAATCCTATCTATGCGAGCAAGCCTTCTCTGCTCTGGTGACAATAAAATCCAAAGCAAGAAATAGACTGAATAACCTTGAGGATGATTTGCGTGTTTCATTGTCAACTGCAAGGCCCGATATCACGTATCTGTGCTCTAATCATGAATCACAAGTTTCACATTAACGATTTATCGAACAAAATTTTGATGTATTTTTACTCACTGACTGTAGTAAAGTTGACTGTATTATGTTATGGTGTACGTTACTTATTATAAAATATTTCAATAAATTTACATATGAAACATATTTATTTTTTTATTCAAGGAAGGATGCCCCTAGTGTTTAATGTTATTCCCAAGGGTGCCGTGAACTTCAAAAGGTTGGTAAACTCTGCTCTAGTCTGTGGTCGTGTGGACTGGCATGATGAGTCAGGTCGGGAGGGAGGCGGAAGCTGCGATAGCAAAGGTGTTGAAGGAGAGCGTAAGGCAGGTGCCCGAGCGCGCTCTTGCCCAAGACCTTGTCTTACCGCTGTGTGTGTGCACGCGTGTGTGTATGTGTGTGTGACTGATTCAACCTGCGTTTTGTAGAGTCTGAAAGGTACAATCACCACGGGTATATCGCTGAACCAATTTTCTTTATCGAACTTTTCTACTGCTCAGAATAAGAGCCACATCAAATTAATAAAACTTTGAAGTTAATATAACATTTTTTTCTCACTAAAAATGGTATTCAAATCTGAAGAGGTTAATACAAAATTTGAATTTCGTAATAAGAATTGTTCCTATTGCAGGTACTACTACAGGGGTTGTTGTACATAAATTTCGGTGTCTTCCGATTATTAGTTTCGTCGTGGAGATTGTACCTTTAACGCTCAAAATAGCCACTTTGAAGCCATGTCCTCAGCAAACGAGCCGTCGTTATTTTCTTCAAAACGCATATAATATCTCACAAAGACCTACATTAGAGATTAAGAGTAAAAATAAAAATAAAAATAAAATTTCAATTTTTGACCGCACAGCCTTAATCCCCACACCCTTGTGTAACATAAATAATGTGTAACCTAATGTGTATATTAAGGCTTTCACGGCCCGGATTATTATATACGTTTCGGAGAAACCTTGCCTCCTTTTTCAATGGAAAAGGTTTCTCCGAAACATATGGTTCTAATCTAAATACACACGGCATTAGCCCAAAAAATATGAATTATTTATGTAATGTGTAACCTAGTTTTATTTTAGGGGTGCCTTCTACTTACGAAATTGCACGTCAATCGCTCCAGTAGTTTTGACGCCAACCCCATAACAGACAAGCAAACAAACATTGAACTGAGGGTATATTTGGTCACCATACAGTACACCCCATCCCGGATAAATACAAAGTTTTAGCCAAAAATTCCAAATGTTCAGACAGAAAGCTTACTTTATTTATAGAGATGGGTTGTGTGTCGCAGCTGTAACGTTCTGGTCTGCTGTGCCCAAGGTTACATTATTGAATGCTGGCGCAGTTAGTTGGCATTTGAGGGTGCGTAAATGCGAGGTAGCCGTGTCAGTAAATTTACTGGCACGTTAAAGATCCTCTTCGGGGCTAATTTCTGGCACACCGACGCGGCGTCTCTAAAAGCCGCAGTAGTTAAAAGGGACGTAAAACATTAGGCTAATGCCCCTTGTGACTACTGCAGGTTTAGAGACGCCCGCCGGTGTGACGGAATTTTGCTCCGAAGGGGATCATAAACGTGCCAGTAAATCTACTGATAATGGGCTTCTCACATTTAAGCACCCTGTTTGCACCGGGATTCGATCCCGCAAATCTGCGCCCACCAAGTGGAACCTGGAACCTTACCGTTGCGCCACATATAGCCAGCCAACTGGCGAGAAGCGAGCAACTAGACTAATACGCTAACACGGCCTCTCACGGAATACTTCAAGACGGATATTAATTATTATAAAGATTAGTCAATAAATCGAAAGACAGCGAGACGCTACCTACTGCAAAAACTTGACCAGTAACTCTGGTCATAAATAATAATAAAAGTTCTAATCATTAGCAAGCTTTTGGGATTTTTACCGATTGAATGACAGCTAAATCAATCCAAATGTAAACAGGGACAGATGCCCTCGCTGTTCCGCCTCTTAAAACAATAACAATGCACAAAGCAGCTGAAATTAAATGATATTAATATTCTGTTCATTCTTACCAACTTATGCAAATCATTCCACTTCAGATACACTTCTTTAACATGTCCTCCTTCAACCCTTAATTCTTCGGGCAATTCTTTGAATCCTCGGTAGTTCCAGTGTAGAATACCCTTCGTTTGCACTTCTTTAGCCATATCTGGATCCATCATGAAACAATGTGACAAAAATATAAGTTTAGCTTTATAGAACACAAACCTATTGACGAGTTATATTGTTGAGAACTGAATTCAAGAGACTGAAAATAGGTTGCGTTGAAGATTTCATGTTTAGCAGCTATTTTTAATGCGAGTTTCTTGGCACCAGGTGTAGGTCACTGCTAAGCTCATTGCGTACAAACGGAACGTCAATGAGGCTGACCTTGTGTGACGTCACATGAACTTCGATTCTCCGGCGTGAACAGCAGGGTCGACCGCTATGGGCGCTAGTGTCAAGTGTAGTGTTAAAGCTCTCTATATAAGAACATTGTCTAGAGCTCTAGACCCTAGAGTGCGCGCCACCACCTCTTATCAATTGCTACGCACGGGGATCTTCGGAAAAGACGAAAATCCCCGAGTTACCTTTTCCATGTGAATGTTGGCTTACAACTTATTATTATGACTATTATTATAATTATGTATTTATCACAGGGGCCCACAACTAATGGGAAGTGACTAGTTGAACACACCTTATCATCATCATTAGGGAGTGGATTTGCATATGCTAAAAATTTGAAAAATATGTATTTGTGCTGAAAAATTACAAAATATTTTATAAAAAGCGGCAGCACGCCGGCCTCTCACCTCTGGGTCCGTGGTTCAAATCCCGGTCACTCCATGTGAGATCTGTGCTGGACAAATCGGAGGCAGACAGGTTTTTCTCCGGGTACTCCGGTTTTCCCTGTCAAAATTTCATTCCAGCAACACTCTCCACTATCATTTCATTTCATCTGTCATTCATTTACACATTGCCCCAGAGGAGTGCGTCAGGCCTCGGCAGCCGGCACAGTACATATCCTCGCCGCTAGATGGGGGCTTCATTCATTCCATTCCTGACCCGGTCGGAGACTGGAAGCAGGCTGTGGATTTTTTTCACCACATAACCACCCGTCTTCAAAATTACTAAGTATTGTATAAAATATGGTGTTTCAAAACGTGCTTTAAAGGCAAATGGATGTCTGTGTACGGAAAATGAGAGTATGGTAGGCCTACCTATAGTTAGGGTTACCATAATATTCTTAGGCCAAATCCGGACGTCGGATCTTCCGGGGGGTCTAGGGGGTATGGACGAACAAAATGAAATGAACTGAACTTGATTTTATAGGTTTACAATCCCTTTACAATTACATAACATGATTACATAAGAATATACAAAAACATCAATCAGTGTTCATCATATACATCATACTGATCCCTTGAACAATTTTTTCTCGTCTTAGATTAATCTGTGCTGGGTCCAGGGGCAGGTTCCTCAATTTTCCTTGCATCGTATTTTTCATTAGAGCTGACTTTCTTCAGAAATGGCTCGTTATTTTTTATTTGGCCGTGGAACTCGGAGCATGTCATATCACTATTTGCCTTGATAATTAGCAGGTCCCTGACAACTGCAAGAGATAATCGTCCTCGTTCTGCTGTCCATATTGCTCCCACCATTGAAAAAATTCGCTCAGCTGGAGCTGAAGTTCCAGGCAGACACATGGCGAATTCTACAAGTTTGTAAATATTCGCAAAGGACACATTGCTCTTGGAAAATACTTCAAACAATTGTCTCCACTTTTCATGAGTTTTAGGGGTTTCTTCTTTTGGCAGGGCGTCCCATTCGGGTCTCAGATTCTTCATAACTTGAATAAGTGCCGAACGTTCATCAAATAGCTCATCCAAATTTATTGAATCTGGTATGACACTGACTACTATCAGAACACTGTCTTCCATTTCATCCCAAGAAGGGACATGTTGTAGTGTCAACCACTTGAAGTGTTTAGCTTTATCAAAGCTGCTTTCCCAAAGTTTCAAGTAGCTAATGCCAGCTTGATAAAAACCTTCGGCACATTTTAAAAACTCTTCTTCCTTGCTGTCATTAATAGCTTCTTCAGTTTTCAATTTCCTTAGTAATTGTTTAGCAGCAAATGGTATGTAGCCTAATTGTCAGCCTTCCTTTCTTCCAGTTTCTCAAGTAATTATTCATATACTTGCGCCGCTTCTGTAGCTGATCAGACTCGACTTTCAATATTGATAGTTGAAACATTTGCAGACATCCGTGAACAAATGTTAAAAGCAGTTCATTGACTGGGTCTTCAAAAAATGATTGAATTGTTGCAGGGCAGTTGTTAAGTGAAGAGAAATATGCTTTCAAGGGCTCAAACAAAACCAACATTCTTTCTACTGCTGGCATCAAGCTTAAAAATCTCGTATTGCCGTGGGAAAGGATCCTTTTGTACTCTACTTCTACAGATTCACAAAATTCTTTCAATGCAGTCACTCTGACAGTATGTTGGAAGAAGTATTTGTACACTTTCACAACGATTGCCTCGACGTCCACATGTAGAGCATCACAGGCATGCTGCACTGCGTTATGCAGAATGTGCGCCGAACAGCCTATGCCAAGAATTGGCCTTGAGAGGGCATTTTGAAGTTTGCGAAATACATTTCCTTGGCCCTGCCTTTTAACACCACCAAAGTTGGTATTGGTGTTGTCAGCGCATAGGCATACGACCTTGGAGTCAATAGAGAACTTTTTGATGCATTTTAAAACATGTTCTACTAAGATATCAGAGGTTTCACCTGGAAGTTCATCAAAAAATAACAGCTTCACGTTAACACCTTCATTTTGGTTAAAATAACGAACACAAACAGGAGTCAATTTAACCTCTTTTCTGTTTGAACTGTCAATTGTTAGTGTAATGAAATTTGCATCCTTCAGATCTTTGAGAAGTTTGTCAAATATGTAAGGGGATATTACATTTACAATGATGGCTTCGGTCTTAGTACGAGCTCCGGAGAATGTCGGTTCAAAAAGCTTTTTAATCAGTTTGGCATTGCAGTCAGACGTTTTGAAACTAAGTCCATGCATTGCAGTATGGTAGGCAAAAGTAGCTTCTTTTGCTGAACATTGCAGCTCAGCATCAGTGGCAGGACGCTGCTTGATTCGCCTTCTTATGTCTTTCAGTCTGCAAATGATTTTCTATATCATAGCGTCCACGATGTTCCACCGAAAATTCTGAATTGCACACCGTACACCTCACGCGATCATTGCTATTTTGGCACTGTCTCAGAAACTTATATTCTTCTTTAAGTTTGTCGTTATAAACACACTTACGCTTCGGCATTTTCCCAATTTATAACACTACTTTGTTGTTATGTACTTAAAAACTACTGATACTGAAAACTAATAGCATAAAACGTCTATAAATGGACGCAGTCCCGAGCAAACAAAACAGTAGCACTAAGCTGACTGAACGCACTCCTTCCAAATAAAATGGCGACAGGAGCGGCACGCATTATTTTTTTTTCAGCCCGAGCCTAGCCACAGCAAATAGCTTATAAAGATAATAGCGGAAACTCCTCGCCAAAACAGGAGACAGCGCTCCCCAGCACTGCCTAGCGGTCCGAGTTGGAAACGCAAGACCAGCTGATTTACAACCGTGAGATCCAACCAAACAATTATAAGAAATTGTTGACCTGTGGATGATCTAATTATCCAATTGTAATGGTTGGTACAGGGAGTATTTGTGCCATATATGGCTGTAATAATTATAAACAACAAAGTGACCCAAGGCTATTTTATATTTGGTGGAACATCGTGACGAATAGGTCGCTAAAAATACAACAACAACAACTCTCCGGCAATTCAGATTATACCAGCTTGCTGCCGTATTCAACGTTTGGAACTGGATAGGTCATAGCCTTTGGTTACACAGTCGTTCAGGGTGTTTCCCGCAAGGGAGACCATTCTTTAGGAGTGAGCTATAGAATCTGACATAGCTGCTTTGGACACCAAGGCTATCCTATTCGAGTTATAGATCACCAAGTTAAGTCAACTGATATTCCGCCAGCCTAGGCCACCTTTCTACATAGTCTGGTCCTCGCTATCGCCACGTTTTCACGTTTACGAACTACTACGCTATGTTACCTACCTATAGGCCTAATCAAGCTGCGCAGGGATAAACTATAGAGTAGTGGAACCTGTTTCTTGCTCCAAGAACTTCTAGTCTACTAGGTGTCACGGCTGGTAGGCGGGCTAGTTTAGCACCGTGACACTCTAGCTAGGATTAGTATAGTCTTCCCCCTCACTGGCCAACATATTGGGACTGTAACATCACCGTATCTCGGGACTTAGCCAGAGAAGTAACTAACCCGCCTATTGCTTGTCACTGCCTTTCTGTTTACTCGAAGGTTGACTCAAGACTATTGAGAATGCATTTTCGATCATAAGAGGGAAATGAGGTAATAATGTAACACCTAATGCCTCTAAGTTTCGCAGTGCCTTAAGGACAGTAATGGTTAACAGTTTGCTTTCCCCATCCCAAGGTAATAACTTTTTGATTGAAAGCACGAATGGGGTCAAAATCAAGATGGTTAATTTACTTACGAGTTAATGTGCCACACCGGAGGGAGTATGCAAGAACTGTATTCTGTTTTGGCTAGCAGATATTTTGCAGTCTTCATGAAGGCATTTGTGAATAAGACAAATGATTCTTCTGAATCGTATGTAAACATAGGAAGTGTTAAATTACGAAAAGTAAAACATCAATAAGTGTAAATGCTTACGGGTATGAATGGGCATATTCCAGACTTCAGTAACCCACACCAATACCATGTCATGAATTATCTGCAGTATTTCTTAGAATTCTATATAAATTGTACAGAACCAAGTATCTTTTGTTCTTTTAACACTAATCTTTAAATTATTTGCTGCCTAAATATCAAGCCGAGACATATGTTAGCTTCACAATGCAATTTCGGTCGGTGCGCACTCAAAAATGCTAGCTGTGGGTGGCAAGGCGAGTAATGCTGTCAACTCGCACCAAGAGATAGCACTGTGATCGCTGTCTCCAGGCGAGCGCATGCTTTTACGGCCGAGTTTCCGCTATTATCTTTATAAGCTATTTGGCCACAGTATATAATTCCGAGCCTCTTATTGGCTGTTATGTCATGCCATTCTCCTGGTTCCGAATAGTGACGGTAGGTAGTAGCAGGGGTCACATCCGATCAAACATGGAGGAAGGTTATCGAGTGAGATGTGGATAATATTCGATGTTGAATTGTATTAGCGTGAAACAGGCATGAAACGTGCTTTAGATCAAGTTTAAAACAACCCACGCAGCAAATGAATGTGTTCCAATCAACATTTAAGGTCCGAGTGAAATCATTCGACATTTAACCACATGTATTAAAACCTATGATAATATACTTCCTCTACGAGCGGAAATGTGCACGAGTGGTAACGTGCGAGCTTGGTAACTTTGAGTCCCGGGTTCAAGACTGCCCGAGGGCAGGAATTTTTCTTTCTTTCGAATTATCTTATTATATCCTCCCTCATTTTTACTGCATGTTTTATGCCTTGCTTTATTGAAATTATCTGTATGGGTGATTGAAATAATAAACATTGTTAGACGGAAGGGTCGAGAACTGTACGGGTAGACCAAGGTTAGAATATGTCAAACAGATTGCCTCGGATGTAGGGTGTGGTAGCTATGTAGAGATGAAAAGATTAACTCAGGACAGGGAGACATGGACAGCTGCATCAAACCTGTCAAAAGACTGAAGACTCAAACACACAATCTCGCGATCATTAGACACGGAACCTCCAATTTAGTTAGAAACCAAAACCCAGAACGTGATTATTCCCTTCGTAAATCTCACGTGAATTGACCGGGAATCGAACCCTGTCCACCTTGGGGAGAGGCAAGCAGAAGTTGACGCTGATGTTGCTCTTGATAATTTGATCAAATTGGACATGGTGGTCAATGAGCCCTCCTACTTGTAAATAAATAAATAAATAAATAAATACATTTCTCTGATAACCTGTGTTATTGTGGAGTATGTAGTATGGTGAGTATTTGATATTCAGGTGAGGATTCGCAAGGAGGCGGTCGTGGCATTGTTATGAACGATTTCGGCATTTGTCTGGAGTAGAAGTGGAAATCAATGGAAAATCACTTCCAAGATCGCTAAGGTGGGAATCGAACTAACCTCTACTCAGTTTTGGCTCACGAGGCTGAATGTACCTCGTTGCAGTCCTCACACTAGAATTGAAATTTATCTGCAGAGCTGGGAATCGAACCCGGTCCACCTTGGTGAGGCAAGCAGCTTGACCACTGTAGAAGTCGACGCTGATGTTGCTCTTGTTCATTTGAGCAAATTGGACATGGTGGTCATTGAAAGGAAGATTGTAGTTTTACGTGACCGTGAATCTTGTGATTATGAGCCACGTGACCTCCTTTTTACGTGGAATCCGAACCACAGGACATGGCATTTCACATCGAAAATCTCACATGCATTGACCGGGAATCGAACCCGGACGGTGGTCATTGAGCCCACCTACTTGTAAATAAATAAATAAATACATCGGCAGAGCTGGGAATCGATCCCGGACCTCTGAGGAGACAGCCAAGAACGCTAGCCGCGTTGAACAGTAAGCAGAGGATTATAAATTGAAGTGAGAACATGGAAGAATTCCGCCCAACAATGTTTATTATTTCAATCACCCATACAGATAATTTCAATAAAGCAAGGCATAAAACATGCTGTAAAAAGGAGGGAGGATATAATAAAATAATTCAAAAGAAGTAAAAATTTCTGCTCTCGGGCAGTTTTGAACCCGGGATTTACAGTTACCAAGCTCGCACGTTACCACTCGTGTACATTTCCGCTCGTAAAAGAAGTACATTATCATACATGTGGATAAATGTCGAATGCTTTCACTTGGACCTTAAATGTTGATTGGAACGCATTCATTTGCTGCGTGGGTTGTTTTAAACTTGATCTAAAGCAAGTTTCATGCCTGTTTCACGCTAATAATGCAATTCAACATCGAATATTATCCACATCTCACTCGATAACTTTCCTCTATGTTTGATTGGATGTGACCCCTGCTACTACCTACCGTCTCTATTCGGAACCAGGAGAATGGCATGACCATGACATAACAGCCAATAAGAAGCTCAGAATTACACACTGTGGCTAGGCTCGGGCTGAAAAAAAAAATTATGCGAGCGGCACACAGATCAGGTGCAGCCGCCTGAGCAGTCCTGGTGCTCAATGTAACCAACCTATATGCGGTGTGAAGTAAAATTTCCCCAAATATTTGCCACGTATTCGGTTTCCGGACAATTTTTAAATCCGGACGCCAAACCGGACACATGTTTAAATTTCGGACTGTCCGGACGAAATCCGGACGGATGGTAACCCTACCTATAGTGTAATCATTTTTGAGGAGTCAGAGTAGATATTACCGACCAGTTTATCTCAGGGGTACCGGGTGAGTTAGCCGAGGTCGTTACGGTACGACTGCTGGCAGTCGCTCACACCGGGAGGCGAGGAGGTTCAAATCCCCCCGCCGGCAACCTTGAAAATGGTCTTCTGTGGTTTCCCATCTTCCTTCCAGGCAAATGCCGGGGTTGGTCCCTAACTATAGGCCACAGCCGCTACCTTCCAACTCCTTGTCCTCACAATCACACTTTCCTCCCCAGACAACACTCCACACGCGACGGTACGTGTAGCTCACCCATTGGGTTTCCGCCTCGAAGCAGCTACAAAACTGGCGAGCCGAACATGTCCTCGGACACTCCCGGCTCTAAAAGCCATACGCTAAAAAAACTCAGGGGTAAGGGCTGCAGGCTAGTAATTTAGACCTGGGAGAAGTCGTGGGTTCAAACTACACCGTCAGCTGTTCTTGGAATGGTTCTCCGTGGTTTTCCATTTCACTTGCAGGCAAATGATGGAACAGTACCTTAAGGCCACGGCCGATTCCCTTCCCAATTCCTGGCATTTTCTTTCCTTTCATGACCCCAGTTGGAGATCACCTGGGTGATTGGCTTGTCCCAACTCTAGTTGCAACCATGGCACAGAGGTACTCAGCTCAAAGACAATGTCGTGCGGTGGTAGATGAATGATCCCTCGCTGAGTCCGTGGATAAAGTCGAATTTGGAGGGTAAACAGAATAAGGAAAAGAAAGCAGAGTAAATATTATTGCGTTTACAAAACAGGTAATTTTGTGTTTAAATATGGCAAAAACAACCTATTATCTTTGAAAAATATGCACCAGTTCGTACACCAATCACACGCTAGAACTGGAATTGCACTGAACAAGAAAGGTAATCTCTAAATAGTCCATCATAAATGCATGCCGATTATCTTGTACCTTGAAAACGATCGCTCTACATCATAGGACGTCAGACGTTCATAATAGCCTATGTAAAGAGATGAATGTCATCAACACTAGCGCCATCAATTTCACCAACATTAGCACCCTTCAAGACTTACGCAACTTCGCACATTTTTTCAAACCCTTTGTTTTTCCAGAACGAAATTTGATATTTGAACATTAGCAGTCCCTGCACATGCGAGGCCGAGAGTGAATCAAGTTTATTTTCGGTCAGGAGGTTAGTGGATTTTTCAAGTAAACCTATGTCAATGGTTTTACACAAGAAACTTACAGTAGATTGGCAGATAATCGCAAAACATTTTTCAAAAATCTGTCTTTCAGAAACTCGTGAAGAATCTCAATTGACGCCGCGTCGTTTCTATCATTTATCAAGTGTATTCATAACGGATGTGAAAACGTAGAAATTGTCTGCGTAGTATACTACGGCGCTAAGCCAGGAACCCCACCGTGTGACAATAGGCAGAGGAGGAAGTGCAGGACCTGGGTTTGTCTCTTTAAACAGATGGATCCTTGAGGGCGCTTTTTCAAATACTTTTTGATGTGTAACATCTTTCCACTCGGTTGCTGGATATTTTTGTGGGAGTGATTTTGAAAAATGGGACGGAAGTGGATCGGACGGAAGTGTGTAAGACGCACTGCCATCTGGATCGCATTGCTCAACACTTTCATTCTGACGGTAAACGCTCATGCGAATTCTGGTGTCAACTGATTGAAACACAAAGCACATGGTACATGGCCGAAGTCTTCGTATCAGTACTTAAATGATCATATGCTTTAATATGAAACATTGTAAGTAATCGGCAATGCCAGTACCGGTATTATGTTTCTGCACAATGGCTATTCAAATATTAACCCACATAACGGTAATGCAGTCATCAATATAATATATTTCGTTGTGTTTATACGGGAACTGAGCAAGCCTTCATGAACTATTGATGAATGCATTCTCTTTACTCACAACAGGGCCTATTCATAAGGCATTTTAAACTCAATTTCACACAGGAACATTATCGAAACTAGCAAAATATAAATTACACTTAATTCCGTAATGCAATATTATTGGTACGTGGAAATAAGTCACCATCTTGTGCTTAATATTTGCGTGGCCGAAATAGCCGTGGTGTTAGCGTCTTTTGTACCCACAAGCTACTTTAAGAAACACTAACAGATAAGAAATACATAACCCTTCAAGAAATTAAAAATAAATAACAACAAAGAGTAACTAGGGTATGTGTGTGGAACGGCTGGAAAAATTACCATACCCGAGTAGTAATTAAGTTGAGAGAAGAGCACTAAATCTAAGATTGAAGAAAACACGAAACATGTTTCATAATATAAAATATAATTAAATGAAAGGACAATTGTACATGCATGTTTAAAAGATGAACATAATATAAAACATAAACATAAAGAAAACAAATTAATTAAAATGAAGAAGCAAGGAACCCACAAGTGGGAAGGAGAAGTAAGTAATTACCCGTTTCCAATCCACCCTTTTAATAACCGATGAACAAATTATATTCCAGATCAGTAGAATTAGATCTCAATAAAATGCATAAATATCCACGAAAATCTTCGAAGTAATGACAACGTCAAAGCGTTTAGAGAATATTCCCTTCAAATAAATTGAATGAATCTTTAAATCAATTAATTATTCACGACCAAATTCAAATACATGCGTACATCAAGCAATTGCAAAATGACTGACCACAAGACGATTGGAAAAATTACCCACATTGTTTCCAAGAGAAACATGAAAAAAAATAACAATCCCGAAGTTGTTTCCAGGCAACGGACGAAAGAATAAAATACATATCATAAGAAGTGATATATTAAACGGAGTCAATAAGAGACCATACTAAACGAGACGAGGGAAAGAAAATTAATTATTACGAAAATATTTTAAGGTTAGGGAAATTCCTCGCTCAACACAAAATGAGATCTGAACGTTACACAGCTCGGCACGTCAGAAATAAAAGATTAAATACAGCCCCTAAAATACATATAAATATATGTCTTACATCAGATTAAAAAATTAAGTTATTGGAACTTTCATTTCATGCTTAGGCCTACTCGGTTCGCCAAGCCGAGAGGCTTACCAACAGCAAAATATATGCCAACAGCACTAAGATAATTATTCAACAGCTCAAGACTGCAACATAAAAATATGAAGAATAACACCAACACAGTATACTCGTACCGACGACCAATTCACCTTTTCATGTCACAAATAGTTCCAATAACTTTTAACACATAACCAACCTTAATAGAGATGTACTCCTGTTGTAGCCAAACTTCATACATTACGTTTTCCTTCATATCTACATATTTAACCCGATGATATAGATTTCCCCACGGCGGACGGTAAATGTACATCACGTAGTGATGAAATAATATCGGGGAAAGGAGATTTATCTGGCCTACGGCCAGATAATCCCCGTTTTACACCAGAGATTTTGTTCTCACATCTCTTCTTCTTGTAAGAATTCCTTAACTTGACTTTTGTTTTTGTCAACAAACGGAGACAATAGGAGTTCGTTCGGGCACCAACGGACCCGATCAGCAAGCTTCGTACACTTCAAAAATTAAGTTCCAACTTTTGCCACTAGGTCGAGCCATCTACTGGACAGAGACTCGCCGAGGTACAAACATGTCGAGGTACAAACATTGGCCACTAGAGCGAGCCATCGACAGTACAGAACCTCGCGGAAGTTAGCCGTGATACAAGTTTAGTCAGACAATAATAGGTACAGTGAAGGTCAGGATTGCACCAACAACCGCCCGCGGAACGGTTTGGATGCGGGTTAATTTTATTAACGGGTCATCTCTCCCCCGCACAATGCTGGACAATAGGTAACGATTGTTCGCAGTTTTATGACGGGGGGGGGGGGGGGGTGTGTAGGAAAAACACCGAAGAAACATGAGCTGAAAACATACACCAGTTCTCCCATGACAACACCTTGTACACCAAACTGATCGTTCCATGATTTGATACATCCAAGTTTTTCATGCATTAGAAAACCTCCAACATGCGTAAAATTCCAACTATTACTTGGCAGTAGTAGAGTCCCTTTTTTATACAATAAAGTGCAGAAATAACATCTTCATAGGGTGATGTAGACTCGGTCATACAGAAATAACGTCTTCATAGGTAGATGGAGACTCGGTCATCTTAGTGAAAGAGGTCATGGCTTAACATCACTATGTCCGGGCCCTGGACATTCGCAACAGTCACAACACTCTTCAATCCTGATGACGATATCGCCGACATTTGATCTGAAATCAATCCGTACTCCGACAGCAATGGTCCATTTCTATCTTCAACACAATTACTGATTTGCATCAGCACGACAAGTCCATGGTTAAATCAGATTTAGTAAAAATTTGGCTAAAAGAAAATAGATCACTAATTTTAACTAATGTTTCTCCCATCAAAAGTTTTGAGATTCCTTGCTTTTAAAAATTTTAAATACAACTTATAATCATTAATTAGAAACATCACAATCTCTCTGAACATGAGACAAATGCAGTCTAAATATTTTCCTTTTCTGAGGGTCCAAGTAAAGTCACCGGAGTGATAAAACGTATAATTTCACAAGGGCCACGGAATCTTGTGACTAGTTTCCCAGATTTGTTAGAACCAACTTCCTTAACAGAAAAATTCTTGACAAAAACCATGTCCCCAATCTGAAGTGACGTAGGTTTACGTCTTTTATTATACCTCTGCTGTAGTTTCTCGTGTGCCACCTTCATATATTTCTTGTCTTTTTTCCAAACAGAACGTACGTTCTCGTTCATAACTTTATCAGGCAACAATTGATTAATAGTTCACAAATTAGATATAGGGGAATTTGGGACGAAGGAGAACATTAAATGGAAAGGGGTGGTACGATGAGATTCATGCACCGCAGTGTTGAACGAATAAGTCAAGCAACTGTCCCATAATCTATGGTCCTTGTGATGGTAAGCAATTAACGCAGCTCGAAGATTTCTGTTCACCCTCTCAGCATACGATCCTTTAGGATAATAGATAGAAGATGTCACATGGGAAATGGATTACTCGAAACAAAAATTGCGGAAAACATGTGATGTAAAGCATTTCGCATTATCTGTTACCAGAAATTGGCAGGGGCCAAAAACAGCAAAAATGTGGTTGAGACATTTAATTACCGTTTCAGTGGTAGCTGAACGAGTTGGGAACAACCAGTTAAAACGATTGAAGCCATCCGTACAAACCAGTACAAAACGGTTACCCAGCTTCGAAAGCGGCATCGGGCCGACAAAATCCACGAACAATCTTTCCATGGGTTTGTTGGAAAGTTGAGACGATAACATTCCAACCTTAGTGTTAGGAGATGGTTTAGCCAATTTACATGTCGTACAATTATTTACCAGTCTTCTGATGTCACCATCCATACCCTTCCAAATAAAGTTTTGCCTCACTTTTAATCTGGTCTTATATACTCCTAAATGTCCACCGATAGGAGACTCATGAAAGTACTTAAACATCTCGCCTACTAAAACAGTGGGAAGAACAATCTTAGGTGTTCTATCAGAACGGGCCAAACAACACAAGATTCCATTCCTTAAGGAATATGGTTTTACAACTTCACCAACCTCTAATTTTCTTATAATCTCACTTAGAACTGGATCCTCCTTTTGATATTCAGATACATCCCGTAAACATGGGACAGTTAGACAGAATTACGTTCGACATGTTATGTTCCAAAATTGCGTTACACTTCACATTTTCCTCAACTTCAACATTAGTGTCACTATACATCCGACTTAAACAATCAGCGATGACATTTTCACTCCCTCGGATGTGACGTACAGAGAACTTAATGGAAGAAGTACGAGTGGCCCAACGAGCTATTCTACCAGTTTTCCTAGGTCTGCCAAGAACCCAACTCAAGGCCTGGTTATCGGTTTCTAACTCGAAGGGTACATGTTCGATATACAACTTGAACTTTTCAAGAGCATCCATGACTGCCAAACCTTCGAGTTCATAAACAGAGTAATTTCTTTCTGCATCATTCAGAGTGTGGGAAGTGTATGCAATAGGTAATCTACCTTTTCCATGGTCTTGTAGTAATACTGCACCAACAGCACTATTGGAGGCATCGGTTTGCACAATAAAGGTTTTGGAGAAATCAGGAATGGATAAAATAGGTGCATTTATCAAAGCTAATTTCAAATCTTCAAATGCTGCTTCTTGCGAAGAACCCCAAACAAAATCAACTCCCTTCTTCCTCAACATATTTATGGGAGCAGCACGCTGAGCGAAATTGTTAATGAACTTACGGAAATAGTTCATCATACCGATGAACCTTGATACACCTTTAACATTCTTGGGGGGCTTAAAGTCACGAATTGCTTGGGTTCTCGAATGATCCACAGAAATTCCAGTTGATGTTACGATATGTCCCAAAAATGAAATCTTAGGTTTAGCAAAGGAAACTTTAGATGGTTTTTCGGTAAGACCAGCTTTCTTTAGACGAGACATAACCTCACTAATATTTTCCAGATGATCATCAAAGTTCTCACTGAATATGACTACGTCATCTAGATAATGATACACAAACTTGAACTTGATTCCATCAAATACCATATCCAGCAAACGGCTTAGGATGGCTGCACCCGTGGAGATCCCAAATGAGAGAGGTTCCAGTCAGTGGAGAAGGCTGTTAGATGTTTAGAATCCTCAGTTAATGGAATCTGAAAGTACGCGCGATTCAGATCTAAAATTGTATACCAGTTAGCACCCCTAAACCTTGCAAAGCAAGATCTCAGATCAGGAAGCGGGATGGACTGCTGAATAACCTTTTTATTAAGAGCTCGATAATCAACTACTGGGCGAAATTTACCGTCAGGTTTGGGCACCAAGAATATAGGTGACGAATACGAGGAAGTAGACTTACTAATGATCCCTTCATCTAACATCTCGTCGATTATCTCTTTCAAGATTTTCATCTTGGGAGGGGCCAGTCTATACGGTGGCGAACTGACTGGAATATTATCGGAAACATCAATCTTGTATTCCAGCAGATTGGTCACCCCTAACTTATTCGTCAAAACCTCAGGGAAGGATGAACACAGTTCACGAAGTTTATCAGCTTGTTCAGGTTTTAGATTTTCAAAATTAAGCTCCTCAATGGTGTCAGAACTAGGTATAACTTCATAGCAATTCACTCCGGAAAAACTAAGACAAGGCTTGAAGTTTAATTTTAAATTAGGCTTGAAACGAAACCAACATGACCTGATTCTAAGGTCTAGTAACAACCCAACATGAGACAAAAAGACCAGCACCCATAATAGCACCGCAAGATAAATTATTTGCAACCCAAAAATCATATCTCCAAGTGAAATCTAAACTGCGGATCTTTAAGTTTACCAATCCTAAAACTTCAAGACTAGAACTGTTCGCTGACACAAAATTATTCGGTTCTTTAATAAGTTTTCCAAATTTGCATATTGACCTCATATTTTCAAACCAGTTTTTATTTAAAAATGATTTCACACTACCCGAATCAATCAGTGTGGTAACAGGTTCGTTATTTACCAAAATATCAATAAACGGCGAACAATGTTTAGAAACTTCAGAAATTCGACTACACAACCTCACTTTAGGTTTGAGACTGATGGCATCATCAAAATAATTATTTACCTTCATAGAATTTATTTTAGAACTATTTGATGCATGACAATCCTAAGAAGTCTCCTTACGAATTAGTCATTGGTTATGTTTAGGTCTTCTCGTACACCATTTAGCAATATGTTGAAATGATCCACAAGTATCACATCTGCTCCTGTTATTCGATGTGCGATTACTCGAATCGAAGGAATTTCTATTTTGGAAACGAGGACCTTGCGATCTATCATAACGGAAAGGATTTCCATAATCCTGAGATTGATTAAAATTAAAATTAGGCGGAGGAACATTGGCAACTCTCGAGGAATCGGAGTGTTTGATAATACCGGAGTTCAACACAAATCTGTTTAAATCAGATAAATTTATGGGAATACTGCATGTTGTCAAGTATGACCTGCTTTCTGGATTAATCCCTTCCAATATAGAAGCCACAATTTGTTGTTCACTTAATTGCACAGAAAAAACTCTAGCATAAGACTTGATATCAGTTACATAATCATTTAAAGACTCTTCGAATCTCTGAACTCTATAGAAAAAATATGCATCAGCATACTCAAAGCACGACTAGGAATAAATGAACGTAATATTTCACGATGGAATCGATCAATGGAATAACAACCTTCCATGGCTACAATTAACTTTTCTCTTAATAAACCAGAGGTATAATGAAAGATCAGGTTGAAAATTTGACTATCAGAACACCCAAATCTTACAGCATTGTCAGTAAGTTCAATAAATTGCTTTAAAAATTTAATTAACAGGTTAGCATCGTTACCGTTGCAATCTCTAGATTTTGGATGCAAGCATTTAAGGGATGAGGTACACTACCAAACTTAATTCCCATTTTAAACTCCACACGAGGATTATTATTTACATTAGATGACACATCATGTTCTAAATTCATAGGATTAATAGGATTTTCAGAACATAGGGACGATAATCATTCACCATTTGACCCAGCATTTGATAAATTACCCCTAATCTGGTTGCTCGCAGCACCAGAAATGGACACATTAGCAAAGGAAACATTAATATCATCAAGATTTTCAAGGTTATGACGTGATGAGTTCGATCCTGTTCTGACATTGTTACACTCAGACCTAACCTCAGATATTCTGCACGCACTTGGATAGTTTTCCTGATTATACATAGCTGCAGGTTCACTATGATTCGACAAAGATCCACAAAAACTTCCTAAATTGCTTTCAACACTGATATTATGCAGAAATTATTTCAGTCCACTAATAGGAGGAACCCCTTCATTTGCACACACAACAGGGTTAACACTCGCACTCTCACTATTATTTGGGAATAACGCAAAAAAACAATCAACAAGTTTAGCACGAAGAGAAATTAATTTTAAATGGAATTCAGGATCTTTATCCTGCCAAACTTCTATTAAATCACGAAGGCGATGGTACCAATGTAAACAGCGGACCTTAAATCTGGTAAGTTGAGAATTAGACGGAGCACAGTCAGAGTTTAATGAATGGAAAAACTCAATTAAACTTTCAACAGATGGTACAATAAGGGACTTACCCAACGTCCAGTCAAATTTCTTCCAGTTTGGTACACGTACAGGATTATCCGTAACTGCATTCAGTAATATCAGATCTTTTTCCCTATTTCCAGAAGAAGTAGAACCTCGAATCAGGAGTTCATAAATAATTTCTTCTTTGGTCAAACTGTAAGCTGCCCTAAGATTCCGTTGCTCCATTTATAGTCGACATTAAACATAAAATCACATAGGATTAATACAAGATTTTTCAGAATATGTAACCCTTTTATGCCTATGCTTTCTTAAAGTTAAGCCCAGTACAGATTCTCTCAACAAAATACAAAGTGGAAACAAAACCACGCGACTAGGTACCAAAGTATGTACCCACAAGCTACCTTAAGAAACATAAACCTTCAAGAAATTCAAAATAAATAACAACAAAGAGTAACTAGAGTATGTGTGTGGAACGGCTGGACAAATTACCATACCCGAGTAGTAATTAAGTTGAGAGAAGAGCACTAAATCTAAGATTGAAGAAAACACGAAACATGTTTCATAATATAAAATATAATTAAGTGAAAGGACAATTGTACATGCATGTTTAAAAGATGAACATAATATAAAACATAAACATAAAGAAAACAAATTAATTAAAATGAAGAAGCAAGGAACTCACAAGTGGGAAGGAGAAGTAAGTAATTACCCATTTCCAATCCACCCTTTTAATAACCGATGAACAAATTATATTCCAGATCAGTAGAATTAGATCTCAATAAAATGCATAAATATCCACGAAAATCTTCGAAGTAATGACAACGTCAAAGCGTTTAGAGAATATTCCCTTCAAATAAATTGAATGAATCTTTAAATCAATTAATTATTCACGACCAAATTCAAATACGCGCGTTCAGCAAGCAATTGCAAAATGACTGACCACAAGACGACTGGAAAAATTACCCACATTGTTTCCAAGAGAAACATGAAAAAAATAACAATCCCGAAGTTATTTCCAGGCAACGGACGAAATAATAAAATACATATCATAAGAAGTGATATATTAAACGGAGTCTATAAGAGACCATACTAAACGAGACGAGGAAAAGAAAATTAATTATTAAGAAAATATTTTAAGGTTAGGGAAATTCCTCGCTCAACACAAAATGAGATCTGAACGTTACACAGCTCGGCACGTCAGAAATAAAAGATTACGTTATTGGAACTTTCATTTCATGCTTAGGCCTACTCGGTTCTCCAAGCCAAGAGACTTACCAACAGCAAAATATATGCCAACAGCATTAAGATAATTATTCAACAGCTCAAGACTGCAACATAAAAATATGAAGAATAACACCAACACAGTATACTCGTACCGACGACCAATTCACCTTTTCAGGTCACAAATAGTTCCAATAACTTTTAACACATAACCAACCTTAATAGAGATGTACTCCTGTTGTAGCCAAACTTCATACATTACGTTTTCCTTCATGTCTACATATTTAACCCGATGATATAGGTTTCCCCACGGCGGACCGTAAATTTACATCACGTATGGCCAAATAATCCCCGTTTTACACCAGAGATTTTGTTCTCACATCTCTTCTTCTTGTAAGAATTCCTTAACTTGACTTTTGTTTTCGTCAACAAACGGAGACAATAGGAGTTCGTTTGGGCACCAACGGACCCGATCGGCAAGCTTCGTACACTTCAAAAATTAAGTTCCAACTTTTGCCACTAGGTCGAGCCATCTACTGGACAAAAACTCGCCGAGGTACAAACATGTCGAGGTACAAACATTCGCCACTAGAGCGAGCCATCGACAGTACAGAACCTCGCGGAAGTTAGCCGTGATACAAGTTTAGTCAGACAATAATAGGTACCGTGAAGGTCAGGATTGCACCAACAACCGCCCGCGGAACGGTTTAGATGCGAGTTAATTTTATTAACGGGTCATCTTTGACTGTGAAACTAGAGATTTCGGGTTCGAATTCCGGACGGGATAGATATTTTTGTTACCAGATTATCGTTTTAAAATGTTCACCATATCTTGTAGAAAATGACATACCGGTTTGTCCATGATAATTAGTTTCGCATATGGTGCATTTCAACTTGTATATGCCTGATTTATTAAACTTGTTCGTGTGGTTCAATTTGTTGGTGTTAAATAAAATATCTTTATTTGTATTAGTCGTTTTGTAGGCTACTTTTAGCCAGAGTTTTTTTTTTAAAATATTGGAAATGCTGTAAGATTTGTTGTTAAAGTACGTGAAGACTGCGTACTTGGGTGGCTCTTTTTGCTCTGGCGTTAGGTGGGTGAAAGGTTTATTTTTAACTAGCTTTTACCAGCGGCTTCGCCCGCAATAACATTTGGAATCCCGTTATAAAGTTATAACATTAGTTATATAGATTTTTCCTGTAGTGGAAGATAATCACGGCAAGATGGAGCGTTGAAATTGAAATTGAGATTGATAATCAGGTGCAATATACGACGGGGAGCTTTGATTTAAGGCAGGTCCCCTAGCCTACTGCCATGTCTATCGAGAGTGTTTTTAACGCCTAAGCACTTCTCGGTAAACTAAATTTCTGGTCTTTCTCTCAGGCTGCAGAATGACTAAGCCACCAGAAGAACTGACTCAGGAGCATGCCATGTACAGTTGACCATGTGCGAAACAGTCACTTCTCAGATCCACACCAGCTACTTTTAAACTCCGCCCCTGAGCCTTTTTAATTGTCATGGCGTAGCAGACTTTCAAAGGAAACTGCAGACGTTTGAATTGAAAATGGTAGTTTGATGGGATTAGAGGAATGCGGGGAATGAAGACAGTTTCGCCTTGGCCAACACCTGTAAATATGGTTGCTTCAATCACAAATTTATGCAGATCTTTAGCCTGCAGCCTGGTTCCATTGCATAGTTTAGGAGGGTTTATATTTCGCAATAACATGACAGGAGCACCAACCTTGAGGATCAGGACATGAGGCGGTATTCCGGGCGGGTTAAGAGTGTTTAAAAACTCCACAGGATAACGAACTGCATCTTCAACCACTACAACTGAGTCTACTGATTCGTATACCATTTTTGTTGTTGATAACTTCTTATGGATGGCGATATTTATACTATCAGCAGATTCATTTGTTGGGGTAAGAATAGCTCTTTCTTCCATCCATGAATTATCAAGGTTGGAATTAACAAACACTTGGGGATGGATCTTTTCGATCAAATTCTCTAAACTGTCAACAACTTCGCACAGTTGAGCTGGAATAGTTATTTTTCCGTCATTTTCCTCCAACTTTCCATCGAAAATGCTTAGAAGGAGACGGGAAAACTCCTCAGCCATAAAAACCACCATGGAAGTGTACGTGCATGTTGACAGTCAAGCGAATTGATATGACTTTGGGCAATATGTAAGACGATTTTCAGGCATTTACTTCGTCAGCCCGTGTTCCACGGGGTATAATAGGGAGGGTCTGTCTAAAATCACCGGCAAAAGTACTGTGACTCCACCCATAAGTTGGTTGTTACCCCTAATGTCCCTAAGTGTTCTGTCCAATGCCTCGACTCCTCCTTTGTGCGCCACCGTGCATTCATCCCAAACAATGAGTTTTGTCTCTCTCAGCACGCGAGCTGTGCCACTTTGCTTAGAGATGTTACAAAGGGCAGATGCAGCGTGACTGAGGTTAAGAGGGAGCTTGAAAGCAGAATGAGCTGTTCTTCCACCATCCAGTAGGGTTGCTGCAATACCAGAGGAGGCGACTGCGATGGCAATGTTCTGTCGCCTTCTAAACGTACTGAGCAGGAGATTAATCAGGAAGGTTTTGCCAGTTCCGCCTGGTGCATCTAGAAAAAAGAGCTGACCACATTCTGGAACAGCACTTCGAACTATTTCGTCATAGGCCAATCACTGCTCGTTGTTCAATTTTGGAACATTATCAGCAACCACTTTGGACAACTTAATTGTGTCGTAAGATAGTTCACTGACATTATCTCGGTGAACAACGACGGAATCTTGTTCTCTAGAAGGCGACGGAAGTCCAAAGCGTTCTAGTTGTTGATCAGACATTGTTGTTTGAGTCTTCAGTCTTTTGACTGGTTTGATGCAGCTCTCCATGCCTCCCTGTCCTGAGCTAATCGTTTCATCTCTACATAGCTCCGACACCCTACATCGGAGGCAATCTGTTTAACATATTCTAACCTTGGTCTACCCCTACAGTTTTTGTCCTCGACCCTTCCTTCCATAACTAAGCTTGCTATTCCTGGGTGTCTTAGTATGTGCCCTACCAACCTATCTCTTCTCTTCATTAGCAGTCGCCAGAAACATCTCTCCTCTCCCACTCGTCTTAATACCTCTTTGTTTGTAACCCTATCTACCCATCTGATCTTCATCATTCTCCTGTAACACCACATTTCAAATGCTTCAATTCTCCTCCTTTCTGCTGCACCAATAGTCCAAGTTTCACTTCCATAGAGTGCCACGCTCCAGACAAAGGCTTTCAAAAATGACTTCCTAATACCTAAATCTATATTCGATGTCAGCAGATTCCTTTTTTGTAGAAATGCTTTCTTTGCCTGAGCCAACCTACTTTTAATATCCTCTTTGCTTCGTCCATCACTGGTTATTCTGCTTCCTAAGTAACAGAAGTCTCCTACTTCCTTCAGCTTTTCACCTGCCAATTTTATCTCCATAGAGGTTTCTGATTTATTTCGGCTGCATTCCAGTATTTTTGTTTTACATTTATTTATTTATTTTCATCATGAATTCTTTCCGTAAGACGGAGTCCATACCATTCAAAAACTCATTCAAATCCTCAGGCTTGTCGGCCAAGATGACTATGTCATCAGCAAATCTCAGAGTTGAAATTATTTCTCCTTGAATCTTCACTCCCACTTTAAATTTTTCTCTAATTTCCTTCATTGCTTGTTCAATGTAAAGATTGAAAAGTATGGGTGATAAGTTGCAGCCTTGCCTTACACCTTTCTGAATACCAGCTTCTCTCTCATGTCCTTCAACTCGAATGACTGCTGTCTGGTTTCTGTACAGATTGTATATCACCCTCCTATCCCTGTACTTTATTCCAATTGATTTCAAAATGTCAAACAATTTAGTCCAATCAACGTTATCAAAAGCCTTTTCTAAGTCTACAAAAGCCATGAACGTTCTCTTATCTTTCCTTATTCTACCTTCTAAAATCAGCCTAAGACTTAGTACAGCTTCCCTTGTTCCTACATTTCTACTGAAACCAAACTGGTCTTCACCCATTTCTATCTGGCTTTCAATCCTCTTGTAAATTATTCTAGACAGGATCTTTGAAGCATGAGTAATCAAGCTGATTGTACGGTAATCTTCACATCTGTCAGCTCCCACTTTCTTTGGTATAGGGATGATTACATTCTTCTTGAAATCAGGGGGTACCTCACCTGTCTCATAAATCCTACACACCAAGTGAAATAACCTGATCAGACCTTCATCTCCTATGCAGCGTAGCACTCAATCGGTATATCATCTATGCCTGGTGCTTTGTTCCTGCTTAAGTCTTCCAAAGCTCTATCAAATTCTGATCTCAATATTAAATCTCCTTTCGCATCCTCATCAATTTCCTCCTCCCTTTCCATTACATGATTCTCAATCTCCTTTCCCTTATACAAACTCTCTATGTAAGCTTTCCATCTCTCAACCTTTTCTTCCCTATCTGTTAGAGGCTTTCCATTTGTGTCCTTAATATTACAGCACTTAGTCTTCTTTTCCCCAAAAGTATTCTTAATCCTTCGATAAGCTGTGTCTACTTTTCCTAATTTCAGACAATTTTCTATACCTGCACATTTCTCTTTCAACCATTCTTCTTTCGCTTCCTTGCACTTCTTGTTAACCTCATTTCTCAGACGTCTGTATTCTGCTTTCCCCTTTTCATCTCTTAGATTCTTGTGTTTCCGCCTTTCATCCATCAATTCTAGTATATCCTGAGTGATCCACGGTTTTCTACCTATTCTTTCTTTCCTACCAATGTTTTCTTCTGCGGATTTTGTTATTTCATTCTTCAAAAGTGCCCATTCGTCTGCAATTGAAGTTTGTTTAGGGTTTTTCATTAGTCCTTCCTTTATACTCTTCTTGAATCTTTCGTTTACACCCTTCTCTTTCAGTCTGTCTATTGCCCACTTTTTTGGCTTTTGACTTTTCTTCAGTTTCTTCAACTTTAATCTGCATTTCATTACAACCAGATTGTGGTCAGAGTTTATGTCAGCACCAGGATATGTTTTACAATCCAAAATCTGGTTTCGAAACCTCTGCTTGACCATAATGAAGTCGATTTGGTAACGCCCTGTATCTCCTGGTCTCATCCATGTGTATATTCTTCTATTGTGGTTATTGAATAAGGTGTTAGCTATGACCAATTCATGCTCGGTGCAGAATTCTACCAGCCTGCTTCCTCGATCATTCCTTTCACCTAATCCGAAATCTCCTACTATCTTCCCTTCTCTCCCTTTTCCTACCACAGCATTCCAATCTCCCATTACTATAACATTTTCATCACCCTTGATATACAGTACCTCAGAATTTCGTCTATTTCTTCGTAGACCTTTTCAACATCCTCATCATCAGCTTGACTGGTAGGCATATAGACTTGTACCACTGTAGTGCAGGTAGGTTTTGTATTGATTTTTGCTACAATAATCCGTTCACTATATTGCTCATAATATTCCACCCGCTGTCCAAGTTTCCTACTCAATATGAGGCCAACCCCTGCTTGGCCATTGTTTGATTTAGTGCTAATGACCCTATAGTCTCCTGACCAAAAGTCCTGTTCTTCCTGCCAGCGCATTTCACTAATCCCAACCAAATCCAACCTCAACCTATCCATTTCCCTTTCTAAGTTTTCTAACCTTCCACTTCCTAGCAGACTTCTAACATTCCACGCTCCGATCCGTAGAATGTCAGATTTCCTCTTTGTCACTTCTGTGATGTTAACTCCCTCTCGAGTAGTCCCCACCCGGAGATCCGAACGGGGGACTAGTTTACCTCCGGATTGAAATTTTACAAGGGAGGAGGCCATCATCACATGTAATTATGCATAGAGAGGTGCATATCCTCGGGAATAGCATACGGCTGTAGTTTCCCGTTGCTTTCAGCCGTGCAGCAGGACGCAGTGTAGCCATTATTGGCTTATATTATCAATATCTTAACCGTCTATAAGACTAGTAAAGAATTGATTTATTCTGAAAGGCTGCTACTCCCTTTCAGAATAAGTAAAGAGCAATTCTACTAACAAAAATACTAACCTTCTACCGTACTAACAATTAAATACCAAAACTCTACTAACAAAAAAACTTAAGTTCCACCAACAACAAATACTACCACTAAAACAGTCTGTCAACAGGCACACTCACATGCACCCTCACACATCACAGTCTACTGAAACAATGAACTATAACTAATAAACAATGCAACTGCTACCAGACACACTCACACACCACAGTCTAATAGAACAATGATATATATCTAATAGACTAACTACCTACTTACAACTAAAACTAACTACATACTTACTGTACTTTTATTTGAATTGAAAATATTTACAAAATGCAATTTAGATAGAAAATACTTACAAAATGTAATTTAGATTCAAAATTGTCACAAAATGCAATTTAAAGGGGACGTATGCAAAATTGCACTAAGTGAGAAATGGTTTCATTTCGGCTGTATTAAGGTAAATAAGGAGGATTGTGTAGTCGGGAATTGATTTTTGACGTTTGTAACAGTGTTTTATACGAGTGTATTCATAAAAGAATCTGCGTCTGATACTAGATCGTTCAGTCCATAACATTTCGTATACTGGCGAGGCGAGCAGCAAATTTATGTGAAGTGAGACGAACATTATTAGCACCGTATTGAAGCCATTGATAACAGTGTTTTCACAGAAATTAATGTTGTTGAAAACTATGTTGAAGAAAAGAAGCGTAACAGTAAAAAACAAAAGAAACTAATTGATTTCTTCCCAAGGTGCTAACGGAGGTACTGTATGTTCCTTTTTTAATCACTGTACGTACGTATTCTGTCTGCTACTGTAAGCTATACGGTATACCTAGTGTACCCGATACCTAGTTTAGGCTATCGGCTACGCCAGCAGACATTAAGCTGTAGTTGAGGTTTTTGGAAAGAATTAAGAAAAGATAGCGCACCGATCGCGTCAAGAAGAATGTCAAGATGACGTAGGAGGTCTAGAATCAAGGAGGCATTGATATCTGTGAGAAGATGGAATTATGGATAGAGATGTGAAGCTTTATTGAGATATTTATGGGATTATAGCATTTAAACATCTTAGAAGAGGATATATAACATGCATTATATGTGGAAATAATTTTATGGAAGTCAGATAACCCTTAAGTTATTTTATAACGGAATAGCCGAGATGATCTGGGTTCGAGACTATGATCGTGACGCAAGAGCACAGTGGTGGGGGACTACACCACGTGCCTGCGCCGAGCACATAAGCAAGAAGACAGTGTCAGCAAGTTCAGTTGAGCTCAGTCAGACGAGCAGGTAGGAGCAGCTCTATAGCGCATTTTTAGTACTAAATCCTCAAGAAGCACCTGACACCAGTTGTAGATAACGCCCATGATCAGGTTGACATCAGCACACTGCCTCTGAACCTCTCTCACCACATCTTCCGCGAGACTGTCTTTGTGTTTTTTCCAGAGCATGATGGGATCACTCACTTGACAAAACATCAGTAAGATGGCAAACAGCTCGCGTTTCTTGTGGGGAGAGTCGGTGGAGGACGCTTCCTCTAGTGTGCGGTCTCAGTGCGCATCATCCTCTAGCAAGCCAAGTACTTTACATGCCGCTTGAAATGTTGGTTGAACAACCCCTGCCACGGTTTTGAGGTCAGTAAAAGACTGAGGGCCAGAGATTTTATGTAAAAGGAGGCGGAGGTAATAGCACTCGGCATTACCAGGGTGAACGGTGTAAACTCTGCCAAGGGTTTGATCTTTTTTCAAAACGGGATAACCTGGGACTGGCGTTCCTTGTTTCCTTCTACAGAACTTATTACCTTTCCAAACGAAATAGGATGGAACTTCACAATATAAAAGTGTTGAAGCAAATTTATCGGATCAGCATAGTTCGAAGAAGGGAAGAAGAGTTGTGTTTGGAGGGCTGTTTAACTGATCACGAACGTCGTCTTCAATAAAGTAACCCCGCTGGCCGTTCTCGAGGTGGACGGCAAGTTGCATGATCGAAGGATAGCGTTCATGTATGAGGAAGCAGAATATGCGCCAAGCCGCCTCTGAGCTGCTGATGTAGCGTCTTGATTCATATCTCGCAACTTCGTCAAACTCTCCGATGCTAAAAGTAGCTTGGTCGGAACCTTTGTTAACATACTTACAAATGTATTTTATTGACTTTACAGGGTTGCAGTACTCAACATTGATATGAGCTGAGAAGGTGCGAGATGGGACGGGGTTATAGGGTACCACCCAGCTATTGCCAATTTCCACTCTCTTTTTAATAATAGAAACACCACCCTCCGAAGTGGGCAGCCTGCGATATTTGGGATACCCATATTCCACCATGCAAGACGAACTCCTGTTGAGAACTCCACATGACCGTGGATCATGGTTGCCTTGACAATTTCATGGAGAGCAGGGTCAAGATTTGGGTCAGGAATCTCAGCACTGATCACCTTGTCGATGTCTTCAGGCCTTAGCTTTTCTTCCAGCCACAGAAGTATGTGAACGTGAGGTAATCCTCGCTTTTGCCATTCAATGGAATATATGTGACACCTTGAAACACCAAAGATACAACCCTTAGTAAGAAGTCTTATCATGTGCTTAACTTTCAAATGGAATACCCGCGCTACCAAATCATGCCTATCTTGAGGGTGTTGACCTTGTTTCAGGTGTTCGGCTACTTCGGACCATTTTGGATTGCAGGTGAATGTTATAAAAAGATCAGGACGTCCAAAATGGCGCACGTAAGTCATAGCATCCTGAGTGCGTTCATGCATATAGCGCGGGCCTCCAGTGAAAGTCGACAGCAACACGACCATTTTACCAACATCTGACAAACGGCTGTCAGCTATACTCATTGCATTCAGGTGCACATATTCCTCACTTCTCAACTTTTTCTGATTGATGCGAATCCAAAGTAGTCTCTCGGTCTCAATCTTTGCATACATATCAACCAGAAACTGATTGAGAAGATTGCGGAATAACAAAAGATAAGAATTATCACCCTCACGCTCAAATATTCTGAAGCTGTAAAAGTTAGCGGCAGACACGGTCTTCTTCAAAGGTGCTTGAGTGCTGTTGTGACGTTGAGGGATATTAATGCAGTAGCCTTCTTCTCCACGGCAGAACATTAACGGATATTGCAGAGCATCATATGCGCGATGTGTTTCACTACTACGAAGCAACCTGCTATCTCTGCCGTGGAGTACAATATCCCTTTTCTCAAACTCCTGACCTACAATTAAAACCGCCACTTCCTTAGTGCTAGGGGCGTTATAGCGGCCTTTGTGCTCGTCAAGAGGTCTTTTGTCAGCTTTGTTAACCACCCGGAAGTCTTGATTGCCACCAGAAACTGATTATATTGCTGTTATAAAATCCTGAATGTAGGTATCTATTATGCTTGTGTAACAGATCCTGCAATTGGAGAACTATCTGAGGTTTAACGTCAGGGAAGATACCACATCGGATGTTTTTTCTATGTCTTCATCTCCAACAAAGTAAATTTGTAGAAATTGAGGCTGCTGTTCAGATGATGGTAATAAGCTCCCGATTCGATGGTATACCTGCCCTTGCACTTTAAAAGTTGGCATGAAATTGCCTTCTTTTACTTCCTTTGCACCAAAAGATGTCATTTGAAAACAACTATTATATTTACGTGTATTAGACAGGAAGTGTTCTGATTCAGGGTGCTGATTGTTAAGGAGGCTGTGCAAGGGTTCAGGATATTGTTGGATCGGGGGAAGCTGTATTTTTCCATTACTGCAACACATTCCAGGAGATTAATCCTTCCATTTCTTGGCTTTGCTAAATGTACAAACCACCTGAGAGCCAATATTCAATGTTTTGTTCGCAGAATAATCAGTTTGTGGATTATATTGTAAGCCGGACATGTTTAGTACTGCCCATGGAAGAATCTTGACTTGAGCTCTTTTAAAATTATGTGTAACAACAGTCTTTCTATTTACTTCTGGGTGGCTCTTTGTATATTTGGCCACTGCATCCCTATTACTTCTGGGTGGCTCTTTGTATATTTGGCCACTGCATCCCTATTTACTTCTGGGTGGCTCTTTGTATATTTGGCCACTGCATCCCTATTTACTTCTGGGTGGCTCTTTGTATATTTGGCCACTGCATCCCTATTTACTTCTGGGTGGCTTTTTGTATATTTGGCCACTGCATCCCTATTTACTTCTGGGTAGCTCTTAGTATACTTGGCCACTGCATCCCTATTGACTTTCTTACTGCTTTCAACATACTTCTTAACTGCCCTGAGGTTTACTTCAGGATGTTCTTTCGCGTATTTGTTTACAGCTTTATTTAATTGTTTTTATGGATGTTGTTAGTAAATCGTTTTCTACGTTTTAACCTCTGTTTGATTTAGCTTGAGGCACTGACTCGAGGAGAATTTTCGCGGTAGAAGGAGAAGATGTTAATAAAGAAGGCTGAATGAGAAGCGGGTATTCACATAGTAAAATTGTAGGCGTGGATGGCTCTTAAACATCAAAATGTCCCTGCGTGAACCCTCCCGTAAACCTAAACCTTTTAAGGGACACTGGGACTGAAATTTCCAAAATCTATATAAAGTAAGGTAGAGCTTTGAAACTTTATATGGTTATGAATAGTCATAATATAAACCACTGTGGGAAACTTGAGCATTGTAAGTTGATTAGTTCTTGAGATATTAATTATTTTATATTTTTACATGTGCAAATTATTCAAGTTTTTGAAAGGTCAGCCGCGTTAAACAAATCAAGATAGTGTAACTTTTATGTTATAGTCTATTACAATATAACAATTGGAAGAAACCTACGGATCCTTTTTTGAGTTGCATTAATGAGTGTGAAGAAATATATATTTTTTCATATCCAAGTTTTATTTTACAAAAAAAAAAAAAAAAAAAAAAAACTTGAATTTTTCCAGTTTGAATTTTTTTTTGTACCCAGACCAAAAGTGCAATCTAAAAATCGATCCTCAGGTTTATAGGCATTGCAATGAAGATAATACATGCACATTTTGAAAGCAATATCATAAGATTTATAACGCGTGTAACATTTTGAATGCCTGAAAAAGTGATCAGAGAAAACAGCAATTTTCTAAAATAATGCACAATTTACAAGGTTCCAGCTTATCAAGGACATAAGAACTGTCCTGCAGCTTAGGTGACACCCTCCTTTATGTGTTTTGCAGCCTCCTTCTTCATTTTTGTCAGTTTCACCTTCCGTCGACATGCCTTTTGCTTCTCCAATGATGGCCGCAGACTTTCATACTTCCTGCGACTGTCACATCTTTCAAGTGTTGGTGCTGTGACATGAGATGCTGAAGTTTTCCTTATTCCTGATTTCAACTCTGTTGTTGCACTACAGCAATTTCAAGTCTCTTCCGTGAAACAAAAAATCTATTTTGGGCACTTCCTCCAGATAACAGAATGCAGAGACCCATTCTGATTTTGAGTAGCACCCCGGATGCATCTGGATAGTAGCTCATCTGATGCCAGCCTTTGATAAACAGGCATAATCTTGACAACTAAGGGTTCTGAAAGCTCTACAGTCATTTTGTCATGGCTCTGTGCTGTTTTACCAGCTGCGATACTTCGATTGTAAAAGCACCAAGACTCAGAACCTTCAGGACAAAGAATATAGGACACTTCCTGTGCTGGGGCTTACTATCAGTAGACATGTAGTGGCATATAGTGGCATACACTGCTTTCTTCATATCTTCAATATTAAGTATGTACTGTACTAATGCATTCTTATAATAATTAGTTAATTTTGTATTATCCATTCAGATTTCTACAACATTTGTAGTTATTATATAGTAGCCTACATTATTTAGGCCCACCGTAGTTTACGTAGCAAATGTGCCTACTTCCTTCACTAGAAAGCAGCACAATGCAGACCACCTGCTGTCGAAGGCCTTTTTAAATTATTCCTATGAAATGAAATAGAGAAATCTGCTTGAATACATCACCAATGTGTGCTGATCGTGAGTCTAACGAAAGTGGGCGTTTAAAGAACTCCACGTCAGACATTTAAAAGCTACGCCAGGGCTTTAAAAATGGCGGAATTAAGGTAAAAACACTGCTATCTGATCCGTAGGGGATAGGGGTGTATTAATATGAAAAAAAAAAAAACGAAAATCGACATTTCTTACATATTTCACTAAAATTTCAGTCCCAGTGTCCCTTAACAGAAGCTGCAGAACCATACGTATTGCACGATTACAGTAGACCTGGAATTGGAAAGGATAAATCTCTGCCGCTACTTGCAATTCGAATGATGTACCGTATGTGTAAGGCATAGACACAACAGATACATATTCAGCCTTGTTTATGTAAGGCTGGCAATCTCGTGTCATAGAATACACCTGTAGTCTTTCCCAGTTGTTAGAGGCGTGTCTGACAATGTCAGCACGCACTGTGCGTGCATGTGATATGTTGCCATACATTGCGTAAGATAGAGCAGAGAAGAGACAGGCACCATCTCCGGGAATTTTATAGACTTGGTGGAGAACTTGGGTGCCATCAACCTCTAACATTTCTACTGCACCCATCGTGAAAACAATCAATGAACAGCAAATACAAAAAATAATAATAAGAAGAAGAACCTCCCTTGAGTAATAATAAATGGAATAAACCTAACGTAAAAACAAATCTCTACTTAAAAACCTGATAAATGGAATATACCTAGCCTAACTTAACAAAATTAACGTTGGTAGAGATAATTTTTTTTCTCCAAAATCTACTTTTCATTATAACTAACTTTGTACTACCAAGAAATGATGAAAAACGCCGAACCTAATCCAACAAACATAGGAACTCTACAGTTACTTCAACCAAAGGGTAATATACAGGGAGGGAAGTGAGGCGGTATGCGCCGGTATGCAATACCGGCACTGCTTTCAAAGGCCCAATGGCATACCGTCACTGCTTTCAATGTCAAATAGCATACCGCCACAGAAAACCAGTGGATCTTAAATTTGTTTGCGCCGTAGGAATTAATATAATTACTTTTCATGATCATTCATCCGCTGGTACCAAGCTACCTTCACCGATAAACATTCCCCTGTAGACATCGCCAATATAGAACCGTGCGTTCCTTTTTAAAGCCAACCCGTAAAACGCTTTAGCATCGCTGCAGCAAACTAGACACATCACTGCAGTCGGTAATGTTTTCAGACACAGTTGCACACCATATAGTACACTTGAACAGGCAAAATACCACTAAAATACAGTAATATGTCAGAGCTACTGAAACACGAGGGCTGTCACTTGCAGCCATCTTTAACAACATTTCGGAGGATGTATGTATGGTCGGATGGTCCACTTCCTTTGTAGGATTTGCTTGCTGAATTCTTTCTCGCTTTGTTGACAGGGAAGCTTTCCCATTCCTAAATGATGCGTGTCGCGCGAACGTGCACTGTTTCAGTGTGTATTCACTTGCAAAACTCCTTCTCACCTTCTTGACAGGGACGCCCTCCTGTTCCTAAATGATCCGCCCTGCGCGAACCTGCCCTGCTTCTGTGTCTTTTCATTTGCTAAACTTCTTCTCGCATTAGTGACAGGGAAGCGTTCCCGCTCCCGAGTGATTCACCCGACACGGAAGCGCTAGGAGAGGATTTGTTGTGTAAGTGGGTGATGTGTAACAAGCTAGGCTACACCTCACTTTTAACACGCCATGAGCTCTTCACCACCGCTGCAGCAGAGCGCTTAAAATAAAACATGGCTTTGACCGATAACTTGTGATGACCATAGTCGCCACCTTAAGAATATACCGCTACATCTGATGTTTTTAAACATATTTCTCAGTAAGATAATATCATAGCTTTTACATTGTTTAAATATATCTTTACTTTTAAAATATCTTTAAAATATCTATTGTCAATCGACAAGACATAATATCCTTGACTTTTGGGCTCCTGCTTGGCGAAAATCTATAAATCAAGGTTGGTTACTCGTGGAGGAACTTAATTAAAAAGACGATAGTCTCCCGCCTCGTCGGGTTAAAAACTAGTGTTGTGGTGTATGGTCTGTACGATTGTGTATCAAGTAGCATCATTGCAACTAAAGTATTCTTATCAGCATCGGCTGCAGAACTGATATCATGGATAAATTTGTCGTAAGAGGACAAAAGAGAAATTTCAGCGAAACTGGTGAGTCTGTTGAAGATAATCGTCTGGGAAAAATTTGACGAAATTGGCTTGTGAAATAGAAACCAACAATGTAGGCCCGGATAATGCAGATTTTGAATGTTTGCCAACATTTCTGAATCCTGCTCAGTGGAAAACTAAATTCAAAGAACACGAATGGTTATCCTACAAAACCGAAACAAAAGGATTCGGTTGCAAAGTATGCGTCAGAGCACGTGGAAATTTGGGTGCTTTTAAATCAGAACGAACTCGCTTATCAAATGAGTGGTGTTCTTATTCTGTAAAGACTTTTGGTGATAGTGATGTGAAAATGCGTCAGGCAATAAGAAAAAAAAATCTTTGATCACAAGAATTCCCATGCCCATGGTCAGTGTGTTAAAATTCTTGAGGAGGCCAAGAAACAAGTTCTTCAAAACACAATTGCAAAACAAGAAGAGGTTTACCACGAGAATACATGCAGAGTTTTTCGCACAGTGTACAATCTTGCAAAGCTAGGAAGGCCATTTTCTGATCTACCATCCTGGATTGATGCACAAAGAGCAAATGGTTTAGATATGGGACAGATTTAGCATTCCAAAAATTCCTGTGCTGACATTACCAATCTGATTGGTGAAGAAATGAGGAAAACTGTTGTTAAACAATTTGTTGAAAACGACTTCAAGATTGGTGTGATGGTGGACGAGTCAACTTCATTGGGTCAAACATCTGTTCTTTGTATTTGTCTTCGGGTGAATTTTAATAATTCTGAAGAAACCAGTAGCATATTTTTCGATCTAGTTGAACTTCCAAACACCTCAGCTCAATGTATATATGATTCCTTAAATGCTAATCTTCTTCAGCATTTTTCACAAGAGTTTCTAGCCAGCAATTTTATATCATTTGCTTGTGATGGTGCATCTAATATGCTAGGGAGTGTATCAGGATTGGCAGTAAGACTCCAGCTAGAATTCCCTCAGCTTTTTATATGGCACTGTGCTAACCACCGTCTCGAGTTAACAGTTGGTGATGTTGTTTCCAAGCTGACAGCTATCAACCACATGAGGGACTCTTTTGATAAATTGTATTCCCTATACCATGCATCACCAAAGAACAAAAACCAATTGCAGCATTGTGCTTCAAATCTGAGTACTAAAATTCAGTTTATAGGAAGAATTTTAGAAGTTAGATGGGCTTCGTCAAGTGCTAGATCAGTTAGGGCCATTTGGAAAGATTTTGCAGCACTCTCCCTCCATTTTTAAGCGCCATGATCAAACAACAGACTCTAAAGAAAGGACCCAATACAAAGGACTGCTGGATCGCCTAACTGATATAAACTTTATCCTGAATATGGGTTTGATGATAGATGCTCTGAATGAATTAGAGGATCTGTCGCTTCAATTGCAGAAAAGGGAGATGTCTATTATTCAGGCTCATAAGCTAGTACTCCAAAAACTTCAAGTCTTCCACTCTTTACAAACCCGACCTGGGGAGTATACAGAATTAGCAAGAAGTGCAGCCGAGTGTAAGGAACTAAATGGTGTGAACTTGCATGGACCTGGCAGAGTGCACAGAATTGATGAACAAGCCTTCTACAGTCTACTTGTGGAAGAAATGGAAAAACGAATGCTAAACAGCCAGTCTTCGAGATCTTCTGCTTCTACTGCACAATCTCTTGCAGCAAAGTATCAAGAACTTCTAAGTAATTTAGAAGTATTTGATGAAACAAAGTGGCCAGAAGATGTGGTCAGTGATATTTGTTTTGGAGACAGTAAAATAAAATATCTTTGTGATAAATTTTGTATAGGTTCCATCAGGGAAAGTGTAACTGGTTTCAGGCTGTATGCATCAGACAAAACAGTATCTGATGATAGTGCCATGAACGTAATATATTCACCTGAAAGGAATCAGCTTCAGGTGAAAACTGCTGGAAACTTAGTCTCTTTGGAGTTGGTTGGGACCCCAATTCACAAGTTCAAGCCTGAGAAATATGTTAAGGCATGGCTAAGTAAGGGACGTCGCAGTGCTGATGACAACAACTCCATGAAGCGAAACATGTCAGATGTCTGTCCTCCAGGGTTAAAAGTAGTCTGGGAGTTTCTACAGGAATAAAATGGTAGGCTACAAGTAAAATGAACCTTTCTGCAAAAGCACAAATTTCGAAACACTATTTTTCGTTAAGTTAATGATAAGTGCATTTAATAATTTCTTCCTATTTAAGTTAGGCCTATCAGTCTTAATTTTATGTATTTTTTACAATATAGACTTTACTGTTTATATTGCTGTACTGTATTTTCAGATGCTATCTTTGTGTGATTTTCAGACCAATCTATTGTGACTTATGACACATTTACTGTTAATGTTTCCTCTTATACGGATGCTAATTATATGTCAGTAACAAACAAACAAAAATTAATTTAGTTCCCCACTTCACTCATTTAATTTTATTTATCTGTGTAGCCTAAATAATAATTCACACATATATTTTTAAGTGAAAAATAAAATGTATTACTTCAGCATGATGCAATTCTGAGTGAATAGAACAATTTCCTGCATATCACGTTACGTTGTAAGGGAGGGGTATGCTTTTTTTAAGTAGAGGTATGACAGGGAAATATCTTCGGATAGCATACCGCCTCCGGTTTTTTCTCACTTCCTTCACTGGTAATATATAATGCAATATGATGATTATGAAGTGATGGTGAAAGTACGAAGTACAAACAGAAATGAAATGCAATATGATCATTATGAAGTGATGGTGAAAGTACGAAGTACAAACAGAAATGAACCTGACAGTTACTTCAACTATAGGCTAAAATGATTATGAAGTGATGGTGAAAGTACAAAGTACAAACAGAAATTACAGAGAGAATGGGTAGAGGTCGGGGGCGCAGACAACAATGACGTGCACGTTATGACGGTAAAGAACACACAGCTCACTGTCAGCAAATCACCAGAACTCTGGTAGGGGCGACGTGATTCAGCCCGCATTACCTGGCAACAATACAGTAGACTTAGGCATTATTGAAGCTGTTCATATAATCGCGGTTTTCGCGGTTTGACCATGACCCCTAGTGAGAATTTTGAAAACTTTTCTTAGCGAGCACCTACGGTCCTTGAGGAAGCTGCATACCAAATTCCATTCCAATCCGTTCAGTGGTTTCTGAGATTTCGTGATAAATGAGTGAGTGGTATTTGACAAATATATAGAATAAATCGCGGTTTTCGCGGTTTGACCATGATCCCGAGTGAATGTTTTGAAAACCATTCTTAGCGAGCACCTACGGCCCTTGAGGAAGCTGCATACCAAATTTCATTCAAATCCGTTCGGTGGTTTCTGAGGTTTCGTGATGAATGATTGAGTGGTATTTGACAAATATATAGTAGAAATCACGGTTTGACCATGATCCCGAGTGAATTTTTTGAAAACCTTTCTTAGCGAGCACCTACGGCCCTTGAGGAAGCTGCATACCAAATTTCATTCAAATCCATTCGGTGGTTTCTGAGATTTCGTGAATGATTGAGTGGTATTTGACAAATATATAGTAGAAATCGCGGTTTTCGCGGTTTGACCATGATCCTAAGTGAATTTTTTGAAAACCTTTCTTAGCGAGCACCTACGGCCCTTGAGGAAGCTGCATACCAAATTTTATTCAAATCCGTTCAGTGGTTTCTGAGATTTCGTGATGAATGAGTGAGTGAATGAGTGGTATTTGACAAATATATAGTAGATTTTATTAATGATGTTGTTAACTATTTGTGGTGCGAAACCGTTTATTTTGGCAACTTGCTTAATGATTTTTAGCTCTTCACTTAGGCTTGCTTCGTCTAGAGGAATGGAGAAGGCTCTCTTGATCATGCTCTGAAATGCGGCTTTCTTTTGATTACCTGGGTGATTAGAGTCCTGCCTTATGGTTGTATGTATTTCGGTTGGCTCTCTGAAAATTGTATATGTTAATCTGTTATTAATCCGACTGACTGTGATGTCAAGGAAGTTTATTTTATTGTTTACCGCTGATTCTGACGTAAACTGTATATTTTTATCCAGACTATTTAATTTGTGGACCAATGTTCAGGATCGTCTCATCTAATATTACAAATACATCGTCCACGTATCTTACCCCAAAAGAATATCCCGTCAATTTTGTTTATGATTTCCTCATGTTCTAGATGATCTAAATATATATTGGCTACTATGCCAGAGAGCGGGAAACCCATTGACTACCCCTCTTTTTGCTTGAAGATTTTAGTATTGAAGGTGAAAAAATTATTGATGAGTGTGAACTCAAGTAGTGTCATAAATTCGCTGATTTCTACTTTTGATAACGAGTTACTGCTAGATAGGTTTTGTTCAATGCCTTGAGTGAAGGTTTGATAGGAATGTTTGTATACATGCCCTTCACATCTACACTGTGTAAGGAGTGTTTGCTCACTAATTTAAGTTTCATCGTTTCATCGCAGAAGTGGAGTGTGTTCTTCAAGGATTTGTTAGCTTTGTAGGTGAAATGTTTTTCAAGAAATTGTTGGCAAAATTTAGCGGTTCTGTAGAGAGGGCTGTTTCTAAAGTTGATTATTGGTCTTATAGATCTTGGGAAGCGCTTTCAAGGTGGGTAATCCCGGGTTCATATTGATAAGATTATTTGTGTGTTTATGGTTGAAAATAAACATAGAATTTTTCAGAATGCTTTTCAATTTTCTTTGTATGGACTGGGTGAGGTCTTTTTTCTTCATCAATTTTAGAGTTTTTAAGGAAGTAATGGGTGTTATTAACATATACCTCCCTATCCATCAGCACGACCGTGTTCCCTTTGTCCGCTTTTGTGACAATTATATCGTTACTATTGATTTTTCTTTTTTAATTTTTTAAGATGATTTAGGTTCGGTTTCTGGTTAGTGTTGGTGCTGATTATTTTTTGGACTTCCTTATTTGCCGTGAATCTAACTTCCTTCTGCTTATCAATTGGGAGCCTTCGTATAGCAGTTTCTGTTTCCGCTACTAAATTTGTAAGTGTCCTATCGTTAATTTCAACTTCCCAATTATGTTTTGGTCCTCTCCCTAGTATTTCGAGTTCTTCATTAACGAAATTGACGCTTGATAAATTTTTGACGGATGGAGAAAATTGTCCTTTGGAATGCTGTTGGTTGTTGAACTGTTCCTTAGTTTCCCTGATTTTTCTGGTTTTATTCTGTGCGAATTGTAAATTCCTAAATTTGTTATCCAATGACAATACTTTTTTGTTGATTTTCTTGAAAAGGATTTGATTCACTGTGAAATAATATTTATCCCAGTCTTTTTTGCTGGATAGGTTTGCGGCTTCTAGATGCGTACGGTATAACTTATTTTTAAGGTTGTGTTTCTTGATGTATAGGGATTTAATTTCCCTTTGGAAGATCTTGCTGTTGTTTATTCTTTGCGTTCTAACTTCGTACTTGTTTAATGCGCCCTTTTTCTGGTAAGCCTTGAAGTGTGAAGGGGCTATGTTGTGTTCTCGGTTTTTCTTTAGAAAAATAATGTCCTTGATGGTGCTGGCCAATTTGACTTTGAGGTCTTTATATTTGTAACGCGCTCTTTTGGCGCAGTTAGCTTGGCTTGCTACGTATACTTTTTGACTTTTAAAGTCGCACATTTTTCCGTATTGACAGAATGTAATAATAAACAAAGTTTTTTATGGTTCCACCTAGTCAATACTTGTTTTATTAAATATTTTATCGTGACATAATCACTTGTCTTTAAGTATGTTGGTACATGTTTCGGTGTCTTATAGCATTGACACCTTCATCAGCCTACGGTTTTGGTAGCACTCAATGACATTCATTACAAGTCCATAAAAGTACTTATTAAAAATAACACACGGATGATTAAAATAACACATTAAAAAGTTTGTTAAACACTGTCATAATAATAGTTCGTTAAAAGCCTTAGAAATGGTTTTGGTTTCCAATGTCCTTTCAATAAATCATAAAAAACGTTGTTTATTATTAATCTGTGTTGGGCATGGACTACGCAAACCATGTCTGTAGAAATATGTCCTTCTGTATTGAACCCGTTCATAAGTTCATCGTGTTACTAACATCTCGACTGGGAAGGTAAAGTAATTGACCATCATCAGATATACACGGAGATGTAAAAAATCAGACACTTTAATGTAATTGCATGACGCTGTGAATAAGAGAAGCAATGACGAAACCAGAAGACTGTCATGAATATGGAAACCTATCTAAACTACTGTATTGTAATAATTTATCATAAACTAGAAGACCCGTGCTGTTCCGCAACATTCATTTCATTTCAACAATCCTACAGCACTTCTCTCCATATGATATTTGCTGTTCGCATGTCTTCATACTTGTCACCTGAACAGACAGTTACGGTACCGGCGCCTTTCATTTTTAGCCTACCTTTCATATTTTGGAAAAATGATGAAAGTATAGACTTATAAGATGAAATGTGTGTGTCCTCTGTGTGTGTATCCCACCCTATCAACTCCTAAACTACTGCAGCTATCGAAACCAAATTTGGTGTGAGTGATGATCTCTACCAGAATATCTCAAGGCCATATTTGAAAATAACGTCAGTGCTACCAACTATTGAAATTTGAACTCTAAGTTGGATATCTCAGAAGGTATTCATGGGATCTGTTCCAAAATTGGCACACATATAGACATATATATTAATTTTCAGGAGCTAATATATCATAGTGCTGCCAACATGATAATACGCAACCTGATAGGTTCAATGTTTAACTGCATGTAACATCCATACTAAAAGAAATGAATTTCTTCCAAAGTTGGCACATTTTAAGCTCATAATGTTTCATCCATCAAGCAGAGGTTTCGAAACCAGATTTTGGATTGTAAAGCATATCCTGGTGCTGACATAAACTCTGACCACAATCTGGTTGTAATGAAATGCAGATTAAAGTTGAAGAAACTGAAGAAAAGTCAAAAGCCAAAAAGGTGGGAAATAGACAGACTGAAAGAGAAGGATGTAAACGAAAGATTCAAGAAGAGTAAAAAGGAAGGACTAATGAAAAACCCTAAACAAACTTCAATTGCAGACGAATGGGCACTATTGAAGAATGAAATAACAAAATCCGCAGAAGAAAACATTGGTAGGAAAGAAAGAATAGGTAGAAAACCGTGGATCACTCAGGATATACTAGAATTGATGGATGAAAGGCGGAAACACAAGAATGTAAGAGATGAGAAGGGGAAAGCAGAGTACAGACGTCTGAGAAATGAGGTTAACAAGAAGTGCAAGGAAGCGAAAGAAGAATGGTTGAAAGAGAAATGTGCAGGTATAGAAAATTGTCTGAAATTAGGAAAAGTAGACACGGCTTATCGAAGGATTAAGAATACTTTTAGGGAAAAAAGACTAAGTGCTGTAATATTAAGGACACACATGGAAAGCCTTCTAACAGATAGGGAAGAAAAGGTTGAGAGATGGAAAGCTTACATAGAGAGTTTGTATAAGGGAAAGGAGATTGAGAATCATGTAATGGAAAGGGAGGAGGAAATTGATGAGGATGCGAAAGGAGATTTAATATTGAGATCAGAATTTGATAGAGCTTTGGAAGACTTAAGCAGGAACAAAGCACCAGGCATAGATGATATACCAATTGAGTTGCTACGCTGCATAGGAGATGAAGGTCTGATCAGGTTATTTCACTTGGTGTGTAGGATTTATGAGACAGGTGAGGTACCCCCTGATTTCAAGAAGAATGTAATCATCCCTATACCAAAGAAAGTGGGAGCTGACAGATGTGAAGATTACCGTACACTCAGCTTGATTACTCATGCTTCAAAGATCCTGTCTAGGATAATTTACAAGAGGATTGAAAGCCAGATAGAAATGGGTGAAGACCAGTTTGGTTTCAGGAGGAATGTAGGAACAAGGGAAGCTGTACTAAGTCTTGGGCTGATTTTGGAAGGTAGAATAAGGAAAGATAAGAGAACGTTCATGGCTTTTGTAGACTTAGAAAAGGCGTTTGATAACGTTGATTGGACTAAATTGTTTGACATTTTGAAATCGATTGGAATAAAGTACAGGGATAGGAGGGTGATATACAATCTATACAGAAACCAGACAGCAGTCATTCGAGTTGAAGGACATGAGAGAGAAGCTGGTATTCAGAAAGGTGTAAGGCAAGGCTGCAACTTATCACCCATACTTTTCAATCTTTACATTGAACAAGCAATGAAGGAAATTGGAGAAAAATTTAAAGTGGGAGTGAAGATTCAAGGAGAAATAATTTCAACTCTGAGATTTGCTGATGACATCGTCATCTTGGCCGGCAAGCCTGAGGATTTGAATGAGGTTTTGAATGGTATGGACTCCGTCTTACGGAAAGAATTCATGATGAAAATTAATAAATGTAAAACAAAAATACTGGAATGCAGCCGAAATAAATTAGAAACCTCTATGGAGATCAAATTGCCAGGTGAAAAGCTGAAGGAAGTAGGCGACTTCTGTTACTTAGGAAGCAGAATAACCAGTGATGGACGAAGCAAAGAGGATATAAAAAGTAGGTTGGCTCAGGCAAAGAAAGCATTTCTACAAAAAAGGAATCTGCTGACATCGAATATAGATTTAGGTATTAGGAAGTCATTTTTGAAAGCCTTTGTCTGGAGCGTGGCGCTCTATGGAAGTGAAACTTGGACTATTGGTGCAGCAGAAAAGAGGAGAATAGAATCATTTGAAATGTGGTGTTACAGGAGAATGATGAAGATCAGATGGGTAGATAGGGTTACAAACAAAGAGGTATTAAGACGAGTGGGAGAGGAGAGATGTTTCTGGCGACTGCTAATGAAGAGAAGAGATAGGTTGGTAGGACACATACTAAGACACCCAGGAATAGCAAGCTTAGTTATAGAAGGAAGGGTCGAGGACAAGAACTGTAGGGGTAGACCAAGGTTAGAATATGTTAAACAGATTGCCTCCGATGTAGGGTGTCGGAGCTATGTAGAGATGAAACGATTAGCTCAGGACAGGGAGGCATGGAGAGCTGCATCAAACCAGTCAAAAGACTGAAGACTCAAACAACAACAACAACAACAACAATGTTTCAGATCCATTTATAACAACCCATGCATGGCAGTGTTACCAAAATAATTCTACGCGTGCTGATAAGTTCAATGTTTAATTGCATGTAACGTCCATAACTACAAATGGATTTCATCCAAGTTTGTATGTGCGATGTATGCTTTAATAGATATGGCTGTGCTTATTATAAGAGTCACCACACCTACTGTGTATTAATAATCTGAAGTCTTTTGGACCCCAGATTCAATGTCTCAGATTAGGTGTCGGGAATAAACTTAAAAGTTAGCACACTGTAAAGTTAAGATATTTTAGACTTAGTTATATGCACGTTTTTAATGTTAAATGTTCAACTTTATGAAACTGCCATACTAATTTACGGGCTTATACATAATTTTTCCACGTGCAATGTGCACCTTAGCAGCCATAAGCATGCCTATTAACAGTGTCCACGAGACTACCGACTGCCTAGTAACAATTTGAGAACATTTGAACCCTGGACTCAATATCATAGAATCTCGTCAGTTACCGTAGTTATTGTTGTTTTAAGGAGCGGAACTACGAGGTCATCTGCCCCTTATCATAGAATCTGTTCACATACTGTACAAACAGCTTGAAACTCTATTTGCAGTTAGATTTTCAGCAACACGCACACTGTATATATCAGTGTTACCAAAATAATTCTACGTACCGGTACGCTTATAGGTTTCATGTTTATCTGAATGTAACTTCCGTAACTTTCACTGGATTTCCGCCAAATTTTGTATGCACAGTGTATGCCATAACATAATACAGTAAATGCGTACTGTACATTCTCAGATAGAGCAGTGCTATCAACAACCTAAGGTATTAACTCTCCCTGAGCATTTGAGCCGTAGACTATCAATATCTCAGATTCCACTGCTGTATTACACCAACATAATTCAGTTATGTTTTGAGCAAATCGCATAATGGCAGTGCTACCAGCAGAATTCTGTAGATAAAGATATTACTCTAAATCGATCTAATAGCAGGAATAAGGACTGCATCTTAAATTTTAAGAACAGTAGGCAATTTAGTTCTTCACGGAACTACTTGTTATAACATCTGTAATTGAGTTCGCCTCGGACTCGTCATATATGCATCACCCTGCTGAGAGCACAAACGTCCTCTAAGATGAAAATATTGCAGTATAAAATAGTGTTGTTATAAGGAGTGTGGAGGAATATACATTTATTTTAATTGACCTACAGTCGAAATGACAGGAGAGTTGGCAGAAAAATGATGTGAAATTATTATAAACTATTGGCTTGTTAATTCTATTCTGAAAGAAAATGCCAGCCAACCTTCGAGCGCTTGCATGTTGCAGCGGAACAGGCCATCTGACTCCTGGGCGCATGCTTGCTATAGAACACTTTATGTTATTCGCTGCTCAGCTCACTACGGCCAGCACTCACCTTGGCCAGAAGAATGAACTTGGTGACATGAATATTTGCAATTATTTAAAAACACGGATGACAGAATCAAGTAAGTTGTGACTCGATTTGTAGTGCAGAACGTGCATAGTATCTCGAGCCAGCAAACGTCGTTGTTGCACATTTACTTGTCTTATCAGTTTTAGTAAAAGGCGAAGTGTGACCATGGTGCAGTGATATATGTTCACCATTGTTTTAAGACACACTTCAGGTAATCAAGTAAGTTGGTGCTCAATGGATAATGCGTCGTAACGTGCGTAATGTCTCAAACTAACAAACGTAGTCGTAGCAGAATTACTTGTCAAGATATTTCAGTGGTAGCAAAACGTGAAATTCCTTCCCAATTTTTCCAATCTTATTATATAAAATGCTAAGGTGTATGTTTTACAAAAGTCAAGCTCCTAAACCAGAGGGAGTTGAAAGGTGTGGTTTGTACCAAAATCTTCCAAATCGTCTCAATAGTGCAGGAAAAATCTTGCATTTCTTGAAAAGTCAACGGAAATATATTTATTTGTTTATAAAGTGCTTTTAAACAAATAAACAAAATGATAGCCTCTGGGAGAACTGTGTCACGTACAGTCCGCATATCACTAGAGCCGGGTGGGTAGTCCGTACACATGGTGCACACACAACCTATTATGCGAGAGTTCTCGCTCTGGTCCGCTAGTAGAGTGCGCCCGGAAATGTTCTCCGCAGTGCCTAAAAGCTGCTGCGAGAGATTACGTCACCAGTTACGTTGGCAGCACGGCTGTCGCTTGTATCATAACAAACAAACAGTCAACTTTATACTCACCACAGCCATTCAAAACTGATGCTGGAAATGCTGATGACACACATGCTGGCTTATTGCAATACACACTGACGAATTCGACAGCCCACAGCCCACCCATGTGGGCTTCACCCTATCAAGGACACTGTGCTGCCAACTAAACTCATGACGCAACCACTCGCAGATGCACGTAGCCAATGCGGAGAACATTCCCCGGCGCCCTGTATATAAAATTTCTTCGAATTATACTGTACTGTATTATTATAGACCACTCCGTTGCCTAGTAGCTAGCACTCCCGGCTCTGCCAAGAAATTTAATTCTGGTCTGAGAACAAGCGAGGCAAAAGTGAGAAGAGGGTTCGATACCCACTATAGCCATATTGGAGGTGGCTTTCCGTGGTTTACCACTTCTACTCCTGGCGAATGCCGGGATGGTTCTTAACTTAAAGCCACGACCGCCTTTTTTCTCAATCGTCATCTGAATTACATATACACACACTAATACAGCAGTCACAACACAGGTTATCAGACAAATTTCACACACAACCAAGTACACAGGGCTAACTGACCACGATGTCGCAAAGCCCCTAAATGAATCAACAACAACAACATATGACGAAAGCTCTTGGCATGTAGATTTGCAGAGTGTCTTTAAAATAAAATAAAATATGTTACCGTATATTTTTTAATCTTTCTTTTTTTAGTCGGTTTACCCTCGGACTCAGCGAGGGATCCCACCTTTACCGCCTCCAGGGCAGTATCTGGAGCTTGAAACATCGGGTTGAGGGATACAACTGGGGAGGTGGGACGAGCACCTCGCCCAGGCGGCCTCACCTGCAAAGCGAACAGGGGCCTTATGAGGGAAGGGATGGGAAGATTTAGAGGGATAGGCAAGATAGAGAGAAGGAGGCGGTCGTGGCCTTACGTTAGATACTGAACACGAATTTTCATATGGCTCTGAACGAGATAATATTATTTTAAATCTCATGACAAGTTTTAGTCCAGAAAGAGGGAATTATGGATATTGTACAGCCCCCCAGGGTTCTGCATCCCCTGGAGGACATCCCCCCATCATCTATTTAAATCACCCTTAACTGGCAAATCTTGTAAGGCCAGAACATATCTATTAACACCGCAATGGCAGCTAGCCAGTATGGAAAGCTTAACCAATAGTTGCATCACTACCACAAACAGCGACACACAAATTAACTAGGTCATCTAGGCAGCAGTATGCTGACAGAACAACGCCGAAAGCTATAAAAAGGAGCCTTATGTAGGACAAGCTCTCAATTACCAGTCTTACAGTGCATCGGCCGAAGGCTATCGACGTTATCATCAGAGGTGAGTCAGACGTGTTCAGATCTCCTGTATTTGTAACCTTTACCCACAGATTGTACTTTTACATTGTGACCATTATTACATTCCCTGAAAGGGACTCATAATTCAACATCACTGACCAATAAACACTTGGTCAGTACGCTACACTCGTCTTACTATTTATACGCCTCTTTACGTCCCAACGCCCTTCCTTATTCCCGTCACGGTTAGACGTGACATATGGTAGCCCAACAGTGCTAATTCAGGTATCATTGTATTCCTCGCGGCGGCCCGACTGCTAAGAGCAGCGCGTGCCACATAGCTGACACGAGCACGTTCAGTTATATAACAAGCAGTCAGCTGGCAGACCAGCGCATCGACTGGTACACCAAACTCCATCCCCTAAGATACATCGACATCCTTTATAGGAGCGCCCCCTAGTTCCTAACGCTAAACAACACTCTACACTGGTCAGCTTACCCTGCTACGGGAAGCTACCCCCTTTTAGGCACTGCTTTATAAATTATAACAATAACTCTTCCTTTTAGATCCAACCACCCCCAACAAAGGGATCTAAAACACTGGTGGAGGCCGGGTACCACGCATAGTAAGAAAGGAACTCATACAACGAGTTTTCGTGGTCAAAACGGTCCTAACCGCACGCAGCCAAGCAAATAGTGGATTTTTTTCCCCAGACAAAAAACACAATTTTTGCTCCAAACTAGTTACACAGGGGAAATTCTTAGTAAACCAACCACCCAGCCCCAGACAGAATCAAAGAGATACGAAAATACACTGTCAAACACTGTCAAACACGCACAGTTTTTTTTAAATTATTTTTATTTTATTCACATACACTTCATTCAACATGGCCCCCCTATACCGCCTAGCTATGCTAAGGAGCATTGGGGAGTACCAGGAATTAATTGCCTGGCACAAAGTCTTTGAAACTAGGCAGGACTACCTCAGAAGGTTTCAGCAGCTCCTGCACGCCCAGTATATGCGGATCATAAGAACACTTGTCCGGCCACTCCGCAGCGCTAAGAATCGCAAGAATCGCCCTCCGCACACAAATCATAAAAGCACACTGGCAACTACACTGCCGACACGAGTTTATGTTCCAACAATGGGAGACACTCATCAGGGAACACAGACGGATAGGGACAAAGGGCACAAAAGTCGCTGAGCAGGCCATGAGCCTCAACGGTCAGTACACCCAAATTTGGGACGAATACCGTGAGCTCCAAGCCAACAAGGCAATTTTTGAGTTCATGGTAGGGCCACCAGCCCAGCCGAGAGAGGACATAAGCGTAGATACGCTAACTCGACAATTTGCGAGGATGTCCCTCTCGCCATGTACTGCCACACATGAGAAGGAGTTCACCGTGGCCACAGTCCAGAAGACGGCCAGGTTAGGCTCCAATAGACTACAAGCACAAAGTTACACAAACACACGTCCTTCAGCTCCGGATCGGAAGGCAATTTTGCCAAACCGAGGGGCAGAACCTAGAACAACCCCCTCGGAACAAAGGGACGAGAGGGAGTTGAAGCCAGGACCCTCAGACACATATGATATGACAGGGAGACAACGGAACGTAACCACGTCATGGGCTGAGGACGTAGAGCCCGCCCTACAGTACATAAAGCCTACATACACCCACACAGATAGGCTAACACAATGGCAGGAGTCTGCCGTGGCCACAGGCCAGAAAGCGGTCAGGCTACACGCCACCACATTGCCAGGGCAGAGACAGGCAATTAAGCGGCCTTTTCCGCCAGTTCAAAGGGCAAGTTTGCAGAACGAAGGCGAACACCGGCATTAGTCCCTCAGGATGCACGATACAAGCACGCACATTTTGACCAGGCACTACCACACAGTACACGGGGATTAGGAAAAGTGTTATTACCTACCCCACAGAACAGATCAGTCGAAAATACACACACCCCCGTAAACTCTACTAGAGTAGCACAGAGCGCGAGTAGTTCCGCGAACACAGGTACACTTAGACCAACGGTCAAGCGATACGGTGAAAGCAAGCCCGGTCGTACTTTGCTACAAACTCCTCCGAAAAATAGCAGAGGGGCACCTCAGTGGATCCCAGGGGCTTACACCCTAGTGACGGGGCGACGGTATCCACCTCCCTGAGCAATGACGCTCGAAAAAGGATAACGACTTTCACCAGGAATACAATATATTCCGACATCACTTGCACCAATAGTATAGTACACATAAGTTCTTTTACACGGGGGAACGTAGTTGGTAGCATGCTGAGCTTCTATGCCCAAGATAGCGGGTTCAAACCCGGCCGAAGCCGTCGGATTTTTTAAGAGCGTTAAAAATCCCTCAGTATGCCTTCCTTCGGAGGGGAAGTAAAGCCGGCGGTCCCATGTCATAGATTTATGGCATGTTAAAGATCTTTCCACTAATTACACCTGTGTGAAACTAAATTGGATAGGTTAAGAATGTAAACAACGCTCTTAGGTTGCTACGTTCGTTGCCAAGAGCCGACTGCGGTGGCGTCTAGTAGCTAGTTCTGAACTAGGCCTAGTAGTCGTTGACGGTGGCGTTTGGCGGCAAAAGTAGGAACTATTTGAAAATTCAAAGTTGCAGTCTCTACTTGAATTAAAAAACAGATACACACACTAATACAGTCATCACAATTAACACCGGTTATCAGACAGATTCTACACACACCCAAAGTACACGGGGCTACATGACCGCGTTGTCGCAGCCCCTAAACTAAGGAACCAACCAACCTACACGGGGGAAACAAGATAATAAATACATACAGACTCACTAACATAAACGGTACATTTTTTTCCCATCTATATGCAGTACAACATGGCTAAACCAAAGATGCATAATTCTAAATCCTTCTTGATTTTTATTTTGGGCACCTAGCATTTTTTTTCTCAGGCCATCAATGGTTACTGAACATAGGGTCCATATTATAACTTGGATAACGTAAAGTGCTAATATCCAAAGCCAAGTAGAAGCCAATCAGGTGAGCTACGCGGCTTAAAGCCGGAAAGAGATATTCCGAACACAGCTTAAGCAACAAATCACAGCATAGAGCTTAAGCGGGTCTTTCTAGGTGGAAATGACTAAGTGTTCTATGTTCCGGTCCAACAGTTTGATAGATTCCCTTGTGACGGGCGAGAACCCTCATTGTAACAAGAATTAAGAATCTCAAACTATTTTCCAAAAGTGGTAGATTTCCCTGAGACGTAACTAGATTACTATAGTGCTAACGTCACCTACTAGGTGGATAGTACGATCAGGACCTACTTACCAGTTTTAAGCATTTTTTTTCATAGTGTTTACGACACAATTTTGACAGACTATCTCCATCGGGCAACCCGCCTTAAACAGCATAAGGCAGGGTGCAGGCGACATACAATATATCTTCTATACCTTTTCAAAGTGCTCTCTTAATACGGAGCGGGGCATAGCTCATTTTTTTTCTCTGCCTCAGTCATTAGGCCCGATGAAGGAAAAATTGGCCAAGTTGAACTATATATATTGCATACATAGGCATACGTGACACGTTACACTGCCTGTAATAGGACTTTTTTCTCACTTCCACAACAACACGCAAGCTAAAACGCTATCACACCGTAGGATGAAAATCCCGGACTTTGGGAAACCCTGCATATTTTTGGAAATCACACAATCAGTTTACATTGCCACATGACAGTAAAACTACTAAAAGAAAAGGAAATGATCCCGATGGCAGACGTGGAAAGAAGGCCAAGAAATAGCCTTCAAACCTCACTGACCGCACCGGGATACGACCCTAACACTCAACAGAACTGTCCCGGAGACACAACCTGAATAGTGCCAGAAACAATTACTCTGAGAAAAGACGGTCTCAAAACCCGCAACCTTCTGAATACCAGGAATATCAGGTCGGGTAGCTATCCAGTTCTAGAATAGAAAAGTAGGAAGCTAAGACAGATTGGGACAGTTCCACTATCAGAGGGTCATAAATGAAAAACAACAAAATCACCTCCGGCACATAGTCACCAAACACGCGACTAGCAGTCCGGAGACACTCGTGTATAACGACATTTTGTACAACGGACAGGGACATACTCGAACCACGTCACAGTAACACAAAATTTGGGGACACAAATGTAGTTAATGAGAGGTTCTTTTACAGTGCGGCCAATGCATGTGAGATTTTCGAAGTGAAATGCCATGGCCTGTGGTTTGGATTCCACGTAAAACGGAAATCCCGTGGCTCATGATCTACAGATTAACGGTCACGTTAAACTACAAGATTCCTTTTTTTTACAGTGCGAGAAGCACTACTCACAATTACACAGAGAGCAAGCAAGTAACAAGATAACGCACACGTCAGTGAAATTAGACACTATCGCGTAAGCGATAACACACTCCTCAATGGGCAAGACTGGTCGGTACAGACGAACTAAGCCAACTCCTAGTGAACAGGAACAAACTCATCATTCACGTCCGATCCAAGGACCCTATAACTTTCAAAATTACACTACGAGGAGAGTTCAAAAATATACAAACTCCTCACAGGAATGCGTACTTTCGTTTGCGCATTGCAAATACACAGTACATGTGCCATAATATATGCGGCACAGATAGTGTCACAACAAGTCTTTACTGGCAACCGGGTCCGAACCCATGATCACACACCACGCTCGTACCAAAAACTAACTATCCAACGGTATTTTTGGTACGAGAAACACAATCAAAATACATACAAGGAGCGCACAAAACATGAACAACGCAGACATAGAACACAGAGAATGACATGAGATCACGGGTTCCAATCCCAGTAAAAATTAGACACCAGGGAAAACAATTATCCAGGTTGCCAACCACACCGAAATTGGCCCATACAGATACATGAACAGGGAATACCACATTTCCTCCGGCCAAAAGCCAGGCATAAAATTTCAAATTACACCAGACATGGAAAATACATTTCCCAGACTCAGGCATAGAAATTTCGTAAGACAAAAGTCTTATGAAATAAGGGCCACACAACACCACTAGCTAATTAGGGCGGATTGCCACATTAGTCCGGCAGGAATTTAGAACAATAACAACATGGCGTACGTGCAAGAAGGCACATGGCGACAGCTGACATACATAACGTCCGAGCCATTACACATACAAACTGCCGATGTGCAGATGTCGTCACATGGCAATATTGCTGGTGACAGACACTATTGTAGTATCGGCATTGACCATGACATTACAAGCATTAAGCAATCATAATGCCAACACATTTTTAACACTGCTAAAACATTTATGACATTTAGCAATAGACAGACGTGACAGACCGAAACTTATCGTGGACCCACAGGAGCACGTTCGCAAAGACGTTGACAGGCCACGGGCGCCTCTTGCCCATACACGCGATACATATTAGGACTTAGTCTATAACAGACCAACCGTCCGTATGGTGTAACGGGACATAGTCACATGCACACGCGCTCACTAATCAGGAGCAAACACAGACAGGGGCTCTGAGAAAACAAGACATCCCCTCTAATAACTTCTTTTCTCGATTGTAAGTCATAGGAATCATTACTGGCGATTAGGACATGGCCAGTCGCACTACGACCACTGGCCACATTCACACTACAAATGGCAGACCAGATTAGGTCGTGACGCTTTACTATCACAAGGAGCGAGTAGAAAGCAAGCATGGACCAAGGGAGGATGACAAAGCATAGGTGGATAATCCCAGAGGGATTACCGACATACCACAGCAGGCTACCATTTTTTTAATACCTAATTCCCTACCATGACCTTCCCACGTCCAACATAACCAACGCAGACACATGAACACGATGAAAACAGCTACACTACATTACAGAGTATACATAGGGGTTGGTAAACTTCATGAGTTTACAGAAAAGGCTTGCTACGCCTTGGATCTCAACGCCAACACCTGAATGAGAGGGGTGTATCAGCAAACATCAATTAAGCATAATGCGCATCTCCAAATGAGAGATGAGGCCACAAATATATATATATATTAACCATTTTTTTTGTTAATTAAATAATCCCGCATGAAAGGGAAATAATATTATTACACCTCACTATATACCTATCCCAACATGAGGGCGGATGCCTCATATCCAGGTACATGCATGAGTATCCCACCCATTTACCAGGGCTATTACTATCAAACCTGCATGGAATTTTTATATTATTGCAATCCTGGGGATACCTGCCCCAGTCCACTCATTGTAGGAGCATCCCAGCGCCATCACCGGTTCCAGGCCACCACTAACGTGGAACCTAAAGGTGCGCAACCCCTTCCTACCTTGTTTCAGCCCACTCTACGAATAACTACCCCCAGATCCTAATAACAGGGTACCTGACGCCACAGACCCTACTAACACCTCCATTAAGGTAAAAAGAGCATTATCGCTGGAAAGCTGATGTAGCACAAGAGACCTAAAGTAGTCCACGCACTTAGAAGTTCCACCACCCCACAACACTTGAGAAAATTTTACATTTTTACATAAAAATACATTATTTACACAGGTTACGCCTATATATATATTTTTTTTTCTCCATAAAGAGGAATCTGAAACACTCTGATTAGTGATAGCGGCGTAAGCCGAAGGCCAGTGGCACCACACTGGGGGCAGAGCTGGGGTAGGCGATGATGACCCTTACCCCAGTTGGCTCAACAAATCACTGACCCGACCGAACAGACGAACCACGTAAGGTCAAAGCATTCGTGACCTGGCACGGGCAAACATCGAGATCTAGGGATGCATATAGCTTATCCCCCTTGTCGGAGACGGTTACACCCACTATGTGCCACGGTCGCCGAAGCCAAGACCTGCAGAGAGACTTTCTGAGAATGGCGGGAGAAATAGCTCACTCAGCGCCGGACTCGAAAGCTGTCCCTAGAGACGACCCCAATTATGACTAGACTTTAGTTAAAATTTAGTAAGTACGGCTTCCATAGCGGGAAGCAAGGCTCCTGTGCGTTGGAGTGAAATACTACGGCGGCCGATAAAGGCGAAGAGATCCTTATACTGCGAAAAGCATACTACTGCGGCCGACAAAGGCGAAGAGATTCTTATACTGCGAAAAGCAGACTACGATTGCCAATAAAGGCGAAGATAATATTATGCCATTGGACGACAATGTCCAATGCCCACATAAATGGCGACGCATCGGGCAGCCAATGGGCATTAAGAGAGGGGCATTGCGAGCACCTCATAAGGGTTAAGTGGGCGGCCCAACTACGACAACGATGAACGATAACGGTGATGAGCAGGAAGGTACAGCGGGCGAAACGGTTTGCTTAGTGGCACCGTAAGCCGCCTGCGACTAGGTTAGTACTAATGATAAGTGTCGACATCTAGAATTAAGGGGGCGGAATTCGGCGACCCTAGAGACAACCGGTGTTTCTAGGACTCGTACGAGTGGTGCCCTGAGGAAGTAAATTGCCTCAGGCGATCGCCCTGGTCGAAATTTTAGTTATAACACAGTTGCACTTTGGTACGCAACTTAGGATAAGAAAATTTACTGAACGCTGTTGCTAATAATAGCACAGCATCTTTCGGCAGTAGATTAAGGCCACCCTTTCGGCTTAGAAATAGCATTTTTTTATACCATAATTAAGATAGATAGCGTTAAGTAACGCCGTTCGGCGCCTGATGACCCACAGACCCGCCATCAGGGTAAGTCCGACAACTCATGACAACTCATGATAACTCATGATAATTCATTATAAATAAGTATAAGTCTACATTTAAGACAATTTTTTTATATATATATATATTAAGGTAAAATTTCGGCACCCGGTATCCAAAATTCCGCTACCGGGGTAAGACCGACAACACATTAAGAAACGGCATTACGGCACCGTATAGGGTAAGCCCGGCCATACACCGATTAATACTAATCATGCCATTTTTCACAGGTCAAAAGAGCTTCAGACTGTGGATACACTACCACAGGAAGCGGCATAGATAAATAGGCAATTTAAATGTTTTATTAACCTCTCCATTTTTTTCAGGCATTGTCACCAAGAATATGACACGGGTGACTATGGTTTTGCTGCCATATAGCAAGCAGCATGCTATTAATGACCTCTTACTATTGTATCACACCTGTGCGCACTAATTTATATTCAATATCCATCTCCATTTACACACTCACCACATTTTTTTTTACAGCTACACTTCAAAAATCTGCACAGCAGGAATGGTGCCTGTGGGGTATCAGGCTTGCTGGCAGATCAGCATAAAACAGAAACACATAAAGCGTCAAAATGCGACGCAACTTACGGCGATGAGAGCGCAACCGACTTGTGGCGGCGACTCTCATGGCCAAGTGTGAAAGCATTCGCCCACAGGGAATGCTTCACAGAGTAAACATACATTACAAGCGGTACGACCACTAAACCGTACCAGGTAGTGGCCGTGAAGGATTAGCCGTGAGACGGCGCGTACGAACAAACGAGTAGCGTGCACGCGAGGTACCAACGACTAGGATAATAAGAGATTAGCGCGCTTAAGTTAAATATAAGGCTTTGTAATTAATAATTTTAAAAGGGTACCTTAATACATATTCATGCGCCCACGGGCAACTAGTCCACTAGAAATTAACGTATATATAATACTTTGCAACCTCACATTGTTAAAATCACATGTACACGATGTCTATACTTTTTTGTTCGTTTGTTAATATCACACGTAAATAATGCTTATGATTTGTTATCTTTCATTTTTCTTTCTTCTAACTTCCCCATTTGTCAGGGTGTTCCGTTTTATCCCAAATCAATAAATGCATTCTGAATATTTCCCTTAAATTATACCTTGGAACACCCATTTTTTCTCTTCTCTTCTATCTTTCTCTTAGCAGGGAGCACTTTTTCCCCAAAATAAAGCCAGACGGCACAATTCCTCGTCTAGCTGGGTTTTTCCTCCCTGCACAACAACAATATCTGTACATCCCATAACCCTCCCCTCTGAACACGGGCTGATCTCACACCTACACTTCAGCACGACATCACCCATTCTATACGACGACGACGACGACGACGAGGTAGACACCAACAGAAGATACGAGGGGGCTTCAAGAACAACTACATCAACATCCCAACCTCAAGTTCCGTTCCCGTTCGCGAGGACGCGAACTAAATGGAGGAAGACGCTTGTACAGCCCCCCAGGGTTCTGCATCCCCTGGAGGACATTCCCCCATCATCTATTTAAATCACCCTTAACTGGCAAATCTTGTAAGGCAAGAACATATCTATTAACACCGCAATGGCAGCTAGCCAGTATGGAAAGCTTAACCAATAGTTGCATCACTACCACAAACAGCGACACACAAATTAACTAGGTCATCTAGGCAGCAGTATGCTGACAGAACAACGCCGAAAGCTATAAAAAGGAGCCTTATGTAGGACAAGCTCTCAATTACCAGTCTTACAGTGCATCGGCCGAAGGCTATCGACGTTATCATCAGAGGTGAGTCAGACGTGTTCAGATCTCCTGTATTTGTAACCTTTACCCACAGATTGTACTTTTACATTGTGACCATTATTACATTCCCTGAAAGGGACTCATAATTCAACATCACTGACCAATAAACACTTGGTCAGTACGCTACACTCGTCTTACTATTTATACGCCTCTTTACGTCCCAACGCCCTTCCTTATTCCCGTCACGGTTAGACGTGACATATGGTAGCCCAACAGTGCTAACTCAGGTATCATTGTATTCCTCGAGGCGGCCCGACTGCTAAGAGCAGCGCGTGCCACATAGCTGACACGAGCACGTTCAGTTATATAACAAGCAGTCAGCTGGCAGACCAGCGCATCGACTGGTACACCAAACTCCATCCCCTAAGATACATCGACATCCTTTATAGGAGCGCCCCCTAGTTCCTAACGCTAAACAACACTCTACACTGGTCAGCTTACCCTGCTACGGGAAGCTACCCCCTTTTAGGCACTGCTTTATAAATTATAACAATAACTCTTCCTTTTAGATCCAACCACCCCCAACAAAGGGATCTAAAACAATATTGTGCAACATCATGTACTTTACGACATAGGAATAATAGATTCTCATTGCATCAGACAGAGAACAATGGATGTTTTTGTCAAGAGTGATCTTGCCTCGTGCCGTATTAATCGCGAGAAACACCATAGCAACAGGGAGACATGTAGGCCAGTCAAAAGTGACACAAAAATGGCTAAATTCGCAAAACATCATGTATCTCTGATTTTTTAGTATGTTGTTTGGATCCATTAGGGCTATGTATACCCAAGTTTGCAACTCTCAAAAAGTTGTGGAAAAAGTTTTACACACCAAAAACCACGAAATTTTTGGACTTGTTTCAGATTTTTCTCTTTATCTCCTAATCCATGCATTCTTCGTCGAAAGCTATTCTATACGTTTGTTAAGAGCATTACATGTGTGACAATTTATGCCCAACCGGAGTTCTGTAGGTCAATTGGTTACTGAATTACGGCACTTTGAAAATTGGCCAAATTTTCAAAAAATTGAACATTTTAGTTTTAGACCTTCTTTGGACAGAAACTGCGTCGAAAGCGTTGATCCTGCGAGTAGAACTTGAATAATATAATTTTTAGGCAATTTAATTAGCTTTTAATAAAGCACAAAGTGGGGTCTGTATGGCTCGTAGTTCTCTAGAAATCTAAAAACAACGTATAAGAAAAAAAAATCACATTTTTCCAGAAATGTACCTAACCACTTTTTGTTGCATGAAGTGAGATTTAAACATGCAAAACGTGTTATGAATCTAGGGGAGGGCATGGAGGGCGACCGCCCAGGTCCCCGCGGTCCGGAGGAGGGGGAGGGGGTGCACGCCATGGATTTTGCTAAATTCAATTAATTAATTAATTATACTTTTCAAACTAATTTATAATTCATATTGCTTTTTTCAGTACAGCTATGACCTCCCGTGAGACAGAGAGGCTCTTGCTTGGCACTGAAAGGTCACAAATACTGTTTGCAGAAGACAATGAAAATGTACAAAGTGTAACTGCCAAATTCAAAAGCGCCCTTGAAAAACTCGAAGAAGAAGAAGAAAAAGACCCGACCGCAAAACTTTGGGTACTCTACTGTCGAATGACAATTCATTCAAGCCGAAAGGATGGGAGATTGGAACCTTCTCCTGCAAATAATCAGCCAAATGCTCCCATTCTTTCACTCGTCTGGACACTTCTTCGATGCGAAAAGTGCTTGTTTATATTTACAAGATATGAGCACTCTGCAAGACCGGATGGACCCAACCGATTATCAATTGTTCAAGAAAGGATGCTTCACCATCCGCACATCCGAAAATTTTGGTCAGGTCTGTGGACTGACTTGACAATTGAACAGGTATTGATGCGTTCAATGAAGTGCCAGGGTGGCCTAACCCGTGGCAGAGGTATCTCTACAAGTGTGCTCTCTCGTTGGACGGGCGGGATAGTATATATGCTGAATATATGTGAAGAGATAGAACGGTATTGGGTTAATTTCTCCACAAGTGAACAGCATGTCGATATGCGACCTACGAAAAATTTGCACGAAATACCTCTGACATGAAAAAACTGAAAGCCTGATGCAATAACCATCCACCGTTCCCATCGATAGATAAACTCGTATCTATCAGCAGTGGCACTGTAGGTGGCCCCCACATTAATTGCCACACTGCCCGAGAAGAAGGACTGAAATGGGTGAACCGAATTATTGGAAAAACGTTTGGGAATGTTAGTTTCTCTAGGAAAGAAAAAGTCCTCTCTTTGGCAACGCCTACCACCTCAATCAAATCCACAAGAAGAGAGTTGATGTCGAGCTACTCACCATCTGCTAGCACATGTGTATCGTGAAACAGTCAGACACGCAGTTGAAGGCCCACTTCACATATGAGCTTGCTCCATTTCCAATGGCCCTATTTCCGACAAAGGGATGCGTAAAGGCACAAAATCAGCTTTTTACGCTGCCTTCACTCAAGCCACAGAGAACGTCAGTGTGCAGGCAAAAACATATTTGCTGTCGTCGATGGAGGATACCTCCTCCATAAAGTCGTGTGTCACCGGAATGATTCGGTACGGGCTATCACAGCAATCTACTTAAACTCCTTATTTAACCACTTTGGGAGAAGTGTGTGTAGTCTTCGAAGGGTATCCTGAGGATGGCGCCCAAAAGATCACCAAATTTGCAGAGCGATCAATACTGTATTCTGCAGCATCAGCGGAAATTGTGTTCGACGCATCGACCATCATCACAGTCCCCCAAGAGAAGGTGCTCTCGAATGACAAAAATATGGTTCGCCTCATTTAGCATCTCTGTTCTGCTTTTGCTCTCGAGGGGATTGAGACAAGAATATCAAAAGAAAACGCAGACCGCGATATCGTCGTGACTGCTCTGCAAAAAAGTACCTCCAATGACCACATCATCTTCTTTGGAGAGGATGTGGATTTGCATGTGCTCCTCTGCGGTCTAGGATCCACTAAAACGAAAGTATACTTCCAGAAGAGTGGCTGAGGTGGGGCGGGTTGCGTCCAATTCTCCACCAGCTCATTCAACCAAGGGGAAGTGGAGCTACCACCTGGATTTGAACTTTTCATCCACGCATTTACAGGGTGCGACACCACCTCTGCTTTCTTCTGGCATTGGAAGATGAAAATGTGGGGACACTTCAGACAAAATCAAGCCCTAGTGGACCAAGCATGAGTTTTCCTTCAGACAGATGCTACACACCAACAAGTCGCAGCAGCCGGTGACGAGTGCCTAGTTGCCCAACTTGGAGGAGACCAAACGACAGACACCCTCAACGATGTACGCTCCAGTACTTTTGTGAAGACAGCAGCCAACGCCAAAGCGAAACTGACCCATTTGCCCCCAACCACAGAGGCTGCGTCGTGTCACCACTACCGCACATACCACCAGGTGCAAACGTGGTTGGGGGTGGAGAAAGAGACCACCGACTGGGGTTGGGAATTGACCTCGGCTGGACTCGTCCCCATTACCAGTTGGCAAGCTCCTGCCCCCGCAGAGCTCCTAAAACTCCTCTCTTGCAAATGCAAGAAGGGGTGCAGAGGTGGCTGCACTTGCCTGAAAGCAGGGCTCAGATGTTCTGTGATGTGTGCTACCTGCCCCGGGGAAACGTGCTAGAACGCTGCCCTTATCATCATTGGAGAGGACGACGACGACGAGCCTCAAGACAACCTTGACGATCCACCAATACTGGAGTACCTACGTACAGGGGACGAAAACGACGAGCCACCAATAGTTGAAGACCTACCTATTGAAGAGAGCAACGAAAGTGACGGCGCAGGGCCATCAAAAACAAGGCGAAGAGTTTGACTATGTGTCTAATTTGATTGACTGATTTATTGATTAAGTTACTGTAGTTTTGATTTCTTATGTTTATTTTATTATTATTTTATTATATTATATATAAGTTATTATATTATTATTATATTACAATACATTTCACAGTTTTTTATGATTATATGCCTTCTTTTTCATTACGAAAACAAAAAACAAGGGATAAGAAATGTTATGGAACATTTCTGGAAAAATGCGATTTTACCTTATATGGGTTGTTTTGAGATTTGGAGAGAACTACGAGGCTTACAGACCCCATTCTGCACTTAAATTAAAGCAAATTAAACGGCATACAAATTATATTCTGCAAGTTCTACCCGTAGGATCAATGGTTTCGACGCAGTTTAGTTCTAAAAGAGGTCTAAATCTAAAATTTTCAATTTTTGGAAAAACTGGCCTATTTTCAAAGTGTCGTAATTCGGTAACCAATTGACCTACAGAGCTCCGATTGAGCTTAATTTGTCAAACATGTTATGCTCTTAACAAATGTATAGAATAACTTTCGATGAAGAATGCATGGATTAGGAGATATAGAGCAGAATATGAAAACAGTCCAAAAAATTCGCGGTTTTTGGTGTGTAAAACGTTTTCCACGACGTTTTGAGAGTTGCAAACTTGGGCATACATAGCACTAATGGGTCCAAACAACATACTAAAAAATCAGAGATACATCATGTTTTGCGAATTTATTGTCACTTTTGACTGGCCTAATGATGTGATTGGTCCACGCAGTTTGAGGAAAAGGGTAGTAAGAGTGGGAAATTGATGGTCAGTAAAGCTCTTCATGAGAGTACGTTTTCATGAAATTATTACTTCGAATGGAGTTATTCGATTTCTGTAAACATGGAAATACGTGGGATCTGAGGAAGAATATTTCTGTAATTTTTGAAATTAAGATTGAATTCGAACTACAAAGATTGGAGCAAATACATGGAGCATCGGCCAGGATTACCGCACTTTTCCCAATGAGGCGCCATTTTACAGTCAAAGGTGTGGGTATCGACTGAGGAAGCGTGACTCTTTTGTTGCAACTCTCCGGGATGATAAGATGTGTCGTGAACGCTAGCCTTGATTGAAATTAACACGAGTAGGGGAGTGGTGGTGCTTCTAACGCACCCATTTTATTTGTACCCGACTGTACATGTTAAATAATTAATATCTGGTGAACCCATGGTCGGATGTTGACAAATGAGGTGTCGTTGGACTCGAGCTGACGTCCTCTTTCCTATGGACCACTTGTTATATTTTTGAAAACATTTTTGAAAAATGTTGTTTTTGAAAGTAGACTATAATTTGAAAACCAAACATGATAGAATGTTGCGCCATGGTTGAAACGAATGGTCTTTATGTCCTTTATTTTTTATAATAAGACTTTTTTATTTTTTATCATTTTTTGATAACAGTTCAATTTTGAAATTCATATATTTCGAAAACTAGGAATTTTACAAAACATTTTGTTTAACATAAATGAATGGTTTCTACCCCCTGTACCCCCAAAATAAATTTGAAGTCTCTAGGATAAAAAATACAAAGAGAGTAGTGTGGTACGGGGGGTTCTGAGCCGCCCCCTACTTTCATATAAACTTTGCCGATATCTCCCGAACGCATGATCGGATTTTAACGAACGAGGTGTTGTTGGCGTTGGGATGACGTCCTATTTGCTAAGAATGTGTGTTGGTATTTTTTTTAAATTCTTGTTTTTGACATTGGCGCTATTTTGGAAACGGTGAAGATGAGAAAAAAGTTTGTTTGACGTTAATGAAAGGTGGCTATGCCCTGTAGGTGGACAGCAAGTTTGAAGTGTGTAGGAGAAAAGAAAAATGATATCCTACTTTCTCGCGAACATAGGCGATAATTGGCGAACGGATGGTAAGATTTTAACAAATGAGGTGTCGTTGGACTCGAGCTGACGGGTGCTTTGCTCTGGACCACGTATTATATTTTTTAACATTTTTTGAAAATCTTTGTTTTTAAAAGTAGGTGATAGTTCGAAAACCAAACATTCTAAAAAGTGTTGTATGGGCTCAAAAGAATGGCCTGTATGTCCTTTATTTTTCATATTAAAACTTTTTTATTATTTACATTTTCTTGAAATAAGTACAATTTTGAAATTTTTATATTTTGGAAACGGTAAAGTTGAAAATTTTGTTTGTTTGACATGAATGGTTGGTATTTACCCCGTCTACCTAGAAAATAAATGTCAAGTCTCTAGAACAAAAACATTTTAAAATTTTAAATAAAGAGTGTTTGTAGACAGAGAGAGAGGATACCGTTGGGCATGAGTTACAAAGAGGCTATGATTGACCATGGTGAAAACAGGAAATGGCTATTTCGACGCGGCGATGTATGGCAGAACGATAGAACGACGGGTCGCTTTTCGATATTTTCCTATGACAGATGAATGAAGGTGAATATTTCGAAAATCCCTCAAGGTGATCTTTAAACATGTTAGTAAACACTTGACCAGTAACCTGACAAATTCATAATGGTATCAGACGAATAAAAGCAAGGCTTTTATAGTCGACAACAAAACTTGCTTTTTTGTATGTCTGACTGGCAGCCAGAACGGAAAACAGAATATCGGCTCGAGAGGCCTGCTTGCAGCCTGGCTGGCTGGGTGACAGGATGTGACATGTTATCGCGATTCAGGAATGTGAGCGGACAGGACAACAGGCCAATGGAAAATTACAGTGACGTAGGGGTGACTTCAAGGTCGAACAATATCACAACTACGTCAGAAAAATAATGCAGTAAGCGAGTATAACTCCTCCCCCCTACCATTGCCATAGCCAATTGCAGGGCAAGATCGATGTTAGAAACTGTGGTAAGAGGGCCAGAGGGCGAGGGGCTGGGAAAGGAGGGCAGGGGGTATTAGAGTGTTGATCATGTTATGACACACAGTCAGTCTATACTGTTTTAAACGTTGCAGTGCAAACATAGGCTGTGTATTATGTGTATAAAACTAATTGCATTTGTGTGCTTAACTCTAATTAGTGACCATATTGGATACATTATATATTAGAGGTAAGTGTGAGATTAACACTGTTTAGTTTATGTTAATGCTAATGAATGTTTAAACTATTATTGGTTTACCATTTTATTAATGAATTGTTTTTTATTTTGTTTGATTTAGATAATCTGCATACCTGTTGTAGGAGACAGTAAAAAGCCTGGAAAACCATTGTATTAAATCCTACGAAAGAAGGCAAACGCAATGTTTTTATCAACAGCAAGGTAAGATTTTTTATATATAACCTGTTTTATTTTTATTTATTTTTTGTTTATGAAAGATGCTATTTGGAATGGATATACTCATGGTGGTTATTTTTTTTTTTAGAGTGTAACCACGACAACCACTATAGAAGTAGCTGTTGAAAACCAGGAACATGTGTGTTTGGGACCATTGCTGGAAAATCTACGGCTGAAAACTTGGGGGAGATTGTTTTTTTTAATAAAAATGATGTATTTTGCCACTGCTACCGATACATTAACTTGGGAGCCCCTTGAGTCCTGTTTTAAAAAGCGTGTCTGCTCTGGCCGCGTAGTGAATGTTAGTGAGAGTTTAATCCCAAAAGACTTTGTCGAATCTTGTTTCGAAATTTTTAAAGAACAAATTTGTACAGCGCAAAGGTTGCATACTGTTGTGCGATTTCATATATAAAAACAAGGACGGTGAGCATAAAAAACATCTTATATTGGAAGTAAAATGCAAAAGCTTTTGATAGCCAATAATCGGAACGAGTGTTATCAAAGCCGTGTGGTCAATGCCTTGCTGTCAAATTTGATAAACTGCAACAAGGACCCAGTGTTTTAGCGTTAGACAAAATCCATTACCTACAAATCAACATTTGTCATTTCAACCCGTTGAATGCTGGGTGTAGCTTTATTGACATACCACCAGCAATAGCTTCGAAAAAGGCGGTGGTGAATATTGAGAACCAGGACAATGATTGCTTTCTGTGGTCTGTGGCTGCCTATTTGCAGCCAGCACAACGTGACAGTTGTCGACCAGGGAAGTATAAGGCCAAGTTTGTTGAATTGAAACAAAATTTAAATTTAACTCGAATATCGTCCCCTATGGACTTAACCGAGATCCATAGGTTTGAAAAAGACAACCATGCCTTTTTTTCTTTCATGGTGTATGGCCTTGATGGTGATGAGATTGTGGGTCCTCTTTATGCCACAAAATAACCGAAACGACACCACATTCATCTTTTATATTTATCTGTGGGAAAGGTAAATCACTATTGCCTTATTAAAAGCCTGAGTAGATTGCTAAGCATACAAGTGTCTAAGCATGCTGGTATATAACATATTTGTGATCGTTGTCTGCAGTATTTTAAAACCCCTACACATTTGGAACGTCATAGGGTAGATTGTGTTTCTCAGGAAGCGGTGAGATTGATATTGCCATAAGGGGACAAGGCTGTGTTAAAGTTTAAGGATATTCATAAGCGTGACACTGTTCCCTATGTGGTGTACGCAGATTTTGAAGCTCTCGCCGCACCCATGGCGGGATGTGAAACAGATCCCACCATCAGCTCAACCACACCCATTCGAAAACATGAACTCTTTGCCATAGGATTTAATGTGGTGTGTGCCTATGACCCCACGCAATCCTTTTACAAATCCCGTGAGGGGCCAGATTGTGCCAGATGGTTCTTGGATGAACTTGTAAAGTTGGCTCATGATGTACAGGAAGTACTGGACCACCCAATACCCATGAGCCTATCTCCAGAACAACAGCAGCAGTATGAGCATGCCACGACATGCCATATTTGCGAAAAGCCTATTTTAGGCGGAGAGGAAAAAGTCAGAGACCACTCGCACTTTACGGGAGAGTTTCATGGAGTTGCACATAGTAAATGAAATTTGAACTTTCCAGCTGCTCGTTCCATCAGTGTTTTTTCCACAATCTGGCGAATTATGACATTCAGTTTTTGATTCGTGAATTGGGTCATGTCAACAAGGGCTCGTTTACCATTATCCCCCAAAACCATGAGCGTTTTACAGGCCTGACATTGTGGTTGAGCGACTTAAGCATTCGATTTTTGGATTCCTTTTAAGTTTATGGCATCCTCGCTAGACAGTCTTGTGAATGGCTTGAATGAGGAGGAATTAAAAATAACAGAATGCATTTTAATGATCCTGAGCAATTTCTATTATGCATTCGGAAAGGTATATTCCCATATGATTTCTGCAATAACTGGGACGTGTTAAAGCAAAAAAAAAAAAAAAACTCCCACCACAAGATAATTTTTACTCAAAACTGACACGTAGTACCGTTTCCGATGAAGACTATGCACATGCATGTAAAGTTTGGCGAGTGTTTGATACCAAGACGCTAAGTGAATATGCTATGCATTACCTAAAACTGGATGTATTGCTGCTCACCGATGTGTTTAAAAATTCCGTGAGTGGTGTCAACACATTTATGGCCGGCTCACTATTATACAAGTCCTGGGCTATCGTTTGATGCCGCTTTGAAATACACTCAAGTGGAATTGGATTTACTCACTGATGTAGACATGGTTCTATTCTTTGAAAAGGGCATTCGCGGTGGCTTTGTGTCGCTTAACCAGCGCCATGCCGAAGCAAACAATGTCTACATGCCTGATTATTCACCAGACAAACCAGAATCGTAATGTCAGCCTTTGCCCTATGGGGAGTTTGCTTGGCTGACAGAGAAACAAGTGTCAGAATTTGATGTGAACATGGCTAGTCAAGGAACAGGCCATGGATATGTATTAGAAGTGGATATTGAATATCCCTCATCCTTGTATGATGATCATGCCGATTTCCCATTCTGCCTTGAGCAAATGGTTCCCCCTGACAGTAAAGTGTAAATTGAAAAACTCATGGGCACACTTTAAAACAAAAATCGGTATGTGCTACATATCCAAATGTTGGTGCAATGCCTCGCCCAAGACTTGGTGTTGAAGAAAATCCACAGGGGTATTTCGTTTGCTCAAAAACTATAGCTTGAGCCATACATGCGACTCAACACAGAGCACCGACAAATGGCAACACAGCGGTTTGAAATTATTTTTTTAAAATTAATGAACAACTGCATCTATGGCAAGTCCACGGAGAATATCCGCAAATACCGTGACATTAAATTGGTGAATGTCTGGGAGGGGCAGTGGGGTGCTCGGCGGTATATTGCTAAGCCAAATTTCAAATCGATCAAAATTATCGATGAGGATTTGGCCACTATTGAAATGAGTTGGACCAGCGTGACCATGGATAAGTCCATTTACTTGGGCCAAGTCTTTTTAGACTTTTCCAAATGGGTCATGTATCGATTCCACTACGAGTTTGCCAAACGCCTTTTTGAGGACGTCTCTCTTTTGTATATGGATACGGACTCATTCATTTACCACATTCGCCACTGCAACCCCTATGACGTCATGAGGCAGCATAGTGACTGGTTCGACACCTCTTCCTATAGCGCTGACAACGTGTTTCAGCTGTCTATAAAAACAAGAAGGAAATGGGCGTTTTAAAAGATGAATGCGTTGATTCTGTCATGACGGAATTCGTAGGTTTGGCCTCGAAAATGTATCCTTATCGCACCTTAGAGTGTAAGGAAGCCAAAAGAGCAAAAGGTGTAGGTAGGGCAGTGGTAAAATCGCTACGTGTAGATGACTACCTGGCAGTTTCACGCACTGGCAAAGCTATGTCCCATACACAGTACAGGATACAATCCAGCAACCATAATTTGTATCTTGTGGAACAGAGAAATCGCACCCTCGCCTCCATGGATACTGTAAATGGTAATCTTTAAAAAAGTTATTTTGTGATGAGTGTGCATGTCGAGAATGCGCTTTTGGGAATAAATAAAGTGGTTGAGTTTGTTCCCAAAGACAGGTGTGAATGTGTGAGTAGAGAGGAAGCTGGTGTAAATGTATGGCCAGGGCAAACATGGTAAGGTAGGGTAAGTGGGTAGGGGGAAATTTTCACTTATATAGTCATTTTGTTTTGTCAATAGCTTTTTTTCCTTCGAAATGTAGCGGTCAATAGACATTATTTCTGTAAAACAGTCTTACCTGCACTAGTCGTAGACCTTTACGTTTCTCCAAACACACATAAACACATTGCAGCATCATCATGGCCAAGCACTCGCATCAACATCATTGACAAATCTCAACTTTAAACATACACCAAATGGAAAAATGTGTAAACTGCAAAATGGAAAAGTTTCGATATCACCAAAATTCAAACACGCAAAACTTGAAACGGACATTTAAAAACTGGAAATGGCCATATGTGTGAAATGTGAAAATTGAAAAAACTTCAAACGAACATTTTTTATAAGTGTAATCAACAAAATGGAAAATCCATATCATCAAAAACGCAAAACTTGAAACGAACATTTTTTAAAACTGTTAAGTGGAAATGGTAAATGGCAGTGTGTGAATTGGTCATATTATGTCAAATGTGAAAATGAAAAATCAGCTCATCAACATCATGATTTTTAAAAATTAAACAACATCGTGCTCTGGTAAACCTTTGTTTTTATTTCATAACCATAGGCATTGACAAAAGGAAATAGAATTCAAACACATCCCAATTCCTCAATTCCTCAATGTTTATGGCAATGCATCATCAACTTTCCTTTCATAGCACTCATCATAATCAGGGCTGCCATCCTCTCGCCCACTGAGGTATCACGGGATGTGAAACGTTGTTTAGCTTTTTTCAATAACAATTTATCTGCCACATGTCTTAAACCAGGATGACTATGGCGATATGAAAGGTCATGTTCTTTGCATGCTTGGTCCAAAAGATTAATGGGTACATCACCACGCTGCAAACGTTTTTCAAGAGGAGTTCCAGGGCCACAAAAACGATAACCTGGAAGATGGATTTCGAAAGGTAAGTATTGAATCACTTTGTCAATGACGCCATTGCCAGTACAGGTCTGGCATATCCTTTTCCATCGATGGTAAAAAGGTTTGGTCTTCCTCTTCCTCTGTGGACGATGTTTGTGTTTGTTGTTGTTGTTGCTTTTTCTCGCCATGACACCCGTGGAATGATTCAACAAACTCTTCACATGGACTTTTATGCCCGTGATACAGTTTCACTAGCTGACAAGTCGCGCACTTACGCATAGATGGTATTTTTGCCATGGCCACTTGCTTATGGTGATCGTAATCCGTACAGGGTTGCAATTCACTCAACACAGGGTCTTGAGTCCATGATTTTGGTACATGTTGCCAGATTTATTTCACCGCATTGGCGGCCACATAATAAATGAATGACTTGGGCAGTGCTAAGAGTTCCTCTTTGGTAAAACTGTCTATTTTCTTTTTGCACACAAAGAACTTGCCGATGGCATTGTCCGTAGCATTGCCTTTCTCCATGGTATCACGTTCTGTTGATGTTTACACGTTTGCTTGTAGAAATCTCACTGGCGTCATTCACAGGTAAATCTTGATTTTTAATTTTGTTCAACAACTCCCAGCAGGCATGAGTGGTTAACCAATGAAAGAGATGCCACGCATGCGCTAGGGCTGTATGGGTAATGTTGCCACAGAGACAAGTATCCATGAGCGTTTGCAATGAAGGACAGCCCAAGTCCATGAGGTCGATGCATTGACAGTGAGAAGCCAAAAATGGTTGCAACCATTCACATTTTTCATTACCTTTCAAAAATACCAAATTGGCCGAGGACAAGTGTGCTTTCATGACCACGTCCAAATATTTATAGGAAATGATTCCTTGATTCCAGTCTAGTAGCCTATGATTTTCAATCCACTCGGTTTGTTTACGGTCTTTTTCACACAAAAAATCAAAAGCATGGGGCGGTTTAAATACCAAATGCGTAGCTTGCGATATCCAAAACGTGGTACAATCGATCATGGCCACTTGTTTAAATATAAATTTGTTGTCACCAATTTTAAACCCTTGGCAATCCACAATGAGTGTGCGCAACATGTTGACGCTTGTCTGGACCAAGTTCAACTGATGACTGACTAACGATCGACCGTGACATGGACTTACCTGCCATGCTAGTTTTAAAAAAAGAGGTTAGGGTAGGACAGGGGGACATAAAAAATAAGAATAACATGAACAACCACCTACGTTTTTATTACAACATTTTATTGTTATAACGCGTCTTACAGGCTTTAGTCATTTTGGGATAGGGACGATACCAACTCATACAACAATATAGTCTTTTGTGTTTGTAACGTCCATAACACCGATATCTCTAAACTGGGTGTTTTTGACGGAGAGCTGCTCGCCGAAGCACCATGGACACCATACAGTCCACACGTATCGTGACTTGTTTTTTCATAACTCAGAGACACGAGTGAGGGATAGCTTGAATGACAGGGTATATTTTCCACCTCCATTCTGCACAGGTAGGGGCAGGCGGGTGACCAGCGCTGATGTTTCTGCATGGGTTCATCGCTCTCTTGCCATTGGTCTACGGTGATGGCAAAAAAGGCACATTTCACTTCATCTCTTGTTTTTAAATAATAAAATCCAGCGGCCGCCAAGGCTTGAGTGTTTATGAAAGGCACCGGCCACGTTGCAAAGGTCTTGAAACGTTGTTCCTCAGAGTTTAAATTCATGGATGTGACGTCTCTTGAGGCTTTAAAGCAAGGCATGACTGAGCGGCTTGACGTGGGTTGACTTGTTATTTATACACTCGTCACTTGGCTGGACAGTGGATAATAGTTGACTTGTTTGTGATGAATAATCAAACAGTAGGCCGTCGTATTGGCTGGCACATTGTCTTGCGTTTCAAAATCTAGTCGAATGTCAATATAGGTTGGCTTGACAGACTCTTCCAGGTAAGAACAGTCAAGGACAATCCGTGGCGCCCTTGCCTTAAACGCTTGGGGTAGCAGTATGGGGCCGTTCTCTCTTTGATAATACGACCATCAAAATTTAGAAAACAAGTCGTACAGGGGACCAAACTTATTTTTGAAAAAACCCAAATCCAGTCCTTCATAGGGAAACACAGCTCCGTTGAGGAAAAGACGTGCATTTCTCAACTGCAGGTGATCAAATTGCGTAGCATATTTGGTTTGTTGATATTTGCGATTCGTTTGAAAACCCACGATCATGTAGAGAGGTCTCTCTTGTATAGCGAGCTGTTTTTACAGACCAACTGTGTGTGTTGGTGGTGGGCAATAGCGGATACTCATGAAGTGCCCAGCTTCTAAATTCCATGGGTAGAGGCATATCTCTCTTTACCATTTTGAGTATGACCAGTTTTTTGCTATCGTCAAGGGTTACATGGGGCACTTTCCATAGCATGCGTTGTAGTTGAATTTTTGAATCTATGGGGGCATTGTCGGCTCCCTTGAGTGCATTATTATCACTCCTGTCTCTCACCAGATAAAACACTTGCCTTGCGTTGACCACAATGCGCTGGTGATCTTCGGCAAAGCCTAAAATCAGTTTAAGAGGTAAATATCCAGTAAAGGTGCCATCGGTGTGTACCATCCAGTCATTGGTCGAGTCAGGGCACCAACCCGCCATGCAAAGTGTTTTACCTTCTTCCTCACTATAAGAGGGGAATAGTTTCATGACACTGGAAATACCCGCATTTCGAGTGCTATCCACCACGATATCGTTAATGACGTACCGCACTTCAGGAAGCAGAAAGGCAAAAGCATGGTTGGATAATTTGGATGTGGTGGGTGCAGAGACATCGGCTTTGGTGAGTCGACCTTCAATCTGAATGACACTTTCATGCGGTAGGGTGTAAATATGTTGGTTGTTGATAACAAATTGAATTTCATCATTGTTATTGAGTCCAGGTGTTTGAGCTTGATAGGAATGGAGATCAATTCTTACCATCCCTGGTTGCTCCTCGATGTGGTTTGCTATCTCTAGGACAGAATTCATCATCAGGGTTGACGTGGTAACCCAAATGCTGTAAAATCTGCTTGTCCTTAGATGTTAACGTGTATTCACGTGGCAAGCAACTAACACCATTCCTAGATGGCGTTGTTGCTTTATACAGAAACTTCATAGTGGCTTTAGAATCTAGAATCTAGATCAATGAGTTGTTGATCTCTATTGATCAGTCTTAATGTTATATTACTAATACCATCGACAGCCACAGAATGAAAAAAGCACCACTGGAGGGTTTTCACGAATAATATAGCCATTGGGCGATGTCACAATACAGTCATAAAGCGAATGCGATGGTTCTTGATTGGTGTACACTTGGCTAATATTATTACACGTCACCGACACATGATGGTCCTCAATGAATTTCACTTCATGGTCTGATACATGTCTTTTGTTGGGCTCCAACACACGTGGTTTAAATCCTAGTAATGGACCAATGGAATCGGGGCGTGTTTTAAAGTCAATTTTGAATGTAGAGAAAATAATGCAGCGATGAGTGTTGGTATTTCATTATAAGTTCAAACTTGCGCGTTCCATCGATAAATGACTTTAAACCATATTCATTGATCAACACCACAAAAATGTGTTCATAAATGTCATCTATCGTGTATCCACCAGAGTTCAGGGTGAGCACAGAATCATCATAGTAAAACTTGTTGTTGACATTTTCACGTATGTTGTATATTCGATTGTACGTTTCAAGTGAAACAAGTCCTAAACCATAAGGTCTTTCATTCAATTCGATAGGCGGGTAAAAGTCTAGGCTGACTTCGGGTCCACGTCCATGCAGTGTAAACGTCTTACTTTCTGCCGACATACTGTTGACGTTTTTGCTTATGCTGTGTCTTATATAAAAAGAATAATCACAAACGTCCACTCTGTTGGCTGTTAAACGTTTGCTCACGTTTCACATTATAATATATATTGATCCTGTTTCCAACATAGGTCACTAGTTCCATGGGCGGTGGCAAATTCCCAAAACTGTCGAAGTACCATACGGTGGATCCCTCTTTGACATAAGCTACATAATGCGTTCCTGGTCCTCGGTGATCATCCAAATTGACAACAGCACATTCCTGTTTCCAGGGTCGTGGGGGTAATTGGTTTCGCATAAACACACATCGAAAATGAGAAAGCTTTTAGTTGTTTAGCATAGCTTTTCACTTGTTCATGGGTCAGGGCATGTCTTGCTATGGCTGAGGTTATTTTTTTTTAATATTTCGAATTGGCGAAATCCCAAATTCTTGTTGATAAAAGGCCGGCTTTAAATTAGCACTTCTAGCCCCCATAGCAATGGCTTCCATCGTTTCATTGTGTCGCTGACTTGTTTTAGTTGTTGCTTGCCCTGCTGTGTGGCTATGCACCTAAGTTCACCTATAGGACTTTAAATAACCTGGTGATCACAAATCCAACATGGCGGTGACGCGAAGTATAAATATTCACATGGACGTTTCTCGCAATTTAACCATCCGAGTGCAGTGAAACATGGTACAGTAAATCCTTATACTAATGTTAATCTACTGGTATCTAATTTATTTCAATTGTTTCCATAACCACGAGATGGCAGCTGTGCGAAATTTTAAAATCTCCTTGTTACTTCTTGTGTCCTAATCATGCGATTGAAATTTGAATGCTACACGTACACAATAATCTTCATGTAACAGTACATAACTCTAGGACCTACATATATAAAATCCAACATGGCGGCCATCCGAAATATTTAGTCGGTTCTCAATATCTACGAATCTATTACAGCAATCAAACTGAATTTTTGTATGTTGATAGAGGCAATTAACACAAGTAGGATATATGAAAATAGGCTGTATAGTTCTTCACGGAACTACTTGTTATTTTTTCTTTCGCAAGGGCTTGTCCACGAATGTCTTATGCCCAGGCTTTGCCAAGGACAGGGTCTTATTTTAGTCTTTTTACCACATGTCTTTATTTCACCATGATGATGACCAACAACCTTTCACGAGAAAGTTTAAGTCACGAATAACGTCAGATTGTTATTTAATGGCTGTATATTCCAATTCCACATAAAGTGGGAAATCGTTTATGGTTTTTCTCGCTTGCTTTTCATCCCATGTCAACGTGAGATGAAAGGATAATTCGTCACCTGCATTGACCATTTCATGAATATGGACCAACATCCTATGACCATTTATCTTTATTTGTAAATGGTTCTCATCAGGCATCGCGTATTTCATGTGAATGGTTCCATCATAGTGTAACCGATAGTGGTTTAAACCAGAAGCAAGCACATAGGCCAGGTGCTGGTCATGGACTAGCGGTAACTGGTTTGTGTCATTCTCAGGTTTTTATCTGTCAGATACACTAAAAATACAGATGGGATAAATTTATAAAGCCTTTTCATTTCATAGGTCACGTAACGCTTGGTACAGACATCGTCTTCGTCTTGCGGGTCTTCCACGTGAATAATACGATGGTGATTAGCGGTATAGCCATTCACCGCAAGCTGAGGCACTTTGTCCTAAAACTCATACACTTTGTTATCCACATACTTTTTTGTAGTATCGTCTGTAGACACTTGAGGATGTTTTACATGGGTTAACCGCTTTCCCTTAAAGTCATAATCTGCTTGTTTTGTGCGTGGCACTACTGACCTATCCACATAGTGTTTATTAGCAGGATCTATTTCTTGTTTAGGATCATGTATGGGAACAGACCTAGCTTTGGCCATCAACGCACGTTCAAAGACATCCATCGTCAACCTGTAGTACGAATCTACTGTTTCTATTACAAGGCTCTGTGCCATATATATAGACAGCCTGCTAGCCTCTCTAAGCCTTAGATGAAATGAAGATTATTTAGCAGCAAGAGTCATTCCCCGTGGGGGACATGGATTCCCATCTCTGTCCCACATCACGTGAACAACGCCATGGTTCACTGTTTCCATCATCCATTCGCTGCATCATTGTGGGACCTTCCGGCTGTGGAAAGACCAATCTTTTGCTAAGGCTCATCACAGCGCCCAATGGTCTGCGTTTTCAACATATTTATATTTTCGCAAAATCTCTCTACCAACCCCTCTACGTGTTTCTCGATCAAGTCGTCTGGATTACAAAATGAGAATATGGGTTATTTCACATTTTCCACGCAAGAAAATGTTATTTCACCGGATGAGGTAAAGCCTGATTCACTCATGATTTTCGATGATGTATCCAATGAACGTCAAGGCATCATTCAAAACTATTTCAGCATGGGTCGTCACAAACATATCGATTGCATCGATCTTGGACAAACGTATTCTAAAATGTCCAAACAGTTGATTCATGACAATGCCAATGTCATTGTTTTATTTCGGCAGGACGAGAGGAACAGTCGTCACATTTATAATGAACATGTGAATCCGGATATGACCTTTCAAATGTTTACTGAATTGTGTGCCAGGTGTTGGAACACTCAACGCCATGCCTGTTTGGTCATTGACAAACAAAGTGAACTCAACCAAGGACGATATCGCTTAGGGTTTGATCATTTTATTGCTATTTAAGACACTGTCTCATTCCCTCTCAAGTCATTTGTCAAGACACCATGGCGTTAGCAGAGAGTCAATTTAAAAAGCATATTATTAGAACAAAAAATACTATTCGCCAAAAGTTTCGTCAATTAAAACGATCACGTGCGGATCATGCTTTGTTTATTCAACAACATTTAGCACCTCCGCTAAAAGCCATGTTGAAACGCTCTTTCTGTCCATCTGAAACACTACCCACCGTTTCACAAGCGACCCCGACGCTACACGAGGACCCTGTGGAAGAGGAAGGGAAACAGGAACTGGAAGATTTGATTAGTGTTAGTGAAGTTGAGGATGAGGAGGAACAAGTGTTTACGCCTCAAAACAAGTCCTCACCCCTTGCAGAGTTTTTGAGAAAAAAGAAATCCTTGGTCATGGTCGAAACACTTTGCCCTTCCAGATCGTCTCCGTTTTCACAACTCTTGGCCACCCCTCATCATAAAGCTCAACTGAAAAACATTTTAATAAAATATTATGGATCAACACTAGAACCCTATTTCATCGATCTATTTATTGGAAACACAGACGCCACGTATGGTGTTCGTTATGAGGATGATAGTTTTAAAATTGGGGATTCATCCATTAAATTTGCTCGTACTAAAGCTGTCATTAAAACATCAATTATAAATTAACGCCAGGACTGTTAATGCTGCTCTTCTCTCGAACACCCTCATTCCATGATTATACGTCAGGGGACCTTGGCAAATATAAATCCATTTTATTGGACACCCATGCCCATAAAAGACAGCATGACCCCACTCAACAAGTAAAAGCTAATATATCTCAAAAATATAAAACCATAATTGCAAAATTGTTCCCCACCAGTCAAAGTACTCGTCGTAAAGCTTCTGCTTCGGGAGTGACATTTAAACCATTAAACCCCCTTGTGCATGTTACCTACTGGCACAATCCCAATAAGCTCGTCCAGCGGCTACAGTTGTTGCATGCTTCACGTCAAGCCGGCCATACCGGTCACGATTGGGAAATTCAAGAAATTGAAGAAGAAGAACTTCGAAATTATTGTTTAAGCCCTCATCCGTTAAAATGAGTATTGCTCACGAGTTGCATCGCCCAGCTAGGCGTCACTATCCGCGACTCAATGTGATTTCACGAGGTGTGGATGAACTTTGGCAGGCTGACTTGGTTGAGATGATACCCTATGCTAGCGTTAACAACGGTGTACGCTATATGTTGACCGTCATTGATGTCTATTCCAAAATGGCCTTTGTTGAACCTGTGCGTCGCAAGTCTGGTCCACTAGTCACCAAAGCCTTTCAACATATTATTTCAACAATCCAAACGCCAGCCTCAGTTACTACAAACTGACCAGGGAAAAGAATTTTTCAACAAGGGTTTCTCCAGTTTTCTCAAATCTAAGGATATTCACCATTACACCACGTATAGCAATCTCAAAGCCAGCGTGGTCGAGCGGTTCAACTGAACATTCAGAACGCATATGTGGAAAGCATTTACAGCTCAGGGCACTTATCGCTGGTTGGTCATGTTACCAGAGATAGTGTCACGTTACAATGACACCAAACATAAAACCATTGGGACCAAGCCACGCCCCGTGACCAAAAATATTCAGCGACTGGTTAAACTGTTTAACCCCATAGAAAACAGCAGACCCTAAACGTCACCGACTGAAAATTGGTGATTTAGTTCGTGTGAGCAAATTTAAGTCTGCCTTTGATAAGGGCTACACGCCTCAGTGGGGGACTGAACTATTTCAAATTCGTCAAGTCAACCTGGACAGCCCAATCACCTATTTACTCGAGGACCTCAACCATCAACCCATAAAAGGCAGGTTTTATCTCCATGAACTTCAGAAAACAGCGTTTCCTAAACATTACCTTGTGGAAAAACGGTTGAATCAAAAAGGAAATAAACTATATGTAATATGGTTTGGATTTAACTCTACCTTTAATTCTTGGATCAATAAATTACATGTTATGTGAACCTGTGTACTTTATTTATTTATTTATTTTGTTGAATCATGTCGTACGAGAGCTCTGTGTATGGCGCTCAACACTTTATGCATGTTCACACATGTTATCATCAACACGTCTTTCTCTTTCTCTCTCTCTACACCTGTGTCTCACTCCTCAACTCCATGTTGACATACAACTCGTTTAGCTATTGCCTGTCATGGGTTCTCCACTCCTCCCCCTCACCTCTCCCCGGCTCTCTGGCCCCGCCCCCTAACCGTTCTGCAGTGGTCAAGTGATTTCCTGTTGTGTAGAGGTTTCCTTCCTCTCCCCTCTCACCCGCTTCTGCTCGGGACCTGGCTGGCTGACAGGATGTGAAATATTATCTCTGTCACAGAGTTGTCAGATTGTTCCAACCTATTATCACCTGACACCATTATTGTTAGCTCTCACCCACATGCCATTCTCTTAGCCAGCCAGCCAGGCTCCAAGCACGCCTCTCGAGCAGATATTCTGCTTTCCGTTCTGGGTGCCAGTCAGACATACAAAAAAGCAAGTTCTCTTGTTGTCGACTATCGTCTGATACCATTACGAATTTGTCAGGTTACTGGCCAAGTGTTTACTAATATGTTTAAAGATCACCATGAGGGATTTTCGAAATATTCACCTTCATTCATTTGTCACAGGAAAATATCGACAAGCGACCAGTCGTTCTATCGTTCTGCCATAAATCGCCCCGTCGAAATAGCCATTTCCTGTTTTCACTATGGTCGATCATAGCCTCGTTGTAACACATGCCCAACGGTATCGTCTCTCTCTGTCTACAAACACTCTTTATTTAAAATTTAAAAAAGTTTTAAAATTCCAGGTTTTTGTTCTAGAAACTTGACATTTATTTTCAAGATAGAGGGGGTAAAAACCAACCCTTCATGTCAAACAAACTTTTTTTGCCAACTTTGCAAAATTGAACTTTTTTCAAAAAAAATTAAAAAATAAAAAGTTTTAATATGAAAAATAAAGAACATACAGGCCATTCTTTTAAGCCCATACAACACTTTTTAGAATGTTTGGTTTTCGAACTATCACCTACTTTTAAAAACAAAGATTTTCAAAAAATGTAAAAAAATATAATACGTGGTCCAAAGCAAAGCGCCCGTCAGCTCGAGTCCAACGACACCTCATTTGTTAAAATCTGACCATCCGTTCGCCAATTATCGCCAATGTTCGCGAGAAAGTAGGCTATCATTTTTGTTTTCTCCTACACACTTCAAACTTGCTGTCCACCTACAGGGCATAGCCACCTTTCATTAACGTCAAACAAACTTTTTTCTCATCTTCACCGTTTCCAAAATAGCGCCAATGTCAAAAACAAGAATTAAAAAAAAATACCAACACACATTCTTAGCAAATAGGACGTCATCCCAACGCCAACAACACCTCGTTCGTTAAAATCCGATCATGCGTTCGGGAGATATCGGCAAAGTTTATATGAAAGTAGGGGGCGGCTCAGAACCCCCCGTACCACACTACTCTTTTTGTATTTTTATCCCAGAGACTTAAAATTTATTTTGGGGGGTACAGGGGGTAGAGATCTTTCATTTATGTCAAACAAACATTTTTGTAAAATTCCTAGTTTTCAAAATATATGAATTTCAAAATTGAACTGTTTTCAAACAAGTAGTTCCGTGAAGAACTATACAGCCTATTTTCATATATCCTACTTATGTTCATTGCCTCTATCAACATACACAATTTCAGTTTGATTGCTATAATAGATTCGTAGATATTGAGAACCGACTAAATATTTCGGATGGTCGCCATGTTGGATTTTATATATGTAGGTCCTAGAGTTATGTACTGTTACATGCAGATTATTGTGTACGTGTAGCATTCAAACTTCAATCGCATAATTAGGACACAAGAAAAAACAAGGAGATTTAAAAATTTTCACAGCTGCCATCTTGAGGTTATGGAAACAATTGAAATAAATTAGATGCCAGTGGATTAACATTCGGATAAAGATTTACTGTACCAAGTTTCACTGCACGCGGATGGTTAAATTGCGAGAAACGTCCATGTGAATATTTATAATTCGCGTCACCGCCATGTTGGATTTGTGATCACCAGGTTATTTAAAGTCCTATAGGTGAACTTAAGTTCATAGCCCCTATGAAAATTAAAAAATGCAGATTGATTGTTAAATAGATTCGTAGATATTCAGTATCGTCTAAATATTTCGGATGGTCGCCATGTTGGATTGTTAAATGTTTAGGCCATAGAGTCATGTACCATTAAAGGAAAATTGTTGCGTAGGTTCATTATTCAAACTTTCACTTTGATCGCATGACTACATCACAAGAAATAAAAACTTAATTTTAAAATTCGCACTGCCGCCATCTTGAGGTTATGTAAACAATTGAACTAAATTAGATACCAGTGGATTACAATGTGTATAAATATTTCCTGTACCAGGTTTCAGTGCGCTTGGAACATTAAATCGCGAGAAAGGTCTATTTAAAATGTTCAAATTCGCTTAGCCGCCACGTTCGTTTTGTAGTTAACCGGTTTTTGAAAATCTTATAGATGGACTTCCAGTAGTGCCCTTTATCTCCGTACCAAATTTTAGGGAGATACTGCTAATAGTTTCAGAGATATAGAATGCCGGTGAAATATTTCGCACCTCCGCCATCTTGTGATTATGTAAACAATTGAACGAAGTTAGATGTCGGTGCATTACAATGTATATAAACATATACTGTACCAAGTTTCATTGCGTTTGGTTGGTCAAATCGCGAGAAACGTCTATTTAAAAGTCGCAAATTCGCTTGGCCGCCATGTTGGTTTTGTAGTTACCAGGTTTTCGAAAGTCACATAAGTGATCTTATAGTAGTCCCCTCTATCACCATATAAAATGTCAGGGTAATATCGGTAATAGTTTCGGTGATATTGAATGCTGGTGAAATATTTGGCACAGCCGCCATGTTGGATTGGTGAGTCGTAACAAAATTTGAAGGGCACGGTCGAGGTCGCCGGGAATAGTGCTATGAACTTTCCGAGTTTCATTGAAATCGCTCCTGCCGTTTAGATTTTATTAGGGGGGGACACACACACGAATCACACACACACACACACACACACACACACACACACGCACACACACACGGACAAAAGGTGATCACATAAGCCTATTTTTTCAAAATTGAAAATAGGCTAAAAATGACAAAAATAAAAAAGTTTTATTATACAAATTAAAGGACATAAAGGCCATTCGTTTCAACCATGGCACAACGTTCTATCACGTTTGGTTTTCAAACTATAGTCTACTTTCAAAAATAAAATTTTTCAATTTTTTTTCTTCAAAAATATAACAAGTCCATAGGAAAGAGGACGTCAGCTCGAGTCCAACGACACCTCATTTGTCAACATCTGACCATGGGTTCACCAGATATTAATTATTTAACATGTACAGTCGGGTACAAATAAAATGGGTGCGTTAGAAGCACCACCACTCCCCTACTAACACCTAGTGTGAACGCGGGGATATTGACCGACGAAGACGCAGTCGTACGGGCGATATGCAGTGAGACTGTACTCGATGAAGTGAGACTGAATGTGCTTCTGTGTTTAAAACCTAGCCTCGATGCAATATAAATGTAAAGAATTGTTTCAATACTTCAGTATACAATAGTATATATTCACTTCGACGATATCTTGTATCAACAAAATTGCATAACAGTGAAGCGGTATTTGAGTGTGGGAAGACAGTCTGTATAAAGTGATTATCTCAGTGGCGAATAGCAAGCATTGTGTCCAGTCGAAAGCGATACACGCTGTGCAGGCAAGATGTTGAATGTTTGGAAGTTGAGAGGAAGGCTACTATGTAATGATATAGAGAGTGCGATGTCGGCGTAAGTAACCATGCGCAAGGAACGTGATATTCACTGGGGGATTGGAATATTTGAGCAACCATCCATATACAAAATTCCAATTATGAAGAAACGCAAGAACAAATCTACATATTCCAACTTTATAATGGAAGAACGAATTCATCTGAGATCGGCGCTTAGAAGAACTGAAAAAGATGGAATCTGGGCCTGTCCGATTCAGAGCATGAAACTTGGTTTGAGCCTAATCCAGAGTCCTGAACGGTGCAGTTCGATGCCAGGGGACGGAGATCGAAGTTCGACGAGGCAATTCTTATGGAGGAAGGAGACGGTGGATAGCAGGAAATCAGAATGGACAATTCTGTTCAGTACGGTATTTTCTGTTATTCTGAGATCTTCCAGATTCGTCAAAGGTAGAAGAAGCTTCCTTATGTAGTTTGTATGGTAGATTTGTAGATAGTATATTTTGGAGCAACACAGTTCACCATTGTTTTAGTCATTTAATATTTCATTGAATTTAAAGGAGAAGTTTGGGAGATTTCACGATCTGTAATTTATTCAATTTTAATGTTTGAGGATTTCATCTACGAAGTGGATTGTATTTTGATGTTGAATTTCGATATTTTACGATAGTGAATTTAAGAATGTTTTCTTAAATTTCATTAATATTTTTCGTCTGCGATAATAACATTGGGAATTTTAATGTAAGAAGAAAATTAATTAGAAAGAAGATTCTTCGAATATAAAACATTATTTTCTTGTTTTATGATATTTCGACGATCTAGTCAAGAATATTGGCGTTATTTGAACTCAATGTTATAGTGGATATAACAATTGTTAGGACTGGAAATACATTGAATTTTGTAATAATTCGGACTTTCGAATGTCATTTAAAGATTTTGTTCCTTAATAAGGCCTGTTAAGTCTTTAAGAAAATATTATTATTATTAATTGGCACTTTGAATATATCGGATTTAGGAGATTTTCATCCAATAAATCATGATGTGTCGACCAACGAGAATTCTATTAAAACCTTTTGCAACATTAATATGATTGTTGTTGACCTTTAAATGTTGCATTATGGCAATGAGTAAATGATCAGTAAGATGTGATTAAACTGTATTTTTTAAAATTAAATATTAACAACAATTAGTTTTCAACCAGAGTAACGACTAAGAAAACCAAGAAAGTTCATCTACTGTAATTTAAGGTCAAGATTAAAGAAAATATTAAGGCAACGATATGATTAAAATATATTGTGAACATCGTATTTAATTAACATTGAAATGGAGAACTAGTATGAAAGTTCTGATGTCAAGTTTTATAGTGATAAGTACGTATTATTTTGAGAGGATTATTATTTTAATGGTAGAGTGACAGCGACGTTGATGAGCTCTAATACGTATTATAGGCGTATTATAGAGGAATGTAATGTTTATTGAATAAAGTGGTAAGGCTTTTTAGAGCAGAGTTGTTTTGTGAATGCTCTAATACGTAGTGCAGACGTATTATAGAGGAAAATATTGCAGTATAAAATAGTGTTGTTGTAAGAAGGAGTGTGGAGGAATATATACATTTATTTTAATTGACCTACAGTCGAAACGACAGGAGAGTTGGCGGAAAAATGTTGTGAAATTATTATAAACTATTGGCTTGTTAATTCCATTAACATGATTAGCATGATTTTGACAATGTTTACGTGTGAGCTTAGCTTAATTGTTCGGCCATATGAGCTCGAATTTGAAGTAAACCACCATAAAAATTGTAGTGGCGGTAAAATAAATAAACATTAAGATAATGCAAGCAGCATTAATTAATCCAGAATTAATATTAATACATATTAATAATTACAATAATAATACAAGTAGCGTTAATTAAAATTATTAAACATTAACAAATATTAATAATATACAGCAATTAATAAGAATGAATAAATATTAATTGACATTGATTATAATGAATGTTTGAATTTAAATAATTATTAAATAATTATTATTAATAATTTTGAAAATATTATTGACATCTTTAACAATAATAATTATTTTGAAGTAGGATTTGATTAACCAAAGGTTAATTTTTAGGAGAAAGGCTTTTGGAAGAACAGTAAGAAATGATAAATGTTCGATAATAATGACGCAAGATGTCGTTTGACAGTTCATTACTTTATTGATGGTATTTTGTAAATAATGTAAATTATTTTATTCATGTTTAGAAGAATGAGAAGGAGGAGATGATATTAACGTAGTGTGTTTAATAATACAGTGATGTATTTATTCTTGAATTGAGCGATATGTACGTGAAGTTTGTCAGGACGTCAGTAAACAGCTGATCGGTTGACAATAGTGTTCTGAAGTTTGACTATATAATGGGAGTTTTATGTGTAGAGTAAAAGAAGCTTATGTTAAATTGAAATAATATTTTAACAATATTATGTATTTTTTTATTTCAAACTCTGAAACAGCCGATCCGTGTTTACTTTTGAGAGGAGTTGTGGATTATAATGTCTGATGGACATTTCAATTATTTGATTATTCTTATTTGACAAGCGTGTCTATTACAAATTTAACTTATTTTAGGATTTGAGTTTTCTTTGATATAATTTAAACTGTAATTGTTATTCTAAATAAATCGAATTGTTCGTTTTTATAAACAGACTTCCGTGATTTATATGAGTTATGTAGAGAGATTTTGTTGTGGAATGGATCAAGGTTTAGAAAAGCCCCTCGCTATGTCCCATTTGCCCCGAGAACCGTATGTTTCTCGTACTCTCTATTAGTTTCAGTTGTTTGCCCAGCATATTAATTTCCTTAACACAATCGGATGATTTATGTACCCACATGTAGTACTTGTCGGTAGGATTTTCAGTCTTTTCTAGCCGGAGCCCTTCAAGATTCTACAATCCAGCTGATATTCGGATACGACAAGTGTCTCTTCATGTTTAAACGGGTACAGTACCATCCCGGCGTTTGCCTGGAGACGAAGTGCGAAACCACGGAAAACCACTTTGAGGATGGCTGAGGTGGGAATCCCCCTCTACTCATTTGGATCACCCGAGGCTGAGTAGACCCCATTCCAGTCCTTATACCACTTTTTAAATTTCGTGGCAGAGCCGGGAATCGAACCTCGGACCTCTGGGGTGGCAGCTAAGCTCGCTGACCACTACACCACGGAGGCGAAATCTTTTTTATTTAATAAAGAAAAATGCAAAATTCTTGGCACTCACGAGTGTGCAGAACCACCTTGGCTCATGACACATGGCGGATAGAAGTCCACCGCCGTTTAATGCGATAGCTATTTATGAGAATTGTAAAGGAGGGGAATATTTTCTATGATGTTTCCGCGATATATAGGCCTATACTGGAATAGAATTATAAAAGAAGGGAAATGTTGAAAAACTTTAACTGATAGTTGAATGTGTATGTTGTTTATCTAGCTTAATATTGCGTTCACATTTAATTGGTTCGGTGGTTCGGTTGTAGCGCTGCACACTTTAAATTACATTAGCATCGTTGAAGGAGTTCGAATCCCACCTCTGATATATATTTTTAATTTCCATATTCTTCTTTTTTGCTATTGGTATTGCATTGTCAAAACATATTTTACTTTTATCATTCCTGTAAACTAATTCTCTGTGATTTACGTTGCCATATACTTTTAAATTATTAAAGAAAAAATTAGTATTCCAGGCACTCGCGCGTGCCCGCAATCGTTTTCGCCATGAGTGACTCTTGGCGAACATAATTCATTTGAAGGCCTCCGACATCGTGGTCACTCAGCCCCGTGTACTTTGGTGTGTGTATAATTTTTTCTGATAACCAGTGTTATTGTGATGACTGTACTAATGTATATATTTGTAATTAAGGTGGAGAAAGGGAAGGAGACGGCCGAGGCCTTAAATTAGGAACCATCCCGGCATTTTCCTGGAGTGGAAGTGGGAAACCACGGAAAACCCCATCCAAGATTGTTGAGGGGGGAAGCGAACCTTCCTCTTCTTAATTATGCCTCAAGAGACTGAGTGTGCCCCGTTTTTGTCTTCAGACCAGAATTAAATTTCTTGGCAGGGCAGGGAATCAAACCCGGATCTCCAGGGCGATAGCCAAGAATGTAGCCTTAAGAGTGGGCTTCCCTGTGTTAATACGATTTTTGATATGCACGGGACAGAGAATTCGAAAACTGCCTCCATTACGGTGACTGCGAAGTGAGTCTAGGCCTATTGCTCGTTCCAGTAGTTGGCGAAGTGATTCTATGCTCCCCTGAAAAATTCACTGTCATGGAAACGCAAAGGATTGTACATATATCAGGTGATGTAAATTACTTATTTAGAGCAGTTTCGTACTGTTTATATCAAAATGAAGAACGTCATCCTTAGCTGCGTTTTCAAGCTATTGCAAAAATGTTCGCTGGCAGGGATAATTATAAGGACTTCATTATTGACGATCAGTCTCATTGCATTCTCCTCATCAACCAACTTGAGTATGAAAGTCTCTGTACGGGGAATACACTGGTCATGTTGAACTTCATTGTATAAGCCAATTGTTTATTATTTGTTTAAGAGTACTGAGTCTAACTACGCTGTTGATTTTGGCACTGGAAGTATTATATGCCATTTAATATTTAACGGCTCCGTTGATGCATGACACTATAGTGTTATCGAATATGACGTTAGTTTGGGGGAGAAATCTTACTATAAATAAACCCATTCGACAAGAAAGGACATTGGCCGCAAAAAAAAAGTGGGAAATCGGAGAAAATACGAAGCCTCTTTTTAAATCCAATATAAATAGGCCCTTTCAGAAACAATTCCAGATAATATGCAGTACAGTGTAGCGTACTTGACGATCAAATGTAAACATTGTTCTACATTGCATATCTCTTGCGTGAAATCTACGCTTGGTTACTTTGGCCTTTGCTATTGTGATGGTAAAATTGATCTGCTGGAATATAACATATTTGAGAGGCTGCAACAATTTTTCACTGGAGATGATATCTCATGAAATTTCAGAGGGAATATTCGGTGCCAATGTTACCGTGCCAAATGAATACGGCCCATTTTGTAATAAAATTTATGGAATTGCACATCATCACATTTCTTCCGTTTATTCCAAAAATATAAGCGACGGTTCTTACGGTCAGTTTTATATTCTAATCTTCTGTGAATAATGTAGACCATTTGTATAAATAATATCAGCCGGACCTCGAGGTCATACCGGATTCTTTCGTATTAGAAACACTAAACACATTGGGAGGTCTACATACAGGTTCTTAAGAGTAGTGAAATATACAACACATATCTTTCGCTAAGAATTTGCATTTATACATTTATAAAAAAGGCAACTAATTGACAACAATCCAAAAATATAAAAATAATCAAACAAGTACCTACGTTAAAAATGAACTGAAATATCAAACAAGAATTTACCCCTGATTTACAATACTGAAATTGTAACACAAATCATAACACACATGCCTTCTTTGAATGGAAGAAAAAAATCGAAGATCACAAATATCCAGAACTTCCCAAAGTTACTAAATGATCTACAATGATCTATACATTTGTCAAAGTTCACATGAAATCACTAAAGCATGACAATATTTCTGGCGATAAAAATCTCGCCTGGCAATCAATTAAATTATTGACGTACCGGTACACTCAAACATTGAAAACAATAAACGTTAGGCGAATAAACCATAACTTGCATATTTCTGACTTATGCCTAAGTCAAAAGAAATCAATTATTACGTGAGCTTACTTGTGCACTATTTTATGTGCTCTTAAGCGTAAGAGAGTGACCTAATTTAATAACATGTGAACTAGTGGACTGTATATGTTTTGATGAACTTACTTGCCTTATGATGAAAGGAAACAACCAGCCGAACATATGACATCGTAAAACTTTACTTAGAAAAAAGTATGCCTATACATCAATTAGCATGTCAGCACGCAACACAACTCCAAACATGATGACGATCACTGGCATGGTACAAGGCAGTGCCAACCTAGATGAACAAAAAATAAGAAAATATCCCTTAACATACTCCCAACCTTAAATGGTCACATTTTAATAAGAAACACAGAGATAAAAAACTTGAAGGATTCAAAGTCTGATGTCACTCGTCAATGGGTAACACACAGAGGTTATGATTTGGCCTTTTAAATACATTATTATCAATGCGCACATCTGCCACTCGAACTAGTCCATCAGCACCCTTGAACACAGATTTTATTAAACCTAGCCTCCAGGACAGTGGAGGTAGATTATTCTCTTTCACTATGACGATCGTGCCTGGAATGACGTTCGGTTGGCTGAACATCCATTTGGTTCTCTGTTAGAGGCTGCTCAGATAGTCGGTTGACCATCGCTTCCAAACTATTGTTGCATTCGTTGCAGGCGCTGCCATCTCGAAAGCTTATTCATGGGTACATCTGTGATGTCAGGTTCCGGAAAGGCCATTAGGGGCTGTCCAATTAAGAAATGCCCTGGGCTCAGGTACGAAGGATCTTGAGGATCGTTGGATAACGCTGTTATTAGGCGGGAGTTTAAACAAGCTTCGATTTGATACAGCAAAGTTGTCATTTCCTCAAAATTAAGTGATGCATTTCCAGCCACTCTACGTAAGTGATATTTTATTGACTTAATGGCTGCTTCCCAAATACCACCGAAATGTGGAGAATTCGGTGGGATGAAATGCAAAGAGAAAGCTTCCTGCCTAGTGAACTCTTGCATTTTATTGATGTGTTCTGCGGATCTGAACAAATTGTAGAGTTCTCTCAGCTTGTTATTGCAGCCAACAAAATTTTTGCCGTTATCACTGAACATGTTTTGAACCTTTCCTCTCCTGGCAGTAAAACGCCTTAATGCAGCTAAGAATGCCTCGGTACTGAGATCACTAACAAGTTCTATGTGCACAGCCTTCGTACATAGGCAAATGAACACTGCCATGTAGCATTTCAATCTCGTCTTGCTTCTGGGAGATCCTTGTCGGATCATGAAAGGACCACCAAAATCAACACCACTGTTCGAGAATGGTCTTGATTGTTGAACCCGGTACGTTGGTAATTGTACCATGAGCTGCTTCGAGGTATTCACCTTAAACCTGTAACAAGTTATGCATCGATGAATAACTTGCCGTACTACTTGCTTCGCATTAACGATCCAGAATTTCGATCGCAAAGATGCTATTAATAGTTGACTGCTGGCGTGCAGTAATCTAAGATGCTCAGCTCTGATGATTAATAGTGTCAGTTGATGTTTAGGGGGAAGAATTACTGGATGTTGCTGGTCAACTGAAACTTCGGCCCTTTCAATTCGACCTCCTACTCGGAGAACGTGATCCTTGCCTAGAAATGGATGTAGACTTCGCAATTTACTTGATTTGGTTACTTCGCCTCTTGCTTGAAGGTCTTAGATTTCTTGAAGGTAATATTCCCGTTGTGTTCGTCTTATACAAATCTGAAGTGCCAGTTGCATCTCTTTGCATGATGGTGTTTGTGTGGTGGCTTGGCGCCTTCCCTTTGCCCTCTCGACAAATCTAATGCAATAGGCTAAAACTCTTAACAGTTTATGCAACGAAGAAAATCTTGAGAAGAGTGTCTAGCTGTCACATTATGACATAGCTGTGCATGTGGTTGTCTTGCGTTGTTCGGGTAATTCTTGTGCTGGTGTGTTGGTTGATAAAGATGACCATGGTTCCTCAGGAGAACCCAACCAACTCGGTCCGTGCCACCATAATTCATAGCACCGCAATAATTTTTGTTCCAAACCTCTGGAAAGAATATCAGCAGCATTCACTTCCGAAGGTACGTGATGCCATTGTGCCTTTGAGGTCAATTGCTGAATCTCGGATACGCGATTTGCTACATATGTTTGCCATCTTGTAGGTTCAGTTGTCACCCAAGCTAGGACGATCGTCGAATCGGTCCACAGGTGAATTTCGTCCACATCCAGGTTAAGGATAGGAATTATTTTATCAATAAGTTTAGCTAGCAAGAGTGCAGCGCACAATTCTAATCTTGGTAAAGATAATTGCTTGAGTGGTGCAACTCTTGATTTCGCTGAGAGAAGATTCACACTAATATCTCCAGTATCGTTCATAGTGCGTACATATACACATACTTCCCAAAATATTTCAGATTTAGTAAAATGCCAAATTTCTACCTATCTCCACTGAGTATAAAACGAAGTTCCCGATTCTTGGATGTTCCGGGTAATCTGGATGGATTTTGATGCGGTTTTCACAATTCTGTAAAGGATATCTCGAGGAAGGTTTCTGTAGGAAAAAATATATGACCAAAGGAAGCCGAGCAGTAACGATTTGAGTGAAAAGGTCGGAATAGAAACCTGGCGTCCGTGCGCTTTTTAAGTTTACGCTGGGCAAACCGTTAAAAACTTCTATTATACTATGAGTGTAAGAATTGTTCAGCATGAAAGATTCTACAGGGTCTTTCACTCAAAGTGTGGCCGGCCCAGCTCTCCAGGTAGAACGTGCAGCTATAAAGGTCAGACGAGCATATCGCAGCGCGCTGCTGTCACAGCATATGTCATTATTAGGATAAGGAAGGAAGTGTTGTTGGATTGATGCTTCGGACTCTCGACCCTAAGCTCAGTGAGCTGCCTCTACGCACCGCGCTGCCGGCCGCACTTTGAGTGAAAGACCCTGCATAAAATAGTCCGTGACAGGATATCTCTATCTTCAATACATCGCCCACTATAAGCGATTTTACGTTTTCTTTTCGTCCAACAATCTCCATTCGAGACAGTTGACGAGCTATCTGGCTGGTGAGCGTGCCTATCACCCCAGACACTGTCGAGTCGTGTCGAGGTAAGACTTTAGAGAAGAGTGGATGTGTTTGGAGTTTCCCTGGAAGTGCAACTAAGCTTTTCTTTACTTTGCCTGTGAACTTTTCGTTCCGCAGAATACACAGTCAAGTTTAGATTGGGCGGAAGGGGAATTCATGTTTTATGCACCTCGCCATTCTTAAATTACGTCTGACAAGAATTCGTTGCACATGCATGATAATATAATTAATGGTCCAGTCAGTGATTCTAACCCATCATGCCGAGACAGAAAACGGATATAGGTCGTAGTTCATTGAAATTGAAAAATAAAAATAAACTCATCACGTAACAATGAAAGTGAGCAACAAATAATTTCTCGATTGTCACAAGAGAGAGAGAGAGAGAGAAAGAAAGAAATCACAAAGACAAAGTGAGTCATCCTGAAAGTTCCTTTGATACAGGGAAGAAATGTTCATGGTTTGTAGTCCGATAAGGAGAATTCTGCTGTGAATTAAGATTCCTCCATAAATTAAATAAATGATGCTTAAGTTTCCGGGCGAAACCTCCGGGTTGCTAGTTTTAATAAATAAGATTATTTGGATCATTTTTAACGACATCCAGTGATAACGAACTTTGAAAGCGTAAATGATGATATTACAAAATATGACTAGTACTGTAATCTAGAAGATGGAAGTGCAATGAAAGACGTACTATACTCTCTTGGTGATAGCCAAGCTGTACACACGTTTTTAGGAGTGGTATCAGTGAAATCTGAAATTATCCAGTTAACTAGCAGTAGTGCCCGGCTTCGCCCGGTGCATTTATTTGTTTTATGGAAGATAATGAATACTACTACAGAACTGGCACATGGTGGTGGTGGTAGTGGTGGTGGTTGTAATGAGGGGGATAAGCAGTACGGTATAATGGACGTAACATTTAGGTCATTTTCCCCTAATGATAAAGATAATAATGAATAGGGAAACGGCTATTTACTAACTACAGCACTGACACATGTAATTTATAAACACATTACTAAAAATGATTAGAAAGAGGAGTAAGTGAAATAAAAGACACTGCCTAGGGCCTATATCTCATTGTCTCTTAGAAATGTAGAGACCAATAGAGTCGTCTTTTGTCGCATAACGCCGTAGGAAAATAAACAGAACACTTTGGAAAACTTCGGCTGTTCCGAGCTCCTGAGTTAGCAGTAGTATCATTTATGGCCACATAGCGCTCAACGATAACTTTCGGAATAAATTAAGGTAAATTTGAAAGCTCCAACGCTTATTGCAGCTGATCACATCAATGTATTGCACCAACACCATTGCACTTATACAGATGCATAATATGTTCATGATGATAACTGTTTTAAGGTGAAAAGAAATCTTTTTGCACTAATTACTCCCCGTGACTGCAATTTATAAGCAGCGCAAGATTTATCTATTTTCGCAATTCGGCAGCAGAACACTGGTAGGTGCGACGTGATGCAGCCCGAATTGCCAGTTAACATTAGACTTATTAAAATACTCTGACAGTTACACTACTACGGACATGAATGATTCTAGGGGCTTAATACATGGTTTTCAAGTTCAGTTTGTTTGTTATTCTAAATGTAGGGAATGGAGAGCGTTGTCCAAAATATCAAGTGGACAGTGTTACCAGCAGGGTTTCAAAGTGTATGTATAAGTTGGTGCAATTAGGAGGAACGGTGTAGATTTGTGATAAAGGGCCAAAATGCAGGGAATGGATTGGTCTGTCCGAATTTAAAGAGGACAGTGTCACCCGCAGGGTTCCAAAGGGTAAGTGTACAATATGTGCTTACGATCGGTAAAACGGTGTAGATTTATGCCAATGGACCTAAATGCAGGGAATGGAGTGGTCTGTCCGAAATTTCGAGCAGACAGTGTTACTCGTCGGGCTCCAAACTGTAAGTATCTGAAATTTGGTTCAGATCGGTGAAATGGTGTAGATTTGTGCCAAAGGGCTTAAATGCAGGGAATGGAGTGGTCTGTCCGAAATTTCATGCTGACAGTGTTACTCGCAGGGTTCCAATGGGTAAGTATACAAATTTTGGTCCAGATCGGTGGAACAGTATAGCTTTGTGCCAAAGGGCCTAAATGCAGGGAATGGAGTGGTCTGTCCAGAATTTCATGCAGGGTTCCAAAGGGTAAGTATACGCATTTTGGTTCAGATCGGTGAAACGGTGTAGATAAGTGCCAAAGGGCCTAAATGCAGGGAATGGAGTGGCATGTCCGAAATTTCATGCTGACAGTGTTACTAGCAGGGTTCCAAAGGGTAAGTATACACATTTTGGTTCAGATAGGTGAAACGGTGTAGATTTGTGTCAAAGGGCCTAAATGCAGGGAATGGAGTGGTCTGTCCGAAATGTCATGCTGACAGTGTTACTCGCAGGGTTCCAAACGGTAAGTATACAAATTTTGTTTCAGATCGGTGAAACGGTGTAGATTTGTGTCAAAGGGCCTAAATGCAGGGAATGGAGTGGTCTGTCCGAAATTTCATGCTAACAGTGTTACTAGCAGGGTTCCAAAGGGTAAGTATACACATTTTGGTTCAGATCGGTGAAAAGGTGCAGATTTGTGCCAAAGGGCCTAAATGCAGAGAATTGACTGGTCTGTCATATATTTTATGCAGACAGTGTTACTCGCAGGGTTCCAAAGTGTGAGTATACACATTTTGGTTCAGATCGGTGAAACGGTGTGGATTTGTGCCAAAGAGCCTAAATGCAGGGAATGGAGTGGTCTGTCCGAAATTTAACATAGCCTAAACTATTCCTCTTGAATCTGGCTATCATATAAAAAAAGCATTTTTCGAATCTGACTGATAGTTCCAGAGATTAGCGCGTTTAAACACACAAACTCTTCAGCTTTATTATATTAGTATAGATATAGATAAGTGCGGGGGGATACGACAAAGTTCTTTTTCTTGTTGTGCTATGCTCACTGCGGTCATTGACGCGCTCAGAACATTTTATTTAAAACTATTCTGACAAACTTAGAGACTGCCTTTGATATTAAATCCTTTACTCTTTGTCCACAAATGCACTCATCTTAGTCACAATAGGCATAATTGGTCTCCAAATTTAGTGTTGACAGTCTTAACAAGAATGTTCAACTGGTCACTTAATTTGAACAAGATGTTCAGTAAAGAACATATAGCCTACTTTCTCCTAAATGCATGGGTATTGTTATAACTCTTTGTCCTTTTCAAGGAGTATGATTGAATGTTGGTTGTAGTAGCTTGTTGAAATACAACGTGCTATAGGGATATTAAACATGAATATGAGGTGCCCTTTGCTAGTGCTACCTCTGTACCAAATTTCGTTCAATTCGGTTTCACCGTGTTTGAATTGATAGGGGGAATCGATTTGCACACATACTTGGCCACCATCTGCAAACTATTGGGCTGATGTTCTTGCAGTTTGGTCAGAATATGTTTCCCACATAAAGATATGGTGTTGCAAAATTTGGTAGAGACTAGATTATTAGGTTGGTCGTAATTACATTTTAGCTTTTAACATTTGGGTGGCCGCGATTACGTTTCCGTCAAGTTAGCGGTGATATAAAACATGACACTGAGGTGCCCTTTGCTAGTGCTACCTCTGTACCAAATTTCGTTCATTCGGTTCCACCGTGTTCGAATTAATAGGGGAAATCAATTTTGACATAAAGATGGCCGCCATCCGCAAACTATTAGGCTAATGACCTATTAGATTGGTCAAAGGATGCTCCCTCCATGAAGGTATGTTGTTGCAAAGTTTGGTAGAGATCGGATGGTTATGTTAGTCGTAATTTGATTTAAGCTTTAAACATTTGTGTGGCCGCCATTACGTTTCTGTCAATAAGGCGGCGATATTAATCATGACACTGAGATGCCCTTTGCTAGTGCTATCTCTGTACTAAATTTCGTTCCATTCGGTTTCACCGTGTTTGAATTAATAGGGGGAATCGATTCCGACACAAAGATGGCCGCCATCCGCAAACTATTAGGCGAATGACCTATTAGATTGGTCAAAGGATGCTCCCTCCATAAAGGTATGAATTTGCAAAATTTGGTAGAGATCGGATGATTAGGTTAATCGTAATTTGATTTAAGCTTTGAACATTCGTGTGGCCGCCATTACGTTTCAGTCAAGATGGCGGCGATATAAAGCATGACACTGAGGTGCCCTTTGCTAGTGCTACCTCTGTACCAAATTTAGTTCCATTCGGTTCCACCGTGTTCGAATTAATAGGGGGAATCAATTTTGACATAAAGATGGCCGCCATCCGCAAACTGTTAGGCTAATAACCTATTAGATTGGTCAAAGGATGCTCCCTCCATAAAGGTATGTTGTTGAAAGTTTAGTGGAGATCGGATGGTTATGTTAGTCTTAATTTAACTTAAGCTTTGAACATTTGTGTGGCCGCCATTACGTTTCTGTCAATATGGCGGCGATATAAAACATGACACTGAGATGCCCTTTGCTAGTGCGACCTCTGTACCAAATTTCGTTCCATTCGGTTTCACCGTGTTTGAATTAATAGGGGAATTGATTTTCACACAAAGATGGACGCCATCCGCAAACTATTACGCTAATGACTTATTAGATTTGTCAAAGGATGCTCCCTTTATAAAGGTATGTTGTTGCAAAATTTGGTAGAGATCGGATGATTAGGTTAGTCGTAATTTGATTTAAGCTTAGAACATTTGTGTGGCCGCCATTACGTTTCCGTCAAGATGGCGGCGATATAAAACATGACACTGAGGTGCCTTTTGTTAGTACTACCTCTGTACCAAATTTCGTTCCATTCGGTTGCACCGTGTTCGAATTAATAGGGGGAATCGATTTTCACACAAAGATGGCCGCCATCCGTAAACTATTACGCTGATGACCTATTAGATTTGTCAAAGAATGCTCCCTCCATAAAGGTATGTAGATGCAAAATTTGGCAGAGATCGGATGATTAGGTTAATCGTAATTTGATTTAAGCTTTGAACATTCGTGTGGCCGCCATTACGTTTCAGTCAAGATGGCGACGATATAAAACATGACACTGTGGTGCCCTTTGCTAGTGCTACCTCTGTACCAAATTTCGTTCCATTCGGTTCCACCGTGTTTGAATTAATAGGGGGAATCAATTTTGACATAAAGATGGCCGCCATCCGCAAACTATTAGGGTAATAACCTATTAGATTGGTCAAAGGATGCTCCCTCCATAAAGGTATGTTGTTGCAAAGTTTGGTAGAGATCGGATGGTTATGTTAGTCGTAATTTAACTTAAGCTTTGAACATTTGTGTGGCCGCCATTATGTTTCTGTCAATATGGCGGCGACATAAAACAGGACACTGAGATGCCCTTTGCTAGTGCTACCTCTGTACCAAATTTCGTTCCATTCGGTTTCACCGTGTTTGAATAAATGGGGGAATCGATTTTTACACAAAGATGGCCGCCATCCGTAAACTATTACGCTGATGACCTATTAGATTTGTCAAAGGATGCTCCCTCCATAAAGGTATGTAGTTGCAAAATTTGGCAGAGATCGGATGATTAGGTTAATCGTAACTTGATTTAAGCTTTGAACATTCGTGTGGCCGCCATTACGTTTCAGTCAAGATGGCGACGATATAAAACATGACACTGAGGTGCCCTTTGCTAGTGCTACCTCTGTACCAAATTTCGTTCCATTCGGTTCCACCGTGTTCGAATTAATAGGGGAATCAATTTTGACATAAAAATGGCCGCCATCCGCAAACTATTTGGGTAATAACCTATTAGATTGGCCAAAGGATGCTCCCTCCATAAAGGTATGTTGTTGCAAAGTTTGGTAGAGATCGGATGGTTATGTTAGTCGTAATTTAACTTAAGCTTTGAACATTTGTGTGGCCGCCATTACGTTTCTGTCAATATGGCGGCGATATAAAACAGGACACTGAGATGCCCTTTGCTAGTGCTACCTCTGTACCAAATTTCGTTCCATTCGGTTTCACCGTGTTTGAATAAATAGGGGAATTAATTTTCACACAAAGATGGCCGCCATCCGCAAACTATTAGGCTAATGACCTATTCATTTGGTCAAATGATGCTTCCTCTATAAGGGTATGTTGTTGCAAAATTTGGTAGAGATCGGATGATTAGGTTAATCGTAATTTGATTTAAGCTTTGAACATTTGTGTGGCCGCCATTACGTTTCCGTCAAGATGTCGGCGATATAAAACATGACACTGAGGTGCCTTTTGTTAGTACTACCTCTGTACCAAATTTCGTTCCATTCGGTTGCACCGTGTTCGAATTAATAGGGGGAATCGATTTTCACACAAAGATGGCCGCCATCCGCAAACTATTACGCTGGTGACCTATTAGTTTGGTCAAAGGATGCTCCTCCATAAAGGTATGTTGTTGCAAAATTTGGTAGAGATCGGATGATTAGGTTAGTCGTAATTTGACTTAAGCTTTGAACATTTGTGTGGCCGCCATTACGTTTCCGTCAAGATGGCGGCGATATGAAACATGACACTGAGGTGTCCTTTGCTAGTGCTACCTTTGTACCAAATTTCGTTCAATTCGCATTCACCGTGTTCGAATTGATAGGGGGGACAGACATTCAGAGTACACACACACACACACACACACACACACACAGACACACAGACTCACACACACACACATACATACACACACACACACACACAGACTCACACACACACATACACACCCACATACACACTTTTTTGCCCTGTGTGGATCTCATAAGTCTACTTTCATTTTTTGCAAAAATCGAAAGTAGGCTAAAAATGTGCTTGGCAACTGAGTAGAATTCATAATATACAGTACGGTACTTTAATATAGAGGTCATAATAAGATAGCCTATATACTGTACCCTTCTGAACATATGACCTTCAGGACAGGATTCTATTCTCGGGGATGGTGCTTTTCTACTTGAAGCTAACAACTGTCCTGGTATACAGTATTTGGAAGATCAATAGGGCTGATTAAATAAATCATCACACACAGAATTCAAAACAGAGAAAACTACTTTATTAACACTGGACAATACACAAAATAATAGAAAAGAAATTCAAAAATATTAAATCAAGAAAATCAAAATTTAGAAAAAGGAAAATACTCAAAATTCAACCAACAACAAATAATTTATGAATCAGAAAACCTTGGAACAAATCCAATATAAATCAAAAATCCGTTTAAAAATCAAAATAATCCAAAAGATCAGAAAAATAAATTAAAACTTGACGAAATCACAAAAGAAATGAATAATTAAATCTCAATTAAATTAATTACATCTCAATAAAAATAATTACATCTCAATTAAAATAATTACATCTCAATTAATATCTAAATCAAATTAATTAAACTTTGATTGAATAATTAATCCCATTAATTATCATCAATCGATTATTCAATCAACTATCATCAATCAATCATCGATCAGATGCATAAATTACAATCGATCTGATCTGACTGGAATTAATATTCACTGATATATTTCATATCTTTGAGCTCAATATTGTTCAGGCACTAGGGTCCCTACACCCTTAGGACCTTATGCACCCCTAAGGGATACATAGCCCCACGCTACTGGACCTACACACATCTACAAGAGTCAGCAACCACACATCTACAAGCCACAACTACCCTTAACACATCTACGATTCGACCCCACACTCAACACCCTCTTCTACTCAAAACTACCCCAGGCTGGAAATACAGCAAATCCAATACATTTTCTGAACACCGCAAACAGGCTGCCACTTACTACAGTTGGTTAGCCAACAAATTGCATCACGCACGTACACATACACTGGAGGTATCTGGGACATCAACACATGAAGAAACACCTACTCAGCAGTTCCCAAACGCATAAGAGAGAGGCCCCGACTGGACTAATTATCTGTTGCGGCCCTAGGCTCTACTCGACTGTGTCCAGACGTCTCACCTGTCGGTAAGTGTGATCTCAGAATCCTAATACATCTACAAAGTGTACTCCTTCCACATTGCACCCAAATTGTCTACATTATAACAAATTACATTGTGTTTACACTGTCTCAAAATAAAAGGGACCCCAACATTACATTTCTGGTCTAATAAACCATTGACCAGTACTACTACACTTTTGTTATCACTGTCATTATTATACTTGTCTTTACGTCCTGACCTCCTACCTGACACCTTAATCTGCCAGAGCCATTAGCCCTAGAACCGCTGGGTAAGCAACACATTCCTTTTTCAGTGTCACAGCTGTGTTATACTTGATCGCGTGCCAACCGAGCGCCGCACTGCGCGATCAGCAAATAGTTGACTTGCACTCCCGTAGATCGTGCACAGCAAGCTAGGAGATCACTGCAAATAGTGCATCCCCTAAACCTGCGACCCCCAATCACCTAGAGCTCCTCCCCATCACTCCAACGCCCCCACGCCCACACATTCGGAGCTTCAGCACTTTCGGTGAAGCTCGCGATAACCAGACACATCCCCTAAACTCACCCCTCCCCGTAATCTTTGTTCTAACTACCCCCGTTCTGAATACAGAACAATATCCTAAATATCATGGCACTTGCCATAGTGTACAATTTAATTAATATAATAATCATTGACTTATTTGTGCGTGCAAATTCGAATAGGGCTTCCTTAATTATAACATTCATAAGACAAATTACATTACAATATGATCTGGCAACATTGCCTATGTGATTGCTCTAAATGAGTTATGATGCTTTCATCAGAATTACAACACTTGTGCATCCTTAGTCTCGAACACAAACTTTGCCCTTTTAGTGTATATGAACATTGGCACACTTTATCTCTGAGCTCTTACGCACTTGTCGATGCGTACTTGTTACCATTAACATGCAAATTCACATTCATGAGACCACAATAGAATTTGAGTTTGAGATGCGTTACACTGATATTTATTACACACTAATACATCAGAAACATGATTATTCAAGGGTCGAACCCAGGACTCGAGATACTAATTCGGATCCTGAACTCAAGACCGTCTGTCAAAGTCTTATGGGTGTGCGCAACTATACAGCTATAATACACCTGAGATGCTTGTGAAAAATCATGATCAAAACACAGGCTTACCATAAGGTAAAATAAAGAAACCAAAGCGACTACAAACTTGCGTGGAAAAATCTGCATATTTCAATATTTAAAACATCCTTCGTTCATATTCCGTACCTTAGCAAAATATATTAAAGACAACGGTGTGTGTATCTGTCAACGATGTTTCCGACACTGCAAAAAAAATAACACGACACAAAATGTATTTACACGAACAAAATGCTAACAAGAGAATATTATACACTCGCAAGTTCCGAAGCCTGGACTCCAAACTTACCTGCTTAGAGCATGGTACGTCCTCAATCGCTACTAATATCTGAGAGAGCATTCATCTTCACAAAAGAAGATGAAAATACAATGATCACCAAATTAAATTCCTCAATAATAATAGTGTCCGTCATTATTATTATTATAATAATTATTATTGCTATCACTGTTATTATTATTATCATCACTTTCAACTACTACCACCATGATAGAATCTATTATCCAAAAGGTTAGTGAATACCTGTACCCTAAAATAAATTTAGTTTTCGAAATCTGAATTTATTATTATTATTATTATTATTATTATTATTATTATTATTATTATTATTATTAATATGATCCTTCTTATTCTTCAATAAAAGTCTCCATAATTGAGCTAGGATACAGAAGGTTTGTGTATAACTGTACCCTTACCTAAATTTTACCCCGACTTGTCACCAAATTATTATTATTATTATTATTATTATTATTATTATTACTATTATTATTATGACGATGAGTGTCTTCATAAAGGAATTGGATCACATAAGGTTTGTGTATTACAGTACCCTACTGTAAATTCATCATTAATTAACATTGCAAATTGCTTCAAATATTACTCATGTTTTCTTGTGACAGCGAAACCAGCTGTCTACCTCGGAACACCGTAGTACAAACACCTACTGTCGACCAAAATATTATGTGCACTCGAGTTTGAAGGTTGTTTGTGAAGTAACCAAGAGACCTACTTAAAATCCAATAACATCATCATTTTCGTTGTTCTATTGTACGTTAGTTCATGTAGGTTTGGCATTTTTATTTATATTTTAATATTTTTTTATCGCAGTTGGAACACAAAAGTGCCCGTTTTTAAGCGTGTTTCAACCGTGCGTCACATTTAAGAATTATTATCTCAAAAACCCGTCATCAGATCTAATCCAAATTTTAACAACATATACATTGGAATGTTTTATAACTGGCTTATTAATTTTAAAATTTCGTGTGTCCAAAAAACGAAGTTGTTATCATTTTTGTAAGGTAACGTTTTCTCGGCTCGGAGTGGTTGGAAAATGTAGTTCTTGGTCGCGTTGTAATCCTTATACTTCAAAGGTTTATGCTGTATGACTATGAAACACGTAAATTAATTCACTTATTTTATATCGGTTTGTATTTCTGCGGGAAAATAAGACATGATCCAGTAGGTAGCCGATACGGAGAAAGCTTTACAGCGTTGCAAGGATGGAGCCCATCACGCGTCATGGCGCGCCTCACTCGGAAGTGATGGGCTGCATCTCGGCAACGCTGTACAGCCTTACTCGTATCGGCTAGCTGCGGAGCCATGTCTTATTTTCCCGTACAAATACAAACCGATATAAAATATTTGAATTAATATATGTATTTCACAGTCATACAGCATAACCTCTTGATGTATAAGGATTACAACGCGACCAAGAACTACATTTTCCAACCACTTCGAGCCGAGAAAACGTTACCTTACAAAAATGATAACAACTTTGGTTCTTGGACACACAACATTTTGAAATTAATAAGCCAGTTATAAAACATTCCATTGTATATTGTGTTACAATTTGGATTAGATCTAATGACGGGTGTTTGAGATAATGATTCTTAAATGTGACGCACGGTTGAATCACGCTTAAAAACAGGCACTTTTTTGTGTTCCAACTGCGGTAAAAAATATTAAAATATAAATTAAAAATTCCAAACCTACATGAACTAACGTACAATAGGACGAAGAAAATGATGATGTTATTGGATTTTTTGTGGGTATATTGGTTACTTCACAAACAACCTTCAAACTCGAGTCTACATAATATTTTGGTCGACAGTAGTGGTATGAGCTATCATCCTGCACTCTCCACAAAAATACACAGACGAAATGAAATGCAAAGATAGACGACCTTGCACCTTAGATGGTCTATGGTTCGAACTGAGTGGGACATCACCTTGGAACAATATCATTATCGTGGTCACACTTGTTATACAAATACCTGTAAGCACTCTTTGTCTTACCTGTCACTGGGCATGCTTAGTACACATTTCTTACCTCTTTTCCTTTTCAGTTGGCAAAGGATGACATATGACGGTGTCACCATGCAACTTTTATATCTTTTTTCAATACTCTTTTACCATTTTCTTCATTTATCGTAGAACACTCGGGAACTCAAGGAACCTCCCGATACAATATTAGCATACCACTTACCTGAATCTTATCACCCACTTACCACGATTAATCCGATGTTCGGGCATTGCTCCCAAAACATCCAAATATATATTCAAATACATTCTTCCATTCATACCATCCTTACCTGAGTTGACCCATAAGAGACGCATAAAATAAAATCGTCCCTGACGTAATTCCAGAGTACAATTAGATGAATGATTACCACAACGTGTGTCGAAATAACAGTATTAAAATTATAGTCCTCCCTTTTAAATCCATACTTGTTATTATTATTATTATTCCCGATATTATTATTAACAACCTGTGTTATTATCGTGTCCAATATTTATATTATTTAAATCTCTCTCTCTTTTCTAAATCTGCGTACTTTTCTCTCTCTGCTCCCTCCATTGCTGGGCTGAAATACACACATCATAATGGAAAAACACATATAATAATATCAGTATGTTCAATTTGGTACAGTACGTGAACAACTATCATCGCCAAGCATCGTCAGAACTAAACAAAATAGCTCCTCATCGTCACGAGTGCAATTAATCTAACACAATAATACCTAAATTCAAAATCTAACTTTACTCTACTATAATATCTATTCAATATCATAATTGTAACAGACACGACCCATAAAACAATGACTTATTGTTAACTAAGAAAATTCAATACTTATCATGTTTCCATCGCTGGCAGCCATCCTTCTCCAACATAGACGTCGGCAGCCCCTTAACCATGTGCCTTTACATCATACTGACACACCACATGATCACCATAATACACTACTCCATTGAGTGTTTAATAACCATGGTTATCACTAAATTTCACTTGCCTTTGCACCTAAAAAAAAATAACACTATCACTCGCGTATGGTTGCTGTATACTAGTACCCTACTCAACACACGCACATATAGCACTATACACTTTCCATATACAATCGGTCTACGATGGCACAGCACTTGTCTGACCACGTGCGTATCCTCCCATAGATTCTCTCTCCTCACGTACTACTGGCAGTTCCAATGCGGCCCTCTCTTCTAACTGCGCGCTCGCTAAGCCGTTCCTACTTCAGTATCTAGGGTTCGGGTCTCGAATGTTCCGCCGCGCGCTTTCCAACTTCAGTGACTATTTAACACTGTCATTAAAATTATATAGACCGCGTTACTTTGCGATACTGCAGTCTCTCCCTGTATAGAACACTGTTTACTGCGATTACCAATATTTCTCTCAGATACTTTATTCGCAGCCTTGAATAACAACTGTGGTGCAATATCACCGGGCACAGTGTGCCTCGCCTTGCTACTAACTATCTGCCTTCGACTGAGTGTCACTGTATCGTGTCGCTCTGTGTGAAGACTTACTGGCGAATTCACTCGAAGACTACTACAAACTAACTGCGTGAAGACTGATTGCGAACTAACCGCGTGACCACGCGGGGGTGAAATATATCTTGAATATGGCGGCGCAGCACCTCGAAACTACTACCCACACGAGAGCTCTGCTTTCCATAATCTCTCTGCTAATACACCATCTACACATCGTTGGTGATAGTAAGGTCTGATCAATCATGGGATTATCACCGATAATCGATCGTAAATTTAGAAGATATCAATCCTGCGTCCTCCGAACTACTTATGGTGACATGAACGCCATCCCTTCCTTCCTAGCAAAAACTCTCCAACCCAGAGAGCTCGCGGAAGGAACTCTTTTTTATGATCTTGATTTATCAATCTCTTGACGATTTATTTATCCTGTTTATTGGCAAAAATTCGTAGGAATATTTCCCGCTTAGTGAAGTTAAGGATTCGATCCTGGGTGCCGTCGTATCGCCAAAATAAATTAATTCTGTAATTTAGGGGCGTGGTTTAGCCAAAATACAACGTACCACCGAACATTCTGGAACAAATCTGATGCAAGCCCCTCGGAAATCCTTGAAGGCGGCTGCTCTTGCTACTGCGTGTTATGGAAGCATGTTCTGGACTCGCCTTTGTCTGAAAATTTCTTGCGACGTATCCCAGGTGCGTCAAGTGGCCGGCTGCCTGGCTTGATCCAGTAATATTGCAGCTTGAGTTTAGCATGATTAAATAATATGAAATTAGGCTTCCTTTTTCCCTGTAATTCGAGACACATTTAAACGCTGTTCATCTGCATGGTTGTAATCCATGCGAACTTAGCCTATGGGCCGTAGGGTAAAGGCGCAATACCCAAAACTAAATTATTAGGCTCTGAATGTCCTCCACGTTGTAAATGAACAAAATATAGCCTTCATCACCAACTTCCATTCCCTTTCCCAACAAACCAATACAAAGTTCAGAATTTAAAACCTTACGTAATCTGAGTGAAACATAACCACATAAAATACTTCTGAATTCAATTGGTGCAGGGAAGGGATATTCGTAAACTATGAGGGCATTCCATCTTATGTTAATTGGGGAGATCTCAGAGCCAGTTTTGTAACTGTGTCACATGGTTGTATCCAATCTTCAAAAGCTGTTACGGTATATCCTTTTCATCAAAGTAGTGTACACAAACACTTGATGCTGGATGCCTATCGTTTCGTGGAATGGCACTAATCCAAGCCTGTTCCTAACCTCGTCTAGTGAAGGTAAACGTCGTAACATAACCATTTCACAGTGCTGGCATAATTTGCCTCACAGCCAGACACTTGAATTATGAGACAAATTCAATATGGCCAACCACGTACGTACGGTACATCGAATCAATAATCTTTATCCAGACCAATGGTATTTTCCCTAGCCAAATAATTGTTAGGTAGTGCGGCTCTGCGGTTAATACTGTATATACACCCCTGGTTCTTGTCACGCACAGTGGGAGTACTAACGCATCAGTAGCCTTTATCCAGACCAATCGTTTTGTCAATTAATGCTTGTTCACATAATTACAAGGTCTCATTTTTTAATTCACGTATGTTGGTAACAGTAATGCGACGTCAATGGGTGCGATCCGGTAACAGTTGAAGAGACCAGATGCGCCGAACAAACATGGCACTTGTCGAAAAGTAATAAACAAAAACACATAGCCTATTGACATAATTCAGCACATATTTGCAGTGCAGCGATGGTAATGGACAGTAATTTCAATTAGTATATGAAATAGGGTATGACAATCATGAGAGTGCCATACGGTATATTATCCAGGCTCACCACTCCTGAACAATTACCATTACTACTTCATACATCTTTGTTAGCTGTAAGCACTTATCGCATATCACTGATTAAAGTGGGAAGGGTGCGAGGACATTATAACAGTTTGGTGACAGGATGCCTGGACATGACATATCCTCTGTGGACCAGACATTCTGCTGAGAATACTCGAGTGCACTAGGTTATACACTGCTCAAAAAGTTTTGTATATTGCGATTTAGTGACTTGTTTATTTTGCCTTGAGTATGTAATAACAGTAAACATAATATAGGGTATATACAAAGAAAAACAACGCACAATCTGCTTTGCAAAAGAGACAAAAACACACATCGAATGCCAAAAGTAATGACACGTAATAACACGTTACGCCACCCATGGATTTCATTATAGATTTTGCAAAACCAAGAATTTTCACCAACCGAATGAAGACTGTGTGTGTGACCTGTGCAACGATCATTGTGAAAGGTACCACGCACAAAACTGCAAAATGAGGACAACCTCAATAATAAGACTGGCATTAGCATAATTGATCATTTATGTACAAAATATGTATTTGCACATTGTGCGCTTTTCTTTTAATAATAATAAAATGCCAAAAGTGATAATGAGGGACTGAGCACACAAACGTCCTTATCATGTTGGGGCATATCAATGCCGTGTATGGCCACCACGAGCTCTAAGGCATGCTCGCAGACGACGAGGCATACTAAGCACCAATGAATCCAACGTGGTTTGGGGAAGATTATCCCACTCTTGGACAGCAGCTTCAATCAGTTGCTGTTTGTTTGTTGGAGGATTGGGACGGTGCGAAATTGCCCTCTTGAGCTCTTTCCCTGCATGTGAAATACAGTTCATGTCCGCAGATGAGGCAGACTACTCCATTCTCTGTATGCCATGCATCTGAAAGAACTGATTGACCACTCCAGCTCGATGGGCACGAGCATTATCGTCCACTAGTGTGAAGCCCTCACTCAGTGTGGCAGCGAATCCTGTAACGACAGGTTCAAGGCTGTCCATGTACACCAGACCAGTCATGTTACCGTGGATTGAAATTAGAGGCGTACATTGACCAAACATGATTCCATCCCAAAACATGACTGAACCTCCTTGCTGTTGATGGCGTTCCTGTATGAAGGGCTCGAGAAATATCTCATCCACTCGTCGCCACACTCGAATGCTTCTACTGTATGGGTGCAAACCAGTGGAGACCTCATCCGTAAATAGAATACGCTTCCAATCTTCTTGCTGCCATATCCGATGAGTTGTTGCCCACATTACACGAGCTGCCTTATGCTGTGGTTTCAGAGGAGGTTTTAACGCATGCACCCTTAACATCAGCCCTGCTTCATGCAGCCTATTGCGCACTGTCTGACCGGACACATTCACTTCAGTGACTCTTGGAAGATCCTGGCGGAAGGACGTGACAGTACCAATGGGCGTACGGAGTGCTGAAAGCAACAGATGCCGATCGTCCCTGCAAGTGGTTTTGCAGGGGCGTCCAGTTCTTGGTCGATCAGCAACTGTTTGGGTCTCCCTGAACTTTTTCCACACCCTCGAGACATCACTTTGACTCACTCCAACACGAGTAGCAACATCCACTTGTCTTAATCCCTCCTGAAGCGGCTTCGGTGGCGTAGTCGGTAGCATGCTGAGCTCCTGTGCCCAAGATAGCGGATTCAAACCCGGCCGAAGCCGTCGGATTTTTTAAGAGCGTTAAAAATCCCTCAGTATGCCTTCCTTCGGAGGGGAAGTAAAGCCGGCGGTCCCATGTCATAGATTTATGGCATGTTAAAGAACCTTCCACTAATTGCACCTGTGTGAAGCTAAATTGGATAGGTTAAGAATGTAAACAACGCTCTTTGGTTTCTACGTTCGTTGCCAAGAGCCGACTGCGGTGGCGTCTAGTAGCTAAGTTCTGAACTTGGCCTAGTAGTCGTTGACGGTGGCGCTTGGCGGCAAAAGTAGGAACTATTTGAAAAATTCTAAGTTGCAGTACTTAAATTAAAAAACAGATAACACACACTATTACAGTCATCACAATTAACACCGGTTATCAGACAGATTCTACACACACCCAAAGCACTCGGGGCTACATGACCGCGTTGTCGCAGCCCCTAAACTTAAGAACCAACCAACCAATCCCTCCTGAAGCACTGTTACAATTCGAATGCAGTCTGACGTACTGTGGAGGCCATGAGCGAAGAGCTCTTTGGAGGCCTTAAGAATCTTTGATTGATTCTTTACTCTGTGCGAGTTTTGTGTGCTTTTCTTTCTGTTGGCATAAAAGATTGAAAGAAAGAGTAAAAGGTTTCCTAGTCGCCAGCATCAAATATAATTTATTATATTAAAGTACGTAGATAAATATTACAGTACCTAATCCCAGTTCCTAAATTGGTGACCCCGACGTGATGTCGTCCAACGAAGGAGAAATACCAGGTCAGTCATTACAGATACGGCCAGTGTCTCAAAACGACGCGGTCGCGGAAATAGCCCGTGTCACAGTAAAATTTCATCCTATCTGGTGCAAGAACGATAAGGTTTGGGCCATGCAAATAGATGCGCAGTTTGCTATAGTAGGGATAACGGCCGAACTTACCAAGTTCAATCATGTGCTAGGTGCGTTAGATACCGATGTAGCTGAATTAATATCTGTTTTTCTGTGCAAGCCCCTGTCCAATACGCCTGTCACCGACTTGAAAATACGGCTTGTCCAAGAGTTCGAAGAATCGGAGGGACGTAAAGTTAACAAGCTTCTGACGGAATTAGACTTGGAGACAAGAAACCGTCCCAATTGCTTAGGGAACTGCGAAATTTGACTGGAACACAAGTTAAGGACGATTTCTTACGCACGATATATATCCAGCGGCTACCTGTCAATGTGCGTTCTATATTCGCGTCAAGTAGGGATATGTTGGACAATTTGGCAATAATGGCCGACAAAATAATGGAATTTTCAGCTCCCACACACAACATATACAGTACCCAAGCCACGCAGCAAAGTTTTATAGACCAACCTAACCTCAACTTTGAAACAGACAGACTTTCACGCCTTGAAGCGCATATTTCTCATTTGACTTTAAGTGACAACGAACTGAGAACCAGATCTCATTCTAGATCGCGAGACTCAAGGTTACGTTCCAAAACACCAACAAGTAGATATAACCCAAACAAGTCATTTTTCTGGTATCATTTTAAGTTTGGAGATAGAGCTAAGAAATGCACTAGCCCTTGCTCCTATCGTTGCAACGTCAGTGTGCCGGAAAACTAGCTCGCTCCCCACTGGACGCGGCATGTCATCGGAGCTTGGTATCGCGCCGCTTGTTTATCTACTATATAAAGCTCAAATACCACTGACTGACTGACCGACTCATTCATTCATCACAAAATCTCAGAAACCACCGAACGGATTGTAATGAAATTTGGTATGCAGCTTCCTCAAGGGCCGCAAACGCCCACTAAGAAAAGATTTTTGGATATTCAGGTTCTAAAGGGGGTGTTAGGGGGTAGACCTGCATTTCATTGAATAGCAATATCTGCCGATTGGTTTCATTGGGAGATGTGATACTCGGCATATAAACTCATCATTAAAAATAAGAAGACACGAGTCTGAGGGTTTTTCGATGTGGTGTATACTGTATTATGAGGAGAAAGGGGTGAAGAGTGGGGGTTGAAGGATTCCTAACCGAGCGTGTATCTCTTAAACGACATAGGCGTGGAGATTGGAACTCAGCGGAAAACAATCAGCATAAAAAATAACAAAATAGGTGTTTGACCGTTTTTTCATAAATCCAATATAAGGGGCCCATGGGGAGGGGTGAAGTTATGGGGGGAGGACGTAATATATCGGAGTTTAAAATTATACATGGCCTATGTTGTAGACAATAACACATTACATCTTTTTTGTCTCTTGCTATTTCATCATACGACGAATACTTAGGGAGTTATTAATGATTTTGTACTTTTTGGCCGGAATTTCCTAAGTCCCAGGAATGACATAAAAATTGATTCGAATGAGATTTCGAAAAATAGTTTTTTTAAATACTTTTATTATATTTTTCACGTCTTTTAGGGTCCGAAACCAACATGATATTTTGATGTTTTTTCTCGTCCCATGCATTTTTGGTTTCAGGTGATAGAATTATTTTCCACTAGGACCGATGCTTATCTTATAAATAAAAGTGAAAGTCTGTATGTATGTATGTATGTATGTATGTATGTGAGTGGGTCTGTTCCGTATACAAATCTACACCGTTCCACCAATCTCAACCAAATTTTGCATACGCATAGTTTAGGACCCAGAAGGAGCCGCTGGCTACATGCATTTTCGATAGTCTTTCTCATTCTTCTGATTTCGGCCCTTTTGCACTCAAGCACAGGCTAATCTAATATATAAAAGTGAAAGTCTGTATGTGGGTATGTGGGTATGTGGGTCTGTTCCGTGTACAAATCCACACCGTTCCACCAATCTCAACCAAATTTTGCATACACATAGTTTAGGACCCGGAAGGAACCGCTGGCTACATGAATTTTCGATAGTCTTTCTCATTCTTTTGATTTAGGCCCTTTTGGACTCAAGCACAGGCTAATCAAATCATAAAATATACTCATGAAGGAATGGCAAAGCAGATAGTTTCCATGGCAACATAGCTCAAGTCGAGACACGGCCGTCTGGATGCCATTGCGCTCTGCACTACTGGTATAGAAAATGAGCATCTTTACTTGAAATCCCGTTAGTTACTCACCTACTCACACAGCACTGTCAACCGAGTTTAGCATAACAAAGACTTGACACTATCTTCTACTATATATTTGTCAAATACCACTCACTCACTCATTCATTCATCACGAAATCTCAGAAACCACCGAACGGATTGGAATGAAATTTGGTATGCAGCTTCCCCAAGGACCGCAAATGCCCACTAAGAAAGGATTTTTGTATATTCAGGTTCTAAAGGGGTGTTAAGGGGGTAGACCTGCATTTCATTGACTAGCAATATCTCCCGATTGGTTTCATTGGGGGATGTGATACTCGGCACATAAACTCATCATTAAAAATAAGAAGACACGAGTCTCAGGGTTTTTCGATGTGGTGTATATTATGAGGTCAAAGGGGTGAAAAGTGGGGATTGAAATATTCCTAAATGAGCGTGTATCTCTTAAACGACAAAGGCGAGGAGTTTGAAACTCAGCGAAAAAAAATCAGCATAAAAAATAAGTAAATATGTGTTTGACCGTTTTTTTATAAATCCAATTTAAGGGGCCCATGGGGAAGGGTGAAATTCTGGCGGGGGGGGGGGGGACAGGAAAGAAAGTGTCCTAACTGATTGACTGACTGACTCACTCATCAAACTCAGGGGGAAAACTGCTTTAAAGTAAGTAAATAACTGTTCGACAGTTTTTTTTCATAAATCAAATTTAAGGGGTTCATGGGGAGGGGTGAAATTCTGATAAAAGAAAATTGAAAGAAAATGTCCTGACTCACTCACTCACTCACTCATCATCATCGCCCTGCCAAAATTATTGAAGTTAGAAACATGACCGTTTTGGGATATGTTCATTGTATGTCAAAACAGTCTACTAAGGGAGGATTTTCGGATATTCAGGTTCTAAAGGGGTCTTAAGGGGGTTAAACCTGCATTTCATTGAATAACAATATCTCTCGAATGGTTTCATTGGGGGATGTGATTCACGGCATATAAACTCATCATTAAAAAGTAAGAAGACACGTGTCTGATGGTTTTTCGATGTGGTGTATATTATGAGGTGAAAGGGGTGAAAAATAGGGATTGAAAGATTCCTAACGGAGCGTGTATCTCTTAAACGACATAGGCGAGGAGTTTGAAACTCAGCGGAAAGAAATCAGCATACAAAATAAGTAAATATTTGTTTGACCGTTTTTTCATAAATCCAATTTAAGGAGCCCATGGGGAGGGGTGAAATTCAGGGGGAAAATAAACTGGAAAGAAAGTGTCCGAACCGATTGACTGACTGACTCACTCATCAAACTCAGGGGGGAAAACTGCTTTAAAGTAAGTAAATAGCTGTTCGACAGTTTTTTTTTGATAAATCAAATTGAAGGGGTTCATCGGGAGGGGTGAAATTCTGAATAAAAACAAATGAAAGAAAATGTCCTGACTCATTCACTCACTCATCATCGCCCAGCCAAAAATTTTGAAGTTGGAAACATGGCATTTTGGAGATATGTTCGTTGTATGTCAAAACCGTACACTAAGGGAGGATTTTTGGATATTCAGGCTCTAAAGGGGTCTTAAGGGGGTTAAACCTGCATTTCATTGAATAACAATATCTCAAGAGTGGTTTCATTTGTGGATGTGATACTCGGCATATAAACTAATCATTAAAAATAAGCAGACAGGTGTCTAAGGGTTTTTCGATATGGTGTATTATTATGAGGTGCAAGGGGTGAAAAGTGGGGGTTGAAGGATTCCTAATGGAGCGTGAAGGTCTATCTCTTAAACGACATAGGTGAGAAATTTGAAACTCAGAGAAAGAAAATCAGCTAAATAAATAAGTAAATTGGCGTTCGACCGTTTTTTTTTCATAAATTAATTTAAGGGGCCAATGGGGTGGGGTGAAATTCTGGGGGAAAAAAGGAGAGAAATTGTCCTAACTGACTGACTGACTCACTCACTCATCATACTCAGGGGAAAAAGACAGCTTAAAAAATAAGTTAATAGGTGTTCAAGAGTTTTTTCATCAATCCAATTTAAGGGGCCCATGGGGAAGGGTGAAATTCTGGTAAAAATAATTGAAAGAAAATGTCCTGTCTGACTCACTCACTCATCACGCCCAGCGAAAACTATTAATGTTGGAAACATGAAATTTTGGGAATATGTTCGTTGTATGTCGAAAACGTCAACTAAGGAATGATTTTTGTTTATTCGGGATTTAAAGAGGTGTTAAGGGGGTAAAGGTGCATTTCATTGAATAACGATATCACATGATTTGTTTCTTTGGGGATGTGATATTCGGTATAGAAACTAATCATTAAAAATAATCAGACATATGTCTAAGGGTTTGTCGATGTGATGTATATTATGAGGTGAAAGGGGTGAAAATTGGGGGTTGAGGGATTCTTAACGGAGCGTGTATCTCTGAAACGACATAGGCGAAAAAATTTAAATTCGGCGGGAAAAACAGCTTAAAATACAAGTAAATAGGTGTTCGACCGTTTTTTCATAAATCCAATTTCAGGAGCCCTTGGAGAGGGGAGAAATTCTGGGGGGGGGGGGGGGAACAGGAAAGAAAGTGTCCTAAATGATTGACTCACTTAGTCACTCATCAAACTCAGGGGGAAAACAGCTTTAAATAAGTAAATAGGCGTTCGACCGTTTGTTTCATAAATCCAATTTAAGGGGTTCATGGGGAGGGGTGAAATTATCAAAAATAAATGAAAAAATGTCCTGACTGACTCACTCACTCATCATCGCCCAGCCAAAATTATTAAAATTAGAAACATGAAATGTTGGGGATATGTTCATTGTATGTCGAAAACGTCCACTAAGGAAAGAGTTTTGTATATTTAGGTTCTAAAGAGGAGTTAAGGGGGTAAACGTGCATTTCATTGAATAACAATATCTGACGAGTGGTTTCATTTGGGGATGTGATACTTGGCATATATACTAATCATTAAAAATAAGCTGACACCTGTCTAATGGTTTTTCCATGTAGTGTATGTTATGAGGTTAAAGGAATGAAAAGTGGGGGTTGAAAGATTCCTACCGGAGCGTGTATCTCTTAAAAGACATAGGCGAGGAGTTTGAAACTCGGAGAAAATCAATCAGCTTAAAATTAAATAAATAAATAAATAAATAAAATAAATAGGTGTTCGACCGTTTTCTCATAAATGCAATTTAAGGGGCCTATGGGGAGGGGTGAAATTTTGGAAGAAAAACGTCCACTAAGGAATGATTTTTGGATGTTCAATTTCATCGACCAACCAAAACTATTAAAGTTAGAAGAATTACATTTTGGGGATAAGTTCGGTGTGTGTCGAAAACGTCTACTAAGCAGGGATTTTTGGATATTCAGGTTCTAAAGGGGTGTTAACGGGGTTAAAACTGCATTTCATTATATAACAATATGACACTCATTCGTTCATTCATTCATTTATTTGCAATGGAGGGTGTGGCCCCCGGAGGCAAATTGGATATACATAACAAATAAATAATTACACATAACAATTCAATAACAATTATACAACAATTAAACTGGAGTATTTACACAAATAGTCAGTCTTTTCTTAAACACACCTACATGTTTGGGAAAAGGCTCTAACACTGCGGCAGGTAGAGAGTTCCAGTTATCAATGGCACGGTTTACAAAAGAATATTTACCATAATTTGTTCGCTGTGGTCGGCCCTTAACTTTGAAAGGATGATCGCTCCTACCCATGTAAGTAATGTAAGTAATGACGCGAGCGAAGCAAGGCTAAACATGAGATGGTGTGTGTCTGTGTGTTACTCAATCACGCAAGTACCACTGGTCCGATATACGTGAATTTTACATGGAAGTAGCTGATTTACCTGGTTAACATATAGGTTACTTTTGATTACAATACTTTGCACTATTTAACGATGGCGACCATTTTAGTGACGTCACTACACCCTTTGGTTTCAAACTCATATTTCCATTTGAAATAAAAAGAGAACGCTAAGAAATAGCAAACTTTTGATGGCATATACGAGGTTTAAAATTACATTTTCTATCCGAAAGGTATCTCCAACGGTTAGCGAGTAAAATCTAAATTTGTGCTATAAAACACGGTCAACGCCGAGCGTTGTAGTTGGACAAAATGTTTCATCCTTAATCTCCCTCTGCGCAGCACCTCGCCTATCCCCTATTTTAACTGTCACCTTCACATTTTAATTTATTTATGACGCGTAGCGAAGCACGGGTACTTCAGCTAGTCTATTATATAAAACTAAGTGTCCTGACTGACTGACTGACTGACTGACTGACTCATCATCGCCCAGCCAAAACCATTAAAGCTAAAAACATGAAATTTTGGGAATATGTTCGTTGTAAGTCGAAAACGCCCACTAAGGGAGGGTTTTTGGATATTCAGTTTCTAAAGGGGTGTTAGGGGGTACACCTGCATTTCATCGAATAACAATATGACACGACTATGACGCGAGCGAAGCCGCGGGTACCTGCTAGTCAAATCATAAAATATACTCATGAAGGAATGGCAAGGCAGATAGTTTCCATGGCAACATAGCTCAAGTCGAGACACGGCCGTCAGGATGCCAGTTTTGCTCTGCACTACCGGTATAGAAAATGAGGATCTTTACTTGAAATTCCGTTGGTTACTCAACTGCTCACACAGCACTGTCAACCGAGTTTAGCATAACAAAGACTTGACCCTATCTACTTTGTCAAATACCACTCACTCACTCATTCATTCATCACGAAATCTCAGAAACCACCGAACGGATTGGAATGAAATTTGGTACGCAGCTTCCTCAAGGGTCGCAAATGCCCTCTAAGAGAGGATTTTTGGATATTCAGGTTATAATGGGTGTTAAGGGGGTAGACCTGCATTTCATTGAATAACAATAACTCCCGATTGGTTTCATTGGGGGATGTGATACTCGGCATATAAACTCATCATTAATAATAAAAAAGACATGTGTCTGAGAGTTTTTCGATGTGGTGTATATTATGAGGTGAAAAAGGTGAAAAGTGAGGATTGAAAGATTCCTAACGGAGCGTGTATCTCTTAAACGACATAGGCAAGGTGTTTGAAACTCAGCGGAAAAAATCAGCATAAAAATAATTAAATATGTGTTGGACCGTTTTTTCATAAATCCAATTTAAAGGGCCCATGGGGAGGGGTGAATTTCTGGGGGGAAAAAGGAGAGAAAGTGCCCTAACTGACTGACTAACTCACTCAATCATCAAACTCAGGGGAAAAAGCCAGCTTAAAATATAAGTTAATAGGTGCTCAAGCGTTTTTTCATCAATCCAATTTAAGGGGCCCATGGGGATGGGTGAAATTCTGGTAAAAATAATTGAAATAAAATGTCCTGTCTGACTCACTCACTCATCACGCCCAGCGAAAACTATTAATGTTGGAAACATGAAATTTTGGGAATATGTTCGTTGTATGTCGAAAACGTCAACTAAGGAATGATTTTTGTTTATTCGGGTTTAAAAGAGGTGTTGAGGTGTTAAGGGGGTAAACGTGCATTTCATTGAATAACGATATCACATGATTTGTTTCTTTGGGGATGTGATATTCGGTATAGAAACTAATCATTAAAAATATTCAGACATATGTGTAAGGGTTTATCGATGTGGTGTATATTATGAGGTGAAAGGGGTGAAAATTGGGGGTTGAGGGATTCTTAACGGAGCGTGTATCTCTGAAACGACATAGGCGAAAAATTTGAAATTCGGCGGGAAAAAACAGCTTAAAATACAAGTAAATAGGTGTTCGACCGTTTTTTCATAAATCCAATTTAAGGAGCCCTTGGAGAGGGGTGAAATTCTGGGGGGAAAAACAGGAAGGAAAGTGTCCTAAATGATTGACTCACTTAGTCATTCATCAAACTCAGGGGGAAAACAGCTTTAAATAAGCAAATAGGTGTTCGACCGTTTGTTTCATAAATCCAATTTAAGGGGTTCATGGGGAGGGGTGAAATTATCAAAAATAAATGAAAAAAATGTCCTGACTCACTCACTCACTCATCATCGCCCAGCCAAAATTATTGAAATTAGAAACATGAAATGTTGGGGATATGTACTTTGTATGTCGAAAACGTCTACTAAGGAAAGAGTTTTGGATATTCAGGTTCTAAAGAGGTGTTAAGGGGGTAAACGTGCATTTCATTGAATAACAATATCTGACGAGTGGTTTCATTTGGGGATGTGATACTTGGCATATATACTAATAATTAAAAATAAGCTGACACATGTCTAATGTTTTTTCGATGTAGTGTATATTATGAGGTTAAAGGGATGAAAAGTGGGGGTTGAAAGATTTCCTAACGGAGCGTGTATCTCTTAAACGACATAGGCGAGGAGTTTGAAACTCTGAGGAAATCAATCAGCTTAAAAATAAATAAATAAAATAAAATAAATAGGTGTTCGACCGTTTTTTCATAAATGCAATTTAAGGGGTAATGGGGAGGGGTGAAATTCTGGAAGAAAAACGTCCACTAAGGAAGGATTTTTGGATGTTCACTCTCATCGACCAACCAAAACTATTAAAGTTAGAAGAATTATATTTTGGGGATATGTTTGTTGTGTGTCGAAAACGTCCACTAAGGAGGGATTTTTGGATATTCAGGTTCTAAAGGGGTGTTAACGGGGTTAAAACTGCATTTCATTAAATAACAATATGACACGACTATGGCGCGAGCGAAGCGAGGCTAAAAATGAGATGGTGTGTGTCTGTGTATTACTCAATCACGAAAGTACCACTGGTCCGATATACATGAATTTTACATGGAAGTAGCTGATTTACCTGGTTAACATATAGATTACTTTTGATTTCAATACTTTGCACTATTTAAAGATGGCGACCATTTTAGTGACGTCACTACACCCTTTGGTTTCAAACTCATATTTCATAAAAAGAGAACGCTAAGAAATAGCAAACTTTTGATGGCATATACGAGGTTTAAAATTACATTTTCTATCCGAAAGGTATCTCCAACGGTTAGCGAGTAAAACCTAAATTTGTGCTATAAAACACGGTCAACGCTCCCTCTGTGCAGCACCTCGCCTATCCCCTATTTTAACTGTCACCTTCACATTTTAATTTATTTATGACGCGTAGCGAAGCACGGGTACTTCAGCTAGTCTACTATATAAAGCTCAAATACCACTGACTGACTGACTCATTCATTCATCACAAAATCTCAGAAACCACCGAATGGATTGGAATGAAATTTGGCATGCATTTCATTGAATAGCAATATCTCCCGATTGGTTTCATTGGGAGATGTGATACTCGGCATATAAACTCATCATTAAAATAAGAAGACACGTGTCTGAGGGTTTTTCGATGTGGTGTATATTATGAGGTGAAAGGGGTGAAAAGTGGGGGTTAAAGGATTCCTAACGGAGCGTGTATCCCTTAAACGACATAGGGGTGGAGTTTGGAACTCAGCGGAAAACAATCAGCATAAAAATAACAAAATAGGTGTTTGACCGTTTTTTCATAAATCCAATATAAGGGGCCCATGGGGAGGGGTGAAATTATGGGGGGGGGGGGGGACGTAATATGTCTGAGTGTAAAATTATACATGGCCTATGTTGTAGACAATAACACATTACATCTTTTTTGTCTCTTGCTATTTCATCATACGACGAGTACTTAGGGAGTTATTAATGCTTTTGTACTTTTTGGCCGGAATTTTCTAAGTCCCAGGAATGACATAAAAATTGATTCGAATGAAATTTCGAAAATAGTTTTTTTAAATACTTTTATTATATTTTTCACGTCTTTTAGCGTCCGAAACCAACATGATATTTTGATGTTTTTTTCGTCCCATGCATTTTTGGTTTCAGGTGATAGAATTATTTTCCACTAGGACCCATGCTTATTTATCTATTTAACTAATGTTATAACAGTATTCCAAATGTTATTGCGGGCGAAGCTGCGGATAACAGCTAGTTATTGATAAATTAACTAGCTACAAATTCCTCATAGATTCAGGGGCTGATATCTCCGTACTCCCTACTTCTTTCAAGGAACAAGGGCAAGTGTCAAAAAGGCAACTGTATGCAGCCAATGGCAGTCCAATCAAAACATATGATGAGCGACTTCTCAAACTAGAGTTAGGTTTACGCAGACATTTCTGTTGGAATTTTCGGATAGCAAAAGTACAAACACCTATAATAATAATAGTTGTCGAATTACGCTACCCGTGTATCTGTTCGATTACTAGGTACAGAACATAATCCATTTCGTTGTGTGACATTAGGAATATACGGGTATTTATTACACAAGCAATTCTCCAACACATCTTTCTCCATTTCAGATCAGAGAACAATCGCCGCCATAGCGACCATACAGATTGTCGTGGTGACGTAGGTTGATCGTTGCCAACCCCGCGCAACCATAGTTCCCATTCCAGGAACTACTATTCCCAGATTCGCGACATCCTCCCACCTGATTTTGATGGAATACAAATCAAAATCACAGCGAAAAAAATCTATACAACAATAATCCACAATGTGCACAATTGGAAAAAAAATAAAAAAAAACATATACTATTCCTAGATTCACGACATCTTCCTCCCACCTGATTTTGATGGAAAACAAATCAAAATCACAGAGAAAAAATATTTACACAACAATTCCAAAATGCACACAATTGGAAAAATAAAATAAAAATGGAGAAAACATATAATACAATGAAAAATAAATGAACAATATGTTCAACAATTATACATTTTGTCTTACAGGCATCTTGATTGGCCTTCCTCTGCTGGTAGTCCTTGGTATTCCTTCACTCGAGGAATTGACCTGGGAAACATCAAGTTTATCTGAAGACTTAAATTTTTCTACCCAGTCGGACGAGACCTCTAGAGGGTAAACCCTTTGTATGGGTCTGAGTAGAACAGATGTTGCCGTCTGTAATCGTACTAAACGAGTGACATTGTCTTTACCAGGTAAAATTTCAATAACTCGTCCCAAGGGCCAATCTATACGTTTTACATTATCGCTCCCTATAAGGACTATGTCGCCTAGTTTGGGTTTGCTTCCTTCTTTCTTTATTTGTGATCTCATAGTTAAGAGGCCTAAATACTCAGACCTAAATCTGACTTTACTTTATGTCGATATTTTAGCCTATTGTTGAGTGACGTTTCCTCAATGAAATCACAATCCGGTATTTTTGTTTCTTTAACATCATGTAAAAACAATGATGGTGATAATGGGAATGACATTACCGTCATTCTCGGAAATATAAGTTAAAGGTCTTGCATTCACAAGCGATTCCGTGTCGCAAAGAACTGTAGGCATTTCTTCATAAGACAGCAAAGCTCTACCTAAGACCTTTCTAAAAATCTGTTTCGTGACCCCAACTAATAAATTTCCATTCGAATTTCCTAACACTACTGTACTGAACAATTCGATTCCAATCAATTGTCTTTAATTCATTCGAAGTTCCAGTAAAATTTCTACCATTGTCAGAATATATTATTGTAGGTCTCCCCCGGCGTGCAATGAATCGTCTCAGCCCCTGCATAAAGTTCTCTGTTGACAAGGAAGATAATAGTTCCAAGTGCACAGCCCTATAAACGGCACACGTAAATAAACAAATCCAGGCTTTGGCACCATCTTTCAGATATAGTGGTCCAGCCAGATCAACTCCCACCACTTCAAACACAGCCGAATCGTTAATTCAGTCCATAGGTGGTGATACTGAAGAGGCATCTAAATGATGTCCTACCTGTCTTAAACAAATGACGCATTTGGAGAGTACATTTCGGATAGTCTTTCTGGCTTTCAAGATCCAAAATTGTTCCCTCAATATGTTAACAATAGTGTTTGTACACCCACATGCGAGTTTTTTCTGTGTTCACTCATAATCAGTCGGTAAACCACCGGATGAGTCGACGGTAGGATCATGGGTGCACAAAAATATTCATTATCTTGCCTATTAACTAATTTCGTCCTTAGTCTCAGAATCCCCTCATTATCTTTAAATGCTTTTAAGGTAGCAAGACATTTGTCATCCTCTGAGATGACCGATTCCCTTTGCGTCAGGCGGATTACTATCTTTTCAGCCAAACGGATTTCATCGCATAATAATTCTCCCTTCTTCTTTAAACCCAAATTTCGTGAGTTATGGATGAACCTCTTCATCCACGCAATCATTCGTACGATTCTGTCATAGTTGGAAAAGTATCTATAGAACCAACTAAGACCATGATATTTACAAAGATTGTTGTTAGTCTCCTTGGGAGTACTGCACCAGTCACAGGAAACTGATTCCTTCATAAGACAACTCACTACCCGTGTTGACTCGTCTAATTCTTGGCGAATCATCTGCTCATTCTTAACTATCTCTCCCGAAGGCCAATCTGGGTGTGTTTTCTTTAGCCAGTTCGGCCCCTCCCACCATTTATCAGTTAACAGCTTGTCAGCCGTGCACCCTCTCGAGACTAGATCAGCTGGATTCTGATAACCAGGCACGTGTTTCCAGGACTCGAGTTGAGTCAAACTCCGTATTTGTTAACAAACGCTGTCCAATTGTCTCGTTTCTGGATCCAGGTCAAAACAGTGGAAGAATCAGTCCAGAAATAGAAGTCAATGTCCTTCAATGTAAGTCCATCTCGCACAGACTTACATAGTCTGGCTCCCACCACTGCAGCAATCAACTCAAACCGAGGAATAGTGACTGTTTTGATAGGAGCTACTCGTGCTTTGGCAGCCAGAAGACATACCTTCACCTCATCGTTATTTTGTATTCTTATAAATACAACCGCACCGTAGGCTAGTCCACTGGTATCACAGAAGGTGTGTATACTTACTTTACTGTTGCTTCTTACGTAAAAGAGCCAACGAGGCACTTTTAAATTCTTAAGCAGTGACAGACGTTGGTACCACGTCAAAAATTCAAATCGCGTAACAGTATCGATCTCCTCATCCCATGATATGCCACTCCTCCAAAGCTTTTGTAACCATAACCTAGGAATTAGCAATACAGGACAGGCTATACCAATTGGATCAAATATCCTTTGAGCGACAGAAGGAATTGTGCGTTTTGTCACCTCACCTACTACAAAATTGTCCATCCACTCTAAATTTAAAGTCAGAGTATCTGAAGCAGTGTCCCAAAATATTCCTAACACTCTAACTTTTTCAGCGGAATCAAAACTGTGGTGGTTGGACTGCCACCCCCTTAGGTTAAATTTGCCAAGTTTCATTGCATCACTGGCCTCGCTAATAAACTGCTTTAATTCAAACCCAGTTTCAACACTAGTAACTACATTGTCAACATACATACTCTGTTTCAGTTTCAACATGATTTCATTGTCATAGTTAGGGTTTCGGCCGGCCCCGTGGTGTTGGGGTAGCGAGCCTGCCTCTCACCCGGAGGCCCCGGGTTCGATCCCCGGCTCCGTCAGGGATTTTAAAACTGACGTGAGGGTTGGAACGGGGGGCACTCAGCCTCGTGAGGACAATTGAGTAGCTGTCTGACAGTGAGACAGAGTCCCGATCACGAATACCAAGATTAACGGCCGAGGGGACCCGACGCGCTGATCACGTGTCACCCCAATATCTGCAGGCCAAATGGCTGGGCAGCGGTCGCTTGGTCTGCCTTAGCCCGTCATGGGCTGGATAGTGCCAGGGGTTGACTTTTTTTTTTGAGTTAGGGTTTCGCATGGTTTCATTAATGTGATAATCAAGAATTGCCCCCAACAAAAATGGACTACATCTCAATCCAAACACAACCCTTTTATGACGAAAAACTTTTACCTTCTCACGATCTTCTTTATCCCACCAGAAGAAGCGAACATTATCTCTGTCCTCTGGTCTTATACTAATTTTGAGGAAAGCTTTTTCTATATATGCTTTTACAGCAAATCTACCTTCTCGAAATTTGAGCAAAACAGCAGGAATAAGTTCAATGAGGTTAGGTCCACTCTCCAAACACTGATTCAGAGAAGGTGTGTTTCCCTGCCTAGCACAGGCATCAAACACAGGACGCACCCTAGTGGTGCTGTTCTGCTTTACAACAGCTCGGTGTGGTAGGTAGTGCCCATGAACCATAGACACCTGAAGTGGAACTTCTTAAATTTTCTCAAGCTGTCTCCATTCATTCAAAACATCATCATATGAACTAAACAAACCTTGTTCACACAGTTTTCTAGTCGTGGACTGAAGTCTCTTTAATGCCAAATCTCTGTTACTTGGAAGAGGTAAATGACCCTCCTTCCAAAGCAGTGGTACCTCATAGCGTCCATCATCAGTTTTCTTAATACACGTTTGAAAACTGATCTGGATCTCACGTTCTCTCTCCTCTTTGGATTTCTGGGTGGCCGTGTCTTGGATACCAATCTTATATATAAAAGTGAAAGTCTGTATGTATGTATGTATGTATGTATGTGGGTGGGTCTGTTCCGTATACAAATCTACACCGTTCCACCAATCTCAACCAAATTTTGCTTACGCATAGTTTAGGACCCAGAAGGAACCGCTGGCTACATGCATTTTCGATAGTCTTTCTCATTCTTCTGATTTCGGCCCTTTTGCACTCAAGCACAGGCTAATCAAATCATAAAATATACTCATGAAGGGATGGCAAGGCAGATAGTTTCTATGGCAACATTGCTCAAGTCGAGACACGGCCGACTGGATGCCAGTTTTTCTCTGCACTACCGGTATAGAAAATGAGGATCTTTACTTGAAATCCCGTTGGTTACTCAACTGCTCACACAGCACTGTCAACCGAGTTTAGCATAACAAAGACTTGACCCTATCTACTTTGTCAAATACCACTCACTCACTCATTCATTCATCACGAAATCTCAGAAACCACCGAACGGATTGGAATGAAATTTGGTACGCAGCTTCCTCAAGGGCCGCAAATGCCCTCTAAGAGAGGATTGTTGGATATTCAGGTTCTAAATGGGTGTTAAGGGGGTAGACCTGCATTTCATTGAATAACAAGAACTCCCGATTGGTTTCATTGGGGGATGTGATACTCGGCATATAAACTCATCATCTATATATATAAAAATCAATGTTACGAATAGTTTGTCTGTATGTATGTCTCCTATGCGTTCATATACCATTCGTCCGATTGCGATGAAACTTGGGTGAAATGTTGAGTACACTCCAAGGAAGGTTTCTGACTTAGTAAATCCATTTTACAATAGGTAGCGCACGCGTAGATTCAACAAATGAGCGACGACACGCAAAGCGTTTCAACAAAGTCCCGTATGCATTCATATACCATTCGTCCGATAACTATGAAACTTGCGTAAAATGTTGTGTACACTGCAGGGAAATTTTCTGGCTTAGTACATCCACTTTACAATAGGCAGCGCACGAGTAGATTCAACAAATGAGCTACGATGCGCGAAACATTTCAACAAAGTCCCATATAAGGTCATTTACCATTCATCCGATAGCGATGAAACTTTGGTGAGATGTTGTGTACACTCAAGGGAAGGTTTCTGGCTGAGTACATCCATATCACAATACGTAGCGCAAGAGTAGAATCAACAAATGAGCGACGACACGCGAAGAGTTTCAAACAAGTCCCGTATGCATTCATAAACCATTCGTCCGATAGCTATGCAACTTGGGTGAGATATTGTGTACACATCATGGAAGGTTTCTGCCTTAGTAAATCCACTATACAATAGGCAGCGCACAAATAGATTCAACAATTGAGGGACGACGTGCGAAGCGTTTCAACAAAGTCCCGTATAAGGTCATATAGCATTCTGCCGTTAGCGGTGAAAATTGGGTGAAATATGGTGGACACACCAAGGAAGGTTTCTGGCTTAGTAAATACATTTCACAGTAGGTAGCGCACGAGTAGATTCAACAAATGAGTGACGGGGTGCGAATCGTTTAAACAAAATCTGGTATGCGTTCATATATTATTCATCCGATTGCGATGAAACATTGATCAGTTATTGTGTACACGCCAGTGAAGGGTCTCGACTTAGTAAATCCATTTCACAATAAGTAGCGCAAGAGTAGGTGCAACAAATGGGTGACGACGCGCGAAGCTTTTCAACAAAATCCCCTATTGCGTTCATATAACCTTCTTCGATTGCGATGAAACCTTGATGAGTTATTGTGTACACGCCAGGGAAGGGCTTCGACTTAGTAATACATTTCTCAATAGGTAGCGCACGAGTAGATTCAACAAATGAGTGACAGCGCACGAATCGTTTTAAGAAAACCCCGTATACGTGCATATACCATTCATCCGATTGCGATGAAACATTGATGAGTTATTGTGTACACGCCAGGGGAGGGTTTCGACTTAGTAAATCCATTTCACAATAGGTAGCACACGAGTATATGCAACAAATGGGTGACGACGCGCGAAGCGTTTCAACAAAATCCCCTATGCGTTCATATAACCTTCTTCGATTGTGATGAAACCTTGATGAGTGTACACGCCAGGGTAGAGTTTCGACTTAGTAAATCCATTTCTCAAGTAGGAAGCGTATGAGTAGAATCAACAAATGAGTGACAGCGCACGAATCGTTCAAACAAAATCCCGTATACGTTCATATGCCATTCATCCGATGGCGATGAAACTTTTGAAAGTTGTTGTGCACGCTCCCACGAATGATTCTAAATTAGAAAATCCATTTTACGATAGCTTAGAGGCAGTGAACGGAAATTGAAAAACATGTTGTGTATCCAAAATCACTTCAAGAAACAGAATTTCAACGCCAACACTTTCTTTGATTGGCATTGCAACGCATGCTGGTACAGCTTTTATATATATATAAATCAAATTTAGGTGGTAGTTTGTGGGTCTGTCTGTGGGTATGTCTCCTATGCATTCATATACCATTCATCCGATTGCGATTAAACTTGGATGAGACGTTGAGTACACACCAAGGATGGTTTCTGGCTTAGTAAAACCATTTTACAATAGGTAGCGCATGAGTAGATTCAACAAATGAGCGATGACGCGCGATCAATTCGAAGAACTCCCGTATTCGTTCGTACACCATTCATCCGATTGCGATGAAACTTGGATGAGATGCTGTGTACACTCCAGGGAAGTTTTTTTTGGCTTAGTCAATCCACTTTACAATAGGCAGCGCTCGAGTAGATCCAACAAATGAGCAACGACGTGCGAAGCGTTTCAACAAAGTCCCGTATGAGGTCATATACCATTCGTTCGATAGCAATGAAACTTGGGTGAGATGTTGTGGACACTAACGTGAAGGTTTCTAACTTAGTAAATACATTTTGAAGTAGCTAGCGCACAAGTAGATTCATCAAATGAGCGACGACACGCGAAGCGTATCAATGAAGTCCCTTATGCATTCATATACCATTCGTCCTATAGCAATGAAACTTGGGTGAGATGTTGTGTACACTTCAGGGAAGGTGTCTTTCTTAGTAAATCTACTTTACAATAGGCAGCGCACGAGTAGATTCAACAAATGAGGGACGACGCGCGAAGCGTTTCAACAAAGTCCCATAAGCGTTCATATACCATTCGTCCGATAGTGATGAAACTTGGATGAGATGTTGTGTGCACTTCAGGGAAGGATTCTGGCTTAGTAAATCAATTATACAATTGGTAGCGCACGAGTAGATTAACAAATGAGCGACGACGCGCGAAGCGTTTCAACAAAGTCCCGTATGGCTTCATATACCATTAGTCCGATAGCGATGAAACTTGGGTGAGATGGTTTGTACACTGCAGGGAAGGTTTCTGGCTTATTACATCTATTATACAATAGGTAGCGCTCGAGTAGATTCAGAAAATGGGTGACGACGCGCGAAGTATTTCAACAAAGTCCCGTATTCGTTCATATACCATTCGTTCGATAGTGATGAAACTTTGGTGAATTGTTGTGTACACTCCAGGAAAGCTTTCTGGCTTAGTAAATCAATTTTACAATAGGCAGCGCATGAGTAGATTTAACAAATGGGCGATGGCACGCGAATAGTTTTAACATAAGTCTCGTATGCGTTAATATACCTTTCATCAGATTGTGATGACACTTCAGTGAATCGTTGAGTACACTCCAGGGAAGGTTTCAGGCTTAGTAAATCCATTTTACAATTATCAGCGCACGTGTAGATTCAACAAATGAGTGACGGCGAGCGAATCGTTTAAACAAAATCCCGTATGCGTCCATTGACCATTCTTCCGATTGTGATGACACTTTGGTGAATCGTTGAGTACCCTCCAGGGAAGGTTTCAGGCTTAGTAAATCAATTTTACAATAGGTAGCGCACGTGCAGATTCAACAAATGAGTGACGGTGAGCGAATCGCTTAAACAAAATCCCGTAAGCGTTCATATGCCATTCATCCGATTACGATGAAACTTTTATGAGGTATTGTGTACACGCCAGGGAACGTTTTCGACTTGGTAAATCCATTTCACAATAGGTAGCGCACGAGTGGATGCAACAAATGGGTGACGACGCGCGAAGTGTATCAACAAAATCACGTATGCGTTCATATACCATTCAGCAATTGCGATGAAACTCTGATGAGTTGTTGTGTATACATAGAAATTCCATTTCACAGTAGGTAGCACACGAGTAGATTTAACAAATGAGTGACAGCGCACGATTCGTTTAAAAAACTCCCGTATGCGTTCATATGCCATTCATCAGATTGCAATTAAGCTTTGGTGAATTGTTGTGCACGCTCCCATGAATGTTTCTAAATTAGTAAATCCATTTTATGATAGCTTAGAGGTAGTTTACGGAAATTGAAAAAAATATTCTGTATCCAAAAGCACTTCAAGAAACAAAATTACAACGCCAACACATTCTTTGATTGGCATTGCAACGCATGCCGGGTACAGCTTGTTAATAATAAAAAAGACATGTGTCTGAGGGTTTTTCGATGAGGTGTATATTATGAGGTGAAAAGGGTGAAAAGTGAGGATTGAAAGATTCCTAACGGAGCGTGTATCTCTTAAACGACATAGGCACGGTGTTTGAAACTCAGCGGAAAAAATCAGCATAAAAATAAGTAAATATGTGTTTGACCGTTTTTTCATAAATCCAATTTAAGGGGCCCAGGGGGACGGGTGAAATTCTGGGGGGGGGGGGGGGAACAGGAAAGAAAGTGTCCTAACTGATTGACCGACTGACTCACTCATCAAACTCAGGGGGAAAAACTGCTTTAAAGTAAGTAAATAGCTTTTCGGCAGTTTTTTGATCAATCAAATTGAAGGGGTTCATCGGGAGGGGTGAAATTCTGAAGAAAACAAAAATTGAAAGAAAATGTCCTGACTCATTCACTCACTCATCATCGCCCAGCCAAAAATATTGAAGCTGGAAACATGGCATTTCGGGAATATGTTCGTTGTATGTCAAAACCGTACACTAAGGGAGGATTTTCGGATATTCGGGTTCTAAAGGGGTCTTAAGGGGGTTAAACCTGCATTTCATTGAATAACAGTATCTCACGAGTGGTTTCATTTGTGAATGTGATACTCGGCATATAAACTAATCATTAAAAATAAGCAGACATGTGTCTAAGGGTTTTTCGATGTGGTGTATTATTATGAGGTAAAAGGGGTGAAAAGTGGGGGGTTGAAGGATTCCTAACGGAGCGTGTAGGCCTATCTCTTAAACGACATAGGCGAGAAATTTGAAACTCAGCGAAAAAAATCAGCTTAAAAAGTAAGTAAATCGGTGTTCGAACGTTTTTCCATAAATTAATTTAAGGGACCAATGGGGTTGGGTGAATTTCTGGGGGGAAAAAGGAGAGAAAGTGTCCAAACTGACTGACTAACTCACTCACTCATCAAACTCAGGGGAAAAAGACAGCTTAAAATATAAGTTAGTAGGTGTTCAAGCGTTTTTTCATCAATCCAATTTAAGGGGCCCATGGGGATGGGTGAAATTCTGGTAAAAACAAGTAGTTCCGTGAAGAACTAAATAGCCTATTTTCATATATCCTACTCGTGTTTATAGCCTCTATTAACATACAATATTTCAGTTTGAATGTTATGATAGATTCGTAGATATTGAGAACCGTCTAAATATTTCAGATGGTTCGCAGGTTGGATTTTTATTTATGTGCTATTACATGAAGATTATTGTGTACGTATGGTATTCAAAGTTCAATCGCAGTGATTAGAACACAAGAAGTAAAAACGAGATTTTAAAATTTCGCACGGCTGCCATCTTGCGGTTATGAAAACAATTGAAATAAATTAGATGCCAGTGGATTAACATTTGTATAAGTATTTAACGTGCAATGTTTCACTGCACTCGGATGGTTAAATCGCGAGAAACGTTTTTTAAATATGTATAGTTCGCGTTGCCGCCATGTTGGATTTCTGCTCGCCAGGTTACTGAAAGTCCTATAGGTGAACTTATGTTCATAGCCTCTATGAACATAAAAAACTTCAGTTTGATTGCTGTAAAAGATTCGTAGATATTAAGAACCGTCTAAATATTTCGGATGCTCGCCATTTTGGATTGTTATATGTATAGGCAATATAAATATGTACCATTAAAGGAAAAAGTTTGCGTAGGTTCATTATTCAAACTTTCACTTCGAACGCATGATTACGACTCAAGAAATAAAAACTTAATTTTAAAATTTCGCACAGCCGCCATCTTGAGGTTATGTAAACAATTGAACTGAATTAGATGCCAGTGCATTACAATATGTATAATCATTTACTGTACCGAATTTCACTGTGCTCAGAGAGTTAAATCACGAGAAAAGTCTATTAAAATGTTTTAACTTCGCTTGGCCGCCATGTTCGTTTTGTACTTTACAGGTTTATGAAAATTACATAGATAAACTTATAGCAGTGCCCTTTATCACCGTACTAAATTTCAGGGTGATATCTGTAATAGTTTAGGAGATATAGAATGCCGGTGAAATATTTCCCACAACCACCATTTTGAGGTTATGTAAACAATTGAACTAAATTAGATGCCAGTGCATTACAATGTGTATAAACATTTGCTGTGAAAAGTTTCATTACGATTGGATGGTTAAATCACGAGAAACGTCTATTTAAAAGTCTCAAGTTCGCTTAGCCGCCATGTTGCTTTTGTAGTTACCAGATTTTTGAAAGTCTCATAGGTGAACTTCTAGTAGTACCCTTTATCATCGTACACAATTTCAGGGCGATATCGGTAATAGTTTCGGAGATACTGAATGCTGGTGAAATATTTCGCACAGCCGCCATGTTGGATTGGTGAGACACAAAAAAATTTGAAGGCCACGGTCGGGGTTGGCCAGAACGGTGCTATGATATTACCGAGTTTCATTGAAATCGCTCCAGCCGTTCAAAAGTTATTAGGGGGGTACACACACACACCTCACACACACACACACACACACACACGCACACACACACGGACAAAAGGTGATCTCATAAGCCTATTTCTTTCAAAATTGAAAATAGGCTAATAATTGAAATAAAATGTCCTGTCTGACTCACTCACTCATCACGCCCAGCGAAAACTATTAATGTTGGAAACATGAAATTTTGGGAATATGTTCGTTGTATGTCGAAAACGTCAACTAAGGAATGATTTTTGTTTATTCGGGTTTAAAAGAGGTGTTGAGGTGTTAAGGGGGTAAACGTGCATTTCATTGAATAACGATATCACATGATTTGTTTCTTTGGGGATGTGATATTCGGTATAGAAACTAATCATTAAAAATAATCAGACATATGTGTAAGGGTTTATCGATGTGGTGTATATTATGAGGTGAAAGGGGTGAAAATTGGGGGTTGAGGGATTCTTAACGGAGCGTGTATCTCTGAAACGACATAGGCGAAAAATTTGAAATTCGGCGGGAAATAAACAGCTTAAAATACAAGTAAATAGGTGTTCGACCGTTTTTTCATAAATCCAATTTAAGGAGCCCTTGGAGAGGGGTGAAATTCTGGGGGGAAAAACAGGAAGGAAAGTGTCCTAAATGATTGACTCACTTAGTCATTCATCAAACTCAGGGGGAAAACAGCTTTAAATAAGCAAATAGGTGTTCGACCGTTTGTTTCATAAATCCAATTTAAGGGGTTCATGGGGAGGGGTGAAATTATCAAAAATAAATGAAAAAAATGTCCTGACTCACTCACTCACTCATCATCGCCCAGCCAAAATTATTGAAATTAGAAACATGAAATGTTGGGGATATGTACTTTGTATGTCGAAAACGTCTACTAAGGAAAGAGTTTTGGATATTCAGGTTCTAAAGAGGTGTTAAGGGGAGTAAACGTGCATTTCATTGAATAACAATATCTGACGAGTGGTTTCATTTGGGGATGTGATACTTGGCATATATACTAATAATTAAAAATAAGCTGACACATGTCTAATGGTTTTTCGATGTAGTGTATATTATGAGGTTAAAGGGATGAAAAGTGGGGGTTGAAAGATTCCTAACGGAGCGTGTATCTCTTAAACGACATAGGCGAGGAGTTTGAAACTCTGAGGAAATCAATCAGCTTAAAAATAAATAAATAAATAAAATAAATAGGTGTTCGACCGTTTTTTCATAAATGCAATTTAAGGGGCCTATGGGGAGGGGTGAAATTCTGGAAGAAAAACGTCCACTAAGGAAGGATTTTTGGATGTTCACTCTCATCGACCAACCAAAACTATTAAAGTTAGAAGAATTATATTTTGGGGATATGTTTGTTGTGTGTCGAAAACGTCTACTAAGGAGGGATTTTTGGATATTCAGGTTATAAAGGTGTGTTAACGGGGTTAAAACTGCATTTCATTAAATAACAATATGACACGACTATGCTGCGAGCGAAGCGAGGCTAAAAATGAGATGGTGTGTGTCTGTGTATTACTCAATCACGAAAGTACCACTGGTCCGATATACATGAATTTTACATGGAAGTAGCTGATTTACCTGGTTAACATATAGATTACTTTTGATTTCAATACTTTGCACTATTTAAAGATGGCGACCATTTTAGTGACGTCACTACACCCTTTGGTTTCAAACTCATATTTCCATTTGAAATAAAAAGAGAACGCTAAAAAATAGCAAACTTTTTATGGCATATACGAGGTTTAAAATTACATTTTCTATCCGAAAGGTATCTCCAACGGTTAGCGAGTAAAACCTAAATTTGTGCTATAAAACACGGTCAACGCCGAGCGTTGTGGTTGGACAAAATGTTCCATCCTTAATCTCCCTCTGCGCAGCACCTCGCCTATCCCCTATTTTAACTGTCACCTTCACATTTTAATTTATTTATGACGCGTAGCGAAGCACGGGTACTTCAGCTAGTAGTTTCTAATTTCCAAAGATCACCGACATCATGAATGAGCAGTGAAGTAACCTCTACTGCTAAATTATTCGCAGACTGACATGGAACTTTACCCATCACAGTCCAGCCTAATTTTGTTTCTACAGCCACTAGAACTGAGTCTAACATTTTGATTCTCCCTGCCATTACCTTTCCTGCTACATCTGCTCCGATTAGCAAGTCGACAGGTCTATCTTTACCTCCTACATCAGTTAAAGAAATATTCATATCTGAAAGCTCCGTTAACCAAGGCCCTTCCTCGATGGAAGGAATACCATCACATATAATCGACTGGTAATCTTACAGTAATTTTACATTTGTTGAGGCAATGACCCTTCTTTAAACAACGGAAACAACCACCTTTTTCTTTTAGTATCTTTTGTTTCTCTGACAGGCTGAACTTCTGTGCCTTAAAGCAATTTGAGGCTTCATGCCTACCTTCACAAAAAATACAGACCTGTCTCTTATCATCTACCCTACTGGTAGTCAGCAATTCAGTTGCTGTAGCAGCTTTATCACTTGACAATCGAGCCTGAGTATTATTGTAAACATTATCCTGAATACCAAAACCTGCTGCAGCCAAACTGATTCTTTCTTCAGATTCAACTTCAAGTTTCAGAAATTTCATAATGTTTTCTAACCTAATTTTACCATCGCCAGTGCTTACAAAAGTACTGCTTCTTTGCCACACCCTCAGCAGTTCCTCAGGAAAACATGATTCCACCAGAGGCATGACGAATAGAAATAAACAGTGTCATCACTCCGCTACTTAAGCATTGTAGTTCATGGTCCAGCCAGTGTGTGGCGCGGAAGTCGCGACGAACCATAAGCACGTATGACAGTAACCCACGAGGTTAGTACTGTAATATCCTGTGCGCGAGAAGTCATATTATTCGAGGGAATTTGTTTCTTTGTAGTCTAATAATTTACGAATGTCTGTGCAGTGCTTTGTGTGTGCAAACAACTAAGTTTTCTGTTGTTTCGGGAAAATGTCGTAAAGTTTTGTTCCTGGAAGTAAATCGGGTTACGAAGAAAATCTGATGGTAGACATTTTTCACACCGCCAAAAGAAACAAACCTGTTTTCGAAATGGGCGAGAGTTTTTCCGTGGAAGGATAAGCAATTGTCGATCAAAAATAGAATCTGTGACGAACGTTTTTCGGTAGATTTAATTATTATAAAGGCGGACTCTTTCGTAGTGAACTATGAGAATGTGAAACTTCCTCGCGTGAAGTGGAAATTAAAACCAGGATCAGTACCTCAAATTTTTCAAAATGTACCGAAATATCTATCCACTGATGTAAAATCACGAAAGCCGCCCAGTAGGATACGGAATGAAGGCAGCCTTCCATGGTTACTTGTTCTATTTCGTGCCATCCTTACCTAAAACGAAAAAAAAATCCGTCTTAATAATAATAGGCCTAAAATAATAATAGTTGTTGATTCTTTAGGGACTTAACGACATAGTGGTCACGTATCCCCGTGTGTTTGGGTTTGTTTAGAATTCGTCTGATAACCTGTGTCATTATGATGTCTGTAGTAGTGTGTGTATTTGGAATTGAGGTCGGATTTGGGTAGGAAGCGGCCGTGTCCTTCAGTTAGGTACCATCCTGGCATTTGCCTGGAGGAGAAGTGGGAAACCACGGAAATCCACTTCCAGGATAGCTGAGGTAGGAATCGAACGCGCCTCTTAACATTTTTGCCCCACGAGGCTGAGTGAACACCGTTCCAGCCCTCAGACCAGTATTAAATTTATTGGCAGAGCTGGGAATCGAACCCGGACTTCCGTGGTGATGGCCAAGTGGCCAAGAATGAGTCGGACATATAATAATGGCCAACCTGCCAATAAAATAAACGGTCATCTAATTCTTCGCTTCCGTTACCGTCCTCCTGATCTTCGGATCTTGTTTCAACTTTGTCTTCAGTATCAGAGTCACAAATTCCTTTGAAATTACTGAATCATGAACTAGCTATTCGTTATCTTTCAGCAGAAGGTGACACGCTTCATCTGCATCCTTAGTTTTTCGTAAGGCGCAGTCTCCTTACTGATATTAACTAAGGCAACATACTAAGCCAAATAATCGTTATAACAGCACACCTGCCACTCACTAACGGAATGTAACATCATTGGGAGCGCTGGTACCATCAATATCACGCTGACAAAGTGTTACACGTGATAAAGTTATTTTTAGGCACGCTATTTCACAACTCCAGAAAAATGCTTACTATGGTTTGGTGTAAGATGTCACGAGAAGATAAGATCATAACTTGAACTGTTGGCTTGATATTAAAACTAATATAACGAACCATGGAGCTGTCAGACCAATGCGCGACTAACGGAGGGTTTTAAACGATAGTTCTACATGGGGACAGAGAATATTAATGCTAACTTTTTGACAGTATTATTCATAAGTCTAAACACAAAATTTGTTGTAATCAGCGTAACCGCAGCCTTCGTAAAGAGGTTTACGTAGCCCAGCGCGTATCCCACTATTGAACAGCTGTCTGTGTAGCGTTGGGGATCAGCGCCGCTAGCGCTAGCAGAGCGGGGAGCGGTTGAACTCGGTGAGTGATAGCACTATTTATTTCTATTCGTCATGCCAGAGGGTATAGCATAGCAGCACATTTATCGGAAGTGACCCCTAGTGTTTCAAGTGACCTAATTTGTGATTCTAGGCTGTCATAAAGGCTACACAATGAATGAGGTTTGTTCACAGAGGATGCATTCTTCAAAACTAAAGGTAACAATTTCCGGACAAACACTTCTACAAGTAGATCGTCTCTACCGAATCGACTTCTCAAGCTTTCTACTGCTTTAACACAATTTTCTCCGGTAGGTGGAAAGCTCTCGACTACTTCCCTAGCACGAGAATCTTTAACTGTGGCTTGCACTAGATATTGGAACTTGTCTTCTGGTACAATGTCAGGGTCCTTATCTATCTTCTGGAATTGTCCCCAGAATTGTTGCCACTGTCGTACATCACCGTCAAATTTCCGAAGTTCTAGTTTAGGGAGCTTGAATTTCCGTCTACTTGCGATATCGGCTCCACTATTGAGACTTGAATCATCCAGCGACTTCGCCTGGTGGGCTAGTATTTCATTAACACTTACCTCGGCATCGAGGAACAGTCGTTGGTAATTATCGGCAACACGGCATTCGTCTTCCAAACCCTCGTGACCAGCTTCTATCTTTAAACTTGAAATCTCACCGTCCAGTGCCAGTAGATCTTCATTCTTCGTTCGTAATAAAGAATAGGAAACATTAATTTTCCTTCTCCTTTCATCGTTCTCCAATTCTTGATTATTCAGTTCTTCTTTGAGAGTGTGTAGTTGTCGGGTAAACGCTAAACATTTCACCTTCCTCAATGCCACACGGGAATCCAAAGTCATAATGGATTTCACAATATTTTCCTTCAGTATTAATACAATACGTTATGTATTTCGATTCGTATTTCAATTATCAGTACCCGTCTGGATCTTGTCAGAGGTCGCCACTAATGTCGAATTACGCTACCCGCGTATCTGTTCGATTACTGGGTACAAAACATAATCCATTTCGTTGTATGACATTAGGAATATATTTATTACACAAGCAATTCTACTACACATCTTTTTCCATTTCAGATCAGAGAACAATCGCCGCCATAGCGAGCATACAGATTGTCGTGGTGACGTAGGTTGATCGTTGCCAACCCCGCGCAACCATAGTTCCCATTCCAGGAACTACTATTTCCAGATTCGCGACAATAGTTTTAATGCAGCCAATGGCCAATGAAAAAGTATAAAATACAATGCAGGAACTGTCAGTCGCTACAAAATTGCGTCAGGGAAGTCAATCTTCTTTTACAATATGCCGCATGATATTGGTCACAGGGCTCGCTACACAATTCACATATGCATTTAGCTGCATTTGGAGTGTGAAAGTCTTTTCTTCCGCAAATCCTGAAGTGAAGTCCATGGACTGCGAAACGCGTCACAGTGTGTCGTAAATCGTAGTCTGCTCTCTTCCAATCAGATGATAACATCGCTTCTGTCCCATAGAAGTCCAACCATATTAACCATTTTAACCACAATTTCAACCTGCTAATCGACCTGAAAAACAAATGTATCATAGACAGTACGACTAAACTCTCCTCACCAGCTACCTTGATCAAAACAGAAGTGATCGAATCATACCATCCCTCCGGATCAAAAGTACGCTGAAATCATCAAGGAGTTCCCTGATCTCCTAAAAGAACGAATCAATTTTTCAAGTCCTCATTCCAGTGTGATGCATCCCATCATAACAACTGGACATCCAGTCTCAGCTAAGGCGTGGCGATTACCACCAAAGAAATTTGCAGCTGCCAAGGCCGAATTTCAGCAGATGATCAATATGGGAATCTGTCGACCTTCGAAGCTGTTGGGCTAGTCCTCTCCACCTTGTACCCAAAAGAGATGGATCTTGGCGTCCTTGTAGGGCCGGAGAGAGCGGCCGAGGGCCCTGGTGGTGGGGGGTATTTCGGGCCTCTGCCATTTATGCATTTTTGTGCAACCCAAATTCACTAATCACAGCTTTGTATTTAGTGTATTATACAGGGTGGGGCAGCATAACTTCCTTTTTTCAATTGCGCCCCATTTAGTAGTGTGATGTAGTACCGGAGCGCTAGTGGTCTCGTCCAATAGGCGGGTCTGTAAAGTTTTGTACTGACACAGTTCAGTCGCCATCATGCGTTGGAACAGTGTGGAGCGTGCGTTTGCCCTTGAGGCCTACTTTTCGAGCGGTTGTTCTGTGATCGCAACCCAGCGTGCCTTTCGGAATCGCTTTAATTTAGCCCCATTGGCGCCTGTCCCAGACCGAAAATCAATTGTTACGTGGGTCACTACGTTCAGACAAACTGCAAGTGCAACAAGACGTAGAACTGGAGTCCCACGGCCCATTAGATCACCTGATAACATTGAGGCAGCGAGAGCTTCAATTTTGCGATCACCACGGCGTTCTGCGCGCAAACATTCGTCTGCCCTTGGACTTTCTAATCGTTCTGTGAGGAGAATTCTTCATGATGATCTTCATTTTCATCCATTCAAGATGGCGATTGTGCAGGAACTTTCTGAACGCGACTTCAATTCTCGGAGGAACGCGTGTGAGGTGTTTCTGGAAGTCGTGCCTGAGGACGCTATTGTGTTTTTTAGTGATGAAGCCCATTTTCATTTGTGTGGATCCGTCAACAAACAAAACATGCGCTACTGGGCTGCTACCAATCCTCGAGAATTGCATCCAAGGCCTTTGCATTCACCAAAACTCACAGTGTGGTGTGCAATTTCCTCAGGTGGAATGATTGGTCCCTGGTTCTTTGAGGAAAATGAAGTCACAGTGACAGTGAATTCGGACCGGTATGTTAACATGTTACAGGTTTTTTTTCCACAACTGGATGAGTTGGACTTAGGGGACGTTTGGTTTCAACAAGACGGTGCAACGGCACACACTTCATGAGCATCGATGGCCGTTTTGAGGGAACACTTCCCAGGGCGCCTAATCTCAATTAGGGGCGACTTGGAATGGCCGGCCCGATCCCCCGATTTGACCCCTTGTGATTTTTTTCTATGGTTTTTTTTGAAATCCCGTGTTTATGTAAACCGACCAATGACCCTACAAGATTTGAAGAACAACATCCAGGAAGAACTTGCCAACATAACGCCTGCTATGCTGGTAAGAATTATGACAAACGCCAGAAATCGGTTCACCCAGTGTGTAGAGAGTGGGGGACGTCACCTACCTGATTTGATCTTCAAAACCAAGTAAAACAAAACTTTATATTTGTACCTACATTATATTAAAAAATAAAAATTTTCTGATTCGTACAATGTGTTTTATTAAGGTTTGAAAAAAGGAAGTTATGCTGCCCCACCCTGTACATAGGCTACACATATAGGCTATTTATAACTCTCCATAAAATGCATTACTGATGTTAAACCATATTTTTGTAAAGTTTAAATGTCAAGTCATGTAAGCACTCCAATTTGTTTTAATAATTTTCACTACCAAATAAACAGTAACCCATTCACTTTAAAAACAATGGAGTTCATATAACTACATTTTTTTAACTTAAAAATTCATTCCATTTGTTTTTAATCGATTGTTTAAGTTTGCATTACCTTATTTGTAAACTGAACTGAAATGTTAGAAATAAAATATTAAAATACTAAATTCACCATAAACTTATATCTTTAATGGCTCACAGTATATGTACATGTACAAAACAAACCTACAATACAACCCCCTTTCTAGCCTTTTTCTGAAACAAAAATCCTCTATGATATTGTCCAAATTGGTCGACTTCACAAGTTCCGTTTCAACAGTCAATACACCCAAGCTTGAAAGTCTATTTTGGCATATTGTCGAGCGGAAAACGGTCTTTACGCGATTGAGAACCGAGAAAGAGCGCTTGGTGCTCCCAACTGTTGCGGGGATGATAACAAATATTCTCAATGCTACATTAAGATTAGGAAATAGGGTTTCCAAATTTAACGTTTTAACTTTATTGAGAAGGTCCAAGGGCGTAAGAGTTTTGCTACCAAAGTTGGCTTGCTAAATTAATTTCAGGTTTTGTGATTCATCAGACAGGTCGTTTCTATGTCATTAGAATATCGCCATACAAGCTTAGCTGATTTTTCCAAAAGTAATTCATCTGCCATTTAATTGAATTGCCACAAAACAGGAAACCCGCTACAAAGAGATTGTACTGATCGAAACCGCACTGTCATGTCTCCTATGATACTGTCCAGAATTACATTGAACACATCATTTCTGAAATTAGTTTTTGCATCATTACTGTCTTCATGACTGTCATCCTATTCATCAGCTTGCCTCTTTCTTTTCTTTCGTCTATTTTCTTCCTCTTCAAGTTGTTGGGGCCATCCTATATTTTTAGCCACTACTTCAGCTTCACTACATATACGGTCCAACCCTTCACAACGTATTGTTTTCAAGTCTTCTATCAGAGAACCTAAGTTCCTTGCCGCTACATCCATAGTTTCACCTTGGTGATGAAGAACTCAATGTATATTGATTTTAAAACCTGAAAGAAAGAAAGAAAGAAAGAATTCGTTTTGTTTCCTTATTTTAAAAACAAGACATCACTAATATTTAAATTGCCATCATTATACTGCAACTACACGGAAGATTATTGCACGTAACTATGACGAAAACGAGGCTTTCGCGAACGCGTATTATTTGTAAACAACTGACAATGTTCTTTTAAATGAAACCGGTATCGCTATAATTTAAAATAACAAACATATTTAAAACAGGATATGATTTTTTGAAAAATTCATTTATTGTGGCTAATCAGTGGCACACCCACGAGGGGGGGGGGGAGGTTTAGGGGGCTTAAGCCCCCACCCCTCATGGCTTGAAAAAGAAATTGAGAATAATTCAAAAATGTTTGTCTTTATTATCCTACATATAGATTATTTATTAGAGTTTATGAACTACTAAATTGCCTTTTGTGCAATTCACTTTTAAAACCTAATAAACGTGTCAACTGATTACCGACAGACTTCATCTTATTAGGGTGCGTGGTAGTTAGCAGAGTGGTAGCACTGCGCGCTCTCACTCAGCTGGTGTGATTGAATACAACATGTTTACTCCATTGGCGTGGGGGTGAGGGGATGAGCGATGACTCATCGTCTACGCAGTCATGATAGTGAGTACAGTACTGCTCGGTTCCAAGCTCTGTGAACTTGCGGGATGAAGGGCAGAGGCAGAGTAGGAGCAGGCGAGAATTGAGAAGCCTGTCGACAGCCCGCCGTGTTACCTGACATTCTCGTCTATTCCAATACTGCTAACATAGGGTCTTTTCTGAAACCAGTGTGGCGTTGGGAATGAGTGACTGAGTCACCGACTAATGTATTTGCTTCTGTTACTACGCAAGGACCGAGAAGCCGCATCACTCGTCACTACCACGTCCCATAGTCTGCGATGCACATTCCTTTCGGGTTCACGCAGCTTAGACTCGAGCAGTACAGCCCCGTCAAACAAAATTGGTCCACTCGCACTGCCAGTTTACCGATTCATGGGGCATTAACTGAGTAGTAAATGATACAACAACAAAAAATAAAAACAATCGAATCTAGTTCTGGTTACGCAGACGGGCGCGTTAAAGAGGGCCGACTTAACGAGGTTCTACTGTAGTTAGTATTTTTGTGTCAGGTGTTTGTTTTTTATATTTTATGTGGCTTGAAATATCTTTGTAGGTCAAATAATTACTATTTTACTAAGAAAATAAATAATATTTTCTTTGGTAGTTAAGACCATTTATCCCGCAGGTATTTTTGACTACCGTAGCTACACGCCTCTTTTCTAAACGAATATATGGTATATAATGAATAATAAATATATATATAATATATATGTTGTATTCTTACCTTGAACCAAATAGACGCAAGAAGAAGGCAGTTGGAGGTTGTGAAATATTTTACCAATCTCTCAAGGTCTCGACGACATTCAGAAGGTAACATGCTGAGCTTCTATGCCCAAGATAGCGGGTTGAAACCCGGCCGAAGCCGTCGGATTTTTTAAGAGCGTTAAAAATCCCCCAGTATGCCTTCCTTCGGAGGGGAAGTAAAGCCAGCGGTCCCATGTCATAGATTTATGGCATGTTAAAGAACCTTCCACTAATTGCACCTGTGTGAAGCTAAATTGGATATGTTAAGAATGTAAACAACGCTCTTAGGTTTCTACGTTCGTTGCCAAGAGCTGACTGCGGTGGCGTCTAGTAGCTAAGTTCTGAACTTGGCCTAGTAGTCGTTGACGGTGGCGTTTGGCGGCAAAAGTAGGAACTATTTGAAAAATTCTAAGTTGCAGTACTTAAATAAAAAAAAAACAGATAACACACACTAATACAGTCATCACAATTAACACCGGTTATCAGACAGATTCTATCCACACCCAAAGTACACGGGGCTACATGACCACGTTGTCGCAGCCCCTAAACTTAAGAACCAACCAACCAACCAACCAACCAACCAACCAACCAACCAACCAACCAACGACATTCAGAAGTTATGCTCAGTTCGGTCAATGCCTCCAGTGCTTCTATTATCCCTGGAAGGTGAGATGCGACTGGTTTAACGCTGTCTACTCTAGCAGGCCAGCGAGTCTTCGACATCGAGTGAAGGGAGCTTGATATATTTCCATTTAAAATTTCCCATCTTTGGGGGCTGGAACTAAATATGTTAAACAACTTTTGAACAGCCCCAAAGAATGTTACTGCAACCACACAGCTCTTCGATGCTTGTTCTCCACACGGATTCAAGGAATGACAAGTGCAAGCAGAGTAAACTGCTTCACTGTTAGCAGACAGAATTCTTGTCTGATCTCCTTTGTACGCTCCTTTCATGGTACTCCCATTGTTGTAGCCTTGACCCCTACAGTCTTTTATTGGGATGTCCAACTCCTTTAGCTTATCTAAAATAAGCTCTGTAATGGCTCCACCACCCTTTTTGGTACAGTCGGTAAAGCAAAGTAGCCTTTCTTCGACTTGGTAAGGCTGAGTTTCATTTTCAGTCAAATAAACGTATCTCAAAAGAAGCGCAGTCTGTTCAACATGTGCAGAATCTGGTGTTGCTTCAACTATTATGGCATAGTATTTTGCCATTTCTCTTTCTCCAAAAAAATTCTTCGTAACTTGGGCAGCGCAAAGTGTAATCAACTCATTTTGAATGTCATGAGACAGATAATTCACATGCATTCTTTCTCCCTTTTCTTGAAACGAGTGGACTCTATTTAATTGTTCATTCAAAACTGGATCATATTTGGCCAGCAGTTCTAAAATTCCCAAAAAATTGCCATTTGAGGGGTTCCCGATTTTACCAATACTACCCCGATAAGCAAGTCCTCTTTCAGCTAGGAATAAAGTGACATTAAGAAGTCGCTTTATAAGAATACGCCACTTGTCCTTTTCTTGTTGAATGGAGTGAAAGATTAAGTCCATTAGCCATTTATAATTTTTTTATTTGATCACCTCTGCCTTTCACTCAACATAGCAGCTTTTATGACTGGAACTACTCTCATGTTCTGGCACTTTATTGAAGAGGTTTTTCCAGCGATTTCCGCAGAATATATTTCAGAAAGAGCGAACGAAAATCGTTTTGGCTGGGGCAACGTACTGAACATACTGCAAGGTACACAGTAAAACGCTTTCTTAGCCATGCTCCAAATAAGCCAATCACGAGTAATTAGTTCACAATTTGTAAGTTTCTTTTGGAAGACTGACACGGGAACGGAATAGCCTACCGAATCTACAGGAAATTGTTCAGGCAAAGGAACGTGAGGGTATTTTAAGTCTCGGCTGCTTTCGAAAGCAGGGTCACCTACATCAACATATTTGTCTGGTAAAGGTAAAGGCGGTTTGTGGCCTTTGATAGATTCAATATCCGTAGGCGACACAGACTGAATAGGACTAGGAGTTCTTGTTTCAGTGATGGGAACTGTTTCTTCCTTGTTTGATTCGATTTCATTTTGTTGTTCATTTGTAGGTGAAACATCTACTTTATAACTATTACTATTAGTAATGTTACCTTTTTCTATAACTGACGATGATGAAGGAGGACATTTTAAAAACTGACAAGCGGTAGCTGGCCTTTCTTCGATGCTCTTTCCTTCAACTCCCTGTCTTCTCTTTCCTTCCTTTTTTGAGCACCTGATTTGTGTTTGTAATTGCAACTAAAAGTTTCACTAAAAACACACTATACGCATTCTAAATTGTAATCCGTAATCGAACAATATTACACACCGACACCATTAAAACTGACGTATACAAATCTCACAAACCGTGGTGAATCACTAACACAACGTATTACTATTGGATTAGACAATCGACTGACAGTGGCTGACAATGCATTATTTACGCAGCACAGTGCGGCCAGTGCGGGGACAGCGGGGAAAACCCTTCCTCGGTGCGGGAGTCCTCGCGCACGCGCTTCATAGACTGTTGTGCAGCATTGCCAACATCAAATTTTTGAACAGTAAGTTTACAACTTAAGTTTGTTTTGTGATTTGTATGGTATAAATAAGAAATCTAGTTAATCTAATAGCCACACACATTTCCAGTTTCCTGGATGGAACTGGATGAGGTAGGCCTAGAATTATGTACCAAATACAAAAATTTACATTACATCATTTTGCCCAGGCCGGGCCCCTTCAGGGCCGCGGGCCCCGGTGCTGTAGCAACCCCTAAACCGGCCTCTCGCCGGCCCTGCGTCCTTGCGGTGATTATCGGGCATTGAACAACATAACTCAACATGATCGCTACCCAATACCCAATATACACGACTTCAACAGTCAGCTGGATGGAAGAAAAGTATTTTCCAAGATCGATCTCCTACGCGCATACCATCACATACCAGTTCATCCTGACGATATTCCGAAGACTGCAGTGATAACCCCCTTCGGACTGCTTGAATTTATTTCCCTACCGTTTGGATTACGCAATGCAGCACATACCTTTCAGAGATATATGGATAACATTCTACGAGATTTTGATTTTACCTACTGCTACATCGATGATATACTCATAGCTTCCTCCAGTGAAGATGCACATAAACGGCACCTGTATTTATTATTTGAGCGCCTCAGTCAGTTCAATATTAACATCAATATTAGCAAATGCATCTTTGGAGTGACAGAAGTGCCATTTCGTGGTTACCTGATCTCGGCCAATGGTATCCTTCCATTGCCAGATCGCGTACAAACAATACAGGACTTGCGTCGTTTCTTAGGACTAATCAACTTCTATCGTCGAGCACTTCCTCATGCAGCCAATATGCAGGCTAAAATCTTTGACATCACTCACGGAGCAAAGAAGAACGACAAAAGAAAAATTACTTGGACAAATGAACTTCAAACGATATACTCAGATTTGAAGACCAGTCTTACTAATGCAGCTCTTCTCGCACAACCGTTCTATGGACTACCGTTGGTTTTGATGGTCGACGCTTCTGACTTTGCTATGGGTGCTTCACTACACCAAGTTAGAGGAGATATTCTCCAACCCTTATCATTCTTTTCAAAGAAACTCAGCGACACACAGAATAACTACTCGTCTTATGACAGAGAACTTCTTGCTGTGTATTCAGCTGTCAAACATTTCATACATATGCTAGAAGGTAGAGAATTCCCAATCTACACGGATCATAAACCTTCGACGTTTATGTTTAATCAACGACCCGACAAAGCTATCCCTCGGCAACTACGCCACATGAGCTTTATAGGGCAGTTCACCACTGACATTAGGTATGTGGAAGGAACAAATAACTCGGCTGCTGATGCTTGTTCTCGAATTTCTTCCATCAGTATTCCTCTACGCTTTACTACGGAGGGGATTGCCAAAGCTCAAGCTACAGATGAGGAATTGAAACATCTGCAGCAATCAAGCGCATGTTCTCTGAAATTCCAGGTGTTTCCTTTACCCAATAACCATGAACTTATCTGTGACAATTCCATCGGCAAGCTCAGACCAATCATCCCTACTGCATTTCGTCATCGCATATTTGAGTCCATCCACAACCTGTCACATCCTGTGGTAAAAGGATCGATCGAACTCATCCTACAACGATATGTATGGCCCTCGTTGAAAAAAGTATATTAAGTTATGGGCATCATCATGCGTCCCTTGCCAGCGAGCAAAAGTCTGGCGTCATACACACAGCGCTATCGGCCTATATGAGCAAGTCACAGAATGATTCAGCCATGCCAACATTGACATTGTTGGACCTCTTCCATCATCCCAAGGTTACTCATATGTACTCACCATGATCGACCGGTTCTCACGGAGGCCTGAAGCAGTTCCAATAAAATACATTACCGCAGAAAAAATTGCATCCACCGTACTCTTAAACTGGATTGCCCGCTTCGGAGTTCCCATTACAATCACTACTGATCGTGGACGACAGTTTGACTGTGAACTCTTCAGATGTCTCCCAACTAGAAGCAATAATACCTTAGATGTTTATCTCGTAAGGCCTGTAGAGATGTATATTAACTGACTGAAAGTACCAGGAATTAGTGACTATTCTGGGGTTGAATTAAATATTAGATACGGTGACATTACAAAATTAGACTCTAATGTAGCAAATACGATCATATTCCAGTATCGCAGGGCAGATCAGGGCAAATTTCAGGGGTATTTGAATGAGCTATTTGTAGGATGGGCATCGGAAGGAAATCACATTAATATCCTGTGGACTAACTTTTTGAAAATTTTAAATAGCGCTATTGATAAATTTATTCCATTTAAATTACTGAAACAAAACCCAGATCCTGAGTATTACACACGGAAAATCAGGAGTATTAAACGGAAAATTATGAAATTATACAATAAAAGACATGATAGTGACAAGTATATGTTGAAATTTAAGTCCTTATCAAGAGAGCTCGTCTTAAAAAAGAGGGCTGCTCATGACAATTATATGCAAGGTTTACTTGGTTCGGGAGGCGTTGGGTGGAAATTCTTTTACAGTTATGTTAGGAGAAGAAAGGGAAATTCAAATAATTTGTCGATGATAATGTCCGGTGACGGTAAATTAATTACTGAGAAGCAAGCCATTGCTAATGAATTAAATGTCTTTTATGGTAGTGTGTTAAATAAATCCAATAGCTGTGTGTTGGACCTTAACGGTGAATCAGGGGCTCCACTTTTCCAAATAAACCAGTCAGCAATTTTAAAGCTAATACAAAAATTACGTTACAATATATGGAAGGGTCCTGATAATATTGTTAGTGAAGTACTTAAACTAGGAGGTAGGGCCGTGGCACGATACTTAGAGGTGATGTTTAATGTGTCCATAAACAATGCGCAAATCCCGGATGACTGGAAAAGAGCTACGGTAGTCCCAATATTTAAGGGAGGGAGCAGACTTGAATTGGGCAACTACAGGCCGGTTAGTCTCACGTTCATCGTTTGTAAACAGATGGAGCATCTCATTTGCGTCTACTTGAGGGAACAGTGGGAAACATTATCATGGTTTAATGATAGGCAACATGGATTTCGGAAAGGTTATTCTTGCGAGAGTCAGATGCTATCACTTTTTCAAGATATTAGCGAATCGTTAGACGATGGAGTTTCAGTCGATGCCGTAGTTATAGATTTTGCGAAGGCTTTTGGTGTAGTGCCGCATGACATGCTACTCCATAAATTAGCTTCGACGAAGATTGATAGAAGAGTAATTTTATGGATCCAAGAATTTTTGACGGGTCGTTCCCAGAAAGTGAAAGTTGAAGGCCGATTCTCGGATGAAATTACCGTAACGTCGGGTATCCCTGAGGGCAGCGTAATCGGAACTTTGTTATTTTTGGCGTTTATAAATGACTTACCAAATGGGATTCGCAGTGACTGTCGATTGTTTGCGGATGATTGTATAATATATCGAAAGATACATGACTCACAAGGCAATGCAGTACTTCAAGATGACCTGAACCTGGTCTATAAGTGGGGGATTGAAAATAAAATGAAAATAAACACAAGAAAATGTAGTCTAATAAAAATAGGGAAAGTGCGAAGGCAAGATTTTCAAGATAACATTGGCTCGGAAATACTTGTAGAAGAAGATTCTTGCAAATATTTGGGCGTTCACGTAAGAAATGATATGAAATGGAGTAGTCATATAGGATGTGTAGTTTCTAAAGCTTACAAATCCCTGCACTTTGTAATGAGGGTATTAAAAGGAAGTAGTACCTCTGCTAAGGAATTAGGATATTTGTCAATTGTAAGACCTATTCTGGAATACGCCTTGGCGGTTTGGAATCCGTATCAAGTAGGGATCATAAATGAGTTGGAAATGGTACAAAGAAAGGCCGCTAGATTTGTGCTCAGTGACTTTAATCCCAGGAGCAGTGTGAGCCGTATGTTAAAGAAACTTGGGTGGGAATCACTTGAGGCTAGGAGGATGAAATCTAGACTCTGCGCTATGTACAACACGTATACAAATCAACCAGCATTCTGTGAGCTTAGCAAACGTATGGAAAAGCCTACTTACATGGGTAGGAGCGATCATCCTTTCAAAGTTAAGGGCCGACCACAGCGAACAAATTATGGTAAATATTCTTTCGTAAACCGTGCCATTGATAATTGGAACTCTCTACCTGCCGCAGTCTTAGAGCCTTTTCCCAAACATATAGGTGTGCTTAAGAAAAACTGACTATTTGTGTAAATACTCCAGTTTAAATTTTAGTGAATTGTTATGTACAATTATTTATTTGTTATGTATATCTAATTTGCCACCGGGGGACACACCGCCAATTGCAAATAAACGTATGAATGAATGAATGAATGAATCACTTGGCGTCCAACATATCAAAACTACAGCATACCACCCAGCAGCAAACGGGATGATTGAACGCTGGCATCGGCGATTGAAATCATCTCTGAAAGCTCACCTAACAAGCGTCTTGGTCCCCAAACTTCCATTAGTTCTGCTAGGAATGAGGTCCTACGTCATCCCCAATCACAACACAACTCCAGCAGAGATGACCTATGGAACACCAATGAAACTACCTTCAGACGTTTTCAAAGGACCTTCAAATACAGACGATATTCCAACTTTCTTATACAAGCTGAAAGAAAAAACCAGGACACTTCAACCTGTGTAATCAGAGCACCACTCTGACAGCAAGATATTTGTTCACCCAGAACTAATGAAGTGTGAATCAGTATGGATACCTACGCCCTCTGCAACCAGTGTACAACGGACCATATCGTGTTCAGTCAAGGAATAACAACATTTCAATATTGAGACTCCACCAGGCTCACAAACAGTGTCCATAGATCGACTTAAGCCAATATTCCTTCTTAAGGAACCCCAATCAACACAGCCGCAACATCTCCACGTCCGGATCCAGATACTCCTCTGAAACATCCTGAGCCTCGTCCCAGTGCACCACAAGAGTTGGCAGACGAGTGACATTCCCTCGCCGCTTCCTTAGCGTTACCACTGGGGAGGGAGTGTGTGGAGGCCATGAGCGAAGAGCTCTTTGGAGGCCTTAAGATTCTTTGATTGATTCTTTACTCTGTGCGAGTTTTGTGTGATTTTCTTTCTGTTGGCATAAAAGTTTGTAAGATAGAATAAAAGGTTTCCTAGTCGCCAGCATCAAATATAATTCATTATATTAAAGTACCTAGATAAATATTAAAGTACCTAATCCTAGTACCTTAAGTACGAATGCGAACTCCTGCCATGTTTACAGTAGGATACAGTACCTCCGTCTTCTCCGTGCGCTCGAAACCACCTGTACAAGTGGTGATGTGAAACGGACGGACATGAGACGTGCCTGCTAGCGGACAAATATTCAATGATTCGTACGGTGTACAGTCATTGTGTGTCTCTAAACATGATGTACAGTGCGTACTGTAAACGTGTTTGCAGTATCGTCCCATCACCCATGGGTAATCGTCAAGTGCAAAACGTTTTTTGAAAACTGTAAAACGTACATAAATGTTGAAATAGCCCAGATTTTATACTTAAAGTTGGTATGAGTGTATACTAATACTCCTAGAAGTACTCGAGATATATATACTCATTTGGAAGCATGACCCTTTGAGCAGTTGCGCCTTACGGAAAGAGCAGTTGCAGCATAGGCCTGTTAGTGGTTAGATTGGTCAAGAAGCAAAGTATGGTGTGTACATAAGATATATTACGGCACCTAGGGGCCTGAATATCGCTCTCACATTCAGTTTCTACGAATTCATTATAACTTGGTCCATTTGAACGATAATTTTTCTGAATTCTCATCGTCTTATTACGCAAGCCCTCCATTATCATTGACTGAGCCAACAGAAAGACAGTCGCTGTTTGAAAGCTAAATAAAATAAGAAAAGGTCTTGAATTAAAGGAAAGTGGCAACAGCTACAAATATTCTACCATAGCCACCTATAACCAGGTCGTGGTCAGACCGAATTGCAACACCGTCTCGCTGGCTTCATACGTCCGACCGAGCGCCTAGGCGGTCTCTTAATATTCTAATTTGATATATCGGATTATTGAAAAGAAGTTCACTAATATGTATGGACGGGGGTAGTTACGTATAGGTGACAAATTGAGATTTTGATGTAAGTTATTTAACAATTAATCAAATACAAGAACATGGCAAGAAACAAATACAGTATATATATATCGTACAAGTGTTAACAGATTTCGTTTCGTAATTTGAAGTATTCAATGGGTCTGTCATCATTTTAGAGTAATTGCTGAGAAGAATGTTTGATCCAATTGTCATTCTTGCCACAGATACACGTATCTTCAACGACGTGACGAAATAACTGTGTCAAGAAAACACCTCCTCATGCAATAAATCACTATCTAATTTTACTGACAAATTAGTACGCCCATATCAATGATTTATGTGTATGTTTTACTTACACTGCTAAAATGTCAACGTTGACATGAGAAAAGTAGCTATCGTATGTCATGATCTACCGAAATTATGTGGCGTAACTAGTGTTGGCTTCTGGAGGGAGATGAGCTGAGTGAAAATTACATTGAGGGGTAAGGACTCGGACATAATGCAATCAAGTATATGATCTTGAAGTTTCAAAACCTCCTACCTACACTTTTTAAATGTTTTTTTTTTCTTTAGCATTTCATAAGTTGTATTTTTAGCCTCTCTTCATATATGAAACAAGTAGTTCCGTGAAGAACTATACAGCCTATTTTCATATATCCTACTTATGTTAATTGCCTCTATCTACATACATAATTTCAGTTTGATTGCTGTAATAGATTCGCAGATATTGAGAACCTACTAAATATTTCGGATGGTCGCCATGTTGGATTTTGTATATGTAGGTCCTAGAGTTATGTACTGTTACATGAAGATTATTGTATACGTGTAGCATTCAAACTTCAATCGCATGATTAGGACACAAGAAGTAACAAGGATATTTTAAAATTTCGCACAGCTGCCATCTTGTGGTTATGGAAACAATTGAAATTAATTAGATGCCAGTGGATCAACATTCGTATAAGGATTTACTGTACCAAGTTTCACTGCTCTCGGATGGTTAAATTGCGAGAAACGTCCATGTGAATATTTATAATTCACGTCGCCGCCATGTTGGATTTGTGATCACCAGGTTATTTTAAGTCCTATAGGTGGACTTATGTTCATAGCCCCTATGAACATAAAAAAATCAGTTTGATTGCTATAATAGATTCGTAGATATTCAGAGCCGTTTAAATATTTTGGATGGTCGCCATGTTGGATTGTTAAATGTATAGGCCATAGAGTCATGCACCATTAAAGGAAAATTATTGCGTAGGTTCATTATTCAAACTTTCACATCGATCGCATGATTACCACACAAGAAATAAAAACTTAATTTTAAAATTCGCAAAGCCGCCATCTTGAGGTTATGTAAACAAATGAACTAAATTAGATACCAGTGTGTTACAATGTGTATAAACATTTCCTGTACCAGATTTCATTGCCTTTGGAACATTAAATCGCGAGAAAGGTCTATTTAAAGTTTTCAAATTCGCTTGGCCGCCATGTTCGTTTTGTAGTTAACTGGTTTTTGAAAGTCTCATAGATAAACTTCCAGTAGTGCCCTTTATCTCCGTACAAAATTTCAGGGTGATACCGCTGATAGTTTCAGAGATATAGAATGCCGGTGAAATATTTCGCACATCCCCCATCTTGTGGTTATGTAAACAATTGAACCAAGTTAGATGTCGGTGCATTACAATGTTTATAAACATATACTGTACCAAGTTTTATTGCGTTTGGTTGGTTAAATCGCGAGAAACGTCTATTTAACAGTCGCAATTTCGCGTGGCCGCCATGTTGGTTTTGTAGTTACCAGATTTTCAAAAGTCACATAGGTGAACTTCTAGTAGTTCCTTTTATCACCATAAAAATCCAGGGTGATATCGGGAATAGTTTAGGAGATATTGAATGCTGGTGAAATATTTCGCACAGCCGCCATGTTGGATTGGTGAGACGTAACAAAATTTGAAGGTCACGGTCGGGGTCGTCCGGAATAGTGCTATGAACTTACCGAGTTTCATTGAAATCGCTCCAGCCGTTTAGAAGTTATTAGGGGGACACACACACACTCCTCACACACACACACACACACACACACACACACACACACACACACACACACACACACACACACACACACACGGACAAAAGGTGATCTCATAAGCCTATTTTTTCAAAATTGAAAATAGGCTAAAAATAGGCTTATGAGATCACCTTTTGTCCGCGTGTGTGTCCGTAATAAAATCTAAATGGCTGGAGCGATTTCAATGAAACTCGGTGAGGTCAAAGCACCATTTCGGCCGACCCCGACCGCGCCCTTCAAATTTTATTACGTCTCACCAATCCAACATGGTGGCTGTGCGAAATATTTCACCTGCATTCTATATCTCCGAAGCTATTACTGATATCACCTTGAAATATTTTACGGCGATAAAGGGCACTGCTAGAAGTTTATCTATGTAACTTTCAAAAAAACTGTAAAGTACAAAACGAACATGGCGGCCAAGCGAAGTTGTTGTTGTTGTTGTTAGAGTCTTCAGTCTTTTGACTGGTTTGATGCAGTTCTCCATGCCTCCCTGTCTTGAGCTAATCGTTTCATCTCTACATAGCTACCACACCCTACAAGCGAAGCAATCTGTTTAACATATTCTAACCTTGGTCTACCCCTACAGTTCTTGTCCTCAACCCTTCCTTCCATAACTAAGCTTGCTATTCCTGGGTGTCTTAGTATGTGTCCTACCAACCTATCTCTTCTCTTCATTAGCAGTCGCCAGAAACATCTCTCCTCTCCCACCCGTCTTAATACCTCTGCGTTTGTCACACTATCTACCCATCTGATCTTCATCATTCTCCTGTAACACCACATTTCAAATGCTTCAATTCTCCTCATTTCTGCTGCACCAATAGTCCAAGTTTCATTTCCATAGAGCGCCACGCTCCAGACAAAGGCTTTCAAAAATGACTTCCTAATACCTAAATCTATATCCGATGTCAACATATTCCTTTTTTGTAGAAAGGCTTTCCTTGCCTGAGCCAACCTACTTTTTATATCCTCTTTGCTTCGTCCGTCACTGGTTATTTTGCTTCCTAAGTAACAGAAGTCTCCTACTTCCTTCAGCTTTTCACCTGCCAATTTGATGTCCATAGAGGTTTCTGATTTATTTCGGCTGCATTCCAGTATTTTTGTTTTACATTTATTAATTTTCATCATGTATTCATTCCGTAAGACGGAGTCCATACCATTTAAAAACTCATTCAAATCCTCAGGCATGTCGGCCAAGATGACGATGTCATCAGCAAATCTCCGAGTTGAAATTATTTCTCCTTGAAACCATCCGAGCGCAGTGAAACTTGATACGGTAAATGCTTGTACAAATTTTAATCCACAGGCATCTAATTTATTTTAATTGATTTCATAACCACAAGATGGCAGCTGTGCGAAATTTTAAAATCTCGTTTTTAAGTCTTGTGTCCTAATCATGCGATTGAAGTATGAATACTACATCTACACAATAATCTTCATGTAATAGTACATAACTCTAATACCTACATATACAAAAATCCAACATGGCGACTATCCGAAATATTTAGAGTGTTCTCAATATCTACGAATCTATTACAACAACCAAACTGAAATTGTGTATGTTGATAGAGGCAATTGACATAAGTAGGATATATGAAAATAAGCTGTGTAATTCTTCACGGAACTACTTGTTACTTATCAATGAACAAATGATCGAAAATCAACAGTTTTGTTGGTATTAAATTATAATGACCAGTTTTCTTTCCGTAATCATCTGGCCCTATTTCCCCACATTGTATAAATGTTGATAAACTAATGTTTCCTACTAAAGTTTAACACAATAATACCGGTATTCACTTTCCAAAATGACACTCACACTCGGATACTAACATGAAGGCAACTGGCAACTGGTGTACTTTTGGCAAGGAATGTGGAAAAATACTGCTCACCCACCTCATTGCTTCCTCTCTGGCTAACTGAACAGCTGGATATTTTTCTCATTCAGTAAGTGTTAAGTTAGGGTAGCGCTGAATAAGTCCAAAGAGTGAAAGAAAAAAAAACTTTCAAATTTGTAAGCGTTAACTTGCATCTTTCAATCATTAGGCATCAATCCGAAGATTGGTTTTATTCAAAATAAAACACTTCAACAAATATAATAGTTTTATTATTTGGCTGGGGGTGGGAATGACCCCCCTGATCACCCCCCGTAGTTACGCCACGGATTGTCAGACCCCACTAGTATCAACGTACGATTGCTGTTACAGGGTTAAGTTACAATAAACAGCACAGAAGAGCAACCACGTGTATTACGATTCGAGAGCTTACTACTACTACTATTTAATATTATAGAATAACGACGTTGAGTTAGGAGCTGTACGTACGTTTATCAGATGATTAGCCTTCCCTCTTGGGTCTACTTTAAACACTATTGTAAAACATGCGAGTGTTAAAAGAATATATGCAATTTAGTACGGAGTCGCACGTTCAACACCATTCATAACCATGCTTTCCGCTCGCCACATATAGACGAGTGTGCGGCGTTGCCGCTCTGCTATGGCAAGGCCTTCCTCATAGGTGGCTATGAATCTACTCAATGTGATAGCCCGAAATAGTTCATTATGTGGTCAAGAGATGCCGCAGGATTACCGAAGATGATGTAAATCGAGATTTCTCGAGTCCCGTCACCCGTGGGCTTATTATTGTTATTGTTGTTTTAAGGGGCGGAACTACGACACCCGTAGGCTGTTGGAAACTTTTTGGTGGTGAAAGAGCCATTGGAGAGAGCAAAATGCATTTTCATAACACATGCTTATAGTGTGACATTTTGATTTAAAGAGACTTCCCTTTGATCTCTTATCACATTGTACCAGTTGTATTGGTTAATTTCCTAATTATCCTGTGTGTTGTTAATTTATCATTGTCACCTTCATTATGCTTTGAGTCATTTTAATATGAACATTGTCACTGGGTTAGATAAATAGATAAATAAATAAATACCGGTAAAACATCGCTTTGAGCATTATCAGAACAGGGAGCTTAAGGAGAGTTTATGATTTCATGATCATTTGACCGGGCGAAGCCGGGTACTACTACTTGTATCTCATAAAACCAACCATGTTTTTGTTTTACGCGGCTCGTTGAACGGAAGCATGCATCTCAATCTAGCGGCGTGAGCATGAGCCACGAGCTCGCTCTTGCTACACAAAGTTCCTCAATACACCGATAGATAGCAGGAGCAGTCGCTTCGATTAATCTCAATGTTGTATTTACACGAAAGTACTGTCAACTCGCCTGCGACACGAATGTTCGCCGACCCCACTTCATATAGCATGGACCCTAAAATGCCGGCTGATGATTGGCAGAAGATTGAATTACAGATGATTCGCACTTTCCGTCTACAGATAATTTAGTTACAGAGCACGATAGGGAGCTGCAGATGTGAGAATGTCAGAAGGTTTTCTTTTCGGAAGCTTCAGATTTATGGTTCAAATAGTTTCAGAGGCACATATGTGCCAATCTTGAAAAAAATTCATTCATTAGTATGGAAGTTACATGTAATTAAACATTAAACCCATCGGCTCGCGTAGAATCATGTTGGCAGCACAGTCGTATATCGGTTACTGATAATAATCTACATTTTCAGCTACTATGCCGGCCCCGTGGAGTTGGGTTAGCGTGCCTGCCACTCACCAAGAGGCCCCGGGTTCGATTCCCGGCTCCATGAGGGATTTTAAAAATTGCCATGAGGGCTGGAACTGGGTGAACTTAACCTTGTGAGGACAATTGAGTAGCTGTCTGACAGTGATGTAGCGCCCCGGTCACAAAAAAACCAGGATTAACGGCCGAGGGGAACCGATGCGCTGACCACGCGTCACCCCAATATCTGAAGCCAAATGACTGGGCAGCGGTCGCTTGGTAGGCCTGGGCCTTTCATGGGCTGTAGTGTCAGGCGTTATTTATTTCAGATTCTATATATCTGCAAAGTTTAGAACAGTTGGCCTGCATACTTACTGATATAGTTCTTGTTGACACTGAAGAAAACGCATATTCACATCTGCCTTGGTTGAAATCCAATTGATAGTATGCAATTTACATGTATTTAAAGATTGGACCTATCAGCAGGTATAGAATCATGTTGGCAACACTGTCCTGTCCTGCAATATTATCCATATGTGTGGCAATTTTGGAGCAGTTCCCATGCATACCTTCCGAGATATCCAACATAGAGCTAACATAGAGCTTAAATTTCAATTGCGATTTTCAGCAGTTGGTAGCACTGTCGTCATTTTCAAATATGGGCGTAAGATATTCAGGTATAGAGCTTTACTCATATCAAATTTGGTTTTGATAGCTGCAGCCGTTTAGGAGTTGATATAGGGGGACACAAAGGCAGACAGACAGACAGACAGACAGACAGACAGACAGACAGAAGGACGGACAGACAGACACTCATTTGCCCGGATCGATCTTATAAGTCTACTTTTTTCTCATTTTTGCAAAATGTGAAAAGTAGGATAAAAAATGAATTCCTATGTTTAGAGGTTACAGAGATATGGTGACGAATGCGTAACATTGGCCTTTTAAATGTTTCAGTAACGCTGAACGAGAGCCGAACGTATGATAACGTTTTGCTAATCAATTAGCCAAAAATACCTTTTGTAATGATGAAAAATAAATATGGAAGTGATGTAGTAATAGTTATTTACTTCACTGTTTATGGCCCGCTCACCGCCTTTTTAGATCACGACTTATATAGTAAAATTCCAGCTGTGTCCGCCACTATATGCGTAAAATATGGGCAAATACAGTATTGTCAACCCCTCAATAATCTTTATCCAGACCATTGTTTTTGCCTCGACCAATAATTAATATGTGGCGAATGCCATTATACACCTCCGGGTTTTGTCACGGAAAGTGGGAGTACGCATCAATAATATTTATCAAGATAAATCGTTTTACTAATTAATACTTTTTCACTTAATTACAAGGTGCATTTAGTATCCCACATTTTGGTTTTAAGCCTGTGTCTTAATTTATTGGAAGCCGTGTGGAAATGAAATAATTTCTGCGTTATTCGATTCGAGCATAGGCCTATGCTGAGTCAAATATGGAATGAATTAAATAGTTAAAATTAATTAATATCGTATGGCCTCGGTGCCGGGTGCAAGCTTTTTAATTTGACTCCAAGAGGGTAGCTTGCATGTCGAATTTCGTTGTTCCTTGAATCACTATGAAAGTCAAGGATGTTAGATATTGCCCCCTTGCAAAGAAGCTTATGAGACTCAGTTTCGGGGGGTGTAACAGTCCATTTCGTAAGTTGTTGTTAAAGCGCTTCATTAACATGCAGGGTATCACATAACAAAATAACATGCAGGAAGAAGTGAATACCAGGGTTAAAACAAATGAATTTAATAACAGATCAACTATTTACAAATAAAAATATAAACAAACAAGATCTCCCAAATGACTCACACTTGAATTAATTACTTGCCATAACTAGGCCTAATCTCAGGAGATATTGTAAACTGGACCAAATGTCCCAAAATACTTCAATGACATTGTGTACGTGTGCGGCTGTTCTACATGCTTAACGATGAGTACAAATAAATGCGAGATTCGTCACCATCCGGTAAACCTTCAGAGGACGAATCTGCATTGTCTAGAGCAAGACAAACGCGGGGAACCAACTAAACACTACTTAAATTAATCCGACACTTCCTACACTAAATAAAACAACAAATAATTTCCGCATGAAATTGGAATCAAAGAAACTGCCGTAGCAAAAACATTAATGCCTAAAATTAGGACTTTTCAAAATCAACACAAGTAAATTAACACGTGACCAAGAACAGAAACACATTATGACCGCTTGTCATTTTTACAAGTAAATACAACTACACCAACAGGTGTCCCAAACAGACACACTAACATGAAATGAGTCATAGAAAAATCACTAGGCTCAAAGCCAACATTTACATCATTAATACAATATTCCATTCATACGATATGCGATAATTCGTAACAGACATGGCGAACTCCCCAATTAATTATGGTCCAATGACCATCACAAAAGAACAGGTTTGCTAATGATAGCTTATAGGGGTCAGTCGGTCAGCTGGACTGCCTAAAAGATGAGTCACCAGACCTAGACGGCCGCTAAGTGGAAATCTGCACATCTGTCAACCCACGTGTCAATAACCTCGACCTGCCGTGGCATGGGTTCGAGTCTCGGAGAAGCGTGCTCCCAAAGCACAATATACGTGTGTGTGTCAGAATAAAGTATCTCAGCATTTCCCCTAGGAAATCCAAGAATCAGCACTGGACAAGGTAGAGTAGCCTCCAAGAGCGCTCTGCCTTTCCATCAAAAATACAACAACAACAATATGAGGGCGGTAGCACCACCTACCCCTCATCACGAAGAATCAATACACACACCTGACACAAGAACACACACAGAATCACACGTATGGGTTTGACAGAAACCTGAAATAAATGACATAAATATTTTCCACCAGTTTGCGCTTCCAATCTAGTCCGTGACTAAAGAACCTGAAAAGGACTCAAACAAATCTAAAAATTAGAACTAAGGTGTTCTACAGTTACATCTTAAATCGTTGCGCTCGGCAACCCTAGTATGAATAAAAACCCGTTCATAAAACATATTACAATAATTACCTCCCTTTTCCTATAAAAATGAACTTTAATAAAGCACCACTTACCGAATGTAACGAGTTTCGCATTCGCATGGATAAAATCAAATACATACGCCGTGTACACTAAATATGACTCCAAAGAAAAATATACAACAAACAAATTTGGCCACGCGCCAACGTACATTTACAGATGATAGTGTCGGCACACAAAAAAAATCTAAACACAAGAAAAACAAAGAATGAACTATTTACAACGTTCCCGCGCCTTATCTAACTACATATTGAGTAAATCAATGTTTGTACATCACCGTTTCAGCTTGCAGAACATTAACCTCCATCCCGGTGCATTTCCCTACGGGAAATTTAGCCCTCCATCGTCGACGTCGTTGTAGAAGCGATGCACATCATTCCATCACACGACCACACATCAGACATCTTGGCGTAGTTTCTTGGACAGAAATGTTCAATGTTAATAATGTGCCTAGCTATAATCGCTGTGAGCTACTACTTTCACTCACAATAATGTCCTATTCGATTACTGATCGTAGACTTGCCCTATCTTAGCATTTGCTTAACGCACGCACAAATATCACTCAAAAATATAATACAAAATTTACATAAAATTACACACTTCAAACTCATCGTAACTGGCTTGAAAACAAGTCTTAAACATGTCTATCGTGCAGCTCTTATCTCGCCTGGAGATCTCCACTGCTACACGTGAACACTGCTCCCTTGAGCACAAAGTGAAATGTTAGTAAAGTATGCTCATTAGAGCTTGAAAATCGTGACGCAGACTGACGTGAACGTTGCTCACCAGAGCTCAATAAAGTTGTGTCCTAAACAGCTCATCACCGATCAATTTATTGGAAACTGACAGAATGAGGTAGGGTGGGGAGAATTTGTAAAAATAATCTGGAGTTTTCACCTCACAAACTTGGGACTAGTATCAATCTTCTTCATTTTATCCAAACGTCTCAATGCACTATTGCGGAATTAATTCGGATCGGCGGTTCTTTAGATGTGCGTTTCCGCGCCTTTTTCCAGGGTACGCAATTCACCGCGTGGCTTTGGCGTCGTCTCTTCGGATTGGCTGATTCAATCCTGGATCGGTTGAAACTTTACTCATGACACTCCCCTAATGACTCCAATTTAGGCGCGCGTTGGTACAGAATTTGTCCTTGAACTCGGCTTAACCGGTCGTCTTCAGGAATAACTACCAAGCTGCTTCTGTTGTAATCATTGCAACACACTACCTTGCCTTCCCTTTGTTAATTTCAACATGTACTGCCTGGGCATCAGTAATAATAATAAAATCATGAAGACTTATTCATCGACAGATTAATAAGGGTTCAATATCTAACCTCCTTGAACACTATAGCCCTTACTAGTAGAGAAATGAGGAACTTTGTGTTGGCGGAAACTCCCGAGATTAATTTTGCCATTATGAACACGGCCTATTGAATTCAAATGGGTTGTTTGACATGCCAACATCGTATGACATGCGTGTAGTATTTTTGCCGCCTTTCAAAAATCACTTACCACGGCCAGGAGCGAACCTGCAATCTTGGGGTTAGTAGACCGACGTGCTATCCGCTCACCCACCGTGGCAAGCAATTAAATAGTGATGAGCCTAGAATACGAGTGCATTAAACACAGTTATTATCCGCGCTAAGGTACGTAGTCTTTACTTCAAACGTGCAGATGGGACCCTTGAAACAGCTGTGTGTATGTATGTCTACCCCTTATTATTCCCGTTTTCCAACCGGGTCAGGGGTGAGATGCGATTTAAGTCTTTGTGGTGGATGGTTTCTACAGCCGGATACCCTTCTTGACGCCAACCTCATGTTAGGAGTTAATGAAAGATGAAATGAATGCTGGTGAATGAACCTGAGCAAGGATGTGGAAGGGAGCGGCAGGGGCCGATAAGAAGGTACCGTACCAGAATTTGCCTGGAGTTGAAAATGGGGAAACCACGGAAAATCATTTCAAAGACAGTCGACGGTGCTGCTCGAACCCACGTCTATGAGTCCGTAGAGAGCTTGGCCTCATGGTCTAGGGCTGTGCGTTAAAGAGCGTAGTTACCAGGGGCTGTCTTAGGGGTGTGCGACATGTGCGGTCGCACAGGGCGACAACGGTTTGGGGGTGCCAAAGGCGTCCCCCAAAGATAGGCAAATTTCGATTTATTTCCTATTGTACAAATGGCAAGATAGGTAAATGCGAGTTCGTCAAACAAATAAGGGATCAGTTTAAAAAAAATCAACCGGTGTTATCTCTCACGACTGGAAACCCTACGCGAACCTTAGACCGTGACGGACCGAAGTTACACTCAGTGAAATAGTGATTAGCAAACACTATATCTTTCTCTCCCTTGCCTCGCCTTTTTACCATCGCGGAAACGCAACCCGGCTCGACTCCCGGGCCCAACCAAATCGCCCTTCGGCAGCGGGGCATTTCCGGGATATTTCGGTTCGGTTCGCTGTTGTAGCAAGGCAAGGTAGAGTGAAAGAAAGCGAGGAAGGCAGGGAGAGAGGGAGTGAGGTTGGAGAAAGGGGCGTGGGTGTGGCACGAGCTGGAGACAGAGGCAAAGAAAAATAAATCATAACAAACGGCACGTGTGGCTGGGTGAAGTCGGCGTCGACCCGCTCGTAGATGGCAGGACATATTAGCACAATACACGGGAGTGTTATGGCCCTTGCTAATTGTCGTTCATTCGAGTGCGTGGTGCGGATGGTGTAAAGTCGGGACGAAGAACGAGAAACCCTACAACAATGGCCTCCTCCGGTAAAGCTAGTGGAGCTGCAAACAAGAAACGAAGGCTACAGCATGCAGAAGAAGGCAGCAGAAGCTTTTTAAAAATTCGTCCGACCTTCAACATCAATAGGCGGGTGATCTTCTCAAACAAATCCTACTGATCAGTCCAAGAGTGGACCCGTCAAAGTTGCAGAGCAAGATGGAGGTATATATTTTAATCTCAACAAGAACATTTTCTTGCTCTCATAAAAGCGTGTTGAACTGTATATTTTCCTTAAAGCACATTCTACATTTCCGTAGTCTAGGTCATAGTCGTAAGGTCGCAAAGACTTTTTAAGCACTGCTTGTGCGGATAACGCTTAGTAAACGCAGACCGCTATGTTATTTACCTTCTAAAGTGTGCTATTTTAGATTTATTCGGTAATTCTTGTTTAAGCAATCATATAAACAAAGTAAAATTACGTTTTTAGACCGGTCCTTAAAATCGGAAAGAGTTCACTTATTACCACTAACGCCTCCAATGTAGAATGGGCTTAATAATCCGTGTAGGCAGAAATGCGTTTTGACTTGGTGCCGGTCTGATTGTTGATCTCTTTACAGGTGCCGTGACGGGTGCGAGCACCTTAATAGGATTTGGCTCTGACTGTGGCACTGCTGGTGGTGGGGGCGGTGTTGGGTCTTGTGACAGGGGTGAAGGCGGGAAGGATTCGAGGAAACCTTTCGACTCTGGTGATTTTGCTGGCGATGGACATACAGTCGAAAGTGGTGAGCGTGGTAGTTGCGGTGCTGATTTAACTTGTGACGGTGAGGTCGGTGAAGGTTCTGGTGTCGGTACTGGTGCTGGGAATGGATTATGCATTGTGCCCTTCATTAGTGATAGCAGCCAACTTCAAGACCCTCCCTATTGGCGCCCGGTCCGAAGCACGGATTGTACCGAAAAAAATATCGTTCAAGGGGCAGTTAAAATAAAAGATTGGAACTTGAAAAACGATTCTGGAGGTGGCCGTCATTTTACAGCTATGTTTCATTGTTATCAAGAGTTGCGGAATGGCGAAAAAGTACTAAGACGTTGGCTCCAATATTCTGACTCTAAAAAAAAAAAAAAAAAAAAAAAAAAAAATCTTTTGTTGTAAGCTCTTTGACAGAAAGTCCACAGCAGCTCTCGTCACTTCGGGATTCTGTGACTGGACACATCTTTCGCAAGCCTTAGACACTCATGAAAGATCCCCTTCTCATTTTAAATGTTCTTAATTATGGGCCGAAACAGAGTTGCGTTTATCCTCGAAAAAGGGCGTTGATGATGGTAATCAACGAATTATGTGTGTTGAGGTAGAACATTGGAGGTCCGTACTCGAACGATTGTTATCCCTTCGGGTGAACGTAGCTTTTCGAAATTGAAGTTGATTAAAACCTACCTGCGTGCTACAATGGGCCAAGAGAGACTGTCAAAACTTGCTTTAATTTCAATAGAGAACGATGTTTCGCGTTCACTCGATTTAGCCCAGTTAGTAAAACAGTTTGCTTCAGTCAAAGCACGGAACGCTCCCTTCTCATAAGGTTTTGGGTTTTAGTGTGGTTTTTCCCGTGCGTCGTAGTCGTTTAAATTAGTAAAGCTTGATTCCTGTAAGTGTATTTTTCCAGTGATTTTGTTACGTTTACACTTTGCATCACAACTGAAAAAATAGTTATTGTAATATGTTACTCCTCACCTATTAGATAATAATGGTCTGTATTTTTGCATCATGCGAGCGTACAGCCGATATGTTGTATGTTACCTTGACCATCCCATTACTACAACGCAAGTAAAAATGTTCAAGTAATATAGTAAATGGGTAAACGTACTTTAGGTTCATTTTATTAAATTTCATCCGATAACTCGGTGCCTTGCCTGCATTTTCTACCTAATATTTTCATGATTCCTCTTTATGGTACCCCATAATTTTTGCCAGAGTTAGGCAACCCGCCTCGCACAGAGGGGCGCAAAATCGAATTTCGCACAGGTCGCAGAAACCCCTTAGACCGGCCCTGGTAGTTACCGCTGTCGGTGGACCCTTGAAACAACTAATACGGAAAATTGCAAACTTCTTGCAAATTATTCTAATGATCTATTAAATTGTGACCCGCTTCGACAGCACCGTACATTGAAAAAAAAACTACCTAATTATGATTCATAACGTCCCACATCAGAAGAGGTCAAACAAAAGTCCATGAATTAAAATATATTAAAGCACCAGGAGGAGATGGTATAACAGCTGAATTGTTGAAAATAGGTGGTGATAGTTTAGCACAGCTAATTCACACCATTATCCAAGGTATCTGGATTGCAGAAAAAAGTTCCTGATAACTAGACGTGTGCACTAATACATCCCATACACAAACAAGGGGATAAGTCCGATGTCATTTACAGAAGGATATTACTGTTACCAGTTGCTTACAACATTTTCACGTTAGCATTACTTGCCAGATTTGAGATGCAAACAGACCACCTAATAGGTGAATACCAGGCTGGTTTCAGGAAAGGAAGATCATATGTAGAATACATTTTAAATCTCAAAACTATCTTACAAATCAGCACAACTATACAAACAGAAACAGTTTTTGTAGATTTCAAAAAAACATATGATTTCTTAGATAGACAAGCACTTAAAATGAGCTGGAAGAATTGAGATTAGATAGGAAAGCAAGAAAATCTGTCAGACACTGTCTGCCACCACCTCCAAAGTAAAGTTCTTGGAGAAAAATCTGATCCATTTGCTATTAAAACAGGTATCAGACAAGGAGATGGCTTGTCTCCATTATTGTTCAATCTAGTGCTAGAGAAAGTAATCCTAACTTGAGAAAAGGAAATAAAGGGGATTCATATCGGCAAGCTAGTTGATGATAAAATTCATCTCAAATGTTTGACCTTTGCAGATGATCTGGTAATTCTATCGAACAATAGGCAAGAAGCTATCCATTATCAGAAAAAAACTTCATGAAATTGCACACAAACGGTCGCACACACACACACAAGGTGATCTCATAAGCCTATGTTTAGTCTATTTTCATTTTTGAAACGTTAGGCCTATGAGATCACCTTTTGTCCGTGTGTGTGTGCGTTCGTGTGTGTGTCCCCCCACACCCTAATAAAATCTAAACGGCGGAAGCGATTTCAATGAAACTCGGTAAGGTCATAGTATTATTTTGGCTAACCCCGACCATGCCCTTCGAATCTTATTACGTCTCACCAATCCAACATGGCGGCCGTGCGAAATATTTAACCGGCATTCTATATCTCCGAAACTACACTATTAGTCTACTGATTCACCCTGAAATTCTGCACGGTAACAAAGGGAACTACTGGAAGTTCACCAATATGACTTTAAAAAACCTGTTAACTACGAAACGAACATGGCGGCCAAGCGAAGCTGAAACTTTTAAATAGACTTTTATCGCGAATTAACCATCCGAAATAAGTGAAACTTGATGCAGCAAATGTTTATAAACATTGTAATGCACTGACTTCTAATTTAGTTCAATTGATTTCATAACCTCAAGATGGCGGCTGTGCGAAATATAAAAATTTAGTTTTTATTTCTTGTGTCCTAATCGTGCGTTCGAAGTCAACTTTTGAATAATGAACCTACGAAATAATCCTCATCTAATAATACATAACTCTATGGCCTACATATATTAAAATTCAACATGGTGAATATCCGAAATATTTAGACGGTTCTCAATATCTATTAATCTATGGCAGCTGTCAAACTAAAATTTCGTATGTTGATATAGGCTATGGGACTTTCAATAACCTGGTGAGCAAAAATCCAACATGGCAGTGACGCGAAATTTAAATATTTAAATGGATGTTTCTCGTGATTTAAGCATCCGAGCGCAGTGAAACGTGATACGGTATATGCTTATACAAATTGTAATCCACTGGCATCTAATTTATTTCAAATGTTTTTATAACCACAAGATGGCGGCTGTGAGAAATTTTAAAATCTCGTTTTTATTTCTTGTGTCCTAATCATGCGATTGAAGTTCGAATAATATACCTTCACAACAATCTTCGTGTAATATTAGGTCTACATAACTCTAAGGCCTACATATATATATGTAAAATTCCAACATGGCGACCATACGAAATATTTAGATGGTTCTCAATATCTTCGAATCTATTAGACCTACAACAATCAAATTGAGATTTTGTATGTGGATAGAGGGAACTAACATAAGTAGGATATATGCAAATAGGCTATATACTGTAGTTCTTCACGGAACTACTTGTTTCATAAGTGAAAATAGGCTAAAAATCCCTCAGGTGAATCATTACAAATACTTAGGGGAAATCATACAACCATCTGCATTAAATCGTGAAGCAAACAAGGAGAGAATCTGAGAATTACAAAAAGCTTATAATTATAATCATTTGATACAGGTACAACAAAAAAACCTTATCTCGTAACGCAAAATTAAAACACTATAGCACGGTAATTCAATCTGAAGCATTGTACTCATCACAAACCCTGATCATTGGCGGTAGGTCACTAACTAAATTTAGAAAAACAAGAAGGAAAATTCTTGGGAAAAACTGACCCAGTGTGGATGAAAATGGGGTCTCGCGAGTTATACCAATATTCCGAGAAAGTATCAGACACTATTATAAAAAGACAAAATTTTATGGACCTATTCAAAGAATAGACATGAAATACTTACTAAAAGGATATTAAATCATGCTTCTTCATTAGAAGCCAAGAATAACTGGCTAATAGAAATTGAAAATGACCTTCAAGAAAATCAACGTACCGGTAACAGACGAAATTTTATGGGACAGATCTCTGGTTAACAGCATTTTTCTGCAAACCCCAGGATGAGAGCCCCCACTGCATGTGCAGAAATGAGTGAGATAATGAAGATGTATTGGAAAGAGAAGAAAGCCAATTTAATTTCATCTGTTAAATAGGTTCAATCGCGTTTCTTAGTTGGACATAGCGTCGTAAAAAGGATTGCAGTTCACAGCGTCAATTCTCTACCTTGAGACACAGCAAACTGTGAGAAACATTGATTCTGTAATTATTTTAAAACTGTAAGACAAGTAGGCCTATAAATTTTGCAATTTATAACAAACCTCATCTCAATCATTTGTCTAAGTATGGGACTAAAATTGATAACTTCTAAACATTATATTACTGAGTTCTTATTATTCGTAACGACTAGAATCTTTAGTTAATAATTGATATTGTAACTTTCAGTCGGTCAACACAAAATCATTCCAGTTACTGGAATGTGAAAAATAACCTCAAATACATTACATCTGCTGAAGGTATTGTTATGAACTGTTGGAAATGGAGGAAACTAAGGGATGATACGTTTCGCTCGTCATACGAGCATCATCAGATCAAAATTGACAAGACAAATGGCTCTACAAAACACTACCAATCCTACAGTGATACACACAGATAGTCACCGCCCTCCAAAATCAAAAAAATGAAACCTGTCAGAAACTTAGTAAATGTGGTAATTATTACTCATAAATATTAAGGCATTAAGCACCCGAAATAAGAACTATTTATTTTAATGTTGACCACGTGTCACCTCACAATCTGTAGTCCAACAGGGCTGGGTAGCGGTCACTTGGTAGGGCAGGGTCCTTCAGGGTTTAAGTGCCACGGGGAAGAAGGAAGAAGATGAACGAAATAGGCTGGCATATTTTCTAAATTCATGGATCGTACAGTAAATGGCGTGTGTGTATATTTCCAAAATTATATTTTCATAATTCGTGCGTTAGTGAATTGATTGCTGGAAAAAATTGTGTGCTAAACACTATTTTCTAGTATATACATCTCTAGTATGCTGTTCATAAATAATTATAAATACTGCGTCTTTGACTATGAGCTGCTGTGTCTTATCACAGGAAGAAGCGATCGCTACGGGAATGGTCATAATAAACCAATAGTAAGAATTAAATATTCGTGTGCGTAATTTTTCTAGTGTAGTGGTAGTGCTGATTATTGTTTCAATGGGCAGAGTATCGAGGTCGTCTGCTTCAATGTTTCAGCGTAGTAATCATAAATTATGGAAGATACGAATGTTAATTTATAAAAATAAACATCTTATTAATGTTCTACTGAACAGGTCAAAGGGAAGGTTGAGATAATGTAGACTACCAGTTTTATAAACTAAACTCCTGGTACATATTTATTTAGTTCCAATTGTATTGTAGATAGTGGGTTATCATGTGACTTCGAACACGTGTTTTCTATTTACCTTACTAGAGATGTGTTGATGGAAGGTGGCAGCTTTATTCTAAACCGGGACAAGCTCTATAGCCCTAATAACTATATACTGCTATTTTAAAAAGTATGTGTACGTTTATTGTCTAAAAATTGCTACAGTGTCTGGATATTGAGCTACGAGTTTGTAATTGTTACCCTATATTCATTTATTACAGTGTAGTCCATCGTCTGAAAGCAAAGTTTTTTTTGTGAGGGAATAACCAATAGAATATATGAATGTAGGGTATGTTAATTCTTCTTTTTCGAAAGTGGATTTAGAACTATTAGGAACTGAGTTGACTCGACCTGGTGCTACTTCTTCCACGTGAGAACCGCCCAGTGCAACCCTGGATACAAATTATGACTTAAGAAGTCCAACGAAGCTGTAGTATTATTTTGACACCAGGAATGCCGTGGAAAAACGAGTATGTGACCTTTGATCTACTTGTCCGTATCTTTATGGCTATAATGACATAGTGACACAGGTAAAGGAATGACGAGTTTGTCGAGCGTGTGACCATGTTCTCCACACTCCAGATTTATTAGGCGGGGTAATTAGGAAGCACATCATTAAAGGGTTCATCATAAATACACGGGAATGGTGTGGACGTCTACCATATTAACTCAGAAAAAAGAAAGGAATGACACATTTTAACTGACCTTGATGAGAGGCCTATAACTAACTATGGGTAACGGTCGAAGGAAGGAGGAGAACATTATGTAGTATGAATAGGGTCCGGAATGTTATATAACGTAATATCTTTCATTAATCTCTTATCCTCCCAGTTCGGCTTCACCCACGGTCTTTGCTAGGGATAATTCCTCTACCATCGCAAGGACAGTGTCTGGCAGCTGAACACTCTTTGTTAGCACATGAAACTGGGGATGGTGACAGGCCGATCGCTCAGGCGACCGCTAATTAAGGAAGGGTCAGGGAAAGTATATTGGAAGGTAGTCGGCCGTGGTCCTGTTGAAAGGAACCATCCCGGCATTTGTCTGGTGGTTAAAATGGAAACCATGGAAACCATTTACAGGACGGTCAAGGTGGGATTCAAGCCCACGCTCTCCCGATGTCAGCGAGGCACTGGGTAGCGCGTCAGCGCTCTAGGCCAGAGGTTCTCAAACTTTCCCCCCCTTATTCTTATTTCCTTTCTTAGCACTTCTCATAGGCTACTTCCCACAAAAAAAAAAAAAAAAAAAAAGGTCACACAAGATCTACTGTGTATGCTACTTCCTAATTAGGATTTCAACTACCAGTTACATTAATGATAATAATAATAATAATAATAATAATAATAATAATAATAATAATAATAATAATAATAATAATAATAATAACACACAATTCATTATTCTTAGAGCACATCAAAGCACAACAAAGTTTTGTAAAAAAAATGCCATGCCTTTGTATTACTTTTGCTTATAAAAATAAAAACAACTGCTGCACGTGCAGTTATCGGAATTGAGCAAATTTTGTTTGTTTCAGTAATTAGATCTTTAGCTGTGACACCTGTGTTCAGTAATGCTTTTCATATTTGAAAGCTCGTGACTTATACATTACAATATAAATAATATATACAATTTTCAACATTTCACTGTGAATTTGAAAAATGTTATGTTAAAACTCTTCACTCATTAAAAGTAAAACAGGAGAATAAAAGTGTACATTGATCAGAATTCGGTAATTCTCAGACACTTACGGAGTTAGTGTGATGTGTGAGCTTGAATTTGAGATGTAAGTAAATCCAGTCTTGGTTGGATGTTTGAAACAGCAACCCTCAGATCCCCTTCCAGCTGCAGCCGAGACCGATGCTTCGTCTTGACGGATGCCATTGCGGAAAATGTTGAATCACACAAGTAAGTTGAAGCGAAGGGTAATAACAGGTCCACTGCTTATCTTGATAAAATGGGATATTCATTCCGAATCTGCACCCCACAATTTTCAAGAGACTTCGACTTAAATTCATTTCGAAGTATTCTGTCACTTGAGAGTTCTATTAGTCCTCCTGTTCTGCCGTTGACAGGTGGGCTGTTATGTTTGTTTCAAACGGACTGCGAATCCAGTCGTTCTCAGTTGAAGGTTGTGGAAATCTACCCTCGAATTTTTCACGAAGGTTTTGGAGGTGTTCTACAACAATTCCACTAATTTGACAAATATCTAACTCATTTTCTTCCAGGAATTCATTCAGACAATGAAACATCTCACAGTTACCTTTGTCCATCTGGGCTTTCCAAAGTTCAAGTTTTCTCTTAAAAGCAAGCACTTTGTCGCTTAGAATGAAAATATTACTATTTCATCCTTGAAGTGACACGTTAAGTTCATTCAGTTTTTCAAATGCGTCAGCCAAGTAGCACAGTATTAGAAGCCATTTCTCATCTCGAAACAGGGTTGCGAGTGTAGGACTGCTGTCCAATAGGAAAATACGAAGTTCATTCTTCAACTCCACAACGCGACGAAGGACTCGACCACGAGACAACCGACGTACCCCCGTGTGCAATAGAAGCGAATCATGTGTAGATCCATCTCCTCGCAAAGAATGGAAAATAGCCGACTGTTTAAAGCTCTTGCTTTCACAAAATTTACAACACTAATTACATCGTTCAGCACTTTATTGACTTCCGGTTGTAGTACTTTTGAAGCCAATGCCTCCCCGTGTATCATGCAATGTGTGAATTTTACAGAATTAGTCACAGCACTCACTCTTGCTCTGAAACCCTTTTTAGTTCCAGTATATGCCAACGCCCCATCAGTACATATACCAACACAATTTGTCCATGAGAGATTGTTGTCAATAAAAAAGCAAATTCACAAGAGAAAAAATATCTTCGCCTGTAGCTTTACAAAATAGAAAATCCTCGAGCATTTCATTTTCATGTCAGTAGCGTACAAAAACAAGAATCTGGGCACTGCTTACAATATTAGTACTGTCATCAAGTTGCAGGGCAAATTTTGGGCTATCATGAAGACGTGGTAGCAATTGATTTTTTTTAAATGTCAGAGGCTATTCCATCAATACGACGAGTTACTGTATCATATGAGAGCGGTATCGACTTCAAACACTCGCCGAACGTTTCTCCATGCATGATCGCGCACATTTTCACGGCTGCAAGAAGAAGTAATTTCTTACCAATAATGTGTGGTGATTTGGATTTTGCAATTAAATAGGATACCTCCAAGGATGCTGGTTGGTTGGTTGGTTCCTTAGTTTAGGGGCTGCGACAACGCGGTCATGTAGCCCCGTGTACTTTGGGTGAGTGTAGAATCTGTCTGATAACCGGTGTTAATTGTGATGACTGTATTAGTGTGTGTATCTGTTTTTTTAATTCAAGTAGGGACTGCAACTTTGAATTTTCAAATAGTTCCTACTTTTGCCGCCAAACGCCACCGTCAACGACTACTAGGCCTAGTTCAGAACTAGCTACTAGACGCCACCGCAGTCGGCTCTTGGCAACGAACGTAGCAACCAAAGAGCGTTGTTTACATTCTTAACCTATCCAATTTAGTTTCACACAGGTGTAATTAGTGGAAAGATCTTTAACATGCCATAAATCTATGACATGGGACCGCCGGCTTTACTTCCCCTCCGAAGGAAGGCATACTGAGGGATTTTTAACGCTCTTAAAAAATCCGACGGCTTCGGCCGGGTTTGAACCCGCTATCTTGGGCATAGAAGCTCAGCATGCTACCGACTACGCCACCGAAGGATGCTCTTAGCGCTTTCTTAGGAACTGTTGCGTGCTTTTCTAGGAATCTAACATTTCTTTTTAGTTGTTGCTCGTGGCGCTTAAAAAATGCTAAAGGTTTACTTACACAGTCTGGATGTTTAGTCTGCAAGTGTCGTTTGCTAAAATCTCCAAACAAAGAACGTATTGAGGTTGTTCCTGATTATTATTCGAAGGAATACTGGTAAAGCCTAATGCCAGATAATCGTCTTGATATTTACGCACTTTCACTTTGTGTGTAGAATTGATAATCCTGATAGGAGCAGAAGTAGACGCAGATGAACAATGGACTTTGTTTAAATTCGAACCTTGTTCTTTTTCCGAAGGAGGGCAAGCACTATCACTTTCATGAGGTCTCTTTTTACCACTTCTAATAAGCCACTTATCCATGGGTAATGGCGTCACTCGTATCAGTTTATTGTAAATTTGGCTAACCATGCACTAGAATTCACCTGTTCACTCACTGTCTTTGAACTGACTGGAAAGGCCTAGCTGAATTCGAATCGGCAACGCTAGGAATAGAAGAATCCATTCTTGAAAGGAAGTGTAGGTCACATTGTCAAGCGGCTTATTGTCATTAAGTGTTTGGTAAGGAGATGACACTGCGGGTGACGAGTGAAAGGGATATGTGTGAGAAATATTACTCGCCACCTTTCTTCAGAATTCCTGCTGGCAGGATCTACTGGTCAGTTCTTGTGAAATAAGTAGACCTGGGATTTTAGGCTCTAAAAAAATTAGTTTTAGGCACCTAAACTAGGCTTTTAAAACAAGTAAATAGGCTTTTAAAAGAGAAATTAGGCACTTAAAATATGTTTTCAAAATGTGTGGATAGGCAGGAAATAGACTTTAAAATATTACAATATACACTTAAACTGTAACGTGATACTTTATTTCTTTAACAAACGTGGTATCCCTATTCTTAACCGAAATAACTGCAAAATTAAGACAGAATAAAAAAGACATTTATGAAAAACAATATAAAAAGTAATGTGTCAAAAAATGTTTTGGATTATATGATATATCATTATCAGTACTGATATAAAACCTTAATACTAAAATCACTGTACACAATTACAGCACTGTAGGCATCCAATAACGGTGGAAACGCGAATGGAGTATGTGTTTATTTATTTGTGAGGAACATTCCTACAGTACTTTCATTCGTAGTGTGCTTTACAGTACATAACAATAATCTTCTCCAAATTTTCCACAGTCAGGCTGTGTCTTTTGTCTGTTAAAATCATTTTGAAAGCAGAAAAAGAGCGCTCCACACTCACAGATGTTAGAGGGGCATAGGAAAATTTACCTACATTTTTCAATTCAATTTCACTTAGTAAGTCTACCTTTTCCCCATCCATTACCTGATGTACCCTTTTCAGCATTGAATAACCTGGGTTCTTCAACAGTACACTAGACCACTTGTCTCTTATTTTATCTCCCCTAGCACTTTGTATGTTATTCTCAGCTTCTTCAATTACAGAAAATTGCTGTTTGAGACTGTTTCCTTTTTCCTCCATTTTTGTAATGGTGACTGGAAGAAATGAAAAATTTGCCTGAATATACGCAATGTCTCTCTGAACACTGGAACAATCATTTAACAGTTCTTTGACAGACGACACACATGCAGAGTTGTCCATTAAAGGCACATTGTCTATCACAGTCATGATTTCCTCAAGATGTTCTGCATAATACAGGGCAGCTTCCATCCAGGAACCCCAACGGGTGATGATTGGCTGTGGTGGAAGGGGAATAGAGGGGAGTTTCTCTCGAAAGATGGCTATTCTTGATGGAGCCTTACAGAACACTTTCTTCATTGTTGAAATGAGAGTATTTACTGCAGGAAACTCGGCCCTAACTGTTTCTGTGAGTCTATGCAAGGCATGGGCCATGCAAGTAACATGAATTAAAGAAGGATTGAAAGTTTTGAGGAGAGGTGCAGTGGCAATCATGTAGGAAGCAGCATCGGAGACAAGGAGAAGGACTTTAGAATCATCAACACCCCCAGGATACAACAATTGCAACCCCTTGTTGATGAAGTATGCAATGCTTCGACTATTGACTTTCTCAAGCTGTTTAGAGTAAAGAAGGTGAGCGGTAGATGCCTGATTGGGTTCCAGTTTTCCTACTATAAGGTTAGCAATGTACCTGCCCACAGAGTCGGTGGTTTCGTCCACACACAACCATATGCAAGACTCCCCAATATCCTCCCTGATTGACAAAATGACCTCATTGTAACAAATATCTAAGTAGTTTTTCTTTAATGTAGATGCTGATGGGATGTGCTGCTGGGTGTATTTCTGTAAAAAATCTCTGAAAACCGGATTATGCACAGCATTCCAGGGGATATTTGCTGCAACTAGGGCTCTACACATATCAGCATAGAAACCATTATGAGTTGTAGGAGATATAGTTTGTGTGAGCAGAGTCTGTCTAATGTTACTTTTCATGGCTGCTTTCGCTTTCTGACTGGCACTATCTGCATGCTGCTGAAGGTGGCATTTTTAGCCTACTTTTCACATTTTGCAAAAATGAGGAAAAAGTAGACTTATGAGATCGATCCGGGAAAATGTGTGTGTGTCTGTCTGTCTGTCTGTCCGTCTGTCTGTCTGTCCTTCTGTCTGTCTGTCTGTCTGGCTGTGTGTGTGTCCCCCCTATCAACTCCTAAACGGCTGCAGCAATCAGAACCAAATTTAGTATGAGTAAAGATGTGCACCGGAATAGCTCACGTCCATATTTGAAAATGATGTCAGTGCTACCAACTGCTGAAAAAACGCACTAGAAATTTGAGCTCCATGTTGGATATCTTGCAAGGTATGCATGGGAGCTATTCCAAAATTGGCACACATGTAGATAATACTATTTCAGTGTAATTTCCAGCAGGCCAACCATGACAGTGTTGCCAAAATAATTTTAAGCCTTCTGATAGGTCCAATGTTTAAATGCATATAACTTCTACACTATCAACTGGAATTCAACCAAATTTTGTATGTAATATCTGTACATAAACAGATATGACTGAGCGTATTCGTAAGAGCCACCAGGGCTGCCAACTGCTAATAATTGCTCTCTCTATTTTTTTAATCCAAATACCAATATATCAGAAAGTATGCAAGCCAACAGCTTTAAACTATGCACACGTATATTCTGACATTTTAGATTAATTTGGAGTAACTTATATATGTCAGTTCTACCAACATGATTATAAGCCTGCTGATAGTACCAATTTTTAAATACATGTAACTCTTATACAATCAGCTGGATTTCAACCAAATTTCGTATGTGCTATGTGTACCATATCAGATATGACTATAAGTATTGTTAAGAGCAATCAGGGCTGCCAACTGTTAATAAATGCTGTCTATATTCTTTTTACCCTAATATCAATATATCAGAAAGTATGCATGCCAACAGCTCTATACTTTGCACACGTATAGCACCTGACATTCTAGATTAATTTGGAGTAATTAATACAAGGCAGTGCTGCCAACATGATTCTATGCCTGCTGATATGTCCAATTTTAAAATACATGTAAATTCTATACTAACAAATGGATTTCATCCAAAATTGGCACTACAAGATATCATAATTATTCAGATTATTTCTGACCAGCACACGCATGGTATTGTTGGCAACATGCTTTTACGCGTGCTGATAGATCCAGTGTCTAACTGCATGCAACGTCCATTGGACTTCAACCAAATTTTGTATTCTGTACCTTAAGAGGTGGAACTAAGAATATATTGAGTCACTAGGGCTGCCAACTGTAGTGTTCTATTAGGCTACATTATACCAGGTATATTTTGAACTAATTAGATATTTCGATATTACCAACTTAATTTCGTCATTATTCTAGATAGGTTCATATACTGTAGAATAATCATTGGCATGAAAAGTAGGCTGTATAGTTCTTCACGGAACTTCTTGTTTCTCATGTGAAATCTAAAACACAATAAAGTGATGTCAATTTGAGACTAAGATGAGGAATAGAAAAGGTGAGCTATTGAATAAAATTTGTAATTTTGAACTATTTAAATTAAGCCATTATTACTCTAAAGTTAATTAAGAACAAGAACACTACAGTCCCCGAAGGGCCTTGGCTTTCAATAACGGTTGCTGCCCAGCTCATGGCCTGCAGATATTGGGTGGCGTGTGGTCAGCACGATACATCCCTCAGCCGTATTGCCTTGCCTCCGTGACCCCTTCCCACCGTAGTTTCTCAATTGTCCTCACGATGCTGGGTCAACACCCTTCCAGACCTCATAGATTTCTAAATTACTGCCGGTACTGGAAATCGAACCCAGGTCGCCTGGACTACTGTCGGCGCAGAAAGTATCTGCAGTCGAGTTTAAACGCTAATAAAATTTGAAACAGTCCATCAATCTAAAATGCAATCACTCCCTCGTAAAGCTTGTTTTATACTGCATTCTTTGCTGGTACATGCATATTTTTATTATGTTTCCTGTGAAAGTTATGTTAGGTGGAATGCAAAAAGTGCTTATTTTCTTGCACGTTTTTTGTAAACAACAACTTTGTAGTACCGTTACATGAAAACGTACTGTTCGACTTTCATGAAATTTAGGTGGATTATGGAATGCACTATTATAAATATATTTATGAAGTTTAATTACTCTACACACGTTGGAAAAAAGTTATTGTTTTTGTAAAAGACTGTCCGTTTGATACTGGGTGGTCTTCCGAAATCGAGACTGAGTTCATCAAAGGTCTGAAGGTTTTTGTTTCAAATCGTTGTATACCGAAAACTTACAATGATTTCTGTATTTTATACCGATTTTTATTTGAAATCGAGCGACAGGCTTTCCGTTTTCATGTAATTAAACTACAAAGTTGTTGTTTACAAAAAACGGACAAGAAAATAGGTATTTGTTTGCATTCCGCCTAATATATCTTTCACCAGAAACACAATAGAAATATGCATGTAACAGGAGATAACGCAGAATAAAACACGCTTTACGATGGTGTATTTATATTTTAGATTGGTGGACTGGTTCAAATTGTATTAGCGTTTAAACTCGACTGCACATACTTTCTGCGCCGACAGTAGGTCTCTACAATTAATTAGAGAAGCCAATATCAAAACCTTAATTTTAGATTAATATGAAATTTAAGATATAGGCACATACCTGTTTATTGCAGTACTGGCAGAAAATAATCTTGCCATCAAAAGTCATCCCTGGAAATTGTACAAGCCATTGTTGTATAAGCGCACTCTTAGATGATTTCGTTTTAGGCATGATGAACTATATTCACTTAAACAGATGTTCTTTCACTGGCGACTTGACACAGTATGTCGCTTCTTACTACCTGCTCCTTGTTCTTCCTAGATAATCCTCCCCCTCACCCCGTCACTCGACACAGTACGTCCTTGACTACCTGCTCGTTGTTCTTCTGAGCTGATCCTCCACATCCACCCTTCACTCAGCATTCCTTTGGTGACAGTTGTCTGGGAAGAGCACATTTCTGTGAAAAACCCACCCTCTGCTGTTCTGCTCGTTCCAGGGATGTCCATTGTGTGATTGTAAAAATTACAGAAGTTGAATTTTATTTTAAATGTAGAAAATATACATTTTTAGGCACTAAAATAGTAAAATAGGCTCTAAAGGTCCAAATAGGCATTTCAGGGCACTATAAAACTCTATTAATGTAAGGGATTTATCATGAAACGTCAAGATATTTTAAAAAAATCATGTTATTTCGTAAGGAACGAAATAGGCATTTGCCTTAAAATCCCAGGTCTAGAAATAAGACAGCAAAGGTACGAGTTTATTATTCTTGAATGGTCTTGGGAGCTACCTGCCTACGATAGGTTCATGAATATGAGGATAGTAATATTTGTTACAGAATATGAATATAAATATTTCGATCAAAGCCGGCGCCCCTCTTTATCACTCTCTGTGCCCCCCTGGGGAGGGGGGGGGGGGGGGCACTTTGAGAACCCCTGCTCTAGGCTATCGTGGCGGTATAACGTAACATTAATATATAAAATCTAAAAAATATGCACCAAAATGTGTATTGCAAAAAAAGATAAAATAAAATAGAAAGTTTTAAACTAAACTCGTGGCCCTAAGCTGACAATGAGTCGAGCGTTACCTCTGTTTCGCTCTTATGTTTCATTTTATTTATCGATTTACTTTGGTCAAATTCTGTTTTCTTCCCATTGTGATGTCATTTAGTTTTCGAGGCCTTGGGTGTCTTTCCTTACAATTCCAAATTGGTTATTTTCTTTTCTAACATGATACATTTCTTCCGCCTCTTTCTCTATTCTTTCGTTTACGGGTGGTATTCGAATACACTCATGGCATACCCAACCAACGGTTAGAGTTGACTAAAATAACGGATGCCTGTAGAGTGTTTTCCGTTAATTTGGGTTTTACTCTCTAATCCTGTTCTACAGTAATTCTTTCTGCCTCTCCTGGTCCCACTTATTCCTAGTTCCCGGGTCCTATTGTTTGAGAGTCTTCCGTCTATCTGTTTTGTTATGATTTTAACAATCATCATCAGGAACCGCTAGCTATGCAGTTAGGTCGTTAAACATTTATTATAATTCCTAATTGTTGCACTACTACTACTATATGTTACCTTTTAAATGGCGCATACGTGTTGATTCATATTATATGAGGCCAAATATCTAAGAATACGTATAGCCTAATTAAATTTCAGTATTTCATACGTGGGATTAACTGCGCAGGACCGAATATGTAACTACTGGAGCCCAGATGCTTGACAAAACGCCTGTCTTATTGGGTTAGAAATTAAAATGGTCTTGTAGAAATTTTAGAAGCCATTGTTCAGTCTTGCCTTCATAAACTAGTAAAATAATTTCTTTTCAGTCGGTCAACACGTTAGTGTGGACAGAGAATAACATGGATGACATGGAATATGTATACGCCATTTATACACTTACCGAGAAGTGTACGCAATATTCTCCAGATTAGCAGGTATGAGTAGATAGGTGTTATTTCCAGCCAAATTGAATTGCGCACAATAACGTGTTGACCGACTGAATAGTAATTATTTTACTTAAATACTTGAGCATGACAAAAACAGTCTTTTTTAAATTTAGCCTTTCTTGCTAATTCCTAACTATTGTACTACTACTACTACTACTAGTCTACTACTGTATGTTACACAGGTAAAATCATAGCCATCTTTTAAATGGCCCATACATGTTGATTCGTAGTATATGGGGCCAAACATGTAAGAATACGTAAAATTAAATTTCAGTATTTCATAGCTCGTTCTGTCTCTTTTGAAGTTGGTTGTTGTCGCTTATTTTAGGGGTTGCGACATCGTGTTCATATAGCCCCGTGTATTTGGGCGTGTGTGGAATTTGTGTTATTGTGATGGCTGTACTAGTGTTTGTATTTGTAAATGAGGGGATAGGATTGGGAAGAAGGCGGTCGTGGCCCCAAGTTAGGGATTATCCTAGCATTTCCCTGGAGTGGAAGTGGATACCACGGAATACCACTTCCAGGATGGCTGAGGTGGGAATCGAATCCTCCTCTTCTTATTTTTGAGTCACAAGGCCCTAACATCAGAATTAAAATTTCTAGGCAGAGTTGGGAATCGAACCCGGACCGACAGCCACGTACGTTAGTCACTACACCATGTGGTGGTCAATTTTTGAAGTTCAATATCTGATTTGGCCATTTTGACCTTGTGGGGTGGAAAAGCCAATGCAGTTGTGATCTACAGTATTCTGTAAGAAAGAGTTAGTGACGAAACTCTCCCTACATCGCTCAGTATTTAGACCGACCTTGCTGTATGGAAGTGAGAGCTGGGTAGATTCAGGATATCTGATACACTAGCTAGAGGTAACTGATATGAGGGTACCACGAATGATTTCTGAGACAAATAGATGGGAACAATGGCAGGAAGGTAGGCCTACTCGTAATACAGAGATAAAGGCTTAGTTAGAAATGAACACGTTAGATGAAGCTGTTTGTATGATGGTGGGGTCGTGTGAAGAGAACGAGGGAGAAGAGATTACCTAAGAGGTTAATGAGTTCGACTGTAGAGGGTAGGAGAAGCAGAGGTAGACCTAGGAGGCGATGGTTAGATTCAGTGTTGAACAATTTCAAAGCGAGAGGTGTAAAACCAGAGGAGGCCGTAGTGCTAACTGCTAAAAGGGGATCATGGAGGTGACTTGGTGGCAATAAGAGACTTACAGACTAGATGATGATGATAATTGTTGTTTTAAGGGGAATAACATCTAAGTTATCGGCTCCTATTAAAAACTAGACCGAACGCTGAAAGGCAAAACAGTCTCATATGGAAATATATATATATATATATATATATAAAATGTATTTACATTAGACATTCGAACATTACTGAGTAAACTAAGAATATTATTTTCATTTATTGGCCTGTTACTGTCGATTGTGCTGTGCTCGTCAAATACCTGAGTAAGTCATCTAATGCAGCTGGCTGATGCGTCTCTCTGGGCGGCCTTAATGGAACGTAACTGTGTGGCCCCCTGAGGGTAAGTCAACAGCCACGCCACGCGCCCCCCAGACACATCAAAGTCGGCAGCCGCGGCAGGTCCTTTCATTATAAACAGAACGGACCAGATTTAACACCTCCAGATTCCGTTAGAGCAGGTCATCACACTTCGCAAGCAGGCTCCCCAGATCAAACGAAAACGGCGTGAAATGTAAGCAAAACACAGCTTATTATATGTGAAGATAGGGCTGTGGCTTCACTTAGCCATATTAGGAAATCATTAAGGAAAATATTACGGCTTATCTTAAATAATAATAATAATAAAAAAATGAGGTCGGTTTTTTCTTTTCAATTTTGATGTTATATTACCGTACTATCTGGAATTTCCAATTAAGATTGTTTGTGATTTTTTATCAAAGGATTCTGATGAGGTAGAAAGACTGTTAACCTCGTTTTAACAAGCTCTATCTAAAAGTCTATTTTATATTGACAGTACATCATGAGATCATTAGTTCCTTATTGTCTTCCTGACAGTTCAAACACTGGCACCGTTAAATGTTAGGGTTGAACAAAGTGTGTACGTTCTTGAGGAACATTGAATGCGCAAAGTGGTAGTCTACTGAATTGTCTACGATAAGGGTTTTAGACTACAGCCCAGCATAATGGGCTAAACGAATGTCTTACATGATAATATTCAGTCTAAGTTTCGGTATAATAATAATAATAATAATAATAATAATATCGTATGGCCTCGGGTGCCGGGTGCAAGCTTTGTAATTTGACACCCAGAGGGTAGCTTGCATGTCGAATTTCGTTGTTCCTTGAATCACTATGAAAGTCAAGGAGATTTGATATCTAAGATCCTTGGACACTATAGCGCTTTCTAGTAGAGAAATGAGGAACTTTGTGTTGGTGGAAACTCAAGAGATTAATTTTGCCATTATGAACACGGCCTACTGAATTCAAATGGGTTCTTTGACATGCCAACATCGTATGACATGCGTGTCGTAATTTTGCCGCCTTTCAAAAAAAAAATCCCTTACCACGGCCAGGAGCGAACCTGCAATCTTGGGGTTAGGAGACCGACACGCTATCCACTCACCCACCGTGGCAAGTTTCGGTAAGAACATTGTTATTGTTGCTTTCAGGGGATTAGGCATCTTGACCAACACCCCCATGTTATTGAGTGTGTGTAAAATTTGTTCATAACCTGTGTTATTGTAGTATCTGTATGCATGGTTGTAGATAGCGATCACGGGCTCTAGGACAAGGATTTCTGGGTCCCTCCATTTTATTCAACTTGTGACATAATTTTGGAAAAACGACATTAAGCTTGCTAATTTTTAACCCCACGCAAACCGAAACAAAAAAAAAAACTCCATGGAATTGAACTGAATATTAATTTACTTCGTTTTATTGTTGTTATTCAGCCATTCTCCTTCCCTTTGTCTTTTGGTTGCGTCAAGATTTTTATCTCTGTGAAATAAACAATCCATATTCATAGTATCTGAACGTGTTCAGGCATCACAAGAATAAGAATTAGAAACGTAAAGAACGCTTGAACTTCAGCTTGTTATAAACTTAATGGACTGCTCTGGCAACTTCACCTTTTCACAGGAAGAAAAACGTAAAACACAATGGTTACTTATATAATTAATTATATGTTCTCTTTGTAATGTGTGGGGGCGTGGTTGCGCAGTGGTCAAGCTGTATGCCTCTCACAAAGGCGGACCGGGTTCGATTCCCGGTCAATGCATGTGAGATTTTCGATGTGAAATGCCATGTCCTGTGGTTCAGATTCCACGTAAAACGGAGGTCCCGTGGCTTATGATCGCGAGATTAACGGTCATGTTAAACTACAAGCTTCCTTCCTTTCTTTGTAATGTTTCGTATACTATTCACTGACTGTATTTGCATTGTACAGAGTCATATCTGAACATTTCATAATAGTTCAGACATTAAATTAACTAAAGTTGTCCACACTAAGTCTTTTTACTGCTTCGGCCCCTCAGCAAGTTTGGGCTCCGGGGCTACAGCCCCACTTGCCCCCCCCTCTCGTTGGGCCTGTCTGTATATCTGTATATGTAACGAGGCTAAGACTGGGAAGTAGGAGAAAGTGCACAGACTAGAGGGGAATTACACTGCTATCGCACTGTCTCAAGATAGTAGAAAATATCATAGAGAAAAGATTAAGAACTCAGATAGAACACCAATTCGAGTAAGAACAATGATAATAATAATATTTATAACAATAATAATGTTGTTATTGTTTTTACGTACCTTTTAACTACTGTGGCTTTTAGAGACGTCGGGATGCCGGAATTTTGCCGCGAAGAGGATCTTTATTGTGCCAGTAAATCTACTGACATGACTCCCTCACATTTACACGCCCTCAAATGCCAACTGACTGCGCCAGATTTCAATCCTGAAATCTTGGGAACAGCAGGGGAGAACGTTACCGCTACACCACGCAGCTAGTCCGAATGAGGTACAGAATGGTTTTAGATGCAATAGAGGAACAACAGACCTAGTTTTCACTATGAGACAATTAATGGAAACGTACTGGGGAAGAGAAAGGGACCTGACTGTTGTATTATAGGATTTAGCAAAAGACCTAAGACAATGTGCCGAGAAGTAAACTATGGGAATGTTTAGACAGACTACGGATCTTAATCTCTTTAATTCGGAAAATCTAATAGTTGTATGAAGATTGTGAAAACCGTGTTCAGATAGGAGATGGTATGTCAGGATTGTTTCGAACTGAGAGGGAGTGCTCAACATGCAGTGCATTATCACCTATTCTTTTCGTTTTCATTGTACTGTAGCCATGGATATAATCATACATGCCTGCGAAATTTAAGTTTTTGAAAAATACAAGAGAAGTTTTCGCTAATTTTTATGTTACTTGGTGTGCTTATTTCGAAAATGACCACCATATTTTTCCATCACGTCAGTTTTTCTTGTGAAATCGATATCAATATTTTTGCTAAAATCGAGAGCAAAAAAATAACCCTTCAGTTTAAACTTTTCACATCAAATTATGGTGCAGTTTCTAAAAGAAACTAACATAAAACAGACGATTGACCAAGAGTAACAAATATTATGTATGTTAACATGAACGTTAGAATTTTTTAAATGAGCAAAAAACGAAACAGTCTATTTAAGTACGTAGTCTTTTACCTTTGAAACTTCTCCTTGAAGTTCTTCTATTATGTTATACTAGCAGAAGTACCCGCTCTTCGAACGGTCTTCGGTATTAATAACCAGACGTTATCAATTGAGCTACTGTTGCAATGGTTAGGGGCTTGTCATTCCTTCATATGTTTATCAGAACGAGTTAGTTTTCTGGGTATATCGCAGACACTGTTAATTTAAGGGCCATAAAATGTAGTTTTCGGAGACCCTTGCTTTGTGTCACACATTGAGAAGCGCAACATATGCTTTGGTCGTCCTTCTAAAATAATTTTTATTTTTCGCCTATTTTAGCATGTATTTTGTAAAGTTGTTCCTTATACCCACCCTTCTATGAGAAGCACGTTGATGAGTTTTCTAAATGATTGGTGTATTGACTCATGGTTACAATACCTAATTTTAAGATGCTCCAAGCACCCGAACATGAATTATAGGCATACATAAACATAAAGATATATCAACCATACAGTATCAAACAAAATCATCTTTACGATGAACCCGTTTGTCGATAGAAATATGATTAGTTAAAATGTGCTCTCAAACTAAATTCTCCTAACATGTACTTCCTGACGTGAAAATAATATTGAAAACCTCGTAGACGAAACGCAATATATGTCAAATTAAAACTGACCCTCACCGTTGTGGAAAGTCCCCATTCCCAAGAAGACCCCTTTAATAAATTATAAAGGCTTGTGGTGCATGAACATTCGAGATTTTTAGCCTCAAATGGCCCAAATTCCCAAAAGCTGCAATAAACACTATTCTAATCCAGGAATTTTTGAAAATAATGTTGCTGTTTGGAGATATAATAGACCTTCTGTACAACATATCGCACGTGTAAGTCACATGTAAAAATTCGAGGGTACCCCTTGACCCCCTTAATCGCATTGTTGAATTTTACAGTCTATGTTTGATTCCACGATGACCTTATAGCCATTTGCAAATTTTCATAGAAATTAAAAAATTGAGTGGCATTGCTTCTTACAGAAATAGATGGAAAGTTGGATGTCACCTCTTGTGATACTGTTGGCATGGTTACCGGCTTGCATTACTTCATTAGTTTCTTATTGTTCTTCTTCCTTCGGATGGGCCAGCTAAGGACCACGACGTTCAACATTTCAGCTTGGCGAAAGACTTGATGTTTGCCCAATAATCGCGCATTCTCTGGCTATGTTTCTCCTTTCTCTCTTTGGTACAGATGATGCCGGTTTTCTTACAGGGTGGTCTGTCCTGAAAACTCTTCTGTTTAAGTATCTTTCAGAGATGTGATCGGCTTTTAATATCACTTTTCATTATCTTCAGTTCTTGGATATCCTTGTTAACTACTGTTAGCGACGGTGTCAAGCACTTTCTATTCCCCCAGTAATTGAGAAGCCGGTTGGTTAGTCTTGTTGGGTTCATCCATGAGACATGTCCGTAGAAAGCCAGACGTCTCTTACTGGCCACATCTGTGATTTTCTCAGTATATCTATATAGCTCCTAATTTGGTGTTCTTCTGTACGTTGCAGTGCGATGTAAGCAGAGAAATATCTACCTTCCTGATAGCACACGTTGGTTGGGCTGCATAAGATAATATTAGGGGCAGCTGATTAACCTGGTATATACAGTAGGTTATTGTGTAGGTAAGGCCCTACGTATATTAATACTGGTACCGGGCTAAGAATGACCTGTGTTGTGGTCATCTGCCCCTTGTGTCTGTGTATGAGATCTATAATCAAAAGATCAAATACAATAACATCACCTGTAACACGTTTCCCAAAGAATCAACCGTTTTCTAACAGTGGTTTCATGCTTGCAAGCGGAAGCGCAAAGTGACAGGAAGGCTGTCAGTACCGAATGCGCAGGGTGGGCAATACTGTATTTGTCCCATAATTTACGCGTGTAATAGCGGACATACCTCCAATTTTACTATAAAAATAGTGATCTAAAAAGGGATAGTGGGTGGGTAACATCTATTACTACATTACCCCCAAAATTATTATTCATTATTACAAAGGGTATTTTGACTATTTTCAGTAGTGTAGAAAATTGTATGTAGTTAGTTTTAGTTGTAAGTAGGTAGTTAGTTTGTCTATTAGATATATGTCATTGTTCTATTAGACTGTGGTGTGTGAGTGTGTCTGGTAGCAGTTGCATTGTTTATTAGTTATAGTTCATTGTTTCAGTAGACTGTGATGTGTGAGGGTGCATGTGAGTGTGTCTGTTGACAGACTGTTTTAGTGGTAGTATTTGTTGTTGGTGGAACTTAAGTTTTTGTTAGTAGAGTTTTGGTATTTAATTGTTAGTACGGTAGAAGGTTAGTATTTTTGTTGGTAGAATTGCTCTTTACTTATTCTGAAAGGGAGTAGCAGCCTTTCAGAATAAATCAATTCTTTACTAGTCTTATAGACGGTTAAGATATTGATAATACAAGCCAATAATGGCTACACTGCGTCCTGCTACACGGCTGAAAGCAACGGGAAACTACAGCCGTATGCTATTCCCGAGGATATGCACCTCTCTATGCATAATTACATGTGATGATGGCCTCCTCCCTTGTAAAATTTCAATCCGGAGGTAAACTAGTCCCCCGTTCGGATCTCCGGGTGGGGACTACTCGAGAGGGGGTTAACATCACAGAAGTGACAAAGAGGAAATCTGACATTCTACGGATCGGAGCGTGGAATGTTAGAAGTCTGCTAGGAAGTGGAAGGTTAGAAAACTTAGAAAGGGAAATGGATAGGTTGAGGTTGGATTTGGTTGGGATTAGTGAAATGCGCTGGCAGGAAGAACAGGACTTTTGGTCAGGAGACTATAGGGTCATTAGCACTAAATCAAACAATGGCCAAGCAGGGGTTGGCCTCATATTGAGTAGGAAACTTGGACAGCGGGTGGAATATTATGAGCAATATAGTGAACGGATTATTGTAGCAAAAATCAATACAAAACCTACCTGCACTACAGTGGTACAAGTCTATATGCCTACCAGTCAAGCTGATGATGAGGATGTTGAAAAGGTCTACGAAGAAATAGACGAAATTCTGAGGTATATCAAGGGTGATGAAAATGTTATAGTAATGGGAGATTGGAATGCTGTGGTAGGAAAAGGGAGAGAAGGGAAGATAGTAGGAGATTTCGGATTAGGTGAAAGGAATGATCGAGGAAGCAGGCTGGTAGAATTCTGCACCGAGCATGAATTGGTCATAGCTAACACCTTATTCAATAACCACAATAGAAGAATATACACATGGATGAGACCAGGAGATACAGGGCGTTACCAAATCGACTTCATTATGGTCAAGCAGAGGTTTCGAAACCAGATTTTGGATTGTAAAACATATCCTGGTGCTGACATAAACTCTGATCACAATCTGGTTGTAATGAAATGCAGATTAAAGTTGAAGAAACTGAAGAAAAGTCAAAAGCCAAAAAGGTGGGCAATAGACAGACTGAAAGAGAAGGATGTAAACGAAAGATTCAAGAAGAGTATAAAGGAAGGACTAATGAAAAACCCTAAACGAACTTCAATTGCAGACGAATGGGCACTTTTGAAGAATGAAATAACAAAATCCGCAGAAGAAAACATTGGTAGGAAAGAACGAATAGGTAGAAAACCGTGGATCACTCAGGATATACTAGAATTGATGGATGAAAGGCGGAAACACAAGAATGTAAGAGATGAGAAGGGGAAAGCAGAATACAGACGTCTGAGAAATGAGGTTAACAAGAAGTGCAAGGAAGCGAAAGAAGAATGGTTGAAAGAGAAATGTGCAGGTATAGAAAATTGTCTGAAATTAGGAAAAGTAGACACAGCTTATCGAAGGATTAAGAATACTTTTGGGGAAAAGAAGACTAAGTGCTGTGATATTAAGGACACAAATGGAAAGCCTCTAACAGTTCGGGAAGAAAAGGTTGAGAGATGGAAAGCTTACATAGAGAGTTTGTATAAGGGAAAGGAGATTGAGAATAATGTAATGGAAAGGGAGGAGGAAATTGATGAGGATGCGAAAGGAGATTTAATATTGAGATCAGAATTTGATAGAGCTTTGGAAGACTTAAGCAGGAACAAAGCACCAGGCATAGATGATATACCGATTGAGTTGCTACGCTGCATAGGAGATGAAGGTCTGATCAGGTTATTTCACTTGGTGTGTAGGATTTATGAGACAGGTGAGGTACCCCCTGATTTCAAGAAGAATGTAATCATCCCTATACCAAAGAAAGTGGGAGCTGACAGATGTGAAGATTACCGTACAATCAGCTTGATTACTCATGCTTCAAAGATCCTGTCTAGAATAATTTACAAGAGGATTGAAAGCCAGATAGAAACTGAGTTGGGTGAAGACCAGTTTGGTTTCAGGAGAAATGTAGGAACAAGGGAAGCTGTACTAAGTCTTAGGCTGATTTTAGAAGGTAGAATAAGGAAAGATAAGAGAACGTTCATGGCTTTTGTAGACCTAGAAAAGGCTTTTGATAACGTGGATTGGACTAAATTGTTTGACATTTTGAAATCAATTGGAATAAAGTACAGGGATAGGAGGGTGATATACAATCTGTACAGAAACCAGACAGCAGTCATTCGAGTTGAAGGACATGAGAGAGAAGCTGGTATTCAGAAAGGTGTAAGGCAAGGCTGCAACTTATCACCCATACTTTTCAATCTTTACATTGAACAAGCAATGAAGGAAATTAGAGAAAAATTTAAAGTGGGAGTGAAGATTCAAGGAGAAATAATTTCAACTCTGAGATTTGCTGATGACATCGTCATCTTGGCCGACAAGCCTGAGGATTTGAATGAGTTTTTGAATGGCATGGACTCCGTCTTACGGAAAGAATTCATGATGAAAATAAATAAATGTAAAACAAAAATACTGGAATGCAGCCGAAATAAATCAGAAACCTCTATGGAGATCAAATTGGCAGGTGAAAAGCTGAAGGAAGTAGGAGACTTCTGTTACTTAGGAAGCAGAATAACCAGTGATGGACGAAGCAAAGAGGATATTAAAAGTAGGTTGGCTCAGGCAAAGAAAGCATTTCTACAAAAAAGGAATCTGCTGACATCGAATATAGATTTAGGTATTAGGAAGTCATTTTTGAAAGCCTTTGTCTGGAGCGTGGCACTCTATGGAAGTGAAACTTGGACTATTGGTGCAGCAGAAAAGAGGAGAATTGAAGCATTTGAAATGTGGTGTTACAGGAGAATGATGAAGATCAGATGGGTAGATAGGGTTACAAACAAAGAGGTATTAAGACGAGTGGGAGAGGAGAGATGTTTCTGGCAACTGCTAATGAAGAGAAGAGATAGGTTGGTAGGACACATACTAAGACACCCAGGAATAGCAAGCTTAGTTATGGAAGGAAGGGTCGAGGACAAAAACTGTAGGGGTAGACCAAGGTTAGAATATGTTAAACAGATTGCCTCGGATGTAGGGTGTCGGAGCTATGTAGAGATGAAACGATTAGCTCAGGACAGGGAGGCATGGAGAGCTGCATCAAACCAGTCAAAAGACTGAAGACTCAAACAACAACTTCTGTACTCGTCATCTATTTATTAGTTTATTAAATGAAATTAATTTTCTGGGAATATCTCAGAAACGTGGTTTTAGAGCCTTAAAACGTAGTAGCCTCCGAGCCACCGAGGGGCTGAAAATGAGTTTTGTCTAGTCCTTGTACGTCATAATATAATAATAATCATAATAATAATTTAATAATATAGGGATAGCGATATAATAGACCTTTAGTACCACACCCGCCCGTGTAAATCACGTGAAAAAATTCAAGAGTAACCCTTGACCCCCCTAAGGGCATTATATACGTATTGATGAATTTTACAGCTTAGTTGGTTCCGTGATAACCTTATAGCCGTTTGCGAACGTTCACAGTAATGTAATAAATGGAATGCCATAGCGACTTACAGAAATAGATGGACTTCAGAGATTGTGTTGCCATGGTTACCGGCTTGCATTCCTTCAATAGCTTAATAAATGAAATTAGTTTTCTGGGTATATCTCAAAAACTGTTTGTTTTAGGACCTTAAATGTGGTTTTCGTGGCCCGTAGGGCTCCCGAGTTTTGTTTCTCACATTGAGACGATGAAAATGAGCTTTGTCTCGTTATTCTACGCCCATTTCAGCATGCATTTTAAGGGGTAGGCCCTCTTTTATGAGGGGCAGATGACCTCGTAGTTTCTCCCCTTAAAACAACAATAACTAACTAACTAACCTCTTTTATGAGAGGTATGGAGAAGAGTTACATCAATGATTACTTTCGTGCCTCTGATGGACATCTGTACCATATTTTACGTTGATTCACTCAGCCGTTCTCGAGTGATGCGCGTGCAAAGTTGTACACAGATAGACAGACAGACAGACAGACAAAATTGTTGTTTTTGCGCGCAACCGTCATAAACCAGTCTGGAACGCGTTAATAACTCAAACTTCCGTGGAAATTAATAAAAAACAGACAATCCTTCATTTTTAGCCTATTTTCAATTAAAAAAAAAAAAAAAAAAAAAAAAAAAAAAAAGGCTTATGAGATCACCTTTTGTCCGTGTGTGTGTGTGTGTGTGTGCGTGCGTGTGAGTGTGTGTGTGTGTGTCCCTTAATAAAATCTATACGGCTGGAGCGATTTCAATGAAACTCGGTATGTTCATAGCACTATTCCCGGAGACCTCGACCGTGCCCTTCAAATTTTGTTACATCTCACCAATCCAACATGGCGGCTGTGCGAAATATTTCACTAGCATTCAATATCTCCGAAACTCTTACGGATATCGCCCTGAAATTGTGTACGGTGATAAAGGGCACTACTAGAAGATCACCTATGAGACTTTCAAAAGCCTGGTGACGACAAAACCAACATGGCGGTCAAGCGAAGTTGAGACTTTTAAATAGACTTTTCTCGCGATTTAACTCTCCAAACGTAATGAAACGTGGTACAGCAAATGTTTATACACATTGTAATGCACTGGAGTCTAATTTAGTTCAATTGTTTACATAACCTCAAAATGGCGGCTGTGCGAAATACTTCACTGACATTCTATATCTCCGAAACTATTACAGATATCACCCTGCAATTTTGTACGGTGATAAAGGGTACTGATACAAGTTTACCTATGTATATTTCATAAACCTGTAAAGTACAAAACGAAGATGGCGACCAAGCGAATTTGAAATATTGTAATAGACTTTTCTCGTGATTTAACTCTCTGAGCGCAATGAAATGTGGTACAGTAAATGATTTTGCAGATTGTGATGCACTGCCATCTAATTTAATTCAATTGTTTACATAACCTCAAGATGGTGGCTGAGCGAAATTTTAAAATTTAGTTTTTATTTCTTTTGTCGGAATTATGCGATCGAAGTGAAGGTTTGACTAATGAACCTAGGCAATAATTGTCCTTGAATGGTACATAACTCTATGGCCTATACATATAACAATCCTAAATGGCGAGCTTCCGAAATATTTAGACGGTTTTCAATATCTATGAATATTTTACAGCAACCAAACTGAATTTTTTATGTTCATAGAGACTATGAACATATGTTTACCTATAGGACTTTCAGTAACCTGGTGAGCACAAATCCAACATGGCGGCGACGCGAAGTATAAATATTTAAATGGACGTTTCTCGCGAATTAACTATCCGAGTGCAGTGAAACGTTGCACGTTAAATGCTTATACAAATGTTGATCCACTGGCACCTAATTTATTTCAATTGTTTTCATAATCACAAGATGGCTGCTGTGCGTAATTTTAAAAACTCGTTTTTACTTCTTGTGTTCTAATCAGGCGATTGAAGTTTCAATACCACACGTACACAATAATCTTAATGTAATAGTACAAAAATAAAAATCCAACCTGGCGACCATCCGAAATATTTAGACGGTTCTCAATATCTACGAATCTGTTACAGCAATTAAACTGAAATTTTGTATGTTGATAGAGGCAATTAACACGATCAGGATGTATGAAAATAGGCTGTATAGTTCTTCACGGAACTACTTGTTATATATTGAGACCTTAATGCATATTGCATTTATATTTTATATTTCCAACATTAATTCTATACGCAGACTGGCACAGCAGATGCAGAGTACAGAGGCGGCAAATACCTTTATTGGAGATGTGCAGAAACGTGAGCGAAGAATAGCAGGAGGGATGAGTGGTCATAAAAGCACCTAGCAGGATTCCAGGGAGTGCCAAGGGTGGTCGTGCACCGTGAGAAGACAAGCGAGGGCTAGGCCGGCAGGTCGTTGAACGCAAGAATTTGTGTGAGAATATTGCAGTTTGGCAAGGACACAGCTTCAATTTTGGTACCGCCCAGGTTCGATCTACTTAAGAATTAAAGACCGGAGAGCAATGAGAGTTGCATAAATGGAAGCGGGAGACTCTCAACCTCCCAGAAATGTAATTAGGTGCAATTTGGATGTAAGACTGATTTAATTCAATGTAAAATGCCTGATGTGGGGGCGTTTCAGCGTCAGCCAATGAGAGGATATGCGTCACCAAGCCGTGTTTTGCGCGTAAATTGGCAGACAATGAGGGATGATTACTGAGTTCATTTGATAAGAAGCCCACGATCGATTCTTGGAAAGGACATCACTAATGAGACATTGGGATTACGACGAGTTCAGTGATGTAAGTCAATTCGGGATAGAGCTATTTTTTTGGAAAAAAATCTCATATTTCCCCTTCCTATGACCAGTTATGCTTCAAACACTTAAATAGCTCCATCTGGGAGGGTGAAGTCAGTCGATTTTGTGATTCTGTTACGGACACTTCACGTCAGTCGAGTTCGTGATTTGGACTCTCTTGTTTTACGTGTCCAGTGATAAAAATTGAGACAATGTGGCGCTGCTTTTGAGATCATGTCTAGATACCATAACATACGAGTGCGAGTTCTTGTCTGTGTCGAGATAAGATATTGATATCGCGCTAGTTCGCGAGTGCAAGTTCGGCTGAGAAATAGGCTAGCCACTGCGCTAGTTAAACATATAAGTTGTGTCTATAGGAGCTACGGCGGACAATCTGGATGAATTGAGTAGTTCAGGTGGTAGCTATTTAGGAGTATGATAGGGTTACCGCACGGAACAGTGAGTGCGTTTAGCTTCTTATATGCCGCATTAATTAACTGTGTATTCTGTGTTCATCCTTACCACGAGGTACCCGACGCAAGAAGAATCTGATGCTGCAATTGGAACAATAGAAGGATCTTCAAACGTGGATTTCGTCATGTGTGAAATGATGGCGTAGACCAAAACCTTGGGGCACGCTGCGATGGTGGAGAGGATCTGGGACCCAGGAATAGTGATAAGTACGGCAAATTATCTTGCATACTTTAGTTAGGGGTGTACGGGTCAACATGAGTGCAATGGCTTTGTACATATTATTTTCCTAATGTTAGTTGTGCTTTTATTTTGTGCGGCTTTTTTTTGTTGATACAACGTGCATGTAAATATGTATCGTGTTGTCAAGGGTTTCAGTGTAGTTTGGGAGAGTAACTTTCAGGGGAGATTGGCCATCAGCTTCTGTCACTGTAAATACATTTTCAGTTGAGAAGGTGGGGGAAAGTTTGTGCGTTTGTCGTAAGCAAACCAGAGCATATTGAATATGTTTGTGGTCAATAAGGTTCGTGGACCACCAGTGGTAAGTTCTACCAGATAATGGCTGTGCAATCTTCGATCGGTGACGGACAAGGCAAGCATACCCGGTGATTTGAGTATATAAAATGGAGTCTGAATGGGTGTACTAATGCATATCGGTAAGCCGTGGATGCTGTACCCACGTGCATTGGGTTGAGTTGGTGGATGATGGTGCCCACCCATATTGGTAAGTTGTGGATGTTCAAACCCACGTAAGTATTTTGATAATTCCGTGGACGAGGTAATTCCCACGAGGTAAAAATCACGGCCGTGATGCTGGGGTCGGTCTGACACCCGTAGGCAGCGTGATAGTTGATGATTCTGCGAGGCTTGTTTATTTGAGCCATGATGAGTACGTGCTTTAGTCAGTACACGTCAGCTGTGGTTGTAGTGAATACAGGTAGCTACTCCTCGCCGTGGGCCTTGAGTCTGTCCGAGGTTAGTTGGTAAAAGTTAAATGGCTGGTTTGTTTATATATTTTTGTTGTTATTGATTCTGGGATTTCGGTTTGTTGTGCTTTTGATTTTATTGTGGACCCGCGTTACTAGTGTATTAGATTTTGTACCCTATGGGTGGCCGCTAGACGGTTATAATTGATGTCTTGATAAATGTTTCACACGGGAACAATTGTATGTGAATGAGGTAGGCACGTTGTATTTTAATGTAGTGTTTTGTGTGGCCGCATTGCATGCTGACCGTACACGACCCTAACGGAGGTCGTGAAGGGAGGTCTGTTTGCCAAACGGAACGATCTTGTCTGTACGATTCATTTTTTACAAATATAGAGCGTTAAAATGAGATTCCAGCTTGTGAAATTTAAATGACTTGATGCTCCGTCGGAGTGTATAGTACTCTGATCTGATTGACGTAATGATTCAACTCTTGTGGCATTAATTTAATCTTTTGATGTTGCATTTTGATCTCACCTGGGGTAGGAGCTTGCCACTTTGATCTTTGTTTTCATTTTTTTAAATTTGGATTTGTTTGTGTATTTTGGAGTTCCATGATCCTGCAGTGTTTGGTCAAGAGAAAGCTGAGGCTTTGCCCGAATTAATTAGATTAAGGTATCCTGGTCGTACCATCTCTGTGGACTTAATGGCAGAGAAGGATAGTGATGACGCAGTTTATTTTGTTGCGGTTTTACGTTGGTTTTGGGTTGTTTATTAAGGGAATGTTTTTTTTTGTCATTTTGTAGTACTTCTGAGAATAAATTTTGTTTCCTTGTTCCCCTGGCATATGATTTATAGTTTTAAGTTCCCATGATCCACATTTCGAAATTCCTAGGATGTAACGTGTTAATTAGCCACCGAACGAGCCACCCCCGAGATAAGATTCAGCATCCTAGAGGACGTTTGGAAGAATACAATATATAGAGATCTCAGGTAGGCTAAATGTTCATAAACATCCAAGTACAATTGAATTTTTCAAGTAAACGTGACGTGATATAACTTTTTAACTATTGTTTTCGAAATCAGCACCGAAAAATGCATTAAGTTCAGTTATCACTTCCCTTGTGTTTTTAGCCCATTTTCATTTTATGAAAAAATAAAAAAATAAAATAGGCTTATAAGATCACCTTTTGTCCGTGTGTCTGTGTGTGCGCGTGTGTGTGTGTGCGTGTGTGTGTGTGTGTGTCCCTAATAACTTCTAAACGTCTGGAACGATTTCAATGAGTCTCGGTAAGATCATAGCACCATTCTGGCTGACCCCGACCGTGCCTTCAAATTTTATTGTCTCTCACAAATCCAACATGGCGGCTGTACGAAATATTTCACCAGCATTCAGTATCTCCGAAACCATTACAGTTCACCTATAAGACTTTCAAAAACCTGGTAACTACAAAACCAACATGGCGGCCAAGCGAAGTTGAGACTTTTAAATAGACCTTTCTCGCGATTTAACCATCCAAACGTAATGAAACTTGGTACAGCAAATGTTTATGCACATTGTAATGCACTGGCGTCTAATTTAGTTCAATTGTTTACATAACCTCAAAATGGCGTCTGTGCGAAATATTTCTTCGGCATTCTATATCTCCGAAACTATTACCGATATCACCCTGAAAGTTTGTACGGTGATAAAGGGCGATGGCACAAAATTATCTATGTAACTTTCATAAACCTGTAAAGTGCAAAACGAACATGGCGGTCAAGCGAATTTGAAACATTTTAATAGACTTTTCTCGTGATTTAACTCTCTGAGCGCAGTGAAATGTGGTACAGTAAATGATTATACATATTGTAATGCACTGGCATCTAATTTAGTTCAATTGTTTACATAACCTTAAGATGGCGGCAGTGCGAAATTTTAAAATTAAGTTTTTATTTCTTGTGTCGTAATCATGCGATCGAAGTGAAAGTTTGAATAATGAACCTACGCAATAATTTTCCTTTAATGGTTCATATTTCTATTTCCTATACATATACCAATCCAAAATGGCGAAGATCCGAAATATTTAGACGGTTCTCAATATCTACGAATCTTTTACAGCAATCAAACTGAATTTTTTATGTTCATAGAGGCTATGAACTTAAGTTCACCTATAGGACTTTCAGTAACCTGTTGAGCACGCGAATCTTTTACAGCAATCAAACTGAATTTTTTATGTTCATAGAGGCTATGAACTTAAGTTCACCTATAGGACTTTCAGTAACCTGTTGAGCACAAATCCAACATGGCGGCGACGCGAGGTATAAATATTTAAATGGACGTTTCTCGCGAATTAACCATCTGGGTGCAGTGAAACTTTGCAGGTTAAATACTTATACAAATGTTAATCCACTGGCATCTAACTTATTTTAATTGTTTTCATTAGCACAAGATGGCAGCTGTGCAAGATTTTAAAATCTCGTTTTTACTTCTTGTGTTCTAATCATGCGATTGAAGTTTGAATACCACACGTACACAACAATCTTCATAAATAAAAATCCAACCTGCGAACCATTTGAAATATTTAAACGGTTCTCAATATCTACGAATCTATCACAACCTTCAAACTGAAATTTTGTGTGTTGATAGAGGCAATATATGAAAACAGGCTGTATAGTTCTTCACGGAACTACTTGTTTTCATCGCAGGCCTATGTATTTTAAGCAAATTAAAGCCATGGACTCTGAAAATTTGAATGCATTATTCTTTGCGAATGATGAGGTAATTTGGGGAGAGACAGAGCAAGGGATGCAGAGTGATAAATTTAACGAGTTTAAATTAACTTCCAGCCTAAATGCAATTCCGGAAAAACAGCCTAATATCGCTTCTTTCTTCATTAGTTTTCTTTTTGATTCAAATCCTACTCAAATTAACTTCTTTACATAATTCTGTCTTTAATGTGTTCATTGGTTCAATACCCCCAAACATTTAAAAAAATCTTCATACCGGAAGTAGTTATAAGGGCTTAAGTGAAACTTAACACTATCGCTCGAAATGGTAGAAAAGACAAAATGCTAATCTAATCGACCGGATATGGTTGAGTTTCAGTGAATCATAATAGCACTCGTAGAGGTAGAAAAGGCAAATTTTTAATCTAATCGACCGGATATGGTTGAGTTTCATTGACTCATACTAGCGCTCGTGGTGGTAGAAAAGGCAAACTGCTAATCTAATCGACCGAATATGGTTGAGTTTCATTGAATCATACTAGCGCTCGTAGTGGTAGAAAATGCAAACTGCTAATCTAAACGACCGGATATTGTTAAGTTTCATTGAATCATACTTGCGCTCGTAGTGGTAGAAAAGGCAAACGGTTAATCTAATCGAACGGATATGGTTAAGTTTCACTGACTCATACTAGCACTCGTAGTTGTAGAAAAGGCAATCTGCTAATCTAATCGACCGGATATGGTTGAGTTTCATTGACTCATACTAGCGCTCGTAGTGGTAGAAAATGCAAACGGTTAATCTAATCGACCGAATATGGTTGAGTTTCATTGACTCATACTAGCGCTCGTAGTTGTAGAAGAGGCAAACTGCTAATCTAATCGACCGAATATGGTTGAGTTTCATTGACTCATACTAGCGCTCGTAGTTGTAGAAGAGGCAAACTGCTAATCTAATCGACTGGATATGGTTGAGTTTCCGGTGAATAACCATCAGCCTACGGTGTGTCATCATGCTCGTAAGAAACGTTTAGTGTGTCCTTTGCGTTTGGAAAAGTGCAGAAAACAACGAATATTAATTAATTACAAATGCACCAACAATAAGATTCTATGATCAACCGGGTTCGAGTCAGCAATCGGACGAAAATGCAATAGTGATCGACAGATAACGAGAAGATTGTGTCATGGACTATGACATTACAGGATGTTTTCAACATTGTGTTGCTTGACTAAAGGGCTAGAACTATTGATATTTGAGGATAAAGCATTTCCATAAGAGCCTGGCAGATAATGTTAAAATTAAAATCATACCTTCTGCCAATTATGGTATACGACTTAGTTAGTTAGTTAGTTAGTTAGTTATTGAGGTTTAAAGGGGCGGAACTACGAGGTCATCTGCCCCTGGTATACGACTTAGAAGCTGTGTAATATTGAAGAGGGATATGAGGAAATTACAAGCGTGTGAAGTGGAATTTTTAAGATCTGCTGTGCAAAAGACGATAACGGACAGAATCAGAAATGACTGTATTAGTGGTATATACAGGTGACCTTAACAATGGAAGAAAGAATGCGCATCACAAAGCTAAAATGGTTTGGCCATGTGCAAAGGATGCCAGAGTCACGAATTCCCAGACAGTACTTGGAAAGGATATCACCTGGAAGGAGTCCCGTTGGACGTCCCCGAATAAGGTGTTAGATCAAATCATTGAAGATCTACAACGAAAAGGAACGACGTTACAAGACATTTCAGTGTACAATGATAGATTTCGATGGAGGCATCTTGTCCACTCCAATCCTACTCAGCCCGCTGAAAGGATATCTAGATCATGATGATGACTGAGAAGTAGGTGGCCGTGGCCTTATGTTAGGAATATTTTCGGCATTTGCCTGTAGTAGAAGTGGAAAACCACGGAAATCCACTTCCAGGATGGATGAGGAAGAAATAAATCCCATTTCTTTTCAGTTCTGCTTGACGAGACTGTGTACATCCCGCTCCAAATCTCATATCAGAATTAAATTACTTGTTAGAGCTGGAAACTGAACACGCGAAAATGCCATCTCACGGAAGGAGTCTTAATTACCGATACTGAAAGTTATATATAACTTCTAGCACATAACGTAATGTTGTCCACCTCGTTGCGTAGTGGCCAGCATTCTTGGCTGTCACGGCGGAGGCCATTCCCTGCTCTACCAAGAAATTTAATTTTGGTCTGAGGGCTGAAATGGGGTACACTGAGCCTCGTGAGGCAAAACTGAGAAGAGGCGGGTTCTATTCTTACCTCAGCAGTAGGAAATATAAGCCGAAGCTGGCGCAGGGGCTAATGCGCAAGATGGCTGCCGCGCGCAACAAGCCCTATGTTATTCTTATGGAGGGGTCAGTCAGAGCTGGCACAAGGGCTAATGCACAAGATGGCCGCCATACTCTGAGACCGTGCATGACGTCACAGGGGGGGGGGGGAGGTCGGCCGTGTAGTCGTTAAATGGAATATTTATTGTTTTTATTATTATTATTCTTGTAATTATTATTATTATTATGTAATTATTGATTAATCATGCACAATCAAGACCAGCCAATATATCATCCACTTGATGATTAAGTGGTAGAGTTCTTGGATGTCACTGTGGAGTCCCCGGTCTGAGTCCTAGCTTTGCCAAGAAATTTAATTTCTGGTCTGATAGTTGGAATGGGGTACACTCAGCCTTGTGAGGCAAAAACTAAGAAGAGTGGGGTTAATTCATACCTCAGCCATTTTGCCTAACCCAACTTCACCTAACCTTACTTAACCTAACCTAACCTTACCTAACCTAACATAACCTTAGTTCACCGAACCAAGCATTTCCTCACTTAACCTCACTTAACTTAACCTAACCTAACTTTACCTAAACTTACCTTTAAAGCTAAGCCAAAGGCTAATCAACACACTCAAAGTATATAAGGGCACATGCAACTATCTTTTCTACTAGTCCTATAGAGAGTAAGGTAAAGGTAACAATTGCACTGTGGCTACTGTGCAAAATGTTCGCTACACACAATCAGCTTAGGATTACAAAGTCAGTTAAGTTTTAAAAAGTAAAAGCTTTTATTCATTTTTTGTTTCTTTTCATTTTCATATTTCACACATTGTAATTTGTCACATTCCAATTTACAGTTTTTAAAATTTTAGTTTTAAGTTTTTGAATTTTGTCAGTATGGAAACATGGATTTTTCAATTTTGTTGTTTACATGTTTTTTGATTTAGTCCATGTCTCAAGTTCATATTTGCCAAACACGATTATTTCATTACAAATAACAAGGCTGTATACTTTACCCCAAAGTATATATAGGTAATACATGGGATATACTATACTTTTGAGTACCTAGTTTAGCTTACTAAAGCAATTTCTCAAAATTACTAGAGGTTAACAGTTTGGATTAGGAGTGGGAGGTGGTTAGTAATTAAACATTTCCAAGCAGTGTTCATACAATATTTTTTATTTCATTTTAAATATATTTACACTATTTACACATAATACATTTGTTATAATTACAGTTGTTTTTATTTTGTTTTCTATTTTTATTTATGTTTGCGTATGATTACCATTTTTTTCTTCTTTTTGTGTTTTGTATGTTTAGTGCTATTGTTTTATTTCCTAAATTGTTTTATGTATTTGGTATATGCAGGCAGAGGATTTTGATATTCTTAACTTAATTCTTTAAGCATGGTCAATGATTGAGTAATGACCATAGGCATGAGTACCTATACCATTAGTATCGATTACTCTTTTATCATCACCAGGACACAAAGCAATTTTGTTTAGTCTTATAGATGATATGTCATGTTGTTTAGAAGTGATAATGTTCATTGGTATTCTTTTTACATTGTTTTTCATGACACAATCCTTATAATCTTGAAAGCTTATACAATTTTTAACAACACCTCTACTAATACCTTTAATCTTTTTGATTTCTTTACCATTTATGTCTAAAGCATACATTTTAGCTCTAAGTCCAACAAATGCTTTAATAATTTGTCCACAAGCCTCGTCTTTAAATTTCCCCAACGTTTTCTTGTTTGATATAGAGTAACATATATGATTAGTAGGATAATCAGATGTGTCCAGGTGTACTAGAAAATCCAACTTGTCTTGATATACATCTTGGGTGTTAACCAAATATATGAACGAATCAGTATCCATATACATGAGTTTAAGGTTGTCCATGCCATAATAGGGTAGCAGGACATCATAGTGGTGGGAATACATGAGAGTTTTTGAAATATCCAGTATACACATTCCAATATATATAGGCTTATTGAATACAATGTTACGTTTAGCCATGTGGAAAGCAGCTAGGTTCGGACCATAAATTGTTCTGTCAATAAATGTCGGCTTTGCTATTAGCTTTTCAGCCTTTTTGCTGTCAGTCACAAGACGTATTGCCCCCGTAATTTGAATTATATTGAGACCACGATGGCTGTATTGGCAAATATGAGTAAAGTTATGAATGTCATAGTTATGACGTGGATATTCATGACGTAGGCACGGATGACGCAGATTTCATACAAGTAGGCTGATTGAGCTGAGATTCTTGGTGACGTCATGATTTTGTTCGAGAAAGATCCGAGATTTACGACGCAGTCGCAGGAAACAAGGTATTGTGCTAAGGAAGAAGCTACGCTATTGGAGGAGAGACTCGAACCAATGAACGATAGTTTGGAAGGAAGACGGAGATTGCTGAAACTACGATATTTGATTACTTTTGGCATGCAGATTTGTGGAAATCTATTTTCAGTTATGGCATTGATTTGGAATTTTGAAGAAATTAATTTTGAGTTTTTGAAATTTGAAAATCCGGCAAGTATAGCCAAAGTTAAAACTTCTAGCAATGACGCAGCAACAGGCTATGGAAGGGATGGATACGCCCCTTAAGAAGTTGATAAAAGGTCGAGCACAGGAGAGAGGAGCTCTCAGAACTCATAATCTCAGAACTCAGATCTCAGATCTCATATGTCAGATCGCATATATATTTCTGGTGATATATAGTTATTTTCAAGTGATTCAGTGAAGTAAGTTGTCTTTAGCGTGGTTAAAGCCCGGCGCATCGAACGAACTCGGAGCAGTTCCATTTTACGCTGCTCGAAACTAGGTGAAGTTGAAACGCTCACATTAACGTTTCCACCAGTCAAGATATCAAGCGCTAACTTCAGCCTGTATTATAATTCTATTGGGCAGTATAACATTGAGGTGTGTAGAAGATTTGAACAATTTCACAGTTATACTTCGAAAGATATTGGAACTTTAAGGCTGCTAACAAAAGTGATTTTCTCGCCACAGGAGAAACACTTTTAAAATTCCACATTATACACTACGGCTGACACGTGGAGTGCAACAGTGATATTGGAGAATACGTTGGGTATTACAACGATACATTCGACTATGGAACATTATAATCTTGCAGTGCTTTCAATGATTATAACAGTAGTTGAGATGGAAGGCTAAGGCTTTAATGCAATTGGGACATATATCGTTGGAGTAAAGTAACAGCATGGAACTTCGTTAATCGTCTTTCTACAAAAGCGAGCATGTAGTGAACATCCAACTACACACATGCATCGTGAATCCATCGCTGAATTATACCAGATAACAGTGGAAATATTTTCATACTCCACAACTATGAATATTTCTGCGGAAATAACTACAATAAACTTCATGGCGAATTCCTGCAAGAACTTCAGGGAACTTTCAAGAGAGGCCAGGGTTGTCCCGGCGCACAAAGAAGAGTTATGCCAGAAGGATGTTTTTCGTATCCACGGAGCAGTGCAATTTCGGAGGAGGAAGCAGTTTGATTCTCCGAGGACGCTGATTCCAAGTTCGAGGACGGAGCACATCTTTACGCTGGTGAAATGGAACCAACAACAGTTTTCTTTGAAAACTTTCCCCTAGAACTTCAATCAACAGATAAGGTAGTCGTGAACGTTTCTTGTATTATTTGAGTCTTGTAGCGATATCTGAGCAACCATTCTTCCCATATTTTTGTCCTATCTTTTGCCCCATTTTCTTGATTGATATTTTTGTACTCAGTACACTTCGATGATTTATGCCTTTTTCTTCGATTTTTGAGACATTGCTATGTCATTGGCATACTTAATAATTTTGGATCAGTTGAGACTGATATTAGATTCTTTCAGTAATTTGCATATTTTTGTAGTCACGATTTGACTGTAAAGTTAACGATTTGCTATGGCAGATTTGAATTCAGACAGCGTGTCATTTTATTAAAGTAATTCTATTCAGTAAATTACTTTGACCAATTTTCTGTCATCCTCAAGAAAGAAGAATGATTAAATGATTTTAGAGCGTTAAAATCTATTACGATATCGACGATCTTTGAAATACTAGTCGTCTTATGAACATGATTGCAACATAGACATTTATCATTGCATTATAGACAATTTTATGAAATATGAACTTTTATTTGATTACAATTTATTGAATACACTATAGTAATGAACATTTGGTAGGAGTTTTTCTCAATTATAGATTGGAACAATAATGTTTGCATTCCACAGTCTAATTGTATTCTATTCGACTATTTTGCAGTTTAGTTGATCTTTGATTGAAGATAGTATTTTTATACTGCGTTACTTTGAAGATATTAATCTCAATTTTGATAGACCAGGCAGGAGTGTTTAATCGTATTCGCTATTAAATTTATTTGTGATTGGCAAATTTTTACTTCATATCGATTCATGAATGAAACCCACGAAGGTTAAATAATAACAGTCATTATTACAATTGATGAATATAAGAATTTTTAAAGAGGAAAAATGGATGTATAATCGTTAGTTCAGTGGACGTGTAAAAGTCGCTGTTGAATAATGCCCTTGAATAATGAAGGAGGTTCCCACAATAATTAATGAAGTTGATGAATTAATAAGTGGAGGTTTTGGTGTGTTCCACAATAATTTCTTGTTAACTATTGTGCTCTAATCTCGATAGTATCTGTCAGTGCCATTTTCATTGATGTAGCTGTGCCGGTGCGTTTGATTATTGGCAATCCGATTGAGGGGGCGGATATCTGACAGCCTACTATCCGGATATCGGGTACAGTAGGATTGGCGCCCAACGTGGGGCACGATTGTCTCGATTGGCACGATCAGCAAAACATTGGATTACCAAGTTATTGCAGTAGAATTGACACCGCAATTTTTGTGGAGTGTTCGAATAACATTGGATTACCAAGTTATCGATGTCAAAGGGATTGTGAAGACTCAAATAAAGAGGTTGATTCTTTGTTAGATGTCTTAGCCAATTGTAGAATTTGAGAGTGTGATTATATAGGAATAAATGTTGTGTTGTATTAGGAAAATTACACTCAGAAAAGATCAGATCTTATACAACTTGAGAGAGGTTAAATAGGCTGGAAACTTAGAAAAATCGCCTATGATCTGGAATCTTATTTTATTTGACCGGCTTATGACATGTATAGTCATATTAAAGATAAAATTAAACTATTTGGATTATAAATGTAAATTATTTGTGTTAGGATATTTTAAAATGAACCAAAGAAACTTGAACATGTGCTTGAGTTTATTTCAACATGAAGTGTCTACGAAGGTTAATTATAAGGTAATTATAAGTTAGATTTAAGACAGAAAATTGCTCAAACTTATATATGGTGAAAAATGTTGCTCAGATGTTGTTATTTTGCTCTGTTTGATGTATGTCCCTAAAGCAGTTTATTATTGAAATATTATTGAAATGGCAGATGAAAGTATTAAGAAAATGTTGGAGGAGATGTCCAACAATATGAGGGAGATGAAAGCTAGCATTAATGAAAGCATGAAGGAGATGGAAGCTAGGAATACTAGTCGAATGGAGGAGAATGCTAGTAATATGTCTGCTAATTTGTCTATTAGAATGCAGGAGATGATGAAGGAGAATGCTAGTAATTTGTCTACTAGGATGGATGAAAATTTGAAAGTTATTCAGACCAGTTCTGCAAACTTAGAAAATAATGTGTCGCGTTTACAGATCAATACCCAGGGAATCGAGAATGCTGTAACTGACATGCGCACAGACGTGTCCAATGTGCATAAAGATGTTTCTGAGGTTAAAATTGATGTGTCTAAGGTACAAAAAGATCTTACCATGTTGAATCTTGATGTTGCTAATGTCCGGGGTGATATTTCATGTGCTAGAGCTGAAGTAATTGTTGTTAGGAATGATGTTGCTACTGTACAAGACAAAGTAGAAGAAGTTCAAAGAGAGGTTAGTAATGTTCGAACTGATGTGTCAAATGTTCAAGTAGACATCAATAATATTCATTCAGATGTTAACGATATGCAAAGCGATATAAATAAAATACATGTAGAAGTCAATACTGTTTTTGTAGACATTGCTAAAGTTCAGACTGATGTTAACAAAGTTAGGGAGGGAATTGAAACTTCAAAAACACTTTGTACTCGTAACATTAGTGCATTAACAACTCGGTTAGTTGACGAGTCTGTTAGGACAACAGCTTCTTTAGCTGGTTTAAAATACGATGTAGAGGTCATTAGAACCCAAGTATTAGATCACAATCGTTTACTTAAGGAGGACATCGAAGTAGATATTGCAGAAATGTTAACTGCAAATGTAACAGTGTGGAAAGATGAATGGAACAGGTCAAGTGGGGAACATGTAGATCAGATTCAGGAACGAATTGAAAGAAAACTTGCCAGTACACAAGTAGACATTATTAACGAAGTAGTTCAGATTAGGAAAGACTTGAATGTAAGGATGGATTCGCTATCCGAAAAGCAGGTAGAGGATAGAACTCAAATAGGTCAGGACGTGCAAGCATTAAAAACTGCGTTAGAGGAACAGATTCATAAGGTTGTCTCTGATGTTAATGAAACTACGAGCAAGCTGCAGAATTTGAAACTAGGGGAAGCTAGCATGATGGAAACCTATAAGGAAGAGTTGATTAGGAAAGTCATCACGGAAATCACAGACAAGGATACCGAAGGTGAAGAGGAGAGAAATTACGTGAGAAGAGGTAACCTTAATACAGAAGAGAGAGATATTAGTCCTGAGGAACGTATATCCAGATTCAGGGAAGAAGAAGAGGATCGGAATATTGAACCTGAATGGAAGTATCGTGATAGTGGGAGGAATTATATGGATTCATATCCGAGAAATGTGACAGTCATCCGGAATTTTGAAGACAAACCTCAAAAATTTAGCAACACTGATAGTCTCACACCGATCGAATATATCAGGAATCTTAAAGACTACTTCATAGAAGCCCACATTCCTAGAGAGAGAGAGAGATAGATGAGAATCGTAGAAAGATTTCTAGCTGGAGGACCCCTCGAATGGTTTAGAGCATTTCGGTACACTTTCAGCAATTTTGACGAATTTGCAGAGGCACTGATTAAACGATTCTGGTCAATAGAAGCTCAGAATTCACTAAGAGCTGAGGTATACTCGAGGAAGTATTCAGGTACTCTTCCAACACGGTACGCTGATTTCTTCACGAGTCAACTATCACGCTTGAGATTTTTGCAACCCCCATTGTCAACAGAGCAGTTGATAGATGCGATTTCACGTATGCTGCCTGTGGAGGTAAGAAGACTGATCATATCGTCAAATATCAGAGATTTGACAAGTATGGACGAATTGTTGAGAAGGCTTGACTACACGAGTCCAATGCCAAATTTGGTACAAAAAGGTCAGAGGCACGAATTCAAAGACGTTAATACGGTCTATATGGATCAAGTGCAGCAAACTGATAAGCCTGAGGAAGGAAAAACTGAAAATGTTGGTCCTCACAGGAATAATTATTTCCGCAACCACAGATCCCAAGGTTACCGTCCATATCAGCAAAGACGAGGCTGGAATAATAATAGAGGGAATTACAACAACGGAAGAGGTAGATACTACAACAATGGTTATAATAGAAATTATAACAGAAATAACCAGTACCAGAATCAGAATAAGAATTCTCAAGGTCAGGTAATGACACCCGACAAGTATCAAGAAAGAGAGAAGGAAAGTCAGCAGTATCTGAAGGAATTACGAGAGAAGGAAGCTGAAAACCAAAAGAAAAGACAGGATGTAGTGATCGATCCTGGTCCTTCTACAAGTCAGCAGAACTTGGAAAACAGATATTCAGGACAGAAGAGAAAGTAGAGAGGAGAGAATGCATTAGCCACACACAAACCAGAGAAGAAGAGACTTATGATTAAGGAACATAGAAGAAATATCATACAAGAGTAGAATATAATTCAATTTCGTGTTCAAGTGAATTGAGATATTTATAACACAGAGTTTAAAAACAATTTGCAACTGTTTTTAAAACGTGGTGAAGGGAGAATGCCCCCGTAATTTGAATTATATTGAGACCACGATGGCTGTATTGGCAAATATGAGTAAAGTTATGAATGTCATAGTTATGACGTGGATATTCATGACGTAGGCACGGATGACGCAGATTTCATACAAGTAGGCTGATTGAGCTGAGATTCTTGGTGACGTCATGATTTTGTTCGAGAAAGATCCGAGATTTATGACGCAGTCGCAGGAAACAAGGTATTGTGCTAAGGAAGAAGCTACGCTATTGGAGGAGAGACTTGAACCAATGAACGATAGTTTGGAAGGAAGACGGAGATTGCTGAAACTACGATATTTGATTACTTTTGGCATGCAGATTTGTGGAAATCTATTTTCAGTTATGGCATTGATTTGGAATTTTGAAGAAATTAATTTTGAGTTTTTGAAATTTGAAAATCCCGCAAGTATAGCCAAAGTTAAAACTTCTAGCAATGACGCAGCAACAGGCTATGGAAGGGATGGATACGCCCCTTAAGAAGTTGATAAAAGGTCGTGCACAGGAGAGAGGAGCTCTCAGAACTCATAATCTCAGAACTCAGATCTCAGATCGCATATGTCAGATCGCATATATATTTCTGGTGATATATAGTTATATTCAAGTGATTCAGTGAAGTAAGTTGTCTTTAGCGTGGTTAAAGCCCGGCGCATCGAACGAACTCGGAGCAGTTCCATTTTACGCTGCTCGAAACTAGGCGAAGTTGAAACGCTCACATTAACGTTTCCACCAGTCAAGATATCAAGCGCTAACTTCAGCCTGTATTATAATTCTATTGGGCAGTATAACATTGAGGTGTGTAGAAGATTTGAACAATTTCACAGTTATACTTCGAAAGATATTGGAACTTTAAGGCTGCTAACAAAAGTGATTTTCTCGCCACAGGAGAAACACTTTTAAAATTCCACATTATACACTACGGCTGACACGTGGAGTGCAACAGTGATATTGGAGAATACGTTGGGTATTACAACGATACATTCGACTATGGAACATTATAATCTTGCAGTGCTTTCAATGATTATAACAGTAGTTGAGATGGAAGGCTAAGGCGTTAATGCAATTGGGACATATATCGATTGAGTAAAGTAACAGCATGGAACTTCGTTAATCGTCTTTCTACAAAAGCGAGCATGTAGTGAACATCCAACTACACTCATGCATCGTGAATCCATCGCTGAATTATACCAGATGACAGTGGAAATATTTTCATACTCCACAACTATGAATATTTCTGCGGAAATAACTACAATAAACTTCATGGCGAATTCCTGCAAGAACTTCAGGGAACTTTTAAGAGAGGCCAGGGTTGTCCCGGCGCACAAAGAAGAGTTTTGCCAGAAGGATGTTTTTCGTATCCACGGAGCAGTGCAATTTCGGAGGAGGAAGCAGTTCGATTCTCCGAGGACGCTGATTCCAAGTTCGAGGACGGAGCACATCTTTACGCTGGTGAAATGGAACCAACAGCAGTTTTCTTTGAAAACTTTCCCCTAGAACTTCAATCAACAGATAAGGTAGTCGTGAACGTTTCTTGTATTATTTGAGTCTTGTAGCGATATCTGAGCAACCATTCTTCCCATATTTTCTGTCCTATCTTTTGCCCCATTTTCTTGATTGATATTTTTGTACTCAGTACACTTCGATGATTTATGCCTTTTTCTTCGATTTTTGAGACATTGTTATGTCTTTGGCATACTTAATAATTTTGGATCAGTTGAGACTGATGATTTAGATTCTTTCAGTAATTTGCATATTTTTGTAGTCACGATTTGACTGTAAAGTTAACGATTTGCTATGGCAGATTTGAATTCAGACAGCGTGTCTTTTTATTAAAGTAATTCTATTCAGTAAATTACTTTGACCAATTTTCTGTCATCCTCAAGAAAGAAGAATGATTAAATGATTTTAGAGCGTTAAAATCTATTACGATATCGACGATCTTTGAAATACTAGTCGTCTTATGAACATGATTGCAACATAGACATTTATCATTGCATTATAGACAATTTTATGAAATATGAACTTTTATTTGATTACAATTTATTGAATACACTATAGTAATGAACATTTGATAGGAGTTTTTCTCAATTATAGATTGGAACAATAATGTTTGCATTCCATAGTCTAATTGTATTCTATTCGACTATTTTGCAGTTTAGTTGATCTTTGATTGAAGATAGTATTTTTATACTGCGTTACTTTGAAGATATTAATCTCAATTTTGATAGACCAGGCAGGAGTGTCTAATCGTATTTGCTATTAAATTTATTTGTGATTGGCAAATTTTTACTTCATATCGATTCATGAATGAAACCCACGAATGTTAAATAATAACAGTCATTATTACAATTGATGAATATAAGAATTTTTAAAGAGGAACAATGGATGTATAATCGTTAGTTCAGTGGACGTGTAAAAGTCGCTGTTGAATAATGCCCTTGAATAATGAAGGAGGTTCCCACAATAATTAATGAAGTTGATGAATTAATAAGTGGAGGTTTTGGTGTGTTCCACAATAATTTCTTGTTAACTATTGTGCTCTAATCTCGATAGTATCTGTCAGTGCCATTTTCATTGATGTAGCTGTGCCGGTGCGTTTGATTATTGGCAATCCGATTGAGGGGGCGGATATCTGACAGCCTACTATCCGGATATCGTGTACAGTATGTCTATTCTTTTATGAATATTTTCCATTGTTTTTCCAAAAATGGCATTGTTGAATAATTTGTATAGATTTTTCTCAAAATCATTTTTGGCTTGTTTTCGAAGGTTGTTATTAAAATCAACGTATGCCTTTAGCCAAGGTCTTTGTTTAAAGTTTAACACACTATGAATTTTTACCAATTTTAGTCCATGATCTAAAGCCTGTTTAAGTGCCATGTAATGAACAACGTACCGCCTTCGATTTCCAAGATGAGGAATTAGTTTTTTGAGAGACGAATCCTTAGGTTGTGTACACTCTGGTAGGAAAGGTAGATCGTTGTGTAGATCATGAAGGTCGCATGGGTAATCAACATCAACGTCTAGAATGTACCCCACAGGATCGTCTTCCTTTAGTGTTTCTAGATCAACTGTATCTGGAGAAACCCACTGAAATCCACCATAAGGAAGAGAGTGACACATAGCCCATCCATATTGGTTGTTGGCATCATCATAGGTAATAAACTGCGATGGTTTCTCAGAATCATAGGTTTCCATGTATTTATTGTTAGCTTCAGCATACCGATGAGACACCTGACATATGCCTCCACGTATTCCAGACTCTATTAAAAGAATCTGATCGTAATCCTGTAGCAAATCCAGTTCAATTCCAGTGTAAAGGAGCATTGCCTCGAAACTTAAACCAGGCGAAGTAAAAAAGTGTGCAGCATCCACTCGGTGTGTTTCTAATGTTTTGTTTCTGAACGTTTCAAAGCTGTCTGCAAGTAGGAGTACATCTGAAGTTAGGTAGAGGTCACTATACCCCCCTAGAGTTTTAATGTTGAACTGATTCCATACATTTTTGGCATGTTCATAGTCTTCTTTACTAACATCTTCTTGACTTAATTTGTTAAAGAATGCCTCTTTTGGAGGTAAACACGTTTCACTTAACTTTTCCCATGAATCGATGTAATCATAACAAAATACACCTTTACGAGTCATGAGCATTGCATTTTCTTTTCCAAAGTACTTGTCTGTTTCAGGGTATGATGTTAAGTTGGAAACTAAGTTTTCCAAACTACTTGGCATTAACCGAAACGTGTCCACAAATCGAAGCTTAACATTTCCTACATATTTGGTGAAGGAAATGTACTTTTCTTTGGAGTTAGCGATAACATCTACTCTCTCAGTAGTACATCCCAATTGTTTTACAATGAAATTTGCATCGTAGCCACTCATATTATGTAGAAATACAGGAACGGGGTTACGTGTTTTACACCTCAAATTACAGTTATTGTGAGCACTTCCACGGTATTCCCCTGTAATATGGCAATGGTCTCGAACTTTCCAGTCCTCTTTGGTAAATGGTTTATGACACAAATAACAGGTTTCAGAACATTGGAACTCTGCTTCTTGATCCTGAGTTAAGGCCTTTGGAACATTTAAGCTGTAAAGGCGATCAATTTCATTAGCTATTGAGATCAAACAGTCCATAAACTTTTCTGCAGCGTCAGGTCCACGATAAATAACAGGTTGGCTTGGAAGGTTTGTCTTTATGTGTTCCACAGCAGGTGAGGGTTTAACATATATACCAAAGCTCATAGGAACATGACTCTGGTATGGCACTGTATAACTTGCCTCAGGATTGGGTAGACATGTTTGATATGGTAGAAGTATACTTGCAAAATCTGCATAGATAACGTAAGGTATTCTCAACATTTTTTCCACATTTAAGAATTTCACAATTGGGTTTTTAATAGGCATTTCAACCCTAGCAATGTCATGTTGGACACACAAAGCTCTATGTTCTTTTAATTTTTCCATTCCCTGTTGTCCATATTGATTATCAAAGTGAGTAAAACACCGTTTACACGTATATATCTTGTGTCCATGGTGAGTAATCTGATGTGTTACTAGTTTATCAAAATCTTTGATAAAGACGTAGTGGTTCTGACCAGATGAAGAACTTAGCAGGATGAGGTCACGATGGTCTTGTAGCTCTTGATCCACAACCTTTAGAGGAAACACCTTGTTGTCTTTTTCCAGTCCAAATACATTTATGGATATGTCGTTGGCTTTCTCAAATTTGGGAATGTCAGCTAGCGATGTAGGAAACGATATTACTGAAAAATCATACTTGTTTTCCAGGTCTTTGTATTTACTAATGCGTTGAGCATCCTTTTTAACCAGTTTTGCTAAAATGGCATACATAAAACACTTTTCATTTTTCAAGTTTTCAGGATTAATGCAGGCTTTTCTTGCTTGTATAGCTGCTGGTAATGGAATATATGTGCTGCCACGCAAGGGATTGTACTTATTTATTTTCAGTCGTACTCCTTCCACTGCTAACAAAGCCCAATTACTGCCTTTTAGCTCAGATTCTTCCATTTCCGTCGTTAACTTTGTGAATTGTGTTTCCAAGAAACTACTTAAGTCTGATTCCAAAAATAAGGCCTGATTTCGTGTTTTAAAAGCACGATCTGTAATTTCATTGGTAGATGTATGAATGAATCTACATTCAGCCACAAGATTAACTTTGATCGACTTGTGCATTGCTAGTTCTTTCTGCATAGCTTGTATTATTTGCTGTTTGGACTCTTTAAGGTATGAATTTAAATCCTTACACGTATCACAACGTATAAAATAGGATTTAAGACGACCTTGAAAAGACGTTTCATATTCAGTAAGTCCATTATTATCAAGAACCATTGAGAGCAGGTAATGTTTTGTAGGCTCAGTTTTTTGTCTTTTAGCTGCTGACACAACATTACAACATTCTTCATGGCGACGTCCATTGTAGGCATTGTTAAATTTACTGCCACAAGTTTTGCACTCATAAAATTTACCACACGATACTTCGTGACGCTTTCTATCATAGTCCCGAAGAAAAGTCTTTCCACACTCTTTACACATATAGCTAGGCATGGTTTCTTCCATCATGGATGTTGATTTCTGCAAACAGCTGCTTACTGCGTATCACAAGGCTGTAGGCTGGTCAGTGAGACGGTCTTTCACGATGTGAACACTGCAAAAGGTAGTAATCAACTGATTGTATTCCTGCTAAGAGACCTCTTATATAACCTAATCAAGACCAACAGCTACTTACCACGTAGTACACGACTAGAGCCTAGTGGGTGAGACGATCTTTCACAATGTGAACACTGTTAATTGTAGAAGTCAACTGAAAATATTCTTACACCCTACTGAAGGTTATCAGGTACTTACTGCATATCAAAAGGCTGTACACTCATATGTTAGACACTCTCTCTTGCTAAGGACCCCTATATTCCATATACAAGGCTATACATGTTAGTTCTAAACACTTAATGGTTATTTATATATTAAATTTATGTACACAGCTTATACGACCACGTTTTTCACTGAATAAAACTTTGTCAAATAGCAACATACGACACGCAAAGTATGTTTCCGCTATCTAGCGGTGACTATGAGAACTACCTGAACGACAGCATGACACCTAGCGCTCCATATCATTACTGAACGATCAGCATGCTATCTAGCGGTCGATATCAAAATTACTCAACTACCAGCATGCTACCTACCGGTCGATATTACAACCCACTCAACTACTAGTATACATTCCAATAATGAACACATTTGCTCATATCCACTAACAATACACACAGCGGGTTTGCTTTATCGTTTAATACAAATATATTTTGTTTAAATAATGTAACAAAAAGTTACATGGCACAATTGTATGGGAATGTTGCATTACCTAAAATGTAATAGTATGTAAGTGTTTAACATTTACAATAGGCTTATAATGAAGGATTATGGTGGTGGCTTATCGTGGTGGCTTAAGATGGTGGCTTATGGTTGCTTATGGTGGCTTATGGTGGCTTATGGTGGTGGCTTATAGTGGTGGTATATGTTGGTGGCTTATTTTTGGTGGTTTACGTTAATACTTTATTTGTAATGGCTTATTTGACAAGTTATTTTTGTCAATGTATTTAGATGATTTTTCTCTTGGTCTTGGAAAGTATTTCAACCCTTTTTTATGGTAGCATAATGCGTACCGCCATGTTTGTAAGCAACAACAACACACTAAAATTCCAAGAATCCAAAGTACTCTAAGGTTAATGATTGTCTCCCAACTCCATTCAACGCCTAGTCAAAAACATTATATATTTTCAAATTAAAAAAAAAAAAGGTAAATTGGGAAAGTAGGCTATATGTTTAAACTAAAAATCATATCAAATCATATGCTAACTCCAACACCTACGACTATCCCACTCTCAGTAAAAAAAAAAAATACAATATTCTTCAAATATTTTTTCCAAAACAATATTTGAAAAGTAGGCCATATTTTGAAAACTATTCATCCTATAAAGTCATATATAGACTCAAACCAATGGCTTTTATATCCTTAATCGTAAGAACAAAATATGGAATCGTTGACATTTTTTCCAAAAAATGTTCTTTTTAAAACGGGCCTATATTTTGGAAACTAGGAATTTTACAAAAAAGTTTGTTTAACGTAAATGACAGGTATTTACCCCCCACTACCCACAAATCAAGTCCCAGGTCTCTGGGACAAAATCCAAAAAAGTTCAATTTGGAAAGTAGGCGATATTTTGAAAACTAACCATCCTAAAAAGTCATATATAGACTCAAACCAAATGGCTTTTATGTCCTAAGTTGGTAGAACAAAACTTAACATTTTTTCAGTTTTTCCAAAAAAGTCCAATTTTCAAAATTGTTTATATTTTGGGAACTAAGAATTTTACAAAAAAGTTTGTTTAACGTAAATGAAAGGTCTTGACCCCCTCTACCCCAAAAAATACATATCAGGTCCCTAGGACAAAAACTGTGCAGTAGTGTGTTTTGGACAGTTCAAAACCCACCTCCACCTCCCCACCTCCAAGATGGCGGCCGTAGCTTAACTTAACCTAGTCTAACCTAACAAGATGGCGGCCGTAGCTTAACTTAACCTAGCCTAACCTAACAAGATGGCGGCTGTAGCTTAACCTAACCTAACCTAACCTACGAGGTGTGATCAAAAAGTTCCAAAATATGGCTGCAACTTAACCAAACCTAGCCTAGCCTAACCTAACCTAACCTAACCTACAAGGTGTGATCAAAAAGTTCCAAAATGGCGGCCGTAGCTTCACTTAACCTAACATAACTTAACCTAAACCTACGAGGTGTGATCAAAAATTTTTCAAAATAGTGGTCATAGCTTAACTGAACCTTGCCTAACCTAACCTAACCTAAACCTACGAAGTGTGGTCATAAAGTTCCAAGATGGAGGTCGTAGCTTAACTCAACCTAACCTAACCCTACGAGGTGTGATCAAAAAGTTCCAAAAATGGCTGCCGTAGCTTAACTTAACCTTTGAGTCATTTTTTAACGGGTCCCGGAGGACGGGTCCTTGTTGACGGGTCCCTGTGGCGGGTCCCCTTTGACATAATTTGGATAAAATGCAAGGGCCAGTCCATAGGGATCAGTCCAAAGGACCCGCCCACAGGGACCCGTCAACAAGGACCCGTCCTCCGGGACCCGTTAAAAAAATGACTCAAAGGTTAAGTTAAGCTACGGCAGCCATTTTTGGAACTTTTTGATCACACCTCGTAGGGTTAGGTTAGGTTGAGTTAAGCTACGACCTCCATCTTGGAACTTTATGACCACACTTCGTAGGTTTAGGTTAGGTTAGGTTAGGCAAGGTTCAGTTAAGCTATGACCACTATTTTGAAAAATTTTTGATCACACCTCGTAGGTTTAGGTTAAGTTAGGTTAGGTTAAGTGAAGCTACGGCCGCCATTTTGGAACCTTTTGATCACACCTTGTAGGTTAGGTTAGGTTAGGCTAGGCTAGGTTTGGTTAAGTTGCAGCCAAATTTTTGGAACTTTTTGATCACACCTCGTAGGTTAGGTTAGGTTAGGTTAAGCTACATCCGCCATCTTGTTAGGTTAGGCTAGGTTAAGTTAAGCTACGGCCGCCATCTTGTTAGGTTAGGCTAGGTTAAGTTAAGCTACGGCCGCCATCTTGGAGGTGGAGGTGGGTTTTGAACTGTCCAAAACACACTACTGCACAGTTTTTGTCCTAGGGACCTGATATGTATTTTTTGGGGTAGAGGGGGTAAAGACCTTTCATTTACGTTAAACAAACTTTTTTGTAAAATTCTTAGTTCCCAAAATATAAACAATTTTGAAAATTGGACTTTTTTGGAAAAACTGAAAAAATGTTAAGTTTTGTTCTACCAACTAAGGACATAAAAGCCATTTGGTTTGAGTCTATATATGACTTTTTAGGATGATTAGTTTTCAAAATATCGCCTACTTTCCAAATTGAACTTTTTTGGATTTTGTCCCAGGGACCTGGGACTTGATTTGTGGGTAGTGGGGGGTAAATACCTGTCATTTACGTTAAACAAACTTTTTTGTAAAATTCCTAGTTTCCAAAATATAGGCCCGTTTTAAAAAGAACATTTTATGGAAAAAATGTCAACGATTCCATATTTTGTTCTTACGATTAAGGATATAAAAGCCATTGGTTTGAGTCTATATATGACTTTATAGGATGAATAGTTTTCAAAATATGGCCTACTTTCCAAATATTGTTTTGGAAAAAATATTTGAAGAATATTATATATTTTTTTTGACTGAGAGTGGGATAGTCGTAGGTGTTGGAGTTAGCATATGATTTGATATGATTTTTAGTTTAAACATATAGCCTACTTTCCCAATTTACCTTTTTTTTTTTAATTTGAAAATATATAATGTTTTTGACTAGGCGTTGAATGGAGTTGGGAGACAATCATTAACCTTAGAGTACTTTGGATTCTTGGAATTTTAGTGTGTTGTTGTTGCTTACAAACATGGCGGTAAGCATTATGCTACCGTAAAAAAGGGTTGAAATACTTTCCAAGACCAAGAGAAAAATCATCTAAATACATTGACAAAAATAACTTGTCAAATAAGCCATTACAAATAAAGTATTAACGTAAACCACCAAAAATAAGCCACCAACATATACCACCACTATAAGCCACCACCATAAGCCACCATAAGCCACCATAAGCAACCATAAGCCACCATCTTAAGCCACCACGATAAGCCACCACCATATTCCTTCATTATAAGCCTATTGTAAATGTTAAACACTTACATACTATTACATTTTAGGTAATGCAACATTCCCATACAATTGTGCCATGTAACTTTTTGTTACATTATTTAAACAAAATATATTTGTATTAAACGATAAAGCAAACCCGCTGTGTGTATTGTTAGTGGATATGAGCAAATGTGTTCATTATTGGAATGTATACTAGTAGTTGAGTGGGTTGTAATATCGACCGGTAGGTAGCATGCTGGTAGTTGAGTAATTTTGATATCGACCGCTAGATAGCATGCTGATCGTTCAGTAATGATATGGAGCGCTAGGTGTCATGCTGTCGTTCAGGTAGTTCTCATAGTCACCGCTAGATAGCGGAAACATACTTTGCGTGTCGTATGTTGCTATTTGACAAAGTTTTATTCAGTGAAAAACGTGGTCGTATAAGCTGTGTACATAAATTTAATATACAAATAACCATTAAGTGTTTAGAACTAACATGTATAGCCTTGTATATGGAATATAGGGGTCCTTAGCAAGAGAGAGTGTCTAACATATGAGTGTACAGCCTTTTGATATGCAGTAAGTACCTGATAACCTTCAGTAGGGTGTAAGAATATTTTCAGTTGACTTCTACAATTAACAGTGTTCACATTGTGAAAGATCGTCTCACCCACTAGGCTCTAGTCGTGTACTACGTGGTAAGTAGCTGTTGGTCTTGATTAGGTTATATAAGAGGTCTCTTAGCAGGAATACAATCAGTTGATTACTACCTTTTGCAGTGTTCACATCGTGAAAGACCGTCTCACTGACCAGCCTACAGCCTTGTGATACGCAGTAAGCAGCTGTTTGCAGAAATCAACATCCATGATGGAAGAAACCATGCCTAGCTATATGTGTAAAGAGTGTGGAAAGACTTTTCTTCGGGACTATGATAGAAAGCGTCACGAAGTATCGTGTGGTAAATTTTATGAGTGCAAAACTTGTGGCAGTAAATTTAACAATGCCTACAATGGACGTCGCCATGAAGAATGTTGTAATGTTGTGTCAGCAGCTAAAAGACAAAAAACTGAGCCTACAAAACATTACCTGCTCTCAATGGTTCTTGATAATAATGGACTTACTGAATATGAAACGTCTTTTCAAGGTCGTCTTAAATCCTATTTTATACGTTGTGATACGTGTAAGGATTTAAATTCATACCTTAAAGAGTCCAAACAGCAAATAATACAAGCTATGCAGAAAGAACTAGCAATGCACAAGTCGATCAAAGTTAATCTTGTGGCTGAATGTAGATTCATTCATACATCTACCAATAAAATTACAGATCGTGCTTTTAAAACACGAAATCAGGCCTTATTTTTGGAATCAGACTTAAGTAGTTTCTTGGAAACACAATTCACAAAGTTAACGACGGAAATGGAAGAATCTGAGCTAAAAGGCAGTAATTGGGCTTTGTTAGCAGTGGAAGGAGTACGACTGAAAATAAATAAGTACAATCCCTTGCGTGGCAGCACATATATTCCATTACCAGCAGCTATACAAGCAAGAAAAGCCTGCATTAATCCTGAAAACTTGAAAAATGAAAAGTGTTTTATGTATGCCATTTTAGCAAAACTGGTTAAAAAGGATGCTCAACGCATTAGTAAATACAAAGACCTGGAAAACAAGTATGATTTTTCAGTAATATCGTTTCCTACATCGCTAGCTGACATTCCCAAATTTGAGAAAGCCAACGACATATCCATAAATGTATTTGGACTGGAAAAAGACAACAAGGTGTTTCCTCTAAAGGTTGTGGATCAAGAGCTACAAGACCATCGTGACCTCATCCTGCTAAGTTCTTCATCTGGTCAGAACCACTACGTCTTTATCAAAGATTTTGATAAACTAGTAACACATCAGATTACTCACCATGGACACAAGATATATACGTGTAAACGGTGTTTTACTCACTTTGATAATCAATATGGACAACAGGGAATGGAAAAATTAAAAGAACATAGAGCTTTGTGTGTCCAACATGACATTGCTGGGGTTGAAATGCCTATTAAAAACCCAATTGTGAAATTCTTAAATGTGGAAAAAATGTTGAGAATACCTTACGTTATCTATGCAAATTTTGAAAGTATACTTCTACCATATCAAACATGTCTACCCAATCCTGAGGCAAGTTATACAGTGCCATACCAGAGTCATGTTCCTATGAGCTTTGGTATATATGTTAAACCCTCACCTGCTGTGGAACACATAAAGACAAACCTTCCAAGCCAACCTGTTATTTATCGTGGACCTGACGCTGCAGAAAAGTTTATGGACTGTTTGATCTCAATAGCTAATGAAATTGATCGCCTTTACAGCTTAAATGTTCCAAAGGCCTTAACTCAGGATCAAGAAGCAGAGTTCCAATGTTCTGAAACCTGTTATTTGTGTCATAAACCATTTACCAAAGAGGACTGGAAAGTTCGAGACCATTGCCATATTACAGGGGAATACCGTGGAAGTGCTCACAATAACTGTAATTTGAGGTGTAAAACACGTAACCCCGTTCCTGTATTTCTACATAATATGAGTGGCTACGATGCAAATTTCATTGTAAAACAATTGGGATGTACTACTGAGAGAGTAGATGTTATCGCTAACTCCAAAGAAAAGTACATTTCCTTCACCAAATATGTAGGAAATGTTAAGCTTCGATTTGTGGACACGTTTCGGTTAATGCCAAGTAGTTTGGAAAACTTAGTTTCCAACTTAACATCATACCCTGAAACAGACAAGTACTTTGGAAAAGAAAATGCAATGCTCATGACTCGTAAAGGTGTATTTTGTTATGATTACATCGATTCATGGGAAAAGTTAAGTGAAACGTGTTTACCTCCAAAAGAGGCATTCTTTAACAAATTAAGTCAAGAAGATGTTAGTAAAGAAGACTATGAACATGCCAAAAATGTATGGAATCAGTTCAACATTAAAACTCTAGGGGGGTATAGTGACCTCTACCTAACTTCAGATGTACTCCTACTTGCAGACAGCTTTGAAACGTTCAGAAACAAAACATTAGAAACACACCGAGTGGATGCTGCACACTTTTTTACTTCGCCTGGTTTAAGTTTCGAGGCAATGCTCCTTTACACTGGAATTGAACTGGATTTGCTACAGGATTACGATCAGATTCTTTTAATAGAGTCTGGAATACGTGGAGGCATATGTCAGGTGTCTCATCGGTATGCTGAAGCTAACAATAAATACATGGAAACCTATGATTCTGAGAAACCATCGCAGTTTATTACCTATGATGATGCCAACAACCAATATGGATGGGCTATGTGTCACTCTCTTCCTTATGGTGGATTTCAGTGGGTTTCTCCAGATACAGTTGATCTAGAAACACTAAAGGAAGACGATCCTGTGGGGTACATTCTAGACGTTGATGTTGATTACCCATGCGACCTTCATGATCTACACAACGATCTACCTTTCCTACCAGAGTGTACACAACCTAAGGATTCGTCTCTCAAAAAACTAATTCCTCATCTTGGAAATCGAAGGCGGTACGTTGTTCATTACATGGCACTTAAACAGGCTTTAGATCATGGACTAAAATTGGTAAAAATTCATAGTGTGTTAAAGTTTAAACAAAGACCATGGCTAAAGGCATACGTTGATTTTAATAACAACCTTCGAAAACAAGCCAAAAATGATTTTGAGAAAAATCTATACAAATTATTCAACAATGCCATTTTTGGAAAAACAATGGAAAATATTCGTAAAAGAATAGACATACGTCTTGTGACTGACAGCAAAAAGGCTGAAAAGCTAATAGCAAAGCCGACATTTATTGACAGAACAATTTATGGTCCGAACCTAGCTGCTTTCCACATGGCTAAACGTAACATTGTATTCAATAAGCCTATATATATTGGAATGTGTATACTGGATATTTCAAAAACTCTCATGTATTCCCACCACTATGATGTCCTGCTACCCTATTATGGCATGGACAACCTTAAACTCATGTATATGGATACTGATTCGTTCATATATTTGGTTAACACCCAAGATGTATATCAAGACAAGTTGGATTTTCTAGAACACCTGGACACATCTGATTATCCTACTAATCATATATGTTACTCTATATCAAACAAGAAAACGTAGGGGAAATTTAAAGACGAGGCTTGTGGACAAATTATTAAAGCATTTGTTGGACTTAGAGCTAAAATGTATGCTTTAGACATAAATGGTAAAGAAATCAAAAAGATTAAAGGTATTAGTAGAGGTGTTGTTAAAATTGTATAAGCTTTCAAGATTATAAGGATTGTGTCATGAAAAACAATGTAAAAAGAATACCAATGAACATTATCACTTCTAAACAACATGACATATCATCTATAAGACTAAACAAAATTGCTTTGTGTCCTGGTGATGATAAAAGAGTAATCGATACTAATGGTATAGGTACTCATGCCTATGGTCATTACTCAATCATTGACCATGCTTAAAGAATTAAGTTAAGAATATCAAAATCCTCTGCCTGCATATACCAAATACATAAAACAATTTAGGAAATAAAACAATAGCACTAAACATACAAAACACAAAAAGAAAAAAAAAATGGTAATCATACGCAAACATAAATAAAAATAGAAAACAAAATAAAAACAACTGTAATTATAACAAATGTATTATGTGTAAATAGTGTAAATATATTTAAAATGAAATAAAAAAATATTGTATGAACACTGCTTGGAAATGTTTAATTACTAACCACCTCCCACTCCTAATCCAAACTGTTAACCTCTAGTAATTTTGAGAAATTGCTTTAGTAAGCTAAACTAGGTACTCAAAAGTATAGTATATCCCATGTATTACCTATATATACTTTGGGGTAAGGTATACAGCCTTGTTATTTGTAATGAAAAAATCGTGTTTGGCAAATATGAACTTTAGACATGGACTAAATCAAAAAACATGTAAACAACAAAATTGAAAAATCCATGTTTCCATACTGACAAAATTCAAAAACTTAAAACTAAAATTTTAAAAACTGTAAATTGGAATGTGACAAATTACAATGTGTGAAATATGAAAATGAAAAGAAACAAAAAATGAATAAAAGCTTTTACTTTTTAAAACTTAACTGACTTTGTAATCCTAAGCTGATTGTGTGTAGCGAACATTTTGCACAGTAGCCACAGTGCAATTGTTACCTTTACCTTACTCTCTATAGGACTAGCAGAAAAGATAGTTGCATGTGCCCTTATATACTTTGAGTGTGTTGATTAGCCTTTGGCTTAGCTTTAAAAGTAAGTTTAGGTAAAGTTAGGTTAGGTTAAGTTAAGTGAGGTTAAGTGAGGAAATGCTTGGTTCGGTGAACTAAGGTTTTGTTAGGTTAGGTAAGGTTAGGTTAGGTTAGGTAAGGTTAGGTTAGGTTAGGTGAGGTTAGGTGAAGTTGGGTTAGGCAAAATGGCTGAGGTATGAATTAACCCCACTCTTCTTAGTTTTTGCCTCACAAGGCTGAGTGTACCCCATTCCAACTATCAGACCAGAAATTAAATTTCTTGGCAAAGCTAGGACTCAGACCGGGGACTCCACAGTGACATCCAAGAATTCTACCACTTAATCATCAAGTGGATGATATATTGGCTGGTCTTGATTGTACATGATTAATCAATAATTACATAATTACATAATAATAATAATAATAATAATAATAATAATAATAATAATAATAATAATAATAATAATAATAATAATAATAATAATAATAATAATAACAAGAATAATAATAAAAACAATAAATACTCCATTTAACGACTACACGGCCGACCTCCCCCCCCTGTGACGTCATGCACGGTCTCAGAGTATGGCGGCCATCTTGTGCATTAGCCCTTGTGCCAGCTCTGACTGACCCCTCCATAAGAATAACATAGGGCTTGTTGCGCGCGGCGGCCATCTTGCGCATTAGCCCCTGCGCCAGCTTCGGCTTATATTTCCTACTCTCAGCCATCCTGGAAGTGGTTTTCTGTGGCTTCCCACTTCTACGCCAGGCAAATGCCAGGATAGCACCTAACTTAAAGCCACGGACACTTCCTACCCAAGTCTTACCACAATTACGAATACACACACTAGTACAGACATAACAGTGTCACATGTTATCAGACAAATTCTACACACACCCAAGTACACGTGGCTATTTGGCCATGATGTCGTAAGGCCCCTAACAGAATTAACAACAACAACTCAATGTAATGGTATTAGTGGAGAGATACAGTAGACCATGTGCCAAAAGCTATTTAGTACCGTACTGTACGTCACACTTTTAATAGGCGGGAGAGTAGGATATCCATACTAATATATAAAAATGAGATGGTGTGTGTCTGTGTGTTGCTCAATCACGCAAGAACCACTGGTCCGATTTAAATGAAATTTTGCATGGATGTAGCTTATATACCTGGTTAACATACAGGTTACTTTTGATTTCGATATTTTGCACTATTTAAAAATGGCGACCATTTTAGTGACGTCACTACACCCTTTGGTTTCAAAATTTCATATTTCCATTTCAAATAAAAAGAGAACGCTAAGAAATAGCAAACGTTTGATGGCATATACCAGGTTAAAAATTTAATTTTTTATCCGAAAGGTACTTATCACTTTTCGTGTATCTCCAACGCTTAGCGAGTAAAACCTAAATTTGTGCTATAAAACACGGTCAACGCCGAGCGATGTTAGTCAATAGCGCTCAAACCACTAGACCTAGATAGCTGAAATTTTGCATGTTGGTTGATCCTAGGTTGTAGGGGCTAACTAAGAAACTGTTTTGACAATTCAATTTGTAAGTGATTTTTTTCGGCCCTTTGACACTGAGCATGGACGAAAGGTACACAGACCAGATTTAGCTCATTTTATGCCGCCAGATACGAGAAACGATACCCGGAGGATCCCTAGGGACCCCAAAAAACACTTTTTAAGGTCCTGAAATGAACGGTTTCGGGAATATTAAAAAAAACTGTGTTCCCTCTGAGAAACAGATGAACGTTACTTCGGCAACCGCTGCAATTTCGCAGACCGGGAATAGTTTTCTGGCAATATCTCGAAAACCGTTCGTTTTAGAGCCCTAAAACGCGTGGTTCATGGTTTCTGACCTGCTACGATCATTTAAAAATCAAGAGAAAAGTAATCCAGAAGTGAGGTACACTATCATACCAACAAAACAGAATAATTAATATGTGGAAGGAGCGTGATGGGCAGAATATAACCCAAGGTAATAAGAGACTTAAAATACATGTCTACTGTGAACAGAGAACACCAAGAAACAACTCTTAGGGTAACCAAAATATATTTTAACAGAGTAACAAATTACAGTAAGGTTTTGCCACAAAGGCAATATGAACAAATAATTGACTTAGATAAGTGAAGAATCTAAATTAAAAATCCATATGTGAAACTAAAACTTCCTTGTTACCGAACCAGAGAAGAGAAGAAAATCCATGAAGTTAATTGATAATTCAATTAAAGAAAAATTGGTAATATCATAAATTACCTTAAGGTGGTGAAGACCACATAACCAAGTTAATTAATTCCAGGGTATGACCCAAAATCAAGAAGAAAATAATTAAATAAGCTTGATAATATGGGAGGCTTTAATCAGTGTGACTGCTCCAAACCACATCCAATGTTCTTGTCCCAATCAGCAAGAAAAAAAAACAAAAACCTCCCCTTTAATACTGATAACAAGGAACAATGCCCAAGGGTTCACATGGTAACCAGGACATAAGATGAAAGACCATCACTAACATGGTAATAACACAGTATTCCAATGAACATTCTACGTGACCTATCCAAGGATTTTAAAAAGACGTGAAAAATAAAATAAAAATAGTTTAATTAAATTTAGAGGTTATAAAATTGGATAAGTCGCCTCCGTAGCATAGCGGTCAGCATGGTTAGCTGCCGCCCCGGAGGTCCTGGGTTCGATTCCCGGCTCTGCCACGAAATTTGAAAAGTGGTATGAGGACTGGAACGGGGTCTACTCAGCCTCGGGTGTTCCAAATGAGTAGAGGGGGTTCGATTCCCACCTCAGCCATCCTCGAAGTGGTTTTCCGTGGTTTCCCACTTCGTCTTCAGGCAAATGCCGGGATGGTACTGCCCCCGTAAATTGAATTATATTGAGACCACGGCGGTTGTATTGGCAAATTTGAATTAAGTTATGGCTGTCATAGTTGTGACGTGGATATTCATGACGTAAGCACGGATGACGCAGACTTCACGCAAGTAGGCTGCTTGAGCTGAGATTCTTGGTGACGTCATGAGTTTGTTCGAGAAAGATCTGAGATTTACGACGCAGTCGCAGGGAATCATGGAATTGTGCTGAGGAAGAAGTTACGCGATTGGAGGAGAGACTCGAACCAATGAACGATAGTTTGGAGGGAGACGGAGATTACTGAAACTATCATATTTAATTACTTTTGGCATGCAGAATTGTGGAAAACTATTTTCTGTTATGGCATTGATTTGGAATTTTGAAGAAATTATTTTTGAGTTTTTGAATTTTGAAAATCCGTCAAGTATAGCCAAAGGTAGAAATTCTAGCAATGACGGAGAAACAAGCTATGGAAAGGATGGATACGCCCCTTAAGAAGTTGATAAAAGGTCTTGCACAGCAGAGAGGAGCTCTCATAGCTCATGTATATAGCTCTCATAGCTCATGTGTCTCATATCGCATATATCAGTTCTCATACCGCATATATATTTCTGATGTCATATAGTCGTTTTCGAGTGAATAAGTGAAGCAACTTGTCTTTAGCGCGTGTGGTAAAGCCCACCGCATCGAACGAGCTTCGAGCGTGCCGCAGTTCCATATTACGGTGTTTGAAACTAGGCGAAGTTGAAACGCACACATTTTCAAGTCTACAAGATAATATATCAAGAGTTGACTAATGCCTTTAAGCTAATTCGATTGTGCAGTACTATATTAAAGTGTGTAGAAAGGTTGAACATTTTCAAGATTATAATTCGAAAGATATTGGCATTTTAAGACGGCAGACAAAAGTGATTTTCTCGCCACCTGGGAAGCACTTTTAAATATCACATTCTACGCTACGGCTGACACGTATTGCAACCGTGCTACTACATATTGCTTTTGATGATATAACGCTGCATTCTAACATGGAACAATATAATATGACAGTTCTTTCAACTATTATAACGGAAATGGAGATGGAAGGCTAAGGACTTTAATGCAATTGGGACATATATCGATGGAGTGAAATAACAGCATGGAACTTCGCTAATCGTCTTTCTACAAAAGCGAGCATGTAGTGAACATCCAACTACACTCATGCATCGTTGTCCAACGCTGAATTATATCAAATGGCAGTGGAAACGTATTCATACTCCACAACTATGAATATTTCTACGGAAATTATTGCAATAAACTTCATGGCGAATTTCTACCAGAACTTCAGGGAACTATCAAGAGAGGCCAGGGTAGACCCGGCTCACAAAGAAGAGTTTTGCCAGAAGGATGTCTATCGTATACACGGAGCAGTGCAATTTCCGGAGGAGGAAGCAGTTCTATTCTCCGAGGGCGCTGGTTCCAGGTTCGAGGACGGAGCACATCTTTTTGGTGAAATGGAACCATCACCAGTCTTCTTTGGAAGATTTTCATCTAGAACTTCAATCAACAGATAAGGTAGTCGTGAACGTTTCTTGTTTTATTTGAGCCATTTAGCGATGTCTGAGCAACCATTTTTCTCATATGTTCTGTCCTATATTATGCCCCATATTCTTGCTTGATATTTCTGTACTCAGTACACTTCGATGAGTTATGCCTTTTTCTACGATTTATTAAGACATTGTTATGTCAGTGGCAGATTTAAATAATTTTGGATCAGTTGAGACTGATAATATATTCTTTCAGTAATTTGCATATTTTTGTAGTCACGATTTGACTGTAAAGTTAACGATTTTCTTTGGCAGATTTGAATTCAGACAGCGTGTCACTTTATTAAAGTAATTCTATTCAGTAAATTACTTTGACCAATTTTCTGTCATCATCAAGAAAGAAGAATAATTAAAAGATTTTAGAGCGTTAAAATCTATTTCTGTATCGACGATCTTGGAAATACTAGTCGTTTTAGGAACATGATTGCAACATAGACATTTATCGTCAGTTCTGAAATTACCATTGCATTATAGACAATTTTATGAAATATGAACTTTGATTACGATTTATTGAATACACTATAGTAATGAACTTTTGATAGGAATTTTTCTCAATACTAGATTGGAACAATAATGTTTGCATTCCAAAGTCTAATTGTATTCTATTCGACTATTTATGCAGTTTAGATGCACTTTGTTTGAAGATAGTATTTTTATACTACGATACTTAGGAGATATTAATCTCAATTTTGATAGACCAGAGAGGCGTGTCTAATCGTATTTGCTATTAAATTTATTTGTGATTGGCAAATTTTTACTTCATATCGATTCATGAATGAAACCCACGAAGGTTAAAATAATAACAGTTTTGAAACAATTAATGAATATAAGAATTTTTAAAGTGGAACTATGGATGTATAATCGTTAGTTCAGTGGACGTGTAAAAGTCGCTGATGAATAATGCCCTTGAATAAGTGAAGGAGATTCCCACAGTAATATTAATGAAGTTGATGAGATTATAAGTGGAGGTTTTGTGTATGGATTGTGGAAGATTATTATGCCATATATATTGAAATATATGATGAATTCTGGGCCTATTTTATGCCTTTTGTGCGTTTGAAGCGAAGTATTTTTCCGCTGAGTTTATTGTCCAGGTCCTTTGAAAATTAATCATGTGAAATTACTGTTAAAATTAACAAGAGTGTTAAATAATTTGAGATAACGATTTTGAATGGAGGTTACCGTCACAAATAATAATAATAATAATTATTAAAACTTATTAAACCTGAATATAAGCTTAAATATAACTAACCTTCATTGGTCGATTATATTAACCCGATTTGAGTAATTATCAACCGGATAAACGTGTGGCTTAATGTATTCCAAAAATAAATAATATTAATATTGTAAATAATTCTGTAAATATCTTTAATAATAATGTGAAATGAAAGGAATTAATAGAGGCGTGTATAGATTTTTCAATTGTCATTTGACAATATTATAAACAATTTATAATTGTTATAAACAATTAAGGAGTTTTTGTTATAAACATTAAGAGTTTTGTTAATATACTCTAAAGAACGCTAATTATACATATGGATTATGTAATTAAACAAGTTTTGGGATTATTAGAGTAATCCAGTAATATTTGATTGAAGTATTTAAAAGATTTGCGTGATAATATTTGAGTTGAGTTGAGGACATTTAAAGCGTTTGAAAAGGAGCTAGGCTCTGATGTCACGAGCATATGCTAAGGTTAGCTGGACAGGTGGGTCCACTTGACGACGTAGGCATGCGACTTGATGTAGGGTGGATCGCAGCTGGCCTGACAACTGTATGTTAGAGGCCAAGGTCGACCACGTAACAGGCTTGCAGTTATAAATAAAGTGTGATGTTTATGAAAGAGGAAAACAATTGCTACATGTCTCGTTCCAATTCCCTCATCCATTCCAAGTGTATTACTATTATTACGTTCTTTATAAGCAAGTGAAAGATAAAATTTTGTATGTAACGTCTACAAGTCCTACAGGAGGACAGGGTTATATTGACAATGGCTTCTGATTGCCACGTGTATTTTGTTGAGTTTTTGTTAAAGTCATTCCCTTTATGTGAAATAAATTATTGTACAGTTTAAAGTTTCTTGTTCCCGTCTTGGTTCATTTTAAATATCATGGTGGAGGTTATTGTGTGGGCATACTTTAAGTGATCCAGTTGGCAACCCATACCCGAGATTAATTTGAAGAGGTAAGTGAAGGTAAGTATGAACCCCCGTATATTTTGGTGTGTTCCACAATAATTTCTTGTTAACTGCTGTGCTCTAATCTCGGTAGTATCTGTCAGTGCCATTTTCATTGATGTAGCTGTGCCGGTGCGTTTGATTATTGGCAATCCGATTGAGGGGGCGGATATCTGACAGCCTACTATCCGGATTTACGGGGACAGTAGCTTCTTCAAGGCCACGGCCGCCTCCTTCCCTCTTCCTTGCCTATCCATCCTGACCATCCATTACCTTCCCTCATGAGGCCCCTGTTCGCTTTGCAGGTGAGGCCGCCTGGGCGAGGTGCCAATCACACCTCACCAGTTGTATCCACTCCGATTAGATGTTCCCAGCTCTAGGACACTGCCCGTAGAGGCGGTAGTGGTGAGTTCCCTCGCTGAGTCCGTGGGTTCCACCAACCTGGAGGGTAAACGACTAAGAAAAGAAAAGAGAAGAAATTGGATAAGTCACACCACAAAAATGCTAGAACTGAACTATTATCTTCATAGTCTGGTACTACGTAGGTCTGTTCTAGACCAAAGGAACAAAAACTAACCAATACACGAACATGCATAAGAGACACGAAAAGAACAGAGGGATAACAGAAACTAACAAAATAGCAAAAACACACACAAAACAACATCAAGAAAAACCACAGAACAAGACCACTTAAATACCAGCTAATCCAATAATACATTCAGTCACTTTTAACACTTACGTTTACATACCTAAGTTGGCCATGTCAGTAATTGTAGGTTTTAGAACCTAAAAAGGAATTACAAAATAAAAGATTCCTTCGACGACAGTTACATATCCAGGTTAATATTTATCTCCCACGAAGACAGTAATTCGGCAAGACTAGCAAGAGGCCAGCCTGCTCCAAAATACTTCTTTTACCTCACATCGAGTTGTTCACTCCTCTTCCATCGTGAAATAATTAAATTACAACACTCACTCACGAACAGTTGACTAACGTTTTCTCTAATCAAACGATATTTCCAACAATATCGAAATACTAAGTTGCAAATAAAATTATATTTAAAATAGTCAGATCGGCCATGATCTGATCTTCCGGAAGGGACAAAAGTTAGTTCCTACGGACGACACCCAGAGCGTCCCAGCAAGCAGGCACTTGGGAGGAAGAGCACTTCTCGCCAGAGGTACTACATACAGAGCTTTGATAGAATATCACCAGGTTACGTTCGAACGCGACGTAGTTCAAAAATTCTTTCACAGATAGAGTAGGGTAATCAATGTGTACAAGGAGTTTATAAGACTGCTTACAGTCACGTATCAGTTTCCACTTCGTTGAACATTGCTCTTCGCATTGCTATGCGTAAAACGAATATCTCCCATCTTTCTACGAGCAAATCGACTTCGGCAAGTCTTATCTATCCATACTAATATATAAAAATGAGATGGGTATGTGTTTGTGTGTCTTTGTGTGACTCAATCACGCCAAATCCACTGGCCCGATTTAAATTAAATTTTGCATGGATGTAGCTGATTTACCTGGTTAACATACAGGCTACTTTTGATTTCGATATTTTGCACTTTTTAAAAATGGTGACCATTTTAGTGACGTCACTACAATCTTTGGTTTCAAACTTTCATATTTCCATATCAAATAAAAAGAGAACGCTAAGAAATAGCAAACTTTGGAAGGCATATACAAAGTTTAAAATTTAATGTTCTATCCGAAAGGTCCTTATCACTTTTCGTGCATCTCCAACGGTTAGAGAGTAAAACCTAAATTTGTGCTATAAAACACCGTCAACGCCGAGGGATGTTAGTCTATGTTAGTCCCTACATGAACTGTTTTATTTATAGAGGTGGTTTGTGGGGTCTGAAACAAGGCGTGATTTTGAGTCTAATTTTATACTCTTTGTGCCGGTTATTGTATGTGAGTATTTGGAACTTAACGCTGTTTTACAATGTTATAGTGCTCTCTACTTTGGACGGTATGCTTCCGTACTGTTTATATATTTGTTTTTTGTTAACTGAGTATTTCTGTTGGCCAACATGTATCTGCTTTTTGTAGTTTTTTACCATGATCAGCAACCCAAATTCACAGACTGATGTGTCGAAGTATACCGACTGTCACATTAGTTTATTTAGTTTTCATAATTAATCTAACTGCAGAGTCGGGCAAACTTATTTCAATAGAGTTGGTATTTTGCCTTTCACAACCAATGAAACCCCGCACAAAACACGGCGTAAATCTAGAAAGGTTGCTGAGTTTTAATTGCTTGGCTCTGAAATTCAATATACAATCATTGTGTTAGCCTTTATAGGGAGGTGAAAGACTGATTGAGTGTTTAGCTCTCGCAGTAAAGTAACGGAGATGTTCTAGATAAGAATTGAGATAGCGTGCAGTTTGCTACTCCTTTGGTGGTCCGCAAATGGACAACAAGAGCTCGCTGGTGAGCCATCTCGGAGTTACTAGGTGAAATCTCGCACAAGACACGGCATAAACATAGAAAATTTGCTGTGATTAAAACTGATTTTGTTATTATTACTTGGGATGATTAAAGTTTGTTTTGTTACTGTTACTCATTATCATGACATAATACGTAGTTTCCGTAATATTACTTACTGCGGTTATGACAATTGCTACTAAGTTTGATGTATTTTTAGCATACTGTTTATTTGTTTATATATAGTATGAAGACGTTGAACGATAGGTGTTCAATATTTAAGGAAGGTTATTTAACTTTTACTACATAGAAGCTGATATTTATTTCCAATACATAAACGCCTTTTTCTACCTACAAAGCGGAGGCAGACAGGGTTTTCTCCGGGTACTCCGGTTTTCCCTGTCATAATTTTATTCCAGCAACACTCACCATTATCATTTCATTGGGTCTGTCATCCATTTAATCATTGCCCCAGGCTAGTGCGACAGGCTTCGGCACCCGGCACAGTTCATATCCTCGCCGCTAGATGGGGGCTTCATTCATTCCATTCCCTGACCCGGTCGGTCGACTGGAAGCAGGCTGTAGATTTTCACTTATTACCTCTGATTAATAATAGGGTGAGTGAAAATGCACGTAGTCTACACAAATGTTTTGGGTGGGAATGAAACTCCGCCAGCCTTGGTGAGAAGCAATAATAATGATAATAATAATAATAATAATAATAATAATAATAATATTTGGGAACAGCCCAAAGACCACAATTTTCGTGACAACTGGATGATAGAAGAAGAGGCGAGGTTTTCTGGTGTGATTAACGAAATGAATAGCCCTGACATCATGGAGCATGAGGTGAAGGCAGCGACTCTACGTACACAGAACTGGAAAGCGCCTGGGCCAGATTTTATACACAACTACTGGTATAAGAAGTTCACAGGTGCCCATGAAGCAATAGCCAAAGCTTTCACGCGAATTTTACGATTTCCTGAGGAAGCTCCGGAATTTCTGTTCATGGGAGATACCTTCTTGATACCAAAAGGTGAAGAATCAAGAGATCCATCGAACTACAGGCCCATCACTTGCCTGTCGGTGCTTTACAAGCTATTTATGGCTATAATTGCGGAACGAGTGTATGGGCATTGTGCGGCGAATGGGATACTCGCTGAAGAGCAGAAAGGGTGCCGACGGAAAACGCAAGGCTGTAAGGATCAAGTGATAATAGATTCAGTTATTGTAAATTTGGCTATGAGAGGACAAAGAAACTTGTGTATGGCCTACATTGATTACAAGAAAGCCTATGACTCCGTACCTCATTCATATTTGATCGCAATATTAAAAATCTACAAGTGTGATCCCATCATTGTCCAATGTCTACAATCTATCATGTCTAGATGGAATGTGAAACTTCATCTAAAAGACCGATACCAAGTCACTCCGTCCCGTGCAATTCGAATTAACCGTGGAATATTTCAGGGAGATTCGTTCAGTCCTCTATGGTTCTGTCTGTGCTTAAACCCGCTCAGTGGGCAGTTAAATAGGAGTGGATTGGGATTTGAAATGCGAGCTGGTGAGGTGAAGCACAAGGTTTCACATAGACTGTACATGGATGACTTAAAAATCTATGCAAGCACACGGCGTCAACTGCAAGGGCTCTTAGATATTACGCAGGCGTTTAGCGACGATATAGCGATGGAATTCGGACTTCAAAAATGCAAGGCGATCATACTGGCAAGAGGGAAACTTGATAGGGCAGAGGGCTTCAATGTTGGTCTAGATGAGCTAATCGAGTGTTTAGATGAGGGCGAGACCTACAAATACTTGGGCTTTCTTCAGCTTCGTGGGATCCGACACACACAAATTAAAGCCAATTTACAGAAAAAGTTCTTTAATCGAGTGGATATGGTTTTGAAATCATACTTGGATGCAGGCAAGAAGATCAAAGCCCTTAACACCTGGGCAGTACCTGTACTTACGTATTCGTTCGGGATCGTTAAGTGGTCAAAGACAGATTTAGAGCAGATAGAACGGAGAGTACGAGTCTCAATGACAAAATATCGGCTTCATCATCCAAAGGCAGCGATAGAGCGTATCACACTACCACGGAGCGAAGGCGGTCGAGGGGTCATTGATCTCGCAATCGCCCAAAGTAAACAAGTGGAACGTCTGCGACAGTACTTCTTTGGCGCAAGAAATACTCCTCTGTATGAAGTCATTGTTGAAAGTGATAAGAGATTCACACCACTACGACTTGCAGACATGCAATATGACACAAAAGAGCACGTTACTTCGTTTGAACAGCGCCAGATGGCATGGTTAAGAAAAGAACTGCATGGTGTACACCCTCACTTGCTCAGCCAACATCATGTCGACCGATCATTGTCGAACTTATGGTTGAAGCATGGTTCGCTCTTCAGTGAAACTGAGGGATTTGTAATTGCGATACAGGATCGTGTCATTGCAACCAAAAATTATAGAAAGCACATCTTTAAAGAGAATGTAGCAGATGATCGATGTCGTAGATGCACCTCAGCGCTGGAAACCATCGATCATATCATCGGTGGCTGCTCTACGCTGGCTGGTATAGAGTATACCAAGAGGCACAATGATGTTGCTAAGATCTTACATCAAGAGCTCGCTATAAAATCTGGACTTCTGGATACGTGCATTGTGTACTACAATTACCAGCCTGCCAGCGTGCTTGAAAATGAGCATTATAAGATGTATTGGGATAGACCTATTTTAACCGACCAGAAAATCTTGGCTAATCGACCTGATATTGTCTATCTCAATAAAAGAGAGCAAAAGGCCTACTTGATAGACGTTGCTGTCCCACTTAGCCAAAATATGCAAACTACCCAAGCTAAAAAGACAAACAAGTACGCACCGTTGGCGGAAGAAATACGAAAACTGTGGGGATTAAAATGCGTGAGGATTTTGCCGGTGGTGATCTCTTCCACGGGAGTTGTTCCAAAGACGTTGGCAATGGCTTTGGAGGAACTGAAAATGAAACATCTGATTGCCAGAATACAGAAGGCAGTGCTGCTGGATACGTGCCATATTGTTAGGTTATTTTTATCCCAGTAATAGGTTTACAGGGTTCTTGATTAACAAATCCGTACCTTGTAAACTGAATTGTACCATAATTATGAGAAATTAAAGATAATAATAATAATAATAATAATAATAATAATTGCTGGTACAGGTTAGGTTAACATTACCACAAATACTTCGTTTAAAATAGTTTAATCTATGCCCTGTATTGTGTGTTTATTACTCCGTTTACTCAAGTAGTCCAATTGAGCCCCTATAACAGATATTCATTGTGTAATGTCGTTTATTTCATTAGAAACGGAAGTTACGATCGAGTGAATTGATATCAGTTGGATCACATATGAACAAAGAACCTCGGTCGATCAGTCAAACTGACACACTGGCATTCACAGGAATGTTGTAAACCTTGCCATAGGTATAATAGGCAATATCCAGTGTCTTACGACAATGGTGAATTCTGAATTAATTAAACGCCCGCTACCGGAGGATCGTCCGGGCACGTCTAGTTCTGGCGCAGGACGTGACAGTTTACAAGCCACCAGTAATGGCAGGTTGTGGATGCAGCGGACAACTGCCATTTCATCTGAAGAAACCCCCGCTGCCAACGAAAATTCTGCTGATACCCAACATCAACAGATCAGCACCGCCGAAAGTGCTTTGCAGAATTCATTTGCAACCACCAAGGCTGGCCGCAGTAGACAACGCATGCAATGGACACGTGAAATGAATACAGACGTCATGCGTTTCTACTTCCTAGCTACAGACATGGAAAGAAATCTGACTGGATATAGAACTTCTCTGCTTCTAAGTTTATAAGTAAATACTCCCATTTGAATATCACAGAACAGCGAGTAAGTGATCAGCGTAGAACCATAATAAGGAACAGTCTCCTAAGCGAATTTGAAATTCAACAGATTAAAGATGGGGTTCTCTCAGAACTACAACCCATGCAGGAGACCAATAATGAAGTTCATCCTGCCGTTAATATAGACACCACACCACGTCAAGGTACTGCAAAAAGTAATAAATATTCCGTAGTCGAAATTGAAGGCAATAGTAACACACTGGAGGATCGTAGAAATGTGATGAATATTTTACAGACAGAATTAATGAAATGGGAAGATAGTGATCCAAATTCAAGGAGTATTATTCCCAAGCTAAGATTTAAAAATAATAGCAGACATATAATTGAGGATGTAAATAATTGCTTGGCAGCTTTCTTAGAAACAGTAGATAATCTTACGGACTTCCATTTGCTCATATACTGCGCAGCTGTTACTGTGTTATCACTCCATAACAAGGTGTCCAGCAACCAAAACTTCAGTCCTCGTACAGAAAGAATACCTCCATGGGAACGACGAATCAATAATAAAATAATGTCGTTGCGTAATGTAATAGGTCTGCTCACACAATATGCTTCAGATAATAGAACTCGAAAGATCACTTCAAAAATCATGAGGATAATTCCGAACATAAAAAACAAAGGGAAGCAAGAAATCCTGAATATCATGGACGACTACAAGCAAAAACTGGCAGTACAAGCAGCAAAACTCAAGAGATACAAAGAAAGTTATCAGAGAAGAACACAAAATTATCTCTTCAGAGCTAATGAGAAAATTTTCTACGCGAATCTTGATGGCAGCCGTGAACCAACAATCTCTAAAACACCGAATGAGGAGGAAATAAGCAACTTTTGGCGTAATGTGTGGTCAAACCCGGTGCAGCATAAAGAAGATGCAGAATGGATCCATAAAATCAACGAGAAGCCATCAGCAAAGCACACAGCTGGAAATCTCCGGGACCAGACAAAATTCAGAACTATTGGTACAAAATATTTACCAGCACACACAGAACATTAGCTGATCTTGTAACTCAGGTAATCTATGATCCCGAAGAGTTCCCACACTTTCTCACAGAGGGACGAACCTACATATTGCCTAAGAGTGCTGACTCAGCTAATCCAGCAAACTACAGACCAATAACCTGTTTGCCGACGCTCTACAAGATCATCACATCGGTCATCACAAATGTAATTTATGGTCACATGTACCAGCATAGCATCTTGACAGAGGAGCAAAAGGGTTGTAAGAGAGGCGGCCAAGGCTGCAAGGAACAGCTCACCATTGACAGTGTGATTATACACCAAGCACAGAAGCAACAACGTAACCTCTTCTTGGCTTATATCGACTATAGAAAAGCATTCGATACGGTGCCCTACAGCTGGCTCATCCATACCCTTGAGATATACCGGGTAAACAAGACACTCATCAACTTCCTTGCTATCATTATGCAATTTTGGCGTACCAAATCATCTTGAAATCTAACATCCCTACCACTGAAACAGAGGTCATACCCATCAATCGAGGTATATTTCAAGGTGATGCCTTAAGTGCACTGTGGTTTTGTTTATGTCTCAACCCTTTATCAGAGATTCTAAAGATGAACAACTACGGATACCAAATAAAAGAAAATAAACAAAATCTTCTCAAAGTAAATCACCTCTTTTATATGGATGACATAAAATTGTATGCAGCTAATAGGAACCAACTGACATCACTCATCAATATAACAGATAACATTTCGAAGGACATTTGCATGGAGTTTGGGACTGGCAAATGCAAAATCAACAGCATCAACAAAGGACAGTGGTGTAGAACAGAGGGAATAAGCATAACAGCTGATGAGCGAATAGACAGCATGGTGAAAGATGAAACATATAAATATCTAGGATTTGAGCAAGTAGTTGGAATCGACAGTAAATATGAGAAGGAGAAACTCTACCAGAAATTTAATCATAGACTTCGACTTCTGCTGAAAACCAAGCTTAGTGCTCATAACCTAACAAAAGCTATCAATTCAAATGCTATATCTGTGCTGATGTATTCGTTTGGTGTTTTAAAATGGTCTCAAACAGACCTAGAGAACATTAACCGCACAATAAGAACTATGCTTACGAAACACAGAATGTTGCATCCCAATGCTTGTATAGAGAGAGTAACAACACCCAGAAATGAAGGAGGCAGAGGTATTCTTGATGCTATAACTCTGCACAATCAACAAGTTATACATCTAAGGAATTACTTTCATTCTCGGAAAGATACCAGTGTTTTACATCGAGCGGTAGCACAATCTGACTTCAACCACACTCCTTTGAATCTCCACGAAGGAAATTTCGTCATGAAAGACAAGAACACACTGAACAGAGAGAAGGTGCAGAGATGGGCTGGAAAAGAACTTCATGGCAGATTCTACAACCAGTGCAATGACAAGAATATTGACAAACAGCTTTCGAACACATGGTAGTCAAGGGGAGAGCTGTTTCCAGAAACTGAGGGATTTAACCAGGCGATACAAGACAAAGTTATCACCACAAAAAGTTATAGGAAACACATCCTGAAAGATCAGACTGTTATAGATGACGAATGCAGGAAGTGCAATACCGGTCCAGAAACCATAGAGCATATTACCAGCAGCTGCAGAATTCTAGCGCCAACATCTTACACTGAGAGGCATAACGATGTTGCCAAAGTCATTCATCAAGGACTCGCCCTAACCTGATCTCTCATACACGACAGGACGCCTTATTACAAATACTCTCCAGAAAGTGTGATGGAAAACGAAGATTACAAGCTGTATTGGGATCGCACTATTCAAACAGACAAAACAACTCCTCATAATAGACCAGACATAACTTTAACTGATAGGAAGAACCATCACACGTACTTGATTGACATATCTGTTCCGAATGACCATAATATCCACCATAAATACAGAGAAAAGATTTAAAAATATACTCCTCTAGCTATGGAGGTTGCTAGAATCTGGAGACAAAAAAATGTGACGATTCTTCCTTTCCTCCTTTTTCCCACTGGCCTGACACCTAAATCCTTTTCAGTAAATCTAGCTACACTAAATCTTCCCATATTCACCCATACTATTGCACAAAAGGCTGCAATTCTGAAAACCTGCAGCATCGTTAGAGGGTTTTTGAATACACATTAGGATTTTTCTTTGGACCCTCTTGTGAAAACGAGACGTGGAAGATAAGAAGAGAAGACAAAATTAACTGTCAAACATCTATGCTATTCGAAAATGTATGCAATAGGCTCATTTTCGTGTACGTAATGTACCGATATGAGTCATGGTACCGACTGTAAGTTGAGTAAATAAAGAGATAATAATAACAACAATAATAATAATAATAATAATAATAATAATAATAATAATAATAATAATAATAATAATAATAATAGGATGTAGGGGCTCACTAAGAATCGGCCTTTGAAAATTCAATTTGTAAGTGGGTTTTCCGGCCCTTTGGCACTGAGCATGGACAATAGCTAGCCTTGGTGTATACTGTATTTGTTTTCTTTATATATATATATTGTTCGGTGGGGAGATGTTCTGTTAAGGCGAGTTAAGACTGTAAATGACCGCATGGACTGGGTTTGTGCACAACTGGGATTAGTGTACGTAGTTGCTGACTGCTGGATTGGTGGCCGTGACTTCGCCCGATACGGGCTGCATTTAAATCGGCGGGGCGCTTTTAACCTAGGGAGCCTACACGACAGGGTCATCGGTTCATGCCGGCCATTTTGAGGAGGAGCAGGTCCAGAGGTTGCCAGCCGACGGGAACAGAAGGAGCTACTTCGGGATATTTGCTGCGGAGGTAAGACTCTAAGATTACTGCAGGTTAATTGTCAGAGTTTAGGAAATAAATTAATTGAATTTTGGAATCTTGTAGGGACGTATTCTCCGGACATTGTCATTGCTACTGAATCTTGGTTATATGAGGATATAAATAGTAATGAAATAATTCAAGGGACCTACGAAATGTACAGAAGGGATCGGGGGAAGCGAGGTGGTGGGCTATTTATTTGTGTGCGCAAAAATATAGCTAGTTTCTTAAAGTGGCCTGATACGGATCATGAAATGTTATGTGTACAAATTTCGGATAAAGGGAATAAATTCACTCTTCAGGTGATTGGGGCGTATAGATCACCGAAAGATAACTTTTCGCTTCTCGACACGCTGTATAATAAAACTTGTACGGGTAATGCTATGAAAAAGAGCAAAATAATTGCCGGAGATTTAAACCTCCCCAAAGTAGACTGGTCTGGTGAGTCAACTAGCTGTGGTCAAGCTCAGAGCGCTGCAAAGAAATTCTTAAGGGAGGGGGGATTTTCCCAAGTAGTTGTCTTCCCAACTAGAGGCAATAATACCTTAGATGTTTATCTCGTAAGGCCTGTAGAGCTGTATATTAACTGTCTGAAAGTACCAGGAATTAGTGACCATTCTGGGGTTGAATTAAATATTAGATACGGTAACAGTACAAAATTAGACTCTGATGTAGCAAATAAGATCTTATTCCAGTATCGCAGGGCGGATCAGGGCAAATTTCAGGGGTATTTGAATGAGCTATTTGTAGAATGGGCATCGGAAGGAAATCACATTAATATCCTGTGGACTAACTTTTTGAAAATTTTAAATAGCGCTGTTGATAAATTTGTTCCATTCAAATTACTGAAACAAAACCCAGATCCTGAGTATTACACACGGGAATTCAGGAGTCTTAAACGGAAAATTAGGAAATTATACAATAAAAGACATGATAGGGACAAGTATATGTTGAAATTTAAGTCCTTATCAAGAGAGCTCGTCTTAAAAAAGAGGGCTGCTCATGACAATTATATGCAAGGTTTACTTGGTTCGGGAGGCGATGGGTGGAAAAAAATGTACAGTTATGTTAGGAGAAGAAAGGGAAATTCAAATAATTTGTCGATGATAATGTCCGGTGACGGTAAATTAATTACTGAGAAGCAAGCCATTGCTAATGAATTAAATGTCTTTTATGGTAGTGTGTTCAATAAATCCAATAGCTGTGTGTTGGACCTTAACGGTGAATCAGGGGCTCCACTTCTCCAAATAAACCAGTCAGCAATTGTAAAGCTAATACAAAAATTACGTTACAATATATGGAAGGGTCCTGATAATATTGTTAGTGAAGTACTTAAACTAGGAGGTAGGGCCGTGGCACGATACTTAGAGGTGATTTTTAATGTGTCCATAAACAATGCGCAAATCCCGGATGACTGGAAAAGAGCTACGATAGTCCCAATGTTTAAGGGAGGGAGCAGACTTGAGCTGGGCAACTACAGGCCGGTTAGTCTTACGTCCATCGTTTGTAAACAGATGGAGCATCTCATTTGCGACTACTTGAGGGAACAGTGGGAAATATTATCATGGTTTAATGATAGGCAACATGGATTTCGGAAAGGTTACTCATGCGAGAGTCAGATGCTATCACTTTTTCAAGATATTAGCGAATCGTTAGACGATGGAGTTTCAGTCGACGCCGTAGTTATAGATTTTGCGAAGCCATTTGTTGTCGTGCCGCATGACATGCTACTCCATAAATTAGCTTTGACGAAGATTGATAGAAGAGTAATTTTATGGATCCAAGAATTTTTGACGGGTCGTTCCCAGAAAGTGAAAGTTGAAGGCCGATTCTCGGATGAAATTACCGTAACGTCGGGTATCCCTCAGGGCAGCGTAATCGGAACTTTGTTATTTTTGGCGTTTATAAATGACTTACCAAATGGGATTCGCAGTGACTGTCGATTGTTTGCGGATGATTGTATACTATATCGAAAGATACATGACTCACAAGACAATGCAGTACTTCAAGATGACCTGAACCTGGTCTATTAGTGTGCGATAGCAAATAAAATGAAAATAAACACAAGGAAATGTAGTCTAATAAAAATAGGGAAAGTGCGAAGGCAAGATTTTCAATATAACATTGGCTCGGAAATACTTGTAGAAGAAGATTCTTGCAAATATTTGGGCGTTCACGTAAGAAATGATATGAAATGGAGTAGTCATATAGGATGTGTAGTTTCTAAAGCTTACAAATCCCTGCACTTTGTAATGAGGGTATTAAAAGGAAGTAGTACCTCTGCTAAAGAATTAGGATATTTGTCACTTGTAAGACCTATTCTAGAATACGCCTCGGCGGTTTGGGATCCATATCAAGTAGGGCTCATAAATGAGTTGGAAATGGTACAAAGAAAGGCCGCTAGATTTGTGCTCAGTGACTTTAATCCCAGGAGCAGTGTGAGCAGTATGTTAAAGAAACTTGGGTGGGAATCACTTGAGGCTAGGAGGATGAAATCTAGACTCTGCGCTATGTACAACGCGTATACAAATCAACCAGCATGGGGTGAGCTTAGCAAACGTATGGAAAAGCCTACTTACATGGGTAGGAGCGATCACCCTTTCAAAGTTAAGGGCCGACAACAGCGAACAAATTATGGCAAATATTCTTTCGTAATCCGTGCCATTGATAATTGGAACTCTCTACCTGCCGCAGTCTTAGAGCCTTTTCCCAGACATATAGGTGTGTTTAAGTAAAGACTGACTATTTGTGTAAATACTCCAGTTTAATTGTTAGTGAATTGTTATGTACAATTATTTATTTGTTATGTATATCTAATTTGCCACCGGGGAACACACCCCCAATGCAAGTAAACGAAAGAATGAATGAATATAGCAGTCATTTTATTCCGCCGCATGGCTATTGCCCGTACGGCGGCGGGCCCCCTTAGACGGTTTTGCCGTCTCTTCGGGCCAAGGAGATAAGGTTTTTAGGAGAGGTGTAAATTTTGGCGGTGGGAAAGTTTGGTTTCTGAATTTGGAAGAGGGTGTGTTAGTTTTTTTTTTAAATTTGGGGCATGGCGATGAAAACTGGAGATGGGCTGGGGGAAGTATTGCTTCTGGGAAGGGAGACTTAGATGTAAGATGGGGTTAAGGGGGGGGGGGGGGAGAAGGGGAGACTGCTTTGTTTGTTGGAGGTATAACTTTAAATGATTTTATTTGTTTGGAAACAATGGAAACACGGAGAACAATTGTGTATTTGTAATTCAGATAAGGATTGGACGAGGCAGCCGTGGCCTTCATTTAGGATTTCGTATGTTTTGAAGTCACTATGACTCACCATCTTTCATCAACATTCTTGGAAATTGACTGTGATCCAATCACTAAATCACTATGGTGCTGCGGCTTTCACTTTCAGACATCTCTTACTCATTTGTGGATTAGGTAGAGGCATTGTGAATTATCAAGCAGAAGCCAATCAGTGCTAAGGGCGTGAAAACTGCGGCTGCATTATGGTCACAAAGTTAACACTGTACTTTTCTCGGCTAATAAAGTTCAGATGGCACATCTTGTGGTTCGGACTCCACGTAAGAATGATGTCCCGTTGTTTAAAACGTCTCATTAACGATCACATAAAATCTCACGCTTCCATTCAGTGGTATGCTATAAGTGATCGTTGAGTTAATCGTTAGTATTGACAAATGGAACAGTACATTAATGGCGCAAACTGTTCATTTTAAAAATCTGCTCTGTTCGGAGACTTCGTAAATACATATCGGGAAATTTCAGCTGAGGTGTTCTTTGTTGTAATACTAAGGAGTATATTCAGCTTTTGTTTATAGCAGGGGTCTCCAAACTTTCCAGCCTTAGGGCCATACTGATTACTCCAGTAAGTTCCGAGGGCCAAAACCATATTATCATTGTTGCCGGTGGTAAAAAGTGAAATAGTCCACTGATGAAAAAAAAGTCCGAAAAAGTACGCAACGTTGAAAAAGGCTGCAAATCGGACTAAAGTCCGCAAAACGGCAACACTGCATATTATTAATTTTCCTGTCATTATCTGTAATTTCTAGATTAGTCGTAGAGTACGAGCCATGAGGAGTAACGTGACACGACATCTGGTGGACACAAGCGGAAATAGGGAGTACCTTCTATCGCTAACAGATGGCGCTAATAGCACGTACAGAGTAATCTCGTTGGTTCGGGAGAGTTCTGGTGTCTTCCACTCACTTCTAGATGGCAGTAATTGGAATATATAAGAAGGCTAGTTGCGCAACCACAAGTCAGTTCCTATGACACTGTTGTGAAATAAAATCGTGCGTACCTCCTTAAAACGTGTTTGTGCGTGTTTAAGTTTAAGACATCTTTGTAACAGTATTTTGATTTGAATTGTTGCTTTTGTGTGTGATTTAGTAGTATGGAAAAGAAGCGAAAAATTGATAGTGAATGCAGAAAATTCAAAGATGAGTGGAACATTCAGTATTTCGTAATTGAGTCCAGTAACAAGGCGCTATGTTTGATTTGCAATGAAAGCATAGCCGTTCTCAAGGAATATAACATTAAACGTCATTATGAAACAAAACATTTTCAAAATTACTCAAAATATACAGGAAGTTTGCGGACAGAAAAATTCGAAGCTATGAAGCGCGGATTGAAATCGCAGCAATCTTCATTTACAAAACTCAAAACCGAACAAGAGGCTGCAACTCGTGCCAGCTTTCGTGTGGCTCTTGAAATTGCAAAACGTGGAAAACCATTCACCGATGGAGAAATGATCAAAGAATGCATAATTGCAGCAGCCGAAGAAATGTGCCCTGAAAAGGTAAATTTATTAAAAACTGTCAGTATGTCAGCAAACACTGTGGCTCGAAGGGTAGAAAACATCGCTGAAAATATATCCTCTCAACTGTTCGACAAAAATGGAGATGTTGAGTGGTTTTCTTTGGCCTTGGATGAGTCAACGGATGTGTCAGATACTGCTCAGGTGTTGATTTATATTCGAGGAGTAGATAAAAGCTATGAAGTGCATGAAGAACTTCTTGATATGTATAGTATTCATGGCACAACTACTGGTACAGATATTTTTAAAGGAGTTGAAATGGCCATTAATCAAAAGAACCTTCGATGGAAAAACTTGAAATGTATTACAACTGATGGAGGCAAAAACATGAGTGGGAAAGATAAAGGAGTGGTCGCTCTTGTGTCAAAGGCTGTAGAAAATGACGGTGGTTCAAAACCATTAGTCTTACATTGTATCATTCATCAACAGTCTTTGTGCGGAAAATGTTTGGATATGTCTGAAGTTCTGAAACCAGTCATATCAACTGTTAATTTTATGAGATCTTTTGGGCTGAATCACCGACAATTCCGACAATTTATTGAAGAGACTGGAGAAAATGACTTACCTTATCATACTGCCGTACGTTGGCTTAGTTGTGGGAAAGTCCTTCAGCGCTTTTTTGAACTTCGAGCAGTGATCGAATTTTTTTTGAATGAAAAGCATCGCCCTCTTACTGAATTACAAAACAACGCATGGCTGTGGAAGTTAGCATTCTATGTTGATTTGACAAAACATGTGAACGAACTGAATTTGAGATTGCAAGGAGAAAACCAGCATCTTCCTGATTTATACACTAATATCAAATCATTCCGGAAGAAATTGATACTGTTTCAATCACAACTACGAAGTAAATGTTTTTCACATTTTAAAACATGTGAAATATTCAGCCACACCACTGAGACTGAGTTTCCTATCGATTTTGCAATCGAAACTTTGATTGCTTTGAAAATAAATTTTGATACTCGTTTCTCGGACTTCGATGCCTTTGCGAATCAAATTAAGATTTTTCAGGATCCTTTTGATACTGACATTGAAACCCTAGCCCCGGAACTTCAAATGGAAATGATTGAACTACAGTGCAGTGATATAATTAAGAACAAATATCAAAACTCATCTTTGTTGGAATTTTATAAGAGTCTTCCACTGACACAATTTGATAATTTGCATAAATTTGCTCGTGGGCTGTTTTCTGTTTTTGGTACTACTTATTTGTGTGAGAAGACCTTCTCCAAAATGAAGTACACAAAAAATGTTTACAGATCTAAATTAACTGATGAGCATCTTAAATCTCTTTTAATAATTGGTACAAGTAAAATTAGTCCACAACTACAAGCTATTGTCAGTGGAAAATCTCAATTACATAAATCTCATTAGTATTTCATATGTCTGCATGTTATACATGTCTTTACTCATTACAATTCTGTGTTTCTTTATCCAACTTATCACAAAAACAATAACAATAAGCCTACAACAATGTTATGAGTAGTTAGCCCATGACCATATCAATGTAGATGTCATATTAATAATTATTCAACATAAAATTAGAATACTTCAGTAAAATAAATTTAATTTGCTATAAAAAATATGTTCTCTAAAAGGAGTTTTCAAGTATGCTAGCTCTCCGCGGGCCGGACAAAATCTGTCCGCGGGCCGGACAAAATCTGTCCGCGGGCCGGATGTGGCCCCCGGGCCGTAGTTTGGATACCCCTGGTTTATGGGATAGTCCTGGGTGTTGGTTATTGCACGTATGCGTCACTCATTGTTTAATTTCAGTCCTTCCATTCGGTTACTTCAAAGAGCTTTATTTAACAGGTATTTCAGTTTTGTTTCTTGTGTTATCGATGTCGTTAAGCTGGCGTGCCTACTTGACTTCAAGTGTTCAAATTATTATTTAGTTTCGAAGACTAACTTGGTTCACTTTCTACTTCATCAATGTCACGGAAAGCAATCAAAATCTCTGTTTTAATACTATTTATTTTGGTTCCGCTGGTTAAGTTATGGATTTAGGTGGTAACATGGATATAACATAACTACACTACGAATGTGTGATTATATGAAGGCCAGGAAGTAGTGTACTAAAAGCCGTTCGAAGAACGGGTATTTCAGCTAGTAATTATATAAAATAGACTATTTAGTTCTTCACGGAACTACTTGTTAAACGTCATATAGGTGAACTTATCTTACTGTTAGTATTCTCTATAAACCTTCAGGGTGATATCGGTAACAGTTTCGAAGTTATAGAATGCCTCTGAAATATTTCGCGTGGCTACCATATTAAATTGGTGAATCGTATTAAAACTTCAAATGAATGGTCGAGGTCGGACGTGGTAATAGTATTATGTAGCAGCTCATTCCGCAGAACGTGCAAATACATGCTTCTGACACGGAGTGAAACGTTTCGTGCTGCACACTTTGTGGTGGAAGCCGTGCACCGCCAGTCTATTGACCACATTCCTCATTCTCTCATTCATGTCCAACTTCTGTCGATCGTAAGCGCTTGTGACGTAGAAGTCGTCATCTACATCCATCCTCTTTTCCAGGAGGTCTTTCAGCAACTCTTCATACCCAACTGTGTGAGATAGCAGCAGCTGTTACCGCAGTCTTGAATCAGGAACGTCTCTTTTGCGAAGATATAGACTAATCTCGTTGGTGCATACTTTGAGACTCATACTATCCTTAAGTGTGTGGCTCTTACTTTTTACCACTCTGTCAGGTATTTCTTCTTTAAGTCTTCCCATATCTCTTGAACTCTATAGGCTACTATGGGCAATATTTGGGCATGGAAGAGCCTCATTGTTCAAGCTTTTAATTTCACGTAACCGTTAATCTCGCGACCATGAGCCACGGGACTTCATTTCTTACGTGGAATCCTAACCACTGGACGCGATATTTTACTTCGTAAATCTTATATGCATTGACTGGGAATCGAAACTACAGAAGCAAGCAGCTTGACCACTGTACAAAAAAGTATTTGATGCCATGATTATCAGAAACATTGTAATGCCAATTAAGCTTAGCATCGTTCCTATGCCCCATCTTTCTCCTCACGCTCAGTAGGCGCCACTGGTCTGTTCACTTTGCCCTGATGTATACTGTCTCTGAAGACGCAATCAAGGAGCCAGCATTTATCTCTGATGAAGACATTAGCGTTAAGTATGTTTCATAGTACCGTGTAATGATAGGGTAATTAAACCTTTGTGTCTTCATTATGAAGATGGTACTCACCAAACGTTGTAGGAATGAGGGCATTAGGAGGTATAATCGTAAGCGTGGAGAATGTTTTAAACGTGGTATCCATGCTAATATATGGCCATAAGGTGTGTTATAATGTGACGCGGTACGCGACACTTTGATCGTGCAATTTGGAGCACTTAAAAATTAGTAGACATACAAATTAAGTTACAATTAAATTAAATTTAGAGTAATTTTATAAATTAATAAGACCGTATTATACAAGCTGCAAGCATGCTATGTCACCCTTAGAGCTCTTGTACCTGGGCATAGTGCGGTAACGGGGTTGAAAGGAAAGTTGTTCTTCTCCATTGAACTAATTAAAAGGCCAGCTGTGTGGTTCACTTGGAACATGCGCTCATCTCCTCTTCCTAAGGTTGTGGAATCGTATCGTGGTTGAACAGTCGCTTGATATATAAATGCGCGTAAATTCGAGAGAATCGAATGAAAAGATTTACTGGCACATTACAAAAATTCCTACTGGCCAAAATTCTGGCACCTCTAACACCACAGCAGTTCGAAATTTTGATCGTATCACTCTCTACTTACGCCCTGCACAAATATTGTCTCTTTGAAGCACGTCCTTCATGATGTTCATGTGATGTTTTTACAAATGTACTCTATATCTTCTCTAAGGCAAGAAAAGCATTTCTACTGAACATAAAAGAAATATGTAATAATAATGTTATTGGTTTCACGTCCCTTTTAACTACTGTGGCATTTAGAGACGCCAGGGTGCCGGAATTTCGTCACAAAGGGGATCTTTAACGTGCCAGTAAATCTACTGACACGGCTCCCTCGCATTTGCGCACCCTCAAATGCCAGCTGACTGCACCAGGATTCAATCCTGCAACATTGGGAACAGCACGCGAGAACGTTACCACTGAGCCACGCAGCCAGTCAAAAGTAAATCTGTTGACATCAAAAGAGTTTTAGATATAAGGAAGTAATTTTTGAAAGCCTTTGTCTGGAGCGTGGCACTCTATGGATGTGAAACTTGGACTGTAGGTGCAGCAGAGAAGATAAGAAGGAAGGAAGATTGTAGTTTTACGTGACCGTTAATCTCGAGATCATGAGCCACGGGACCTCCTTTTTACGTGGAATTTGAACTGCAGGGCATGGCATTTCACTTCGAAAATCTCACATGCATTGACCGGGAATTGAATTCGGTTCACTGTGGTGAGAGGCCAACAGCTTGACCACTGCGCCACCACGCCCCAGAAGATATGAATAGAAGCGTTTGACATATGGTGTTACAGGAGAGTGATGAAGATGAGATGGGTAGATAGAGTAGCAAATGAAGTATTAAGAAGAGTGGCAGATGAGAGATGTTTCTGGCGACTGCCAATGAAGAGAAGAGAGGTTGTTAGGACACATACTAAGACAACCAGGAATAACAAACTTAGCCATGGAAGGAAGGGTCGAGGACAAGATCTGTAGGAGTAGACCAAGTTAGAAACGCTTAGAACTCATGACTTCTGGCTTTATACACCATTGTTCTTGACCAAAGAGCCAATGGGCTCTTGGCAGTGATATCTATAACGCCGGCCTGTGCCAGGCTATCATACTGGACTGTTAAATGTCGCGTGCTGTGGGTTGCCTATGGGCATAAAAAAAGAAATAAAAAAAAAAAGATTTTATTAGATCGTGGGATGCGCACATAGTGCAAGCAATGTTGATTAGGGTGGGCCGCGCTATTACAACTTAGAAAAAACAAAGAGTTTTTACGGCCCACCTTAATGTAGATGGACGGTAGACGGTTAGTTATTATTATTATTATTATTATTGTTCTCCGAAGGTAGACAGTTAAAATGTCTAACTCATGTGAGATTCGAACCCGCGCCTTTGCACTTGATCACTGAGCTAATAGAAGACACTTGAATTCTCACTTGGCAATTGATCTATGATAGATCTAGACCACTCCCATTGTCCAACAGACTATAAACGTTTTAATGTACAGTGAGGCCTGCTCTTTTAAGGGCTTGTGCAACGGCCATTCTTATTTGATCGTGTCTGACAATGGTTAGAGCTCACCATGCTTCAAGGTTGCCAACGTCTGGGCTTACGCTAAATCTGGCGGTTTTGTAACCCATTAAAAGTGTATAATTTCATATGTAGGAGGGAATGGTTGTCCTATAAGTGCAATATTGGTTAACGGCAAAATGTTGGAATTTGTTAGGTTTCGTTGTATTTTCCTTACCGTCTGCGGGGGAAAGTATGTTGCCCACTTCTCTTCTCCATGCTAATTTATTGGTATTTTTGTTCTAGTTGTTGCTGCTGTAATTTGGGGCTAAGATATCGATCCCATGTATTATCAACTCGGCGTTAAATCGTATTGTAACGACCGTAGTTAGACTGGAGATCAGAGGTTCGAATCTCGGTGCTGACAGTAGCTTTCCTGCTTGTGGTTTCCCCAGGGTTCCTCCAAGCGCCTTCCATGCAAATGCTGGGATAGTAGCTCATTTCAAATCCCAGGGAACCTGCCCCCTTCCCGACCCTAATAATTACAATTACACACAAGACTAGAGTTACCACAGAAACACAGGTTATATCAGACAAATTGAACACAACCCAAGTACACAGGGCTGATGACCAAGATGTCCAAATCCCCTAAAACTAATTAACAACAAAACAATAACTTGAAGACGGATGAATTATAAGAAACTAGCAGAAGTACCCGTACTTCGAACGGTATTTGGTGTTAACATCATACATTATCAATTGAGCTACTTTTGCAATGGTTAGAGGTTTGTCATTCCTTCATAAGTTTATCAGAACGAAGTTAGTTTTCTGGGAATATCACACACACTGTTAATTTAAGGGCTTTAAAATGTGTTTTTCGGAGACCCTTTATAGACTCCCGAATTTTGTGTCTCACATTGAGAAGCGCAAGATATGCTTTGGTCGTCCTTCTAGGATAATTTTTATATTTCGCCTATTTTAGCATGAATTTTGAGAAGATTTTCCCTATATCCACCCTTCTACTGTATGAAAAGTACGGTGAAGAGTTTTATAAATGATTGGTGTATTGACTCTCATGGATACCATACCTACTTTTACGATGCACCAAGCATCCGAACACGAGTTTTAGGCGTACATAAAGATACTCCGAAAGACAGACAAACAATTCTATTGTCTACAATATATCACCCAGATATCCAAAGATGGGTATATCTACCACACAGTATCAAGCAAAATCATCCTTACGATGAACCCGTACAAAAAAAAAAAATATATATATTAAAAAAAAAGATTAGTTAAAATGTGCTCTCAAACTAAATTCACCTAACGTGTACTTCCTGACGTGAAAGAGAATTGAAAGCCTTGTTGGAGATATAATAGACCTTCTGTACTATATGTCGCACGTGAAAATTGCGTGAAAAATTTCTAGGTTACCCCTTGACCCCCTTAATTGCATTGATGAATTATACAGTCTAAGTTGGTTCCGTGATAACCTTATAGCCGTTTGCTAACTTTCACAGAAATGTAATAAATGGAGTGACATTGCTTCTTACAGAAATAGATGGAAAGTTGGATGTCACCCCTTCAGATAATATAGTCATGGTTACCGACTTGCATTCCTTCATTAGTTTGTTAAATTAAATTAGTTTTCTGGGAATATCTCAGAAACTGTTTGTTTTAGAGCCTTATAATACAGTTTTCGAGGACCCTTTAGGGCCTCCGAGTTTTGTTTCTGGCACCGAGGGGCTTTGTCTCGTCGTTGTACGCTATAATATAATACTACTACTACTACTACTACTAATAATAATAATAATGATATAATATAGGGATAGGAATATAATAGACCTGCCGTACCACACCCGCAGGTGTAAATCGTGTGAAAAAAATCTAGAGTGCCCCTTGACCCCCTTGTGCGTATTATACGTATTGATGAATTTTACAGCTTAATTTTGTTCCGTGATAACCTTCTAGCCGTTTGCAAACTTTCACACTTATGTAATTAATGGAATTTCATTGCGTCTTACAGCAATAGACGGACCTCTGAGATTCTGTTGCCATGGTTACCGGCTTGCATTCTTTCATTAGTTTATTACATGAAATTAGTTTTCTGCGAATATCTCAAAAACGGTTTGTTTTAGGGTCTTAAAACGTGGTTTTAGGTCTCACGAGTCTTGTCTCTCACATTGAGGGGCTGAAAATGAGCTCTGCCTATTTCAGCATGTATTTTAAGAGGGTAAGCCCCCTTTTATGAGAGGTACGGAGAAGAGTTCCATCAATGATTAGTATCGTGCCTCTGATGGATATGCGTACCAAATTTTACGTTGATACACCTAGCCGTTCTCGAGTTATAAGGGAATAAAATTGTCCACAGGCAAACAAAAAAACAAACAGACACACAAAAAAATATTTTCGCGCGCATCCGTCATAAAACAGTCTGAAACGCGTAAATAACTCAAATATCCGTAGAAATTCAGAAGAAACAGACAAACTTTTATTTTTATATAGAGATATACTGCACCGCTCGGCGTTGACCGTGTTTTATAGGTTTTACTCGCTAACCGTTGGAGATACACGAAAAGTGAAGGACCTTTCGGATAGAAAATTAAATTTTAAAGCTCGTTTGTGCCATCAAAAGGTTGCTATTTCGTAGCGTTCTCTTTTTATTTGAAATGGAAATATGAAATGTTGAAACCAAAGGGTGTAGTGACGTCACTAAAATGGTCGCCAATTTTAGCCTATTATCAATTTTGAAAAAAAACAAGATGTTCAGTAAAGAACATATAGCCTACTTTCTCCTAAATGTATGAGTATAGTTATAACTCGTTGTTATTATCAAAGAGTATAATAGAACTATTCTTTGTTGAAGACCTTAGAAACGATTTACCTCTACCAAACGCCACGACCTAGATAAAAACTGCTACCATCATTGAAGAAAGAAAGAAAGATAAGAAGTATATCAAGAATGTTATGGATCTGGTGACATAATCGACCGGACTGGCGGCGTGGCTCAGCGGTAACGTTCTCGCTTGCTGGGCCCTAGGTTGCAGGTTCGTATCCTGGCGCAGTCAGCTGGCATTTGAGGGTGCACAAATGCGAGGGAGCCGTGTCAGTACATTTACTGGCACGTTAAAGATCCCCTTCGGGCCAAAATTCCGGAACCCCGGTGTCTCTAAAAGCAGCAGTAGTTAAAAGGGATGTAAAACCAATAACATTATTATTATTATTATTACGACCTGCCGTGGGCAACATCCAACTTTGAGTTGAGGCATGTCTTTACACGTCTGGTTGTGCATGGCTTTCACAACCCTAATTGAATTAACAAATCTTTCCATGACCCTACAGAGACGTGTGTATACAAACTATGTGGATATTTTCGATAATATAATCCTAACAGAGCGAGTGCATTCTAGCGGCCAGAATAAGAAACTTTTCAATAAAATCTGGAAGTTACCTTTTTGGCAGCTAGATGTCTCGAGTAAATCTGCTGGCGAATTATGTTTTAATTAAATATATATTTTACACCATAATGTGGACAATATAACGCTTAATAACATTTTCAAGTAACGCAAAATAGGCTGTTACAAACCCTTTAAAATAAAAAGTTGAAATGTATCGTAGTATCAACTTGTCATTCTTGAAATTCGATGCGCATAGAATGATAATGGTATAGTAATCAATGGATCCCCACGTAGACTAGTCGGGACATCTAGTGGTGAAATATCGAACAATATAATCCTAACAGAGCGAGTGCATTCTAGCGGCCAGAAGAAGAAACTTTTCAATAAAATCTGGAAGTTACCTTTTTGGCAGCTAGATGTCTCGAGTAAATCTGCTGGCGAATTATGTTTTAATTAAATATATATTTTACACCATAATTTGCACAATATAACGCTTAATTTTAAAACATCTGAGTCATTACAAAACAATAAACATATAACATTTCAAGCAAAAAAACTAGCTCTGATCGGGTTTGAACCATAGGAATCTGAGCGACAGGCTATCGCTCTACCACTTTTTTTTTTTTTTTATTAGCTCTTTACAGAATTACAGAATTTTCAGATATGATAAATACCAGACTAATACATCACAAGAAATCCAGATAGTGTCCATATTTATCGTATAATTGTCCACTTTCACTAAGCTTCCAACGCTCTTTTTGCAGGTGATACCTGAGATCCAGGAAAGAGAAATGTTGATCATTGTCCATCACGAAGTGTACATATTGGCCCATTATCCACACAATGGCAGTCTGTTTAATTTGGGGGAAGGCGGTCACCGAAAAACGAACCAACTTCCTGTCATCAAGGTCATTCGAGGGCACATTTAATAGTTGACATACTTTTCCCTTACACCACAGCCACGTGGAGGCAACTCGCGTGCATGATGTGAAGCGGTGTATCGCCGTATCAGTTTGACCACATATAGTACACCATGGGTAAGCTTCAAGATGGATGGTATATCGCCGTAGAGCGGTTGGGATGAGATCGTTGAGGAAGATAAAAACTTGGGAGTGTACAGCAGAAGAAATGGACATAGCCCCAAAATTTTTCCAAACAGTGGGCCAATGGACATAGAGGGTGGTGGCCTCTATTCGCGGTTTGGAGTGTACCACTTGCCGCAACATGTTATAGATACTTTTCGTCGTTGGAACAATCCCTGATGGCATTTGGCGAACAGTTTCCAGAAGGTGCTGTTGATGGTCCCTAAATATCTTCGGCAAAGCTCTATCACAACCACGGGCTGCGTTTCGAATATCTTTGTATAGCGCTTTCGTAAAAGTGTCATGTTGGGAAAGAATGGTGATATCGTTCTTGCAGAGGAGTGCACGGCATTTCATGCCATGAGCTGTTAGCCCTAGCCCGCCTTGCCGGGATGGGAGATACAACTGTTCCCGTTGTACTCGGAACAAAAATCCTTGCCATATAAACCAACCTGTATATTTTGCCAATTGGCTCTCAAACATTTTGGGAAGTGGGAAAAGTTGTGCGACATACCATATTTTAGAGAGCGCAAACACGTTGAGGACCATGACCCGTTGCACTATATTGAGGTTTCTTTGACCAAATTGGATCAGGACTCCCCTAACTTTGGCAATGACCTTAGTCCAGTTAACTTGCACTGTGTCCAGAAGCGATTGATTCCAGGTAATGCCAAGAATTTTCACCTCATTTACTATCCGGAACCAGGGCTGTGGGGTAATCACTGAGTTAGTATTGAGCGGAAGCAAAGCAGTTTTCTGGGGGTTCGATTGTGCTCCAGAGGCGATATGGTAGAGCTGAAGGATGCTATCGATGTGGGAGATGTCTTCTTAATTGCGGATCAATATTGATACGTCATCAGCATAGGCGCACATTCCAAAAACATGTGTGGACAGTTTGTAACCCTGTAGCTTCACCTGGGTAGTCCGAATGAACGGTTCAAGGCCAATGACAAAAAGTAGCATAGAAAGGGGACATCCTTGCCTAACTGATCGTTGTATTGGAATCAGAGGGGAAAGAAAACCGTTGACGAGCACTCTAGACGTAGCATTACAATTTATCATACGAATGTAGTCAATAAGGATTTCAGGAAATTCGTAGTGTTGCAAGACCATGTACAAGTATTCATGACTGATGCGGTCGAAAGCTTTATCAAGATCTAAGGTGAGAAAACTCATTGGCTCAGTGGGGAGCATTTCGGCTTTTAGGTGTAGGTCCCGTAGTATCGCTAAGTTTGTTAACAGAGTTCTTCCAGGAATACTGCAACATTGTTCATCACCAATGATATCAGGTAGAACGGTCTTCAATCGGCATGCAAGTACTTTGGTAAGGACTTTATAGTCACTGCAGAGCAGAGTAACTGGTCGGAAGTCACCAACTGCCATGGGAGAGGATGTTTTTGGTATGAGGACTATGGTACCCTCGTGATGTGATTTACAAAGAGCACGACGTTGGAGAATGGTACGCAGGACATGACAAAATTCTTTGCCAATGAGAGGCCAGAAGTGTTTATACATTTCATATGGCAGTCCATCAATGCCAGGTGAGCGGTTGTTTGGGAGTCGTTTAACCACAGAGTGAATCTCTTCATCCGTAATATCCGCGCTGAGCAGAGTTTTGTTGTCCGGAGATAGTTTGGTACTGCAAGATGACAGCAATAGGGTCACCTGCTGTGGATCAATGGGATCCTTAGCGTAGAACCGTTGATAAAATAATGATATTTCACTACGTATAGCGTCAGGGGAGGTGACGACACTTCCAGTACTGGTGCGGAGGCGGTGGATATATTTACGTTGCCGCTCACGTTGTCCTTTGGCGATATGGTATACACTTGCACTTTCGTCCGGGAGCACTGTACGATCTTTTAAAGCCACGTTGATATGAGCGAGCGTTCGTTGCTGTAGAGACAGGAGCTTGGTTTTAACTTCCCGGATCTGGTCATATATACGCTCCCCAGCATCAGATCTTTGCTGGAGCTGGCGAAGAACTCGATAGTAAAATTCAACTGTATCCCGTCTTTCCCGACCTCGTTGGTAAGATATGTTCTTAAAGACGCGGCGGATCCCTGGTTTAACTAAAATATCCCACCAGTCTGTGCAGTCGCGAAATTTGCCTTTTTGTTGGACCCATCGAATCCAGTGTTGTCTGAAAATATCTTGGCATTCCTCCTCCAGTAACAGCGAGCAATTCAGCTTCCAATAACCTCTTCCTATGTGAAATATGGGATGGGGGTAAGAGATTGTACATACGACAGCATGATGGTTAGTGAAACTGGCAGGAATCACTTCATATCGTCTAGGCTGGATGAGTTCCTGTGAAAAGTAGATGCGGTCAAGTCGTGATGAGGAGTTGTGACTTATACAGGTGTAATGGGGCAGGGGCACCCTTAAACTATCCACAGCATCAATGAGGTGTAGGGAGGTAAGAAGGGTCCTGAGAGCCGGGTTGACACCTCTGTATGGACTAGTGGAATCCTCTGGGCGTTGAATACAATTGAAATCCCCTGCAAGAATAAGTTTTTCCTTAACGTCGTGCAGATGAGGCAGTATACTCTGTTGAAAGAACATTTTCCGTTCCACACGTTTATTAGACCCGGATGGGGCATATACATTTATCAGGGTGGAATTGTTTATGTGTCCAGATATTATGCGTCCTGATGGATGACACAGCACACCTGCGAGTGGGATATCATGTCTTATGAGGAATCCGGTCCCTCTATTCGTATTACCGGTATTGATGTATTGTTTGTAGAAGGCAGATATGGGTAAACACGGTATAGCAACTTCTTGAAGGAAAGCAATGTCAATGTCAGCATCTCGAAGGAATCTCTCCAACAGTTGAAATTTCAGAGGGCATTCTATTACATTGATATTCACAGTGGCCACAGTGAGAAATTGCGCCATTACGAGAAGTATAAAAGCTGTGCTAGACATACTGGAAGGTGGACTCGAAAGAAGACACAGGTGAGAATTATCCTGGTGCACTATGTCAAATTAGGTTGAGATAGTTCCTTTTGACTGCCATTCATAGGCCGGCTGTCAGCGGGTGAGAGCGTTCGTGGGTCCCTAGATGACGTAGAAAGAAGATTTTGTTTCTTTTTCACAGCTGCGGAAACGTTTGTGGAGCCAGTTTTATTCTTCGGGGCTGGTACGGCAATCGAGGCATTTGTTTTAATCTTCTTAGAGACGTTCTCGGATCCCCGATCAACAGTCTTAAGTGAGTCGGTAGGGACCAGCGAAGTCTGGGGCAGTGAAGACAAAATTTCTGTGGCAGCCTGTAGTAACGGCAGAGTTGGTTCTGAGGCTGCGATACAGGTTGCCGAGAGCACAGGGGCACTCTGTGTCTCGCAGCTCTGGTCAGGGCATGGTATCAGTTCTGCGTCAGATGTATCCGAGGTCACTCCTGGTGTTGTCCCAGCTGACTGATCAATGATCATGTTTTCATATGACGTTTGCTGCGTCACAACTTCCGAGTATTGTACACGTCGTTGTTGTGTAGGAGTTATACCGAGGGGAATCATTTTCTTTGGGCAGTTAATACGGAGATGTGTGGTAGCATTGCAAATTAAACAGGTCTGTTTCTGTCCATTATACGTTATATAGCCAGAATGGCCACCAAAAGCCTCAGTGGAGGGGATATCTTGCTTGATTTCCATAGTTACGGCACGTATTCCATTATACACCGGGAACTGATAAGCAGAAGACCATTGTTCTTTCCTGACGTCACTCACAGTGCCATATTTCGACAGGACGGATTTGAAAATTTCAGGGGGTACTTCGAGTGGGACATTAAATATACGCACTGTGGTAAAATTGGAATCCGCTGTGGAGAGCTTAACATTGGTCATTTCGCCGGAATCATACTGAAATTTAATAGGATCTGCAAAAGTATTTAACAATTTCTGATAAATAGATATGGTGATTACCTTGATGTACATGGTTTTTTCGTGCGCATTTAACTGGATGGCTTCTACTTGGTCGACAGTCAACCGGAGGGTATCGCCAATCCAGCGGTGAATTTCTCCTGGTGAGGGGCGAGAACTCTGCCTGTCCCATTGGCAGCGAATGGTGTTTTTTCTCTGGTATCCGGACATGATTTTCAGCGGGGTTTTCTGGGTTTCTGGTTTTGTTGTCCTATCTGGAACACTACTTAAAAAAATATTGTCCGAATGACACACGGAAGGTCAGTACACACGTGGAACTAAGGAAGCACCGGTATTAGGAACCGTAACCTCTTCCAATGCGGTCACACAGCGCGCACACACGTACCGCACTCGGCCACGACCAGTGACCAACTACCACTGAGCTAATTGTGTCAACGAATATCGTTCTATTTAAAATGACTTACATAGAACTTGTTAGCAAATAATGATTTATACTAAACGATTTCATCACTGGAGTATATTATTTATATATAAAGCATTTCATACAAAGTTTATTTATTTTTTATCAGTACGCTATATTGCATTCAATACTCAAATTAGTGAAATATAAGTCAGGCACAAGATATCCGCTGCCATCTTGTCTTATTAATGAATCAGCTGAGCTTTTTAAAATCACGTCTGCACTATAGTATTACAAAATAAACTTTTAATTTCGTACGTGCCTCTTCCTTTAGAACAGTTAAAACGATTCTCGGCTCGATAATCGGAACTGGTGGGTCCCATGATATGGATTATAAAGTTTGCATAATTCGCACGGCCGCCATCCTGAAATGGTATGGCGGACGACCTTGTATTTTGGTCACAAGACGCATCCTATACGAAGGTATGTTGTTACCAAATTTGGTAGAGATTGGATGATTTGGTTAGTCGTTATTTGATTTTACGTTTTGAACGTTTGAGTGGCCGCCATTCAGTTTTAGTAAAGATGGCGGCGATATAAAACATGACACTGAGGTGTCCTTTGCTAGTGCTACCTTTGTACCAAATTTCGTTCAATTCGCATTCACCGTGTTCGAATTGATAGGGGGGGACAGACATTCAGAGTACACACACTCACACACACACACACAGACTCACACACACACATACACACACACAGACTCACACACACACATACACACACACAGACAGACACACTTTTTTCGCCCTGTGTTGATCTCATAAGTCTACTTTCATTTTTTGCAAAAATCGAAAGTAGGCTAAAAAATAGGTTTATGAGATCACTTTTTGTCCGTGTGTGTGTGTGTGTGAGAGAGATGTGTGTGTGTGTGTGTGTGTGGGTGTGTCCCTAATAAATTCTATACGGCTGGAGTGATTTCAATGAAACTCGGTAAGTTTATAGCACTATTCCCGGCGACCCCGACCGTGCCCTTCAAATTTTGTTACGTCTCACCAATCCAGCTCTGAATGCTGTGCGAAATATTTCACAGGCATTCAATATCTCCGAAACTATTCCCGATATAACCCTGGAATTTAACACGGTGATAAAGGGAACTACTAGAAGTTCACCTATGTGACTTTTGAAAAACTGGTAACTACAAAACCAACATGGCGTCCACGCGAATTTGCGACATTTAAATAGACGTTTCTCGCGATTTAACCAACCAAACGCAATAAAACTTGGTACAGTATATGTTTATACACATTGTAATTCACCGACATCTAACTTCGTTCAATTGTTTTCATAACCACAAGATAGCGGATGTGCAAAATATTTCACCGGATTCTATATCTCAGAAACTATTAGCGGTATCACCCTGAAATTTTGTACGGAGATAAAAGGTACTACTGGAAGTTCATCTATAAGACTTTCAAAAACCGGTTAACTACGAAATGAACATGGCGGCCAAGCGAATTTGAAAATTTTAAATAGACCTTTCTCGCGATTTAATGTTCCAAACGCAATTAAATCTGGTACAGGAAATGTTTATACACATTGTAATGCACTGGTATCTAATTTAGTTCAATTGTTTACATAACCTCAAGATGGCGGCTGTGCGAATTTTAAAATTAAGTTTTTATTTCTTGTGTTGTAATCATGTGATCGAAGTGAAAGTTTGAATAATGAACCTACGCAATAATTTTCCTTTAATGGTACATGACTCTATGGCCTATACATTTAACAATCCAACATGGCGACCATCCGAAATATATAGACGGCTCTGAATCTACGAATCTATTATAGCAATCAAACTGAATTTTTTATGTTCATAGGGGCTATGAACTTAAGTTCACCTATAGGACTTTAAATAACCTGGTGATCACAAATCCAACATGGCGGCGACGCGAATTATTAAATGAATGTTTCTCGCAATTTAACCATCCGAGTGCAGTGAAACTTGGTACAGTGAATCCTTATACGATGTTAATCCACTGGCATCTAATTTATTTCAATTGTTTCCATAACCACAAGATGGCAGCTGTACGAAATTTTAAAATCTCCTTGTTACTTCTTGTGTCCTAATCATGCGATTGAAGTTTGAATGCTACACGTACACAATAATCTTCAAGTAACAGTACATAACTCTAGGACCTACATAATTATATAAAATCCAACATGGCGACCATCCGAAATATTTAGTCAGTTCTCAATATCTACGAATCTATTACAGCAATCAAACTGAAATTTTGTATGTAGATAGAGGCAATTAACGTAAGTAGGATACATGAAAATAGGCTGTATAGTTCTTCACGGAACTACTTGTTAAATAGTGCAAAATATCGAAATCAAAAGTAGCTTATATGTAAACCTGGTAAATCAGCTACATCCATGCGAAATTTCATGTCAATCGGGCCAGTGGCTCTTGCGTGATTAAGTAACAGACAGGACGACAGACGCACCATCTCATTTTAGCCTAAGGAGTACTTTCAATTTTTGCAAAAAATGAAAGTAGACTTATGAGATCAACACAGGACGAAACATTGTGTGTCTGTCTGTTTGCGAGTCTGTGTGTGTGTACTCTGAATGTCTTCCCCCCCCCCCCTCCCTATCAATTCGAACACGGGATAACCGAATTGAACGAAATTTGGTTCAGAGGTAGCACTAGGAAAGAGCACCTCAGTGTCATGTTTTTTATCGCTGCCATCTTGACGGAAACGTAATGGCGGTCACCAAATAGTCAAAGCCTAAATCAAATAACGACTAACCTAATCATCCGATCTCTACCATATTTTGCAACATCATATATTTATATGCCGATCGTCCTTTGACTAAACTACAAGGTCATCAGCCCAATAGTTTGCAGATGGCGGCCATGTTTGTGTGCAAATCGATTCCCCCTATCAATTCAAACACGGTGGAACTAAATTGAACGAGATTTGGTACAGAGGTAACACTTTAAAAGGAAACCTCAGTGTCATGATTTATTTCGCCGCCATCTTGACGAAAACGTAATGGCGGCCACCCAAATTTTAAAAGCTTAAATCAAATGACTACCAACGAAGAATCGTTTGACCGAACTACAAGGTCATCAGCCCAATAATTTGCTGATGGTGGCCATATATGCGTGCAAATTGATTCCCCCTATCAATTCAAACACGGTGAAACCGAATTGAACGAAATTTGGTACAGAGGAAGCACTAGCAAAGGGCACCTCAGTGTCGTGTTTTATATTGCCGCCATCTTACGGAAACGTAATGGCGGCCACCCAAATGTTAAGAGCTTAAATCAAATTACGACCAACCTAATCATCTGATCTCTACTAAATTTTGCAACTATATACCTTTATGTCGGAAGCATCTATTGACCAAACGATAAGGTCATCAGCCCAATTTTGTGCAGATAGCGGACATGTATGTGTGCAAATCGATTCCCCCTATAGATTCAAACACGGTGAAACCGAATTGAACGAAATTTGGTACAGAGTTTCAAAAGGCAACGCAGTGTCATGTTTATATCGTTGCCATCTTGACGGAAACGTAATGGCGGCCACCCAAATATTCTTAAATCAAACTACGACCAACCTAATCATCTCATATCCAACAAATTTTGCAACAACATACTTTTATGTGAAAAGCGTTCTTTGACCAAGCTACAAGGTCATCAGTCCAATAGTTTGGCGGCCATGTATTTGTGCAAATCGACTCCCCCTATCAATTCAAACACGGTAAAACCGAATTGAACGAAATTTGGTATAGAGGTAGCACTAGCAAAGGGCACCTCAGGGTCATGTTTTAAATCGCCACCATCTTGTCGGAAATGGAATGGCGGCCACCCAAATGCTAAAAGCTTAAATCAAATTACGACCAACCTAATTATTTGATCACTACCAAAGTTTGCAACAACATACCTTTCTTGTCGGAAGCATCTTTTGACTGATCTACAAGATCATCAGCACAATAGTGTGCCCGTCAGAGGAGCTGCCAGGATAGCCAACAACTGCAATGACTTCCCTAACATCTCATCCGTCGGACCTAACTGCCGTGAGGATCAGGTGAACTTCCAAATAGGCCATAGCGGCACGAGAAACTGTAGTCCACGGGGATCGTGGTACATGGTGACGAAGGTCATAGACTGCCTAAGGAAAGGTTCTCCTTAAAAACTAGACTGAGAAAAGAAACATCCAGACTTATGTAAAACACAGTGAAAATTTATTATAAACTTTACAAACCCCTATCCTAGTTCGGAGGGTTTCTATCGGCTAATCCGCAAGCTAATAAATAATCAAAAATAAAGAGCAGGTCCCTACCTGAGAAGTTACAGTAAACCCTCGCGAAAGATCTGTCTCACAATAATAAAGCAAAACAGCGACACTAGGAAAATGGTACGACGCAAAAATCCCTAGGTCAAGTTACAAGATCAAGCTAATATCAGAATTTACATTTAACAGGGTAGCAAAACAAATCTAAGTTAGGATGATACCATCTCCACATTTACATTTAACGTTAATTCATCTAGCTACGTCCTATCAATTAATAACAAAATTTACGGCGGTGACGTCCGTAATATCAAACAATTACATTCAAAGCTAAGTGATCAGCCATAAAAAAAATCTAAGTCATTCTTATAATCTAAGTGCTAATCAGCACACAAAAGGGTAACATAGAGGATTCATACACTTTTACGTCATCAAATAAATAAATAAGAGACCACAGTTTTATTCAAATGCCTGCCTACACCTTGGTTTACTGTTTGTAAGCCATAGTCATCTAATGTGTGTAGTTACGGTGACGACTGCGTAGTAAAGACTACGTCTGACATCGTATGGCCTGCGCTCCACCAGCTACGAACTCAAGGTTCGAGCAAGCTTCAGTCGCAACAAAAAGTGTCAGCTGTCCTCAAGTCATTTCCTCCAGGAAATACCTTCATTAGCACGGCTATGTCAGCAGGTTCCAAATGCAAATGAGCAAGGTTAAGCAGAAAGAAATCGTTAGTTAGCTTTTGTTTACCAAAATTATTGATTTTATTATTAAGATGTCGGTTTAGATTATCGTTGGTTTATGGCGAATAATACTGACAAGCCTGGGCACGGGGCGTCTCCCCAGAGATCATCTCTGCCAAAAAGCCTCGACTCAAAAGTCGGAATTCAATCAACGAGCAATAACAACTCCGACACACAATAACACAAGTTACCAGCGGCGCACAGCCCGCGTTCAATAACTCTGGGATGGGCCTGGACACAATCAGTTACCCTCCCTAAACATATGGTCAACGGGAACAGTCCCGGACATGGTACACACAATACCATCATACATGATAAACCTCCCTAGCGGGGCTAGCCTACAACGTACTATAGAAACCTGACATAACTGTACTCATCAAAACAACGGTACACGCAACAGCGTTTAACTAACAAATGACAATCTACAGAACATATGATCAGATACAAGAATGGACACTGGGTTCCATAAGCTATAACTGCAATGAAAGGGAAAGTGAATGCTAAAAGCATTCTGTCCTATGTTAACATGAGTCTGTCTCACTTAGAAGCATGCGCTCTCACACGGGCGCTGGGTAGACATACACAAAACCTGTTCGTGTCGCCGCAGGCTACAAGATTCCTGCGCTGTATGACACAACACACTAACTAGGCCGGCAATTTAAGCAAGATAATAACTGTAAAACTGGCCTCATAAAAATACCTTTACCATAGGTTATAAACCTCGAAGAATATGTGCATAAAAAGCACGCTATGAATCTGAATACAATCATATAACACTGTCTTTCATATCAAAGACGTTTAAAAGGTAGCAATGTCACTCATTGCTGGAGCTCTCTGCTCTCAAAGATAAAATACTCTATTTCTGACTTGTATCAAGCATCAAACAAACACGTGTCATCACACATGACACTAACAAAATAATAATAATACGCAAACTCCACTCTCTGCTGGATCTGCTTAATGATACTTTGGGTACTGGGATCGATGCTGGGCAACGAAACATCCCTTTTACTTATAAGGACTACACTTGACCTGGATGGCTTCTGAGCTCATCTCTAATGAAATACAATGCAGTTACAAAACTGGTAATTACAGTCGATTACCCAAATGATACGACTACTCTAACGAAGTCAGGGGTGTGACATAGACTGGTTGCAAAAAAAATGCAGTTAAAGAAACATAACAATGGCATCAGATTGCCATAACTAAAGTCTGCAAAGACTTGAAAATCACCCCAGATTGGGTTAAACAAAGTAGCCTAAAAATGACTACAGTCACGTTTAGCAATAGACAGAAATTGACGTTCTACGACGTCCATCAAGCTGCACCAGGGATGACCAAAATGTCAGGCCCAAGGGTGACTCACAATCACTGCAAATATATGACATCTAATTAGACTAATTACATTCCCTACCTATGAAATGGCTGTCACTAAGTTCGGTTGGTTCACAAACTACACTAATCTAACTATACCACCAGAAACTAGAACAAGGAAGGGTGTACAAAACTCACGATATGAAGGAGCCCACACTTAGCTCTCTGTCTAACGACAAGGGTTGAACAAAAGCACCTCTGGCTTTCAGGTTTGGCATCGTCCTCATCAGAACTTCCATCTGGGCTCTCCCAAAGACCAGGGTTCGGTCTGTCCCTGTAGTTGACCTCGTGAATGGACTGGACATGCCTAGGAAAGGCATCCTCGGTTCCTTCCTTCTCGTTCGATGTTCTAGAAGTTCCATATTCAAGCTGGTCCCATCCGAGACATCTCCCTCATACCATAATGGTATTAGCCCATGGTCTCGGTCTCGAACATGGTGTTGAAAAAGTTGACCACGTGGGCGGTAGAATAAGACTTGTAGTAGTTCATTATTATCACTTGAAAATTACAGTATTCGTCGTAGATATCACAGGCTTTAAATATAACTGTTAACACAGCCTCTACACTTTGCAGATGTAAATGATAAATGGCCATGCACTGTTCTGCGGTTCCACACGTGTACAGACGCTACTTTTTCTATCACGTGGCATCCGTGAAATGGGCGTCGTTTTATTACGGATAAATTCACCGTAGCAATTACTATATAATGTACTTTTATTATAACACTTGTTCAAAGTAATAATATCACATTTACCTGTATATTTCGCGCCAGGCTCTCGGCCCTCCACAAACACGTGGGTGTAAAAATGTGGTGCTACAGTAATGTCGTAAATTTCACAATACTTGCCAAATAATTCACTATACAATTCGTGTTGATCACTGCACATCAACACCAGTGATTCGTAGTTCAAATGTGCTCGATGGCACTCGATAATGATTCCTCGCTGAAAAGCGGACTGTTTGCCACGTCTTATGCGACGGATATAATAACACGCCTACACAGGGCGGATTCTCCAGACGTAGTGCAAGGAACTGCGTTCCTCGTGGAAGCAAGTTGTCAAAACTAAGTCGTTGAGCGACTACTTACATTCCTATTTGCGTATCTGCAATGATATTAGCATACCTTAAAGTGAAAAAAACATTCTCCAAAATGTTTCAATAATACTGAATGACGAAATGGAATATTCTGAGTCTCGTAGAAAGATAAAATTGATTAATAAGACCTAAGATAAATAATTAGCAGACTTCACCAAAGTCAAAAGTGCGATTCTCCGCTACTTCAAAGAGAATAGTATAAGCTCTCAGCTTCTCGTAGCTTTCTGGGTGTGTTCAAAGGTAGTACATCCCATCATAAATGTGGTGTCATGATAAATATCACATGAATCTTAGCTCAGCGGGTTCATCTGCCTCTCCGTCGTTTCAAATAAAATGTAGGGACGACATTTTTATTTGACTCAAATTCATTCATAAGTGATATTTTTTTAGATTAGCTGCGATGAAGGTTCCAATGCGCTCTCCTGTCCGAATGTCTTCAATCACATAACTTCCATTGTTCAGAGGATGTCGGATACGACTGGGGCCATAATATAAAGACAGAACTTTCCCATATATGCGGTCTATAGGACTTGAAATTCCGGGTCTCCTTATAAGGACAAGGTCTCCCGCGACTAGTGGTTCTCTGAATCTCTAGCGTCTAGTTCTTCTCAAGCGTTTGGTAGCTTGCCTGTCCAACGTGTCCCTTGCAGCTAAAAGTCTGCTGGCGTGTGATGGTTGTAAACAAGGTGGATTTACAATCACACGATTCCATATTCTCATTGGCATCTGGTTCAATTGCAAAACCATGGGTATTTGACCAGTGCTCTCATGGGCTGTTGAGTTAATACATTTCGCCATGATGACTAGGACTTCGGTCCATCGCCAGTGTTCTTCCTGACAATACAATCGACAGAATTTTGCGATAGTAGACATAACGCATTCTGCTGGGTTGCTCTCTGGATGGCGAATAGACGATAAGACATGACCTATCTCCAACTCGTTCATAGCATTGGCAAATTCTGCGGAGGTGTACTGTGATCCATGATCAGTCAACAGGAATTGTGGCTTTCCTGCCTCCGGGATCACTTGTCGTCTAATTCTCTGGATAATCTGGTGTGCGGTGGCTTTCTGAATCGGATGAAGCATCGTATATTTCGTGAACACATCAATGGTTACAACAATGAAGCGATTCCCTCGACGGGCCTTTGGTATTGGGCCATAAAGGTCCTGTGCGTATAACTCTCTAGGTTGAGTTGGGAGTATTGGTCTAGGTGGTTCCTTCAACAAGTGTGACGTGTACTTGTTCCACTGGCATGCGTCGCAAGCACGTAAACACTGTATAACGGTGGTTCCTAGCCTTTTCCAAGTAAAATACTCCTTGATGGTTGCAATGGTCTTGTCAGTCCCACCATGTCCAATGGATAGATGAACCATAAGAATAACAGATTCTATATATCTCCTAGGAATAACTGCACACAGTTGAGTGTGGTCCTCATCCACAAACTTATACAAGACACGATGATAGATCAAATAATCATCTGCAACAGCAGCGGTCCTCGCATAGTGAGCATCCTGTGGATCCATTCGTCGTTCCAGGAAACGGATATTATGCCTGAGTTCCTCCTCACGTCGTTGTCCTTCTGGTAGATGACGAAGTCGGCGAAGGTGTTCCTCGCATTCTCCCTCGATGTCAATGGCATTCACAGTGGCTTCAGGATTCCGGCTGAGAATGTCGGCCAACACATTCTCTCTGCCTGGTCGGTAAACAATTTCCAAGTCAAACTGTTGGAGAAACAGCGTCCAACGTGTGATCCTGTCGCTTGCCAGTCTTGTTCGTAAAATGAAGGTCAGCGCATGGTGATCGGTCCTCATAATAATCCTCTGGCCTAACAAAAGTTTCTGCCAGAACTCAAGCGCGTAGACAAACGCAAGTGCTTCAATCTCAGTGGTGAAATAATGAGATTCATGCGCTCTCAAACGTCGACTTAAGAAAGCGATGTAATGACGTTTCTTCTCATCATCCTCCTGCAATAGGATGGCACCTATTCCAATAGCAGATGCTTCAGTCTCTAGAATAAAATTCCGGGAGTAGTCTGGATATTCTAACTGAATCGAATCAACCAGCATCTGTTTAGCTTTCCTGAAAGCTGTTTCGCACTCGTCGTTCCAAGCCCATCTGCAATTCTTCTTCAGTAAACCTTGCAGTGGTGCGACAGTCTCAGAATACTTCTCACAATGAGCAGCAAAGAATTGGAGAATTCCTAGGAATTGTCTCACGTGTCTCACACGGGTTGGTGTTGGAAATGCGGCAACGGTTCTGATCTTTGCCGGATTCGGCCTGTATCCATCTCCATTAATTATGTGTCCCACAAATTTGACTTCTCTCTGGAAGAATCGACAGTTGTCGAACATCACTTTAAAATTAGCCTGTCGAAGATTCTCAAAATCAAGGCGTAAGTTTGTTAAATGTTCTTCCTCCGCTTCCGAAGCTATGATGATGTCATCCACGTAACATATCACCTTCTGTTTCACTTCAGGAGTCAGCTTCGCATCAAGTGCTCCAATTAATGCAGCTCCGGCATTTTTCACTCCAAAGGGTAGTTTTCGAAAGACATAGGTGGTCTGATCGAACAGAAACCCTGTATACTTCTGAGTATGCTCAGATAATCTTATATGGTAGTAGGATTGTACCAACTCCAATGTCGAAAATATCTTCTTTCCCTTAAACTTCCTGAGGATGTCCCTAATCTTGGGCGGTCTGTCATGCTCAGGAGCTAAGCGTTCATTTAAGGCCCTTGCATCGAGACAAAGTCTCAAGCTTCCATCCACCTTAACCACTGGTGTTATAGGATGCAAGAAAGGAGTCGGTGACTTCTTGATTGTACCTGCTGCTTCCATCTCATGGATCTTCTTAGCAGCTTCCTCGCGGTGTTTCTCTGCGATAGGATAAATCTTCTTCTGGAATGGGGAATCATCCAGTAGTACAAGATCTTACTCGTAGTCCAATATCTCACCAGGTGTGGTGTCGAATATATCCTCGTATTCGCTTAATATTGGATCTAGTTTCTCTCGTATGGGTGCTGATAATTGCTCTGCCTCTTCGTCGGCATCTTGTGTCTCCTCAATTTCCTTGCCATTTAAATTCTCAACAACGTTGACTTCGGATTCAAATTCCGGTTCTTCCTCTACTAAATTCATTTGAATGGGTTCGTTTGGCTTAAACTCCACCGTATTACGTCCCATATCAATGATTCCATCATACTTCCGAATGAAGTCTGCACCCAATATGGCATCATGATGCAAGCCTTTCATCACAAGAAATTCGTGCAAGTACACGTGGCTCGAAATTTCTAAAGTGCATAGAATCTGGATTTTGCACCTTACAACACGGTCAGGTATGACTCCTCTGACTCTTACTGCAGAAACTGGCAGCTCTGTCACCTCAGAGTTTGCTTTCAGTCTGGCATGGCAATCGGCGGAAATGACACTTATCATCGCCCCAGTATCGATGAGAATGACTACGTCACATCCATTCAGGGCAGCTACAATCTTCGGTAGACGCGTCAATTCGTAGTTGTGGTTCGTCGTTCGTCTAATAGATCTTCCTGAATTGGCTCCCAGAGTAAGATGGTGGCAGTTACTCTGTGCTCAATCGGGTAAGAATCTCCTGGTTTTTCGGCGTTTTTTTTCTTTCTTGGCGGGAAGTACCGGGCTGGTTTCGCTCCGTTTCTTCCGCCGAAACATTACGTGTTTCCCTCGAAGTCGGGTTCTGATCTCCCCCTTCTTGTATTTCTTGAAGTTCTCGGAGTTGCTGAAGGTATTCACGACTCTCCCGTGCTCTTCCTCTCCAGTCTCGATCGGTCTGGTATCTAGGGTCTCGATCTCTATTGTAACCTCTTCTATAGCGGTAATCCCTTCGGATACTTCCGTGCTGTGGGTTCCGGCTATGATTCCCTCGGCGGTCGTTATCGTGACGACGGTCGTCGTTCGTCCCTCGATCGAAGCGCCGGTTCCAGTGACTACGACGGTCATCTCTCTGGTCTCTAGCATATGGAGTGTTGTTCCATTCTCTCCGACCATGATTATAGTCATTGCGCTGTCCAGAGCTCTCTTGAGTCTGGGTCTGGTGTGGCGTCTGGCACACTTTGTCCACAGTCATCAAGTTGACATGTCGCTCGTCACGCCTGTCAGCCTTCTGCTGACGGTGTGTCGGAAACTGTTCGGTGTTGGCGTCCAATCGTCGCAAGATTTGATCGCACTGCTGAAAAGTAGATGCTCCAGCAGCGATCAATACAAGTTGCACGTCTGCAGGGTATTGCCAAACGATGGTGTTAACCAGGTCTTGCTCTGACAGTGGGGGTTGTAAACAACGAAGTTTCGCAAGCTGGGTTGCGAAGTAGTTCGCATAGCGCGTCGGAGTGTTTGAGCTGTATCGGCGAGTGTACATCTCAGCTCTGATACTCTGCTGGATGTCGCTTGACCAGTAAGTCCTCAGCAAGGCTTCTCTGAAATCTTGGTAGCCTACAAATGAGTAACGGAAGGCTCTAAACCAAGTGCTGGCTTGCCCCTCAAGCAAACGCTCAATGACTCGGAGTTCTCTCTCCGGAGTTACCATTGTGTCTCTTAAGTAGCTCTCCACATTTGCCAAAAACTCTACTGGAGTGATACCATTTCCAGTGCCTGAGAATCGAGCTGGTTGCTCTTCTCTCGAACGGATGATAGTCACGTTCCCCTGCATGTGCGCGGGTCTGAACGAATTCGGCATATAGTTATGCGTTGGCGTACTCGTCTCTTGACTCTGTCGGTTGGGTACGGGTTGGAAAGGATGTGCGTCAAAGTTTAACGCTTGACTCTGCGCTGAACCGGTGAACTGAGATGGTTGCGGTTCCATGGGTGCGCTCGGTTGAAAATGAGCAGGCATTATCCCTGCGGATTGCGATCCTGGTGTTGCCTGAGAATCTCCCATCTGTGAAGGTAAATGTGTCTCTCTTGGATGCGTCTCCAGTCGGTCGAGACGTCTCTCGATAACTTCGAGCCCTGGGATAGTCTTAGCTGCGACCTTATTTCCCAGATCGTTGAGCTGCAATTCTATCCTTTCAACTTTGCCTTTGAGATTGGTGTCGACTTCGCGAATAGCTGTCCTCAAGTTGTAACTGAGGTCTAACCTCTCGGTTATCGCGACTTCCTCGAATCGTTTCTGTAGGGAGTCGATTTCTTCCTCGACTTTTGACATGTTGTCCTGGATCCTACCAACGTCATCTTTGACCTCGGCTACCTTTGCCTCCATAGTGGTCTTATATTCATTGAGGTCACCCCTCAACATCATGACATCGATCTTATTCTCCTCTCGATGAACATCAATGATTTCACGTAGCCCTGTTACTGTCTCAGTTAATTCCGTAATATTCTTTCTGTTTGTGTTCAACTCGTCCTTGACCTCGATCATACCATCGACGATCGTCTTGACGTTGTTGTTGACTGCGTTCGCTGCACCTCTCATCAGTATGAGACCTATATTCATGGTGGCCATGTCATTCTTGACGTTACCCATGAATCCCTCGACGTGAGTTAATCGAGTCCCAAATTCTTCTCGAGTATGCTCCAAGTCGGCCCTCATATCAATCTGGACTCTGTTAATCGTTGTCTGGATCTGAGCGGTGTGCTCCTCTAATCGGGTCTGCACGTCCTCCCTAGCTCTATTCATCTGATCAGTTAAACTATCTATACGCTGGTTAGCCTCCTGATGGTGTCGTATAACATCAACCCTAACAGCTGCTAAACCTGCCGTAAGATCATTCCTAGCCTCTATTCTATAAGCGTCCATGTCGGCCCTGACCTGCGTTAGATCAGCCCTTACATTATTGATTGACTGTGTGTTGATCTCAAGATCCTGTCTAACGTTATTAATTTCCTCTCTAACTTGGTCCACAAGACCACTCACATTGTTAATTGACTGGGTGTTAACTTCAAGATCACCCCGGACATTATTAATTTCCTGTCTAACCTGGTCCACATGACCACTGACAGTGTTGACAGCTTGGGTATTCTCACCTAAGTTACCCCTTACAGTACCTAAGTCAGCAGTAATCTGCTGGAGATTGGCATTGACACCTGCCATCATCTCCCCAAACACACGACGAATTGTTTCCTCATCCATGACAAGAAAATTATTTGAGAAAGAGAGGGATCAATCTATAATGGAACTTACAGCTATGATTAGTTACTTGGTGGTATAAAGCTTGTTTCATTTAAATAAACATCACGAGTACAGCTGGAGTATGCAAATTAAGTGCTTCTACATTTACAAAGACAACGGCGAGCAAAGCAAAGTATTACATTTACTCAGGATGAGGCATCATCAAAGAAAATCCTATCCATCATTTATCTAACACAAAAGCCTCACCCTATGGACTTGTATCAAACATGAATGCCATGCGGTTATTTGATCTGCAGTACGACTTTCTAAGTTCGTCCCAGTCCGGTCAATTTACCATTAATCAACATTAAGATCCTCTTAAATAACATGGAACTGACGGTCACCACGATAACGTCGGCCCCACGTTGGGCGTCATTTAAAATAAGATATGTATGTGCCCGTCAGAGGAGCTGCCAGGATAGCCAACGACTGCAATGACTTCCCTAACATCTCATCCGTCGGACCTAACTGCCGTGAGGATCAGGTGAACTTCCAAATAGGCCAAAGCGGCACGAGAAACTGTAGTCCACGGGGATCGTGGTACATGGTGACGAAGGTCATAGACTGCCTAAGGAAAGGTTCACCTTAAAAACTAGACTGAGAAAAGAAACATCCAAACTTATGTAAAACACCGTGAAAATTTATTATAAACTTTACAAACCCCTATCCTAGTTCGGAGGGTTTCTATCGGCTAATCCGCAAGCTAATAAATAATCAAAAATAAAGAACAGGTCCCTACCTGAGAAGTTACAGTAAACCCTCGCGAAAGATCTGTCTCACAATAATAAAGCAACAACAGCGACACTAGGAAAATGGTACGACGCAAAAATCCCCAGGTCAAGTTACAAGATCAAGCTAATATCAGAATTTACATTTAACAGGGTAGCAAAACAAATCTAAGTTAGGATGATACCATCTCCACATTTACATTTAACGTTAATTCATCTAGCTAAGTCCTATCAATTAATAACAAAATTTACGGCGGTGACGTCCGTAATATCAAACTAAGTGATCAGCCATAAAAAATCTAAGTCATTCTTATAATCTAAGTGCTAATCAGCACACAAAAGGGTAACATAGAGGATTCATACACTTTTACGTCATCAAATAAATAAATAAGAGACCACAGTTTTATTCAAATGCCTGCCTACACCTTGGTTTACTGTTTGTAAGCCATAGTCATCTAATGTGTGTAGTTACGGTGACGACTGCGTAGTAAAGACTACGTCTGACATCGTATGGCCTGCGCTCCACCAGCTACGAACTCAAGGTTCGAGCAAGCTTCAGTCGCAACAAAAAGTGTCAGCTGTCCTCAAGTCATTTCCTCCAGGAAATACCTTCATTAGCACGGCTATGTCAGCAGGTTCCAAATGCAAATGAGTAAGGTTAAGCAGAAATAATTCGTTAGTTAGCTTTTGTTTACCAAAATTATTGATTTTATTATTAAGATGTCGGTTTAGATTATCGTTGGTTTATGGCGAATAATACTGACAAGCCTGGGCACGGGGCGCCTCCCCTGAGATCATCTCTGCCAAAAAGCCTCGACTCAAAAGTCGGAATACAATCAACGAGCAATAACAACTCGGACACACAATAACAGGTTACCAGCGGCGCACAGCACGCGTTCAATAACTCTGGGATGGGCCTGGACACAATCAGTTACCCTCCCTAAACATCTTGTCAACGGGAACAGTCCCGGACATGGTACACACAATACCATCATACATGAAAAACCTCCCTAGCGGGGCTAGCCTACAACGTACTATAGAAAACTGACATAACTGTACTCATCAAAACAACGGTACACGCAACAGCGTTTAACTAACAAATGACAATCTACAGAATATATGATCAGATACAAGAATGGACACTGGGTTCCATAAGCTATAACTGCAATGAAAGGGAAAGTGAATGCTAAAAGCATTCTGTCCTATGTTAACATGAGTCTGTCTCACTTAGAAGCATGCGCTCTCACACGGGCGCTGGGTAGATATACACAAAACCTGTTCGTGTCGCCGCAGGTTACATGATTCCTGCGCTGTATGACACAACACACTAACTATGCCGGCAATTTAAGCAAGATAATAACTGTAAAACTGGCCTCATGAAAATACCTTTACCATAGGTTATAAACCTCGAAGAATATGTGCATAAAAAGCACGCTATAAATCTGAATACAATCATATAACACTGTCTTTCATATCAAAGACGTTTAAAAGGTAGCAATGTCACTCATTGCTGGAGCTCTCTGCTCTCAAAGATAAAATACTCTATTTCTGACTTGTATCAAGCATCAAACAAACACGTGTCATCATACATGACACTAACAAAATAATAATACGCAAACTCCACTCTCTGCTGGATCTGCTTAATGATACGTTGGGAACTGGGTTCGATGCTGGGCAACGGAACATCCCTCTTACTTATAAGGTCTACACTTGACCTGGATGGCTTCTGAGCTCATCTCTAATGAAATATAATGCAGTTACAAAAGTGGTAATTACAGTCGATTACCCAAATGATACGACTACTCTAACGAAGTCAGGGGTGTGACATAGACTGGTTGCAAAAAAAAATGCAGTTAAAGAAACATAACAATGGCATCAGATTGCCATAACGAAAGTCTGCAAAGACTTGAAAATCATCCCTGATAGGGTTAAACAAAGTAGCCTAAAATGACTACAGTCACGTTTAGCAATAGACAGAAATTGACGTTCTATGACGTCCATCAAGCTGCACCAGGGTTGACCAAAATGTCAGACCCAAGGGTGACTCACAATCACTGCAAATAAATGACATCTAAATAGACTAATTACATTCCCTACCTATGAAATGGCTGTCACTAAGTTCGGTTGGTTCACAAACTACACTAATCTAACTATACCACCAGAAACTAGAACAAGGAAGGGTGTACAAAACTCACGATATGAAGGAGCCCACACTTAGCTCTCTGTCTAACGACATGGGTTGAACAAAAGCACCTCTGGCTTTCAGGTTTGGCATCGTCCTCATCAGAACTTCCATCTGGGCTCTCCCAAAGACCAGGGTTCGGTCTGTCCCTGTAGTTGACCTCGTGAATGGACTGGACATGCCTAGGAAAGCATCCTCGGTTCCTTCCTTCTCGTTCGATGTTCTAGAAGTTCCATAATCAAGCTGGTCCCATCCGAGACATCTCCCTCATACCATAATGGTATTAGCCCATGGTCTCGGTCTCGAACATGGTGTTGAAAAAGTTGACCACGTGGGCGGTAGAATAAGACTTGTAGTAGTTCATTATTATCACTTGAAAATTACAGTATTCGTCGTAGATATCACAGGCTTTAAATATAACTGTTAACACAGCCTCTACACTTTGCAGATGTAAATGATAAATGGCCATGCACTGTTCTGCGGTTCCACACGTGTACAGACGCTACTTTTTCTATCACGTGGCATCCGTGAAATGGGCGTCGTTTTATTACGGATAAATTCACCGTAGCAATTACTATATTGTAAGGTTCCTGTGAGGGATGCCTGTACAAATAATTAATCTAGGGGGTGAAATTAGTCTAAAATGGGGGTCAAGCTTAGCAAATACTGTAAGAGGTAGGGACTGTTTTATGAGTGGAGATCGACAGTGCCATCAGCCAGGAGAACTCCCCAATGTACTGTTTGACGGGGTAGTTCTATGTAAAGGGGTAGTTTACAAGAGCTATTAGGTTATAACTCAGAGCGCGACAACTGCGCCACGCGGTCTACAGTGAGTCGTACGCACGCGAGTAAGCGGAGAGTTCGCTAGTGTCAGCGCGGAGCAAGGACGCTCAGCTGATTACAAGCAGCAATTAAACAAGTACACAGTAAGGCTAATTCTGAGTTTTACCTAAAGTGGAATCTAATAAGGTAGGAACTTACTAGCTAAATAAATAAAAGAATATGACCAGTGGCTTTTAGTATTTCTGAGTTTAATGTGTACCTCGATCTGGAGGTACACTGATAGAGCTAGCAGTTCAAAAAAATAATTAATAAAATAATAACAGTCCAAGCACAGGGGGAGGTGAGTGTGTAGTGTAGTGGTGAGTGTAGTGATCGCTAAGACACTTACCCGTCCAGCAGACAGCAGAGGTTCAACCCGTCGGTGCACTGAGTGAGGACTGATTGATTGATCATCCCATGTACCTGACCTCTGGGGTTCTTATACCTTTTGTGTGCTCGATCGGCGGAATCCTCACATTCCTACCGAGTCGTGCACCTCTCCCGGGTCATTGCCTGGGCTACGAGGCTACTTGAGTTCATGTATGTGCTAATTGTTCTTCATGTAATTTATAGGTGGTAATTTATAGGGTTTTAAGATTAGAAGTTTGTAATTTTGGTGTTTTGTAGATTTTACTTCGGGGATAGGGGTAGCGTACCCTAGGGGTACAACAACCCCCTTTTTAGGGTTGGTTATCGTCCTCGATAACTGGACGAAGACGTGGGGGTTGTTTTTGAAAAAATAGGACATCTTCTTCTTTCTTGATAGTCTTCTGTCTTCTGTTCTTCTCTTCTTTTCTTCTTTCAATTTAGGTCATAGTTGTATGGTTGGCGTCGTAGGGGGTGGGTTGGTAGCCTCGTGGAAGATAGGGGTAAGTCAGGGGGTTGATATGAATTTAGTGATATACTGGTAAATGTCGAAATTTGAAGGCTGAATATGTGTGCCTTCTAATGATTGGGTGTCCGGGTGTGCTTAGCGATCAAGTGTAAGTGTTTGTGATGAGGGGAACAATATTTCTTTACATTTCTTTTTTAAAAATTCAACAATGGGGTGTGAAGCTTACCTTTTTCATATGATATGTTTACTTGATGGGATATAACATGGATCCCTATTGTATGTGTAATAGACAAACATAATAACTTGCTAAATAAAACAGTACATAGTATACAAATTTCAATTTCAATTATGTAAATTAAGGTGTGCAGGAACACACGAGAGGAAAAAAACATCCGAGGGTTGAAGAGGGAGGTTACTGATACATATATAATTACTTGCCTCCGGTGTGGATGAAAAACTGCCCTCGCGTGCCCTGCATGTGTGTAAAAGGGATAGAGTATAGAGACAGAATGAAATAAATGTCGCAGGGTGTAATTAAAGAGTTAAATTTAAAAGTGTTTTATTGTTTGGGAGAAATGCGACATTTTTACAATGTGGAATTTAGAAGAATAGAAAGGAAAAAACAACGTGTATTATAAAATCATCCATATGTTCTCATTTCTTTTCAAAATAATAATAACATTTCCAGAAAAATTTTCAAGTCATCATACTATTTATAATCATTAAAACCTAAAACAAAACTCTGTTATTTATATCAATATTCTACACAAAAACAAAAACAAATTCTCTTACTTATATTAACCTAGTATAAGAACAAAACCAAATTCTCTTAATTCTGTTATCATTCTCTAATAGTAAAACCAACTTCTCTTAATTATATATCAACCCTCTGTAACAACAAACCAAATTCTCTTAATTATTTATCAACCTTCTGTTATTACCGTCGTTGCGCAACTATACCATTATGAATACTGTATTCAATACCTTTCAACATTATTACGAGTGCACTCTAACTTAATATGTAATCATAACCTATTATCTATTACCTAGTACCTATTACCTATTACCTATTACCTGCAGGTGATATGCTATTTGTGTATAAAATATTTTATTGTATGGCTTGCTCCCTGTGGGCGAGCGAAGTCATCTTGGCTGCACAACTCGTCCTTTACAGAGATAGGCACGAGTTGTGTGGCCGTAATGCACCTCTCATTTTAGGTGCCAATTTTATTCGTTGATCCTACCTCCAGTGGATGATATCCCACAGGTATATCTCCACTGTGGTTCGGATATGTGCCTGAAAATGGGTATTATGTGGGGGGGGGGCTGTGTATGGGGCATGTGAGTGTGAAATTTTGGGGGCGGGAAAGTTGTGTAACACAAGAAAAAAAATATTGTTAGTGCATAAAATTTTGTATCAATTTTTGGGGATCCATAATACACATGTAAAAATTATTATTTTAGAGGGCATTTACCCTCGTCCTTTGAGGGGTGAATCCTGTGGAGGCATATAGAAAAACAGTACATTTATTCATTAAATCACCTTTTATCATTATTATTATTATCTTCGGTGAGCGCCCAAAATGGAGCCACTCCCGATGCATGCCTTCAAAGTGTGCACCACCATGTGTGCTGTGTCTGGTATCAGCGCCTCAGGTTTTCAACCTGCGCTGAAAAGTAAGTACATTTTTATGATTATAATGCATAGATTCTTAATTACTATTGGCCATGTGTTATTTACTCTCTTTATACCTTTGCATTTCCTTATTCTCATTCATCTTCCTCCTAAGTCTTTGTATTATTTCAACCTTTATTCCTTATTGGGTATATATTCGTATTTCTTTTATTCCTTCTCACTCATTATCTCTTAGAACCTCACTGTACTTTACTCCTATTTACTTCTGTTTTATATCATTGCTCTACCATTATCTTTATTCATTATTGTATTCACCTTTGTCTTTTTTATTCTTTCTTACTCATTATCTCCTATGACTTTACTGTATTTGCCTCCTATCTATTTCTGTCCTATATCATTGCTCTATCTTTATCTCTGTTCATTATTGTATTCACCTTTGTCTTTCTTTATTCTTTCTTACTCATTATCTCTTATAACTTCACTGTATTTCACTCCTATTTATTTCTGTTCTATATCATTACTCTACCTCTTCCTTCGTTCATTATTGTTTGTACCTTTGTCTTTCTTTATTCTTTCTTACTCATTGTGTCCTATGACTTCAGTGTACTTTGTTCCTATCTGGCGTATGCAAGATCGGACTCAGCGCTCATATCTTTAATTACTAATCGTATGCCTGGGTTGCATAATTTAACTCACGAGACACATTCTTTTGCCTTTATGCCGTAAAAATATACGGACTGTATGATGGTGTATTTGAACCAAGGGCTGTCCAATACGCAGGGTGGTATCGGAACTAAGAGAGCCTAGAAGGACTTCTTATACCAGTGGACCGGCTAAATACGTAACATGGTATGGGGCATTAAATACGTCCAATTTGCAATGTGGTATCGGTAACCCGAGTGACTACGAATGCAGATTGTGGTTTGCGAAAACTACGGTTTCTGTTCAAAATGGCTTAACCAGTTGACCCATACGTATAGTGGTTTGGTTTACTCTCACTTAGCCTGCGCTAGGAGTTACCTCCATATCGAGTGACCTCCCACGCGCATTGCCATCCTTGGTCTATGCTACATGTGCTAATTGCACCCCTATCCGCGCTGTGTCCGGTCTCGACGCCTCCTATATTGCCACTTATGCAATATCAATATTCTTCTTCCTGGGGCACAATAATGTCTGTAACCTCGGCCAGGGAAAAGAATCGTAGTTTCATTATTTCATTGTAGTTTCATTATTTCATTGTATCATATGTATCAGTATATTCCTCTCCTCTGGGGCACAACAGTAACTTAGCTGTAACCTCGGCCAGGGAGAGAATCGTTTATTTCATTATATATTTTCTTCTTTTATGCTTTGGTCAACAGGGATATGCTATGTACCTCTGCCCGGGAAAAATATATCCTCTTCTTTCTTGATGTATAAGTCTACGGGGGTATGCTATGTACCTCGGCCCAGGAAAAATATATCATCTTCTTTCTTCACCTGTGTATAATAACCAGGTCTCTAGCCCCGCGCATAGAGCCGAAATTACTTAACCTTACATACTAACTAACGTTAAGTCCTAGGGGTCGTCTCAGGAAGAAGAATGTATTCTGTCCGATGTAGGGGTAACTTATTCCCTCATTGAACCATTATTCCTCCGTCCGTAGGTATAGTTTAGACGACATTAGGGTATAAAAATGGTATAACGGACGCTGTATTTAGGGGAGACAGGCTAGGTACATCCCCGCAACACAGGCGCTTGCCTACCCTAACGCGTCACCACTATGACCTCTCGTCGGTCGTCAACGTCGAAGTCTCATTATGTCATGTCCTGGGTACAATTTATCAATACATCAACATATATTTTCATCTGTAAAATATTTTTACATCCATCTAAGTGCATCTCCGTGCGTAAACCATGAAGGATAAGTGTCAAGCGGTTTAATCTTGTTTATGGTGTTGTAGTTATACGGGGGGGGGGACAATTGTGGTGGCACGGTGCACTATCATTGCGCCTGGTTAATCGGATTTCCAGCTAATATCAGCTGCGTATTATTCCTTCTCACATGTCAGTAGGTAAGTGAGGAATGTGGAATGGTATTCCCGTGTTATTGGGCAGTTGTAGGTATGTTACAATTTTTAATTATTGGTAACGGGATGGTAATAAAGGTCCAAGGAATCGTGGTCCTACAGGGATGTACGGAAACGTTACGTGGTAGGAGTTCCTGACCGGTGTGGGTGAGGATTTAATTGTCTAGGATTTGTGTGTTCAGCGTGGTTGTTAGGTACCGTGCTGAAGGATGTAGGTTATCATTTATGCTTTTAATGAACATGCAGGGTAAACACATTGGTGAAAAAAATGTATTATTGCATGCACTGGTGTTAGCGGGTTAAGCCTGGAACGCTAGCTGTTAGCTCTAAGGTTCCGAATGTTGATTAACATACAACCACGAGCGATAAGGCATGGAGTACACCCTGGTAATTGCATGATTACCAAGTGCCTCGCATTAATAGGGGATAAGTGTACAAGTGTTATCTGTATAGTGTTTAATGTGTATCTCGGGAGGGAGATATGCTTTGGAGCTTGGACACACTAGGCGTAATATATGGCACCTGTCGCCATAATAATATGTGACTGCTATTTATGCTCGTAATATGTGTATTAGACTTATGATCTATAAAGTCTAGCTTGAAAAACTGGTCATCTATTATTATGATATAGTATAATCCCTTAACTAGAGGTATTGTCTAGAGATAATGTCTAGATATACTGTCTAGAGCTATCGCTTATAGATATTTTCTATAAATTTCGTCTAGATCTACTGTCTAGAGATATTGTCTATAAATTCTGTCTAGGTCTACTGTCTAGATATATTGTCTTGAGCTATTGCCTATAGATACTGTCTATATATATTGTCTATAGATTTTGTTTAGAGATACTATGTATAGGTATTCTAAACCAGGTTATATTGCATCGCACTATATGTGTCGTAATTCCCTCCTATGATGGGGTGAGTGCTGCAAAAAATAGACTATCCACCCTATGGTAATGAGGGGGATACATAAGTGTGTATTGCCATTTTATTAGCTGGGAGGATGGTATACATGAATGCCATCTATGTTAAACAAGTCCATAAATACCACTAAGTGTGGCGTTGTAATTACGAATTTCAAAAGGGGTACAATGCACGGGGGTTATATTAACGTGCTGTCACTTGAAACAACGCTGCCGGTCTAACTCTGAAAGATAATATTTTGTATAATATCGCTGTACTTCAAAATAAAACAAATTAAAACCTCCTAATTGGGAAGTGGATTTATATACCTATTTGGTCACGGAGACATGCTCGTGTTGTTCTATATTGGATGGCGTGTCTATATAAGGGTGTATCTGAGGGCAAAAATGTATTATAAGTCCGCTAATATATAAAATGTGGTGTATTTATTGTGACGCGGCGCTGTGTAAATATCACCGAGAATATTGGCTTTTGGCCGTAAAATGTGTTATCCCGGTGTAAAGTATTGACGGACGATAAGGGTGAACTAAAATAAAAGTATTTGGTTACCCTACTGTGTGTAGTGTATTGCGACAATTAGATGTCTATCCTCTAGTGCCGTTTGAATCTGGCGCGCGAGATGCGGCCTAAATTCATTATGGCTGCTCGCTATTTTTCCGTCACGTGGGAGGCGTGTCCAGAGATAACGTGTGTGTATGTGAGATATCAACTGTCGTCACTGTAAGGCGTGACCTGTATCTTTGATTGGCTGTCCGCCTGCAGTAGGTCTTGTTTATCGTGTCTTTACTGTGATTGGAGCTGAGCTACAGGAGTGGGTTGGAACCACGAGGGCTTTGTTATCGTTCCGTAAATGAACTGTCAAACGCACGTGTTATGTATGTAATGTAATGTTGATCATCTTTTGACGGTATACAGCTGGTGTATTATATAATTTGGGTAGATGGCATTAGCTATCCGTCTGTTTATTGGGAATCTACGTATGTTCTTCTATGGATGAATCCTAATGGGATTATGCTGTCACTATATCGTATCCAAGTGTGGCAAGCGATGTGTATATAACTAATGTGTTTCTTATATAGTATATATGTAGTATGCTGGAGTGTGTTTTACATGTTCGTAAGCATATGTCGCACCTATGGCTATAAAATTCTGGGTAATACTATGTAGAGAAGTGTTTCAGTGGTTTGCACTTCCTACTCCGGGATAATATATGTAGTATGCTGGAGTGTGTTTTACATGTCCGGAAGCATATGTCGCAACCCTGTGGCCGTAAAAATTCTATGTAAGATTATGTAGAAAAGTGTTTCAGTGGTTTGCACTTTCTACTTCGGGAAAATGAAAAATAATGCAGGGCGCATTAACATGCTGGGAGCCCATCTATATATAAATGTTTTTGTGTTTTATTTCCCCTTCTTGTGGGAAAGTTGAAAATGGCGTCTATAAAATATGTTTATTTGCCCTGTATTTCATTCACAAATTGTACTAATGTGTATTGGGAGTGTATTTACGCGTGTGGCGATTCCCTGTGAGTGTAGCAATATTGGGTGTTACCCTGTAGGAAAAATGTTTCCGTGGTTTAACCCTGTCTACTCCGGGAAAATGAAAAATAAGGCGGGGTGTAGCAATATGTGTATTCACAGTTAATATTGCATTCCGCATGGTATATTGTCCGTGGAGGAGCATAACGGGCTACCTTCATCGGGCATTCTGCTGTATGGCAGTGAGAATTACGCATTGTATTCTCCTGACCGAATGTATTTGTGTAAGGATGATGTATTCCTATTCTGTATAGTCTGTTTGTGAAATCAAGTGTATATATACTTGTTATATATTAAAGAAGATCATCGGGCCTTTACTAATCATTATCTATAAAATTCTGCATGATTATGTTTATGGTCGATACTCATTCCTTATCGTTATCCCAGGAGGGTAGGCAAACACCTGCTCTTGACTTTTTACGCCTTAGGATAACGTAGAATAGCTATGGACCATTTAACGTATTTATTGCCGAATATATTTACCTCTATACGCTCACGGCTGATATCTATCCTATAGTGTCTTGACCCAGGAAGGTAGGCACACACCTGCTTTAGACTTTCTCACGCCTTAGGTCTACTGTAGGACATCTATGGGCCATGGCGTTATTGTGTTACTAATGGACATACATATATGTATGTGCCATGTCGTATCACGTTGCCTCAAAATGAAAATATGGAAATTACTATGGCCAACTGATGATCGTACTGTCAATTGTTTATCTATTGTGTAGATGTAAACTAGAGGGGATCTCTGCAAGGATTTGTGGTCCTTTATGAGCCTTGTGGCTTTTATGAAAATATTGAATTAATTTATAAAATTATGACTATCATTTCGTCATTAAGTAGACAATTACGAACAGTTTGTACTTAGCGTATGGATGATAGATGAGTTCATACGTTGACCGTTAGAGGAATACCCCAAGTGTCTAGTTTTACCTAGCCGTCCGGTCGGTCGCAGGCTAATATAATTAGATGATCATTATTATAATCGTAATTGAAATGATTTCCCTGCTCCGTCGTCTAATGATATTGTGTTTTGCTTCATATGAAAACTGTTCATCTCGTCTGTCTTCATGACGGTACTTAGTGGTCAATTCCACCTTGATTTAGAAAAAATATTTGAAAGATCCCTTATGAGGGTAAAAAGCTGTGGGACATAATATGTGTTGATGTCCTAAGTGCTATGTATAACACGTGATTCGCGGCGTACTGCCGTGTCGGGTGTCTGTAATCTGTCTATGCAAGCATCCGCCTTGCCTTCAGAACACAACTGAGTGTCTGTGTGGAAGCTGAGTTAGTAAGTATCCTGTGTGAAGTGAATTTATATTTATGATTAAAAACATCTTGTGGATTACAGTGTATTGGATAATATGTGTTACGCGTAAGTATGCGTCAACCTTTTTACCAGTTTTACCTAAGTGTGTGTGTCCAGCTGACCTATATATGGTGTTTGCTGTGACTGTGTAATAACCTGTGTTATTGTGTCACTTCCTATTGGCTGTGGTGGTAATAATCCACCTGTGTGCTATCGCAATTGCGGGCGGGATGATACCAAGTGTCGCTAACTTCTGTAATAAGTATTGAGCTGCACTGGCAGTGAAATTTGCTAACCTGTGTTATTTTGTGTCTACTGTTATGCCTGTGTGGAATATTTTTCACCTGCATGAGTGTAGAAATATGGCGTGTCATCCTAGGAATGCCGCGATCTTGTGTTCATCGTGTGTATGAACTGCGGCTAACCTGTGTTATTGTGTTGTCTGTGCTTTCGCTATCACGGGAGTAATTGCGTTCGTTAGAGGAATCGTATTATATGTGTCGGAATACAGTATATAAGGCCCTATGTATTACTTTATTGACCTATTTTGTGGCAATGTAGTGTATCGGCCTGTTAAACCTCCTTAATATGGGGTGACTGTTGGAATCCGTGCACTTTCTAAAATTGTTCAAGTAAAAGAATGTGTATTAATCTCTTATAAGTGTTCATGATCCATGGGAGTGTTATTTCCTATAGTGTTATGGGAAATATATGGAATCGGCTAACATTTATTATATCTATCGTGATATATGTATAAACAATTAAGTTCTATATTAGGGTACCTGAACTGTGTTCTGTTATTATACGTCTATAGGGAAAGGGTCCGTTATTTTATAGTTCCTTATGATAGGCAATGTGATCTTTAATCGCTCGCCTAATGTTTGTGATTATGTGTGTGTGAATCTAGCTGAGGATAATTAGGTAAAATGTGCGCCATTATGGATTTATATTTATGTAAAGTGTCTAGGCATTTTCATATAATTAAGAAATCTATTCTATGGTCTGCCATGTGGCCTACATGTGGGTAAATGACCCTTTGTGTCGCACGGCCATGTGTGAGTGTGGTATTCTACGTGCCTTAGCTTAAATCAGTGTTGCTAGGCAGTGATCGTGTATCGCTGACGGCGCGTTCCGTTTCCTGTTACTTCCGCCTGCTACGACAGAGGCTTGACCTCGTCTGCCTTGCGCTGTATAGGACATGTGCAATATTCTGTCTACAATGTATTGTCTGTAAAAACCTTTGTACACATTACATATTATAAATGTATAATTATTATCAAGAATATTATGTCGGTTTGTCGTACTTGAAATTTTATAATTAAAGACGAATTATGTTGCGGGACCAACTTGGGATTGGTGGTGACCACTGTTTCTGACTGTGGTGACTAGATGCCACATTACACTTAGCGCTATTGCCAAGGCTTATATGGCGTATTATGGCTATGGGGACCTATGGGAAGTGTAGGGCCTATGTAGTATTAAATATGTATGTAGCCATGTTTTATTTGCAGCTAGTGTATGTTAACAAAATTCATTATTTTACCAAAATATAGTACACAAGAAATATAACCTGGTATACCTTATTATACCTCTTACAACTAAACATGCAACTTATAATTAATTCTCGTATCATGCTGTTTTGGGAATTGCCTGTGACTGCCAGTTGCGAGCATGGCTACTAAGTGCCATAGCGCGTAGGGCGCTTGTTTTAATTTACCTATCCCTGGGTTCGAATTATGTGGAGGAAAATATATCTATTTATTCCCTATTCATGGTGATTAAATGTTCTCCTTTCCTATGGCTCTGGGGATTGGAGAAATGTGGATATATCCTTTGTGGGAGTGCTGCGAGCGGAACGTACCTCGACATTTCTTATTTTCTACCTATACCTACATGGTGTGTGGGAAAGAAAAGTGGGCTATAAAAGCGATTTATATTACGCGTAAGGTTATTTCGTGAACTGTTTAACTGGTATTATAGTGAAATGTACTTTTAATTACGTAGTAATAATGTGCTGTTATGTGGGAATTTCCATTTTTGAGCTATCTCAAAGAATAGCTTTGTCTCCCTCGGATTGCCAAAGCGGCTTTCGCACCTGGTATCCACTCAAGGGATGCATTCTCCGTGCGAGGCGTTTGGAGAAGGGTAATCTTAGGTTTATTTATCCTACCCCCTATTTTGGGGATTGTGATCGGAACTGTGTGGTGAACTAGTATGGCTTTTCGGCGTACCTTAGGACCGTTGCTAGCCGATATAGGCGCTAAGGTCCTAGGGCCTAATGGAAGCGTTGGGATTGAAATGTTATTACGCGGTACAGTGATTGTGTCTGCATGTGTCCCGTTTCCCATATCAAGCTTGGGATGTGGCATGGCCACGGCCGTCTCCTTCCTAATAGGAGTGGGCATTATGGGAATGGATGTGTTAATTACTTTAGGTATATTGTATATAATGATCGCTTCCATTGGGGTATGTGGATGTGTGAGTAACTCTAATGTAATAAATTATGCCTGGAGCTGACGGAAACGCTGCCATTTCTTGGCGTATTGCCGGGTGAATGCCCTGGCTTGTTCCGTTACTGTCGTGGTGGCAGTATTTACCTTGATGCATGATCAGGGGCTGTATAGCTGCTTGAATTTAATCATGTGTCCACAGGGGTGAAAATAAATGCTGCTATTGGTTTTTACTGGACATGTTACTGTGTGTGGCAAAAAATTGTTACTAATGATGCCCGCTATGTTTCCTATTAGGAAGTAATGCGGTACATCTGTATTAACTGGGCGCTCAGCCGCCGATATTCGGCAATGAGCCGTGCGAAGTGGTTATCCAGCCTCGCATATTGCGCCTTAATGTTTTTCAGGTGTTCTGTATAATCGAGGTGCCCATAGTGTGCCCAACTCTAGGAATGGATATTCCAAGATTCAGACACCTAGATATCAAGGGAAAGGCTGTAGCCGCTTTTGAAAGTTGAGATATTTGAATATCGCGCTACATTGCTTCTCGAAGCATTTGGAAGGAATTTACCGATACTTGCATGTCAAGTGACGTAGCGAGTAATAGCAGAGGTCGAGGCTATTTATTGATTAAATAGTTAACCATGGAGTAGAGACTTGAGACTGGGATCAGATAACTGGCACGGCCAAATGAAAGAGAATGCAATTAGTATCAAGTAAATCGGACCAGGGATACCAGAGATATGAGGATTTCCAGATTACAACGTGATGACGCGTGACCCTGGCAGTTTTGAATAAAAGCCGGCTGGAGCAGGCATCGATAGCTCATTTCAACACAAGCATTTGCCGAGCAAGTTGCTATGACGCTGAGCCAAGGCACATGGTTGCCGGATCTACGCAGAAGTTCTTTTCAAAGTCGTGATAGTCACGAAAGTGCTGCGCTACGAGGTGGAACTTAGTAATTTTACGGCGAGGAGAATCACTGAGGTGATTGATTTTTCTACAGACATTAGTGGAAATATTTATATTTTCACATGGACATATGCTAGACTTTGTCTAGAATTAGTACTTTGTCACAGTCCAGTAGTAACATAATACTTGGATGATTAAATTCATTTCAGTCAGTTTTTCATATTTGTAACTAGTTAACCACTTCGATCTGTCAGTACACTGAAGACTAGTCTATAACGGTGGCGTTCATTAGTCTACGCAAGGGAAACTACAAGTTTCTTAGCGCATGGTAGATGGTGATATAATAAACCATGCCCAGGGAACGATCTTCAGAACAGCCGTTGATTGGTTAGACTGTCAGTGTTTTTCTTGTACTGATAAGATTACCGTGAGTTATGTTACAACTGACATATTTAAGAAGAGATCACTTAGATCTGACCCTATTTTAACAAACTATTATGGCTTTGATAGAAGCCCATATTAAAATGGAACAACAGTTAATTCAAACGTCAAGAGATACTACCACTATGTCTGACTAGACGGATTGTGTTTATATAATGGCGGCCGATACAAGGATTATACATGCTTGTCCGATAGGGCATGTCTATGGATAAATCTGGTACAGACCAGGTTTACTACGCTTCAAGACCATCAAGAAATGTAAGCCACATTTGAATTATATTATGCCTAGCTAATTGGAACAAACTATTTTTTCTGCAGATGACCAACACATTTTATTTTTCGTCGTATTTAAATCTTGCAATGATTTACGCAAGACTTGTTAGAGTTATTCTGAGTATTTTCAGCACTCAGAACAGTTTAGGATCGATGACCGAGCATTTCGAGCATTTATTTGAATATTTCATATTTTTGGGAAACCACGGAAAACAACCGATGTAACTGTAAAAGTTAAATTTATTTTTGTTGAGGAATGGATATTTTTTCCATATTCGAAGGTTCGAACATGTGGATTCTCACATAGTGAGATGATAATTAAACATATTTAAAATAATATAACTAATAATAATAATAATAATCCACTAATAATAATAATAATAATTTTTATAATTTTTCTAAATAATTCTTGGATATTATATTTTCTAATAATCATATGTATTGAGAGAGAGCCTATGAAGTAGTTTAATCATTTCTAGTTTGGAACAGGAGATTTTCCGAAGGATAGTGGTTAGCGCAAGCCCGCATTCAACCAACATTTCAGTCCTGGTTGAACAGTTGATATTTGCAATGAGTTAAGTACATTTTTCAGATAACACGGAGAGGCGTAAAACGGGAAGCAATTGATATTTGTATCAAATAGGATATTTTTGTATTTATATAAAATCATGACGTAAATACACTCGAAAGTGAAATGCAGATTTTCATAAGTATGGTAAATTCACGGGTTGAATTGAATGGTAAAATAAAATAAACTTGTAAGTTTATTAATCTTCCAGTGTTGATAACAAGCAGAGGCTTGATTTATTGTATAAATTTTGGGAAGATAATTTATGTGTGTGGAGTAGTTGAAATGCCATTCCCAGGTGCGCATGTTTAAGTCGCAGGAATGAGGAGGTTTTTCCGAGCATCAATCAAATAGCAGGTTCGATGGCTCAGGTTTATAGTAGGAGTATTGGAACTACACATTTCGTCGTATGAATGACCCGAAGGTTATTTCTTTGAAACCATCAGTTCTTATTTCAACCTTGTTTACGAATTCCATTTAGACTTTGATTTTGCTAGAACCCGGATTTGTCATGATAGTAGTTTATTCTTCTTCAGAGGAAGACCTTTGCCGTCGTTGTTGTAATATTGTGTTCTTACAAAAATAATAGAATGGGCCACTGCCATATAAAAATAATTCTTTAACCACGAATAATTTGAAGGATATTTTCAATCCTAGTGCCATGAACTAAATGAATTCATTATAAAACTAAGCGGCTTCGGTGGCGTAGTCGGTAGCATGCTGAACTGCTGTGCCCAAGATAGCGGGTTCAAACCCGGCCGAAGTCGTCGGATTTTTTAAGAGCGTTAAAATCCTTCAGTATGCCTTCCTTCGGAGGGGAAGTAAAGCCGGCGGTCCCATGTCATAGATTTATGGCATGTAAAAGATCCTTTCACAGACTAAACTTGTGTAAAGCAAAATTTGTTAGGTTAGATTTCGTCAGAACGCTCTATCAAAGTTTCAACGTTCACCACTAGGTATCATAGGTATCTGGTGGCGAAAGTTGGAACTACTTGAAATTGAACGGAACTTGTAGCTCGCCCTTTAGGGTGTCCGCTGGAAGCAGCTACAGACTCAGGCGAGCCGAACATGTCCTCGGACACTCCCGGCACTAAAAGCCATACGATAAATAAAATAAATAAAATTATAAAACTACAATTCTAATTTCCGCATTCTGTCGAAGAATTGCAAGTTGTGAAAGTTGCTAAAAATGGCCATGAATATAAATATTTTTTATAATAATGATTCCAAGTGGATAATTGAATAGCTGAATGGTTCAACCATTTATTGATCAAGTTGATGATTCAGAAATCATATATTTTGTTAGGAACTTGAAGTTCATAATCGAGTCACTTCTCGAATGTTAAATGTCAGAAGAACAATTAATTGTTGTTGTGCTTCGCACAGTTCTTCGATGCTATGCTCAAGGTCAAATACTTTTCAGATGTTATTAATATATGTAAATAATTTGTGTTGCTTCAATGATGATAATATTTTTCGACTATATATATTTTTGAAACTGGAAAAATAAGTGAAAGTTAAAAATTCTATGAACATTTATTCTACGAGTGTTAATATCATGTAAATATTCAAACAGTGATCTACGATATTTCCAGATGAGACAATTAACTTTGAACTGGAATTAATCATTAATAATTTTGGAACACAGTCTACAGGACTAACAATCAGACTTGTGTTTCCAAAAAAATAATTGTCAAATGTGTTTGGAAAATTTCTGTATATTGTGTAAATAGGAGTGTGGATCGCCACACGTGAGTGATGCTGCTTTGAGCATCTTTGCAGTCAATTTTAACTTCAAAATAAACTGAGATAATTTTACAGGATGTGTTACTCCCAATTGAATCTCCTTCTATCCTTATTGTTGCATTGAGCCAAAAATCAGCAAAGCATTTTTTTAATTTGATGTCGTTTTTGCGATTTGCTTTAACCCATCTGGCGCTCCGGGATATTTTGACTCTCGTGCTGACTGATTATTGGTAAAATGCATATGTGGTCGTGCGGACTCCGGTCTAAACGGGCACAATAGACCCTGTCCATTTTGGCATGTATCCTCAGTGTTTTCGTATGTTTCTCCTGTAACACTCTGTGGATCGTGTGTAGACTCCGATGTGCCCAGGTGAGGAGTGTTTTACGCCTATGTGTGGGGGCGCGGATGTACCTAATTTGTGCCGCACTTACCCTTGCCTGCATTGCTTGGATGCGGAATTGCACCCTGAGCATTCGGCTTTGTGGGCTTCGTACAAGAAAAAAGAATAGTTCGGAACTTCTCCGCCTATTGCTATGGTGTACCCTCCCTTTTAAAGTAGTCGTTTCGGCATGAGGTGTCATGGTTTAAAAATGTGGGTGGTAAATGAAATATTATTATTATATTTCTATCTAAGGTACTGGGGATCGAACTGGGTGGGCAGGTAACTAATGTGACCCTATATGAATTATCTATTGTGTGGGCGTAGCAAATGTGGGGTCTCAAGTGGCTGATTACTTGATAGGGGTGGCGTTACTGAAAGTGTCTCTATTGGGGCGGGTCTGGGTGGGTATGTAAATTTGACTGGACCCTTATCTCAAATTTTTTCCCCCCAATTTTGGGTGGCGTTTGCTTGGCTAGCACGAGGTCTTAGGGATCTTTGCCGCGGAAGTTCGTTGTCTGAACTCCCTTAGACGTTGCTTTAATACAACGTCGCGGTACTCCTAGCCTCCACCAATATGTAAGGTTCCTGTGAGGGATGCCTGTACAAATAAATAATCTAGGGGGTGAAATTAGTCTAAAATGGGAGTCAAGCTTAGCAAATACTGTAAGAGGTAGGGAGTGTTTTATGAGTGGAGATCGACAGTGCGATCAGCCAGGAGAACTCCCCAATGTACTGTTTGACGGGGTAGTTCTAGGTAAAGGGGTAGTTTACAAGAGCTATTAGGTTATAACTCAGAGCGCGACAACTGCGCCACGCGGTCTACAGTGAGTCGTACGCACGCGACTAAGCGGAGAGTTCGCTAGTGTCAGCGCGGAGCAAGGACGCACAGCTGATTGCAAGCAGCAATTAAACAAGTACACAGTAAGGCTAATTCTTAGTCCCACCTAAAGTGGAATCTAATAGGGTAGGAACTTACTAGCTAAATAAATAAAAGAATAAGACCAGTGGCTTCTAGTATTTCTGAGTTTAATGTGTACCTCGATCTGGAGGTACACTGATAGAGCTAGCAGTTCAAAATAATAATTAATAAAATAATAACAGTCCAAGAACAGGGGGAGGTGAGTGTGTAGTGTAGTGGTGAGTGTAGTGATCGCTAAGACACTTACCCGTCCAGCAGACAGCAGAGGTTCAACCCGTCGGTGCACTGAGTGAGGACTGATTGATTGATCATCCCAGGTACCTGACCTCTGGGGTTCTTATACCTTTTGTGTGCTCGATCGGCAGAATCCTCACATTCCTACCGAGTCGTGCACCTCTCCCGGGTCATTGCCTGGGCTACGAGGCTACTTGAGTTCATGTATGTGCTAATTGTTCTTCATGTAATTTATAGGTGGTAATTTATAGGGTTTTTAGATTAGAAGTTTGTAATTTTGGTGTTTTGTAGATTTTACTTAGGGGATGGGGGTAGCGTACCCTAGGGGCACAACAATATAATATACTTTTATTATAACATTTGTTCAAAGTAATAATATCACATTTACCTGTATATTTCGCACCAGGCTCTCGGCCCTCCACAAACACGTGGGTGTAAAAATGTGGTGCTACAGTAATGTCGTAAATTTCACAATACTTGCCAAATAATTCACTATACAATTCGTGTTGATCACTGCACATCAGCAACAGTGATTCGTAGTTCAAATGTGCTCGATGGCACTCGATAATGATTCCTCGCTGAAAAGCGGACTGTTTGCCACGTCTTATGCGACGGATATAATAACACGCCTACACAGGGCGGATTCTCCAGACGTAGTGCAAGGAACTGCGTTCCTCGTGGAAGCAAGTCGTCAATACTAAGTCGTTGAGCGACTACTTACATTCCTATTTGCGTATCTGCAATGATATTACCATACCTTAAAGTGAAAAAAACATTCTCCAAAATGTTTCAATAATACTGAATGACGAAATGGAATATTCTGAATCTCGTGGAAAGATAAAATTGATTAATAAGACCTCAGATAAATAATTAGCAGACTTCACCAAAGTCAAAAGTTCGATTCTCCGCTACTTCAAAGAGAATAGTATAAGCTCTCAGCTTCTCGTAGCTTTCTGGGTGTGTTCATAGGTAGTACATCCCATCATAAATGTGGTGTCATGAAAAATATCACATGAACCTTAGCTCAGCGGGTTCAATAGTTTGCAGATAGCGGCCATGTATGTGTGCAAATTGATTCACCATGTCAATTCAAACATGGTGAAAACGAATTGAATGAAATTTTGCACAGAGGTAGCACTACAGTAGCAAAGGGCACCTCATATTCATGTTTAATATCCGTATAACACGTTGTATTTCAACAAGCTACTACAACCAACATTCAATTATACTCCTTGAAAAGGACAAAGAGTTATAACTAGGGCTCGGATCGATATGCTCGATAAAATCTCCAGATATGCTCGAAAACCATGTGTTTTATGCTCGATAGATATGCTCGAAAAACCCATTACATGATCGAAAAACCCATTATATGCTCGAACGATATGCTCGAAACCCCCATTATATGCGGTTAAATATGCAGAATATTCTCGAAAAACACCGTTAAAAACTATAGAAAGGAAAGTGAAACGAAAAAATCAATGACATACCTTTAAATACGAGCTTTATTTTCTAATTGTATATATGATATACTGCAATATACTCGCATTCAAGTTTTACAAGTATATATAAGAGAAGTGCTCTTATAAAAGATACAGTTTAAAAGTTCATTAACTAAATGTTCAGAATTAGGCGAGTCAATGAAGTAGATCTGCATTGGTCTGTACAACAAGAAATTTTCTATGTTTTCAGTTTTGAATGATTTTCTTAAATCAGTCAATAAAAGTTTCAATGACGAGAACGACTTCACAAAAGGTTAGCCTGCGGTTCTATTATTCGCACCAGATAGTCTTTTCAATAATTATTTCTGTTTTCGAACCTTAAGGATTCACAGGGCCCGAATTTGGGGGAGAATTCGAAGAAAAACAAACTATTTAGACGAAAACCACAAGAATATGCATTTAGATGCTTCTACTCTGAAAACCGCGATTTTATGCATTTATATGCTCGATAAATTTCAATCCTGTTGGTCCCAGAGAGGTGAAAATACCACCGAAAGGCTTCTCTCAATGTGTACTATTCAGGAAGAAAATATGCAAATATGCTCGATTCCGAGCCCTATTCATTACTAACTTAAACATATTAGGATAGATTTGATTGATTTATTTTATTTTCGTGACTACTAGAGCTTATGATATCCTTTACGGTAGCGTCCTGTATGCAATAGGATCAGAGCTTATAGGCTAGCCTCTATAGCCTACATATAAAATACATTTCTGAAAAATAAGGTCATAATTATATCATGTATTAGAAGCAACCATTTTTAGGTTAATATTAAATGAAAAATACGTTCCACACAGGATTCACAATATAAATAATAATAATAATATTAATACTAATAATAATAATAGAAGAACATAGGGTGGTGCACGAAATGAGTCACCATTTTCTTGTTGAATAAAATCTTTATTGACAATACTAACTGAAAGAAACATATGGAGAATGGTTCTAACTCAACACATGCTCATACGGGCACCATTTCGATTTTTAACTACCTTCAAACCAACGCTGATATTAGTGATTGCCCTACGGCAAACAGGCTTCGGTTCCAATATTGTTCCTTCCCGAACAAATTTCTCATACAGCTTGTGAATGGTTCTATTGCAAAGAGCCCATCGTGTGTTAAATTGTTTTCGAAATTTGCCTCTGAGTCAAAACAAGGCTTTTTGTTTCATGAAAGAGTAACACAACTGCTGATCGCTGCTGCGTCGCCAGTCTCCCCTTGTCGGCCATTGTTGTAAACAGTTAAGTCTCCCAGCGGCGGTATCGTGAATTAATCATTTGTTTCTCCAAGATTTACTGATATAGTTCTCTCACTTTCCTCGTTAACGAGCGGCTCGCCTTTGAAACCTAGCTGGCCGCATATGTGTACATTCCATGTCTGCGGAAAGCCAAGGCTTTCCTAGCCAAGGCACAATGTTGTCAACTTTCCACAGTATCCACTGAGAGCAAGCAGCGAGACTGGTCAGAACTACCTGCAGATGTGCAAAACTGGATACATGACACGCGAACTGGCAGCCAAGACCGGAGTCTGCACTTCACTTCACTCGGCGCTCTTGGAAATATGCTATTGGTCAAGAACCATCACCTATTGGACAGCAGCGAACATGGTTATTGACGGCGTGTGTTACTCCCTAACGATTGGGTCGCCGATCGTTAACGAGGAAAGTGAGAGAACTATACTGCTGTTGAGATGGTAGGCCTATGTGGTCAATTAGGCTAAGTGGCTTCTTAATTTAAGTGAGATACAAAGAACCAGTTTAATGTATGAAAATAGGCGGTTCAGTTCTTCTTATTTATTGCGAGAAAGTATTTTACAATTGGAGCTTAAGAGGATGGTGACCTTCTCGTAATATGGGGTCCGTTTTTATACTTGTGGTCACACTGTCCTTATGCAAGGTTTTAACACTGATGTGTAACTATCTAACGGTCTGTTACTTCATCACGCAAAATTTTATCTCCCGCAGAGATGTTGGTTGGTTTCTCAGTTTAGGGGCTGCGACAACGCGGTCATGTAGCCCCGTGTACTTTGGGTGAGTGTAGAATCTGTCTGAAAAACTGTGTTAATTCAGGTAAGGATTGCAGACGGTAAATTTCAAGTAATAGTTCCTAATTTTGCTACCAAATACAACCGTCAACGACACCTAGCTGTGAACTTGGCTACTAGATGCCACCGCAACCAGAAACGAACGTTGGAACTTCCCCTCCGAAGGAAAGCGCTCTTAGAAAATCCGACGACTTCGGCTGGCTTTGAACCCGCAACCTTGGGCATAGAAGTTCAGCATGCTACCAGTTACGTCATCGAAGTCGTTTCCCACAGTCAGATGGAAAACTGAATGTGATCTCGTGCAATGGCGTTGTCATGGCAACCTCTAATGGCTCATCCCTCATCAATTTAGTAGCGTTGTCATGACAACCTCCGATGGTTCTTGGCATGTTCTTCTAATTCCGGAATCATTTCGCTCATCCCTTGGCGTAATGGTGAGTCATATCAAAAATTCTTCCAGACAAAAGTTTTAGGTACTTATTAGGGGAATATTGTCCATTTTGTACGGTTTAGATATTGTGCCTATTAAGAGAGATATGATTAATATATCCCGAAAAACCCACTTTTTCTCACCCCTTTGGTCAATGGTTGGTGCTATCAAGAATATTTTCAAACATAAATTTTTGGGCCTTTCCCGACACATAGTATGAACTTTGAATGGATTCGATATTTCACATATTAAGAAAGTTATAGCGATATTTCACTTTTCCGAAAAGAGCCCCCCATTTTCACCCCCTTCAACCGATTGTGCCCTTTAACGAAATCCACCGATATTTTAAAGGGATACATATTATGTAAAAAATTCAAAGTTATTGGTGCAAAATTGCGGTAATTATCGTGTCCACAAAAAATTATGTATAAACTTTTGAACTGAAAGTGGTTTTGGGGTCTAGGTGATGTAAAACGCGAAGATATTTCGAAATTTTCCGGAACTCGAAATAGTTAGCTTTCTAATGAAATCTACCTAAAAGGCACATGGACGGCAGGCCCCAGACGCAATTCATAAAAGCCGAGGTGAACAGAAAAACTCCAAACACACAAACTCTTCTCTGAAGTCTTAACTCGACACGACTCGCCAATTTAATGCTGGCCTAACTGGGTTAATAGGCTCGTAAACTCGCTCCGAAGCTAGAAATTGTAAATTTCCACTGAATGGAAATTGAAAACATAACCAGTAGTTCCGTGAAGAACTAAAGCCTATTTTCATATATCCTACGTATGTTAATTGCCACTAACATAATACAAAATTTCAGTTTGATTGCTGTAATAGATTCGTAGATATTGAGAACCGACTAAATATTTCGAATGGTTGCCATGTACTGTTACGTGAAGATTATTGTGTACGTGTAGTATTCGAACTTCAATCGCATGATTAGGACGCAAGAAGTGAAACCAAGTTTTTAAAATTTCGCCCAGCAGCCATCTTGTGGTTATGGAAATGACAATCCACAGCCTGCTTCCAGTCTCCGACCGGGTCAGGGATGGAATGAATTAAGCCCCCATCTAGCGGCGAGGATATGAACTGTGCCGACTGCCGAGGCCTGACGCACTCCTCTGGGGCAATGATTAAATGCATGACAGATGAAATGAAATGATAGTGGAGAGTGTTGCTGGAATGAAATTGTGACAGGGAAAACCGGAGTACCCGGAGAAAAACCTGTCTGCCTCCGTTTTGTCCAGCACAGATCTCACATGGAGTGACCGGGATTTGAACCACGGACCCAGCGGTGAGAGGCCGGCATGCTGCCGCCTAAGCCACGGAGGCTTTTCTTGTGGTTATGGAAACAATCGAAATAAATTAGATGCCAGTGGATTAACATTTGTTTAAGCATTTACTGCACCAAGTTTCACTGCACCCGGAGGGTTAAATTGCGAGAAACGTCCATGTGAATATTTATACTTCGCGTCACCGCCATGTTGGATTTGTGATCGCCAGGTTATTGAAAGTCATATATGTGAACTAATGTTCATAGCCCCTATGAACATTAAAAAATCAGTTTGATTGCTGTAATAGATTCGTAGACATGGAAAACCGTCTAAATATTTCGGATGGTCGCCATGTTGGATTGTTATATGTATAGACCATAGAGTTGTGTAGGTACCATTAAAGAAAAATATTGCGTTGGTTGATTATTCAAACTTTCACTTCGATCGCATAATTACGACACAAGAAATAAAAACTTAATTTTAAAATTCGCACAGCTGCCATCTTGAGGTTAAGTAAACAATTGAACAATTGAACCAGTGTATTACAATGTGTATAAACATTTGCTGTGCCAAGTTTCATTGCGTTTGGATCATTAAATCACGAGAAAAGTCTATTTAAAACTTTCAACTTCGCTTGGCCGCCATGTTCGTTTTGTAGTTAACGGATTTTTGAAAGTCTCATAGATGAACTTCCAGTAGTGCCATTTATCTCCGTACAAAATGTCAGTAATAGTTTCGGGGATATAGAATGCCGGTGAAATATTTCGCACAGCTCTCATCTTGAGGTTATGTAAACAATTGAACGAAATTAGATGTCGGTGCATTAAAATGTGTATAAACATATACTGTACCAAGTGTCATTGCGTTTGGTTGGTTAAATCGCGAGAAACGTCTATTTAAAAGTCGCAAATTCGCTTGGTCGCTATGTTGGTTTTGTAGTTACCAGGTTTTCGAAAGTCACATAGGCGAAATTCCAGTAGTTCCCTTTATCACCGTACACAATTTCAGGGTGATATCGCTAATAGTTTCGGAGATATTGAATGCTGGTGAAATATTTCGCACAGCTGCCATGTTGGATTGGTGAGACGTTACAAAAATGGAAGGACACGGTCGATGTCGGCCAAAATGGTGCTATGACGTTACCGATTTTCATTGAAATCGCTCCAGCCGTTTAGAAGTTATTATGGGGGACACACACATCTCACTCACTGACACACACACACACACACACACACACACACACACGGACACAAGGTGAATTCATAAGCCTATTTTTTTTTTCATAAAATGAAAATAGGTTAAAAACGATGTATTAAAAGATACGCTGTCGCGGACTCTTTTGTAAGACTTTTCATGCTGAACAATTCTTACTCTCATAGTATATAGACTAGATATTTTTAACGGTTTACCCAGCGTAAGATTAAAAGGCGCATGGACGGCAGATTTTTATTGGTTTCGATTCCGTGAAATCGTTACTTCCCGGCTTCCTTTGGCCATAAATGAATGTTTCTCTACATAAACCTTCCCCGAGAAATCCTTTACAGAATGGTGAAAACCTCATCAAAATCCATCCAGTGGTTCTCGAGATTAACCGTTACATCCAAGAATCGGGGACTTCGTTTTATACTATGTAGAGATTTAGCAGTGAATTTAACAATAATTATAATATGCGCTCAACGTCCCTCTAAACTGCTTAGGTTGTAGACACGCCAAGGTGCCCAAATAATGCACTGAATGAGATCTTAACCCTTTAAATATATGGCAGAATGGTACAGTAATAAATATATTTTATTTGAATTTATTAACATTTAATTATTTTAGCCTAATTATAATTGTTATTAATTATTTGTTTTCTTTAACATTTTAACGCTCATAATTACTTTTATAATTTTACAATTATTATGGAAAAATTATTAGAAACTTCATTTTTACAGGCTTATTTATTTTCAAAATGTATAGGCATATTAAGCATTATTAAACAATTAAAAATAGTAAACAATTAAAATTTAAAAGTTTAGAAAACTAGGATAATAAAAATTCAAATTAAAAATGCATTATTTTTAATGCAATTTTTTTTACTTTTTTAATTTGAGTGTTTTTATTAAAACATTTATCTAACACCCTAGGTCATGGAGACAAACTAATAATAATTGATTTACAGAAGGTTTAACACTTCTACAAGAATTTGTTGAAATATGGGTAAAAGATTCAACCATGCGCATCTTTGACAATATAAATTGTCCTTTTGGTAGGTGGTTAATATACTGACCACTAACCTATAAATGGTTGAACGTGTCACTAACTCCACTGTAGTAGTTGTTCGCATTTAAGGACCTTTAAATGCCAATCCGTTTTGCGGAGATTCGATCCCGCAACCTTGACGTAGGAGGCGAGTACTCTGCCCAATGGGACACGGCAGAGTGGCATCGAACTCGGGTCTTATAAAGAAGACCAGGCCCATGATTCTGCCTAGAATCGAACCATTGATCTCTGAGGGGGAACAGCTACAGGGAACCCGAAGAGCAATGAGTTGTAATGGCATATAATCACAATAGCATGATTTCACGGCTAGAATGTGAATATCATAGCTGTTTAAGGTGAATAATTGTAAGAAAATGCAGGCATATGTACGTTTTGGAAGCCTGGACGCATGAAAGCAAACCAGCTTGACATTTGACTAATCGCAGCCAGCAGAGGGGCGTATTTAGGTGACGCCGAGGGACTCATTTCCGTCTGGACCACAGGGACTGCTCGAGATTAATGACTCTGGGGTTCACCAGTGCACAAGGCCTGAGACCGGAGAAGGGGTAGTCGCCCATTGAAATTAATTGATTACAGCCAATTGGAGCATTGAAATGAAGTAAAAATTACACCCAGGTGAATATATTCTAGGAGAGATAATTTAGGAGTGGTCTCACGCCTAAATTAAAGCCTACATCTATAAATGAGCCTTTGAACACACTGCCTACGCGCAGGAGGAATGATTTGGAGACTAGCACGAGGGGAAGTACCAGGGTAGCGTCAAGACGCTATGGAAGAAGGCAATTAATTGTAATTAATTGGCCGAAGCGATCGCTTGCACGCGAGTGATTTTGGGACCTCCAACCTAGACAAACGAGGTTTATACGTCACTTTGTCTGGAAATGCATTATTTCAAGAAAGGAGTCGGTCCTGTGTGGGCAGTGGACTACGTTTTACGAGAAACCTTTATATAGGGGGAGCAGTGCAGAGAAGTTAGTTCATCTCCAGTTCTTCTCCAGTTCGTCTCGACTCAACACGTAAACTAATACGCTGCCAGATCACGCTAGAATGCGCGAATTGTTAAAGTATCGACGCTCAAGTATATTAGGAGAACAATGGAAGTGCATCATACAGCTTCTTAATAGTAATCATGCATCATGTAAGATTTAATCTACAGCAGATATTTATCCAATATCATACGCAAGTATATATTCGCTACAGCGTAGGGATAATTTAGGATGTTTTTGGACAGTGAATATACCAGGAGGTGTTGTCATAGTTAAAAATGACACATTATTATCAGGGTCACTACAATTATGGGAGCCTGGAAGGCATCACATATAATCGTGACAGAGGACTGATCAGGATTCAAGCAGAGATGATATGAATTGCAGGTGACGAGAATCGAACGCACGCACACGCAAGATAGACTTTCATGGAGACCAGCGGTTGTCAGAAGTTAGCTGCATCGCATCTCTGAGGTCAGGCGTTAGTAGGAGTCCAATTAAGGATCCACATGTGAAATAGTGCGGGAAGTGTATATAAGTTTTATTACAGTGATTTTAAAAGTGTTTATGTGCATGGTAAAATAATATGTATTGTGTTAAAGTGAAAAAGGCCACTGATGAAAAATGATTATCATGTGTGAAGTGTATAATACCATGTGTCGTGTGAGATATAGCATGATGGCTTAAACCAAGCATCATGGTAGGCTCGTGGCTGGCATGCTGGACTAATCCAGCAAAAATGAAAAGTGAGTACAAATTTTCAATGTTGATATAATTAAATAGTTCACCATACAACGAAGCATCACTTTAAGAATAAGGTTTAACAGTCATTTATGTACGAGCTTACACCCATCGTATTTTTGGTAAAATATGGCTTGGAGGGTGATTTGCTTACCGTTATTCAGGCCTAAGAGAGTGATGAAAGTAACGGTAACGTTAAATATTATTAATAATAATAATCTGGGGTCGGTAACAGTAATAAGTAAAGTAATAGGCATGTCAGGCCTCGAGTACGTGCAAAGTGTGTCATGTCTAAAGTAAAAATACTGTATTTTTGTAAACAGTAAGAAAGTAACGTAAAATATATCGGGATATGAGAGTTTTTCAGTGTCATTGAATTATTGAATGTATATTTAATATGGTAAATTCTACAGGGTTGTATTTGAGAACCATTAAGGTAATGTAAGCCAGTAAATTTATGCTTGTTTTAGGAGCTACGTAAAGCTTTGGCTTTAGAGTAATTGCAGAGAGGACGTGAGTGCTTTAATAATTGAGTCATCTATGAGAAGTATTGTTTGAGCCGCATACAGCGAGCAAGTAACGTAGAATCAAGTGATTTACGTCAATAAGTTGCGGGGATCATTCAAACATAGCTTGCGCGTTAGGTGAAAAGTTGGCTAATCTACGAGACAGTATCGCCTTGGTGCATACTTGTATTATTCGCAGCGAGTGAGACGGAGTCTGTCTGTATCCACCGCTTGCAGGAATTGTGCCACGAGGGATAACTCTTCGAGACCCTGCGTGAGCCTATGTGTTAATTGATCTGCCCTGAGAGGTAAGAATGATGTTCGTCGTTAGGAAACGCCGATTTCCTTATTATTAGGCAGCTGCTTCGATGAGAAAACTTGGATACTCTATCGAGATGCGCGCCAGAAGCCACTAGTATCGCCACAGAACGGCAAGACTATTACACGATCCATCCCCTGCCATGAATATTAATTAGGAGCCGAATGGAGCCCATATTACTATAAATGTAGGTGTTAAATAATTAGAATGACTCAATTACTAGGGACAACACTCAGGGTACCTCCATTGTACTGCACTTGTAAACAAACCTGACCTTGCAAGCAGCCATATGGGGTGGCAGGAAGGCCACGAGGCTGGCAGCCATCTTGCTCGGCCAGCTGGAACTAATTTTATTGCCCGCTTGGAGAGGAGGTCTATTGACCAGATCCCTTTATTTTAAAAGCGTAGTGGGACACTGAAGAATCTCGACATTTCGAAAAGTAATTAATATATGATTATTGTGATGATGCCAATTGGATTAAATGATGTATTTCCACACACATACCATGTTGGATCGCTGTGATTGGATAATATTTGGCCAAGTTATTCTCTGAGGAGGAATACTGCACCAAATAAATTTAGGCATCTTTGTAAAATGTTTGCCCAGTTCACACTAATTTATGCAGACGGGTAGAGTGATTTCAATGAAATGACACGTTTGTAACGATAATGTTTTGACCAGACCCAGAAAATCGTTGTATGGTGAAGCTATAAACATTTTTATCCATGTGTATTTTGGAAGGGAAAACGTACCACTTTAGCGTTTCAAATTGATGGGAAAAAGGAATACGATTCACACGACACAACACTTGTTAATTAAGGCATAAGATAATGAATTTATGTTAATGAAAGTAAATGCCCCGTGAAAAACGGATTTATGTTAACTATTGCAGATTTAATGTCATTTAAAGATATTATGATTATTGTGTTGTGATACTCCAGTTTATGTTAAATTGTGCCACGTGAAGAACACTATGGACACTCGTAGATGTCAGAGAGTATCAATGATAGGATGCTAGGAATAGACTTGAGTGCAGTGGAGCACTAATTTTAAGAAGAGACTCACAGATAACCTTGATTTTCGTTGTGGGATGTAAATGTAAAATATCCTTTGTTTATGTTTTTGTTGTATAGCCATGATTTCATATCATTAAATGTGTTATTTAGGAATATGTTGTTTCTTTCATGTAGAGTGGTTACCTGACAGACTCAAATCCTGAGCATGTGGTCGTATGGTGGGCATGGATGTCCCATACCTCGAAAGACCGTGAGTTAGCTGGGATACGAACACATGTTCCATATGATAACGATTGGATACAGTACCTAACCAACTGCTGCACACAACCGAGCTAACATTATAAGGTGATCAGTAGTAGAGCATGGAATAACTGAGTGCTCCGTCCCCTTTTATCATTCTAAACAATATCTGACCGTCGTGATCAACTTGTTACCGTATTTGCGAACCACACAGTATTTCATTATATTGGAAACAGAAAGAGGTTACCCCCTACCTGGCTCAAAGACGCTCAGTTCATTACGGTTGTCATGGAGATAAGCTGTAGCAAAGTGACTGTCAAACAAACAGGGCTGGCAAACCTACCAGTAACTGTTATTAGCCTACTTTCAATTTTTGCAAAAAATGAAAATAGACGTATGAGATCTACACAGGGCCAAAAATTGTGTGTCTGTCTGTGTGTGAATCTGTGTGTGTGTGTGTGTGTACTCTGAAAGTCTGCCCCCCCCCTATCAATTCGAACACGGTCAAACCGAATTCAACGAAATTTGGTACAGAGGTAGCACTAGCAAAGGGCACCTCAGTGTCATGTTTTATATCGCCGCCATCTTCACGGAAACGTAATGGCGGCCACCCAAATGTTCAAAGCTTAAATCAAATTACGACTAACCTAATCATCCGATCTCTACCAAATTTTGCAACGTTATATATTGATATGGCAAGCGTCTTTTGACTAAACTACAAGGTCATCAGCCCAATAATTTGTGGATGGCGGCCATGTATGTGTGCAAATCGATTCCCTCTATCAATTCAAAAACGGTGAAACTGAATTGAAAGAAATTTGGTACAGAGGTAGCGCTAGCAAGGGCACCTCAGTGTCATGTTTTTTATCGCCGCCATCTTGACGGAAACGTAATGGCGGCCACCCAAATGTTCAAAGCTTAAATCAAATTACGACTTACCTAATCATCCGATCTCTACTAAATTTTGCAACAATATACCTTAATGTGGGAAACGTCTTTTGTCCAAACTACAAGGTCATCCGCCTAATAGTTTCAGGATGGTGGATGTATGAATCAGGCAAGTATTATAGCCCAACCATAACTTACGATGCAACAAGGCCTGCTATCAACAATTCAGCTTATCGTACATATGGAGGTTTAAACTGTCCTCAAGGAGGTGACCAGGAGGGTATTGGGCTATTATAATAGAATATGTAACCGTAGAAGTGACTTAACAGGTCTGATTTACCATGCCATATGGTTGTGGGTCGTACACAAAATGGCCGCTATTTGTGTTCGTAAATCAATTTATATTCGTAACTGCGTACGGTTATATCCTTTTAGGAATGTACTGAACAAAATAATACATATTTGGTATCAAATGGTTTATAGAAGCGCCAAAAAACTTCTTCTTCTTCTTTTTAGTGGTTTACCCTCCAGGTTGGTGGAACCCACGGACTCAGCGAGGGAACTCACCACTACCGCCTCTACGGGCAGTGTCCTAGAGCTGGGAACATCTAATCGGAGGGGATACAACTGGTGAGGTGTGATTGGCACCTCGCCCAGGCGGCCTCACCTGCAAAGCGAACAGGGGCCTCATGAGGGAAGGTAATGGATGGTCAGGATGGGTAGGCAAGGAAGAGGGAAGGAGGCGGCCGTGGCCATAAAGAAGGTACCATCCCATCATTTGCCCGAAGACGAAGTGGGAAACCACGGAAAACCACTTCGAGGATGGCTGAGGTGGGAATCGAAACCCCCTCTACTCATTTGGAACACCCGAGGCTGAGTAGACCCCGTACCAGTCCTCATACCACTTCTCAAATTTCTTGGCAGAGCCGGGAATCGAACCCAGGACCTCCGGGCTGGCAGCTAACCATGCTGACCGCTACGCTACGGAGGCGACGGCGCCAAAAAACGCTAATGAAATCATTGATTACAACACAAAATATGATACATTCGTGTTAAATAAGTTATTTACATTTCCGTCTTGTACTGCATTCGTGGCGTAGTGGTAGCGATCTAGCTACATAGTGACGGGTTCCGTGGTTCGAATCCCCGTGGTTTCGTTTATTTTTACTTCGTTATTTTGTATTAATTGGTTCATAACTACTCACACGTTATAATGTTGAGCATATATTGTGTGTATTTGCAATCGAAAAGATTATAAAATATGCTGTATTCTTAAAACCACACATTTCAACACTCGACTAGAGCTATTTATATTCTTTGTCCTTGATCCGTCGCCTCCGTAGCGTAGCGGCCAGCATGGTTAGCTGCCACCCCGGAGGTCCTGAGTTCGATTCCCGGCTCTGCCACGAAATTTGAAAAAGTGGTATGAGGACTGGCACGGGGTCTACTCAGCCTCGGGTGGCGGAAATGAGTAGAGGGGGTTCGATTCCCACCTCAGCCATCCTCGAAGCGGTTTTCCGAGTTTCCCACTTCGTCTTCGGGAAAATGCCGGGATGGTTCCTACTGTAAGGCCACGGCCGCCTCCTTCCCTCTTCCTAGCCTATCCATCCCAATCTTCCATCCCTTCCCATCCCTCATGAGGCCCCTGTTCGCTTTGCAGGTGAGGCCGCCTGGGCGAAGTGCTGATCACACCTCCCAAGTGGTATCCATCCCGACCAGATGTTCCAAGCTCCAGGACACTGCCCATAGAGGCGGTAGTGGTGAGTTCCCTCGCTGAGTCCGTGGGAACCACCAACCTAGAGGGTAAATAGACTAAATAAATAAAAAATGTCCTTGATCCGCGGTTTGAGTCTATCGTTGTTATTTTTGTTGTTGATTCTTTAGGGGTTTTGCGTCATCATGGTCTTGTAGCCCGGTGTACTTGGGTGTGTGTAGAAGTTGTCTGATAACCTGTGTCACTGTGAGGTCTGTAGTGCACTTTTATACGAGGCAGGATTTGGGTAAGGAGCAGTTGTTGCTGCTGTTTCATTTGAGATTCATGGACATCATGGTCATTTAGTCCCGTGTACTTGGGTGAGTGTTGAATTTTGTCTCATAACCCGTGTTATTGTGATGGCTGTATTAGTGTGTGTATATATCATTCAGGTGAGGATTCAATCAATCAACGTATAATATGCGCATAGCACGTTGTATTTCAACAAGCTACTACAATCAACATTCAATTATACTCCTTGAAGAGGACAAAGAGTTATAACTAGGGCTCGGATCGATATGCTCGATAAAATCTCCAGATATGCTCGAAAACCATGTGTTTTATGCTCGATAGATATGCTCGAAAAAAACATTATATGCTCGAAAAATATGCTCGAAAAACCCAATATATGCGGTAAAAATGTAGAATATGCTCTAAAAAACCGTTAAAACTATAGAAAGGAAAGTGAAAGGAAATAAACACAATATCATACTTTTTTTTAGTCGTTTACCCTCCAGGTTGGTGGAACCCACGGACTCAGCGAGGGAACTCACCACTACCGCCTCTACGGGCAGTGTCCTAGAGCTGGGAACATCTAATCGGAGGGGATACAACTGGTGAGGTGTGATTGGCACCTCGCCCAGGCGGCCTCACCTGCAAAGCGAACAGGGGCCTCATGAGGGAAGGTAAGGGAAGGTTAGGATGGATAGACAAGGAAGAGGGAAGGAGGCGGCCGTGGCCTTGAAGAAGGTACCATCCCGACATTTGCCCGAAGACGAAGTGGGAAACCACGGAAAACCACTTCGAGGATGGCTGAGGGGGAATCGAACCCCCTCTACTCATTTGGGCCACCCGAGGCTGAGTAGACCCCGTTCCAGTCCTCTTACCACTTTTCAAATTTCGTGGCAGAGCCGTGAATCGAACCCAGGACCTCCGGGGCGGCAGTTAACCGTGCTGACAGCTACGCTACGGAGGCGACACTATACCTTTATATACGAGCTTTATTTTCTAATTGTATGTATGATACACTGCAATATACTCGCATTCAAGTTTTACAAGTATATATAAGAGAAGTGCTCTTATAAAAGATACAGTTTAAAAGTTCATTTACAAAATGTTCAGAATTAGCCGAGTTAATGAAGTAGATCTGCATTGTTCTGTACAACAAGAATTTTTTCTATTTTTCTGTTTTAAATGATTTTCTTAAATCAGTCAATAAAAGTTTCAATGACCAGAACGACCTCACTAAAGGTTAAAAACCTGTGATCCTATTATTCGCACCAGATAGGCTTTTCAATAATTATTTCTGTTTTCGAATCTTAAGGATGGTCAGGGCTCAAATTCGGGGGGTAATTCGAACAAAAACAAACTATTTAGATGAAAACCACAAGATTATGCATTTATATGCTTCTATTCTGAATACCGCAGTTATATGCATTTATATGCTCGATAAATTTCAATTCTGTTGGTCCCAGAGAGGTGAAAATACCACCGAAAGGCTTCTTTCAATGTGTACTATTAAGGAAAAAAATATGCAAATATGCTCGAATCCGAGCCCTAGTTATAATCATACCCATGCATTTAGGAGAAGGTAGGCTGTATGTTCTTTACTGAACATCTTCAACCCAACGATCAGGATGGAAACAGGCACGTAACAAGTAACTGGGTGGCTTCGGTGGCGTAGTTGGTAGCATTTATATGCTTCTATTCTGAAAACCGCAGTTTTATGCATTTATATGCTCGATAAATTTCAATTCTGTTGGTCCCAGAGAGGTGAAAATAACACCGAAAGGCTTCTTTCAATGTGTACTATTAAGGAAAAAAATATGCAAATATGCTCGAATCCGAGCCCTAGTTATAACCATACCCATGCATTTAGGAGAAGGTACGCTGTATCTTTACTGAACATCTTGTTATATATTAGTATCTTTAAACCTTTAGGAGGAATTTGCAATGGTTATCAACCCAACGATCAGGATGGAAACAGGCACGTAACAAGTAACTGGGTGGCTTCGGTGGCGTAGTTGGTAGCATGATAAGCTTCTATGCCCGAGGTTGCGAGTTCAAAACCGGCCGAAGTCATCGGATTTTTAAAGAGCGTAGTATCCCTAAGTAAGCCTTCGTTCGGAGGGGAAGTAAAGCCGGCGGTCCCATGTCATAGATTTATGGCATGATAAAGAACCTTCCACTAATTAAACTTGTGTGAAGCTAAATTATAATTTAAATTTGACGTCGCCAGGAGCCAACTTCGTTGACATCTAGTAACCAAGTTCAGAACTAGTTGGTCGTTGACTGTGGCGTTTGGTAGCAAAAATAGGAACTACTTGAAAATTCAATGTCTGCAGTCCTTACTAAAATTAAAAACAGATAACACACACTAATACAACCATCACAATTAACACCGGTTATCAGACAGATTCTACACACACCCAAAGTACACGGGGCTACATGACCACGTTGTCGCAGTCCCTTAACTGAGTAACCAACCAACCAACCAACCAACCAACTAACCAACCAACCAACCAACCAACCAACCAACCAACCAACAACCAACCAACGATCAAGTGACTAAGGGTGGTCACGAGAAGACGACCATTATTTCTCACTTTCGCGTATATAAGTCATCCGGCACCAGAAAGTTCTTGGAATTCTGATATGATCAGCAGTTCCGAAGTTTGTTATCTGTTATTGAAGATAATAAATAATTGTCATAGCCAATTTTAAAATTCATTTGTATTCCTGGTTTGAGGAATCTATACATTGTCGCTAAACTTGCAATGCCGCGTATCGTCTCTTCTTGTGATTGGTCACGCCTCCCAGCTGCGCGTGCCTTCCAACAGAACAATTCACGTTAAGTTAAGTTTCTTGAGTAGTGATGGTTGTTGTTTCCGCAGTTTAGGGGCTGCGTCAACGCGATTATGTAGTCCAGTATTTTGGTTGTGTGTAGAATCTGTCCAAATACTGGTGTTAATTAATTGTGATGGCTGTATTAGTGTGTGTAACTGTTTTCAAATGCCGGCCCCGTGGTGTTGGGATAGCGCGCCTGCCTCTTACCCGGAGGCCCCGGATTCGATTCCCGGCTCCGTCAGGGATTTTAGTAAGTGACGTGAGGGCTGGAACGGGGTGCACTCAGCCTCGTGAGGACAATTGAGTAACTGTCTGACAGTGAGGCAGACCCCGATCACGAAAACCAAGATTAACGGCCGAGAAGACCCGATGCGCCGATCACGCGTCACCCCAATATCTGCAGGCCAAATGGCTGGGCAGCGGTCGCGTGGTAGGCCTAGGTCCTTCAAGGGCTGTAGTGCCAGGGATTATAACTGTTTTCAATTCAAGTAAGGACTGCAGATTTTGAATTTTTCAAGTAGTTCCTACTTTTTCCGCCAAACGCCACCATTAGCGACTACTAGTTCAGAACCTGGTTACCAGACACCACTGCAGTCGGCTCTTGGCGACGAATGTCTGAACCTAAGAGCGTTTGTCAAATGTTTAACCTAACCTAATTTGGCTTCACACAGGTGTAATTTGTGGAAGGTTCTTTAACATGCCATAAATCTATGACATGGGACAGCCGACTTTACTTCCCCTCCGAAGGAAGGCATACTGAGGGATTTTTAACGCTATTAAAAAATCCGACGACTTCGGACGTGTTTGAACCCACGATCTTGGGCATAGAAACTCAGCATGCTACCAACTACGCCACTGAAGCCGCCCTTGAGTAGTGACATGAGAGAAAAGAGCTTTAAAATCACTGTACTGTAGAAAGTATATTTCCGTGTAGTTATTCACTCCTTGAGTTCAGTATATTTAAGTTTCACTTTACTTTAGGATTTGTTCACCAAATTAGTTTAAAATAGAGCACGTCCCTGCACGCAGGAGACCATAGCCCTTAGGGGATTGAGAAGGCTATATTTATTATTTCTTTATATACAGTATTTTTTTATATTTTATTTTTATTTAGTCAATTTACCCTCTAGGTTGGTGGTTCCCACGGACTGAGCGAGGGAACTCACCACTACCGCCTCTATGGGCAGTGTCCTGGAGCTTGGAACATCTGGTCGTGATGGATACAACTGGGGAGGTGTGATCAGCACTTCGCCCAGGCGGCCTCACCTGCAAAGCGAACAGGGGCCTCATGAGGGATGGGAAGGGATGGAAGATTGGGATGGATAGGCTAGGAAGAGGGAAGGAGGCGGCCGTGGCCTTACAGTAGGTACCATCCCGGGCATTTGCCTGAAGACGAAGTGGGAAACCACGGAAAACCACTTCGAGGATGGCTGAGGTGGCAATCGAACCCCCTCTACTCAATTGGACCACCCGAGGCTGAGTAGACCCCGTTCCAGTCCTCATACCACTTTTCAAATTTCGTGGCAGAGCCGGGAATCGAACCCAGGACCTCCGGGGCGGCAGCTAACCATGCTGACCGCTACGCTACGGAGGCGACATATACAGTATACACCCTGCAAAATGAACCCAATGTGAAATGTTCAGTTGGACGGCACATTCACATACAGCTGGGAGTCGTGACTAATTATTAGGAAAATGGAAAAGAAGAGCAGTGTCGGATACGCGGTATTGTAAGTTCAGCGACGACATGCTGTCAAAAATAATGTATATTTTTAGGTCTTACAACAGTTAGTATTTATTTACTGTACTTAATCAGGCTAAACTTAAGCTGTATTAACTCTTCCAGTCATTGAAATGTAAAGTGAACGGTACTATTTTTAGTGATAATTTTTTAAAAGATTTTTAAGATACCGTATGCTCATGTTTTTCAACTTTTTTATATGGTTTAGAAATAAATTTTAAAAGAGAATATGGATCAGTTCAGGGAAATTATGGAATTTACATCGCGGAAAACAGGCAACCCTTGAAATACTACACTTGTAGGCCTATGCGTGAATCACCACTGCTCTCATCTACATCAGTTTCAATGTCACTACCTAATAAACCCTCAATCTCTTCAACACTATCTTCAAATGCACTGCAATAACTGCCTCATTCCTCCAAATACCTTCAAATCGTAACCACATATTTATCGTACGAGGCACCCCCTTCCCCATTTCAATGTTTACATCGCACATCAACTGATACAGTCAAACTCAAAGCTTTTATGTATCCAATTCTGAAAAATGTTTATGAAATTATTTCCGGTTCCAGTGCTTTTGTTAAGGTTGTCTAATATCTTCCTGCCAGCTACCGTAATCAAACTGATGATAGCTTGGGGAATATGTCTTAAACGGCCCACAAGGCAAAGGTAATAACGCGGAAAATTCCGGAAAAGACACTGCAAAGGTTAATGAAAAATGTAGTTCTTGTGTTTGTTGGACCTTTTTATATGTTGTACGAATTGTCCGTGATAAACATAATTCTTCTTTGCCATTGTCTTCAATTTTCTTGACCAATGTTGTAAGTTTTGTGATGTGAGAACTGCGAAGGGAAACTACCCTCTTTGGATTTGGAGTTTCCAGTAAATTTATGCATAGGCTAATGATCAACCCCATGTGTTTACAGAAACATTGTATTAATACCGTATGATTAGACGACAATATCATTAAATTCTTTAACCAATACATCTGTCCTGCAAACGGATCCTGACAGGAGCTTAAGTGTGGGATGTTGCGTCATCTTGGTGGATTGTGGCATGTCCAGCAGTGCAGGACGTTTCCTCCGAATTATACGAGGCTGATGGTACATCAGGGTTAATCTGTATTATTACCGCTGTTCAACTTTACTTATATCCATCTTGGGGCATGACCTCTAGTATATTAGATTATTCGTGTGTTGTCAACTAGCCACCAATGCACACAGACGTAGTCTGGTGGTGTAATTCAGTACTGTGTAAAACTAACCACATCTCGGCTATTTCAGTAGATATAACAACATTGCCATGACTAATGAGATGACCTCAGTATGATATATAGAGCTGCAAGATTTATTGCACGAAGCAAGATTTAGTTATCCACCAAGACTTACCATCCAAGTTATCTACGATGCACTATGGCGTAAAAGAGTTGGAATCATTGTTGTACGAATATAAATACATTTGGGCTTGATAAAGGGTCAAAGGTAGTAAAACTATAATATTATATCTATCAAGGTCTGAATAATAGAGCAGAGCATTTTGGATTATTTGATTAGAATTATAATTTTTAAAGACTTTTGCATAATGAAACCACATTGTACACCACTCTATGCCGTTTTGAAAACATAGATTAAGTATTATAACACACAAAATGTGTGTGGCTTATTTTGCTACCCAATAACACTTCATATTTGTATTTTTTCCTGTATTTAAAAAGAATCTATGTCCCGCAGAAAAATTATAATTGACAGAGCCACTGCTAGTCCCATAGCAGCGTGGCTATTAAGACAAAACCCATTCAGGTTAATCACCTGTTCCCATGACCATGTACGCGACGGCTGTCTACATTCCTTTCACGCGGTTCATTGACGTTATCTTTATGTATTATTAATAATCTACGAGTATATACCGAAAATGAGTTCCATTAAATTCTCGTTTCCTCCTCTAACAGGTTATTAAACATGTTAATCTTTTAAAGTATTAAATACAGTGCGGCTACTATTTATTTATTCATTCACCGCATGCTGTGTTGCACGCACCACGTTTGTAATCTAGATTAACTATCTTAAAACGAGAACTGCAATAGGTATGATGCTATACAGAAATTAAAAGGAACTAATAGTTTTAAAGTGAAGGCTGTAAACACGAGTCAAGGAACGTGGCCAATAATTTGGAGCCGAGAGTTGAGGTTTGATTTCTGAATGTAATATCTCTAATTGGACGAAGACCAGAGTAGGGAAAGCTAAAAATATTGTTACTTACCAAAATAAGTAACTAACTTACAGTCACAGTTCATGCTGTCGTCTTTTGTAGTCTCAAGGCACGCATGGAGACTCCGGATTCAGAGGTCCTGGGGCTTATTCCCGGTTCTGCCCAGATAATTAGGCTAATTCTTGTCTGAGAGTTAGAACGGCAGAGGCAGATCTGAGAAGAGGGGGTTCGATTCCTAACTTAGATGTCCAAGAAGTGGGAGGGGGGCGTGGTGGCTCAGCGGTCTAGCTGTATGCCTCTCACCAAGGCGGTCCGGGTTCGATTCCCGGTCAATGCATGTGAGATTTTCGAAGTGAAATGCCATGTCCTGTGGTTCGGATTCCACGTAAAAAGGAGGTCCCGTGGCTCATGATCTCAAGATTGACGGTCACGTTAAACTACAAGCTTCCTTTTTTTTTGTCCAAGAAGTGGCTTTCCGTGGATTCTCATTTCTGCTGCTAGGAAATGGTGGGGTGGCTCTTAACTTAGGGCCACAGTCGCCTCCTTTTAATCCTAACCCCAAGTACAAATACACACCCGATTGCAGCCTCATAATAACGCAAGTTACCAGACAGATTCCACACACAACCAAGTACACCGATACAATGCCACGATGTTGCAAAGCTCGAATCAACACCAATAACATGTGTTGATTGCCAGTTAGAGTTACAGTGGCCGTAAGGTAAGAAATAGTATACTATTACCATGACGAATGAAAGGGAAAGTGAGCAGACTCATCAAGTTCAAGCGCGCCCCGCCAGGCAGCGTTGGAGGGGGCTAGTTCCACGCTGCCGGTGTTAGCTCAGCTGGTCTTAGGGATGCTGCTAAGGGAAACGAATGACTTTGTAACTAATACTCTTTTAAAAAGTAATTAGCGATTACAATTAAAATAGCACGGCAAGGCACAATGGAAAATATAATTCACGGAAATAAGAACTACGGTATTCATTACATGTTACGATAAGCACAGATTCCTGGAGTATACAGACACAGATTAAAAAAAAAACATAATCCCCAGCATATTAAAACAAGCACTCATAAACTATTTAAAGTAACACCCTACTTACCAATTCATTTTGTCGGCTACTGGACTTTCGAAAGCTTGCGTGAAGACTTGGCGGATGTTCGACATTGCAAATCTCGGCGGATTTCCTTCGTTCTGAAGAAAAATCGGCACTTTATATAATGATAAACAAGTCTGGGGATAACATTCATGACATGCTGAAGACAACAGCCAGCTCCTGAAGGATCAACTGAAATTGTTTCTATGGAATCGATGCAATCAAAAAATATTTCGCTCCACATCGATTTTGAGTTTAATTTTCCGGTAATTACTTTCTCGGCCTGGAAAAGGATGTCACATACACTTCTCGAAGGACGTGTTAGAAACACTTCATTGTTCATTGAGCCGTAATCCTTTATTTCGGTAAGAACTGAAAATTTATTTAGATTATTGTCACGTAGAGAATGAGCACAAGGCGAACACTTAATAAATTTAGAAGAGTGCTTAACAACATAGCCAGCCAAATGGTACACTAAACACTTATCAATCGAAGAGTTTCGAACTGCGCTGTCAAATTCAGGTACAGAGCTTTCCCAGTCTTCGATATTTACTGCATCTCGAACCACAATTTTTTCCTTAATGGAAGTTTCCACTGATTCCTTCACTGTCTTGTTATGCACTTCCGCATTCCGGGCTAATATACGCATCTGATTAACATACGAGGTCAAGATCTGCTCCCATTTAGGTTCACAATTTCCACCAACATTTAAAGCCTGTTTTATAGGGACGTATATACATTGAAGTAGATGCAAATGAAGGAAATCTATTGTCGATGGATGATCATCTGAACTGAAAGACCGCATAATTCCGAAGTGCCGTTCCAAGGGATCTTGGGTGAGCTTTCCTGTCAACACATACTTATAACCTTTCTCCCAAAGCCATTCACACATCTCCAAAGTACTCTGTAGGGTTACTACTAGTGATTCCAAGGTTCTATTGGAGGCAAAGGTATTATTGGTAGATCTCACGGTCTGAAGAAAATTAACAATAGCTGTATGAGAAGGTGAACCTTTACGAAGAGCCTGAGACGGAATGAATGCATTGAGTGCATCAGCAACAACATTTATATCACTGGTAAATGTCTCAGTGTCCTCACTACCTTGTAATCCTGCCAGTCCCATTTCTCGATAAAATTTAATACCTTTGGCAACACTGTCACTGAAAAGTTGGAATGCAAGCCTAGCGTTCATTCTCTGGAAAGATGATGGGTCTAAATGAGCAACTGTCAGCTTGGGGCATGCTCTAAGCCCAGCATACCCTGAGAGATCTTCTTTGAACAGTTCCCTATAAAAATTGAAATTAATAATTTTGTCATTATAGAGAAGTTCTACTTTATCATGAAAGTGGTTTCTTATGCATTTCAATACATGAACGAAGTCTGAGAAAGCCCAGATCTTTCTCGTAACATCTGCAGGATTAAGGATGTGAGGTTGTAGAGAGCTTGTCTTGCCACTAACTCCTAACGATCTCCAGGCCTTTTTATTTGTCTGACTACCATCACAAGTAAAGCCAACCACCCTCGCCCCAGCCTCTTCTAACTGCAAAATCACCTGTATTAAAATTTTTGCGAGAATGTCCCCTGGAGTAGCATTTCTGCTTGCATAAACAGCAACTGGCTGCACCCAATTATGCATGAATGGTACGAACATAAACACTAGAGCGTGATTTGCAAGTACGTTCTTCTGGAGGTCAGGTGTGTGTTCACCTAAATCAACTAATCCATCTACTTTATGAGAAAAACTATTAAACTGGATTTCTTCTCTTAGCTTCACTTCATCGAAAATTACAACACCGTAACGTGAATTATCATTCTTTTCTTCCTTAAAATAGTCTGAAATAGCATTTATACTATGCGTATTAACTCCATAAGGGCACTTAAGTCCTTTACAAAGTTTTCTCAAGTGACTTTCTGAGGGCAGAGGCAAGAGATTATGTCGCCGACAATGACGAAATCCTTTCGGTGATTTTATTCTCAACAATAAACTCTCTAAAATGAATTCATTGCTGTACCTCATACCATTGGGAGATTTTACCTGGCATTTCTTGAGCATAGTGTCTATTATCATCTTTTCCTTCTTGCTAAGGTGTTTGTTATCTTTGTAATTAAATGCCTGTGAATGTCGAACCTGCTTCTCCAGCAAATTAATTCTCGATTTTGCTGAGTTGAGGCAGGATCTAACGCGAATTAAATTACGGTTAGCATTCTTTAGGCGCCTTTTGAGCAATATTATAGTCTTTTCAGCATCGGTAAGTACACTAGAATGACCCAAATTCTTATCAACATTAGACTGACCTTTTAATGCCTCATTCGTTGCTTCACTCCCATCTTCAATCTTCTTTCTTCTCTTCCTGGTGGTATCGAGATTCTTTTTCCTGTTAGGAGCTTTACGGGACTTATTCTCACTTGACAGGTACTTCGGTAAATTAGGGAAAATATGAGGCACTGCTCCAGGACGTAACTTCCACCTCATACGAGAGATTTTCACTTCTTCACCATTCACTATAAAATTATCTGATTTTACTATCAAATCACCAGAGAAATGAATTTGACAAATTCTACTACTACGCGTTAACTTCGTATCCTTTCGTGGAATAGCTCTGGCCCATTTTTCAAATTGATTTGTATCCTTCGGTGGTGAAAAAAATCGTATATCGTCAACTACTCGACCATACCCTGACTTACAGCCAGGTACAAAACAATAAGGCATGTTGAACTATTAAATGAACCAAGCCACATAAGAAATATGTTTGAAGTACACAAAACACAAAACGCTGATGTACACAAGACACAATGAACTGAATTTAAGAACTGAAAGCAAAGAAAATTCAATTTAATTCACACAAATATCTCACACAGTAACTTCTCGCGCACTTTCTATGAACCGGCTCGACGGAAACACAGCACGTGTTGGACATACTCGCTTGCAGTGCTTGTAGCGGCGGGACCAGAAACTACCGTGCTAAAATGACGGAGTCCTCACACTAGGTCCTTCTATTCGTCATGCTATTACAATACCATCACTTAGGTCCTGATTGTTCATACAGTTTAATAGCATTTGTAGTTTTTTCTTGACTGATTTTTTAAAATTTATATTGTGCTTTTTTCTGTTTTGATAATCTTTCCGGTCTTCTACGGACCAGGTTATTCCATCTGCCTTCTCCCTCGTTCTTTCACATTGGACCAGTGTTCGGGCATTCTTCTTCGGCGAGCTTCATTTCGTTCTTCAGTTCACTTCTTGCTGGTTTTCAATATGTGTTTTGGCTGAAAACTCTGTATTTCCCCAACTTTCTTCTTCAAAGAGTTACGTTCCAAGATGTCGTCATGAGGTATCCCCAGTTCTTGTAGGTCCTTTTCCACCTCTGTAAACAGATCCCTTTTATTTTCTTTCCCACAAAGTAGGCATAGATTCGATTGGATAATCTTCCAAGCTCCTTCGTGTTAAATGGCCGTAAAAGGAGAGTCTTCTTTTGCGTATGGTTTCCGTCATTTTCTCCACATGTAAATAAAGTTCATAGTTGTATCGTCTTCTATACTCTCCCCGTTCCTTGACCGGGCTTATTATCATTATTATTATTATTATTATTATCCAATCGAATAGACCACTTAGGATCACGCAACAACTTTATTTCTTTTTCTTTTCCTTTGCCTGGAGTTGCCTCTGTCTCCAACATTCCATCAAGCGTTCACTGCCGTGTTTCCTTTGATCTTCTGTCCAAATTCGTCCACTTCTCTTAGGTCTTCCTTCATCTTGAAACCCTTCCAGATTTTTCACTTTATTCTTAAATTCACTTCTTTCTAGCATTTGCTTATTTTATTAGTTTTGTATTTTACTCTTTTAAAAACTTACAAACCATGAATTTTGTACTAGGTTATTAGGGCATTACTGTAATTAATTATCACATGTATCAAGTTATGTGCCGGCCCCGTGGTGTTGGGGTAGCGCGCCTGCCTCTCTCGGAGGCCCCGGGTTCCATTCCCGGCTCCGTCAGGGATTTTAGAAACTGACGTGAGGCCTGGAACGGGGTGCACTCAGCCTCGTGAGGACAATTGAGTGGCTGTTTGACAGTGAGGCAGCGCCCCGATTACGAAATCCAAGATTAACGGCCGAGGGGACCCGATGCGCTGATCACGCGTCACCTCAATATCTGCAAGCCAAATGGCTGGACAGCGGTCGCTTGGTAGGCCTAGGCCCTCACGGGCTGTAGTGCCAGGGGTTATTATTATTATTATCAAGTTATGATTGCCATAAACAATACTCTCACCCCGATCTCTGGCAATCTGAGATTTGGAACGGAGGGTATTCTAACAAATACTGGTTGATTAAGACAAGTTTCCCTGCAATCAATTTAACACGCCACGGGTTAGAAAATATACTTTTGAAATCATTAATGGTAGACAGCAGCAAATTATGAGATGTTCAAAAGGGATTCTAGAGTTATCTTTAATGCTCAATTTCCAAGTCTTCCTGCCACCGCACCGGCCCAATAAACTACGAGTTAGAGAACCGCAGGTTTATAAATTCACATTAGCCTAATGTTGTATAAAATAGAAGAATATTTTGCTGTAGAAATTTGTACCAGAAAACTTACGTGCTCAATATAGTAAATTCCTTTGTTGTAGGAAGAGTTGGCGGGACATATTATGCTGGCTTATTTGGCATTTGATCCTATCTTAACTTTTCGGTGGGTTATAATTTAATTTAAATAAATAAATAAAGTACATTTTTAATGGTATTTAACAATTGAAGTCAAGCTGTTGAAACTCGTCATTCATTCATATTGTACAAAAGACGGACCAGAGCCGACACAAGCATACAATTTTAACCTCACACGGTCTAGAGGCCCATTTCTACCATTACATTATGTTGAAGTGATGCATTTCATGAACATTTCTACCAAAGTATTCTATTTGCAAGTTATTATTTCAATGCAATTGACTTCATTGATTTTATAATAATAATACTTTTATTGCAGCCAAATAGCCATTGAAAATAAAGTATAAACACGTACACTAAAATTGCACTCCGGCACTTTGAGTTGCATAGTCTTTGATTAATTTTGTCCTTTTCCTCTAAGTGGTAACGATCACATGCTTCTCCACATAGTAGGCATACACACGTCACTGTAGGTTCATGGAAATATTTGCTAACGCAAATAAGGTGGTGAAAACCATGGACCGCCAGACGTGTAAGCACATGCCTCAACTCAAGTTCACTTTTGTCCACGTCCGGTCGATCATGGCTCCGTTTCCATCAAATTCTTGAGGTATGTCTTTTCGTTATTTTTTCAATGAGGTTAGTAGCTTGATTGATTTTATACGTTTGCATCACTGGTGAAGTATTGACATTAGGTTTCATTAACATCTGTTGACCACAGTGAAGCGTGTGTTTATTTTCATAAACTTGTCTCGTCGATGAACACTTCTGAAGACTTGAACTACACAGTTTTACCATTTTGAAAGTGTTTCCTAGTTTATACTAGCCACGTTTTTCCACATCATATTGTGTTAATTTAGGCGTTCATTTTCCCATCCTTCTTTATGGTGCACCATATAAGGTTTAATAACAAGGGACGTTTTAGGGTTACGCTATACATTTCTTGTGTCTTTGACATTTATTAATTTATATCGGTTGATGAAGGGACCAAAATATTTAGGCCTTGAAACATGTCCCAACAATGACCATACTGTGATATTTATTTAATAAAGAATATTGATTAGGCGGAATTTTTAACCTATTTATTACTCAATACTGTACAAGTCAAACAAGCGAGACGGAAAGCAGCGTTTGCTTTTCTCTGTTATGCGACAAGACCACATCGTGGCGTAGTGGATAGCGTTGTTGACCACCATCCCATTAGTCCCGCGTTGTACTCCCGTCTCTGCCAAGAATTTTAAAAGATTTGGTATGGTCTAGTATAGGAGGATGCCGAGTTAGTGATACCTTGATACTGGGACTCTAATCGGGTGGTCGATATCCTTTGTCTTGGTCATGTGACACTACTGTACACTAGAGATTTAAGTTAGAAAATAGCATGATTTAGTACCCATTTACTGCAATGAGTATGTTGTTAATTCATTTTAGAGGCTTGGGACATGTTGGTCATCAGCCCCGTGTAGTTGGGTGTATATTGAACTTGTCTGACAACCTGTATTTATGTGATGACTGCAGTAATGTGTGTAACTGCATTATGGACAGGATTGAGGTAGCTGCCCCGGGACTTTAAAGTACGGTACTATCCCGGAATTTGCCTGGAGGGAGTGAGAAAGAAAACTGGGGAAAAACCACACTCTTCTGGATAGTCTCTGTCAGCGCCGGGGTTCAAACCTGCGATCTTCGAACTTGATGAATCAGCCCTTGTGACCGTGCATGGCTACACCGCGGGACAATGCAAGGAGTAACGCTAAGTTCGATTTCATAGTTACAGATTGGAGCAATTATTTCGATATTATAATTATGCAGTATAAAATATATGTATTCACCAATACATTACTGTAGGCTATACACCTTGTTTCTTGTTGTTTCATTTGAGGGGCCTGGACATCGTAGTCATTTAGCCCCGTGTACTGCTGTATATACTGTACCAGGATATGAGCTGGAATATTACGTGTGGTCCGGTGTTCAACTTCTTTCCGTTGGATGATGAAGTTCCTCATTGCTACAGTGGGACTGAGAAATCCGGTATTAGACCGTAGGATAATTGCAGACATAGCCGAGAATCGACCAGGAGCCTCCCAATCAGAAGTCTATTACTGTTGATATAATTTACTTTTCTAGCAATGAATCAGAGGTAAGCGATACTATTACAGTAAATAACAAAACAAGTGGCTGATGAATACAGTGCACAGTTGAACAAGACGAGTCAAGTGATCGGAACAAAGAAGTGGTAATTATGGAGTCGGAGGAAAATTGCAACCTTTTGATATGATCTAATAGGAGGTGCCGCAAGGGGTCCAACTGGCGAGACTCGTGATCTATGGCCCCGTCTCCACGTGTTAGGCTACATCTCCCATCTGCTCTGGCAACAAGAGCTGAGATAGATTAAAGTACTGTACTGGCTTATCGTAGCCCTGGAATGATCATGCAAGTCGACAGAATCATAAAACTCCAGCCAACATTCTTTTTACACTTACTGTAGGTACTAGGGCGAAGCTGAAGGAAGACTGAAAGATTTAGTTTAGGTCGGGTTGCTTTTCAGTTGAGAAGGGTACTGCGCTCGAAATCATGTCTAGTTGAGAGAAGAAGTCAGGATGAGGTACGAACTGAGGATCACCTCAGAAGAATGGCATATTTAAAATTTGGAATTATGGATATAATTTGCAGTCTGAATGGAAGATCATGATTAAATAAGTATTTGGAAAAATTTTCGCCTAGAGAAATATTTTTATTTCGAGAAATAATTGAAATTTATGACTTGGTAATTTTTAACCAAGCATAAATGATCAGAGAACTGTCCTGGAAATGTACACTTTAGTCGAGGTTAGCCGCGAGAAACCTGTTTTGAGCCGAGGGAGAAGAAGCAAGGTCGACTTGAGGACAGACACGCGCCACGGTCTAGAGTGGGGGAACAGACCCGTGTCGAGAGCGCGCCAGAAGTAACTATTGACCAATGAGAGAACAGTTTGAATACTAAGGAATGAATAAGTATTAAAATCATTCCTTTAATGTTTTACGAGAATGTTACATATTGAATTCACCAGCAGAGAACAAGAAATTTAATTGGCAAGACGGATATTGAATTAAATGGCTGAGAGAGAAGTTATGTATAAATCAGTCAATTTTCATAGCGGTTGGAGGCTAGTTGACCAGATTTTCGGGGAAAATCTGATCATTGAGGCTAGCAGACGCGAGGAGACGAGGCTCTTTCTATTTGGACAGTCGAGGAGGCAAGACGTTATAATTTTTACTCTTCGAGAAGTATACAGACAAAGGTCTTTGTGAACCTGAGACTTCAAGATGAAGCAACAAGTTATCGAAATGGAAAAATAAGCATCATTAGTCAACAGCATTAAGAAGAAGCATTTTTACTGCATTTGGAGAAGAAATATACGTCGTGATAAGGTATTTGAAAGTTTCAAAGTGAAACATCGAACACGTAACTACACAGGAAGGAAGTCAGAAGAAGTGAAACTTTATTTAGCAAGAATTTCATCAATCTACACAAAGATGTATAAAGAAACAGGTCGGAGGGGAGAATCTACGACTTCACATCATTTAGCAGTGAGGAGAATGTTCTAATTTCATTATGTTGGGAACGTAGAGCTATGCTAACTAGCGAAATCCAGAAATGACCTGATAACACAGCAATATGAGCAGCGAGCTGCAGAACACTGCAGTTTTCGCTCACATAACGCTACAAGCTACTACCGAAGAAATTCACACTACGGAGGTGATTTCTTGTGTTGGAAAGAACACTGCAAGCTACCAACTTCAATGAACATCGAGATCTAAGAAGAGACGAGCGGGATTCGAGATGGAGAAAGCAGAGAACCTGGAGCTGGAGAGCGCCAACCACCGCGAGCTGCGAGGCAGTCGTGTCATCGCCGAGGAAGGAGGAAGCAAGCAGGCAGACGAGTTTCCAGCTGGGAACCGGTTTGGAGACAACATCCCAGGGCATTCACCTGCAGCGAAATCCAGACATAACAGAGATGACATAACGGAACCAGTCCGAGGAGGCGTGCTGCATACCGGAGACGTGGGAGGAATTCCACATATGTATTGGAACATGAGAGGAGAAGCGTAAATTTGTGATAAATAAATAATGTATCAGAGAAAGAGAACAGTCATGTGTTTGACAAACGTGAATAGTTTATAATGTAATATCAGAGAAAAGACGGACATGAGAATCCTATAATAAAGAGTTTATTCATCTCAGAAACGAAAATACTATATATAAAACGAAATTGTTAATAGGAGTATTCAATATTGGCATTGAAAGAACTCCAGTATGAAGGGAAGATAATGACATTGTAAAACCCAGAAACTTTGTTGTATGGAAAAGGACAGTATGCGATAGTTGAAGGCATAACTAAATAAGAAACGCTATGATAGAATGTTATGAATGTATATTTGTTATAAATGATAATGTGAAATGGAAGGAAGGATATTGGCATCTATTGTTAGGAGAAACGTGAGGAAAGGTAATTGTTATTTACATAACAGACGCAAGCAGACTTAAAATTCAGAGTTAAGCGAGAAATTGAAACAAGGAAGTATTTGAAGCAGAGAAGGAAGTATGAGATGAGTTATGGTAGTGAGAATTGTGGAGAGGTTGTGCGATAAAATTATGAGATAAAGAAGTTGAGTGGAAAGGTTTTAAACATAGCACGGAAATGTATAATCGATAGAGGATTTTGTAGAAGGAGGAATAGTAGTGTATTCATGAAAGATATTGCATTTGTGATTTCTAGTAGGAATACAGAATATCATACTTTGATGAAAGTAGTTGATATGGAACCGTAGAAGTTTTGTGAAAGTGCTAAAGAGGAAATATTAATGAGATGCAATTATATTGATGGAGGCGTAACAGAGACGCGATGATATGAAATGTGAGATCAAGAATTTGAGTGGAAAGGTTTTGAAATATTTTGTGTTGATTAAGAGAAACCGTATTTTGTGTTTTGAGAAGATAAGAGTGTGGGAAGTGAGGGTCAATGCCACACACACTCGATATTTGGTTTGAGAGCTTATCTGAATAGTCATGCGTTGCAAGTTTGTATAATTATTAACTTATTGAATACCGGAGTTGTACACTTAAGTGATGAGATATTAACTTTATTGTTTGTGTCTATGATTCACATGGAATTGACGCATACATACCTATAATGACCAGTTTTATTGTGTGAAATACGGAGGCAAGTTGTGAAATATGGAGAAAAGTTGTGAAACACGGAGAAAAGTTATGAGATACGGAGAAAAGTTGTGAAATGAACTCTGGTAAATTGGAGACAGATGCTATGAAATCGTGCGGGTCGCGATCATGTAAATAAATGTAAATATTTCATTATCATTATTATTAACCATTTTTAACAGCATTTGGAAACTTGACATTATATTTATAGGACTTTAACGTATGTATTACGTAGGGAGTATGTCTGTTATTATGGAAAGTTAAAGTATAATTTTAGTGAACAGTAGGACAGATATTAGTGTCCTGAATTTAAACAATGTGTGTTTAAAAATATATTGGAGCAAGATATATTTTTCATATGTGAAATGATTTAGGAGAGACACTGGTTAAATGCATCAAGCCTAAGTGAGGCGTAAATATTTAATTTTTAAATGGTGATTTTATTTCTATTTTTTTTATTGGTGTTGGAGACATAAATTGTCATGTCGTTTCATATTTTGTCAATAAATGGCAAGCGTAATACTTTATTCTTGCTAAGTTTTATAGAACTGATTCTTGATTCAATGCTTAATTACGCTATAACGATACCGCTAGCTAGATGCAGACAGCCGATCGACACTTTATCTTAACGCCTGAGAGCCGAGTTGCTCATTAGTGCTATATCTTTTATTTTTCTTGTATTGTATGCAACTAGTTAGTAGTATAGTTAGAGATGTATATGTGTGTTCCTAGGGTTCCCTAGTCATTAGTCCGGTAGGAGTTGTTCAACTCTTAGCCGGGTGTTGAATTTCCTACGATCCTTTTACCATCTGCGCGGATTTGGGACTGTGGTCTAGAGGAATTCGGGCGCTGTACCTTTTAACATCCTGGCACACCAAGAGAACTCCTGTTATTATCTTATTTTTCAAATGTCAAAAACTTGAATAAGACACGAGTTTGGGCGATTAGTGGGCGCCCGTCTTTATATTTCCCATTTTCACTTGGAACGGACGATCCAAATTTGATCAAACTTTGCATAAAGGAGGCACTGGGTACCAACCCGTAACCTTCCACTTCCAGCAGAAAATAAACTAAAATATAGTAATTTAACGGCCAGCCTAAATAACTCTTAAAGGGCCATATCATTTTCCATCTGAATATGTTCTAGGAAGTAATACTACCTAAACTTAGTTCAGCTTTTCGGTGTTTCTGCTCACAACAGTCAGATAATTGGTGATACTATATTTAGGACCACCTTCGATTCATTCTTAAGGACTGATGAAAAGTATAGAGTGTATTTGAAATTCTTTTAACGAATACCAGGAAGGACATCTGCGAAGGAATAAAAGCTACATGTCTGGGAAGCACTGCGTTTTGAAGAAATTCGTGGTTGTAAAAGTGTTTGAAATTTCTATAACAAACGGTGAATGTGATAGTGTGTCATGACAGTGAGCGTGAGGCTGGTACAGTTCATGCCACTGTTCAGTGCTGGTCGGCTCTGGTTGCACATCGGGATACCATACACTGTGCGAGCCGCAAATTCTGGAGCATGCGCGTTGATATGTAAATTGTTAGTCACACAAAGAGTTTGGCCGGGCAGTCTTGAACCCGGGACATAAAGTTACCAAGCTAGCACGATACCATTCGTGCACATGTGCGCTCGCAAATGTAGCATATTATCATAGGCCTTAATACATGTGGTTAAATGTTGAATGATTTCACTTAGACCTTAAATGTTGTTTAGTACGCATTCATTTGCTGCGTGGGTTGTTTTAAACTTTATCTAAAGCAAGTTTCATGCCTGTTTCACGTTAATAATGCAATTCAACATCGATATTATCCACATCTCACTCGACAACCTTCGTCCATGTTTGAACGGATGTGACCCCCTGCCACTATCTACCGTCTCGATTCGGAACCAGGAGAATGGCATGACATAACAGCCAATAAGAGGCTCGGAAATACCTACTGTGGCTAGGCTGGGGCTGAAAAGAAAATACGGCCGGGTCACAATCAACGATCCGTGTGCTAGCAGTGTCTTTTGTAGGCTGTTACTAGACTACACTCACTTCAATGCGTGAGCTCTCCAAGATACCGGCAGAAATCCGTTGAGTCAACTGTAGTGTGAACAGGGTTGCAGCGAGAAGACAATACAGGTACTCGTTTTGGCTCTGTTGTGTTTATCACTAGCTTCGCTACAGTCACCACATCATACCACTGTATCTCCTTAGTATCGTTTCAAAACCCGCCTGTCAACCGTGAATGATACACGAATGAAATTAGATTGTATTTTTGATATAACTTTGAATAGCTTATTACATTTCGGTATGTCTTTGTAAGGTCGTTGTACAGCTGAAGTATTTACGCCTGTTCCAGAACTGACCACAGATATTCATACATGGATATACTGTATATATACTGTGAGGAAATAAAACCCTTGGCCTCTATATCACCATTGTAACCACTAGACCAAATGACTCCCATCAACAGTGTTCTTTTAGTTGTGATAGGTGCAGTAGAATTTAGGGAGCAAGATCAGTACTTGAATGAAGTGCATTTTAGACTTGGACATACTCTGAAACTTTTGATTTCAGATTCCTATTATTTCTGTAGCTGGTTGGTTGGTTCCTCAGTTTAGGGGCTACGACAACGCGGTTATGTAGCCCCGTGTACTTTGGGTATTTGTAGAATCTGTCAGATAACCGGTGTAAATTGTGATGGCTGTATTAGTGTGTGTTATCTATAATTCTGGTAAGGACTGCAGACGATCAATTTCAAGTAGTTCCTACTTTTGCTACTAAATGCTATCGTCACGATACCTAGCCACGAACTTGGCTACTAGATGCCACCGCAAATGGCACCTGGCTACGAACGATAGGAATAATAGAGCGTTAAACAAATATAACCTTAAAATTTAGCTCCACACAATTGTAGTTAGTCAAAGGTTACATGCCATAAATCTATGACATGGGCCAGCCGGCTTTACTTCCCCTCCGAAGGAAGGCATACAGAGTGAGGGATTTTTAACGCTGTTAAAAATTCAAGACTTCGGCCAGATTTGAACCCGCGATCTTGGGCTTAGAAGTTTGCATGCTACCAACTACACCACCGAAGCCGCCTATTTCTGTAGCTGTATTTAGGTTTGCTTACCGGTAATTGTGGTATTACGATTAGAAATTTGAATCAGTACCGGAAGAATAGGGGAGGGAACATCATATTTATGGAAATTGAATTGTATGCAGAACCCTGAAAGTCTTTAAAGTCTATGATCTACATAACTTGTCATGTTGGAAGCCATTTTAGCCTATTTTCATTTATGAAAATGTAGGCTTATGAGATCACCTTTTATCTGTGTGTATATATATATATATATGTGTGTATGTGTGTATGTGTGCGTGTGTGTGTCCCTAATAAAATCTAAACGGCTATAGCGATAACAATCAAACTCGGCAAGGCCATAGTACTATTTTGTCCGAACCCGATCGTGCCCTTCAAATTTTATTACGTCACACCAATACGAAATATTTCACCGGCATCCTATAGCTCCTAAACTATTACTAACATCACTCTGACATTTTGTACGGTGATAAATGGCACTACTAGAACTTCACCTATATGACATTAAAAACATGTCATGTACAGATCGAACATGGCGGCGATGCGAATTCTAAATATTTAAATAAATTTTTCTTGCGATTTAACCATTCGAACGCAGTGAAACTTGGTACGGTAATTGCTTACACACATTTTAATCCACTGACATCTAATGTTTTTCAATTGTTTTTATAACCATAAGATGGTGGCTTTGCGAAAACTTAATATCTCGTTTTTAGCCTACTTTCGATTTTTGCAAAAAATGAAAGTAGACTTATGAGATCCTCACAGGGCCAAAAATTGTGTGTCTGTGTGTGTGAGTGTGTGTACTCTGAATGTCTGTCCCCCCTTATCAATTCGAACACGGTGAAACCGAATTGAACGAAATTTGGTACAGAGGTAGAACTAGCAAAGGGCACTTCAGTGTCATGTTTTATATCGCCGCCATCTTGACGGAAACGTAATGGAGGCCACCTAAATGTTCAAAGTTAAATCAAATTACGACTAACGTAATCATCTGATCTCTACCAAATTTCGCAATAACATATATTTATATGTCGAGCGTCTTTTGACCAAACTACAAGGTCATCAACCCAATAATTTGCAGATGGCGGCCATGTATGTGTGCAAATCGATTTCCCCTATCAATTCAAACACGGTGAAACCGAATTGAACGAAATTTGGTAGAGAGATAGCACTAGGAAAGGAAACCTCAGTATCATGGTTTATATCGCCGCCATCTTGACGAAAACGTAATGACGGCCACCCAAATGTTAAAAGATTAAATCATATTACGACCAACCTTATCATCCGATCTCTACCAAATTTTGCAACTGTATACCTTTATATATGAAGAATCTTTTGACCAAACTACAAGGTCATCAGCCCAGTATTTTGTGGATGGTGGCCATGTATGTGTGCAAATCGATTCCCCCTATCTATTCAAACACGGTAAACCCGAATTGAACAAAATTTGGTACAGAGGTAGCACTAGCTAAGGGAACCTCAGTGTTATGTTTTATATTGCCGTCATCTTGACGGAAATGTAATGGCGGCTACCCAAATGTTAAAAGTTTAAATCAAATAACGACTAACGTAATCATCCGATCTCTACCAATTTTGCAACAACATTATATTCATAAGGCGACCATCTTTTGACCAAACTACAAGGTCATCAGCCCAATAGTTTGCAGATGGCGGCCATGTATGTGTGAAAATCGATTCCCCTATCAATTCAAACACGGTGAATCCGAATTGAGCGAAATTTGGTACAGAGGTAACACTAGCAAAGGGCACCTCAGTGTCATGTTTTAAATCGCCGCCGTCTTGACGGAAACGGAATGGCGGCCACCCAAATGTTAAAAGCTTAAATCAAATTAAAACCAACCTAATCATTTGATCTCTATCAAATTTTGCAACAACATACATTTTTGTGGGAAGCATCTTTTGACTGAACTACAAGGTCATCAGTCCAATGGATTGCAGATAGCTGCCATGTATGTGTGGAAATCGATTCCCCATATCAATTCAAACACGGTGAAACCGTTGAATGATTCTTTTTTTTACAGAGGTAGCACTAGCAAAGGGCACCTCATATTCATGTTTAATATACGTATAACACGTTGTATTTCAACAAGCTACTAGAACCAACATTCAATTATACTCCTTGAAAAGGACAAAGAGTTATAACAATACCCATGCATTTAGGAGAAAGTAAGCTACATGTTCTTTACTGAACATCTTGTGTCGTAATCACGCTATTGAAGTTTGAATAATACACATAATAAACATCTTCATGTGTTAGTTCATAACGCTATGGCCTACGTATATAAACATCCAACATGGTGACCATCCGAAATATTTATACGGTTCTCTTTATCTACGAATCTATTATAGCAATCAAACTGAAATGTTGTACAGTATGTTGATGAGGCAATTTACATAAGTAGGATATATGCAAATTGGCTATTTAGTTGTTTGTGGAACTACTTGTTCAGTGTTGCCTTAGTAAACGACTGTGTTGACCGACTGAACAGCATACATTTCGCAATGTAACTTGATAAATATCAGCAGAGTATTACAGAAGCGTGTGTAATACTGTGCAATGCTGTTGAGATGTTAAAGTATCATTATTCATGTAATTATAGCAGTAATTGCGAGGAGCTGGAGATATCGTCGATCGAGCCCTGAGGTAGCCTAATTATAGGGGCCGTCCCATGCCATCCCACCGTGCCGTACCCTGCGCATGTCAACATGAACCGCCCACTCTTCACACCAGGCAGTACAGACCATCGCATTGGATCTGACACGATACTCTCATTCAACTTCATGTACAGTCACTTAAACAAAGAATGAACACAAATTTAGGAAGTGCACAGATTTTCTTCTGCTTTTTTTCTTTCTTGCCTCGAACCAAGAGCAAAACCTCAAAGCAATAGGTAGAGCAACTTGTTTTTGATGTTGATTCATTTAGGGGCTTTGCGATTAATAGTCTACTGTGTAAAATGGCGTGAAATTAGTAAACAATCTCTGATTAGATATTTGTGTTCACTGTATAGGGTTGTAGGTGATTTCTTTTCTCTTTTTGGTGGCTTGTCACTTGAGAATTTCCCAGTAATAACGACAATCAGTGGCTAACAGAGTAGCTTGAGGTATCTCAACACATTTATCAACTTTTCAATGCAATACTCGTAGACAATTACTGCATATTTGTGTTTATATTTCTATGTTTGAGGGTGTTGGACATCGTGCCCATTTAACCTCGTATACTTGGGGGTGTGTGTATATATATATAGAGAGGGAGAATTTGTTTGATAACATGCGTTATTGTAGTATCTGTAGTATCTACAGTAGTGTGTGTATTTGTAAGTCAGGTGAGAATTGGGAAGGAGACGGCCATCCCCTTAATTTAAGAACCATCCTGACATTCACCTGGAGTAGAAGTGGGGAACTACGGATGGCTGAGGTGGGAATCGAACCCATATCTTCTCAGTTTTGCCTCATGAGGCTGAGTGTATCCTGTTCCAGCCCTCAGACCAGAATTACATTTCTTGGCAGAGTCGGGTATTGAATCCGAATGCTAGCCACTACACATGTTTATATTTTTAGCCTGGGGGTTTATAGATCAAGTGTATCTCAGAAGTAGAAGCCAAGTCTTCGTGGATTTGTTAGAGGAGGGCGATTCTTTGAGGGTGACTTTGTGATTTTCAGCCTTGCAACTTTGTATACGAAGTACGTCCAGAAAGTAAGTTCCGTTTGGTAATCACATTAAATTGTGTACCGACACAGAAAAATTATTTATTGCACAAAATTCTACAACCCTTAAAATACTTTTCCACATAACTGCCGAAATGTTGCAGGCATTTGTCGTAGCGTGGCACGAGTTTTTGTATACCTTCTTCATAGACGTGTGCCGCCTGTGTCTTCAACTAGTTGTCATTCCGCTGCAGCGCAGTTCCGCATATGCGCGGTAGACGCTCTGTATCAAGGAGAAGAAACGTGCGCCATTTGGAGAGCGCTGTCAGCCACGTATGCGTTGTTGTGCATGTTTATACGTACAGTGTCGGTGTTGATTGAAAATCCCGCCGCTTGTGAAATCAGATCTGTGATTTGTTTTCTGAATGCTAGGAAAGTGAAACCAATTGAAATTTATCGGCAAATTTGCGAAGTGTATGGACAAAATGCGATGAGTGATTCAATGGTGAGAAGATGGGTCCGACAGTTCAATGAAGGACGTAGTGAAGTGCACGATGAAGAGCGAAGTGGGCGTCCATCTTTGGTTACAGAAGAACTGGTTCACGCGATTGATGACAAGATCCGGGAAAATCGCAGGTTTACAATTAGTGCTCACGCTATGGAATTTCCCCAAATCTCACGATCACTAATTCATGAAATTGTTACCGAAAAATTGAACTTTCGTAAACTTTGCCGACGTTGGGTACCAAAGATTCTTAAGGAGCAACACAAAACAAAACGGAAGGGTAGTGCACTTCAGTTTTTGACCCGTTACAATGAAGGCGGCGAAGAATTTCTGACACAGATAGTCACAGGAGATGAAACTTGGGTTTCTTACGACACCCCTGAAAGTAAGCTGCATTCAATGGAATGGAGGCACACTTCATCCCCAGCAAAGGTTAAGCCGAAACAAATCTTGACACCTCGGAAAATGATGTGCACAGTGTTCTGGGACAGGAAAGGCATCTTACTCATTGATTTCTTACCGCGTGGTCAAACAATCAACGAAGATGCTTACTGCGAGACACTTAGGAAATTGCGCCGCGCAATACAGAATAAGTGCCGAGGGTTGCTGTCAAAAGGTGTTTTTTTTTTCACGACAACGCACGACCACACACTGCAAATGTGACGAAATACCTCCTACAGGGATTTGGCTGGGTCGTGTTTGACCACCCTCCGTACAGCCCTGACCTCGCTCCTAGCAACTTTCATCTGTTCACACATCGCAAGTCTTTCCTTGGCGGTCAACACTTCAACAATGACGACGAGCTGAAAGAAGATGTTTCCAACTGGTTGAAGACACAGGCGGCAAACTTCTATGAAGAAGGTATCCAAAAACTTGTGCCACGCTATGACAAACGCCTGCAGAAGTTTGGCAGTTATGTGGAAAAGTAGTTTAAGAGGTGTAGAATGTTGTGCAATAAATAATTTTTCTGTATCTGTACACAATTTAATTTTATTACCAAACGGAACTTACTTTCTGGACGTGCCTCGTATATTAAATAAATAGCTGAACGATTTAGTATTTAACAGCAGTTCAAGCCACACTTACTTAAGATTTTGCCGTGCCTTGGAGGGTTGCGGTTGGGGGGCCGCGTTCATTCGTGGTAGACACTGTGGGTTATGGTAGTGTTTTGTAGAGCAACTATCTTGGATCTGATGATGCTCGATTGATAAGCGAAACATGCCATCCTTTTAATCTCCCAAAACCTTGTAGTCTGTACAAATAATATTTAATCAGGTAGTAACACATTATCCCAATTTAATTGGGCATATATTTGTGTTAACCGACTAATTTACCATTCAACCTCCAGATGTATTTGTCCCGTGGCGTAGCCGTGCTCGTTAAATCGTGCACCACGTCCGTGCGGGCAGCTGCAACACTTCCGGAGATCGTTGGTTTGAATCCCGGTGGTGACAGTGGCTATCCTGAGCGTGGTTTTCCCCTGAGTTTTACCACACTCCCTCCGAACAAATGCCAGGATAGTACCTTATTTTTCGTCCAGGGGCACCTTTCCTGTTCCTAATGCATCTACGCACATTACTACAATCATCACATAAATACAGGTTATCAGGCAAATTCAGTACACGCCCAACTACACGCGGCTGATGATCAAGATATCCCAAGCCCCTCAAATGAATTATTAGTATCACTTTCTAGATGAAAAAACTTTTCAATCGGAATTTCTACCGATTTATTATCTTTTTGCTAACTACTTTAATTTTCGCACGTACAAAGATACTCCAGTGGTAGGCCTACTTGCGCCGGTGTCCATATCCAAGATACCATTAATGTTTCAATATTCATACCGAATACTGTACACATATTTGATTCCCAATATTCTTCTTCAGAAATCATTTTTTGTTCCATTGACAGGTAATATACTGGTGTTATTTAAAGTTATCTGACGCCATCTATGTTACGTCAGAGATGACACACCTTCACCCCAAACCCTATCATTTCCCTGTACACACAGCCCTTATGGCTCGGGAGTTGGGCTTCTAATCATCACCTATACAGGCCATAACTCAGCCGGTATTATGCCAAGCAGAACACATTTGTTACACTTAAGGAGAGTAGCCCAAGACGATCACACCTACCAGCATGGATAGAGAAGTTTATGATATTTAATGTTTCATCTAGATTATCCACCAAGTTCGCTCTAAATGGTCCGGAACGTGTGAAGGTTAAGGTGAAGGCCAGATTCCAGTAATCATAGCTCCACAGCCCGGCTTCTAACTCAGGGCTCTCATTTCTCAAGGTGCAGTGGCAATCTGATTCCATGTGCGTTATAATAATTATTATATAGTGTTTTTCCAGTCACCCCTGGGAGCACCTCATGATTCCAGGATCACGGGTTCGATTCACGAGAGAGAAAGGCAGATTTTTGAAGGGCGGCAAAAATCCTTGGCTCTACGAGTCGTAAGATCTCGGCTCGTGAAAGATCTCTCATATCACATTTGGCGATAATGAGACAACATTAATTATATCTCAGCCTAAGGACGAGTTCTGATTTTCATTACCAGATGGCAGTGTATAACACAAAGTCGACATAGGAGAGTGAATACCTCAATGACTCCAAGTAAAAAGATCTACGCCACGGCAAGTGAGATTATACGATTATTTTATAATATTAATAACAATAATAATAATTATTATTATTAATAATATTAATAAGTGCCTTATCTTTATTATTATCATTATCATTATTGTTACTTCCCATTTGAGGATTGGGAGAGAACTACCCCCTGAATATTTTTCAAAAACAATCTGAATGAAGTGCACTTCAGGTAAGCTATTCAGAAAATAACAAACCGTAAATAATCTCTTTCATTATTATTATTATTATTATTATTATTATTATTATTATTATTATTATTCATACCGACAGCGGTAGCTACGCTCAGTGCTAGGCCATGTGGCCAAGCTATCTGCAGACTCAGTAGATGTGGGTTCGAGCCCCACCATAGGTCGTCCTTTAAATGGGTTTCCGTGGTTTTTTCCTGTTTTTAACTCCAGTCAAATGCTGGGGCGGTACCTTCAGTCAGGTCACGGCCGCTTCCTTCCACATCCTAGCCCAGTTTCATTCATTTCATCTCTCATTAACTCATTTCATGAGGTTGGCGTCAGGAAGGGCGTCCGACCGTAAACACCACCCCGACAGAGCCTTTCATTGCATCTCATCCCCGACCCCGTTCAAAAAACGGGAATAATACGGGGTAGACATACATTCTTCTTATTCATATGTTCACCATGTCATTGGGTGTAATACACAATTTCATCGGCAATGTTGCAAGATGGTGTGGAGGTTTTTACGTTGGTAGGTTGAGAAACGAACGAACTATGGAGCAGGTCTCTAAAATGACTGCTTTCTGGATAGTGATATGAAGGTTATGGTTGAGTCCCAGTTTATCGAGGTTGACCCTCAGTGACTTATTATAATAATTATTCTTACCGCTCTTATTATTATGAAATGATTTCTTATATTATTTAATAACCATTTAATGTAAATTTTGTTTTATGTCTATAATACTTCAAGTTGGCATCACACATCCATCTCTAAGAAGCTGATCAGAAAGTTCCCGCCTGCGGATAAAACAGCAGCTCCAGCCTTGACTCGTGCAAGGACTGTCAACTAGTGAAAGCCTATAAATATTCCTGTTTAAAATGTATGTTTTACAATAAGTGGTGCTGACAAATTTGAGTCGTGAAATAAATGCTATTCTGTACTTCATCGTGTACGGTAGTATTAAGTGTTGACCTGAATAGATAAGTGAAGTAACACTCCTCAAATTGTTCATGTTCCTTCCACTCAATAGCGATATCGCCGTTAAGGCGGCTAGATAACGAGTACTTATCACAACTAGCTCACCAGTTGCTTTCATGTTCCTTCCACTCAATAGCGATATCGCCATTAAGGCGGCTAGATAACGAGTAATTATCACAACTAGCTCACCAGTTACATGCACATTCCGTGTCTCTTGCCGCTATATTAATGATAACACGAGTGGTATGCAAGAAGAAAAAGAATTCGAAGAAAAAAGACCACTACAGTCAATATTCGTCAAAGTTTCCTCGTACTGATACTCGTTGGCGGGGGGATCTAATTTTTCAACAGCTTGGGCATGTTGAAACACCGAACAGCGTGTCAGTAAATATATTTATATGGGTCCCTTACATATAAAACTCCTGGCACTACAGTCCATGAAGGGCCTAGGCCTACCAAGCGACCGCTGCCCAGCCTTTTGGCCTACAGATATTGGGACACGCGTGGTCAGCGCATCAGGGCCCCTCGGCCCTTAATCTTGGTTATCGTGACCGGCCCTTATATATAAGCACCCTCAAATGTCAACCACTGTGCCGGGATTCAATCTTGCAACCTTGGGATCAGCAGGCAACAACCTTACTGCTACACCACTCAGCCTGCGACAAAGAGATTCAATTTTAGAACATGATACGTTTAACCGTTCCTTTAGACGAATTGTTACAAGACAGGTTTTCCGTATTCATACAGTGTAATATCACATGAGAATACTAGGTTACCTCTATTAGCCTATTTTCGATTTTTGCAAAAAATGAAAGTAGACTTATGAGATCAACACAGGGCGAAAAATTGTGTGTTTGTCTGTGTGTCTCTGTGTGTGTGTGTGAGTGTGTGTACTCTGAATGTCTGTCACCCCCCCCCCCCCCCCCACCCGGCCCCTATCAATTCGAACACGGTGAAACCGAATTGAAAGAAATTTGGTACAGAGGTAGCACTAGCAAAGGGCACCTCAGTGTCATGTTTTATATCGCCGCCATCTTGACGGAAACGTAATGGCAGCCACCCAAATGTTCAAAGCTTAAATAAAATTACGACTAACCTAATCATCCGATCGCTACCAAATTTTTTAACAACATATATTTATAGGGCGAGCGTCCTTTGACAAAACTACAAGGTCATCAGCCCTATAGTTTGCAGATTGCGGCCATGTATGTGTGCAAATCGATTCCCCCTATCAATTCAAACACGGTGAACCCTAATTGAACGAAATTTGGTACAGAGGTAGCACTAGCAAAGAGCATCTCAGTGTCATGATTTATATCGCCGCCATCTTGACGAAAACGTAATGGCGGCCACCCAAATGTTAAAAGATTAAATCAAATTATCACTAACCTAATCATCTGATCTCTACCAGTTGTTGCAACATTATACCTTAATGTATGAAGAAATTTTCGACCAAACTACAAGGTCATCAGCCCAATAATTTGCGAATGGCAGCAATGTATGTGTGCAAATCGAATCCCCCCATCTATTCAAACAAGGAGAAACTGAAATGAACAAAATTTGGTACAGAGGTAGCAATAGCAAAGGGCACCTTAGTGTCATGTTTCATATCGCCACCATCTTGATGAAAACGTAATGGCGGCCACCCAAATGTTAAAAGCTTAAAACAAATTACGACCAACCTTATCATTTGATCTCTACCAAATTTTGCAACGTTTGACCTTTTGAACGAAGAATCTTTTGACCGAACTACAAGGTCATCAGCCCAATAATTTGCGAATGGCGGCCATGTATGTGTGCAAATCGATTCCTCCTATCTATTCAAACACGGTGAAACCGAATTGAACGAAATTTGGTACAGAGGTAGCACTAGCAAAGGGCACCTCAGTATCATGTTTTATATGGCCGCCATCTTGACGGAAACGTAATGACTGCCACCGAAATGTTAAAAGATTAAATCAAATTACGACCAACCTAATCATCTGATCTCTACTAAATTTTGCAATAACATACCTTTATGTGGTAAGCATCTTCTGACCAAAGTACAAGATCATCAACCCAATAGTTTGCAGATAGCGGCCATACATGTGTGCAAATCGATTCCCGCTATCAATTCAAATACGGTGAAAGCGAATTGAATGAAATTTGATACAGAGGCAGCACTAGCAAAGGGCACCTCAGCGACCCAGTGTCATGTTTTATATCATCACCATCTGGACGGAAACGTAATGGCGGCCACTCAAATGTTAAAAACTTAAATCAAATTACGACCAACCTAATCAATTGATCTCTACCAATTTTGCAACAACATACCTTTTTGTGGGAAGCATCTGTTGACTGAACTTCAAGGTCATCAGCCCAATAGTTTGCAGATTGCGCCCATGTATGTGAGCAAATCGATTCACCATATCAATTCAAACACGGTGAAACCTAATTGAATGAAATTTTGTACAGAGGTAGCACTAGCAAAGGGCACCTCATATTCATGTTTAATATCCGTATAGCACGTTGTATTTCAACAAGGTCCTAGAACCACCATTCAATTATACTCCTTGAGAAGGACAAAGAGTTATAACAATACCCATGCATTTAGGAGAAAGTAGGCTATATGTTCTTTACTGAACATCCTGCTTTATATTTCTACCTCCTATGATTCTAAATTCTACGCGTTTTGGGGTAAGATAAGGTGGGGTTTCTATATGGCGGATGGTTCTGGCCGGATGCCCTTCCTGTCAATCTCGTGAGGGATGACATGATTGAAGATGCAATTAACTCGGCAAGAAGTAGGAGGAAAGCGGCCGTTGTCTGGAGTAAAACCTGGAAAGCCACGGGAAACCATTTCAAGGGTGCACGAGGTTGGAATTTGAAGCCACTCGTCTTCTGAATCCAGAGATAGCGTGTCTCCATTGCTATGCATAGCTGACAGACTACCATTTTATATGTGATAAATATAATTTTGCGAGATATTTGTGAATATTGGTCTTATTTATCACTCCCACACATATCCTCCGTCCCTGTTACCCCATTACCTGCGAGTGCAAAACAAGAGAGCTAGGAATTTTAGGTACAGTACATCATTTTAGCTAACAGGATGCATAAAAAGTGATTTATTTAGTCGAAAAAGGTGCAAATGGTAAATGGAAATATTCATAAAACATTACCGAAACCGATTTTACATCATATACCGGGTGAATCAGCCGCCCCTATTAATATTGCTTTTATGCAGCCCAATTAACTTGCGTTATCAGGAAGGTTGATATTTCTGTGCTTGCATCCCGTATGGTACTATTGCACTGTAAACGATACTGAACGCTATTATCCCCTCCCCATCCTGATGTGACTCTTTACAGAGTAATAATGCAATTATGATTTATTCGGTTTGTTTCTCCAGTCATCCTTGGCACAACAGTGAAACAGTCTGTAATAACCAAAAACCTACTCCACGAAACACAGAGTAATGCAACAACCCTCCGATGAAACACGTACCTGTAAGGGAACAGTTCTGCAATTATTTGCCTACCTTTCTCATTTTGTAAAAAATGTTTCTTCGTTAGGCTACTTGCTTGTACACTGTACCACGTCTACAGTGTGGGTTTGAGCGACGTTTAAGGAAATGTATAGAGTATGATTGCACATATTGATGACCAAAGTGATCCGGTTCAGTTTCCTTGGTTCGAATGACCGTATCCATCGCCGTCTATAATTATCAAGCAGTGTCATCACGCTTGGCAACGCCGCCCATCTGTCATCTGGTAGATCTAGAGCAAGCACATGATAATTGTCAACACTGCGTAAACACATAGATTTTGACGCGAAATGTTTCCGAAAATACAACTGAACATAACGTCCACTAAATCTACACACAAATATCACAAATAAAGGATACATATTATCATGCTATGTACTGTCGATTCCCGATAAGGTAATAATAAAATGCTTTATTGTATCTCAATGTCCCAATGCCTGAAGTTTTCTTTTCTTGCTGCTATGCTCACTGCCATCATTGAAGGGCTCAGATACAATATTTAAAACTATTCTAACGAACTTAGAGACTTCCTAACAATAATGCTCCACTGGTGACTTAATTTTAAAATAGGTCGCTTTCTAATGAAATCTACCTAAAAGCACTTGCCAATGAGTGCATTTCATAATGCACTGGAATATAGAAGCCACATTGAAATATGTTGAACTTGCTTATTATTATTATTATCAATGAGTCTCGTTGAATTATTATTATTAGTAGTAGTGCTTTCATATATTGGCTTACATGTCAGGTGACATACCTTGATTCACTTATTATTATTATTACCTATATTATTATCATTTTGATTATCAGCCTTTTTAAAGACATTCAGCCGTCATTTAAATGCATAGGAATTCATTTCATTTGGCTGGAGGAACATAGTGATGGGAAGAGTGGTAGTTTTCAAGATTTTAGGGTTGAAAGGCTGACACCAAGAGGTTTACTGGGACGACTATTAACTGCATGAAATGTCCCCAACCATTGTGCTGAAGACTAAGGGAGTGCTCGTTCCTGGAAACTCGCCGGGGAGACAGGCCTTTTGTCCCAGGTCTATCGCTGCTCGTTGGGACATGGATACAAAGCACTGACGTGAGTGCTTTGTCTGGTGATTGGGTGTGACGAAGAGACGATTGGAAGAGGGTGAACTCGCTGGTGGAAGGTGTGGCGCAGTTTGAAATACCGAGGACAAGGGGGGAGGCAGGCTGCTGGACATTACAAGAGCGACTTCTCTGACTAGAGGACACAACAGAGAGGGTTCTCTATGAGCTCGGAAGTAAGACGGTATATCAGTCGAGTGTGGTAGGCGAATTCATGCCTATATGCACCAATGGGGATAGTCGTGTCTGGGCTATCACCATAAGAGTGATTTTAGGGATTATATCCCATCACTAACATTACATCAGAGCAGATATCAAATCACTGTTAAATACAATAAACATAATTCAGCGCATCATGACGAGCAGAGGAGGGACGACAACGAACCAGCCGAACATCACATCACTGCCGTGAACCACGAGGACGAGAGATGATCTACATTGGTAAGCCAAATGACGCGAATTACGCAAAGTCTCTGTTTGCAGTAAATTCATCGGCACGTAAATTCCAGCTTTTGTTTTTTAACTTTAACTTATAGACCACCTCCAGTTGCTATTTTCGCCGAGCCTTAGTAAATTCAGTAGAGTAATTTAATTTTTATCATTTATCATTGATCTTTTATCGTCATTTTCTTGTTTTTAACTTTATTAAATCTTCTGTATTGTTTGATGCAGTTCTTTTCTTCCTTAGTAGTTAGAAATAGCTTTAAGTCATCCCTTATTCCCAAAACAAATACTATCTCGGTTAAAGACGGAGTCTTACCACGTCCTTGAGAAGAAGAGATCGCAGCTGCTCTACAAATTGTGTAAGTGACTATGTGTTTGGTCATATGTTACATGACCATGGCGCCCACCGAGTAATTAATTTATCCATCTTCAATACCTCAATCAATTATTATTTCGATTTATCAATTCAAATGCCATTCGTCAGTCTAGAGGGAGAGTTGCCGTGGAATTTCCTCAGACCAACCAGTAAGACTGTTACATTTGTGCGCTCAACCTGGAGCAAACCTGTTACATTTGGCACCACAACGTAAGGCCGAGAACCGGATGGTATTTATGGAGGGAAGAAGTGATATTTCTGTGCAAGTGGTTTTTTGGGGGTTTTACAGTGAGTGATACTATATCAGCATGGCTGATGGCAGCGATATACTGTTGAGAAGCGGGCAACAGTTAGGCGGTGGTATGGTGGAGGAGAGCGTAGATGAGCATGATCAGTTGGCAGGGGGGAGTGAGAATAGTACAGGGTTAGCGGAGGTAGACCTTGATACTGACAGGAAGGGAGAAAGTCAGGAAGGTTTTCAAAACCTAATGTTGAAACTCATGCAGGACTTAAGCGGCAAAATGGAGGCCACAAATAGCAAAATAGAAGCCACAAATAACAAGATAGATGCAAACAATCAGGAGATGACGGAAAAATTGGATAGAAATAGCAGGGAGATGAAGGATAGGTTGGACAGCGTGGTCAAAGTGAATGAGGAGTTGAAAAGGAAGTATGGAACACTGCAGGAAAGCATTAATGGGGCAGAACAACAAATTAGGGGAGAAATTAAAGGGGTGGTGGAAGAAGAGGCTAGGAAAATTATAGAAATTGTAGATCAGAAATTGGCAAAGGAAAAAGAGGAAAGTCAGGAGAGGAGTGGTACTCAGACGGAAATTTTCAAGGAATTAGTGCAGGTGGAGACAAGACAGGTGAAGGAACAGCTGGGGGGAGAAGTAAGTAAAGTTCTGAAAGATTTAAGTAAGAAGGTCGAGGATTGCAATCAGAAGAATCATGAGAGCATTCAAGAGATTAGGGAGAAACAGGGTGTGCTGACGGAGATGGGAAAAGAGAGAGATGAAAATATGAAAGAGAGATTTGAGGATATAGAAATAAAAAGAGACCGGAATATAGCTGAGAAGGTAGCTGAGGCAGAAGCCAGAATAAGGGTCAAAATGAGACAAGAGACGGGGAAGGAGAGAACAGGTTTTTCCGGCAGCTGTAATTACAAGGAAATAGAGCGGGCCAAGTTTAGTAATCGGCAAGGTTGCCCGATGGAATTTCTAGGAGCTGTGGAGAACAAATTTAAAGAAAGATTGGATGAGGGCAGTATCGAATGGGGACAGGTATTAGAAATTTTAGAACAAGCTTTTGTAGGAGAAACAAAAAGCTGGTATGCGGTTTACAAAAACACTCTAGAAAGCTTAGACGACTTCAGGGCTAAATTTCACGAAAAGTTTTGGAATGAAGCCATTCAGTCACAACACAGAGAGGCAGTGGCGTGCGGGAGATACAATGCGAGGGGGAGCCAAAATATGACCGAATACTTTCTGAGCCAGGTGTTGGTATGTAAGCATTTGGACGGGTTATCGAGGGAAGGAGACGTGGTCAGGTTGTTGTTGCGACACTTTCCTTATAGGGTGAAGGAGGCGGCCTGTATTCAAAAAGTCGGAAGTATACAGGAACTCGATAAATTATTAGGGACGTTTGATACTTTGGGTAGGGGGAACGGCGAAGAGCAAAATGCAAATTATACCAGAAACCAGGACGTCAGGAGCCAAGGCTCACAAGGCAGAGGCAGTGGTGGCGGCCAGAATTTCGGTGGCCAGAATTTCCAGAATAGGGGTGGTGGAAATCCTAGTTTCCAAAACCGTGGGAACATGATGAATCCACAGTACAGTAGAAACAATAACGCTCAGGGTCCCAATTACAATCAGAGGAGTAATCAGGGTCAAGGTAATGGTCCACAGGGAGGGTCAAAGGACCGGTGGCTACCAGAACTCCAACTACAACCAGAACAACCGAGGTTTTGGAAGGGGAAACCCTGGAGGCAATAGCGGTAACCAGAGAGAGGAGAGGGAACCAATTGACAATAACCAGACCAGTGGCGTGAACAATGGGGGGGGGGGGGGGGAACGACAGAAGCCGTGATTTAAACGAGCGCCAGGCTGCGATGTGAGGTCAGAATCACAGTCTGCGCTGATCCCTGTTTTAACCCTAGTACAGGAACCCTATGACCTGAATGTCAGAGATGATTTGTTAAGAGAATTTATTGAGGAGGAAACTGTAGCTAAAACATTAGATGTGAGCCCTGTCGTAGAATTATGCGTGTTGCGGGCGCGACACGCAGTTTTAATCGATACTGGTTGTGGAGCGTCTTGCGTTAGCCAGAAATTTTATAATCAAATAAGAGAAACAGGGGTGGAGCTTGAAGAAATGCCAATTAAGACTACGTACGTTATAACTGCAGTTGGAAAGAAGTCGCAGTTAATTAGCAAGCAGGTTATAGTAGAAATCAATATTAACGGTCATATAGAGAACCAGGTGTGCCTAGTTATTCCAAATTTAATATATGCAATGATACTTGGGTGTGACTGGTTAACCAAAGTTCAGGGTAAAATATGTTATGACGAAGGGTGCATTAGACTCAATTGGGGTGAAGAGGAAGTAATCATGGAATTCGTAAATCAGAATAAGGGGAGTTATATTTCTAGTTGTTTATGTACGTTAAACGAAGTGTCGAGAGCAAGAGATGTAGGAGATACAGAACAGGTGTCTGAGAACATAGAGCCTGTGTCTTTAAATTTTGTGGGCAGTGTGCTGACCAACAGAGATCTTGAGGATTCGTTACGTCAAGCTGCGGATCAGGGGAATATAGAAGAAGATGAGTATAATATCCTTTACGAAGTTTTGTTGAAGAATCAGAGAGTTTTTGAAAACAGGATTGGCAAGGCCAATTGCTATGTGCACTCTTTAAACGTCCATGATTACTCAGTCTTTACTGGCCACAGGTATCCCATACCATTTAAATACCAACAGGCAGTTGAAGCACAGATTAAACAAATGTTCGAGGATGGCATAATAGAGTATTCCAGTAGTCCCTACGTAAATTCTTTAATTACTGTCCCGAAAGCCGATGGAAAAGTCAGAATTTGTCTGGACGCACGCCTGGTAAATGCACACATCTCTTTTGACCAATTAAAATCCATGTCCATTGAAGAGCTCATGCAGAGTTTTGAAGGAAAAAAGTATTTTACGTGCGTGGACTTAAGTTCTAGCTTCTGGCAGGTTCCTCTAAGGGAAGAAGACCGTCCATTTACGACATTTAGCCACCAGTACAACCTCTTTCAATTTCAGAGAGTTCCATATGGTCTCAAAAGTAGCTCAGCCGCACTTATCCGTGCACTAAACATAGCGCTAGGGGATTACATAGGAGATTACGTCAAGATCTACGTAGACGATCTAGTGATCAGTTCTAAAACATTTGCAGAACACTTAGACCACTTAAACATAGTTTTCCAGAAGTTAGACAGAGCAGGCTTTACTTTAAAATTATCGAAGTCATCTTTCTGCAGAACAGAAGTCACGTTCCTGGGTCATAGGGTGTCCCGATTAGGAGTTACGCCGGAAGCATGCAGAGTGGAGAAAATTCTCGATGCAAGTGTACCAAAAACGTCAAGGAGCTTAAAAGTTATCTGGGGGTCTGTAATTTTTTTCGTCGTTTCGTGTTAAGGTATTCAGGACTGGTTGAACCATTTAGGGAGCTCCTTAAATCAGAAAGCAGATGGAGGTGGGATGAAAGTCATGACAAAGCGTTCCGTGCTCTGAAACGTGGTTTCGAGCAAGCAGTAGTATTGAAGTATCCGCTCAGAGACCAAGAGTATGTATTGATGACGGATGCGTCAGATATTGGGGTTGCGGGTGTATTGTGTCAGAGGGACACGGAGGGAAATTTAGTTATTGTATCTCTAGCCTCGCGTGGACTTTCAGCCGCCGAGAAGAAGTATACGATAACAGAATTGGAACTGCTCGGAATAGTTTTCAGCCTAAGTAAATTTCGAATGTATGTGCTAGGGAGTGAATTTCAAATCTACACAGACCACCACGCTCTACTTTTTATGCAAACTTGTAAGCTAAGCTCAAACCGTGTAAGCAGATGGATTCTTGCTCTCCAAGAATACGATTTTGAGGTAAAGCACATCAAGGGTAAAGAAAATGTCTTAGCGGATATGCTATCTAGGGATTCGAATTTAAATAAGGACAATTCACTTGTAAAAGCAGAAGGGGGAATTTTGCTCTGCGCGTGTGTGGATCCGAGCAACAGGAGATCGCTTGAAACCTTGAGTAAAATGTTGGTTGAGCAGCGGGATGACGCAACCTTGGGTGAGGCACTGGCCAGGTTGGAGGCGGGTGAGTCACAGGTTGTGAAGGTCGGGCGGTTTGCATATAGATTGCAGGACGGGCTTCTCGCACGAAAGTGTAAGAATGACCGCTGGGCAATATGCGTGCCGGCCACCCTAAGGGAAGAACTTATATGGTTCATAAACAAGGAGCTAGGACATTTTGGAGCGACCAAAGTGTTCTATGAACTTTCACGTGATTTTATATGGGAATAAATGGGAAGGGATGTTAGAAAAACACTCGCTAGGTGTGACCTCTGTCAGAAGAGTGAATATCCTGTTAAGTATTTAAAAGGGGGAATGCAGGCGATCCTCACCAGTAGTCCCGGGGAACTACTGTGTGTGGACCTATTTGGACCTGTAGTTAAAGGCCAGTACGGCTACGAATACATCTTTGTTGTGATTGATGCATTCAGTAAATACATCAAACTTTATGCTCTAAGGAAAGCCACGGGACTCGCATGTAGCCGACTGATTATTGAAAAGTACATTCCTGAGTTTGGCACTCCACTCAGGATTTTATCTGATGGTGGGCCGCAGTTCACTGCAAAGAAATGGAAAACCAATATGTAGAAAGCCGGCATTTCACACGTTCACTCATCGGTAAGATTCCCACAAGGTAATCCTTCGGAACGACCGATGCGAGAGGTGGGCCGTCTATTCCGAGCTCTCGTGCACGATAAGCATACGGCGTGGGTCGCACAACTTCCCAAAGTTGAGACCTGGCTAAACTCTGTCCAGCGTGATAGCACGAAGTTGACGCCCCATGAAATTCATTTTGGAAGGAGACCCCAAAATGAGCTAGCGAGAGTACTGGGTTTATCTGTGGGAAAGCAACCGGGGATGGACTATTTTGTCCAGTTGGCGAAACAAAATTTAAGGAAATCAGCAGCTAAGAGAATTCGCCAACAAAAACAGACCAAATTCGACCTTTTCAATCAGGGAGATCGCGTATTATTGAGAGTCACAAAACAGTCGAATGCCTCCGATAAAGTCACGAGGAAGTTCTTTTTATTGTTTTCTGGACCATATATAGTGTCCAGGAGGATTGGTAACACTGCGTATGTTTTGGAGAATGAGCTAGGAGAGAAACTTTATGGAACATACAATATACAAAGCTTGCGAAAATATATTTCGTAAAGTAAGGCAGGCAATGGGCTAGAGGCCAAAACCATGTCTTTTGAGTTAAGACTGTTCTTAACGATTATCATACATGGAGAGTATACGCACCTTAGCCCGTGGTCAGTTGCGTAACCATTTACGTGGTGAGAAAGTCAACAGACCGACAGGTGAGTGACATAGCGTGACGTTGCGTGTTATGTATTTAAAGGAATACTAGATAGGTCATTGTCACGAAGGTCACTGGTCTGGAAGATTGCCATTTAAGGTATTTAAAGGAACGAGACAGAGAGAGAAGGGTGAGTGGTGCAGCCTACAGATGGTCAGATAAGATAAGCATAGCGGGAAGTGGAGCTCGCTTAGGTCTGTTATGTGATCAGGCTCGAAGGGAACTTAATTGTGACGACAATTGCACAGAAATATCTTGACTTTAAGGATATTTCTATATTTGTGTATTATTTTGTAGGATCAAAAATGTAAAACTTACAGAGATTTTGAGTAACTCAGTCAGGAGGCACCTTCTCCGACGTGTGATCTGTGAGCGTATGAAGTGTGTCATGAATGGGTGGAGTATCATACACCAATATGGCGTGTGTTTTGAGTTCGGCCAACCAGGTCGACACCGGTAGCGACCGAGTGTGATAAATGTCATGCAGTGGCATGGAAGTTACGTGACGGAACAATAGGTCACTAAATGAAGCTAGGTGAAGTGAAATAATGAATGCATACATAGTGTGACACATAAATGTATCTCTCTCCTAACACACAGGAAATAAAGACAACGAAAAGCGAATATATCGCAATGAAATGATGTAACTATGAACAATTTACGCGCAACCCACGCTGGTTGACAGAAAAAGACAACGACGCGAGGCGTCGAAGATGATGAAATTGTACAGATCTAAGGGTATACTGGAATGTTTGTATTGTTTTATATGTATGTATATATTTTAGGTTTTTTGTTTCTTTTATGCGTGTTCTTGGGATATCGCGGGAATATAGGGATTCTATATGTCACGCGATCTCCCAGGGCGAATGTAATATGTTGAACTTGCTTATTATTATTATCAATGAGTCTCGTTGAATTATTATTAGTAGTAGTAGTGCTTTCATATATTGGCTTACATGTCAGGTGACATACCTTGATTTACTTATTATTATTACCTATATTATTATCATTTTGATTATCAGCCTTTTTAAAGACATTCAGCCGTCATTTAAATGCATAGGAATTCATTTCATTTGGCTGGAGGAACATAGTGATGGGAAGAGTGGTAGTTTTCAAGATTTTAGGGTTGAAAGGCTGACACCAAGAGGTTTACTGGGACGACTATTAACTGCATGAAATGTCCCCAACCATTGTGCTGAAGACTAAGGGAGTGCTCGTTCCTGGAAACTCGCCGGGGAGACAGGCCTTTTGTCCCAGGTCTATCGCTGCTCGTTGGGACATGGATACAAAGCACTGACGTGAGTGCTTTGTCTGGTGATTGGGTGTGACGAAGAGACGATTGGAAGAGGGTGAACTCGCTGGTGGAAGGTGTGGCGCAGTTTGAAATACCGAGGACAAGGGGGGAGGCAGGCTGCTGGACATTACAAGAGCGACTTCTCTGACTAGAGGACACAACAGAGAGGGTTCTCTATGAGCTCGGAAGTAAGACAGTATATCGGTCGAGTGTGGTAGGCGAATTCATGCCTATATGCACCAATGGGGATAGTCGTGTCTGGGCTATCACCATAAGAGTGATTTTAGGGATTATATCCCATCACTAACCGTACATCAGAGCAGATATCAAATCACTGTTAAATACAATAAACATAATTCAGCGCATCATGACGAGCAGAGGAGGGACGACAACAATCCAGCCCAACATCACATCACTGCCGTGAACCACGAGGACGAGAGATGATCTACATTGGTAAGCCAAATGACGCGAATTACGCAAAGTCTCTGTTTGCAGTAAATTCATCGGCACGTAAATTCCAGCTTTTGTTTTTTAACTTTAACTTATAGACCACCTCCAGTTGCTATTTTCGCCGAGCCTTAGTAAATTCAGTAGAGTAATTTAATTTTTATCATTTATCATTTATCTTTTATCGTCATTTTCTTGTTTTTAACTTTATTAAATCTTCTATATGATTTGATGCAGGTCTTTTCTTCCTTAGTAGTTAGAAATAGCTTTAAGTCTTCCCTTATTCCCAAAACAAATACTATCTCGGTTAAAGACGGAGTCTTCCCACGTCCTTGAGAAGAAGAGATCGCAGCTGCTCTACAAATTGTGTAAGTGACTATGTGTTTGGTCATATGTTACATGACCATGGCGCCCACCGAGTAATTAATTTATCCATCTTCAATACCTCAATCAATTATTATTTCGATTTATCAATTCAAATGTCATTCGTCAGTCTAGAGGGAGAGTTGCCGTGGAATTTCCTCAAACATGAAGATATATACCATAACTAAATTACTAGGCTCTGAAAGTCCTCCACGCTATAAGTGATCAAACCGTAGTAATATAACTAGTTATTTTAATAGTGCTGGCATAATGTGCCTCACAGACAGGCACACAACACTTCCTAGGCATCTGAAATATTTTAATGAAATATTAGTGAAGAATTTGTTGCCAGGCATTGGTTATACGAGGGCTGTTTTTTTAAGTAAGGGCCGTTTATTTTAAATTAACAAACATTTTATTTTGAAACCACATTTATTTTTAGGTTTTACATACCTTCCTCTATTTTTCTACTAGTTGCCTTGTTTATTTAGGCACTTGTCAGACCTTAAAACTAAGTTCTGAAATCCCTCTGCATAAAAGTTTGCCATCTGCTCTGACAACCAAGAATTCACGGTTGTTTTCACTTCTTCATCGTCGGCGAAGCGCTTCCCACCAAGATGACGATGGGCTATACGGTGGGTGATCCAAAACTTCCCACCCAAAAGAGTCAATCAGTTCCCGAGTCCGGGCAGCAGTGTGAGGTCTTGCCATGATCTTGCGCTGTGACGGTAAAGTACGAAAATGAGTACGCGAGTTCAAAAGTGGCCGTGAAAATGTTCATTGCATTATCACCATACACCTCATAAAGCTGACTTGTTTCTTGCACTCAAGAAACGTATCACAGATCGTACCTCACACGCGCGGGCGAATCAATAATCTTGAACATTGTAAAGATGCACAGTTCAGCGTACAGGTTTGCTACACAGCTGCAACTAACGTCTGCTTGTTCGCTAAGGATGCCGGAAGGTAGCGCGCATGTTTGTTGCGGCGTGCGCACTAACTACGGGCTTAAAAAGAACGACCCTAACTTAAAAAATAGCCTTTGTACATACATCTTAATACGGGAAATACTCACTTCTACAACTTTCATCAGGTCTGATTTACCACGAGGAACTTCACGGGTGTTGAAATAGTAAATACGAACTGATTTTAAATGCTGTCTTACCAAAATAAACGATATTTATTAACAGAAGTTAGCATGTGAGCTTAGCTTGCTTACCTTGGAGCCTAGGTACAGTGTTGCAAATTCTACTAACAGCACGACTTGAGAATTATAGACAGCGATGCCGTATTGGTCCAAACATTCGCCACACTTTTTATCCAAATTTCGATCGTGATAAATTGAGGTGTGCCTAATATGCGTGACCTTACAAAAATGTCCTTAACAACATTAAACAATACAATTCAAACATAGTGCTTTTTCCTCGTTTGGAAATACTGCAAGATCGTTGCTAGTGTTAACAAGCGAGGAGCGGGAAGAAGTTTTAGGTTACTTTATTGCATAAGAATACAATGCTTGAACTCGGCTGTTGTTTATTTTGTGAGCAGTAATAGAACATAAATAACGTTAATATTTTGCTACTTGGAGCTAAGGGGCCGTCCACATAGACCTATTACGTAATCACAAAGAGGGGAGGGGGTTCGAAGCTTATGATTACGTTGATGACGTGAGGGTAGGGGGAAAACGAAACGAATACGTAATCACACAAAGAGGTTCAAAAATATCTTTGATGAAAAATAAAGTACGACTTTCGTCAATTGTTCGTAAATTTCTTGTGTTTCTTTGTGCCTCCGATCATCCCAGGAAACTGCAGCGTTATACGTATACAGGGTCTTTCATATAAAGTAAGAACGGCAAGCGGCAGTTTGTTATCCGCTGCTGCTGCGGTGGCCTTGGCCGAGCTTGTGGCGCGCCACGGCCCCCTGCTTTAAGCGTGTGTACAATCCTATATGGAATGTTACCTTATAAAAGATGCTTGAAGTGTTGTCCTTCCTGGGTTATACAGGCATTGTATCTGGTAACTGGCCAACGCGGGTGAATTCTGACACTGTAATGTTTCCTTTCAGTTCCTCCAATGTGTGAGGATTTGTTAAAACTTGTTAAAATACGCTTTACATATATATAAAAAAAAAACAACCGATGTTTCAATGATAACTGTCTCACCATGTTAGCAGACTGGCGACTGAACACCTACACGCTTATTGCAAGATCAAGTATGTATACTATGCGCGTGCTTTCAATACTACAGCAGGGGGCCATGGCGCGCCACAAGCTTGGCCAAGGCCACAGCAGCAGCGGATAACAAATCTGCCTCTTGTCGTTCTTACTTTATACGAAAGACCCTGTATATATATATATATATATATATATATATATATATATTTACAGAAATTGATGCCCCTGAGTCTCTGGCATTGTATTTCTGGTTTTATTTATTTATGCGGATAAATTGTGACGAAATCAAAAATATTAGGTATTGCTTTGTGATAACGTAATAGTGAGGGGGCGAGGGGGTGGAGGTGGAGTCAGTACGATGATTACGCGTGATTACAAGGGGGAGTCAAAATTTGACCAAAAAGTGATAACGTAATATGTGGACGGTCTATGAAGGCATCAACAACATTAGGAATTTGGCGTAGTTACAGTGTAAGTTCTGTTGTTGTTGATTCATTTAGATGCTTTGTGACATCGTGGTCATGTAACCCTGTGTAAGCGTGTGTAAGGAGGGGGTGAGGGCGAAGAGGGAGGGAACTTGTCTGATAACCTGTGTTATTCTGATGGCTATATTAGTATGTGCAGTTGGTGCATTTTTGAACTAGCAGTTATGCGTTATATCCCCAAACCCCGTAGCACTACAGCCTATGAACGGCCTAGACCTACCAAGCGACCGCTGCCTATCAATTTAGCCTGAAGATTATGGGGTGACGCGTGGTCAGCGCGTCAGTTCCCCTTGGTCGATAATCTTTGTCTCCGTGACCGAGACGCTGCCTCACATTCAGCCAGCTGCTCAATTGTCCTCATGAGGCTGAGTTCACCCCGTTCCAGCCCTCTCGTAATTTTCTAAAATCCCTGAAGGATCCGGGAATCAAACCCGCGGCCTCAGGACAAGAGGCAGGTGCTCTACCCTTACACCACGGGGTCGGCAATTCTGCAATATGCTAAAAGCAAATTCCGCAAAATTGTTAGTTGCCTCTTCACAATGCCTGTTCTTTCTAATACTAAAATGATAATTAAGGTTTATGTGGGGATAGTAAAATGTTCATTTGATGCCAAAGTGGCAATATAAATAAAACTAATATTCCTCCAAGGAATACAAGGAATAAAATATGAGAAATTCAGTTGTTGGTAAGGCAACAATTATAGTCTGTAAAATACAATTATTAATATTATTGGTAAAGGATGATTTACTTGAGTAATAATTATTGCATAATATACGTTCTTTCTCCTTTCTTTTTGTCTTTTCCGTATTTTTGGTATTTTCCTCCCCCCCCCCCTCGAATTTCAACAGTGCGGCTTATATGCGAGTGTGGCTTATTTCACTGTTCGTGTTCCAATGCTTTAATTTTTTCTCGTTGTTGATGGTGATTGTTATTTAAGACGCAGAACATTGAAGTTATCTCGTAAACTACTTCTTATTTGAAATGATCGTTTGCAGAAGAATTTGAATTCTTTTTGCGTCGTAGAATGTGTGTGTGGTGTGGATGTTCTTCTGAGTCGGAAGAAGCCTAACGCTTGAAGCCAATGACCTTCGTTTTCTAAACTTAATAAAAGCACATATTCCACAATGGGAACCATATACAGATGGACTGCGTGTTAGTTTTTATCTGGTAGTATTATCAGCGGGATCTAGAATAATGTATTCACGGTACTTGTACGCCAAGCGCCTGCAGCCTATCACTGGGAGATCGGTTGGTTATTCCACCACACGTTCACCGATATGTTATTACAATAACTGCAATTGAATAATTTCATAGTAGAATTATGGAGATTCAAGGCCTGCCAAGTTCTTTGTTAAGACGCCTTTTACTTTCAGTGGCCAGTATTTGAGGGGGACTCAGGAAATAGATTCTTAAAGGAGACATGTTTTGTGGACTTGTGACATACAGACAAAAGTTAGATGGCGGTAGTGATGGTAACTAAAAAGAGATGAAGGATAAATTGACGTGAATAGACCAGAGTTAACCAAACTGTCAGTTGTAAACACGTAAGAGCATGGAATTCACAATAAAACATCAAATTACTCCGCGGCGTAACCGTGCGCGTTAAATGATTCACCACGATTGCGATGGGGATCTGCAGCAAGTCCGGAGATCGCAGATTCGAATCCCAGCACTGACAGTGGCTATCCTGAGTGTGGTCTTCCCCAGGTTTACCACACTTCTTCTAAGCAATCAATGAAAAACCCTGCACCAATCCATTAAATTCACTATGCAAACGAAAATTAACCTTTGTTATTTAGACTTAACAATCCATCGAGTGGACCATAATGTAATGTATTCCATATTCTGTAAGAAAACGCAAACGTTGCGCACTATTGATAACCGTTCAAACCATCGAAATTCACACAAATTATCAGGCATCAAATCCATGTTAAACAGGGTTATCAGCATACCTATGCCAACTCAAAATTTCAATAAATAAATTGAAACGATAAAACAAGTGCCAACTGAGAATAGTTTCTCGCCGAAAACGGTTGACCAGATACTAGATAAACAACGAAAGATACAAGAGGACATTTCGTGTTGACCGATTGAAGAGTTAAAATAACAGTTTGTATAGGCAAGACTGAACGAATAGCTTCAAAACTTTTCAAATGCCGGGATGATACCTTATTCCAAGTTCCGTGGGACCTACCTCATCACCGAACCTAATAGTTACAGCTACACACACTACTACAGTCACCAAAGAAACACAGGTTATGCGACAAATTCAACACACACTCAAGTGCACGGAGATGATGACCAAGGATGCCCCAATTCCCTAATACGAATTAACAAGATTACACAATACTGTACTAAAATGCTGTTTCTAAGCTAGGGTTTACTTTTTAACACACGAACTGGACGATAAAACAAGTGAATCAAGCAACAGTGTTCATCATTAGAGTGGACCACCTCCCGGTGTAGCAGCTAGACTTCTTGGCTGTCATCCAGGAGGTTCTGGTTCGATACCCGGCCTTGCCATGACATTTAATTCTGGTCTGAGGGCTGGAACGGGGTACACTCAGTCTCGTGAGGCAAAACTGAGAAGAGGAGGGTTCTATTTTCACTTCAGCCATCCTCGAAGTGGCTTTCCGCGTTTTCCCACTTCTACTCTTGATAAATACCGGGATGGTTCCTAACTTAAGGCCTCGGCCACCTCCTTCCAAATCCTAACCTGAATTACGCATACACACATTAATACAGCCATCGCAATAACACAGTTTATCCGACAATAAAATCCACACGCACCCAAGTACACGGGGATGAATGAACATGATGTCCAAGCACCTCAAATGAAACAATAACACCATTAGAAAGAGTCGAAATGTCACAGCACTACTGCAAAAAAAAAAAAAAAAAAAAAAAGGGAACAAATTCTTGAGTAAAATATACGAATCGTGGAATGTCCCATCGTTTTGGTACCTCATTGGGGACCAAACACACAGTAGATCGTCAATAATCCGGATTAATTGTGACTGGACGCTGTCCGGATAGTCAAAATGTCCGGATTTTCGAAAAGAACAAAAAAAAAGGTCGTTTGAGTTCATAACAAAAGAAAATTTGCTAAAGCCATTAATAATTCACTGAAGTTGTTAAATAATTCCAGCAGATGAATAAAACCATTAATTAATATGTATTTTATGTTCGACGATGTCGAAATGTAAATATTATATGCCAGAAAACTGTACTAAAATAAGTCATTAAAGTAGGCCTACTTGTTTTCATTATGATAGCCTACAGTTTCTCTCCACCAAGCAGAGCTCAAGATTTTCATTTAGAAACAGTTATGGGAACAAATAGGTAAGGATAGCTTCGCACATGCACTGAAAATCCAACATGTCGGACATGAATTACATGATTTGAATGTTGACAATGTAAAGGATATCCGATCCCAAATGTTTGCACAAATAAACTGGAGAATATGGGAAAATAAATAGCACTGTACCTTAATATCTCCAACTCCAATTTCTACCCAGGGCATTGCTTTCGTACGATTTTGGCGACAATTTTAGTGAATGCTGGTGTTGATATAACCACGCCATGGAGGCAGTCAACATATGACATTAGATCCAGGGAAATCAATAACCCAGCTCTTTGTTCAGTAAAGGGATTTCTTATGCGAAACCTTTCCGCCAGATGTCATGACTGTTCAATGTGGGACTCCATCGATTTGCCTTTCGTTGACATTCTATATGCATCGAATTTGAAGAATAACTAGTCCATAATACGATACATTTTAATTGTAAAGCGTTTGTTACAGCCTATTGTGTGTTATTTGACCAAAATAACAAAATGATCCATCATAGTACCTGTGCGCTATCTGTTGGTGTTAGTTCAGGATAAACAATGTTTCAAAGCTTTGGAATTTGTTAATGGGTAGAGAGCAAATACTGAGCCCACACAATTCCCAGCGTATGCACTTACGTCAACTGACAGAATCTCGACAGGTATTGATGAATATTTATGTTAGAACATATAATAAAATTATAATTATCGTCGAACAAAAACGTCGTATGCAACTCGCCTGTAATGTTAATTAAGACACTCGTATGGAAATTATAAAACTCTTTTTGCTCGTTTTATCAACATACTCATGTCTTAATTATTGCCAATATAGGCTCGTTGCATAATGCACTATTAACGAAAGAATATACATACATATGCAATGCAAAATATGTACGTATTTAAAGAATACTGTACAGTTTATACATTGTCAGAATTCTTAAAAAATCTGTTATTGATTTCTGAACTGCAGTAGTGGTTCGCTTTGTCGCGGCCAAGTCTTTGATACGTAGCGGTAAGACGACCCTGCCCAGCCTGTCGCATCAACACTTTTGTTTGACAACTGTGTATGTATGCATGTATTCACTTCTACTTTTTCTTCATCGGAATTGAATCCGTATTATCGACGGTCCGGATTATCGACACTCTGCTGATTTTCCTTCCAACAGTGACGCAGATGCTGCCGAGCTCGCACTCGCTCGGTTCTCCTAGACATAGGCAATCCAGACAGCACTGCTCACCAGTCCACAGGTGAATGCACTCCCCTCAAATACAGTAGAACTACCCTGTTTAACCTTAAACTTTTGACCACCCACCTTTACCGAAGATACGCATTAATTAAAATAATCTGCATGTATTATTTATCGTATTTATAAAAATATTGCGTGACAATAAAATGCTACGTCTCCCTCCGACTAACCCTCCTGTATAATGCTAATAGTCAGCTTAAATCTCTTCTGCTATAATAGTTTACGTTACGTGTGTTTGCCGTAACTAAACAGACCACACCCACGATACTATTTCTTATTCATAAATTCAAATCTTTAGGTCTGATGTTAATAGTTTTCTTACACAAGTGTTTCAATTTTCCCAGAAAAATTTCCGAGAGCAATCTTCATTATTTGTTTACATCTGTAATTCAGAATCATCTGATATGTTCGTTTATTACTCAATTAGGACTCTGCAAGTATAATGGGAGATCTAATATTTAATTTATAAACGAGGAAGCTTTTTAAGATACAAAAGAAGACGATTCTCCATTTCCAGATAACTGGCGGGCGGTGATTAGGGAAGGGCTCTGTAACTTGATACATAAACATAACCTTGCCCACAGCGCTGGTTCTTGTGCGGTGCAGTGGGTGGAGATCCTTAAACGGCCAACATTTAATTCTTCTACAGTATATGAACTTTTTGCAGTTCACTTCCAATTATGCACTCCTAACTATAACGGTACTGAAAACAGTCCGTTTTTTTCTTTATTATGTGTCACGGAGAACATTATTGTGAGAAGACTTATACGATATCTGTTATATAATTTATGGCCGCTGGGGGTAGTGTCTAATTTCTTTTACCACAAATGTCTTTTCATTGTTCAAATTTCATGGAAATATCTTTTATTCTCTCTTAATAATTTAAAGACTTCTTCGAGTATAAGGCCTCAGGAATCTGGGGTAAGGATACCAGGTGGTGACAGCATTCCTTAAAACAAGAACACACAATTTGATTCTAATTTATGTTGTTTTATTTAAGCGCGTGAACATCGTGGTCATTTCAACCCCGACTACTATAGGTGTGTACAGACATTGTCTTTATTAGTGTGTGTATTTTTAATAGGGGCTAGGATTGAAAGAGTGGTGGCTGTGGTCTTGAACTATTAGTCATCTGGGCAGTTGCCCTGAACAGAATTGGGAAGCCACAGAATACCATTTCTAGTATGGCTGAGGGGGGAATCACACCGATCTCTGGTCAGTTTCGTACCAAAAGGCAGAGTGTACCCCATTCCGACCCTCAGACCAGAGCCGCGCACCGAGCCCAGGAAATTTAGGACCGGAGTCTCATTATGACCCTGAAACCACAGACGCGGTTTAATTTATATTATTTCATACACTAAATCACACCACCAGAAACAATATTCACAAATAAGGTAGTAATGGAAACATTAACGATAGTGACAACTGATTAGGGAAAATATTTTCCACCACCAAATATTCAGATGAATGAGATTTTGCAAAACATAGTTTTGCCTATCTGTAGAGTGCGATAGAACTTATTTAGCTAATGATGTTTTATTTTCTTCTCCCAAAAATCTCTTCATCTAGGCATTGAAGATCTTCCTTCGTTTTTCAAGTCATAATTTCTTGTACTAGTATTCATTTTCCAAGCGAAATCATGGTTGTTGATTACTGCTCTGAACTAGAGTCGAACTTGTATAATTTCCTCTGTAATGCCATTTTCTTGAAGATTTTTTACTATTCCACTAAGCCAGTTGATCTTCACTTTCAATGAGAGAGCAAGGTTGAGAATCCTTTTGGCGAACCTGTCATTGCTCATTTTCAGAATTTTACCGTAGAACTTCAATCTCCTTTTCCTGAAGGTGCCACTGATCTTTTCAGCATGCTGATAAATCTCCTGAAACTTTCGTTTTATCCAGATTCCTTCTGAGCTGACTGGATCAAGGATTTTCTTCAATATTTTTCCGTCTCGTTTCTCTACGTCTATAATAATAGATCTTATCTCCAATGATGAAGGTTTCCGAGGCGTATAATACTTAAAATTTGATTACTGTGGTATAAAGTATTAATATTGCGTTCTTCGATATTGATTTGTTGTTGTATCAGTTCCAGGTGATTCTATAAGTCTTCTGTAATTTTGAAATTCTCTAATTACTTCTCCTGTTGTTGTTTGAGTCTTCAGTCTTTTGACTGGTTTGATGCAGCTCTCCGTGCCTTCCTGTCCTGAGCTAATAGTTTCATCTCAATATAGCTACCACAACCTTCATCCGAGGCAATGTCTTTAACATATTCTAACCTTGGTCTACCCCTATATTTCTTGTCCTCGACCCTTCCTTCCATAACTATGCTTGCTATTCCTGAGTGTCTTAGTATGTGTCCTACCAACCTATCTCTTCTCTTCATTAGCAGTCGCCAGAGACATCTCTCCTCTCCCACTCGTCTTAATACCAGTTGAGTTAGCCGTGGTGGTTACGGCGTGGCTGCAGGCAGTCGCTCACATACGGGAGGCGAGGAGGTTTGAATCCCCCCGCCGGCAACCTTGAAGATGGTTTTCTGTGGTTTCCCATCTTCCTTCCAGGCAAATGCCGGGGTTGGTCCCTAACTATAGGCCACAGCCGCTAATTTCCAATTCCTCGTTCTTACAATCACACTTTCCTCCCCAGAAAACACTCCACACGCGACGGTACTTGTAGCTCACCCCATGTGTGTCCGCATAGAAGTAGCTACTAACTCTGACGAGTCGAACATGTCCCCGGACACTCCCGGCACTAAAAAGCCATACTAAAAAAACAATAAAAAACAAAACAAAAACAAAAAAACAAAAAACAAACAATCTCTTAATTTGTAACCCTATCTACCCATCGGATCTTCATAATTCTCCTGTAACACCACATTCCAAACGCTTCAATTCTGCTCTTTTAAGCTGCACCAATAGTCCAAGTTTCACTCCCATACAGTGCCACTTCTCATAAGAACTACAATTTATTTACTTGATGAATTTTGCCGAATGTAGTTCTTAGAGATTTTCCATCTAGATAACGAGCGGATGTATTCAGTTCCTTTCATATGATATTTGGAGCCAGGACTTTGTTGCAATTTTGTGAAGTCATTCAAGAGCCTGAACTGCTTCTTGTCTATTGTTTGAAAGAACAGCTAGAACACCGCAAATGAATCTTGTTTTTGAGTAGACGACCAATAGTTATTTCTTTCATTTCATTTGGCCGTGTCCTGATAACTTTTTTATGGACAAGATTGAACAATAACGGAGATAGTGCGTCTCCTTATCGAAGGCCTGTGTTAACAGGAAAAGGGTCAGAAAGTTCACATTGAATTTTAACTTTTGAAGTTGTGACAGTCAACGTCTGTCGAATTAAGTCTCTTGTTTTTCTGTCAACTTTGAATTCTTCTAGAATATTGAGTAATGTGTGTCGGTCTACTGAGTCATAAGCTTTCCTGAAGTCGACAATAGTGAGCACTGCTTGTCTGATTTTACGGCTTTGCAAGATGGTTTTGAGATTGAGAATTTGTTCTGCACAGGACCTGCATTTTATGAATCCTGCCTGATATTCGCCAATTAGGTGTTCGGTTTGTTTTTCAAGTCTAGTGAGTTAGGATCTAGAGAGAATATTGTGCGCGACTGATGGTAAGGATATTCTTCTGTAGTTATTGATGTTTGTTTTATCCCCCATTTTATATAGTGGGAATTTTCTCCTCAATCCAGATATCTGCAAGAATTACTTGAAAATTATGAGCTGGGCTTTCACCACCTAATTTCAACATTTCAGCGATAATTCCGTATTTCCCTGGGGATTTGTTATTTTTAAGTTTAATGATTATTTGCTTGTTTTCTTCAAATGAGGGTGGTTATGAATCTGGATTTACAATGGGCTGCTCAAATGAGAGTTGTTCTTCTGGAGGTTCACAGGTTGAAAGATAATGGAAGCAATCTTCGAGAAGTTTACAGTACTCTTTATCATTTATTTCCAGGTCCCCATCTGGACGTTTTAAACAGATACTAGGCGCTTGGTAATGTGATAGTTCCTCCGCAAAATGTTTTGTATACGTTTCTTGTATTGTGTTTCAAGAAATATCGATCTATTTCTGACAGTCTATTGTGATCATATTTGCATTTTTTGGATATGATGAATTTTGAGACTTTTATCTGGAATTTGATCAATTCTGGCCAGTTTTTTCTATTTGATCCGAACCCTACTTTTGCCAGGCTTGAATTCGAAGGTCGATGGCCTTGTCGAAGGTCTCTTTCCATTATTTGTGTTTGCGTTGCCGAGGATGAACACCGATAATCCGGGAAGCTCCTACGAATGTATTTTTAATTACACTAACTGGAAGTATTTTGGATGGAGACATTTGGAAGGAAATTGCTTGAATTTTGTTTTACATTACGAATTTCTAACTGTTCTGAAATTGGGTCTGTCATGTTGAAATTACTTTGATTAAAGATAAGTGGTGATTTTAATTTAACATTCCTAATTTGTTCCTGGTTTCTTTTAGAAATTGGCACAGGGTCTATTTGAAATTCTCCTAAGTAAGAATTTGGTGATTTACAGGTTGTTTTCTTGCGTAGAAGGGCCAGGAAATGGGTTGTCATCAATTTTAGTTCAAAGGTCTCGCAAAAAAGTATTAATCTTTCTCCGATTTCGTTAGTTCTGCTGAGAGTTGGGTAACGCTCTACAAGGGTTCTAAATTACTTTTCTTTAACAATTTGTGTATTGAAGTTTTCTAGCAGAATTTTAAGGTGCTGTTTGGGAATATTTGCTGTAGACTCATCCAGTACAGAATTCGTCTACTTTTTGTGTGTATGTTTGGTAGTAAGAGCATGTGCATTGATTAATATACAAGCCATTATTTCCTGATTTGATTGTGACTAGGGAAATTCTTTCAGAAGGAGATGTACAGTAATAGCACATTATGCAACAAGCTTATAATGGCAATAATTAAGACACGTGTTTGTTTATAAAACTCGCTTCGCTCGTTTTATAATTTCCATACGAGTGTATTGATTACCATTATAGGCGAGTTGCTTACGACTGTTTATGTTCGACGATATTATAACTTTATGTCGCGTTCGACCATAAATATTCATAAATACCAGTCTAGATTCCGCCAGTTGCGTTTACTGAACAGAGCGCATGCGCTGGGTATTGATTTTCCGTGGATCAAAGATCTTGACAATGTCATATGTTTCAAAAGCTTTGAAACAAGATGATGGATAGAAGGTTATCATAACCTCAATGTTGTCACTTGTGTCCGACATGTTTGATTTTGGAAACAAGTGCATTGAGCGCAGGTCGAAGCTATCCTTACCTAATTGGTCAAACAGTTGTATCGTAATGATAATCTTGAGCTCTGATTGGTGGAGAACCTGTATAATAATGAAACTTGTACTATAAGGAGCCTTATTAAGATGCAGTTTTCTGGCATATAATATTTATATTTCGGCATGGTCGAACACAAAGTTTATTATTGAATTTGTGATATTTGATCTGACTGCAAATCCAATACCGAATTGTAATAGTACGTTTGGAAGACTAGATGGCTGGTTTACATTAGTAGATTCTATAATACAGATTTAAAGTGATTTTCATCACTGTACGTAGTTTCTTGTAGTTCTAGAGGTTGGATGTTAAATTTGACCAATACATCTGTTTGTTGCTTTAGCTTCACAATTTTGAGAAGTGTGTTGATGTTCAAAGTACCAAGGAAATGTTTGGGAAGCTCCGACACATTCCCGCATGATATTCTCGCTCTCCCAGAATTCTATGACCGAGATAACCGAGTGTGTCTGCTAGGGCCTGGGGTAGTTGCTTCTTTTAAAACCGACATCATGCTAATACGTTGAAAATATTGGGGAGATTGACCGTAATCAACCTCAGTGTTACAAATACGGTATTGAGCCTTAGAGGTTGCCTCAAGATGTTTTCTGGCCGTTATTTTAGGGCATTGAGCCTACCCTCCTCCTTTATCCGAACTTGGGACCGGTAACAGCGACTACTGAGCTACTCAATCCACTCAGCAGGTACTGCAGGTTGTGTTAGATGCAGGAACTTCTTCTTGTATTATTATTTCTTCATGAGAATAGATCCAAGTGAGAATATTCTCACCACCATAGTGACAACCACATTGAAGAGATTATTAGCCATTTTCAGTAACTGCACAGACGGCCGTTAACTTACTATCTCGCAGCTAACCTTTCTAAAGGGTGTATTATTATTATTATTATTATTATTATTATTATTATTGACCGACCGAGGTAGCTACCGCGCCAAGGTACATGGCCATTGGGCCAGGCTATTTCCGAACTCAGTAGACAAGTGGGTTCAAACCCCTATCATCAGCTGTCCTTGAAATGGTTTTCAACTCCATGCAAATTCTGGGACAGTACCCTATATTTGGCCCTAGCCGCTTCTTTCCAATTCCTTGTCCAGTTTCATAAATCTTCGCATTTGTTCTCTCAGTAACTGCTCAGTTAAGGTTGGCGTCATGAAAGGCATCCGGCCGTAAGAACTACCACCACATACAAATTCATCTTATCTTTTCCCCGCCCATAAAACAGGAATAGTTAGACATGTAGTTAGACATGCATTATTATTTATATGTTTCCTCTTCTCATTATTATTATTATTAATATTATTATTATATCCGCCGTACCCATCATTTCTAGTTATTCAACTCCATACTCAAACCGTATCCATTTGTGTACGCTGCTCTCGAGGTTCTTTCAATTACGTTACCAGCTGTTTATGTTGTTATTAGCATAATCCCAAACGTCAGTGAATATCCTTTATTGTTTTATTACCGCAAAGGATCATCAAAGCCAACTCCGTACTGGCCATAGAGCAGTGGAAGGTAGAGGCTTCTTCCCTTCGTGACATCGGTATTAGATGGGATGGAGTTGTCAGGTCCAGGCCCAGCCGACTTTTCTCGCAGGAATTACCTTTCTGTTGTAAGTTGAGTGAACTCTAGGGCCATTTGCGTTTCTGAAAGTGGTTGTTTCGTTTCTAAAATCCACTATCTGGGTGGGAATCGAACCCACACTCTTTCAGTTATATGCTCAGTGCCTCTACCGACTGGGCTACGGAGGCCCCTTTTTCATCGTAATGAAACCTTAAAAATACCTGCGATATTTTAAACGCATATTGCAAAATAAGGCAAGTGTGTTCCTAACACCGCAAATTAATCAAAATTTGGTCTATTGACTAGAAATATAAATTAAGTATTGTAGTCTTATTCAATTACAGAAGAGAGTATTTAAGAAGATTAAATTGCTTATAACTGATTCATGCCAATGTTATACTTAGGTCTCCAAATAGCACTTAAATTGAAAATAAGTGAGATCAAGTGTCAGATATTGACACTGTATAGTAAATGAAAAAAAAAATTATTGTGAAACTTGTATGGGATGTAAGAAAGGCATTTTAGTCCTTAAGGAACTACTATATATACTACTACTATAGGTCCTATATATTAATGGTACAGAGAATTCAGACCTACGCAAGATGTTTTTCCTTGTCTGTGTAGGATGTAATTTTTAACTAGTTGGCATGTTACAGTATTAGCTAACATGTGAAAGTTTTTAACCCGACTTCATGCCTTGAAAAGCCTCACATAAAACTTCGAACTTGCGCAAAAACGTTGTTCTCAATTAAACCTTAGAGTTGGTCTGGTTTGCGGAATGCTAGAAAGCAATCCTCTACATCCCGCAAGTGGACTACTGCAAACAGTTGCCTAAGGTGAGTATGACTGGTAATCACAGTGAAAGTGTTAAATTAAAACTAAGTGAAACTGGTTATGTCCATCCGCATAGTGGCTCCAGAGTAATGAGGGAATGTGTGACACAGTTCCTGTGCCCAAGTTTGTGGGATTGAATTCTAGCACAGTCGTTCTGTTTCATATCTTCATAGCTACCACACCCTACATTCAAGGTAATCTGTTTAGCATATTCTAACCTTGGTCTAACACTACCGTTCTTATCCTCGACCTCTCCTTCCATAGTTAACTTTGCTATTCCTAGGTGGCTTAGTATGTCTCCTACCAACCTATCTCCTCTCTTCATTAGCAGTCGCCAGAAACATCTCTCCTCACCCACTCGTCTTAATACCTCTACATTTGTTACTCTATCTACCCATCCGATCTTCATCATTCTCCTGTAACACCACATTTCAAATGCTTTTATTCTTTTCTTTTTCTGCTGCACCAACAGTCCAAGTTTCAATTCCATAGAGTGCAATGCTCTGGACAAAGCTTTCAGGAATGAATTACTAATACCTAAATCTATTGTTGTCAACATATTTCTTTTCTGTAGAAATACTTTCCTTGCCTGAGCCAACCTACTTTTTATATCCACTTTGCTTCGTCCATCACTGGTTATTTTGCCTCCTAAGTAGCAGAAATATTCTACTTATTTTAGCTATTTGCCTGCTGATTTGACGTCGATAGGGGTTTCTGATTTCTTTCGTCTGAATTTCATTATTTTTGTTGTACATTTATTGATTTTCATCATGAATTCTTTCCTCAAGATGGATTCCATACTATTTTCTCCATTGTTGTTGGAAAAATATTTATTTGAAATTGAGCACAAATAAAAACATATTTATATACACACATCAAAAAAAGTTTTGCATCACCTCGGTTCCCAGATCTCCGGCATATAGACGTTGACTGTGTATATTGTATCCAAGATACAGTCCCTTTGACTGTTCATAGATGTCACTAAAACTGCTCAAAGATGTAAACAACCATGCATGAGCAGGGCCTATTAGACGGAGGGGGTACGACAGCCGATCAGTTCCAGTCATTCCACCAGGACGAAGGTACGCTGCTCATGTTGTCTGTAGTTCTACCATGCCTAGAAGGTCAATACCGCAGTTCGATCGCGTCCGCATTGTTACTTTGTGTCAAGAAGGGCTCTCAACAAGGGAAGTTTCCAGGCGTCTCAGAGTGAACCAAAGCGATGTTGTTCGGACATGGAGGAGGTACAGAGATACAGGAACTGTCGATGACAGGCCTCGCTCAGGCCGCCCAAGGGCTACTACTGTAGTGGATGACCGCTACTTACGGATTGCCGCTCGGAGGAACCCTGACAGCAATGCCACCATGTTGAATAATGCGTTTCGTTCAGCCACAGGACGTCGTGTTTCAACTCAAACTGTGCGCAATAGGCTGCATGATGCGCAACTTCACTCCCGACGTCCATGGCGAGGTCCAGCTTTGCAACCCCGACACCATTCAGCGCGGTACAGATGGGCCCAACAACATGCTGAATGGACCCCACGGAATTGGCATCACGTTCTCTTCACCGATGAGTGTCGCATATGCCTTCAACCGGACAATCGTCGGAGACGTGTTTGGAGGCACCCTGGTCAGGCTGAACGTCTTAGACACACTGTCCAGCGAGTGCAGCAAGGTGGTGGTTCCCTGATGTTTTGGGGTGGCATTATGTGGGGCCGACGTACGCCACTGGTGGTCATGGAAGGCTCCGAAACGGCTTTACGATACCTGAATGACATCCTCCGACCCATAGTGCAACCATATCGGCAGAATATTGGAGAGGCATTTGTCTTCATGGACGACAATTCTCGACCTCATCGTGCACATCTTGTGAATGCGTTCCTTCAAGATAACGACATCGCTCGACTACAGTGGCCAGCATGTTCGCCAGACATGAACCCTATCGAACATGCCTGGGATATGTTGAAAAGGGCTGTTTATGGACGTCTTGACCCACCAACCACTCTGAGAGATTTACGCCGAATTGTCGTTGAGGAGTGGGACAATTTGGACCAACAGTGTCTTGATGAACTTGTGGATAGTATGCCACGGCGAATACAGGCATGCATCAATGCAAGAGGACGTGCTACTGGCTATTAGAGGTAGTGGTGTGTACTGCAATCTGGACCACAAATGCTGAAAGTCTAGCTGTATGATGGTACAACATGCAATGTGTGGGTCTCATGAGCAATAAAACGAGCTGAAATGTTGTTTGTGTTGATCTCTATTCCCTTTGTATTTAACGGTTCCGGAACTCTTGGAACCGAGGTGATGCAAAACTTTTTTTGATGTGTGTACATACTCGGACATGTTTTACAGATTTTCTGCGTTAACAATGTTCGACGTTATAATGGAATCTCCTTGCAAACCAAGGTGGATACTGTTTATCTACTGCTTTGGAAATTATGAATAAGGCCGTTTGATAGCCGGAGCTCGGTAGGTGGATGAAAATGAAACTTTTACGGGATTGAAATGTCAATATATAAGCCCTTAACTCAAACAATGCTTCCCTGTTGTAAACCCAGGATTTGGAACACAACTAATTCCTAATACGAGTATAAAAGAGTGTAAAGTTCCTTCCAATATCCCTTTCCTGACCCGTCCTGTAAAGAAAAGTACATGGCCATTGGCTGAATTAATAAAATTACAAAATAGTGTAATGAAATGAGATTATTTTGATTAAATAGAATGTAATGAAACACCAAGCCTAAAAGTGAACAACATTGGCAGGACAAAATAATCTGCTTAGGACGGATTTGAATCGCCTAAAATCTATAACACCGTCAAATGTCAAAAATGCAATGCATTATAAGACCTACGTAATGTAACTTCATAGAATGTACAGTATAAGCTTCCGATACGGTTCGTAATCTCACCGAGCACTTACCTTTGGTAGTTTCGTGCATAATCTGTCTTTAGTAGGTGTGGAGTTTTTATGATTATACATTCTTAGGTTTATTTCTGTGCAGTTCGCTGGAATAAGAAGATAGCCAGCCATTCCATGCTGGCTACTGCTTGGCGGATGAAAGTGAAACTTCGCTAACATTCATTACTTATGTAAGTTTTATTAATACAGTACTTGGAGTCATGAAATATCTAATAGGTTTTTTACGTTTGCCAGGTTGTCGTAAAGAGGTCAGGCCGGTTATATCGTCTTCAGATTTAGTAACAATTGATTTTTACATTTTGGATTGTTAGCGAAACGCCAATCGCCGCCATCAATCCTAAAGGGTCGATGTTTTCTGTCGGGGTTGTCTACCTTAGCCAATTTGTCCCAGTTTTAAAGCGTCAAGAACTCACTTTTTCGCCCTTACATGCATCAGCCATGTAAACAAAGTGTACCCTTAGCCCAGGCGCCATGGCGTAGACGTGCACGCATCGGACTTGGTAGGAGTAAACGGCATTTCCGGTGGTTTTATTAGCACACTTCCACCAGCAGGAAGTGCACCCACAGGGACACATACTGCCCCTTCAGCCCCTATCGCATGGTTAAACCCTGGGTAAAACAAAATGGCATATACCCCCAAGGGTTCACAGCTTGAGAGCTCATGAATTTTTAGTGAATCCGAGGGATTACTGAGCTGGGTTCGGTTTTCCTCTTTTTATAGTGATTTTCTCCTCTTCTCTTTCTGCCTTCCATGGCTCAATGTCATTCCCAGTTCCTCATCTCTAAATCTTCCAACGTTGAGAGTATATTCTTTCTTTTTCTTATTTCTTTTCTTAATTATCCACTCTTAGTGTAAGTAACTAACTAAGTAAGTAAGTAAGTAAGTAAGTAAGTGATTGAGTGAGTGAGTGAGTGAGTGGGTGAGTAAGTAAGTAACTAAGTAAGTAAGTAAGTAAGTACGTAAGTAAGTAAGTAAGTGATTGAGTGAGTGAGTTGGTGAGTGAGTAAGCAAGTAAGTAAGTAAGTGATTGAGTGAGTGAGTGAGTGGGTGAGTGAGTGAGTAAGTAAGGAAGTAAGTGATTGAGTGAGTGAGTTGGTGAGTGAGTAAGTGAGTAAGTAAGTAAGTAAGTAAGTAAGTAAGTAAGTAAGTAAGTAAGTAAGTAAGTAAGTAAGTAAGTAAGTAAGTAAGTAAGTGATTGAGTGCGTGAGTGGGTGAGTAAGTAAGTAAGTAAGTCAGTAAGTAAGTAAGTGATTGAGTGAGTGAGTTGGTGAGTGAGTAAGTAAGTAAGTAAGTGATTGAGTGAGTGAGTGAGTGGGTGAGTGAGTAAGTAAGTAAGTAAGTAAGTAAGTAAGTAAGTAAGTACGTACGTACGTAAGTGATTGATTGAGTGAGTGAGTGAGTGAGTGAGTGGGTGAGTGGGTGAGTAAGTAAGTAAGTAAGTAAGTAAGTAAGTGATTGAATGAGTGAGTGAGTGAGTGGGTGAGTGAGTAAGTAAGAAAGAAAGTAAGTAAGTAAGTAAGTAAGTAAGTAAGTAAGTAAGTAAGTAAGTAAGTAAGTAAGTAAGTAAGTAAGTAAGTAAGTAAGTAAGTAAGTAAGTAAGTAAGTAAGTAAGTGATTGAGTGAGTAAGTGGGTGAGTGATTAAGTAAGTAAGTAAGTAAGTAAGTAAGTAAGTAAGTAAGTGATTGAGTGAGTGAGTGGGTGAGTGAGTAAGTGAATAAGTAAGTACGTAAGTAAGAAAGTAAGTGAGTAAGTAAGTAAGTAAGTGATTGAGTGAGTGAGTGAGTAAGTAAGTAAGTACGTAAGTAAGTAAGTAAGTGATTGAGTGAGTGAGTGAGTTGGTGAGTGAGTAAGTAAGTAAGTGATTGAGTGAGTGAGTGAGTGGGTGAGTAAGTAAGTAAGTAAGTAAGTAAGTAAGTAAGTAAGTAAGTAAGTAAGTAAGTAAGTAAGTAAGTAAGTAAGTGAGTAAGTACGTAAGTAAGTAAGTAAGTAAGTAAGTAAGTGGTTGAGTGAGTGAGTGGGTGAGTGAGTAAGAAAATGAGTAAGTAAGTAAATAGTTATTGTTGGTTTAAGGGGCGGAACTACGAGGTCATCCGCCCCATAAGTAAGTAAGACATTTTCCTCCTCCTATATATCATCAGAAATCTGAGTTAACGACTGTGAGACTATTCCTACAACTTTCCTAACATTTAATGCAGATTGTTGTTTGTTGTTGTCGTCGTCGTCGTCGTCGTTGTTGTTGACTCATTTATGGGATTTGTGACATCGTGGTCGACCTGTGTCACTGTGATGGCTACAGTAATGTGTGTATATTTGTGATTGAGGATAGCATTTGTAAGGAGGCGACTGTGGTCTAAGGGGCCTTGGAAGTGTGAAAATGTAAAAATTGCAACTTTATTTTTTAATTGCCAAATATTCCTGGGAGTTTTCTGAATAAAATTATATAACTTATATATCAAGTATATTGCTGCATCATTTATGCCGTATAAAAATATTTAAAGAGACCGTGCGTCATTCGGTTCAGTAGTGGCACGCCCCTCCTTACAGTCTTTGCTTTTCTCTGAAAGTGTGGTGTTGAAACTTCTTGGGAATTTTTGTTTACGCACGTAGTGATGTTGGCAACGTGTCATGTGGCCGCATTTTGCATTTCTTTTGTCTCTGTTTTGTTCAGCGGGAATGCTTGTTTATAAACTGCAACAGTTATTAGGTTTGCTTTTGTAACTTACTTTGCTAGTGGTGTTTTCTTTCCAAGTGTACTTTAGAAGTTATTCAGCAATGCCGAGAAGCAGTAGACTGTAGACTGTTTAAAAAGCGTAAATTCTGCGGTAATAAGCATTTAAACAGTAGTAGCAATGACGATAATCTGTGCACCTCTTCTAACCTACAAATACAGCATGTTGAAGAGCATGAAAGCATGGAAAGTGTTTGCAGTAAGAAACTGACTTGAAGGATGAGTGTTCAACTGATGGAAACAGTGAAAGTGTAAATAGTGGAAATATTAATAGAGTAATAGAGTAATAGAAGCTATCAGACCAGTATACGGGGACTTGACAGATGACAAACTGTTGAAAAGATGTTTACATGGAGCCACTCAGAACTTCAATTAAAGTTTTAATAACTGCATTTGGAAAATACTACCAAAAACTGTGTTTGTAGAGTATGACATGGTGGCAATAGGTGTCTGTGATTCTGTGATGACTCTTAATGAAGGACCAGTTGGTAGGCTAAAACTTCTGGAAGGGATGGCCATAAAATTTGGTTTCAACACCACAACTGCTTTGCGAAATGTTGACAAGGAACGTGTGTCAAATGCCCCCCAAAAGCTGCCTGTCTGGCATCTAAAGAAGATAGAGTGGATGAAAGGAAGAGAATTAAGACCCAAGAGGCACTAGAAGCAGACAATGATGAATATTCTACAGGAATGAACTGATGTAAGTTGTAAAATGAAAGAGTTTTCTTTAAATGCATTTTTCTCAGTATAATATTTCTACAATGAAATATTCCTTTTTCTCAAAACCTGTTAAAGGTAACACACTGAAACTTAACTCACATACTGCATACATGCTACTTTATGAACTGAAGTAGAATTGAGAATGTAAGTTAAGTAGTTTGGAAAATATTATTTTATTCTTATTAAATTTGAGGCCTATATTTGGTCATAAAATACCATGGACAAATATACAAACTTAAAAACATATCCGTTACAATTAGATCAACTATTCTACTTTCATAGCTAAATTATACTGTCACAATAAAGTAAAAAAATCAAATTAAAAAAGTGAGTACTTTATGAGAAAAAGGAACATGAATTTGAGACTTATTTTTGTGAAGTTTTTAAATCCGACTAATATTTCAAACTTAATAGCTAAGAAGGAAATTGAACTAGATCATCGATACATTGTGTGCTTATCTATCAGATTATGATAAATAACAGGTTAAATTTTTAATCTAATACATTCATAAATTCCAGAGAAATTGAACAAAGGTATACATTTATGAGTGTTGAACACTTCCCAGGCCCCTTGTTAGAAACCACTCTGGCGTTTGCCTAGAGTAGAAGTGGGAAACAACGAAAAACCGTTTTTGGCATGGCTAAAGTAAAATCGATCCCATCTCCTACTCAGTTTTGTCTCACGAAACTGACAGTGCCCCGTTTTAGCCCTCAGACCGGAATTAAATTTCTTGGCAGAGCTGAGAATTGAACTCACGACCTTTGAGGGGAACGGAGAGGAGGAAAGTTCGGTATTGGTTGATTAATTTATCCCTATCATCCATGTATCACAACGTGTTACGGTAAAATTTCTGTCGCCTTTCTCAAGTCATCTACACAATGTATCCTGTACATAACCTCTCCAACTCATAACACCCATTCCTTTAAACATTGAGCAACATATCGTAACATCTCTTCCGCATTATAAACGTGATACGAGGTCAGATACTATGCATTTTATTCCACACGTGAAAAAAGTGCTCTACTTTTTATGCACTTGTTCTGAAATGAGAGAGAGAGAGAAGAATACAAGGAATGATGGGGTTGAAACCCTGCCATTAACTCATTAGTCTTCACCAAATAGCTTTAGACCACCCACAATTTAAGAGAGTAGTACTTCCTACACTGGTTCAATGAACCAGCAATAAAAACAGCCTTCTCTGAACGCAAACCCAAATTTAATGGACGTAAAACGGAATGTATTTCAGTAGTAGTGGGAGATCGCATTCTGTTTAGCCCTTCATCATCTGTGATCCAAATTACACTACAAGGTCACGATATTTCTGTAATTGATGAGCATTCCCCGACACATATACACTTTTTTAGGTATATTAGAGAAAGGCAAATTACTGGCTGATTTCTGTGTACGTGTTATCCCGCTGATTAGCGTGTAATTTAGGATGCACGGGATAGTTCCCTTGATAGTATAAGTATAGCGCGTCCTTCTTTATCATTGTCTACTTTGTGGTAACTAAATAATAATAAGAATGAGAGGGAGGGAATAACGTCAGTTACATTACGATCGCACATTTCTATAAAAACAGTAGTTGAATTATTTTCTCGTTATGAGGAAGTTGGTTGCTTGCTTGATGGCCACACATGGCCAACCATGATTGTAAGGCAGTAGATGGCGCCATTCGATGAGGACTTGGGTGGAGAGGGCTGGAATCAACGTTGCCAGACTTGCCAATGAGCTGGAGATGGTACAAAGGAAAGCTGCTAGGTTTGTGCTCAACGATTTTAATCCTAGAAGTAGTGTAACTCGAATGATAGAATAATTAGGGTGGGAATCTCCGGGAGATAGAAGGACGAAATCCAGACAATATGCTACAGTATGTTTAACACGTACACTAATCGGACAGCATGGGGAGAACTAAGCAAACGTCTGGGAAATCTCACCTACCTGAGCAGGGCAGATCATCCACATTAAGTCAAGGTCCGACCACAGCGTACAAATTATGGGAAATATTCTTTCATTAATCGCAGTATTAATAATTTGAACTCATTACCTGCCACACTCCTAGAGCCTTTCCCTAAACATAATTATTGATGTGTTTAAGAGAGGACTGACATTTTGTGTAAAACCCCGTTGTAATTACCATAGTTGCCAAATCGCGACTTGTGTGCTTTAAATATGTTTGATATGATTGTTGGTAATTTTCTGTAATTGTACAATTTGCCACCAGAGAATTCTCCCCACTTGCAAATAAAGTAATTGGGGAATGAATGAACTGTGGGGCTTAATTATGATAGATGTCCTAATTTTGTTACTAATTATTATGGACATCCCTTACATTTTATAAATATTATAATTTTTGAAGTTCTTAAAGGTTTCTCTTAAAGGCTACGGCCAAGCTTGTGACTTTGTCAGAAACGCTATGCCACGGTCGCTTTAGTACGTTACATTGATTTAAATGCAGGTGGCCATGATTGGTAGACACGGCGACAAAGACGCAACAGAGGGCGTTTCCTCGGTGCTGCGACAAAGTCGCTCTACGTAGTTTCTAATGGATGTGGCCTTGCTAGCGCGTCGTTGGACGCATTATATCAATCAACTGCGAATAGGCAGAGTCACTCTAGGATGTTCGGAAGAGATTTGTCCCTTCTGGGGTGGTCAAGCTTCCGACTTTGCCTGTGTGTCAGAAACGCCACGACACGGTCGCTTTATTAGTACGTTACATTGATTCAAATGCAGGTGGCCATGATTGGTAGACACGGCGACAAAGACGCAACAGAGGGCGTTTCCTCGGCGTGACAAAGTCGCTCTACGTAGTTTCTTATGGATGTGGCCTTGATAGCGCGTCGTTGGACGCATTATATCAATCAACTGCGTATAGGCAGAGTCACTCTAGGATGTCCGGAAGAGATTTGTCCCTTCTGGGGTGGTCAAGCTTCCGACTTTGCCTGTGTGTCAGAAACGCCACGACACGGTCGCTTTATTAGTACGTTATATTGATTCATATGCAGGTGGCCATGCTTGGCAATTAGGGCGACTGACGTGGCGACAAAGATGCTCCAGAGGGAGCTTTCTCGGCGCAGCATGTGGCCATGTGAACACGTCACAGCATCAACCTGCACACAGCGGAATATAAAATTCCAACATGGCGATCATCCGAAATATTTAGATGGTTCTCAATATCTACGAATCTATTACAGCAATAAAACTGAAATTTTGTATGTGGATAGAGGCAATTAACATCAGTTGGATATATGAAAATAGGCTATTTAGTTCTTCACGAAACTACTTGTCCTTCTCTGTGTTGTGGTTTGAGACTTCGGTCTCTTGATAGATTTGATGCACCTCTCCAAGTGTCCCTGTCCTGAGCTAATTGTTTCATCTCTACATAGCCACTACATCTCCATCCGAGGCAATTTGTTTAACATATTCTAACTTTGGTCTACCCATAAGTTCTTATCCTTGACCCTTCCTTCCATAACTAAGTTTGCTTTTCTTGGTTATCTTAGTATGTGTCCTAATAACCTACCTCTTCTATTCATTAACAGTCGTCAGAAACATCTCTCCTCACCCACTCGTCTGAATACCTCTTCATTTTTTACTCTACTTACCCATCTGATCTTCATCATTCTCCTGTAACATAATATTTCAAACGCTTCTATTTTCGTCTTTTCTGCTGCGCCAACAGTACAAGTTTCACTTCCATAGAGTGCCATGCTCCAGGCAAGTGGTTTCAAAACTGGCTTTCTAATAGACTACCTAAATTCTTTTTGTATAAAACGTTAGAATTCCACGCGATTCTACTGGATTTTGGTATTATTGTGACTCTGATATACTAAGTGCTAAAATTAAAGTAAATAATGCAAAATCTAGCTCCGAGATGCTCTGTCTGGCAACGCTGGCTGGAATGTTGTTGCTATATTCCCTTATGTCTGGTTTTGGAGAATAGCTGACAGACCTGACCTAGTTGTGTTAGCACATGCATAAATACATATACTGCATGTGAAAATCCCAAACAGTAGCAACATGCTATCAAAGAATGGTGAAGGTCTGTCAACAAATGGAGAATTTTCCGAACTGCTCAGGAAGCAATGGCTCATGGAGAAATTCCGGACAATTCCTACCATCACTGGTGTCATTCTGAACAACTTACAAAAATATTATCTCGGAGCTGAAAACTTTAATTTGCCTCGGCGATTGCGTGGTGTAGAGGTTAACATGCTGAAGTCCAGGTTCAATTCCTAGCACTGCCAAGAATTTTATTTCTGGTCTGAATATTGGCACACGACTCATTCCTTGGCTCTAGCAATAATGTCTGACGATTGGCATGGGGCTCGTTCCCTGGCTCTGACAAGAATTAATTTCTAATATGATGATTGACACGGGTCTCGTTCCCTGGCTCTGCCAAGGAATTAGATCTGGTCTGAGGATTGCAAATTGGATTCTCTAAGTCTAGTGAGGCGAGGCTAAGAGTGGTGTCATGGGTTCGTTTCCCATATCAGCCATCTCAGAAGTGGTTTACCGTTGTTTCCTACTTCTGCTTGGCAATACTGACTGATACACAACTCTTTTGCTCATTACAGTGGTTCAATAGGTTAGATAAGGCAGAGAGTATCGGTTATTACGTGTTTGAGAAACGCATGCTGCTGATCTTAACTGCACTAGTGTTTTTTGATCGTATTGGGTCACCTAAGTCCAGCAATGTTTAGCGGTACCGGGGCACGGCCACGAGCCACGGGTTGCGTGTTTCACATTTCTTACCTAGGATATTGCTAATTTAACTGTCAAGGATGGAGGTGAATGGACAGATTGTTTTAAGGAAGAAAATAATTTTCAATTTCTACAAAATACATTTTGCTTAACTGACATTTATTCTAGAATAACAGAACAATTTATAAAATATATTTAACAAAGTAATTACTTTATATTAAAATAGAGTATTGTACAAATAAGTTAACCAAACATTTACATAAGAAAATACATAGTTCTATATGTTACAAACCTTATTGCATCTCCTTTGAAGAGTATGCGTGTGAAATCATCTCTACACCAATTTGTTTTTTGCTGTTAGGTTAATAATAGTTAAGTGAATATTGATGACATTTATTTAATAAATGCGTTCATTCAAATTACAGATAAAGGATACATGTTCAAGAATTAACTGGAGTTTGATACATATTGTCATGCAAAGTAATGTTAATGAGGATTGATGGTGCAGCTGTCTCAACAAGGCAAACCAGGTTCGATTCCTGATTAATCCATGTGTTATTTCCAAAGGCATAATATCACGACCTGTGGTTAGGATTGCATGTAAAAGGAAAGTCCCTTGGCCCATGACCAAGGTTAGCCGTCATAAAACACTAAAGGCTTTCTTTCTTCCTTTAAGGTAATGTTATCGTTCGCCCTTGTACTTTTGAAATAGTCCTGTACTAAGTATTTTACGTATAACGACTTATTGTCAGTAACACCTGTAATTTCTAACAAGTATTTTTCCGACTTCCATCGATTTCGATTTAAGTTCTATGAGAATTTATGATGGTAGCTACTTAAAATATAAGAAAAATACTTCTCATAACATCCTTCAGTTCATTAGCAAGTTTGTTATGAATCTCGAATATTACTATTTAACTTCTTTGCTCAAAAATCATAGGAAAGTTCGAATGAACCATAACATGTGTTTGTAGGGGTTTTCTTCAACACGTAGAGTACATTCCAAACTGGATCAGGGCCTCAGAAATTGGCGGCGGGGTACGCGAACATTCTTCGGTCTAAGTGGAGAATGAAGAATACTAAGTGAAAGAGACTGCTCATATTTTAAACTCTGCTTCTTAAATTTTTGTTTTTTCTAGACTCGAGTAAAAGAAATGAAGATTTAATGTCATGGATATTACATAATGATTTTTTACCTCCAGATTCTGTAAAAATTGAAGAATTTGTTTTTTATCTTTACTAAATTTTACGTAAACTTCATTGATGATATCCATGATGTTGAATTTACGGTGTTATGGATTGGAATCTGCAATATTATTTTTCAGGGTAAGATTTGGTCTACTTTTATTTCGTATGTCTGCGATTGCCCTTAACCTCTCATCTACTCTGCGTTTGGTCTCATGTCGGAAGGATACAAATTGCATGATGAAGTTTTGTAAAGATATGTCAGTTTTCAGTTTAAATTGGAATATTTCATGGGGTAGAAGCCGGGAAATGGTACATTTGACCTTCAAAAAAGTGCATATATATGGAGTTTTTGCTGTAGCAATGATGATTTACAATTACCTTCAGAGTCGCAATGTTCACGTGTGAGCAATGAAGCATAATTGCATATCTTCGTTAGATTGGGAGAGGAGGGGATATCAGCCGATAAATGTCGCTACCCAGGATAAGCTACAGTGCTGGAGTGCTCAGAGAAAGGATATCCCATTTGGAACCATTGTCAAAATTTTCATATTGGCAAACGACAGGAACAGATTTACTAATTTGATTGCCAGCACCAAGAACACATAATGTGACACAGTGGAAGAGAAGTATGAGGATATGATGATGATGCTGATGCTGATCATGAAAAAGAAGAAGACTGTAGAAGTATAATCAGAACTCCCTTAGTGATCACTTTCTAGGGACACGAAATTGAGGAGGTTTCATAAAAGAAGTTCAAACTAGAGAAACTAATGCTGTTTCTTTAATGAAAATACTCTCTCCGTAACAACTATTTAAATATCGTGTTATGGCAGACAGAATAAGAGCAAGGCACTCATCTTCTGCAGGTGGTGTCGATTCTTGACATAGTCGGGTGGAGATTAAGAGCGTTTACTGGCAATGGCGACGGGTGGATATTGTTCACGTGCGTTGTAAAACTGATGCAGCTCACTCGTCACGAATACCGCAGTCCAGGGAAGATCACATTCACATCGGGATTAAATGGATTATAAGTTATTTGAAAAACGTCACGAGAACAAAATAGCGTAAGCTATACACAAGGTCGATCGCAAGTGTCACACTCACGCACAGATTACATTGCGAGACAATGGTATCTGCAGTAGATGAAGCTTTTCGGATGTCTTCGACCACCCATCTTGTTCCTTGTTGAAATCATCGGACAACGACCAGCTGATTTAACTGTTAGGATAGGACTTAGTCGGTCTAGCATCTCTGCCATACACTCCACTATTGAGATCTGGTCGGTGCTAAACTCTGAATTCCTATATATGTAAGAGGAATCGCTAATAGATTATTATTACGGTATTGTTTATTTATAGAAAGAATATGGTCGTTGTGCAACACTGCAACCTCATTACCGGACGCCACTGCTTACTGGCACGTTAGGGGCAGATTACCTCGTAGTTCCGCCCCTTAAAACGACAATAACTAACTAACATTACTAGCACGTTACAGAACCCATAAAGAGAAAACTACAACATTTAGAAGAGTCGTTAACCGCATAACGTTAATTAACACATTGTTTGCTATGTCCTGTTTTGTCAGCATGTAAAAGCCGTATGAAAACAAAATCGTAAATATCCATCAGCAAGGTTAATGCTCACCAGACGTTTATCAAGAGAATGCACACTTCATTTCAATGAAGTTTAAAATCAGTCCTTGAATACCAATAATAAACTTAGCTCTCAGAAGTGTTATTTATAATACTGTTCCCACCACGGACCCCGGATACTCGCTTCGTAAAGATGGTTGTGTTGTTCTTGATGTATCGGATTCTCACACACTGTTCCTCTCAGAGCATCGTCAACTCGAGCGATATATATTCTGAAATTTATATCTTTAAAGTCAAGCTCGGCCTCCAGAAACACTGGCATTCTGTCTGACATGATCCACAAGTTACGATCGACGTCGACTTTGACATCACTGGGGAAAACCAGCCCAACATCGTCCTTGTCTATTAGTCCCTGGTATTGCGGAAGGTAAGGATACCTCGAGTTCCAACAGCCCACAGCGTTTTGGTCAATGAGATTGTAATACATGATTCCGTCATCATCCATAAATGAAGCTGTCACATGTGTGTTAGGACCTCGTTCAGGCAGCACGGTAAACTCATGGTAACTGTCCAGAGCCAATTCTCGATTGCGAAGGATTTTGGTGGATACTGCAAACTCTCTGTTACTTGATAGTGGGTTGAAAAATAGCGTTCTGAAGCCATCAGTTTGGATTGGAGATAGGGCTAGACCAAATATTCCCTCAGCTCCCCACTGGTAGTTTAGACCTGCGATGTTATAATCTCCTTTGAGTGGGTCGGGCATGAAGAAGGGATGCTCTACCCTCCAGGAGGTATTCAACTCCCAGCTGTAGACTATGAGACCATAACCCAGTTCATCAGATGCGTATGCGAATGCGTCCTCGCAAGATTTTCCGATATCGACGTTGATGTTGGCTATGAAGGTGTTACTGTTGGTGTCTTCAGGACGTAGCTGGTAGCGGCGGATCAGCCTGTCTGTGATGAGATCGAAGACCATGATGGAGTAGGGACAGACCTGCTCGGTGGTGTTCCCGATACCAACAGTTCCAGTGTTCAGCACCCACAGGCGGTTACACGAGTCTACCTTCATGCGGTATGTTGTGGTGATACCCTGACAGTTTCCCTCACGATTCGTGTTCCAGTCCGGGTACGGCGTCAATTTTGGCGACTCACTATGACTCACAGACAGGGATATGTAGTTCAGTGCCGACGGGATTCCTGGAAAGAGAAAGAGAACATGGACAATTAAAGCCAGATCGTACCCAGTGTACACAGTGCATGTTTCTGTCGATACAAGGATAAATACTCGTATTTTCAGAACCGAATGGTGCATTAGATAAGTGATGTGATCGGCCCAAGAACACCGGCATAAATACTTCCATTGGGGTCCCTCAGAAGAAAAAAAATTAATACAAATATTTTGCACATATTTATTTCATATGATAATTTCACTGAAATCTCCGGAATGTTGCACTTTCGACTCCAGAATCTTCTAGAATATTACACATCGTGGCTGGTAGTGAGTTAAATCACCCATGTAGGCCTAACTTTCATGCTAACTTCTGCACGGATCTGGTAGGTATTTAAATCATGAATATGAATACAATTTGACAAGGAGTTTCAAGGAAGCAACTGTGGGCTATTTTAAGCTACAGTCCGAGTATTTGCTTGGAGTTAAACATGGATAACAACTAAAACAATTTTAAGGATGGCCGATTGTGGGGTTCCAACCCACTTGTCACCTGAATCCAGAGATAGCCTACCCCATGGCCTTGAACTTTAAATCACTGAGCCCATGATAAATAAATAAATAAATACCAGTCATGATACTGCGATGTGGAAAGGAAATGGAAAGACTACCACATTATTATATTTCCTGCACGTCGGAGGACGGAGAATAGATGATGGCACTTCCTGCAATAAAACGTTCCAGACGTAAACTACTCCTCCGATCGGATCTCCGGGTGGGTAGTACCTTAGGGGAAGTCATCGAAAGAGTTGAACATTTTAATTTTAGGATTGGGACATGGAATGTAAGAACACTTCGAAGAGCAGGGAAACTGGAAAATTTGAAGAGAGAAATGGAAAAATGTGAAGTTAACATAATGGGTTTAAGTGAAGTGAGATGGACAGATAGTGGTGAAATAGTGTCAGGTAATTACACAATGTTCTATTCAGGTGGACAAGGTTTTGAACGTGGTGTAGCAATAGTGATGGGAAATCAACTAGTGCACAGTGTGACTAAAGTGGTGTGCCATAGCGATCGTTTCATGTTTGTGAAATTAAGTGCACAACCAGTGGACATTATGATAATTCAAGTGTACATGCCGACATCAGATCATGACGACGACGAAGTGGAGAAATTGTACGATGAAATAGAAGATATCATTCACTCTGAAGGCAGAGGAAGAGTAAACACCATAATTATGGGTGATTGGAATAGTGTGGTTGGACAAGGTAGAGAAGCAAACATTGTGGGACAATATGGATTAGGCAGAAGGAACGACAGAGGAGGGATGCTAGTGGAATTCTGTCAGAGAAACAATTTAGTGGTGATGAACACTTGGTTCAAGAAAAGAAAGAGCAAATTATACACATGGAGGAGCCCAGGAGACATTAACATATATCAAATAGACTACATACTTGTTAAACAGAGGTTTAGGGGCAGTTTGAAAGACGCTAGGACTATGCCGGCTGCCGATATCGACTCGGATCACAGCCTTTTGGTTGCAGACATCAATACAAGGCTGAAGAGGATTCGACAGTGTGGGAGGAGAAAGCAGAGATGGGACCTGGAAAAGTTAAGAGTGAACAATGAGAGAGTAGGAGAATCATTGGAGCAGCAATTTAGTGAAATGAGAGGTGAAAATGCAAGTACAAGTGTGGAAGTGCAATGGCGAAATGTTAAACTGGTTTTGTTGAATACTTTAAAGAGTGAAGTTGGGAGGGAAGCAAAGAGAGCGAGGAAACCCTGGATCACCAATGAGATGATGGAGAAGATGGAGGAAAGGAGGAAGTGTAAAAATATAAACGAAGAAGAATACAGAAGACTTAACAATGCACTCAGGAGAGAAACAGACAAAGCAAAGGAAAAGTACATGGAAGAAATGTGCGATGACATAGAGGAACTACAAAGAAGAGGAAGGTACGACCTCATGTACCAGAAAACGAAGGAGCTGGGAGGAAGCGAGAACAAAGGAGTAAGGTCATTCGGAATAGAGGACTCTAGAGGACAAATGGTTTCTGAACAAGCGGGAGTGCTGAAAATATGGGAAGAATACATAAAGGAACTCTACGATAAGGAACACCGTCCGCAAGACATCGACATGGAGACAGAGGAGGCGATTGATGAAGACGAGAAAGGGCCCAGCATACTGACAACGGAAGTAGAGAAGGCAATTGAGGACATGAAAAAAGGGAAAGCTACAGGAGAAGACGACATACCGGTGGATTTGCTGAAAGAAATCAGAGACGGAGGTCTGAAAGTGCTGACACAACTTATCAACAACATTTATGAAAATGGAGAATGGCCTAAAGACTTTTTGGACGTCACAATGGTTCCTCTTGAGAAGAAAAAACAAGCTACGAAATGTAGTGATTACCGAACAATTAGTCTGATCTCACATGTGGCGAAGATCATTGCAAGAATACTCAATAGACGGCTGGAACACAAAATTGAAGAAGTAATGGGAGAGGATCAATTTGGATTTAGGAAAGGAAAAGGAACCAGAGATGCTATCGGTATAGTGAGGATATTGTCGGAGAGAGTTTTGACTGTTAACGAAGAAGTGTGCGTTTGTTTTATAGACTGGCAGAAGGCCTTCGACAGAGTCAACTGGACAAAATTGTTGAACATCCTTAAGGAGATAGGAATCAACTGGAGAGACCGGAGACTAATTTTTAATTTGTACCTGGGACAAAGAGTAAAGGTGCGACTGAAATACGGAGAAACGAACAGCATGGAAATAGGAAGAGGAGTCAGACAAGGATGTTGTCTATCGCCAAGTCTCTTCAACCTGTATGGTGAATGGCTGGTGAAAGAAGCTTTGAAAGGATGCGGAAATTTCAGGATAGGAGGACGCCTCATAAACACCATCAAGTATGCAGATGACCTAGTAGTGCTCGCCAAAAATCAAAGACAACTGCAGCACATGATGAATGGGTTGGTGGAAACTGGAAGGATATATGGCATGGAAATCAACATCGAGAAATCAAAAGTGATGCGGATTTCAAAACGGGAGAAACCTTTGAGGGTAAATATCGACAATCGAGAATTGGAGAATGTGCAGCAGTTCAAGTACTTGGGAAGCTTGCTGACAAAAGATGCTCAATGCACAAATGAAATTCGCGCCAGAATTGCCATTGCCAAAGCCGCATTCAACAAGAAGAGGACTCTGCTCACCGGAAAGTTGAGTTTAGAACTAAGGAAGAAATTGGTGAAGTGTTACATCTGGAGCATTGCACTGCACGGGGTAGAGACGTGGACAATGAGAAAAAGGGAAAGAAACTACTTAGAAAGTTTTGAAATGTGGTGCTGGAGGAGAATAGAGAAGATCAAGTGGACAGATCGGGTGACAAACGATGCAGTACTGAGAAGAGTAGGTGAGAATAAAACTTTTCTGAATACAATTCTTCAGAGGAAGGCCAACTGGATCGGGCACATACTTAGACATGAGGGGCTCATGCACGACGTCATTGAAGGGAAGAGCAAAGGAACGACAGGACGGGGAAGAAGAAGAATCCAACATTTGGATGATATGAAAGATAGAGTTACAGCAGACTGAAGAAAGAAGCTGAAGACCGGGAACGTTGGCATCAGAAATTCTCTGTACGAAGACATGGACCTGCCACTAGGCAGAATACTGTATAATATAATATATAATAATAGTCTATATATTCTATACATTGTAAAAATTAGTGTTACACAATCGCATGTGCACAAAGCATTGCTGTTCTTACTCTTACGTAGTTGTCTGTGTTCAGTCCTACTTCAGCACGGTCTATATCCGAAGCCAAATCTAAGAGCCACTTTTAGTCTGTCAACTCCATTATGGTCCTTCTCCTCTCCGGCCATACAGCTCTGAGTATAGCGAATATAGCCGAGCTAACGATCGTTGTCCAGTAGTCAGTAGACACAAGACTTCGGGTCGAGCGGCGAGTTCTCTAAAGTCGAGTTTTCCATAGTGTAGTTCGCGGATACCCAGGGGTCCGCGAGCCCATACTAGGGGTCAGCGTCTAGGCTAAAACAATTCAAACTATTTCAAAAATTTGGCCCTAAATAAAAGACACACTTTGCATATGATTAACAAGCCAAGTGTTAGCAAACAAAGCACCAAAACATCTAATACCAGTTGAAGCAGTCCTCAGATTGAGAATTTCTTAGATATAATTAAATCAAAGAAACAGCTTCATCCCTCCCTTTGATACATATTGAACTTTTATAATCATCGCTGACTGAATATTTTGTGAAAGTAGGCCTACCACAATTTTTTAAAAATTATTTTAAATAATTTTATAATTGTTACGGTTGGTTTGTTCCACAGTGACAACGCGGTCATGTAGCCCCGTGTACTTTGTGTGTGTGTGTAGAATCTGTCTGATAACCGGTGTTAATTGTGATGGCTGTATTAGTGTGTGTTATCTGTAATTCAGGTAAGGACTGCAGACGATCAATTTCAAGTAGTTCCTACTTTTGCTACCAAATGCTACCGTCAATGACACCTAGCTGCGAACTTGGCTACTAGATGCCACCACAACCGACACCTGGCGCCGAACTTTGGAACTTAATAGAGCGTTAATCAAATCAAATCCCACCTACAAATTTACTGTAGCTCCACACAATTGTAGTTAGTGGAAGGCTATTTTACATGACATGGGTCTGCCGGCTTTACTTCCCCTCCGAAGGAAGGCATACTGAGGGATTTTTAACGCTCTTAAATAATCCGACGACTTTGGCCGTGTTTGAACCCGCAATCCTGGGCATAGAAGCTCACCATGCTACGAACTACGCCACCGAAGCCGCCTTATAAGAGCTATAAATATTTAGGATATTAAACATTTTTGCATATTTTTCCAAATTCTTTATTTCTACTTCTAATACCCTAAGCCTACGAGAAATAATCTCACTTGAATAGGACTAACATTTTTTGTTTACATCCTACCAATTAAACTCATGTAATTATTAATTTGATAATATATATTTCATTCATGCAATGTGCAAGGCATTTTTTTAAATACCAAAGCACAAAAGGATTAATTTGAGTCAAACATTGTTGGAATACGCATAATTGCATTCAGTTTATACGTATATCAGCTGATTCGAGGGTCGTGCAAGTGTGTGATTAATAAATCACGTTATTGGTCCCTTTTATCTACTGCGGCTTTTACAGACGCCACGCCGGGGTGCCTGAATTTTGCCGCGAAGGGGACCTTTAACGTGTCAGTAAATGTACTGACATTGTTCCCTCGCATTTTCGCACCCTGAAATGCCAGCTGACTGCGCCAGGATTAGATCCTGCAACATTGGGCATAGCAAGCGAGATCGTTACCCTTGAGCCACGCAGCCAGCCAGTGTGTGATTAGTTCGCATTGTTCAAAACTATATACACAGTTATTGAGGGTTATACCAATTAGCGAAACATTACAGGATAAATACTGCTTATATGCCTTCGCTATAAGCACAAACTATGAGTGGTATGTATCAAACTAGAATAGAACTAGATATTCTTTATTTGGGGAGGGGGTAGTCCGCAAAGTCGGTACGTTTTTAATTGGGGATCCGTGGTGTCCATAACTTTGAGGAACTCTGCTGTAGGGGAAGCGGAGGCCATTGGAGGTTGGGAACGTGCTGCATAGCCTTGAGTGGCACATACACATGGGTTTTTATTACAACAGCTACTAACGTCAGGTGTACATGGAACTCCGAGCAATGTGCACGTTTCTCATATTGTACATGAACCGACATTGATGCCCTGCAGAAATTATGAATAAATCAACCATAAAGCAAAATATCGGGGCATGTCTTCAACATAAGATTTATAACTCTTCCGTCATAAAACATAAGAATCTGGAGCACTATGGGCCCTCTTTTATAGCTCGCGTGTGGTAGTGCACAGTGGCCATATGTTGCCGGTCCTTTTCATTAGCTACTTAATGAGTATTAATTCATGATCCAATAAAACCTCTGTGCGTGCAATGAATATGCATCCCATCCGTAAATAAATGCGCATTGTTCCAAGAAACGCTCTCTCAACATTCTAGTGTAATTTATAATAATTATAACAAATAGATCTTCCTAAATTCGTTTTAATTCAAGACTCACTAGGCTGAGTGTAACCAGAATTAAATTTATTGTCAGAGCTGGTATCTCCGGGACGAGAGCCAAGAATGCTAGCCACTACACCTCTAGGTGGAAGGGATATGCAGCAAAGAAGTACTACGATGTGGCCCAAGGTTGTATATCCCAGAGAGGTCCAGACAGAGTACCAAGCGTCTGCTGATGACCCAAACTTGACACATTTGGGTGAAACCCGCAAAAGACACGGGAAGATTTTCTGATGGTAGTATAAATAAATAAATAAATAAATAAATAAATAAATACAAAATAAAATAAATAAATAAATAAAATAAATAAAAAATAAAGTAAATAAATAAATAAATGAATAAACAAATAAATGTTTTGTTATAATGTGTTTACACTTGACTGGTGACAGGTGGCTCATTTGCCCCGTACAGTCTACCTATAAGTGTCCCGCATACAATACTGCTGTATGGGAAGTCTGACAACTGATATCAACAGGGGACACACTGAATGCTAGCAGATTACGTCAGAATACAAAGCGATAACAACCGAACGGCCGCTCGCTGCATGTTCCTCAGCACTACCCGTCTACTGCGCCCCATTGCGTTTTGAAATCTCGCATTTGAGAGCGTAATAGGCACATATGTGGTACAACAACACGACAGTTGCTGGCAGCATATTGACAATGGCTGGTGCATTCAGCAACAACGAGTGCACGGATATCATACTAATCGATGGAGAAGCTGGTCATAATGCCGTCAACACTCGAGGTTTCATAACGCAATGGGGCGCATTAGACGAGAGCACTGACGAACATGTAGCGAGCGGCCGTCTGGTTGTTCTCTCTTGGCATTCTCACGTAACCTGCTTGGGTTAAAGGATACCCCTTAGGAATTCAGTTATTAGATCTTCCGTGCATTAGTACATGCGGGACACCTAAAATTATATTTTACGGGACAAATGAGCCACCTGGTATATATATTGTTATCCTCTGACTCCTTAGTTGGACAATTATTTATTTATTTATTTATTTATTTATTTATTTATTTATTTATTTATTTAGCGTGTGGTTTTTGGTGCCAGGAGTGTCCGAAGACATGTTTGGTTCGCCAGAATCTGTAGCTGCTTCCAGCGGACACCCAGAGGGTGAGCTACATGTTCCGTTCAATTTCAAGTAGTTCCAACTTTCGCTAACAGATATCAATGATACCTAGTGGTGAACGTTGGAACTTTGATAGAGCGTTCCAACGAAATCTAACCTAGAAATTTAGCTCCACACATGTTTAGTCTGTGGAAGGATCTTTTACATGCCGCTGGATTGTCTTCCCCTCCGAAGGAAGGCATACTGAAGGATTTTGAACACTCTTAAAAAATCACACGACTTCGGCCGGGTTTGAACCCGCTATCTTGGGCCCAGCAGTTCAGCATGCTACCAACTACGCCACCGAAACAACAACAACAACAAATACAATGGAAATAGCAGAAACCTAATCAAGAGTACGTTACTTGGATGTGTAAGTATTCTAGTCAGTTAGAAATCAAAACTGGTCTCGAAGTTTCCCTCATTTGTTTAATTGCACTTGGGCAGAGATGCATCGACACGAATTCCTTGAGTAGCGGAGTATGGTATAACAAGTGCATTATTGTCATTAAGGTAATGGCTGCCATTAGAACCGGTAGCACTGCCTTTCACTCCTCACTCCTCGTTAGGTGCAATAGTAAGTTATGCAACACAACACTACTGTTATTGATCCTGGTAATTACAATGTGTGAAACGCAGCCTGAGACAGTTAGAGATTCCCGCTTTCTACAATCAACAAAGGCTGTTTTTAAAGTAAGGGCCGTTTTTCTTTAAAGCCCGTAGTTAGTGCGCACGCTGCAACAAGCATCCTTTGCGAACAAGCAGACGTTAGTTGCAGCTGTGTAGCTAACCTGTACGCTGAACTGTGCATCTTTACAATGTTCAAGATTATTGATTCGCCCGCGCGTGTGAGGTACGATCTGTGATACGTTTCTTGAGTGCAAGAAACAAGTCAGCTTTGTGAGGTGTATGGTGATAATGCAATGAACATTTTCACGGCCACTTTTGAACTCGCGTACTCATTTTCGCCCTTAACCGTCACAGCGCAAGTTCATGGAAAGACCTCACACTGCTGCCCGGACTCGGGAACTGATTGACTCTTTTGGGTGGGAAGTTTTGGATCACCCACCGTATAGCCCATCGTCATCTTGGTGGGAAGCGCTTCGCCGACGATGAAGAAGTGAAAACAGCCGTGAATTCTTGGTTTACAGAGCAGATGGCAAATTTTATGCAGAGGGATTTCAGAACTTAGTTTTAAGGTCTGACAAGTGCCTAAATAAACAAGGCAACTAGTAGAAAAATAGAGGAAGGTATGTAAAACCTAAAAATAAAAGTGGTTTCAAAATAAAATGTTCGGTTAATAAAAAAAACGGCCCTTACTTAAAAAACAGCCCTCTTATAATAACCTTTTCCATACTGTGTGTTCAAAACTCATATTCATTTTGGGGAAGTATGGCGGTATTTTGTAACTGTTTCGCAGGCTATAATACAATATTCTAAATTATATAAATGATCTGAGGGGATAACTCTGCTTACAGCGGTCATACCTGACAATAAGATTACTGATCCAGGTCTTCTGCATTACGGGTAGGCTCACTAGCCATTTACACTACTGCGACCTCCAACACTAGTTATTGTTGATTCTTTTAGGGGCTTTGCGACACCGTGTTCATTTAGCCCCGTGTACTTGGGTGTGGTCACCGTTGCGTAGTGGTCAGCGTGATTAGCTGCCGCCCCGGAGGTCCTGGGTTCGAATCCCGGCTCTGCCACGAAATTTTAAAAGTGGTACGAGGACTGGAACGGGGTCTACTCAGCCTCGGGTGGCCCAAATGAGTAGAGGGGGTTCGATTCCAACTTCAGCCATCCTAGAAGTGGTTTCCCACTTCGTCTTCGAGCAAATGCCGGGATGGTCCCTACCGTAAGGCCACAGCCGCCTCCTTTCCACTTCCTTGCCTAACCCTCCCACTCTTCCTATCACTTCATCAGGCCCATGTTCGCTTTGCAGGTGAGGCCACCTGGGCGTCGTGCTGGTCACACACCCCAGTTGTATCCCCGATTCATAGTCTCAAGCTCCAGGACACTGCCGTCAGTGGCGGTAGAGGTGGGATCCCTCGCTTAGTCTGTGGGAAAAGCCGATCCTGGAGAATAAACTGATAGCGAGCGTACTTGGGTGTGAGTAGAACTTGTCTGTTAACCTATGTCACTGTGATATCTGTACTAGTGTGTGTATTTGTAATCGAGGTAGGATTTTGGCAGGAAGTGGCGTGGCCTTACGTTAGGTACCATCCTGGTATTTGCCTGGAGTAGAAGTGTGAAATTGCTTCCAGGATTGATGAGGTAGCAATCGAACCCGCCCCTTCTTAGTTTAACCTCACGAGGCTGAGTGTACCCCGTTCCAACCCTCAGACCAGAATTACATTTCTTGGCAGAGCCGAGAATCGAAACTGGGACTTCGCGAAGGCAGCCAAGAATGCTACGCAACGAGGCAGACAAACACTCTTAGATGACGGGGAACTGCTGAGCAACTCAGTGGATACTGAAAATGTACAGCATCAATGATATCAATAGCTGATACCAGAGCTCTCTATGTGCCATTCTCAGAACAAGTTGTGTACTCACGTTTCAAAAATAAATTTACATACGTATTCTTTATAAAGATTTGTTGTTGTAATTTCGCGTGTAGAGATGTTTCCTTACCACTAACAGGTCGGATCACACTAAACTTCGTTTTAAACCTCGATATGCGCGAAGCAATTGATTATAGGCTACAGTACACTTGTCTTCTGTTACCGAGGTTGTAGGATAGAATCTAGGTACTGATAGTTTCCATTGAAGGTGCCTGAATAACCTTATAGGTAGGCTTACTGGTAAGTTAATCCCTCTAGGGGAATGTTCTGGCACTCCAGCGTCTCCAAAACTCATTGCATCCTAGCAAAATGAGCTAGGTTCAATTACGAGTTAATGCATGTAGAATTTTCGAGGTGAAATCTCACGTCCGGTGGTTCGGACTCCACGAAGAAAAGGAGGTCCCAAGTCTTTACTTTTTAAGTGCTGAGATTCTTCATTCGCATTTTCAAAAATATTGTAGGAGACATATTAATTAACGTATCATATTAACTCATGTCTATATGTTTTGGGTCTTAATTAATCTAAATGTAAAATCCTACGTTTATATATTTTTTTCAATTTGAGACAAATCAAAATTAAAATTTTTGTGCGCTCATCATCTTCAAACAAGGTAATGGGCCCAAAATAAAATAATTACGTAAAATCAGTAGGCAAGTAATTCTTGTTGCTCCTTACTAGTACAAGAATTGTTATTCCTTGATTCGAAATCACAATGCGGCGTGAAGAATTTGTTTGTTATTCCGCCATGCCTGTTTACATTTCAGATGAACTCCAGCTGTAGAAGACATATGTCTACAAAATGGTCTGTTAGTTACTTCCGGAAGCAAAATTTCAAAACTAAGTAGTAGGCCTACTACATAATGCCCAACAGATGGCAGAACATACTAGGGATTTACTCGGTACTCAAAAACGAATGGGGAATAAAACAAAATAAAAAAAAACTCTTGAGCAACGTTTATAGATGGGCGAAGCACTCAACGGGTTAAGATCACGAGATGAGCGGTCACGTAAAAACTACAAGCTTTCTTCGTCTCCAAAACCACGGCAGTTAAAATACATCAATGCTATAATTACTACAGGAAGTGTAACTTAAAATGTCGCCTTGACTCTGTGAATCACGTATTGCTTCCTTATATAAAATCTACGCCGTACAATAAGAACCGATCTTGATCAGGTTTCTGCTGTGCTCAGACAGACAGCCGTAGCCTGAAGACGAGACAGGCTGTCCGAACATGGTAATTTAGAAGACCCTCACCACCTATATACACATGACCTTCACCTGAGTGCTCGTGCACACCCCAGAGTACATCTCAGTGTAATCTAGCGGCAGTTAATGAACAACCAGTTAGAAGAAGAGAATAAACACCAGAATGTGGGGAAAATGTTACATTCAGTCACAACATCCATCAACATCCATCCAGAAACGTGCAAATCATTAGGGCCGAGGTCCAGACTGATGGTGGGTGGTCCAGACTCTCCCAGTGAAATGACCGGAGATTGTTGGCGATTCTGATTGCCACATGTGGTCTCGCATTGTTATGGTCCGCTGAAGAAGTTCCTGACAGGACAGCGATTCACGTGCAACGATGACGCCAAGACAGCAGTCCACAGCCAATCGGCTGAATGCTACCACAGGGGCATCTCAAATTTAATGCTGCGAAGGGACAAATGTCTGAACAACAAATGTGAAGGCTGTGGAAAAATTGTGTAAAAATTGTGTAAGGTGTGTAGAACAATAGGCTACGTATATTTTTTATAATTACCTGTATTTTTTTTGGCAAAAAAATAGGGTCAAAGACTTTTTGATCCACCCTCGTACGTTGAAATTTTCCCGAAGAAAAGGCAATTATTACACATTTTAGCGAAAAATTGGAATCAAAACTTTTTCCGGTTTTTAGAACATTCCCGTACCATATGATTCCTCTTCTTCCATTTGAAGCGCTAGCATCCATATTCCTGTTTTACCATGCCCATTTGCCCTTGCTTCTAACGCAGCAACTTTAATAAAAATTCCGCCTCGTTACGTAGTGGATAGCATTCTTGGTGTCACCTCGGAGGTCCGGGTTCGATTCCCGGCTCTGACAAGAAATTATATTCTTGTCTGAGAGCTGGAACGGGGTCCACTCAGTCTCGTGAGGCTAATCTGAAAAGAGTTGTGTTTTATTGCTATCACAGCCATCCTGGAAGTGGTTGTCTATGATTTCCCGCTTCTACTCCAGGAAAATGCCGGGATGGTTCCTAACTTAAGGCCATGGCTGCCTCTTTCCCAATCCCCACCTGCATTACAAATGCACACTATAATACAGACTCCACAATAACACTGGTTATCAGGAAAATTCTACACACACCGAAGCACACGGAGCTAAATGATCACGTTGTCACAAAACCCCTACCAACAACAATAACAACTCATTATTGAAAGTTGTATTTTTCATGTGCATAGTCTAATATATACATATTTCGTATGGAATAAAGGATACATATGTTACGAATAAGGTGAAAAACTTAATTGCTAGTATATACAATAAGTTCTGACAGGGAAGAAGATACAAGCATTACAAATGGATGTCCAGCGAGTTTAACCAATTCACTACTTCATCTGTAGCCTCATGTATTTCTTGTAGCGTCCCACTGAACCTCCTCATTGGGCATTCCATGCTGGGCTCCTCTCTGTTATCTTTCCTGTCGACCTCCCTTGATCAACTCTTGTTCGTTTCCGATCCCGATGGTATTAGGGTATCCGAGGCCTAGGGAGTCTTTCAATTCCCCGCCTTAATTGGCCCTTGTCTCATCTTTCCTGATTCCTCATTCTTCGAGGGGTCAACCCTCTTGTTTTCTTTTCATTATCTCTCCTACCTTCTGCTCCTGGCCCTCAAGGAGGCAGGGTGTGTGTAGCCCCACCACTTATGGTGCACCCTGGATTGTGCTACACCCTCAAGGGCTCACGTCTGGTGAGTTCGGGATTTGGTAACCCCAAAGGCTTCGTGAATGGGTCCGGATTTTCTCCTTCTTCCATTGCCTTTGGGGTGGTCCCTCTCCTCTTTATCTTTCCTCTCTGCCTTTCCTGGCTCTACTTTTTCCAAGTCCCTTAATTCGCATTCTTCGACGGTTGAGGGCATTTCCTTTCCTCCTGTCTTTTGTTTCCCTTATTCTTATTTTTGTTTTCCATTTCTTCTTCTAGTATGTATATATGTAGTTAGTTAGGTTTACATTATCACCCAAACCATTAGGGGCCGATAATCTAGATGATAGACCCCTTAAAACAACAATTATCACCATTATCATCATAAATACAGTGCAGACACAACATTTCGAAAATTTTGAAATTTTTGGCATCCGGAGCCCTTTAGACCTTTCACCGCAAATATATTTGAAACAATAATAGATATTGAAGAACGATTTTCACAGGCATGAAGGCAGGGAAGGGGCTCATTTAAGTAGTATGGGTCACTCAAAAGCATAAACAAATATGATGTTCAACATAAACTTGTGTGTTTTTGAATGGACACCCTATATTATGTATTGCTCAATTAATAAAATGGAAACGAATATTAAGAATGGTGTTTGTTGCATCGAGTTATATCAATTATTTTCCTAGGAAATGGTAACGTAAAGTTGATGCTTGAGATAAAAGAAACGCGCATTCGTTGTGCATCCTGAGGTTCTAGCACGAACGTTTCGTTGTTGTTAATTGCGATGTGATTGACGTACTACGGTGGAACAAAGACTGTTTTTAATGTTAATTTCACTGATATCAAGTAGGCGGAATATAATACCGAAACAAATTTTTGGTAGAGCCGGGAAGCAAACCCAAGACCTCACAGATGGAAACTAATAACGGTAACCATTACCGTACATATGTCACTTTAAGTACCCAGCAGCATTTCATAAGGAATCAGGCGGTTATTAGGGAAAGGCAGTGTTCTCATATGCCCTCCGATTCTCAAACATATTTCACTACAATGAACCCTTAGTTTACTTGGACATATTGAGGCCACACCTTATAGAGGCGGATTTCCGGCCGCCATATACGTAAAATGGACTATGATACATGTAACTTCCGTCATTCGCTATGAATGATATTTTAAGCGGGCCAAACCCATTCGTTATTACAGTAACATAACTCAATCAAACCTGTTCCTAAAATATCCGATGCGGTACTTTCTCAACAGCGGTTCCTTTTTGATGAAAATGGCACTTTCACCTTTTAATATCAGACATCATGCTACACTCGTAACACCTATTATATCTGATGTGATGGCTTACATCCTCCTCATGGGAACTGGAGGGAAAAGGAACTATCGACAGAAAGCTGTAATTAGCGAAAGAAGTAGCTGCATACCAGTACTACTGTAGGCTTAAGTTACGCAAGAAGATATTCCGTTAAGAACTAAACAGCCTACATTCCACATCTCTTTACAACTACCGTAATAGAATGAACCATATTCCACACTTGTAGTAGGTATTTCTACCTCTTTTAATTCTTGATCACTACGAGTTTAACATTCTAGGTGATTCAATTCCCTGCCAACCAATTTAATTCTAGTCTAAGGATTACACTTATCATTGTGAGGTGAAACTGGGAAGAGGTGAATTTGATTCCTACCTCACTTATCCTAGAAATGGTTTTGCGTGGTTTCCCGCTTCTACTCCAGGTAGGACTATATGTCAAGAGAGTACCTAAATTAAGGCTACAGCTGCCTCCCACCCCATCCTAGCTCTAATTACAAATACACTCCCTAGTACTACCACCGCAATGACACAGGTTATAAGTAGAGCCCTGCGCGGATAAACAAAACGTTATCCGCATCCGACCCGCATCCACATGACTATTATCCGCGTCCGTCCCACATCCGTACAACTGTTATCCGCATCCGCCCCACAACCGCACTACTTTTATCCACATCCGCACGTTGATTATCCAAATCCGCTGACATTACAATAATATGTATTCACTTCAACTTTCCTTTTCACCGGAATTGAACCTGGATTATCGACGGTCCGGACTTTTGACGTCCGGATTATCGACGCTCTACTGTACACACAACATCGTAAGTTGGGTTGCCTACAATAACACGAACTTCAGAAAAGAAGCTAAGTAGCATAAACCCCTGATATATAGGCTACGTCTCTGCGTCAGGTGTGTTTTTATTCGATAATATATTCTACAGGCGAAAGCTGCATATTCCTTCAAAGCTTTTCTTATTTGATTGATTATGACTTTAGGCCAAGTTTGAGCTTACAACCAGCTATATACATCACTACAGTCACTATACTGACACAACATTTGACCTGAAAACGAAACTACAGAAACTGATGTTCTATGCCGCAAAATAATCACGAAAGAAAGAAAGAAGTACAATTATGTTTGTAAAATAGTGCTTTGATATGCATGGCCGTTTTGTAGGCATTTAGATATTATAATAATATAGATATTGAAACACACTTACAATATAATAACACAGCAGAAATAACAAGAGTCAAGTAGAAAAGGAAGAAGAAAGAAACATTTTCACACTAAATATTGCATTAATATGAACGGAGACTTAGAACAATTTAAACGTCATGTTTGTAACTCAATGTTACGTAAAAACTGACTATATTTTTCCCCGAGGAAATATTTAGAGGGAGTTGCACTTTTCGTTGTAAGTTAGAAGATTCTTCAAAAGAGTCGCTTGTTGAGCTCGATAGTGAAGACAGACGACGAAGAAGTGGTTCAAGTCGCTAATTGTCTGTCCATCACAAGAGCAGTAGGGAAAATTCAGGACACTAATCCTACACTGCAAGTTTTCGCCTCTAGACTTGATTGTTCCGCTGTACCTTTAAAGCTGTGAAGTGGCCGACGCAACAGGTGTTACATTGCATTATGCGTTTTCGAAGCCCCTATTACTTACTGAACTGTTCTACTGTACCTTGTGCTCACTGTAGGCTACAGTATAACTTAGTGCTATCACTCAAAATGTCCTCTTTCACTAGCCGTAATGTGTCCCAAGCAAATTCAACAACATACTCATGTTTTCTGTTGTTGTTTCTTTATGGTGATTGGGGCACCGTGATCATGATGGTGTGGTGACCAAGAACCGAACCCGGTCCTCCGTTCATTAACCTACTATACCACCATTACTGGGTGGGCGGTGTAAGAAATATACAGGAAAGGACTACGAATGGGGTACTTATGGGATAGGGGAATGTGAAGGCAGGAGGATAGTGTATGCACATAAGTGTGTAGAACGGTAAAGGATATAGAGTTGCAGGTACTCAGAGAAGAGTGTGCTAACAGGAGATCCTTAACAGAGTTCGGCGAAATAAGGCAATTTATGAGTATAAAGCCTGAAGGTCTAACGAAAAGAGAAATTAGAGGGATAATTTGGTGGTTTATGGGGGTGTATAAGAAGAAAGTATTGAGAAAAGTAGAAGAGGACCTTTGCCTTTTTAGTGGGAAGGATAAGGGTGCAGCGCACCTGATCGGAGAATGCAATGAAATCATAATAAGGAGAGCAAAGTTTGTAGACAAGGAAGATATGAACAGAATAGAAAGTGAAAATGAATATCACACTTTAATGAAATTAGCCTACTAAATAGGGAATGGAGGAAGCCAGGTAAATTAGTGAATCATTTTGATTTATCAGGGGTATGTGCGATAGGAAAGCGACAAATGAGGATTACAACAAAGACGCATTAGAAACAAATATAAGGGTACACTGTACTATCCGGGATGTAAGGGGGTTAAACACCTGTACGATAATACCAACAGCAATATACATTCACACCTAACTACTCCTAAGTGACCTAATAAATAAAACCCTTCAGCTTCTGGTAAAATCGATAATATATTGTTATACCAGACATCAAACACACATTTCGCAGGATCCTCCTAGTACAGAATAATTGCACTCCCTATCGTATTTACACAGATACACGTATGACATGATATAGATGACCCTCAGGAATAAAGTTGACCGGTACTTACAGATGTTGGCTTCAGCAGCGGTGACCTAGCTCTACTAATTCTTGGGTAATTGCTCCCAAAAGAATTAGTCCTATTACTCGCAGCACAATTAATTTTGTTTCACACGCCGTTTCTACTTTTATGATGACTATTATGTTCGTTACTTTTGTAACTAGCATCCAACGATTTAATTTGCGTCGTGGATCTAGTCTCATACAAATGCTTGGAATCCGTTTTGGATCGTCGCATTAACTCCGCTTGTGAATTTAATAATGCTTGGCATATTTGCCCAGCATTCCTGTACGAATAAATTGCCGCTATAGTTGAAATGCAGATTTACAGATATCAGATCACAATAAGTAGTGTTGTTCGAAGTAAGTAATCTTGGCGATATACTTAAGACTCATCATTCAATCAAGAACTTATAGCCAGCAACTTGGTTATTGTATCAAACACGACTAGTGTTACTGTAATGCCTCTTCCTCAACACACAAAACCAAAAGACAAGTCCTACTGAATAATACTTTCCACTCACACGCGGTCTGAAAACTGAGTCGACCGCACCGTGGTCCAAAAATGAGTCTACCTCCTCCCGCGGAGTTCCAAATTAAGACTACTCCACACGGAGTCCAAAATAAGAGTCCACACCGCACTGCGGTCCTAAATTGAGTGTCCTCCACTTGCTTCCACAAAATCTAAGTACCGTCATCATCCCCCACCAATACATCGGTTTACCTGGGTAGACCCAGGGACTCCAACCAACCCCAACGCCTGATTCTCAACATCACCAAATATGGAACACAGTCCATCGTCCTCGCTCATACATAGATGCCAAGTCTCGCCCCTGACTCACCCTAACTGGCGCTCGGGTTTTACACAGGTTTAGAGCACCAACTCGTATTTCCTCGTACATGTACATTTTCCAGTTACAAAACTCTTAGATTATTCCAATGTTAAAATATTCCAACTTCCCTAGTTTTGGATCCTGCTAAAATACAATCCTTAAAAGCTAAACCAAGTACTTGTAAATCAAGCACGTCATAATATACATTCTGATAAATAAGTATAAGACAGAAAAAGACCTCAAATAAAAATATACACATCACATTAATAAAATCCGTAACTCCCCAGAACACGGGTTCAGTTCCTTGTAACCGGAGCGGTTACAATTCCCCTCCATGGAGTTCCCACGAATAAGTGACTGGGGACTCCATCACCAAAACACAAAAATGCACAAATGACCCTAAAACAAAATATACACTATAGACAACATACACAAATTACCCTTCAAATATAAAATAACCCTCAATACAATCATTTTCTTGATGTTATGCTTCTACATATCTTTCTTTCAAAGGTCTTCGTATTCTCCTAAAAACTACCTCACACTGATTTCTCAAGTGTCTTAAAACTAGCTCACACGGAATTCCTCACGTGTCCTTCGGATTGCCATGTCAAACATGACTGATATGGCACAGAACCATGTTGCACACGCCGAAATACATGCTACAATGCATTTTCACTCAATTGCTCTGCTTTATTTCACTTGGCTAATGGTGGCCTCTTCGTCATTTCTTGAAATGTATCTGTGCAATACACCACAATGTCGGCTAAATCTGCCTCTGAGGATCTGCCCTACCATTACATGCTAATATATTTCTTAAGGTTATAGACATTGTATGACCCTACAATGGTACCTTGGTGGTCTGTTAGGCTATACGCACACTCGCCAATACGCTTAGTAACTACGAAGGGTCCCCTGAACAATTGAAACGAACTCTTACATTTCCTGGCCAACAACGGAAAAAGTGTACGGCATTCTGAGTAAGATCTGGTCACTCCTACAAAAATCCAACTAAAGATCTGAGCCTTGCTCTCGTCTTTCTTCCGCCCCGTGATCATCACCAACAATAAAAGTACCTCAAAATCATACCTTCCCGAGCCATCTTACTTATACTTACCGGCGAACTCAAATACTTACCTCTCCGTCCCTTGATATACTCACCAGTACCCTTAATTTGGATCTATGACCCTTAACTCTAATATTCATCCGCCACGGTGGCCTCATACCTGAAAAGAATGACATTTCTATGTCCTGAAATAGGCGAACTATCAATCAGCTCGAATTGATGGGTGTACATGTGCTTTAATCTAGGTTTCTCTCTCAACACTTCCTTGTTACTCAATAACACTTCCAATAACTCTTCCTTTCTCTCACCACACAACTTACTTTTGTCCACGGCTTCCCAAAGTGGATCACCTCGATGTTCCTCTACCGAAATACGACCTACAACCTCCAGCTGTACCTCCTCGTCAGACACCTCTGCTGACATCACCTCCAAACCCTTACCAATGCACGCACCATCCATCTCCTCAACTAATTCATACCTCCTCTTAATTCCCTGACACTTAATGCCCCTCTCCCGACATAAAACTCAGTTTTCAAAATCAATGTTACCCCTATGCTTGTTCAGTTTGTCATCAGCAAGTAGGCCTACTACTTCATAAATCAAATCATACTTCCTAGGCAATATCATCTGTTTACTCTGTTTCTTTCTACTCCTATAATTCCTGATTTCCACTTTCTGTTCGTCCTGTCTACTAGGAACTCCATGCTGATATTCACCTAACGTCGCTTTTACCTGCTGCCTTCTCTCATCTCCTCTACCTTCTCCTAACGTCACCCTCGCCTGCTGCCTCATCTTTTCTAAGCTACTCTCACCTAACGTCACTTTCACCTGCTGCCTTTCCTCATCTCCTCTACCTTCTCCTAACATTACACTCACCTGCTGCCTCATATTATCTAAACTACTTTCTCCTAACGTCACTTTCACCTGCTGTCTCATCTTATCTCCTCTACCTTCTCCTAACCTCCCCTCCAACTCCTGCCTATTCTCCTCTAAGCTACTTTCATCTAACTTCACTTTCACCTGCTGCTTCTCCTCCTCAAAGCTACTTTCACCTAACGTCATTTTCACCTGCTGCATCTCCTCATCTCTTCTACCTTCTCCTAACGTCCCCTCCAACTGCTGACTATTCTCATCTAAGCTTCTATCACATAACGTCCTCTCTAAATGCTGTTCACTCTCCTCTAAACTACCTAACGTCACTGCTAACTGCTGCTTCTCCACTCCGCTATCATCTAACGTCTCTTTCACCTGCTGCTTCTCCCCATCTAAACTACTTTCACCTACCGTCCCCTTCAATTCCTGCCTATTTTCATCTAAACTACTTTTATCTAACGTCGCTTTCAACTGCTGCTTCTCCTCCTCTCCTCCACTTTCACCTAACGTCCCCTCCAACTGCTTTTCACTCTCATCCAAGCTACTATCACCTAACCTCACCTCTAACTGCTGCTTCTCCACTCCGCTATCATCCAACGTCTCCTCTAACTGCCGCCTCTTCTCCTCTAAGCTACTTTCATCTAACGTCGTTTCTAACTGCTGTTTCTTCCCCTCCTCTACCATAGACTCTCCTTTCTGCCTAGCTTCACCTACTTCCTTACTCAAAGACTCATTCCGCTCTCTTAGCTCCTTACTTAAAGACTCTACCTGCTTCCTAACCTCTTCTATTCCCTTAGTTAAAATCTCTTTCTTAATTTCTGCATCAATTTCGTTCCGTAACTTTTGAAGTGCCCTAGGGTTCTTTCCACTCAGTATCATGTCGATCCAATCCTCTCCTTTATCATTACATATATTACCCCCCCCCCCTGCATAGTGATCTGATCTTTCTCGGAATTGATAGATTTCTCCGACGGTTCCTCTATCAAGTCTTCACCTACCCCGTTCCTATCCATATCCATGCTCAAGTTCTTTCCCACATTTTAACGTTAACTTTACTACTGATTCTACTTCTCAACTCCATCCTCCCATAACATTTAAACTGCATAAACATTACTAAGCTTATTAGCGTATGCGTATACGTGAATGTTATTGTTGTTGCTATATCGTACTTCGAGCTCCACAGTTGGGCGTCAATTGTACTATCCGGGGGTGTAAGGGGGTTAAACACCTGTACGATAATACCAACAGCAATATACATTCACACCTAACAACTCCTAAGTGACCTAATAAATAAAACCCTTCAGCTTCTGGTAAAATCGATAATATATTGCTATACCAGACATCAAACACACATTTCACAGGATCCTCCTCGTACAGAATAATTGCACTCCCTATCGTATTTACACAGATACACGTATGACATGATATAGATGACCCTCAGTAATAAAGTTGACCGGTACTTACAGATGTTGGCTTCAGCAGTGGTGACCTAGCTCTACTAATTCTGGGGTAATTGCTCCCAAAAGAATTAGTCCTATTACTCGCAGTACCATTAATTTTGTTTCACACGCCGTTTCTACTTTTATGATGACTATTATGTTCGTTACTTTTGTAACTAGCATCCAACGATTTAATTTGCGTCGTGGATCTAGTCTCATACAAATGCTTGGAATCCGTTTTGGACCGTCGCATTAACTCCGCAGTGAATTTAATAATGCTTGGCATATTTGCCCAGCATTCCTGTACGAATAAATTGCCGCTATAGTTGAAATGCAGATTTACAGATACCAGACCACAATAAGTAGTGCTGTCCGAAGTAAGTAATCTTGGCGATATACTTAAGACTAGGCTCATCATTCAATCAAGAACTTATAGCCAGCAACTTGGTTATTGTATCAAACATGACTAGTGTTACTGTGATGTCTCTTCCTCAACACACAAAACCAAAAGACAAGTCCTACTGAATAATACTTTCCACTCACACGCGGTCTGAAAACTGAGTCGACCGCACCGTGGTCCAAAAATGAGTCTACCTCCTCCCGCGGAGTTCCAAATTAAGACTACTCCACACGGAGTCCAAAATAAGAGTCCACACCGCACCGCGGTCCTAAATTGAGTGTCCTCAACTAGCTTCCACAAAATCTAAGTACCGTCATCATCCCCCACCAATACATCGGTTTACCTGGTTGGACCCAGGGACTCCAACCAACCCCAACGCCTGATTCTCAACATCACCAAATATAGAACACAGTCCATCGTCCTCGCTCATACATAGATGCCAAGTCTCGCCCCCGACTCACACTAACTGGCGCTCGGGTTTTACAGAGGTTTAGAGCACCAACTCGTATTTCCTCGTACATGTACATTTTCCAGTTACAAAACTCTTAGATTATTCCAATGTTAAAATATTCCAACTTCCCTAGTTTTGGATCCTGCTAAAATACAATCCTTAAAAGCTAAACCAAGTACTTGTAAATCAAGCACGTCATAATATACATTCTGATAAATAAGTATAAGACATAAAAAGACCTCAAATAAAAATATACACATCACATTAATAAAATCCGTAACTCCCCAGAACACGGGTTCAGTTCCTTGTAACCGGAGCGGTTACAACACGAGACGGTATCCTAAACTATAAAACTTAAATTCTAGGATAGCCTCTCTGTATCAATTAGAATAATACATAATGAATACCCATTTTTAGTGGTTTGATTTATAACATTTAATACCATGAAAATTATTATTTGAAGGTTCAGTGACTTATTTTTAACCTATTTTCATTTTTGAAAAAAAAAAAAAGAAAAAAAAAAGGCTTATGAGATCACCCTTTGTCCGGGTGCCTGTCTGTGTGCGTGCGTGTGTATGTGTGTGTGTGAGAGGATTTTTGTGTGTCCCCCTAATAACTTCTAAACGGCTGGAGCGATTTCAATGAAACTCGGTAAGTTCATAGTACTATTCCGTGCGACCCCGACTGTTCCCTTCAAATTTTGTTACGTCTCACCAATCCAACATGGCGGCTGTGCGAAAAATGTCACCAGCATTCAATATCTCCGAAACTATTATCGATATTACCCTGGAATTCTGTACGGTGATAAAGGGAACTACTAGAAGTTCACATATGTGACTTTTGAAAACCTGGTAGTTACAAAACCAACGTGGCGGCCAATGAAACTTCGTACAGCAAATGTTTAAACTCATTGTAATGCACTGGTATCTAATTTAGTTCAATTGTTTATATAACCTCAATATGGTGGCTGTGCGAATTTCGAAAATTAAGATTTTATTTCTTGTGTTCTAATCATGCGATCGAAATAACATTTGCATAATGATCGTACACAATAATCACCATCTAAAAGTACATAACTCTATGGCTTACATATATTAAAACCCAACATGGCGACCATCCGAAACATTTAGACGGTTCTCAACTTCTATTAATCTACTACAGCAATCAAACTGAAATTTTGTGTATAGATGCTATAAGCATAAGTTCACCTATGGGACGTTCAATAACCTGGCGAGCACAAATCCAACATGACGGCGACGCAAAATTTAAATATTCAAATAGACGTTTCTTGCGTTTTAACCATCCGAGCGCAGTGAAACTTGATACTGTATATCCTTATACAAATTTTTATCGACCTGCATATAATTCATTAAATTACTTTCATAACCACAAGATGGCGGCTGAGCGAAATTTTAAAATCCGCTTTTATTTCTTGTCTCCTAATCATGCGATTGAAGTTTGAATAAAAGACCTACACAATAATCGTCATGTAATATTACATACATCTAAGGCCTATAATATAAAAATCCAACATGGTGACCATCCAGAATATTTAGATGGTTCTCAATATCTACGAATCTATTACAGCAATCAAACTGACAATTTGTATGTTGATAGAGGAAATTAATATTAGTAGGATATATGAAAATAGGCTGCATAGTTCCTCACGGAACTACTTGTTTAAATTAATGTTGTAATTTATTACTTTTATTGAGGAGGAGTTTTGGTTGGCTGGTTCCTCAGTTTAGGGGCTGCGAAAACGCGGTCATGTAGCCCTGTGTACTTTGGGTGTGTGTAGGATCTGTCTGATAACCTGTGTTAATTGTGATGGCTGTATTAGTGTGTGTTACCTGTATTTCAGGCAAGTACTTCAGACGATCAATTTCAAGTAGTTCCTACTTTTGATACCAAATGCTACTGTCAACCACACCTAACTGTGAACGTGGCTACTAGATGCCACCGCAACCGGCACCTCGCGGTGAACTTTGGAACTTAATAGAGCGTTAATCAAATACGGTATAGCCTACAAATTTAGCTCCTCATAATTGTAGTTAATGGAAGGTTCTTTTACATGCCGTAAATCTATGACATGGGCCCGCTGGCTTTACTTCCCTGCTGAATGAAGGTATACTAAGGAATTTCTAACGCTCTTAAAATTCGGCCGGGTTTGAACCCACAATCTTGGGCATAGAAGCTCAACATGCTACCAACTACGCCACCGAAGCCGCCGAAGTATTTTTGTGTTCCGCCATTAGGGAATCACTAATAATTACATGTACCAGGTGATGTGTGCAGTAAATAGGCTAACACTCTCGCCCCGATCTCTGGCTATCCGAAATTCGGAACATGGGATATTCTATTCTATACCACTAGTAGACGACCGGGTGAGTTAGCCGTGGTCGTTACGGCATGGCTGCAGGCAGTCGCTCACATCAGGGAGGCGAGGAGGTTCGAATCCCCCCCGCAACCTTGAAGATGGTCTTCTGTGGTTTCCCATCTTTCTTCCAGGCAAATGCCCGTGTTGGTCCCTAACTATAGGCCATAGCCGCTACCTTCCAACTCCTCGTCCTTACATTCAAACTTTCCTCCCCAGACAACACTCCACACGCGACGGTACTTGTAGCTCACCCATTCGGTGTCCACACAGAAGCAGCTACAACTTGGCGAGCCGAACATGTCCTCGGACACTACCGGCACTAAAAGCCATACGCTAAAAAAAAAAAAGAAACCTAGTAGACGAAGTTCAGAAAACGGGTTCCATCGGGGTAAAGCCTTTCATGTTAAATACTTACTCATGGGACGGACGGCGTATTACGTAAAAGCCGCCCACACAGAACGTAAGATACCTGTTCAAGCACAGTGTCGCAAAACTTGACGTAGAGACCGCAACTGACAAGTGAGAACAACCTGATGCAGATTTACTTGTACGACTTGTATGACAATGATCCCGTTCCATAACTTCAAACCACAATTACATTGACTAATGGAGGCTTTTATTTATTAGGTCGTGTATTGTACAAATAGTACAGGGATTTAGATAGAAGGTAGAGAATCAAAATATCTGTTGCTTGTGGAACAGGAGACTTTGGTGCTCTACCGACTGAGCTGATGCGAAAGACGCTTTAATTTAATTGGCAGGGGCACATCCATTAACGCTAGCCTGAGAAAGCCTATCATACTGTGAAAACCCCTCTTCTGTAGGCTAGATACGTTAGTGAAAATCCAGTTCTTCAGAGTTAAATTTATTGGCAGAGCCAGGAATCAACCCAGGCAACAAGGGTGGCTGCCAAACAAGCCACTGCCCCAAACATGCCGCTAATCGAGGTTAATTAACTATCAAGTGGTTCTTACCTGTGAGGCAGCTTCTGACAGGTAGGAAATATTAAATTAGGAAGTGCCATTGAGAACCATTCTCAGAGTAATGAGGGCTATTTGGTATTCTGTGCGACTGCGCAATGGATTTACACTGGTCCACTGTTAATTAAGAATGTCAGAGAGTCCTGTGGGCTGAAGAGACGTGAAGTTGACGGGAATAGGAAGTAATCGCCTGGAGTGTCGGTGCGCGCAGACAAAGCGGGATGTCTTCTAAATACGATTACAAAAATAATTCCCTTCATATCTATATTCTAAATATTCTCCTCAGGTGTATTGCACTAGTTAATACGCATACGTTACATCACTGACAATTCTTCAGCGAATTAAATTAGTTTCATTTCGACAATTCAAACTTCACAAGTATTCACAGGGGCAAATTATCTAAATTATCCTGCAGGCATCTGAAATGTAGCCTATCAAGTTGAAATCTAAGGGCTAGTCATGGCCATCCACAAGACGGGACCAATAATGACACTCAAATTTCACTCCTTCTTCTGGATTTATGAATTTATTCACTAGTTATAAGTTATTTAAGAAACAATAACGGAATGTATTGCTTTTCTGTCTGTCAATTGTATTGGGAGTTATGCCCTAACCCTGAAAAAATACATGAGACTAAGCAATTCACTTGGTTGACTCTCATGTATTTTTTTCAGGGTTAGGTTGTTGATGTTGTTGTTGATTAATTGAGAGGCTTTTTGACATAGTGGACATGTAGCCCCGTCTACATAGGTGTGTGTGTAATTTGTCTGATAACTTGTGTCATTGTGATGGCTGTAGTAGTATGTGTATTTGTAATTCAGATGAGGTGGCCGTGGCCTTAATTTAGGAACCATCCTGGCATTCACCTGGAGTAGAAGTGGAAAACCACGGAATACTATTTCCAGGATAGCTGAGGTGGAAATTGAACCCACCTCTTCTCAGTTTTGCCTCACGAGGCTGAGTGTACCCCGTTCCAGCCCTCAGACCAGAATTACATTTCTTGACAGCCAAGAGTAGGCCTACTAGCCACTATGAAACGAGGCGGACTTCAGGGTAAGGGCATAACACCCATTACAATCGTGTTGACCGACTGAAAATCATAAAATTGCTCTACTAAAGCAACACTGAAAAACGTCTTCCATCACGATAACAATACTTAAACTAATTGTACGAGATTATTGTTGCAGCATTTCAATAAATTACCGACCGGAGTAGTTACGCGTGAACGTGCAAGACTATAGAGCAAGGCTATCCTAACCCCACAGTCAGCCATCTTTAAAATTGGAATCCCTTGTTTTATACAATCATGGGAATATAAATACTGTCTCGATGAGGCTGTGTTAATTAATAATGCCCAAGAGCATATTGAGAAATTTGACACTTTCCAGAAAATATCGTATGCACTTGGTTGGTTGCATTGATATAATTTATGATTATGGTATGCTATCAATGTTATCTTGTAAGTTCTGTTTTCCAAGACTTGCTTTTAATTATATTTAAAAAGTTTTGAAGTCAAGGAGGAAAGTACAATTAACATAAATATGATCATACAACCTTCAACTGCTTATCTTAATTACTTGGCTCATTTTGGTTTTGGCCGGGAATTTAAGGCTGGGTGTCCATTCTAACACCGTGTGATTGTGGCTGGGACGCTTCAGTGGCGTAGTCGGTAAAATGCTGAAAAGCTATGCCCAAGATCGCGGGTTCTAACCCGACCGAAGTCGTCGGATTTTTTAAGAGTGTTAAAATCCATCAGTGTGCCTTCCTTCAGAGGGGAATTAAACCCGGCGGGTCCATGTCATAGATTTGCGGCATGTAATAGAACCTACCACTACAATTGGTAGTGTGTAGCCAAATTTGTAGGTTATATTTCGTTAGGAACGCTCTATCAAGTTCCAACGTTCGCCGCTAGTTGTCAGTGGCAACTGGTAGCCAAAGTTGGAACTACTTGTAATTGAACTCGCTCATTCATCTTCATTCATTCCATCTCATCCACAAGCGACGGTAATTGTAGCTCACCCCATTAATCTCCACATAGAAGAAGCTGCAAACTCTGGCGAGCTGAACATGCCCTCGGACACTCCCGGCACTAAAAGCCATACGCTAAATAAATAAATAAATAAATAAATAACCCCGCCAACCTGGGCCCAATGTTTGGGAAGCCAGGCTCTGCCTGTCACAAGCCAAGGACAAAGCGGTGAGTGATAGAGGAGTAACACCTCTTTAAAAAACCGAGGTCCAGCTGACCCGGCTGGTAGTACCTTGTAAGGGTCCCTTGCCAGGGTTACGGTGAAGTCCTCAACGGCATTGATGGTGGTATAGATGATCTATAGAACAGTGTTAATGGCGGACGAGGAGGCCTTGTATCCGGGATTAATGGGATAAAAGGCATCTATACTAATTTTCGGTTAGATGTCAGCTTTACTTAAGTCCATGAGCGTCTGTACTGGTATCCAGCGGCGAGTGGTCAGCGTCTGTTAGCTCAGTGAGCTCGGCTGAAAATCTAAGTTCCAAAGGCCTCAACAACCTCTGGTCCTATATGGTCCTGGTATCTGCTAGGCCAAGTACTGAGTACAAGCAAATATGGAATGTGCAAGTAAATACAATCTTACCCCAGGTGGTACACAATCCACCCGTCAACAGGCGGCCACTGAACTTTCGGATTCTGGGGAGTTCAGACGTGCGCAACAGAGAGTATCGGAGATCTCTGGTAAACTTCCCTACAACCAGAAATCATTCCTTGGAATGATAAACATTAATACATTGATCCAAACAGGTAAATTACATGACCTCACGCAGGAAATTGACCGACAAAAAATTCTCATCCTTGCTCTTCAAGAAACACGAATGACAGACAACGACACTATGGACTATGGAAACTACCGCATCTTTAAAAGCAAAACACAACAAAGAGTCGCAAGGGGCGCACCAATTTTCGGTATGGCGTTTCTTGTACACATATCTATTATCACCTCCGTCAGGGAAATTACACCCGTCAATAGTCGGCTCATGACCATGCGCATCAAATGCGCCAACAAAAATTTCACACTCATCAATGCGCATGCCCCCACCAATGTTGACAATAAGAAGAACCCTGAAACGGTTGAAAAATTCTGGAACAAACTTGAGAACATCATGAGCAAGATTTCCCGCGACGACGTTAAAATCCTCATGGGAGATTTCAATGCTCAACTTGGCAAAGAGAAAATCTATCGAAAAATCGTCGGTAAATATTCCGCACACCAAAACACGAACACTAACGGCACGCGTCTGTTTGACATCTGTCACCAATTCAACCTTAAAATTATGTCCACACACTTTAGAAAATCACCGCATAAACAGAAAACATGGCGATCTCCGATCCAACATCTCGGTGAGTATCAGATTGATCACGTTGCCATTTCCTACGCCCACTACAGAACCATTCACGACGTTCAAGTCCGACGAGACGCGAATATCGACTCGGATCACTACCTTACAAGAATCAAAGTAAAGTTCACCCCAAAGAGAGTTCACCGTCGCAAACCACATATCCCGAAATTCGATTTAGCTATGATTCAAGAAACAAATATTGTAGAGGAATGGGAAAAGACACCGGCGAATAACTGGAACGACTTTCGTAGCAAAATTATCGGACAAGCTAAAGCACTGATCCCGCGAAAAAGAAAGACAAAACATCCATGGTGGAATTCTGAGTGTGATCAAGCCATTGCCAATCGCCGAATCGCATTCCAAAAATACAACAGCAGTAGATCACCAGGAACCCTGGGACACTTCTTCGACATCCGCAAACAGACAAACAAGACCATCAGGAAAGTCAAGCGTGATTATATCACTGAGCAACTTAAGTCCATGGAGAATGATTTCAGAAACTCCGATAGTCGGAATTTCTACAGGACCTTCGCAAAATTTAACCTTTAGGAAACAGGATGGAAAACTGGCACTTACTAATCGTGAAAATTGCGATGAACTTGCACGCTACTTTTCTGGTCTCCTTAACTGTCCCGAACCACCTGAACGTTTCTTGCATACGACCCCAGAACACGTCAAGCCAGACGCTGATCCACCAACACAAGAAGAAATCACTCGCCATATCAAAAAACTCAAGAACGGAAAGACAGCAGGAGAAGACGGAATTGTCGCGGAACTGCTGAAAAATCTTGGACCACGATCACTGCAGGAAATTACACAGATCATCCAAGAAGTCTGGCAAAGTGAAAAACTCCCAGTTGATTGGAAATGCGCACTCATTCACCCACTCTACAAAGAAGGAGACAGATTGGATGTGAATAACTATAGAGGGATATCCCTCCTTTCTGTACCTTACAAAGTCTTCTCTGCTTGCCTCCTACAACGCACACAAGAACAGCTCGAGCCCCTCATTGGTGAATACCAGGCAGGGTTCAGACCAAACAGATCAAGTACTGAACAACTTTTCAACCTCAAGTCCACACTGAAACTTCGAGCTTTACAAAATCTCCCAACCATCTGCGTATTCGTCGATTTTCAGAAAGCTTATGACTCTGTCGACCGCCTATCCCTCTTTAATATACTCGAAGAATACACCCTCGACCCGAAAACACGACGCCTCATCCAACAGACCCTATCTGAAACAACTTCCAAAGTCAAGTTCCTTGGTGAAGTATCTGAACCTTTCCTCATCGGGACAGGTGTACGGCAGGGTGATGGGCTCTCCCCTCTACTCTTTAATATAGTCCTAGAGAAGGTCATGAAAGAATGGAGAAATGAACTGAGGAGTCGGAATACCTGGAAGCCCGTCATGCTAGGAAGGCAAACGGATAATATCGACGTAACATGCTTCGCTTTCGCGGATGATCTTGCAATCCTCTCCGCAGATGAACGAACGGCAATTCTTCAGATTGAGGTCTTAAAAGAGTGTGCTGAAAAGGTCGGACTACAAATTTCCTTCACAAAGACCGAGTTTATATCGACGAAACACATTCAAGCACAAAATTTACTCACAGAGTACGGTATGATAAACAGGGTTAATCAATTCAAGTATTTGGGTGAAATTATTGAACCCACAGGTATGGAAAGAGTGGCGCAAAAATCTCGTGAACTTAAATTGCGGAAAGCATACGGAAAAATCGCAAATATTTACAACAAGAAATGCATGAGCATCAACACCAAAATTCAACACTACACGACTGTTATCAAACCTGAGACACTTTACGCCAGCGAGACACTAAACCTCAACTACAAAGGGGATCTTGAGAACATCAAGAAGGCTGAGAGAAAAATCATCCGTAAATTATTGGGCCCTAAACTCACAGATAATGGATATCGTCTGCAATCACACACAATCACAGAGAGATACTCTAACATCGAGTCAGATTTCCGCAAACGACGACTGAGATTCTACGGCCACATTATGAGACTGAATGACGACCGGCTAACAAAGAGAATATTGACTTACTTACGAAATCTTAAAGTGACAACAGTCTGGGTTACCCAAGTCCAAATTGATCTCGAAAGTGCCAATATCATACCAATAGACATAGACGATCGAATGACATTCCGACATAAGATCCACAGTTGGGAAGTCACACATGAAGATCGACCAAGGAGACCAGGGAAAGGATGGACGGAGGAACGTCGAGTCCGACACAGTGAGATGATGAAGGAGTTCTGGAAGAACAAGAAGAACAGCACCAGAACATAATTTGCTTAATGTGATCCTTTGGGTCTAAACAATGTAAATAAATAAATACATAAAGAAAGAAATAAATAAATAATTGTCCAGGTGAAAATTTCACACCCCTGCCACCGGGATTTGAACATCGGCCGGTGGGGTGAAAGACGTGCAGCTATGCGACTGGTCGTTACGGCGTGGTTGCAGGCAGTCGCTTACATCTGGGTGGCGAGGAGGTTCGTATCGCCCCGCCGCGCCGGCAACCTTGAACATGGTCTTCTATGGTTTCCCATCTTCCTCCCAGGTAAATGCCGGGGTTGGTTCCTAACTATAGGCCACAGCCGCTACCTTCCAATTCCTCGTCCTTACATTCACAATTTCCTCCCCAGACAACACGCCACACGTGACGGTACTTGTAACTCACCCCATGGGTGTCCACATAGAAGCAGCTACAAACTCTGGCGAGCCGAATACGTCTTCGGACACTTCTGGCACTAAAAGCCATAGGCCTACGCTAAAAAATAGAAAAGAAAAACTATGCGACGACGTCATTTCTCTTGGAAATATGATCCATTTAGCCCTCCAGGATGTCCAATGAGTTTAAGGGATGCTTCAGGGTTGGATTGGATAACAGGGTTCGAATCCTCTCACTGGCAGTAGCCATATTAGTGAAGTTCACTCCGCTCCCTACACTCAATCCAGGCAATGTAGGGATGGTTCCTTATTTCATATACTGAGGCACCTATCGCAATCCTCCACTCTAATTATTACAGTTACACAACAATAACAACAACACATGTTAACTCAAAAATTACACACACACACACGCAAGAATACGGGGGTGGTGGGTGTGTACCATGTGCCAGTTTCCAAAATGTGATATTTCATAATTATTACCGTATTTCTAAAGAAATATCCACAACTGCTAATACAGTATAATCTGCCCACCAAAAGCAATAGAGTGATATGTCACGAACATACTCAACTCTAGGGGCAGATGACCTTGCTATTTCGCGATTTAAAGCAACAACGATCATTATCATCTACATCACACTCAACTCTCTCTCTTCAACTAATGTATTGGAAGTTGTTTCTTTAAACTGAGTATGTAGTTTCGAACTCGCTATACAACCCATCCACTAAATGAAAAGGGATGCCCTCCCTAAGGAGTCGCTCAGGTGCTATACAAGCTACAGCAAATAATGATCGAAAAGTTTTTTAGTATTGTTTGTTGTTTCTAAACTCAGAAACAACTGGGTTCATTTTGATGCGATTTCTCTTTATTGATGGAGTGTTGATAAAGAAGTTGTCACCGAGGATCTGGATCTGATTTGGTGGCTCTGCCATGAAATCTAATTCTAATCTGAGGGCTGGAACGGAGTACACTTAGCCTCGTGAGGCCAATCTTAAGAGAGTTGGGTTCGATTCCCAACTCTGTCAACCTAGAAGTGGTTTTCCGTGATTTTCCCACTTCCAGAAAAATTCCAGGATGGTACCTAACTTAGGGCTACGATTACCTCCTACCCAAATCTCCGCTCCAATTTCATAGACAAACACTAGTTAGTCATCGTAATGTATGACAACAACAACTACAATAACAACATTACAGAAGTAGTAGAAGGAGTCTCCATTTCCTTTGGTAGAAGAAACAGACTGCTAGTTGTAATTATTCAGACGGTCAACATGAATTTCCGCAATATGACTCGGCGCGGTACAATGAACGAGTATTATAATAATTATAAAACAAGTAGTTCCGTGAAGAACTAAACGGCCTATTTTCATATATCCTGCTCATGTTAATTGCCTCTATCAACATACAAAATTTCAGTTTAATTGCTGTAACAGATTCGTAGATATTGAGAATCGCCTAAATATTTCAGATGGTCGCCAGGTTGGATTTTTATTTTTGTACTATTACATTAAGATTATTGTGTACGTGTGGTATTCAAACTTCAATCGCATGATTAGAACACAAGAAGTAAAAACGAGATTTTAAAATTACGCACAGCAACCATCATGTGATTATGCAAACAATTGAAATAAATTAGATGCCCGTGGATCAACATTTGTATAAGCATTTAATGTGCAACGTTTCACCGCACTCGGATAGTTAATTCGCGAGAAACGTCCATTTAAATATTTATACTTCGCGTCGCCGCCATGTTGGATTTGTGCTCACCGGGTTACTGAAAGTCCTATAGGTGAACATATGTTCATAGTCTCTATGAACATTTAAAAAATCAGTTTGGTTGCTGTAAAAGATTCATAGATATTGAGAACCGTCTAAATATTTCGGAAGCTCGCCATTTAGGATTATTATATGTATAGGCCATAGAGTTATGTACCATTCAAGGACAATTATTGCCTAGGTTCATTATTCAAACTTTCACTTCGATCGCATGATTACGAAACAAGAAATAAAAACTTAATTTTAAAATTTCGCACAGCCGCCATCTTGAGCTTATGTAAACCATTGAATTAAATTAGATGGCAGTGCATTACAATCTGCAAAATCATTTACTGTACCACATTTCACTGCGCTCAGAGAGTTCAATCACGAGAAAAGTATATTAAAATATTTCAAATTCGCTTGGTCGCCATGTTCGTTTTGTACTTTACAGGTTTTTGAAATATACATAGGTAAACTTGTATCAGTACCCTTTATCACCGTACAAAATTGCAGGGTGATATCTGTAATAGTTTCGGAGATATAGAATGTCAGTGAAATATTTCGCACAGCCGCCATTTTGAGGTTATGTAAACAATTGAAGTAAATTAGACTCCAGTGCATTACAATGTGTATAAACATTTGCTGTACCAAGTTTCATTACGTTTGAATAGTTAAATCGCGAGAAAAGTCTATTTAAAAGTCTCAACTTCGCTTGACCGCCATGTTGGTTTTGTAGTCACCAGGTTTTTGAAAGTCTCATAGGTGAACTTCTAGTAGTGCCCTATATCACCGTACACAATTTCAGGGCGATATCGGTAATAATTTCTGAGATATTGAATGCTAGTGAAATATTTCGCACAGCCGCCATGCTGGATTGGTGAGAAGTAACAAAATTTGAAGGGCACGGTCGAGGTCGCCGGGAATAGTGCTATGAACTTACCGAGTTTCATTGAAATCGCTGCAGCCGTTTAGATTTTATTAGGGACACACACACACACACACACCTCACACACACGCACACACACACGGACAAAAGGTGATCTCATAAGCCTATTTTTTCAAAATTGAAAATAGGCTAATAATACATTGTAGTGATATAAGCCTGGTTAGTCCTCCATTGCAACCAAATGGCATCTACTGTACTTGTCAAAACATGACATAAAAGAATCAAGCAGTGGTGAGTCCTGGCTGCGACAACGCGGTCATGTAGCACCGTGTACTTTGGGTGTGTGTAGAATCTGTCTGATGACCGGTGTTAATTGTGATGGCTGTATTAGTGTGTGTTATCTGTTTTTTTATTCAAGTAAAGACTGCAGACTTTGAATTTTTCAAATAGTTCCTAATTTTGCCGCCAAACGGCACCGTCAACGACTACTAGTTCAGAACTTAGCAACTAGACGCCACCGCAGTCAGCTCCTGGCTACGAACGTAGAAACCTAATTATAGAGCGTTGTTTACATTCTTAACCTGCATATAATTTAGCTTCACACAGGTGTAATTAGTGGAAGGTTCTTTAACATGCCATAAGCCTATGACATGGGACCGCCGGCTTTACTTCCCCTCCGAAGGAAGGCATACTGAGGGATTTTTAACGCTCTTAAAAATCCGACGACTTTGGCCGGGTTTGAACCCGCTATCTTGGGCATAGAAGTTCAGCATGCTACCAACTACGCCACTGAAGCCACTTCGCGCTGAAACTTGCGAACACATTTGAGATGATAAGTTTCCATTAGGAAAACTCGATGTTCTATACTTAACCATGTTCACGGGATACGAGATAGACTACAGTACTAAACAACAAGTCTTAATTATCACAACGAAGGTATCTTGCTAGCTGCGTATGTAATAAAGCCCATGGCAGCATCCGGAGCTTCCCGACCCGCTGTTGTAATCGGTACATGCTATAAATCTGGCAAATTGTCCACCGCACGGCCTTTGGGAGGCTCTGTTGTATAGCGAGGGCCCTCGCTTAGTTTAATATGTTCTCGAAAACCCAGTCTTAAGTTTGGTTGGTTGGTCCCTTAGTTTAGGGGCTGCGACAACGCGGCCATGTAGCACCTTGGCCTTTGGGTGTGTGTAGAATTTGTCTGATAACTGGTGTTAATTGTGGTGGCTATAGTGATTCAGGTAAGGACTGCAGACGATCAATTTTCAAGTAGTTCCTACTTTTGCTACCAAATGCTACCGTCCACGACACATAGCTGCGGACTTGGGTACTAGATGCCGTCGCAACCAACACTTGCCGTTGAACGTTGGAACTAATATAGCGTTAATCAAATCTAACCTACAAATTTTAGCTTCACGCAAGTGTGGTTAGTGAAGGTTTTTTACATGCCATAAATCTATGACATGGTACCGCCGGCTTTACTTCCCCTCCGAGGGAAGGCATACTGAGGGATTTTTAACGCTCTTAAAAATCCGACAACTTCGGCCGGGTTTGACCCCGCGATCTTGGGCATAGAAGCTCAGCATGCTACCAACTACGCCACTGAAGCTGCCGTCTAAGTTCGTAGGTTGTAAATGAGAAGTTCAGTGGGAATAGATCTAACTGGGTTATCGCTGTTCGACAACGAACATACAGACGGTTGAATATACAGACTCCTCAGTCAAAAACCACTTGCATGGTCATAATATGCTATATGATCTATAACTGATAAAAGCGGGAACAAAAGCGATCACTGTGTACAGTTCATTGGACGCCAGTCCACCTGCTTCACGAGATACAACATTCCCAACACATATCCGATCTTGACCCTATAAACTGGTCTCCAAGGTAACCAATGGCTGAACACTTTCACCTCGTGAATGTTAAAAGATCTACTTTTTGCATTAGACTCATTAGTCATTACCATATTCGACTACATTCCAAACATTTCCCAACATTGAAGTGCACTACACCAGTTATTCCCATACACTGTTTGTCGTCAGTAAGTTATGTAAACAAACCAACGAGATAATGGATAGGCACATAAGCGTAATTAATCGATTAGGAAGCAAGTTAAGTTAGATATCAGCTTTCTTGCATTATTTTCTCACAATAAATCTGACCGATACGCATCTTACATTACTGTATAACATTAAATACGTCAGTTCTTTCTTTCGTCCCTTTTACCCGACATTTCTATTTTTAAACAAATAGTCTGCAAGCACTGCCATAACTTACTATTGATTGCTGTTAGGCTGATGGCAGATTTCAGACAAAACATATTTTAGGCATTTATAAAATACAGTATAATAAACTTGTCTCTAAAGTATGTGATCGAGATTAGGCTTGATTTTTTAAAGATATGCGATGTGCATCCCTATAAACAAAATAAAAATGCCACTACATACACCACAATAACACAGGTTGTTAGAGAATATTTCATACATACAAGTACACGGGGCTAAAGGACCACGATGTCCAAGCCCCTCAAATAAAACAACAACAACAACCACAACAACAACTACAACAACAACAACAACAAAAAGTAAGACGCTTTCCGAATATAATCCTGCCTCATGGTGTTGGGGTAGCGCGCTCCTGCCTCTCACCCAGAATTTCGTGTTCGATTCCCGGCTCCGTCAGGGATTTTAGAAACTGACGTGAGGGCTGGTACGGGGTGCACTTAGCCTCGTGAGGACAATTGAGTAGCTGTCTGACAACGAGGCAGCGCCCCGGTCATGAAAACCAAGATTAACGGCCGAGGGGACCTGATGGGCTGATCATGCGTCACCCCAATATCTGCAGGCCAATTGGCTGGGCAGCGGTCGTTTGGTAGGCCTAGGCCCTTCATGGGCTGTAGTCCCAGGGGTTTATTTTAACCCGATTTTCATTTATGAAAATGTGGGCTTATGAGATCACCTTTTGTCCGTGTGTGTGTATGTGTGTGCGTATGTGTGTGTGTCCGCCTAATAACCTCTAAACGGCTGGAGCGCCTTCAATGAAACTTGGTAGGAACATAGTAGTCTACTATTTTGGCCGACCTCGACCGTGCCCTTTAATTTTTATTACGTCTCACCAATCCAACATGGCGGCTGTGCGAAATATTTCATCAGTATTCTATATCTCCGAAACTATTACTGATATCACCCTGCAATTTTGTACGGTGATAAAGGGCACTACTAGAAGTTCATCTTTGAGACTTTCAAAAACCTGTTAACTACAAGGCAAACATGACGGCCAAGTGAAGTTGAAACTTCTAAATATACTTTTCTTGCGATTTAACCATCCAATCGCAATGAAACTTGGTATAGCAAATGTTTATGCACATTTAAATGCACTGGCAACTAATTTAGTTCAATTGTTTACATAACCTCAAGATGGCGGCTGTGCGGAATATTTCACCGACATTCCATATCTCCGAAACTATTACTGATATCACCCTGAAATTTTGTTCAGTGATAAAGGGTACTACTAGAAGTTCAGCTATGATAATTCCAAAAATCTGTAGAATACAAAACGAACATGGTGGCCAAGCGAAGGTGAATCATTTTAATATAATTTTCTCGCGATTTAAAAATCTGAGCGCAGTGAAATATGGTACAGTAAAAGTTTATACACATTGCATTGCACTGGCATCTAATTTAGTTCAATTGTTCACATGAACTCGAGATGGCGGCTGTGCGAAATTTGAAAATTAAGATTTTATTTCTTGTGTATTAATCATGCGGTTTAAGTGAACGTTTGAATAATGAACCTACTGAAAAATCGTTATCTTATAGTAGACCTACATAGGCCTAACTCGAAGGCCTACATATATCAAAATCCAACATGGCGATCATGTGACCCTGACCGTGGTAAGTGATTTTTGAAAGGCGGCAAAAATACGATACGCATGTCATACGATGTTGGCATGTCAAAGAACCCATTTGAATTCAGTAGGCCGAGTTCATAATGGCAAAATTAATCTCGGGAGTTCCCGCCAGCACAAAGTTCCTAATTTCTCTACTAGAAAGCGCTATTGTGTTCAAGGAGATTAGATATCTAACATCTAACCTCCTTGACTTTCATAGTCAAAGAACTACGAAATTCGACATGCAAGCTACCCTCTGGGTGTCAAATAGCAAAGCTTGCACCAGGCACCCGAGGCCATACGATATTATTATTATTATTATCTGAAATATTTAGACTGTTCTCAATATCTACGAATCTATTACAGCAATCAAACTGAATTCTTGTATGTTGATAGAGGCAATTAACATAAGTAGGATATGTGAAAATAGTCTGTATAGTTCTTCATGGAACTACTTGTTTCTAAATTTAAATGCCACCCTTCGTATAATATGTTGGAGATGAGAGCGTTGTGTCACACCCTAGCTCATGGCCCATTGCGACGGTCATGACGAGCTTGGAGATTGGGTGAGGATTGAGTGGTTCAAAGTGGAGCTATATGAGGATGTACACACAGTCTTACCTTGCCTCCAGCGCGGCACGGACACGAACAGCTTGTCTCCCCAGACCTCTATGCCCACCGGCAGGTTGTTCTCGGGGATGAACTCCCCAGAGCGCATCGCCCTTAGGCGTGTGCCTTCGTCAGGGTAGGCATAGTCCAGGGTTCGCCAGTGGAATCTCTCCAGCAACTTTTGGGCGCTCTCCACTGCAACAGAGATAAGGGTTTAAGTGATCGACAGAAGCTTCTTGAAATTTGTGACTTAGGATATTTACATTAATCTGCTCGACATTTAATATGTAAGTCGGATGTGCAGAAGTAATACTTCCAGCATATCAAGTTTCTTATTAATCAGAAAACACACATGTATGTATGTATGTATGTCTACCCCTTATTATTCCCGTTTTTCCAACGGGGTCGGGGATGAGATGCGATGGAAGTCTTTGTGGCGATGGTTTTTACGGCCAGATGCCCTTCCTGACACCAACCTCATGAGAGGAGTTAATGAGAGATGAAATGAATGATGGTGAATGAAACTGGGCAAGGATGTGGAAGGAAGCGGCCGTGGCCTGTCAGAAGGTACCGTCCCAGCATTTGCCTGGTGTTGAAAATGGGAAACCACGGAAAACCATTTCAAGGACGGCCGACGGTGGGGCTCGAACCCACGCGTCTACCGAGGCAGCAGAGAGCTTGGCCCCCATGACCTAATGCTGCGCTTTAGCCAGCGTAGCCACTACTGTCGGTAATCAGAAAACACACATACGTACAGTAAAACCCGCCACCTCCTGTGGCTTAGGGTTATGCACTGAAGCCCCACTTTCGACTTTGCCAAGAAATGTTATTCAGTTCCGTGGGCTGGAACAGTATATACTCAGCCTCGATGGGTCAACTGAGCAAAAATCCTATCTAGACATACACTCCAATACAGACACCACAACAGTACAAGTTATTAGCTGGATTCCACACACAGCGAAGTACACGAGATTAAAGACCTTATTATTACAAACTCTTAATGAACTAAAGGGGCGTGGTGGCGCAGCGGTCAAGCTGTTGGCCTCTCTCCACGGTGGACCGGGTTCGATTCCCGGTCAATTCATGTGAGATTTTCAAAGTGAATTGCCATGTCCTGTGGTTAGGATTCCACGTAAAAAGGACGTCCCGTGGCTCATGATCTTGAGATTAACGGTCACGTAATACTACAATATTCCTTCCTTACTTCTTAATGAACAACAACACGACGTGCCAATCATGTAGTTTCAGGAGGTTACTATAATAATTTTCAAAATTCAGAAAGTAGGCTAAGAAGTCGATAATGTCAAAATTTGTTGGAATTAAAGATAGAATACGATAGGTGCTAGATTGACGGAGTGTTTGCTAGTTATGAAAACGAGTCAATATACAGGTCAATGGCAGGTCAACAGATTTTTAAGAGATTGTATGGCAGCAACGCAAGATGCAGTTGACCTCCTCACGATGTAGCAGCTAGCATTCTTAGCTGTTGGCCCCAGAGGTTCAGATTCAATACCCGGCTCTGCGTACAAAGTTCATTCTGGTCTGAGGGCTGGAACGGGTTCGATTTCCACCTGTCATTCTTGAAATGATTTTCCGTACTTTTCCATGCCTAATCTAGCCAAATGCCGGGATAATTCCTAATTAAAGTCCACGGTCGCCTCCTTTCCTATCCTCGCCTCAATTACAAATACACACACTAATACAGACAGCAGAATAACACAGCCTATAAGACAAATTCTACACTCACCTAAATACATGACCACGATGTCCAAGCCCCTCAAATGAAACATCAATACCATATTACAATCATACCGTATCTTTCGGACATTGGCATTGATTTTTACATGGCAATGGACTAACGATAGATGGCTTATTCCAACAAATTAGATTTATTCTTCAACTTTAATAATGTCACTACTAACTTTTGTTTGCAGTTGTTAATTCATATGTGGGACTTGGGACATCTTGGTCATTATCTCCGTATAGTTGGATGTGTGTTGAACTTGTCTGATAACCTGTATTAATGTGATGACTGTAGTAGTGTGTGTAGGTAGCTGTATTGAGGACAGGGATGGGGAAGGTGCCCGGGGACTTGAAGTAAGGTACTATCTCGGCATTTGCCTGGAAGGAGTGGAATAAAACCCAGGGAAAACCACACTCAGGATAGCCACTGTTAGCACCGGGTGTCAAACCTATGATCTCCGGACTTACTGCAGCTGCCCTTGCGGCCGTGGTGTACGAGAACGGTCACGCCGTGGGGGGTAATTTACGTTTAAACGGTATCGGGTAGAAACGAAGGACACTACTTATTGTGGCGCACGTCAACACGCCAATCATTTGGAACATTGTATAAAGCTTGCTTTAAGTGTTAGCGACGGTGTGGTCATCAGTCTTGTGTCCTATCTTTAATGATGGTGGTGTTGGTTGTTGTGTAAGGGGCGGGAAATGGGGTGAGGGGAGGGAAGGGTGGGGGGGGGGGGGTGATCTGCCCCGTACCTAGGTGTATGTGAAACCTGATTGGTAACCAGGATTAATGTAATGTCGGTACTAGTTAGTGAGGAGGTGGTCGTGATCTCAAATTACGTACCATACCGGCATTTTACTGGAGTAGTTATCGGAAACCAGGGATAAACACCTAGGAGGCAGCTCTCAGACTAGATTGTTTTGTTAGAGCCATGAATCGTACCCAGGATCTTTGGAACAAGAGAGTCAATAGACCACGGATTGCGGTTAGAATAATAAAGATCTGAAAACAGGTCTCATAATTAACGGGAACCGTTAGTGGGAGCAAGTCTTGGACAAACGCCCTGGTACATGAGTGTTATTGCTGAACGGAAAAAGAGATCGTCATTGGAATGCACTGGGATAATTTCTTAACCTGAATACTGAACAGGAAACATGAAGAGTATCATCGAACAGTGCATCTATAAAGCATCTGAGAGATTATATCTATGAAGATATCATGTTAGAAATGACAACATTAGTATAATCTTCTTTCCCTAGGGGGTCTAACAATTCATTGTGAGATGTTTGATTACTTGTTCAGTGTCACAGATGGTAACGGAACATGATCATAATATCCTTGGGTTATTATCTGCGGTGTATCGAAGCTATTCTTGCAAGTAATGGAGTGGATTTTAATGGAATTGATAATGTTCCTCAATTGCTTGACCGTCAATCTTTTGTAAATCATACACAGCGTAAATAAATCATAAGTGGAGGTGTAATGGAAGGAGCAAACGGTACTCTTTGACCACCCAAAGTTCTTTTCATAAATAAAGTGAGATGGTATTGTCGAAGCCAGTGAAGAGAGTGAACAGCTTGTTAATTTTTATGGAGTTATTTACATTGAGCACGTACCTTGATGAAGTAATAATAATAATAATAATAATAATAATAATAACAATAATAATTAACCACGTTAGATCAAAGCGTTAATGTAGGCTACTAGTCCATGGGGCCAGGCAATATCCATACTCGAGAGATGAGTGGGATCGAAATGGTTTTCTGTTTCTTTTCTTTTTCATTTTTAACTGTGGGTAAATTTTAGCACAGTGCCTTCTAATTGGCCACGACCACCTCTTTCTTTATCCTTGCCCATTGTAATTCATATCTCATGGAATCCTGCAATGAGAATTTCCATAAGAGCGGGAGTCAGAAGTGGAGAAATACTACTACTACTACTAGTAGTGAGTGAAATAAGTACGTAATTAGAAGTAGAGACTATATTATGCAACTAGAGGCAGGAGATGCTTGCGTGTGGATCTTGCATGTCGACACACCTAGGCTCATTTCGAGATGTACGCTGTTTGTGGCACTGGAGCATGTCCGTGACGTACACCTACACTTGGCTGTGTGTGTATATATAAATAAATACATAAATAAATAAATAAATAAATAAATAAATAAATACATAATTAAATAGATAAAAATTGACTAATAACCTGAGTTATTGTGATATCTGTGGTAGCGTGTGTATTTGTAATTCGGGTGAACATTGAGAAGAAGGCGGTCGTGGACTTAAATTAGGAGCCATCCCGGCATTTGCCTGGAGTAGAAGTGGGAAACCACGGAAAACCACTTGCAGACAGAAATGCTAGGCTCTACACCAGGAAGTGGACGGTGACTATAGCAGTGTGTGTGTAAATGTCAAAGATTGAAAAAGATGCACCGGGACTTGGGAAGTGAATGTGGGACAATTTCCCCACATAGGGTGGCCGCTATCGGTGCCGGGATTCGAACATATAGTCTCCGACTCCCCATTATTGTCGTGGAGCGTAAATCACCGCGCACGGCTATGGTGGTGGCGATCAAAGAAAGCAGTTTTGTCCATAACATAATACTCAAGGCCGCACCTAAAACGAAAGTGTAGCCTATATTCCTGTTATGCCCTAGGTCTCCTTATGTATAACATGGCCAATGGATCGTTCGAACGGAAGTTGTTTTTACACTGCGGCTTACGAACCTGTTTGAGTTACGTCAGGTATGATGCTACACACTGGTTTGCAGGTTTTGTTCACAAATTATAGGCTTGTCCGTTAATTGAAACTCACACCACTTTTCCCTCTACAAGGGAATCTGGCGAATGTGAAATCTCCGATCTTGATGAAACGTGCTATACATGTTGGTTAGAAACATCTGTGATAACATTTCATCCCCAAATATACTTGCTCCGTTTATAGAGGGAAAAAATCAACGAGGTATAATACCCGCGTGTCACGTACAATGGCGTAACTACGAGCGGTGATCAGAGGGATTAATACCTCCCCACCAGAAACAAACGATACAAATATGAAAATTTTTGAAGTTTTTAATTTTGAATAAAACCAATCTTCGTTCGGTTTATTTACAAATTATTGGATTATGTAAGTTTCTACTTACTAATTTGAAAGCATTTCAAACAGAACAAGGCATTTTTACATCGAACTGGTTTTGGAGAAATAATTTTCATATTAAGCGAAATATGTAACAGATCTGACTTTATTAGTTTAAAATAATTTATTTTTAGAAATATTATTGAATCTCACATCTTTTATAAATTTAATTTTTACGTGTTGAACTATTTCTCTCGACTACACTCAGAAAATTATTGTTTTACCTGTATCACATTATTTCACGAACTTGTAACTTCATACTTGTTTATATTTATAATTATTAATTATACATTGCTGATGAAGGTCATCATAATGCGACCGAAACCGATTCTTTAGAAAATATTAATAATAATTTTAATGCTAAAGTTATATTTTCGTTGTCTCTCATATTTCTCCAAACGCAGGTCTTCTATGAAGAAAGTCTCCCTTGCTAGTACGTACGTTAGACGAGAAGGCGTGTATTTTGATAAGTGCAGAATTTTCTTTAGAAAAGTAGACTTAACTCTTTCTATCTCTCGAAGGTTACTTTGTGTCAAATGATCCCAAGTTATTTGAATGCCGTATGTCACTATTGGAGTTATTTTCGTTCTGAATAAATTAATTGCGGTTTGTAAAGATAGATTTCCCAGTTGCATTATGTCTTGCATTGCTTTTATGGCGGATGTTGTTCTATCCCTGACATGTCGCGTGAATACGTTCCCTTGCATTTGCATTACTACAGCTGCTATCATGAGTGTGGTTTTACTCCAGGTATTCTCACACTCCCTCCAGGCAAATGCCGGGATTGTACCTTATTTCTATTCCACAGAAGCTCTTATGTCGACGGACTGGATGAATGCCAACTTTGAACTACGGCATACGATCACCCGTTTTGCAGTCCACGGTTTTCATTTTAAGATATGCTCAACAAGAGGATTTCATGACCCAGGCGCCCCAATGCACCTGCTCTCTGTGTGGTAGTGCTTGTGACAGATATCACGCCATTTCCTGCGCCCAGAGGAAAGTATCGCTAACACGCTTCTGCTGCGAATAACTACACACATCAAAAAAAGTTTTGCATCACCTCGGTTCCCAGATCTCCGGCATATAGACGTTGACTGTGTATATTGTATCCAAGATACAGTCCCTTTGACTGTTCATAGATGTCACTAAAACTGCTCAAAGATGTACACAACCATGCATGAGCAGGGCCTATTAGACGGAGGGGGTACGACAGCCGATCAGTTCCAGTCATTCCACCAGGACGAAGGTACGCTGCTCATGTTGTCTGTAGTTCTACCATGCCTAGAAGGTCAATACCGCAGTTCGATCGCGTCCGCATTGTTACTTTGTGTCAAGAAGGGCTCTCAACAAGGGAAGTTTCCAGGCGTCTCAGAGTGAACCAAAGCGATGTTGTTCGGACATGGAGGAGGTGCAGAGATACAGGAACTGTCGATGACAGGCCTCGCTCAGGCCGCCCAAGGGCTACTACTGTAGTGGATGACCGCTACTTACGGATTGCCGCTCGGAGGAACCCTGACAGCAATGCCACCATGTTGAATAATGCGTTTCGTTCAGCCACAGGACGTCGTGTTTCAACTCAAACTGTGCGCAATAGGCTGCATGATGCGCAACTTCACTCCCGACGTCCATGGCGAGGTCCAGCTTTGCAACCCCGACACCATGCAGCGCGGTACAGATGGGCCCAACAACATGCTGAATGGACCCCACGGAATTGGCATCACGTTCTCTTCACCGATGAGTGTCGCATATGCCTTCAACCAGACAATCGTCGGAGACGTGTTTGGAGGCACCCTGGTCAGGCTGAACGTCTTAGACACACTGTCCAGCGAGTGCAGCAAGGTGGTGGTTCCCTGATGTTTTGGGGTGGCATTATGTGGGGCCGACGTACGCCACTGGTGGTCATGGAAGGCTCCGAAACGGCTTTACGATACCTGAATGACATCCTCCGACCCATAGTGCAACCATATCGGCAGAATATTGGAGAGGCATTTGTCTTCATGGACGACAATTCTCGACCTCATCGTGCACATCTTGTGAATGCGTTCCTTCAAGATAACGACATCGCTCGACTACAGTGGCCAGCATGTTCGCCAGACATGAACCCTATCGAACATGCCTGGGATATGTTGAATAGGGCTGTTTATGGACGTCTTGACCCACCAACCACTCTGAGAGATTTACGCCGAATTGTCGTTGAGGAGTGGGACAATTTGGACCAACAGTGTCTTGATGAACTTGTGGATAGTATGCCACGGCGAATACAGGCATGCATCAATGCAAGAGGAAGTGCTACTGGGTATTAGAGGTAGTGGTGTGTACTGCAATCTGGACCACAAATGCTGAAAGTCTAGCTGTATGATGGTACAACATGCAATGTGTGGGTCTCATGAGCAATAAAACGAGCTGAAATGTTGTTTGTGTTGATCTCTATTCCCTTTGTATTTAACGGTTCCGGAACTCTTGGAACCGAGGTGATGCAAAACTTTTTTTGATGTGTGTATATATATAGCAAACAGAACCCGTCAGACACTTTGTATATAGACACTTTGATGAGTAAGATTTAAGTTATCAGTATTAGTTTTGTATCTCGGCATGGCTATTTGCTGCAATAAATGATTATTATTATCATATTTGATGTTATCAATTCTTTTCTGTTGTTAATGCTTTTTGTGACTGGGGACATCTTGGCCATCTCCTCGTGTAGTTGGGTGTGTGTTGAATTTCTCTGATAATCAGTATTTATGCGATGACTGTAGTAGTGTGTGTAACTGTATTAGGGACAAGGATGGGGTAGGTTGTCCCGGGACTTGAAATAAAGTACGATCCCGGCATTTGCCTGGAGGGAGTGTGAGAATACCTGGAGTAAAAGCACACTCATGATAGCAGCTGTCACCGCTTCCGATTTCCGAACTTACTGCAACTGCCCTCGCAGCCGTAGTGCATGGCAACGCCGTGGTGTTATCGATACAATAATTTAAAGATTGTGTGATCCTATGTGCCTTTTCTGCGTGAATGTTATCTAATACCTTGTACTACTGTGATAGCGAGTTTAGTGCGTGTAGCTATAAGAATAAAGTATACCGTGACTTGAAATAAGGTGCCATGCCAGTGAGAATATTGTGGGATGAAGGGAGAAGAACCACACTTTGATTGACCGCTGTAAGGCACCGTGGCCCGGATTTAAGCTACTGTTTACTGTCTGTGGAATCCTATCATTGTACGTGGGTTAACACGCATATTTTAGGATAGGTTTGCTGAATATTTTTTGTGATATAAATTAAAATAATAACTTTTCTCACAGTCGACATCATTACCTTGAATGTGATATCAGCCAAAAACTGGATCATGTTCTTATTTTGGTTGTAATTACAAGGTAAAGGGGACATAGGTGCTCCACCAAAAAAGTTGCTTCCTCCCAATCAAAGCAATCTTTAGTATTGGCTATTATATTGCTGTTTGATTTGCAGGGCTTGCACGAACTGAATAGTACTACCAACATATGATTGAGTAGAGAGTGAATTATGAATTGGAAGTCCAAGAAGGTATCTGCATATTACTGCGCTCTGCAATCGACTTGTAGGATGCGTAGACCGACTTAAACTCATCTCATGCTGGCTAGACTAGATTAGACGGCATCTAACATCAACAAGTAGTTCCGTGATGAACTTAAGAGCCTACTTTTCAAATGCAGGATTCATATCAATGATTGGCGTATATACATCTATCTAGAATAATGACGAAATTAACTTGGGCAATACTGGTATTTATGATATTTTTGACCTAAAATGTTGTAGCCTAATAGAGCACTGCAGTTTACTTGAAATAGTTCATTTCCATGGATCCTGAGATACTGAGAGTCTACGGCCAAATGCTTAGAGAGAGTTATCAGGTAGTTGGTAGGACTACTGCCTCTGAAAATGCACACTATTATATCCCTTACAGCATACACACAATATATAACATTTGTTAGTTATCTATTAATAATAAGGAAGTTACATGCAGTTAAACATGTTGGCCCAGTACTTTTTCATTCGCAATCGATGTTGCACCTTTCTCTCTAATATGTCATTGTACGCAGCCGTTATTAGTATATCTATAGGTTGAATAAACAGCGTGATATTAGTATTCTTCTTCTTCCTTCGTTACGGCCAACTAAGGACCACGTCATGTCAACTGTTTCTTTTGCCTAATTTTAGCTCTTAAAATACACAGTGCACGCAGAAAATTCGGGTGACGTCCTGTAGATAGTATGAACGTTACATGCAGTTAAATATAGAACCTATCAGCATAGCATCGTCTTGGCAAAATTATCGTATATGGGTTGCTCAAAATTAATTTGAAATATTATTTGAAATATTATGTGCCAATTTTAGATGAAATCCATTTGATAGTATGGAAGTAAAATGCACTTAAACATATAACACATTAGGATGCGTAGAATCGAGTTGGTAGCAGTGTCGAATATGGGCTGCTGAAAATTAATTTGAAATATTATTTTCTGTGTCAATTTTGGAGCGGTTCCAATGCATACCTTCTGAGATATTAAACTTAGCGTTCACATTTCAATTATTATAATTTTTCAGCAGTTGGTAGCACTCAAGTCTTTTTAAAATAAGGCCTAAGATTTCGTGGTATAGAACTTCACTCATGTCAAGTTTGGTTTGGATAGCTCAGCCGTTTAAGAATTGATAGGGACACACACACACACACACACACACACACACACACAGGACAGGTAGAACGGCCAGACACACACATACATATGCCCGGGTCATCTCTACTTTTTCATCACTTTTGCAAAATGTGGAAAGTAGGCTAAAATCAATACTTTCAGCATTGATAGAATTTTAGATACCTAATAGAATCAGTGTTTAAGAGAGTCGGTCAAGCAGGTAGATTAATTCACATGAATGGATGGACTTGAATTATAACAAACCACCCGATTCTCAAAATTACATAGTGCTTTAGTGGTCAAAGGGAGGAGTTACCAGCAGCAGAGCCCAATGGCATAGCCGTGCGTGTTAAATAGCTAACCACGGCTGCTATGGGGCTAGCAAGCTAAGGGTATACCTAGGTGACCCTAACGACCCTTTCAGTGATACACCATCGAGCCTGGACTGGATATATAGACTGGACATAAGGTTATAATAAGATTGATATCTGTGCTTGTATGTACTTTTTTATTATTATTAATATTGTTATTGTGTTTCATGTGTAAATTCATACGCTAATTAAATAAATACATAAATAAATAAATAGTAGTCATATAACCCTCATGTGTCTTCTACTGCACATCTTGATGTCTGTGTTAGATGAGACCACCTGATGGTGTAGCGGCTAGCATTCTTGGCTGTCATCCCGGAGGTCTGGGTGTGTGGGTTGGAACGGGTTACACTCAGCCTCGTGAGGCATAAGGCATCTTAGCCATCCTAGAAGTGTTTTCCGTGGTTTCCCACTCTTACTCTGGGCAAATGCTGGATTGGTTAATAACTTAAGACAACGGCCGCCTATTTCCCAATCCTATCCCCAATTTACAAATACACTCTCTAGTACAGCTATCACAATAACACAAATTCCATATACACCCAAGAACACGGGGCTACATGACCACGATGTCGCGAAGCCCCTAAAATAAGTAACATGTGTTAGATGAGAAGAGCTCAATATCCTCAATATCCTCTGTAATGTAAAGCCTCTTGAGAAAGTAGAAACTTTTGAATATCTAGGAACCATATTAAGTAATGATGGATAAATTGAACCCGAGGTACTAAATAGAACTAAGAAAGCAGTTTCAGCTTATTATCAGATGAATACCACAATAGTAGGGAAGAAGGAGATACGTTTTAAGACCAAAAAGCAGATCTTTAATGCAATCATGGCACCGATTACGCTGCATGGTATGGAGAGTTTGGTATTACAAGATAAACATCTAAGTAGGATTACTGTCACTGAAATCAAGTTTTTGAAGTTTCTGAGAAGAGCAGTAGGAAAGACAAGAAGAGATCGAGTTCGAAATGAGAGAATTAGAGAGGAATTAGGACAAAAAGCAATGGGTGAAGTGGTTGAGGATCGTCAGTTGAGATGGTACGGACATGTTACGAGAATGGAAGAAGGAAGAAAGTATAACAAATACATGAAATGCGAGTCGAGGGAGGAGCTGGACGAGGTAGACCCCGCATTACATGGGAGAATAGGATTGAGAGATTGAGACAGAAAAGGGGCAAAACTGTTGTGGAAATGAAGAGAATGTGAAGAAATAGCGCGGAATGGCAGAAATGGCTCAAACGAGGCTACCCCGACGCTTGAAGGCATAAGGGAATTGAAGAAGAAGAAGAAGATGAAGAAGAAGTGTTAGATGAATATAATATGGACTGATGGAAAAATAATATTAAATAAAATAAAATAAAATAAAAATAAAATAATATAAAATAAAAATTAAATATGAAACAAAAAACGACATCGACATGAGTAATGGGTTGAATTTGTCAGTATTGGCTTTTCTCGGATTGACTAAAGTTTCTTTTTCTCTATGCGTATCACATGAACGTGGCGATTTGACGGATGAAACGGAGCTGCCCAACGCAAGGGACAAAGGTTTGTATCCCACAGTATAATGCATTTTTGACACTAAGTGTGTAATGTGGTATTTTGTGAGGTCTACTGATTACAGGCATACTCCCTCAAATGCTATTTAGTGTAAAAAGAGCGGATTGCATGCAGCAAATGTTCTTTTAGCCCTATGCATACAATCCTTAAATAAAGAATCAATCAAACCCGTCGTCCTCCACTGAAATTTACATCAAAGTACATACATTTACATGATATGTCATTGTACGCATCCGTTATTAGTATGTCTATAGGTTCAATAAACAGCGGGATATTAGTATTCTTCTTCCTTCGTTACGGCCAAATAAGGACCACGTCATGTCAACTGTTTCTTCTGCATTTTAATGTTGGCCCAGTACTCTTTCATTCGCAATCGATGTTGTACCTTTCTCTCTGTCGTCCACGCCTTCCCGGTTTTTAGTTTCGGCTTAAGTTGAAAACTCCTATGTTTTTGAAGTTTTTCTCTAAGTGGGCCACGCTTCTGGATATCTTCACATGTTATCCCAATCTCCAACAGATATTTTTCTACTTCATTGAACCAGGCCCCCTTTGTCTTTTTTTCATCGAGAAAAGCAAAAATTCGGTTGGATAGCCGTGTTGATTTCATTCGGGTTATATTTCCATAAAAAGATATTCTCCTCTTCCTCATCACGTCAGTTATTTTCTCTATGTGTGTGTACAATTATTGGTTGTGGCGTCTTCGGAACTCACCGTGTTCTTTGACTGGACCTAGGATTGTCCTCAATATCTTCCTTTAATTTATTATTAATATTATTAATTCGATACAGCAGCCTCCGTGGCTTAGGCGGCAGCACGCCGGCCTCTCACCGCTGGGTCCGTGGTTCAAATCCCGGTCACTCCATGTGAGATCTGTGCTGGACAAAACGGAGGAAGACAGGTTTTTCTCCGGGTACTCCGGTTTTCCCTGTCAAAATTTCATTCCAGCAACACTCTCCACTATCATTTCATTTCATCTGTCATTCATTTAATTATTGCCCCAGAGGAGTGCGTCGGGCCTCGGCAGCCGGCACAGTTCATATCCTCGCCGCTAGATGGGGGCTTCATTCATTCCATTCCTGACCCGGTCGGAGACTGGAAGCAGGCTGTGGATTTTCATTCATTTCAATTCGATACAGCCATTTATGGGCTACAAATACACAACAATTATTCAGGTCTTCGTCTTCAAGGTGTTTCGCCTTGCCGTTAGATTCCGGCCAGAGATTTTTCAATCTTTGACTCCATCTCAATCTTTCTTCCTCTGAAAGTGTGAGTCTTCTTTTGGGAGAATCCTTCACACTTGCAACTTTAGTTCTGAATCTTGTCCTTTCCCACACTTAACCAGTCCAGTATTTTCCCTTTTTAAGTCTTGATATACCTCCTGAAGTCATAGAGGCTCTATTGTCCACTTCTATTGCCGGTTAAGAATTTTATTAGCTATCCTCTCAGTTCCCAATCGTTTAATATGCCCATAGATATGTGTTATTATTAAAAATTATCATTTTTATTGCCCCTAACTCCATCTCTATCATGATTTTGAGTTTGTATTACTCGTATGATCTAGATGTGATATTGGATTACTCCACATGAGAACTCATTTCATTCTCTTCCAGCTATCAGTTCTATTCGTGAACAAACGCAGCTAAGATGCTTGGTTCACGGGTTGCATTCCTGATGGGTCCTGAGGCTCAAGACAGCTGTTATTATAGAGCTTGCGCTCTTTCTCCACAGTAAAACAAGAACGAATATTGGCAACTCTGTCGAACAATGTCCCTATTTGAATAATATTATGCTATTATTATTATTATTATTATTATTATTATTATTATTAATAATAATAGTAATAATAAGTAGATTGCAATCTCTAAGAACACGAATCTCCAATCAAAGCACATAGAAAAATCAGCAAATATAGCGAGATGGTCGGTTCTATCGAAAGGCAATGGCATGCAGAACAGGTAAACATCATACCTATCATTGTCTCGAGTACGGGGGTGATTCCAAGTACCTTGCTCCAAGGCCTTAAAGAACTGGATCTGGATACTAAACTGTATAAACTAAAGCAGAACAACCAGAATCGTCCGGAAGTTGATGGGTAGCGGTTTCGACTTTCCAGCTTAGAACTGGCTGTTTCAATAGCTATACTTTGGTTCCCTGAATCGCATATGGTTTTGTTGTGATGTACCAGCCATGTGTTATACTTGATAATAATAATAATAATAACAATAATAATAATAATTATGATAATAGGATGAGCCTCCGTGGCTTAGGTGGCAGCACGCCGGACTCTCACAGCTGGGCCCGTGGTTCAAATCCCGGTCACTCCATGTGAGATATGTGCTGGACAAAACGGAGGCAGACCGGTTTTTCTCCGGGTACTCCGGTTTTCCCTGTCAAACATTTCAACACTCTCCACTATCATTTCATTTCACCTGTCATTTATTTAATCATTGCCCCCAGGGGAGAGCGACAGGCTTCGGAAGCCGACATAGTTCACATCCTTGCCACTAGATGGGGGCTTCATTCATTCCATCCCTGACCCGGTCGGTCGAATGGAAGCAGGCTGTGGATTTTTCATGATAATAGGGGACCTCACTCTTCCGCCCTTCAAACAATCATCATGATCATCAATAATTATACTACTACTACTAACAATAACAATAAACTCTACTGTTATTCCTTTCCAACCGACAACTGTAGTCATAACCTATGTACTCTACCATAACGTGCCTCTAGAGTCGAGGTTGAGTGACTGTATCTTGGTCCATGCCGATATTCAAGACACATACTGATTGTGGTGTTTCCTCGGTTTTCTCTAATTTACACAGAAAATAAAATGCTCGCGTGGGACCTTAAATTTCCTTTCGCAATTATAACTTCAATCAAAATAACATACACAGGATAAGATGGTATATTGGCTTTCACGGCCAGTGAATTAAAACTCAGCATTTTTTCTATGTTTGTGCCGTGTCTTGTGTGGGGTTTCGCTTAGGACACCAAGCTGGCTCATCAGCGGTCTCTTAGTATCCCCGCCCGGACCCCCACAGGAGTAGAGTACTGCGTGCTACCTCCCTTTTTATGAAGCGCACCTGTGCCTGCTTACTGCGATAACTAAGAGCTCAACCAGCCATAACCTCCCTAAGAAGTCTTTCAAAAAGATTGTATATTGGCTTTCACGGCCAGTGTCCTAGGTGAAACCCCACACAAGACACGTCACAAACCTAGAAATATTGCTGAGTCTTAATTCACTGGCCGTGAAATCAATATACCATCTTCTTGGAAGCCTTCATAGGAAGGTTGTGGCTGCTTGAGCTTTTAGTTCTCGCAGTAAAGAGGCACAGGTGCGCTTCATAAAAAGGGAGGTAGCGCGCAGTTGGCTACTCCTGTGGGAATCCTGGCGGGGACACCAAGAGCCCGCTGATGAGCCAGCTTGGTATTCTAGGCGAAACCCCACACAAGACACGGCATACCTAGAACAAATTGCTGATTTTTAATACACAGGATAGATATAACGAGCACGGGCTATCATAAACACTGTAAGTACACAGGGCTGTTGACCACATTTTCCCTCACTGGTGACCGAGAACTACTGGGAACCTTTTGTCACACCAGACTAAAACAGTAAATTGATCAAAATTGAAAAAGGATGATGACCTTCAAGCAGGTTCCTCTGTCTAAGACTCTGAGAATACATTCAGCTGCGTTGATCGTCGTCAATAGGGCACAGCTCTGTGGCTAACACTAGAAATAGGGGCTGATGACTACGATATCCCTACATTATGATACTAACGCTGCACTCAACTTGAAGTCAATAGGGCAGTTAACACTAGGGAGAGGTGCTAATGATGTCGGTGTGCCTGCATTAAGATATAGATACTGAACTCACCTGAGTTGATAGCCACTAATAGGGCCCAAGTCCCAAGTATCACCCTGAACAGACACATCTCTTCAGTTAGCACAAGACAGAATGAACTCTGTTCTACGTAAACGTCACGTTAAATATCCGTAAAAATTGCTGCACTCTTTTAGAAAGTGCTTCTCGGAGTTGGAGGGGAGCACTGTGATCTGTAGCAGCTCACATGCTATTCAACAGTTCCATGCGGTGAATACCCGCAAGGTAACACCTTGACTCCGAGTGTTGACAGTTCGAATCCCACCGCACATGGACTGAGATAATTTTAAAGGGACTCCTAACAGAAAGAAAAAGAATCTGTAAGATATTGTTTTCTTGATAGATAAGAAGAATTTCTCTCTTCTATATATATAAAGCACAAAGTTTGTCTGTCTGTCTGTCTGTTATGTATACAAATCTACACCGTTTCACCGATCTGAACCAAAATTTGTATACTTACCCTTTGGAACCCTGCGGGTAACCCTGTCAACATTAAATTTCGGACAGACCACCCCATGCCCTGCATTTAGGCCCTTTGGCCCAAATCTACACCGTTTCACCGATTTCAACCAAAATTTGTATATTTACCCTATGGAACACTGCGACTAACACTGTCTGCTTGAAAATTCGGACAGACCACGCCATTCCCTGCATTTAGGTCCTTTTTGCACAAATCTACACCGTTTCACCGATCTGAACCAAAATGTGTATACTTACCCTTTGGAACCCTGCGAGTAACACTGTCTGCTTGAAATTGCGGACAGACCACTCCATTCCCTGCATTTAGGCCCTTTGGCCCAAATCTACACCGTTCCACCGATCTCAACCAAAATTTGTATATTTACCCTTTGGAACACTGCGACTAACACTGTCTGCTTGAAATTGCGGTGAGGCTACTCCATCCCCTGCATTTAGGCCCTTTGGCACAAATCCACACCGTTTCACCGATCTGAACCAAACTTTGTATACTTACCCTTTGGAACCCTGCGAGTAACACTGTCCACTTAAAATTTCGGACAGACCACCCCATGCCCTGCATTTAGGCACTTTGGCACAAATCTACACCGTTTCACCGATCAGAACCAATATTCGGAAACTTACCCTTTGGTACCCAGCGAGTAACACTGTCTGCTTGAAATAGCGGACAGACCACTCCATTCCCTGCATTTAGGCCCTTTGTCCCAAATCTACACCGTTTCACCGATCTCAACCAAAATTTGTATATTTACCCTTTGGAACACTGCGACTAACACTGTCTGCTTGAAATTGCGGCGAGGCCACTCCATCCCTAGCATTTAGGCTGTTTGGCACAAATCTACACCGTTTCACCGATCTGACCCCAATTTTATATACTTTCCCGTAGAACCCGACAAGTAACACTGTTCACTTTAAATTTCGGACAGACCACACTATTCCCTGCTTTTTGACCCTTTGGCAGAAAACTACACCGTTTCACCGAACTCAGCCAGATTTTACATAATTACCCTTTGGAACTCGACGAGTAACACTGTCCACTCGAAATTTCGGACAGACCACTCCATTCCACGCATTTAGGCCCTTTGGCACAAATCTACATCGTTCACCGATCGGAAACAAAATGTGTATACTTTGTAACTTTTTACCAGCCCTTCTTGGGCGACTGATTTAAAACTTCCCAAAATCATCCTCCTATTTTTGATCGGAAGTACTTCATCATATACCACACAATTGAAATGGCAGGGTCGTGGAGTGTTGGACACACATTTGGTCAACCTAACTGGTATCATTTGGGCGTTCAACTATTAGGTGTAATTCCCTATAAAGAAAACTAATTATAACCTTCAAAATATGTGTATTAATATCAACTTTAAACATATGGCGGGGACTCTCGTCGAACAGACTATGGTTTACTATCTTCTCTCCTCGGCAATGACGAAAACATGTGACCCAAAATGAATGTTGGAATATAAAGATGTTTGTTACTCACTCATCGACGATCTAGCAGATAATCTACGAGACATGCTCGATAGATCAGTTCTCCCCAGCATTTCTAAGATTTTCCACACGTGGTTTGAGGTTAGAGATGTTTACTGGTTTACATAGCCACATCTCTGCGAGAGAAATGAATGTGCTTCCGTACCCAACTTGAATTGTGCTAACAGAGATAACATCGTTGTGATATGTAGCCGTTTCGAGTACATTCACAAGCCATGCTTTCAACAAAACTGTTTCTCCAAATAGGCCTACGCCAAATTACGAGAACGCGACCTTTCCAATCAGACGCTACAATAGAAGTGAAGCCCCGCTATACACGAAAATCCCACCTCTCATCTTGTAAACACATGTTTTCGTCTTTCTCCGCCAGGGTCATGATACCCTCCAACCCATACAAAATACACCAATAATCTCGAACCCATGTATATTTCTTACAACTCGTGGCGCGAAACTCTTCTCTGACGTCAGAACCTTACACAATTTACACAAAGCTTTCTTCAAGACAAGGGAAGTTATTCTCGGCCCAATCTAAATTTGGCCTAGAGTTTCCTGCTGTTGCAACATCTTGTAGCTTACCTACACAATCCGCTGTCTTGTATACTGACATCTCCCATACAAATTAAATGAAATATTCCTGACTGAGTCCCCGAGATACACAAGATATATATACACTAAATAAAATGAAATTCTACAACCTAAATGATGATGATGAACAAGAAAAGAAATGGTATGAACAAATTACCCTAACCTGACTTCTCTTGCAGTCAACCAAATAAGGGTTTGGGAACATTGTGACCGGAACAGTCACAATACGCCCCCATGTGATTCACACGGGTGAAACAAGTGTGGATCACAAACACTCAAACAAGCAACGCACTGAAAACACAAAGAATTACACTATTACATAAATAAACCCTGGAAGACATATATACATACACACTTGTCAAATTTTCACACATTCTCACTCTCTCGAATGTCTCATTGTGTCCATTTCCTAGCCTCACTGATTTCTCTCAAGTGTCTTAGGTCTACCACTTCATTTTCTTCGTCTCATCATGAGACCCTATCGCTTCACAAGCCATGGTATTTGCCTGCACAGGCCTTATCATACCATCTATCCATCTAACACTCGATGCCACTTTGCTGGTTAGCATTCTTCGTCACATCTCTTGAGTTTTGTCATGCCATCACGTTATGTTGACTGATTCTCTAAGAGTCCATGCCATATTATTTTACAGAGTGATATCTACGGAGATTCCTAATATTATGTGTACTGACAGACTTACCATCCTGGTCCGTTAAACTATAGGCACACTCACCAATACGTTTAACCACCTTAAAAGGCCCCTGAAATAGATGAAAAAACTTCCCTATCTCCTTATCTACAGCTGAAGACGGATATGGAACCCTCAGAAGCACCTGATCGCCTACTTCAAAAGAATCAAACTTTACCCGCTTCTGCTGGCGCCTACGCGTATTCCCTGCCTTGATTAAGTTGTCCCTAGCCAGCTGGATACAAACATCCTTCCCAATCTCCTCTCCCGTGACCAAACCTAGCATTCTAGCAAGCTCATTGGTAGGCTTCCTACCATACTGAATTTCATAGGGAGTGCATTTTACACTCTCATGGAACGTACTATTGAACCATCGTTCAATATCTCCTAACTTGGAGAACCACGCATTGTGGCGATTGCTCACATAGGTGCGAAATACTCTCCCTAATTCTCTCATAACTCGTTCGGACAAATTCCCTTGAGGATATCGAATAGATGAGAATATGTGCTTGATACCCAATTCACTCAACTTGATTTTCCAGATCTTTGAGGTGAATTGACTACCGTGGTCTGATAGTATCCTGAGAGGCACCCCAAACTCAGGTACATACTTATCAGTGATCTGTAGGACACAACCCTTCCCGGTCGCTTTTCTCAGGGGATACAGTTTGACGAGTTTACTGAATGCGTCAACAACCACGAAGATATACTGATATCCAAACTGAGCTTTAACCAATGGACCATACAGATCGACACAGAGTAAATCCCTTGGTTTTTCTGTGATCACCATTTGCCGAGGTCCCTCAAGAAACCTCGTTGGGCATTTACACCGTTGACATGAGTCACAACTTGCCAGAACTTTCCTAATCTGCCTTCCCATGTTCTTCCAAATGAAATGCTGCTGAACAGCAAAAAGAACCTTGCTTGATCCAAAATGCCCTAAAGCCTTGTGATGATACCAAATCATCGTTACCTGCAATGAGCTTGGCACACACACTCTCCAGGCACCTTCATGGCACAGCCTAGCCAAGAAACCACACTCCAACTTGTACCAATACTTTCCAACCTTAATTCTACTATCCACATCCATACCTCTCAACTGAGTCAAGATATCACCTAAGACCTCATCCTTCTCCTGCTCTACAAGCAGATTCCTTAAGCAGCGTATCTCATAATCACACTCGCTTACCTTGGTTACGCAGATAACAACACCTTCCTGTACCTCCAGTACCTGATGACCCTCATCACCCCCAATGTTTCTACTCATGAAGTCAGCCACAATGTTCTCAGTACCCTTAATATGCCTTACCTCAAAGTTATATTCACTTATAGCCAATATCCACCTTGACATCCTGTTCGAAGTGAGCTTGCAGGATCCAATAAAAAGTAATGCATGATGGTCAGTCAGTATCTGCAACTTACTGCCCAACACATAACTCCTAAACTTCCCTAGAGAGTATACGATTGCTAACATCTCTATTTCAGTAATTGTATATCTCTTCTCCGCCATGCTTAGCCCTCTGCTTGCTAATGAGACAATCCCTAGATTGCCCTCACTATCCTCCTGACACAAAATGCCTGAGATGCCTTGCATGCTCGCATCAGTCATCAAAATGTAGGGACAATCCAGACGAGGATACCTAAGCATGACAGTCTCTACAAAGCCTCTCTTCAACTCCTTAAAAGCCTCATCGTGCACCTGGGTCCATACCCACTTAGTACCCTGCTTCAGCAATTCCCTAAACGGTTCTACAAGACAGGAATATTTAACTACGAATCTACGAAAATAATTGAAAACCCCTAATATTGACCTCAATTGTTTGGCGTTACGTGGTGTAGCAGTGTTGTGAATCTTGTCTAATCGTGACTGTTCGGGAGACACCCCTTGTGTTGTGATAGTATGCCCTAAAAATGTGATTGATGTTGTGCAAAACAGAGACTTCTTAAGTTTAATTGTAAATCCCCCGTCCCTTAATTTCCCCAAAACAATGTCTAAGTGATCCAGGTGTTCCTTTAATGTGTAAGATGCAACAATTAAATCATCTATGTACATTGTCACAAACTCGTGTGTGTCCCTCCCTAACACTAGATTTAAGGCCCTAATCAACGCTGAACTGCTGGTCTTTGTTCCGAAAGGAACGACCCTGAATTGGTACAAACCACTCTTAAAGCTAAACGCAGTCAACTTCCTGTCCTGTTCTCTCAACGGTACCTGCCAAAATGATGCACTCAGATCCATAGTGGAAAACCATTGCTTACCATTGAATTTCTGAACCAGTTCCTCAACACATTCTGGCCTCTGTTGGTCCCCAGATATCCTACAATTGAGCTGCCTGGCATCAATACACAACCTGACCGAGCCATCACTCTTCCCAACCACAACTAAGGGATTCAGATATGCACTAGTTGAAGGCTCAATAATACCCTGATTCAGCATAATGCCTATTTCTTTCTCCACAGCATCAGCCAATTTGTGAGGTATCGGGTACTTGGGTCCTGAAAATGGAGAATGATCTACAATTTCGAACTGATGCGTATAGACATGTGTTAGCCCTGGCTTGTCACTGAAAACTTCTTGGTTTAGCTCTAAAACCTCTAACAACTTATCCCTCTCCTCAACACTTAAACCACTCTTATCCACAGCCTGCTGGAGTTGATCACACTTATCACCCTCCACAGCAATGTGACATAAATCCACAACTTCCTCCTCATCGTCAGCCTTACCTTCTGCCATATCCCCTACAGTGACCTCAGTAACACATGCCTTTACTGTCTTATCTACACTCTTGCATTTCATTCTCATCTCCTGGCTTATATTCCCCCTCACAAAGTTGATGACACCCCGGTCAAAATCAATAACAGCACTATGCTCGTTAAGCCAGTCTATCCCCAAAATCATTTCATAAATTAGGTTAGGAATTACCAAGCAAGTCTTGTGGTCAACTTCATTACCAAACCTCATGGGCAACAATACCTGCTTTCCCACTCTTTGGGATTTATTACCAACAGCAGTTACCACATATGTCGACTTAACTGGAATTTCTTCCAACTTACCACCGTCCTTGATTAAAGTATCATAAAATCCCTTACTGATGACACTTCTCTCACTCCCCGAATCCACCAATGCCTGCACTCTCTTACCTAGTATGCTCAACTCAACAGTTGACATAAAAGCCTCCTTCTCCCCGATACATGAGAACTCCTGCTGGTCAGCTAGCAGATCCTCCCGACTCATAGGCATAAAATCCTCCTCACCCACAATAACACACTGCTTGACTTCATTTCTTACGGACTGCCTGACTGACCTCCCTGCACAGCCCGTTCGGAGTTTAAAGCTCCTTGACCACCTTGTTCTTGTCTCCTCTGGTTCACCTGTACTCTTTCGTTACCACCTTCCTGACGCCCCCCACCTCTCTGATAGTTACCTTCCTGTCGCTGTGAATTATCCTGACGCCCCCCACCTCTCTGATAGTTTTCCTGCCTCTGCTGATAATCTCTTTGCTCCTGATTAAATCTACCCCTATTAAACTCCTGATTATTCCCCCTATTGCCCCTAAATTCCTGTTTGACCTCTGGCCTCTCCATGTGCTGCTTGCCTAAAACGTCAAAGCTCGTAAGAAGCTCTTCCAACTCTTATACCGTCCTTACCTTCTGCATACAAGCTGCCTCCTGAATTCTAGGTGGGAAGTGCTTCAACATGACCCTAACCACATCACTGTCAGAGGTCAGCCCATCCAAATTCTTCCAAATAAGTACATGTGCCAAAAAATATTCTGTCAGGGATACCCCTTCTCTCTCCTTATATTTCCCAAAAGTTAATTTTTCCCTTTCCCTGGACTGTACCCCCTCCCCCCAGAACTTAGCTTTGAATTTATCCCTGAATTCCCTTAAACTATTCATGTTAGGCCTGTATATTTGGAACCATGCTTTCACATCCCCTTGAAATGAGTTAGACAAGATCTCCAACACTGTTTCCCATTCGACAACCCCGTCTTCTAGATCCTTGCTGAATTTCTTCTCAATGGTTTTTAAAAACTCCATAGGGTTGAACTGCCTTGAGTTAAATTGTGGCAGACCAGGGTCCCTGAGTAGCAAACTAGATGGCATCACAACCCTTTGACTCATCGGTCGCTCTTTCAACTCTCTCCTGACCTTTATCAGCTCTTCCTGCAGCTTTTCGTTTTTCTCGGTCAATGCCACCTGCTTCCCTCTCAGACCCTCAATCTCTCCCAACTTATTTTCAACGGCACCTACTCTATCTAAATATTCCCTCTTATTCCCACTTACAGTGTTGCTTATCTCATCACACTTTCCCGTTACATTCTGTACTTCTGCCCTTGAACTAGCTATCTCTGACTTAATTTTCGTTATTTCCACATCTTGCTGGTTCTGATGGCCTTCCATTCCTTCTAGCCTACTTGTGATCCCAGCCTGATTCCCCTGCATTTCTGCCCTGATTTCCTCTCCCTGTTTGCTAATTTTCCCACTTAATTCCAGGTTCATACTCTCCATTCTACTATTAAGGACAGACTTATGGTCCCGTATTTCTTTGCTGAGACTCTCTATCCTTGTGTTCGTGGCCCTGTTGCTCTCCTGAATTTCCTTACTTACAAATTCCTTCACTTCTACTATCTGTTTGGTCACTGACTCTACCTTCTCATTTACAGAGCCTACCTGCTCCTTAATTTCCTTACTCATAGATTCTCCTTGCTTCTTAATCTCTTTTATTTCACTCAGTAGCATTTGGATCAAACTATCGTTCATAACCCCCCCATTTACATTTAAGTTACTACCTTCAGCGATCAGCTGCGACTCAGTAGTAACAATGGTAACATATGTTCCCACTGTCTTTTCCACATCTTCCTCACTGCCACTTCCCCCAGTTTCCTGATTACCTGACATTTTACTGTTTGATTTACACACAACCCTTGACCTTAATTCTAAATTGTCTGATGTGGACATACCCCTTAAAACAAAACAAATTACTGTGAACCCTAATACTCCTAAGGTGTCTATCGGCTGTGTGCATATGTGCCCTAATGATACCTGCTAGGTTTCCCTACTCTTGCCCCACGTTGAGGTGCTATGTTGTAACTTTTTACCAGCCCTTCTTGGGCGACTGATTTAAAACTTCCCAAAATCATCCTCCTATTTTTGATCGGAAGTACTTCATCATATACCACACAATTGAAATGGCAGGGTCGTGGAGTGTTGGACACACATTTGGTCAACCTAACTGGTATCATTTGGGCGTTCAACTATTAGGTGTAATTCCCTATAAAGAAAACTAATTATAACCTTCAAAATATGTGTATTAATATCAACTTTAAACATATGGCGGGGACTCTCGTCGAACAGACTATGGTTTACTATCTTCTCTCCTCGGCAATGACGAAAACATGTGACCCAAAATGAATGTTGGAATATAAAGATGTTTGTTACTCACTCATCGACGATCTAGCAGATAATCTACGAGACATGCTCGATAGATCAGTTCTCCCCAGCATTTCTAAGATTTTCCACACGTGGTTTGAGGTTAGAGATGTTTACTGGTTTACATAGCCACATCTCTGCGAGAGAAATGAATGTGCTTCCGTACCCAACTTGAATTGTGCTAACAGAGATAACATCGTTGTGATATGTAGCCGTTTCGAGTACATTCACAAGCCATGCTTTCAACAAAACTGTTTCTCCAAATAGGCCTACGCCAAATTACGAGAACGCGACCTTTCCAATCAGACGCTACAATAGAAGTGAAGCCCCGCTATACACGAAAATCCCACCTCTCATCTTGTAAACACATGTTTTCGTCTTTCTCCGCCAGGGTCATGATACCCTCCAACCCATACAAAATACACCAATAATCTCGAACCCATGTATATTTCTTACAACTCGTGGCGCGAAACTCTTCTCTGACGTCAGAACCTTACACAATTTACACAAAGCTTTCTTCAAGACAAGGGAAGTTATTCTCGGCCCAATCTAAATTTGGCCTAGAGTTTCCTGCTGTTGCAACATCTTGTAGCTTACCTACACAATCCGCTGTCTTGTATACTGACATCTCCCATACAAATTAAATGAAATATTCCTGACTGAGTCCCCGAGATACACAAGATATATATACACTAAATAAAATGAAATTCTACAACCTAAATGATGATGATGAACAAGAAAAGAAATGGTATGAACAAATTACCCTAACCTGACTTCTCTTGCAGTCAACCAAATAAGGGTTTGGGAACATTGTGACCGGAACAGTCACAACTTACCCTTTGGAACCCGATGAGTAACACTGTCCACTTTATAATTTGGTCAGGCCACTCCATTCCCTGCATTTTGGCCCTTGGCACAAAAGTACACTGTTTCACCGATCTCAACCAGATTTTACATAATTACCGTTTGGAACTCGACGAGTAACACTGTCCACTCGAAATTTCGGACAGACCACTCAATTTCCCGCATTAAGGCCCTTTGTTACAAATCTACATCGTTCACCGATCGAAAACAAAGTGTGTATACTTACCCTTTGGAACCCGATGCGTAACACTGTCCACTTGAAATTTCTGACATACCACTCCATTCCCTGCATGTAGCTCAGGAATTCCTCGGGGTTGCCAGCTTCCTAACTCACCAGTCATGAGCCCTTGAGGGTGTACCAGAAGTGGTGGGTCTACATACACCCTGCCTCTTTGAGGGCCTTGAGCAGAAGACAGGAGATATGAAAAGGAAAAGAAGGCAGACCCCTCGAAGAATGAGGGTATCAGGAAAGATGAGACAAAGCCAATTAAGGCGGGAAATTGAAAGACTCCCTAGCCCTCGGATACCCTAATACAGTCTGGGTCGGAAGAGAACAAGAGTTGACCAAGGGAGGCCGACAGGAAAGAGAACTGAAATGAGCCCGGCACCAGGAAGTAGAAGCGATGTCAGACTCAGCTGGGGTTCCGTGGTCGCCAACCGACGTCCCACAAGTTGTGAGACCCTGGGGGGAGGGGTCAGTTGTGAGAATAGCTTGCTGATTCATCGCGAGGTGACTTGAGAGTTCTTTCCAGAGCTCGCCGTGTTATCTCCTGCTGTCTATGCTGATGCCAGCACAGGGCCGTTGCGAAACAGTGAGTGATTCCCGGTCAATCTGTATAGGACGGGGAACCCCGAACGTGTGTCATCATATTTCGTCATCATCTGCGATCATCTCAGGTTCGTGCAGCTTGGACCTATATTCTTTGTCTTTGCCGAGCAGTACGCTCTTTCACTAGACGCATCCAGTACAGGCCTAAGCCAGAAAATAAGGTTGAGACTTTGGAAGACATCGAAGCTAGACACCTGAATTACCTATATCAGTTTTAAAATAACACCATGTTCGTTTAGTAGTCATTTTTTCATTACCTTATTATTATCATCATAAGTGCAAATGACCTAGATGTTACGCGCATCATACCAATAATCACCGCCGCATAAAGTCTTTCTCGACTGTGATTTTTAAAATATTTATTTTTGGTTGGTTGGTTGGTTGGTTGGTTCTTAAGTTTAGGGGCCGCGACAACGCGGTCATGTAGCCCCGTGTACTTTGGGTGTGTGTAGAATCTGTCTGATAACCGGTGTAAATTGTGATGACTGTATTAGTGTGTGTTATCTGTTTTTTTAATTTAAGTACAAACTGCAACTTAGTATTCTTCAAATAGTTCGTACTTTTGCCGCCAAGCGCCACCGTCAACGACTACTAGGCCAAGTTCGGAACTTAGCTACTAGACGCCACTGCAGTCGGCTCTTGGCAACGGACGTAGACATCTATGAGCGTTGTTTACCTATCCAATTTAGCTTCACACAGGTGTAATTAGTGGAAGGTTCTTTAACATGCCATAAATCTGACATGGGACCGCCGGCTTTACTTCCCCTCCGAAGAAAGGCATACTGACGGATTTTTAACGCTCTTAAAATATCTGACGGCTTCGGCCGGGTTTGAACCCGCTATCCTAGGCATAGAAGCTCAGCATGCTACCAAATACGCCACCGAAGCCGCCATATAGTTATTTTTATTATAGTACATTGTGTACATTATACGTTGAAGTGTCAATTCAATACCGGTAGTAGTTTCCCTTATCATCCTCATCATAAGAGCAAATGACCTACAGTAGATGTTACGCCCATTACACCACCATTAATCACCACACACAATAAGTCTTCCTCGCCTGTGAATTTTGAAATATGTATTTCTATTACGGTAGTTTGTAAGTTTGACGTGTCAATTCAACAGTAGTTTTTATTATCATCCTTATCAAAAGGGCAAATGACCTAGATATTACTCCCTCATTGTCTTTGGGGGCAAATGACTTAGATTTTAAGTCCATTATATTTCTAAGGAGACCTTAAAACATTATCATCATTCCACCGGGCGAAGCCGGGTACTACTGCTAGTTCTCTATATTTTATCATTAAATTATTTACAAATTCAATGATTATAATAACCACGTCTACCTTCTTCAAATGAAGTTAGAAATAGTTTTTTAATTAATTTTCTAGATCATCCTATAATTACTCATTGTTATAGTTTTCACTTTAAAAATGTTACTCAAAATTATAACCTTTTTATACCACTTAGGCCTATATACACAATTTCTTAAAAATTCTTTTGTGTGATTTTCTCAATCATTCTTTAAGGATTGTTCAATTATTTTATTATTTACATATTATTATATTATCTTGTTCATTCTTCCCTGACCATCTCGTGGAGTAGCGGCTAGCGTTCTTAGGTGTCGCCCCAGAGGTCAGGGTTTGATTCCCGACTCTGATAATACAATCATTTCAATTCCGGTCTGAGGGCTGAAACGGGGTACACTCAGCCTCATGAGGCAAAACTGAGAGAAGGAGAGTTCGATTACCAACTCAGCCATCATGGAAGTGGCTTTCTGTAGTTCCTCACTTCTACTCCAGGCAAATGCTAGTTTGGTTCCTAATTTAAGGCCACAATTACATCCTTACCAATCATATTCCCAATTTACAAATACGCACGTTAGTACAGACATCACAGTAACACAAGATATCACACAAATTCTACACATACACCCAAATACACGAGGCTATACGATCACAATGTCGCAGCCTTTAAAGTAAGCAACAAAAGCAACCAGTGGCGTAACTAGGATTTGCTTTTGGAGGGGGAAGAGTGGAGTCAAATCTGAACTATTTGCGCCTTTGGTTTTGTGTTTGTTGTTTTCTCCCTTTTTCCCCCTTTCTTCTTTTTTTCGAATGTTGCTTTTTGCTTTTTGTTTTTTGTTTTTGTGTTTGTTTTATGCTTTTGCTTTTTTGTGTTTTTTGTTTTCGGTTTTGTGTTTTCTCCGCACATGATTTTTCTGAATTTTGCTTCTTGCTTTGTGTTTTCGGTTTTGTGATTGTTTATTGCTTTTCCTTTTTTTGAATTATGCTTTTTGCTTTGTCATTTCGGGTTTGTGTTTGTTTTTTGCTTTTGCTTTTGTTTTTGAATTTTGCTTTCTGTTTTGGTCCTGTGTTGGTTTTGCTTTTTGCTTTGTCCAGGGGGTGGGGATGGCAAAATAAGACTAACAATGAAAGCAAACCTATACGTTTTCATGTTTGATCTCGATAGCATTTGATTCGTTTTACTTGCACCTTTCAATGTTCAAAACCTTGGAAATGAACAGTTTTGGTAGACCTGACACGAAATATTTCACACAAGTGAAGATAAATGTTCTCAAGTCGTTTGTCGTCAATCCGAAGGTGGCTTTGGTGGTGTAGTTGGCAGCATGCTGAGCTTCTACTCGTATGCCCAAGATCGCGAGTTCAAGCCTGGCCGAAGTCATCGGATTTTAAGAGCGTTAAAATCCCTCCAAATGCCTTCCTTCAGAGGGGAAGTGAAGCCGGCGGGCCTATGTCAGAGATTTATGACATGTAAAAGAACCTTCCACTAACTACAATTGTCTGAAGATAAATTTGTAGGTTAGATTTGATTAACGCTCTACGAGTTCCAACGTTCGCCGCCAGGTGCCATTTTCAGTGGCATCTAGTAGCCAAGCTCACAGGTAGGTGTCGTTGATGGTAGCATTTGGTAGCAACTGTAGGAACTACTTGAAATCGATCGTCTGCAGTACTTACCTGAATTACAGATAACACACACTAATACAGCCATCACAAGTAACACCGGTTATCAGACAGATTCTACACACACCCAAAGAACACGGAGCTACATGACCGCGTTGTCGCAGCCTCTAGACTGAGGAACCAATCAACCATCAATCCGTAAATTGGCTTATTTCAAATAACGTTTTTTTTTCAAAACATTTGGCTTTGGGGGGAGATTGATCCCCCTAATCACCCCCAGTAGTTACGCCACTGACAACAACTCATTCTTCATTAAAAATTTACCAAAACGTTTCCTTGTTTTAACAATTATACTTATTACATAGTAGTTTAACTAATTATTCATTTTGTGGTATGGACATATAATTGCTAATGAAGAACTTACCGGAAATCCGAAACATGTCCGAAATTCTAACGTGTTATTACAATAAAATGTTCACCGATGGATATCACGTTTAATAGGGTCCTGTGAAGCAAATTGGCGAGGGACGTTTTGTCGAATGTAATATACTCAGCTTGAAACAAAGGTTAATGTTCGCGATGTTCACTTGGTAACACTGATAACAGTCCTCAATGTCAATGAAAGTAAATATATTGATGATAGAATTTTAGAAACGTTTCCAGAAAACCTAGACATGGAAAGCGATGATAAGAACATGACTGACCATTAGCAACGCTACTCCATACGGGAAGGTTTCAAAGTCAGTCCTCTATCCGTGCTAATTTTTCAGTCACAATCTAATAAATGAATGCATAGGATCAGAAGAAACATTAATGACTGAATTTTCTTTTGAAGAAATCTTCTGTGTGTATTATACCTTATACTATGCTAAAGATTTTGCTTATTACCACTCATTACGGCACTTCCTGAACCTTTTATCGACTTCTTAGCTCAATGTGGTACTTTGGTCAAGTGGTCTAAATGCTTGGCTTTCACACGTGCAGCTGGGGCACGCATATAAGAAACTTGGATTTCTTATCTTTGTATTTTATTATATTTGTTGTTTTGTATGTTGCTGTTTGAGTCTTCAGTCTTTTGACTGGTTTGATGCAGCTATCCATTCCTCTCTGTCCTGAGCTAATCGTTTCATATCTACATAGCTCCCACACTACATCCGAGGCAATCTGTTTAACATATTCTAACCTTGGTCTACCCCTACAGTTCTTGTCCTCGACCCTTCCTCCCATAACTAAGCTTGCTATTCCTAGGTGTCGTAGTACGTGTCCTACTAACCTACCTCTTCTCTTCATTAGCTGTCGCAGAAACATCTCTCCTCTCCCACTCATCTTAACACTTCTTCATTTGTAACCCTACCCATCTGTTCTTCATCATTCTCCTGTAACACCACATTTTAAACGCTTTAATTTTCCTCTTTTCTGCTGCACCAATAGTTCAAATTTCACTTCCACAGAGCACCACGCTCCAGACAAAGGCTTTCAAAAATCACTTCCTAATAAAGAATACTATTTTGTTTACGAGTCAGAATATATGTTGGCTGTACAGTAGTTGACTCTACCGCGGATCAAGGACAAGGAATGGAAATTGCTGTGGTAACGCGTTAAAATATGTGATTCTATGAATATAGATAATATTTTCCATTGCAAAATACAAAATATGTATGCTTAATATTATTACGCCTGAGTAATTATAAAACAATAAGTATTAATAAATCAAGTAGAATCAATTACTCAGACTTTGCTTGGATTTGAACCCCAGTCCTGCGGGTGCGAGTCGATAACGCTAACCCATCGGCTAAATATAACCATTGCTAAAGGAACGTTATCAACAGCCTTTGATAGAACTGCCTAGCATATGTCTTGGAATAAACGATTTCTTCAGGGTATTATGCCTTTATTATAAATCATTTCGTACTAAATTTATTTTATCTCTTTCTGGACATTCCATAAAACAATTTTAACCTACTGAAATATGGACCAGACAGCAAACAATAACCACCATTTCAATGTGTGAGCTTTAAGTGATCGGTGCACCCGCTCGGCCTGAGCGCTCTTACTGTAAGTCACTTCTACAGTCATCATCATCATCATCATCATCATCATCATCTTGCACAGTTTCCAGCCACTGGCCGGGTCTGTTTGGAACACAAGCCTCTCCAACGTCTTCTGTCTTCCCACCATCTCTCAGCCTCCACCCTTGTCCAGTCTTCTCCTCTCTTCTTCACGCTTTCTTCCAACCCCTTCAGCCACCTGTCTCTCGGTCTCCCTCTTGGTCTCTTTCCTTCCCACTTCGTCTCGTGTATCCTCCTGGATATCCTCTTCTCCTCCATTCGTTTTACATGTCCATACCATCGAAATATAGATTTCTCTATACCATCCTGTAATGGTTCCTCCTTCATTAATTCTCTGGTCCTCTCATTTGTTATTCTGTCCCTCTTTGTAGCTCCAATGCTGCTTCTCAAGAACCTCATCTCACTGGCCTGTATTTTGCTCTTCTCCCTTCCTTTCATAACCCAGGTCTCCGAGGCATACGTCAGGATAGGGACATAGTAAGTCCGATATATGATCTTTTTGCGGTTTTGAGGGACATCCTTGCTCCATAATATGCTTCTCACACTCCTCCGGAATGCTTCTGCCTGTCTCCCCCGCTCATTTATTTCTCTATCGTTTCTTCCATTCTCTTGCATCAGGCTTCCCAGATACTTGAAACTCTCCACTTTCTTCAGCTGTTCCCCACCAATTGTTATTCCTGTTGTGGTTCTTTCCTTCTTCCTTGTTGTGATCACCAACTCACTCTTATTTATGCTCATAGTGCTCCAAGTAACGACCATAATTCGACATGCAAGCTGCCCTCTTGGCGTCAAATAACAAAGCTGGCACCCGGCACCCGAAGCCGTACGATATTATTGTTATTTCAAAATATTTCATGCGTATCTTGCCCTTCTGGCACATGTGGAGCCACAATTATAAGGTACAGTACAGTATTGTTAATATGTATGCATCGAATATGTTATCGGAAAAAAAACTCTTTAACCAAAGGAAGAAGGAAGATTGTAGTTTTACAAGACCGTGAATCTTGTGATTATGAGCCACGGGACCTTCTTTTTTACGTGGAATCCGAACCACAGGACATGGCATTTAAATGAGGTTATTTAAAATATCACGAAATATAAAAATGTTTTCTTATCAAATAAAGTATTTCACTAAGTGAAAAAACTATCACTTTATGTTGTTACTTAAATCCAATTGTAAAAACAAATTTCTTATTACTAGGACTCGGATGTTAAGACCTAACAAGATGTTCAGTAAAGAACATATAGCCTACTTTCTCCTAAATGCATGGGTATTGTTATAACTCTTTGTCCTTTTCAAGGAGTATGATTGAATGTCGGTTGTAGTAGCTTGTTGAAATACAACGCGCTATAGGGATATTAAACATGAATATGAGGTGCCCTTTGCTAGTGCTACCTCTGTACCAAATTTCGTTCAATTCGGTTTCACCGTGTTTGAATTGATAGGGGGAATCGATTTGCACACATACTTGGCCACCATCGGCAAACTATTGGGCCGATGTTCTCGCAGTTTGGTCAGAATATGTTTCCCACATAAAGATATGGTGTTGCAAAATTTGGTAGAGACTAGATTATTAGGTTGGTCGTAATTACATTTTAGCTTTTAACATTTGGGTGGCCGCGATTACGTTTCCGTCAAAATAGCGGTGATATAAAACATGACACTGAGGTGCCCTTTGCTAGTGCTACCTCTGTACCAAATTTCGTTCATTCGGTTCCACCGTGTTCGAATTATAAGGGGGAATCAATTTTGACATAAAGATGGCCGCCATCCGCAAACTATTAGGCTAATGACCTATTAGATTGGTCAAAGGATGCTCCCTCCATAAAGGTATGTTGTTGCAAAGTTTGGTAGAGATCGGATGGTTATGATAGTAGTAATTTGATTTAAGCCTTAAACATTTGTATGGCCGCCATTACGTTTCTGTCAATATGGCGGCGATATTAATCATGACACTGAGATACCCTTTGCTAGTGTTATCTCTGTACCAAATTTCGTTCCATTCGGTTTCACCGTGTTTGAATTAATAGGGGGAATCGATTCTGACACAAAGATGGCCGCCATCCGCAAACTATTAGGCGAATGACCTATTAGATTGGTCAAAGGATGCTCCCTCCATAAAGGTATGTAGTTGCAAAATTTGGTAGAGATCGGATGATTAGGTTAATCGTAATTTGATTTAAGCTTTAAACATTCGTGTGGCCGCCATTACGTTTCAGTCAAGATGGCGGCGATATAAGACATGACACTGAGGTGCCCTTTGCTAGTGCTACCTCTGTACCAAATTTCATTCCATTCGGTTCCACCGTGTTCGAATTAATAGGGGGAATCAATTTTGACATAAAGATGGCCGCCATCCACAAAATATTAGGCTAATAACCAATTAGATTGGTCAATGGATGCTCCCTCCATAATGGAATGTTGTTGCAAAGTTTGGTAGATATCGGATGGTTATGTTAGTCGTAATTTAACTTAAGCTTTGAACATTTGTGTGGCCACCATCACGTTTCTGTCAATATGGCGGCGATATAAAACATGACACTGAGATGCCCTTTGCTAGTGCTACCTCTGTACCAAATTTCGATCTATTCGGTTTCACCGTGTTTGAATTAATAGGGGGAATTGATTTTCGCACAAAGATGGCCGCCATCCGCAAACTATTTGGCTAATGACTTATTCATTTGGTCATAGGATGCTCCCTCTATAAGGGTATGTTGTTGCAAAATTTGGTAGAGATCGGATGATTAGGTTAGTCGTAATTTGATTTAAGCTTTGAACATTTGTGTGGCCGCCGTTACGTTTCCGTCAAGATGGCGGCGATATAAGACATGACACTGAGGTGCCTTTTGTTACTACTACCTCTGTACCAAATTTCGTTCCATTCGGTTGCACCGTGTTCGAATTAATAGGGGGAATCGATTTTCACACAAAGATGGCCGCCATCCGCAAACTATTACGCTGATGACCTATTGGTTTGGTCAAAGGATGCTCCCCCCATAAAGGTATGTTGTTGCAAAATTTGGTAGAGATCGGATGATTAGGTTAGTCGTAATTTGATTTAAGCTTTGAACATTTGTGTGGCCGCCATTACGTTTCCGTCAAGATGGCGGCGATATAAAACATGACACTGAGGTGTCCTTTGCTAGTGCTACCTTTGTACCAAATTTCGTTCAATTCGCATTCACCGTGTTCGAATTGATAGGGGGGGACAGACATTCAGAGTACACACACTCACACACACACAGACACACACACACACACACACACACACAGACTCACACACACACATACACACACACACACAGACTCACACACACACATACACACACACAGACAGACACACTTTTTTCGCCCTGTGTTGATCTCATAAGTCTACTTTCATGTTTTGCAAAAATCGAAAGTAGGCTAAAAATAGTCCAAATACGCAAGCAAATATTACCTTAATAATGACGAAATATGACTCAAAAATTACAAAATATGACCTGAAAATGACCGATTTAAATATGGCCAGTTTTGTTTTTAATTATAAATCCAAGCGACAATCCCTTCGAGATTAATTTGTTAACTAAATTCTTTATTCTTTATTCCAATAGCCTATATTCCTACAGTATAATATTCAAATATAAAATTATAATATCCAACGGGTCACGCCCTTGAGGCCAGTTTAAACCACTCTCTGTTCGATAAGCGTAACTGGGTAACTAGGCCTTGTTGGATCATATGTTTTGGATTAGCCTATAATGCTTGCATGATCCACACCGCCACCATCTTGAAGTTATTTTAGCTGATAACCTTGCTTTTGGGCAACAGATCCTTCCCACATGAAGATATATTTTTCCAAAGTTTGCTACAGACCGGATGATTAGTTTCGTAATTTGATTTAAGCTTTGAACAATTGGGTGGCCACCATTTCATATTCGTTAAGATGGTGGTGATATAATACATAAGTTACCACTGAGGTGACCTTTGCTAGTGCTACCTCTGGACCAAAGTTGGTTCAATTCAGTTTCGTCTTCTTTGAATTGATAGGCGGGATCGACATACATACACACACACACACACGGCCGCCATCTTGCAATTATTTGGCTGATGACCTTGTAGTCTTAGCGACAGATGTTTCCCACATGACAGTATAATTTCCAAAAATTTGGTAGTGATCGAATGGTTAGTTTAGTCGTAAGCTTTGAACATTTGGATTGTTACTATTTTGTTTTGGTAAAGATGGTGGCAATGACACTGAGGTCTCCTTTGCTAGTTGGTTCAATTAGGTTTCGTGATGTTTGAATTGATACGCGGACATGTACACATCCATACATGCACAGACACATGGAAGTTTGGCCCATATAGATTTCATACGTCTACTTTCATTTATTAAAAAAATCGAAATTAGGCTAATATGACAATGGTTTTCACGCCCAAGTAGCCTAATTAAAATCCAGCAATACTCTTCTCGATTATTGCCGTGCCGTGAGGATGTATTAAGGGACGTAGTGCATGACCCACTACCGCCGCAGCGGTCCGGGCAACTTCTTAATTATTGCCGTGCCGTGAGGATGAATTAAGGAACATAGTGCATGATCCACTACCGCCGCGGCGGTCCGGGCACGGTCACCAAGAGCCCACTGATGAGTCTGACTTGGTGCAATTGGGCGAAACCCCGCAAAAGACTTGGCAAAATCCTAGAAGAATTGCTCTATTTTAACATTCTACTAATATAGCCTAATTTACTAACTCACTATCAAATTGATACTTAGGCCAAGTTTGATTTTAACTCATTTCGCATAACCCGACCGGCAGCTTAATTGAGTCTAAATTTTCTAACCCTATATGGACCAATCAACCAATCACTGAGTTAGAATAGCAGCACGGACACTATGAGCAGAACCTTTCACAGCATCGAAACGCATTAGCTGTGCCCGGAATGTCATTACTCAGCAACAGTATAAGTGGCTATCGTATTATCACAGCCTCGCCCTGATCACAGCCATACTGTAGGCTACATTAATTTGCGGCATCGGTGAAAGGCCACATTTTTCTCGAGCATTTGCAAACAGACCGACAACGTATGAACACCGCATTCATCAAGAGATTGTCACAGGCCGTATCTACTGTACAGTAGGTGCTACCAAAAGTTTGAGGACACAAGCCTATTACTCGAATTTCACTTCTGTCCGTAAACGTTTGGTCTCAGGCATACGATACTTTACAGATAACCAGCAGGTGATTAGAGGAACATTTTCTGTAATATTTATTAAACATCACACCTCATTATGCGCAGTGGATAACACCGCAGAGGCCCAGGTTCGAATTTAATTTAATTCTGGTCTAAGGGCTACACTCAGCCTCGTGAGGAGAAACTGAGAAGAGGTGGGTTTGATTTCTATCTCAGCCATCCTGAAAGTGGTTTTCCCACTTCTATTCCAGGCAAATACCGGGATGGTACCTAACTTAAGGCCACGGCCGCTTGCTATCCAAATCGTACCTCAATTACAAATGTACAAACTAGTACATACATCACTGGTTAACAGACAAATTATACACACTTACATGGGACTATAAGATCACAATGTAAAAAAGCCCCTAAAGAATCAACAACAACTTTTGGTAGGACCTGTTTTATAGGACCCTGTTTGGAGTCTTTCCTTAGTCATTAAACTATTGCGAGTTAGAAAGTTTGGAGCAGGTTTGTTTTTACGCACTAACCTTCACATTGTGCAGCCTTCCACTATGTGTACCGTGTTTCCCTTTTCGTAACCAGTCTATTGGTGTGGCTTATAATTGCCTGGGGCTCTGAACTTGTTCGGTGATTGTTGGAGGCATCCTACGGGTATTTGAGCTCCTCCCAGGCTGTTACGTGATCTTGTCCTCGAGGTAGAAAGTGCTAGTCACTGAACGGAATGGGAAGACCAACTGGAATTAAATAGAACTTGCTGTAGGACGTTAATGTCTTTAGTCGTACGTGTTCACTCACATTTTAATACGATCAGTAAATAGCCTACTTTAGTTTCCAGCAGCGCGATGGAGGGCTGCAGCAAATCCAGAGACCGGTGGTTCGAATCCTAGCGCTGACAGTGTCTATCATTAGTGTGGTTTTTGCTCGGATTTTTACACGCTCCAACCTGATTAATGTCGGCATTATTATCTTATTTCAAGTCACGTGGAACTTACCCCATCACTATCCCTATTAATTAGAGCTACACAGAAACCACAAAAACACAGGTTATCAGACAAGCTTAACACACACTTAACTACACAGGGTTGATGACTAAGATGTCCCAACCCCCTGAATCAACAACAAAAATAGTTTGTTAGTGAAAATAAATTAAATGTAAGTTGCGAATTGGTTACGTCACGATACAGTATTTGTTACGAACAGCGCTGCCATCAACCCCAAGTATACAAGATGTTTCAAAATTCAATACTCGAATCCATTGCGGCTTGAGAGAAATGAATCTCAAAAACAGCCGTAGTTTAGCCTGCGTCCTATTGAGAATACAATGGACCACCTAGCAGCTAGCTATCATTCTTGAATGACGTCCCAGAGGTCCTGGTTCGATTCCCGGCTCTGCCAAGGAACTTAATTTTGGTCTGAGAGCTAGAACGTTGTTTTAGTTCTAAGATTTTGAGAGTTAATAAGTCCTGAAGATTGAAAACCTTAAGTCAATAATAATAATTTGTACTTTTTATTGTACTGGTTTTGGCACATTGTGGCCTTCCTCAGCGCAAATAGAGAAGCAAGACTTACAGTACATGAAAACTTTTACCATAAAAGAAGGTTGTTCTCAAAACTATTTCTAATAAATTAAAAGTCTAAAGACTAAAAAACTAAAAAACACATACACTAAAATTTAAAAAACCAGATCTGTTACAAAAATATGTTAATTCGAAAGAAATATATCTTGATATGAAACCGATCACTGTTTCCTTCTTCAAGCCGGTCAGTTCGTTCCGCACAACACCAAACCAGTTTAGAATAATGGCGATCCCCAGAAGTCTCCAGGAATCATGTTTTCAAGAATTGGCAAGCCTAGCGAGTCCGTATCCCATCCATCCTCAATTAAATTGTTACGTTTTCATTTGAAACCACACATTTGTTTTCGCACTCGTTGGTTCTGTTTACCGCCGATCATGCTAGTGTTGCACAGCGGTAGCCCTACTATTAAGACTGGCTTCCACTCTGGGATTAACACGTTCCACAATCCTCCATGTGAAAATATGCTGCCACGCTGGATCTGACTGTTAATCATTTTAGACGGGTTGAATCGTATATCCCATCCTTATTAGATTTTAATTTATACCTGGTAATCACAGCATTCTGGCGGATAATGATTGATAGCGCAAAGTAGTCGGAAGCAAACTGCTAGTTGAGTTCCCTTGGATCTGACAGGGACTGAAATATGGAAATTGATATTAATTAAATTGAGTTGAATAGTGTTTACCAAATGGTGCGTAAGTGTACTGGTTGTTGACGGGCGGAGGGGAAGAGAGCTAAATGAAGTCGTCAAACATTGCTTGAGTTGTACGAACGAAACTATAGAGATATTTTGTAGCATTCGTAGAACTGGCTGAGCTAAAACATGTTGACAGGGTGCAGGGTGCAGGGGTATGTGTCCACCCACAACAATCCAGACGATAATATTAAATGCACTATCATCATTTCAACTTCCATTATTTGTGGGTCAGAATATACAATATTCTGTTAGAGCTTGCTGTTATTGGTTCTTGTCGAGGTAGTTTCAATTAGAGGCTTGTGACATCATGGTGATCAGATGTGTGTACTTGGTTGTGTGTAGATCCAAACCCAAATCCCGTGGCGTTACAACCCATAAAGGACCTAGGCCTACCAAGCGACCGCTGCCCACCATTTGGCCTGCAGATTATAGGGTGATGCGTCGTCAGCTCGTCGGGTCCCCTCTGCCGTTAATATTGGTCTCCATGGTCACTGCCTCACTGTCAGACAGCTACTCAATTGTCCTCACCAGGATGAGTGCACCCCGTTCCAGCCCTCACGTCAGTTTCTAAAATCCCTGACGGAGACAGGAATCTAATCCGGGGCCCCTAACTGTGAGGAAGAAGAAGATTGTAGTTTTACGTGACCATGAATCTTGTGATTAAGAGCCACGGGACCTCCTTTTTACGTGGAATCCGAACCACAGGACATAGCATTCCACTTCTAAAATCTCACATGCATTGACCGGGAGACGAACCCTGTTCACCTTGGTGAGAGGCCAACATCTTGACCACTGCGCCACCACGCCCCTCCAAGTGTGAGGCAGGCGCGCTACCCTACTATGTGTAGATAATCTGTCTCACTGTGGTGTCTATACAAGCGTGTGTTTAAGAAATCTGGAAGTAAGATTCGCAAGGAGGTGGCGTGGAATCATGTTAGATACCACCCTGGCATTTGTTTGGAGAGGTCAACCATGACATATCACCTCTAGGATTCCTGAACCGAACCCTCCTCTACTCACTATCTTCATGAGACAGAACGTGCCCCGTTCCAGCCCTCAGACCGAAACCGGAATTTAATCCAGGACCCCAGAGATAGCAGACAATAGAGCTAGCTCCCTCACAAGGTGGATACGCTCTTCTTAAAATAGCCTGTCTCGTTTTGGAGGCCCGGGTTGATTCCCGGCTCTGCCAAGAAACGTAACTCTGGCCTGAAAGGTGGAACGGGGTACAATCATCCTCATGAGGCAAAACTGAGATGAAGCGGCTTCGATTCCTACCTCAGCCATCCTGGAAGTGGTTTCCTGTGGTTTCCTACTTCTACTCCATGCACGGTTCATAACTTAAGGCCACGGCCGCTTCGTATCGAAATCCTACACACACTAGTACAGACGCCACAGTGACACAGGTTATCAGAGAACTTTTACACTCACCCAAGTTCACGGGGCTACATGACCACGATGTCACAATGCTCCTTAAAGAATCAAAAACAATATATTATTTTAATATTCTCTGCATCACCTGGATCGTTGCCAATTTCTATTTGCTGAAAAATGCTAGGTAGCAGTCAAAAGTCTCTCCACTGCTGAATACCTCGTAGAAAAAATATTTATTTCACTGAAGGGATTTTAAAGTCACTAAATTCGTATTTAAGCAATACTAAATTCATGGTACTTTTTCGCAAAAAATTCACGAAAAAATAACTAGATCAAACGATTAGTCACTATTAAGTTGGCAGCGTTGAGCACTACTCTTACGGTCGCTGCGGTGTAAATCAAGCAGTTATGATGCCGTTACTGTTTAGTATTAAGCAAAAGAAGACAAAGAATGTCCAGTGTCTCCAAAATAGTCCCAGTTGGAGAGAAGATTATTTACATGCCGATTACTAAATTTGAAATGCTTTTCAGTCGGTCAAAACGATTGTTCCCAATTGTAATGGGTATTACTCCTTTAATCTGAAAAGAATCACCTGAGTTTAATGAATTCACTTGGATGGCTAGTGTTTATTGTCAAACGATCATCATGAGATCCCTTACACTTAAGTTTTTAGCACCACTGAGCATGTGCCACCAGGCTAATATTGGGATGTTTCCTAACTTAAAACCATGGTCTCCTCCTTCCAAATTCTAGCTTCAATTATAAATACAGACACTGGTACAGCCATCACAATGACACAAGTTACCAGACAAATTCCAAGTACTGCTCGGGTCCAAGCTTTGTGAACTTGCGGGGTGAGGGGAAGGGGCAGGAAGAGAAGGGTCTGTCAACATAGGGCCGTTGCTCAAACCACTGTGGTGTTGCGAATGAGTGAGTGAGTCACCGACCTATGTATTTGGTTGCGTTATTACGCACGGACCGGGAACTCTCATCACTCCTCACCATTACTCCTCATATGCATATGCATATCCTTACGAAATCTACAGTATACACGCATCCCCTTCACTGTACTAACATGCAATTAATCCGCTAAATGGGTTAAACCCAGAGAGTCTAGTCAGCTTACGCTAATGGGTTTGAAATAATAGAAGTCATATTTTCAGTATTGTCTTATTTTATTATAGAAAGCTTTCCAGTCGGTCAACACAAATTGCGCCCAGTTACATTAGGCGGGAAACAAGTATTTACTTACCCTACCTGAAATAAACGAGATATTATTACAAAATAACACGCCTTTATGCACAAAATGGGGAACTTAATTGGATGACATGTTTCGAACGTAAAGCGTTCATCTTCAGATTCTGTTCACTAAGGGAATTAGTGTACGATGTTTACGAATTACACTTATGCACAAATGAAGGCTCCACGGAAAGAAGGGGAACTGTCAATCAAAATGTAAAATCGATATATCAGCGCGATCCGGTAAGCCTCTTTGCGACGTATTGAAGGCACAATTGCGTCTTGCTAAGAACAATGAGGGTCGTGAGAAAATGACGTTTCAAGTTGGCTCGTACGAAGTAACTACAGTGCGCACGGGAATGTTCTCCGCAGTGCATAAAAGCTGCTGCGAGAGATTTCGTCACCAGTTACGTTGGCAGCACGGCTGTCTCTTGTATCATAACAAACAACCAGTAAATTTTATACTCACCACTGGTGCTAGAAGTGCTGATGACACACATGCTCGCTTATTGCAATACGCACTGACGAATTCGACAGGCCACAGCCCACACATGTAGCCTTCACCCCATCAAGGACACCGTGCGACCAACTAAACTGATGACGCAACCACTCGCAGCTGCACGTAGCAGCTGCGGAGAACATTCCCTGGTGCCCTGTATAAGTAATGAAACTGTAAAACTCGTTCCCTGAACATTTAAATTTTTTTGACATTCCCCCTTCTTCCCGTGGACCCTTCAGATATATATACGATGTTTAGATTACATAAGTTTACAAAAGCACCAAACTTTTGTTTACTAAGGCAACACTGAAAAATGGCTTCAAACCCCATAATGTTACATAAGTTTGTAAAATCTTATTATTATTAAGTATGTTGCCTGCTCATTTATTTACGAATGCACCTAATGTCTTTGGGAAAAGAGTGGGGCTAGGCAACCACTCCTGAAATGTTGGCTAATCCATGAGTTGAACGACAGTTACGTAAATCTGTACCGTCTGGAGTTTCTGTAGTTATAATCAGTGCCACTAACATGTTACCCATATACAGGCAAAGACGTGGAGACTAAAATGATAGTTATATGGAACTATACATTTTGTGTGAGTTATTATAACGAGGCCAAAAGTGGAGGTGTTCAAACAATGAATGCTCTGCCCATTTATTTACGAATGCACCTTGTTTAGTAGCAGAATACATATAAACATTTTAGTCCCCACGATATCGTTTCAAAGCCCATAGTGCAGGCTATAGCTTATGTACGAAGATATTTTTACGAAGCTACAAAATACAGTAAAAACTAAAATGAGCAGATCTAAATAGTAACTGTGAAACACAAAGAAAATACCAAATTTGAGCTTTAAGAGCAAGGCTAAAGAAATCCATGAATCTGGAATAATGCCTAAACTTGCTAATGAATATGTCTTTGAAATAATAAGAGTAGATGGTGAAGAACACCGTGAAGATCAGTGCAGGTTAAGACATCCCTTCACGTCCAGTTTGGAGTGGGGGGCATTGAAACATGCCTCAGGAAAACTTCCCCTGTTAGGAGTTTCGTAATTGACCCTCGTGGAGAGAACCCATTAGCGCAGCTTGGTATCACCCATAAAGAAGTATCATGCAAGTTATGTAAGATTAGACACCAAATTTGTCAGCAAATATATTCGTCTGGATTTTGCTGCCAGTAATTAAGCGATCGTTGTACATTCACGCTCCAATAACAACATAACAGTTGGTTAATAACGGTGATATAATCAACGCCAATTACGATAATATATTGCACATTAGATGATATCTAGTTTAAGTAGCGGCTTCGGTGGCGTAGTTGGTAGCATGCTGAGTTTCTATGCCCAAGATTGCGGGTTCAAAGCCGGCCGAAGTCGTCGGATTTTTAAGAGCGTTAAAAATCCCTCAGTATGCCTTCCTTCGGAGGAGAAGTGAAGTCGGCGGTCCCATGTCATAGATTTATGGCATGTTAAAGAACATTCCACTAATTACACTTGTTATTGTTGTTGTTGTTGTTGTTTGAGTCTTCAGTCTTGTGACTGCTCTCCATGCCTCCCTGTCATAAGCTAATCGTTTCATCTCTACATAGCTACCACACCATACGTCCGAGGCAATCTGTTTAATATATTCTAACCTTGGTCTACCCCTACAGTTCTTGTCCTCGACCCTTCCTTCCATAACCAAGCTTGCTATTCCTGGGTGTCTTAATATGTGTCCTACCAACCTATCTCTTCTCTTCATTAGCAGTCGCCAGAAACGTTTCTCCTCCCCCACTAGTCTTAATACCTCTTCGTTTGTAACCCTTCTACCCATCTGATCTTCATCATTCTCCTGTAACACCACATTTCAAACGCTTCAATTCTCCTCCTTTCTGCTGCACCAATAGTCCAAGTTTCATTTCCATACAGTGCCACGCTCCAGACAAAGGTTTTCAAAAATGACTTCCTAACACCTAAATCCATATTCGATGTCAACAGATTCCTTTTCTGAAGAAATGCTTTCCTTGCCTGAGGTAACCTACTTTTTATATCCTCTTTGCTTCGTCCATCACTGGTTATTTTGCATCCTAAATAACAAAAGTCTCCTACTTCCTTTAGTTTTTCACCTGCCAATGTGATGTCCGTAGAGGATTCTGATTTATTTCGGCTGCATTCCAATATTTTTGTTTTACATTTATTAATTTTCATCATGAATTCTTTCCTCAAGACGGAGTCCATACCTTTCAAAAACTCATTCAAATCCTCAGGCGTGTCGGCCAAGATGACGATGTCATCAGCAAATCTCAGAGTTGAAATTATTTCTCCTTGAATCTTCACTCCCACTTTAAATTTATCTCTAATTTCCTCCATTGCTTGTTCAATGTAAAGATTGAAAAGTATGGGTGATAAGTTGCAGCCTTGACTTACACCTTTCTGAATACCAGCTTCTCTCCCATGTCCTTCAGCTCGAATGACTGATGTCTGGTTCTGTATATATTGTAGATCTCCCTCCTAACCCTGTACTTTATTCCACGAGTTTTCAAAATGTCAAACAGTTTAGTCCAATCAACGTAATCAAAAGCCTTTTCTAAGTCAACAAATGCCATGAACGTTCTCTTATCTTTCCTTATTCTACCTTACAAAATCAGCCTAAGACTTAGTACAGCTTCCCTTGTTCCTAAATTTCTCCTGAAACCAAACTGGTCTTCACCCAACTCCATTTCTATCTGGCTTTCCATCCTCTTGTAAATTATTCTTGATAGGATCTTTGAAGCATGAGTAATCTGTGGAAGGAAGCGGCTGTGGTCTGTCAGAAGGTACCGTCCCAGCATTTGCCTGGTGTTGAAAATGGGAAACCACGGAAAACCATTTCATGGACGGCCAACGGTGGGGCTCGAACCCACGCGTCTACCGAGTCGGCAGATGGCTTGGCCCCATGGCCTAACGCTGCGCTTTAGCCAGCGTAGCCACTACTGTCGGTACACACCAAGTGAAATAACCTGATCAGACCTTCATCTCCTATGCAGCGTAGTAACTCAATCTGTATATCATCTATGCCTGGTGCTTTGTTCCTGCTTAAGTCTTCCAATGCTCTGTCAAATTCTGATCTCAATATTAAATCTCCTTTTGCATCCTAATAAATTTCATCCTCCCTTTCCATTACATGATTCTCAATCTCCTTTCCCTTATAAAATCGCTCTATGTAAGCTTTCCATCTCTCAACCTTTTCTTCCCTATCTGTTAGAGGCTTTCCATTTGTGTCCTTAATATTACTGCACTCAGTCTTCTTTTCCACATTAGTATTCTTAATCCTTCGGTAAGCTGTGTCTACTTTTCCTAATTTCAGACAATTTTCTATACCTGCACATTTCTATTTCAACCATTCTTCTTTCGCTTCCTTGCACTTCTTGTTAACCTCATTTCTCAGACGTCTGTATTCTGCTTTCCCCTTTTCATCTCTTACATTCTTGTGTTTCCGCCTTTCATCCATCAATTCTAGCATATCCTGAGTGATCCACGGTTTTCTACCTATTCTTTCTTTCCTACCAATGTTTTCTTCTGCGGATTTTGTTATTTCATTCTTCAAACGTGCCCATTCGTCTGCAATTGAAGTTTGTTTAGGGTTTTCCATTAGTCCTTCCTTTATACTCTTCATGAATCTTTCGTTTACATCCTTCTCTTTCAGTCTGTCTATTGCCCACCTTTTTGGCTTTTGAATTTTCTTCAGTTTCTTCAACTTTAATCTGCATTTCATAACAACCATATTGTGGTCAGAGTTTATGTCAGCACCAGGATATGTTTTACAATCCAAAACCTGGTTTCGAAACCTCTGCTTGACCATAATGAAGTCGATTTGGTAACGCCTTGTAACTCCAGGTCTCATCCATGTGAAGCTAAATTATAGGTTAAATTTTACTAACGCCCTTAGGTTCCAACGTTCGTCGCCAGGAGCCGACTGCGGTGGCATCTACTAACCAAGTTCAGAACTAGTAGTCGTTGGCGGCAAAAGTAGGAACTATTTAAAAATTCAATGTCTGCAGTCCTTTCTTGAATTAAAAACAGATAACACACACTAATACAGCCATCACAATTAACACCGGTTATCAGACAGATTCTACACACACCCAAAGTACACGGGGCTACATGACCGCGCTGTTCGTAGCTCTTAAGAACCAACCAACTATCTAGTTTAAGTGAAAATTGATTTATGTTCCATAATTATGTTCTGTTTTGTTATTTGGCCAACGAAAAATGAAACTGATAGGAGTTTTTGAGTTGGCAGTATAACGTAGGAAAGTACATGACGATATGGTGTTTAGGACCACAAAATCTTTTCACTAAATATACTATATCAAAGTAATTTCCATGCGCCTCGCTGTGTAGCATTTTCGACTGTCACCACGGAGGCCCGGATCCGATTCCCGGCTCTACCATGAAATTTAATTCTGGTCTGAGAGATGGAACAGGGTATACTCAGTCTCGTGATGCAAAACTGAGAAGAGGCTGGTTCGATTTCTACCTCAGTCATTCTGGAAGTGGTTTTCTGTGATTTCTCACTTCTACTCCATGCAAATGCCGGGATGGTACCTAACATAAGGCCACGGCTGCTTCCTACACAAGTCCTACGTCAATTGAAAATACACACACTAGCACAGACATCACAGTGAAACAGGCTATCAGACAAATTCTAAACACACCCAAGTACACGGGGCTACATGACCATGATGTCGAAAATCCCTTAAATGAATCAACAACAACAAACATAATTCCCCAACTTATTAAATCTTGTTATGGTTTGTGTTTCACGTTTTATAATAGTCGTACTGCTTTATAACCTTTCTTCTGAAAGTTCAGAATACTATAGACTCCCGTAATGAACATTACAAGTCAAACACACCTGTAATTTATCAATGGAATATTTAGTTTCAATTCGGTAGTATTCTTTTAAAGGTTATAAAGGTTGGCGATCATTGTGACGTCTTCGATCGACTGTCAGTATTGCCAACTTTCAAGTTACATTATAACTGCCAGTTTCAATACCTTCAAACGCAGTGGCTTAGGAAATGAGTGGCAATAGTGAATGCAACCGAACAGCTAGAGACGTACTATATGCTCTTACTAGCGCGTATAGCTTTGGGGGTGGAGCTAAAACCTGTATGTGACTGTCACATTGACAAGTGACATCACAGCGTAGGGCTGACCATTCGCTCTAGTTGACGAGCGAGTCTTTATGACGATTTCCACCATAGAATGATGATGGTCCTTGAGGCCTAACACCGAGGTTATCGGCCCCTACACATTGTTAGCTAGTTTTTAAATAGAAAGGGGCGTCGTATCACAGTAGCCGATTATATCCATCTACAGGACAATATTCTGAAAATGAGTAATGCCTTCAAGTATTTAGGAGTAACACTTCAGACAACAGCTAAATCCTTTCGAATACACGTAAAAAAGAGAGTGGCTGCTGCTATGATAGCAATACATGACACACAAAACATCATGCAATTGCCAATAACGACAGCTATGAAACTATTTGAGGCTAAAGAATTGCCCATCCTCACATATGCGATACATATAATTTGGAATGATCTCAGCTACAGCGACCTTCAAACTATAGAAAGTGTAAAAGCAAGGTTCCTAAAAGCAGCACTAGGTTTTTTCGAAATTTGCTCGATCTAAATTTGCATATGAGTTAGCGCACGAAACTTTCCTCGTGGCAGACCTACTCACTAAACTCTTACTTCCAGCTACCTGACAAGAATCACAAGTAAATCAAAATAGACAACACAAGAGGAATGATACCGGTATACCGACAGAATTTTACAGAACTGACGCAATGCTCAACCAAAAATGGACTGGACCAAACGTCACGATACGCAGCGCAATGTCGAGACTGGCGATACATGGATATCACCATAAACTTTGCAACAGAACAGACTTTCACGACCCTTAACCAGGATGCGTATGCAAATTGTGTAACAAATCGTGCTCACGATACCATTTTGGTGAATGTTCCAAAAAAAGGAAATCACTGTTGGAGTACAGCAGAGATCAGATCTAATTTACAATGTTGTAATAGTAATCGTGCGATTGTTATCAAAAGAAATTAAGTTGTATTTTATGGCCATTAAACTACACTATTATTAAATAGACATGTGATTCAACGAGCTGCATCTCAAGCTTTGTCAGTATATTAAATATCATTGTACTCGTACATTCCTCTCTAGACAGACGTTTAGGCGCTTAAACTACGATCACCACCACTTGCTTATTTTTATATATCATTATTTATTTTGACTTACTACTCGTATTTTCACTCTCGTTATAATTACTGCGCCTTTTAGAGACGCCAAAGTGGTGGAATTTTGTCACGAAAGGGATCTTTAATGAGTCAGTAAATCTACCGACCCGGCTCCCTCGCATTTATGCACCCTTAAATGTCAACTCAATGCGCCGGGATTCAAGCTCACGACCTTTGCAATAATATTTCTGGGCAGATGATCTAGATGTTACGATACTAAAAACAATGTAATACTATTAGAATACTACCTCAAGCAGTTATTATATGACACAGTGTTTTAAAAAGGTCGTATTGTATTTAATGACGGCGCACCGATATGAAACGTTGGTAAGCCCCGCGAAGCCACTTCCCCTACATTCACGGTCACGCTAAGGGCCTCTACACACGTCCTGACACGACTACCCTACCAGACCGATTGGGCCCGACCGTCGTGTCGGGACCTTTCGTACACACGTCCCGACACGACTCCCCTACCCAACCAAACAAGGGGGGAGGGGTGAGGGGGGGGGGGGGGGGGGGTACCACCAGTCTAGTTTAGAACAAGCGCTTGTGGTGCTAAAGTGTTCTTAAAATGGCTCCGTATTTAACACGAAATCAAAAGATAGGTGTAGCTTTGTGCGCAGTTATTATTTTGATGAACGAAGAAAGAAAAGAAGAGTGTGGTCCAAGACGTGGTTGCAGAAGAGGAAATCTACTTACCTTCGGCGCTTCTCTTCTGTAAGCGGCTCGCATGTTTTCCATTCTTTTATAACTCCCACTGTAACATGAGGTGCTATTTTTAAAATAAATTTCCAGTAGTAAACTGTAGCATTCATTTCTCCCATCTCTGTTGTAATAACTCTCATCTTCGACGTCCCATAAACACCGGCACTCCCTCCAACATTCGAGGAACTCGACCATAGTCACTTTTTCCGCGTCCATGATCGTCAAATGTTAATCGACAAGAGTCTGAAGGGTCGGTTGGGTTGCCCTACACACGTTCCGACCCGTCATAGAGAATGGTGGGGGTTAGGGCGGTTGGGTGGTTCTCCCGACACGACCACCCTAATCTAGGGCCTGACAGTTTTCACCACCCGACTCGCCTACACACGATCCAACTGTCGGGTCAACCGCTGTCAGGCCCTAGATTAGGGTGGTCGTGTCAGGACGTGTGTAGGACCCTTAAGCAGGCCGATTGGCTCCCAAGCTCTCACCCCCTACGTCTCCGGAATCGCTCACGTGTGCGCTGCTGATAAAATGAAATTCAACATGCTTGTAGTGTTGGAGGAGAATTGGTCAGGTTTCATCCTGAGTAACCTTTCTTAGATTACGGGGACTATGAAATCCCCTGAATCCTTGCTGTGACAACTCGTCTAGCTTGATCTAAGCCAATATGAAAAGTAATCCTCGGCTACACTTCGTAACAGACTATGGTACTTTTAAATGAAGGGACTGAGCAAATAGAGGTGCTTCAGTTAGTAATAGTAGTCAGTTCTGTGTGAATAGCCCTTGACACGGTCCAAGTGGGACAATTACTCTGTAATAAAGCCCCTTTCCAAATTAAACCACCGCCGTAGAACAGCTACAAACAAACACGTATTGTTCACGCACGATTCCTCTCTGTACGTGACCCCATGACTAGATTCGTGAACGTGTTTGATTTGGACTCATCTCATAGCACAGTTGTTCTTGTTTAAATCAGGTATTCATTTACTTTTTGTCCTAATGCTCTTCTCTGTATTTCTCTCGTGATCTAGAGGCTTCTCAAATTGAGCGAGTTATAATCTAGTAGATGTTTCGTTTCAACGTCTTTACTGTAGACTAAATTAAACAACCTGCCACATTGTGAGGTTTGCTAAATACAGCAAATTCTTGTAGGTATTATACCGTGCCCCAGATGTACCGATTGGGCTATGTGTTATACTGTACACTAAGAAGGATGGAATTCTGAGCTTGTTTATGTTTTGAACGAGTACTGTGATATTTCTACTGACTAAATTGTCCTGTCTCTTGTACATGCGAACAGTAAGAAGGAAATAATGATTAGATTAGCAATTCTTTCGATATAGCCTCGTATCTAATATCATGTTATGTATGGAGGCGATATATCATTGTTGGCACAATACCTCCTTCACTATTCATTATAACGGGACACGATGTTATTTCGAAACGCGTCGGATCTTTTGCATTACATCTCGATCTAATAACCTCAAAGCTATATTATGGATATTATAAAATATTCAGTTCGTAGAATTCAGCTGTACATTTAGATAGGCCTAAAAACAAGTAAGAAACCCCATATATTTGGAATCAAGTTTACAATAAAACACGATTCTTGGCGTCCATGCCATAAAGATACAGTGATGCAGTGCAAGTACATTACAATTTATGGGAGTCTTTCGATCTAAATATCCATTGTAGCCCAATCAACTAACCATCCCACCCACTCACTTACCCATTGTTGCAGTTGTTCTGGTCAAACTCCTCTCATGACATCACTTACTCCGTCACATATCCAGATACGTGCTCTTTAATATTGTTACGGCTGTGAGTTTGTGTCATCACTCGCTGCATGAGTCACAACTACCCCAGGGCTGGGCTGTGCCCTGCCTCCTGTATTGCGTGCGCCTTATGCAACAGGGCTACTAGGACAAAGGGATAGTCCAGAATATTCGTGACTGGACCAGCGATGGAAACCTCGAGAAGCCGTGAACCCTGGATGGATCTAGAAGCATTTATTGAGTCACCGGCCTGCTATATAAGTACGACCTGTCAAGCAGTTGTTGTTGTTGTTGTTGTGTTTTATGAGCTAGTGCGAGTGTTTATCCTGGGCGACAGAAGTGTGGTGACTTGCGAAATCCCTAGTGAAGCTGATTCTCTTGACACCGAGGAAGTGATTGTGGTGCTTGTGAAACAGTGTATAGTACAGTGACAGACCTAGTGCAGCTATTTCCAGCTAGCGTACGGGACCGGACTCATTAGCGAAGAGGATTAACTGTGGTCTGTTGACAAGTGAAAGGGAAAGTATTCTCGACGTGAGGAAACTGGAGTAAGGTAATAATTGCTGTTGAGTAGTGTATTTTTCTGGCTGCAATAAAATTAATTATTTCTTTAAGCAGTAATTGGTGTTGTGCTTTATACCCACCGTAATCCAGTTAACAAAGGTGCCACGGGGGGGGGGGGGGGGGTGGCACGTAACAACTGGTGTCAGAAGCGGGATTACGAACTCAAGCACAACACCTGACGGTCCTGGTTTCAAAACCCGAGCAGGTCATTTTCTCTAATTTTCCTGTGAGTGCATGCCCTTTACAAGACAAACAACTAAAATGGAGGAGAAATTGGCAGCATTGCTAGAAAAGTTAAATGGCATGGAAACCAAGATGGAGGACGGCCAGAAGAATTTAACCAAGGAGCTAACTGCCAAATTAGAAGACGGCCAGAAGAAGCTAGAAGACGGCCAGAAGAAGATGGAAGACGGTCAAAATAAGTTAGCGGAGGACCTGAAGAAGATGAAGGACGGCCAGAAGAAGATGGAGGACGGCCAGAAGAAGTTAGCCGAGGACCTAACTGCCAAACTAGAAGACGGCCAGAAGAAGATGGAAGACGGTCAAAATAAGCTAGCGGAGGACCTGAAGAGGATAGAGGACGGCCAGAAGAAGATGGAAGACGGTCAGAATAAGTTGACACAGGACCTGAAGAAATTAGAACTGGGTCTGCGTGAGGAAGTCACGGCAGTGGAAAAGAAGTTCGACGCCTTACAAGTGGAAGTTGCCGAGCTGCGCCAACGCCCGCTGATGGGGGTGGAGGAGAAATTCAACGTCTTACAAAAGGAAGTTGCCGAGCTGCGCCAACGCCCACTGACGGGGGTGGAGGAGAAATTCAACGCCTTGCAAGTGGAAGTTGCCGAGCTGTGCCAACGACCGCTGATGGGGGTGGAGGAGAAATTCAACGCCTTACAAGTGGAAGTTGCCGAGCTGTGCCAACGCCCGCTGATGGGGTTGGAGGAGAAATTCAACGCCTTACAAAAGGAAGTAGCCGAGCTGCGCCAACGCCCACTGACGGGGGTGGAGGAGAAATTCAACGTTCTACGAGAGGAAGTTGCCGAGCTGCGCCAACGCCCGCCCACCGTTACACCGGGAATATCAGGAACGGGACATAGCAGAGTGACGCCCCCAACCTTCGACGGAAAGGTCCCGTGGAGCACCTACTTACGTCAGTTCGAGGCGGCCTGTTCCATAAATAACTGGAACAACACAGAAAAGGCTACAGCTCTCATTGTAGCGCTGAGAGGTGACGCCCTTAACGTCCTTCAGGCCATCCCGACTGGATCCCAGGACTACGCTTCCCTGATCGCCCGTATGGAGTCCCGATATGGAGATAGTCATCTTCAGCAGGCCTATCAGATGCAGCTCCGGACCCGGGTACAGAAGAACGCGGAAACCCTGCCGGAGTTCGATATGGACATCGCACGCCTCGTAAGGCTCGCCTACCCAACAGCGCCGGCCGACTTTCTGGAGCAGATAGCGACGCAGACTTTCACCGACGGGCTACGGGACTCGGACACTCAACAGGCGCTACGTCTCGCGCGCAATAAGACCCTGGAAGATGCGCTGAGCCACGCACTTGAGTTCGAGACGGCAAAACAGGCATCCAGAATGCACGCGCGGGTGTGTCAAGTGGACGTCGACGAACCAGTAAAAGCCAACGAGACCAAGCCCCTGGCCGACGAATTAATGGAGGCGCTAAGCCGTTTCTTCGATAGTCGCGGTACCACCAGCAACGACACAGCCGGAAGACAACCGGAGAGGCGGCCCGGAAGAGGACTACCGACCTGCTGGGCCTGCGGTAAGAAAGGCCACCTGAGCAAGGATTGCGGTGATCGCCGCCGCCGAGGGTATCCGACGGGAAATCAGTCGTCTGAAAACCGCGCGGGGCAAAGGTTGGCTTGTGACAGTCGTCAAGCCCCAGCAGTCCAAGTGCGTGTGACGAAGTTACGGAGGGACAATAGCAGCCTGATGGTCGACGGAGTCGTCAACGGAGTGAGCTGGCCCATGCTGATCGACACGGGAGCGTCGAGGACCATCGTCAATGCCACCGTGATCCCGAAGTGGAGAGTGCAACCCACACAAAGGAACCTCCAGCTAATAACCGCGACCGGAGAGACCGCACCGGTACATGGCGAAGCATCACTGGAGCTCGTCATTGGTCGACGGGTGGTGAAGCATCCAGTGCTTGTGGCTGACGTATCAAACGAAGTGATCATCGGACTGGACTTCCTGGACCAGAAAAACATCATATTGGACTTGAGCACCAACACTCTGCACTTCGGAGGTGAGGAACTTGCTTTGCAACCAGCACACGAGGCCGTCACCGCACGACGAGTAAGGCTGAGAGAGGACGTCATCGTTCCTGCCAGGACGGAGGTCAGCGCCGCCGTAATTGTCGACGGAACTGCTGAGGGAGTGGCGGCTGTCATCGAGCCAAAATATGAGGACATCCAGACAAAAGGATTGCTAGTTGCCAAGACCCTCATCAACACGACGCCTCGGCCGTACGTCCGCCTGTCCAACCTGAACGACTACGATATTACGGTTCACCGGGACACCAACCTAGGAGTCTGCGAGCCCGTTACCCGGATTGCCCGCATCACAGAAATGACGGACGGACACCTGCAGACGGACAACCGAAGAAGACGCGCCCTGCCAGAAGAACTACAGAAGCTGTACCAAGGATCCCAGGACCATTTAGACGAAGAGCAATCACGCCAACTTCAGGACCTGCTACGCGAATTCCAGGATGTCTTCTCCGTGAGGAGCAAAGACTTCGGCAGGACAAGCTTGGTCCAGCACAGAATCGACGTTGGGGACAGCGCACCGATTAGGGCCCCATTCCGACGTGTCCCGCTCGCCAAGCAAGCCGAAGTCGACCGGATGGTAGAAGAGATGAAGGAGCAAGGGGTGATCGAGCCATCACATAGTCCTTGGAGTTCTCCGGTCGTGCTTGTGAAGAAGAAGGACTGTTCCACCAGGTTCTGCGTGGACTACAGGCGGGTGAACGACGTCACGAAGAAGGACAGCTACCCTCTACCCCGGATCGACGACACGCTGGACACCATATCAGGGTCAAGATGGTTCTCCACCTTGGATTTGAAGAGTGGCTACTAGCAGGTGGAGGTCCACCCTAAGGACCGCGAGAAAACGGCGTTCTCTGTGGGCAGCGGGCTTTGGCAGTTCACCGTCATGCCATTCGGTCTGTGCAACGCCCCTGCGACCTTCGAAAGGCTAATGGAGTCCATTCTGAGGGGACTACACTGGAAGACCTGCCTGGTATACCTAGACGACGTCATCGTTCTGGGGAGGAGCTTCGAGGAGCACTACAGCAACCTGAAGGAGATCTTGTTGAAGCTACGGGCTGCCCAGCTGAAGTTGAGCCCCAAGAAGTGTCAGCTCTTCCAGAAGCGGGTCCAGAACCTTGGGCATATCGTCTCCGAGGAAGGGGTGCGCACTGACCCAGAGAAGACCGCAGCTGTGAGGGAGTGGCCAGTTCCGAAGGACAAGTCCCAACTACGAAGCTTCCTGGGACTCTGCACTTATTACCGTCGCTTCGTGAGAGCATTCGCCGACATCGCCAGACCTTTACATCGACTGACTGAGAAGGACCAACTCTTCACGTGGACAGCAGAATGCCACAGTGCCTTCGAACAACTCAAGCAGGCTCTGTGCACCGCACCTATTCTGGCCTACCCCAGACCTGGAACAAGGTTCATCGTCGATACCGATGCCAGCGACTTTGGCATAGGGGGAATCCTGTCGCAAGTAGTGGACGGCGAGGAGAGAGTAGTGGCCTACTTCAGCAAGGCCTTGTCAAAGCCAGAAAGGAACTACTGCGTCACCAGGAAGGAGCTGCTCGCCATCGTGAAGACCATTGAACACTTCCACAAGTACCTGTACGGGCAAGAATTTCTCATCAGGACCGACCATGCATCCCTGCGGTGGCTCCTGAACTTCAAGCAGCCCGAGGGTCAACTCGCGCGGTGGTTAGAGAGGCTTCAACAGTACAACTTTGAGATTCAGCACAGGAAAGGCCAGCTGCATTCTAACGCCGACGCCCTGTCACGAAGACCGTGCCCCGAAGACTGCACCTTCCGTACTAGGATGGAGGAGAACACCGGGATACAGTGCCGAAGGACTACCGTGGAACTTCAAGGGAGCTGGAGCCGCGAATCTTTCACGCGGGCACAAGCAGAAGATGATGACCTGGGACTGATAGCCGAATGGAAGGGGGCCTGTGTCCTCAGACCCGGGTGGAACATTGTGAGTGACTGCAGCCCAAAGTTTAAGTCCTACTGGGCGCAGTGGGACTCGCTGATTGTAAGGGATGGCCTCATCTGCCGCGCCTGGGAGAGCACCGACGGGAAGACATATCGGGAACAAGTCGTCGTTCCAAAGGCTATGACGGAGGAAGTCCTGAAGGAAGTTCATGGAGGATCATCTGGTGGACACCTAGGGATAAAGAAGACCCTGGAGAAGCTGAGAGAGCGGTTCTACTGGATCGGATGCCAAACAGACGTGGAGAACCACTGCGCGAGGTGCCACGATTGCGCAGCCAGCAAGGGCCCAGGACGAAGACGACGGGGTCCACTGAAGACCTACAACGTGGGCGGCCCCATGGAGAGAGTGGCCATCGATGTTGCTGGGCCATTCCCGTTAAGCAAGGCAGGGAACCGCTACATATTAGTCGTCAGCGACTACTTTACCAAATGGCCGGAGGCGTATGCGCTCCCTAACCAAGAAGCCGCGACGATCGCAGAGACCCTGGTGAAGGAATTCGTCAGCCGGTACGGAGTACCCCTGGAGCTGCACTCTGACCAAGGGAGGAACTTCCAGTCGCTGGTGTTCCAGAACCTATGCCAGCTGCTGGGAATCCGGAAGACAAGGACAACGCCGCTACACCCTCAGTCCGACGGGATGGTAGAGCGATTCAATCGCACCATCGAGAACCATCTCCGAATAGTTGTCAGCGAGCACCAGAGGGATTGGGACAAGCATCTTCCACCATTTCTCCAGGCCTACCGCGCCGCCGTGCATGAAGCCACCGGGTGCACACCAGCCCGGGCCATGTTTGGTAGGGAGCTCCGTCTACCTGTCGATCTTGCCTTTGGCCGACCTGGGAATGATCCGATACCGGTAAGCCAGTCTTGTCAAGAACTGGTCGACCAACTGGAGGACGTGCACGCGTTCACGAGGAGGAAACTGCGGATCGAGACCGACCGAATGAAGACCCGATACGACCAGCAGACGGATGCCGGAGGATTCCACGAGGACGACCTGGTCTGGCTCTTCAACCCATTACGGAAGAAAGGCCTGTCACCCAAACTGCAGAAGTCCTGGGAGGGCCCGTACCGAGTCGTGAAACGGATCAACGATGTCGTCCACAGGATCCAGCGGAGCCCGAGGGCGAAGATGAAGTTCGTGCATCGAGATCGCCTGGCAGCCTACGGAGGGACACAGACGGACCAATGATTGATCGGGACGATCAGCCTTTTTAGGAAGGGGGTGGTGTTACGGCTGTGCGTTTGTGTCATCACTCGCCGCATGAGTCACAACTGCCCCAGGGTTGGGCTGTGCCCTGCCTCCTGTATTACGTGCGCCTTATGCAACAGGGCTACTAGGACAAAGGGATAGTCCAGAATATTCGTGACTGGACCAGCGATGGAAACCTCGAGAAGCCGTGAACCCTGGATGGATCTAGAAGCATTTATTGAGTCACCGGCCTGCTATATAAGTGCGACCTGTCAAGCAGTTGTTGTTGTTGTTGTTGTGTTTTATGAGCTAGTGCGAGTGTTTATCCTGGGCGACAGAAGTGTGGTGACTTGCGAAATCCCTAGTGAAGCTGATTCTCTTGACACCGAGGAAGTGATTGTGGTGCATGTGAAACAGTGTATAGTACAGTGACAGACCTAGTGCAGCTATTTCCAGCTAGCGTACGGGACCGGACTCATTAGCGAAGAGGATTAACTGTGGTCTGTTGACAAGTGAAAGGGAAAGTATTCTCGACGTGAGGAAACTGGAGTAAGGTAATAATTGCTGTTGAGTAGTGTATTTTTCTGGCTGCAATAAAATTAATTATTTCTTTAAGCAGTAATTGGTGTTGTGCTTTATACCCACCGTAATCCAGTTAACAAAGGTGCCACGGGGGGTGGCACGTAACAATATTGTGGGTTTTACGCCGTTTTAAACGGCTGCGACTTTAAAGACGCTGGGTGTTGGATTTTCCCCGAAGGGGATTTTTAACGTGCCAGTAAATCCACTGACTTGTCTCTCTCGCATTTAAGTACATTCAAATACCAACTGACTACGCCGGGATTTCACCCCACAGCCTTGGGATCAGCACGCGAGATCGTTAACGCTGCGCCACGCAGCCAGTCTCACGTGCTCTCTTCCCTGCGGCCGATAACCTTGACGTTAGGACCCTTAAAACAACAATTAACATCATATTTCCCCTACCCATTTACTAGTACGTTTAATGAAATAATTGCTAATCTCATCTTTCTCCCCTTTGGTTGGTTTACATGTCCAAGAATCGGATCAATATAGCCAATAATATTACACTTCTCGTTCAAAACATAAGCATCTTCAAAAGTCTATCTTTCCTAGTGTATAACATAATTCCTCTTAAGAATAATACGTCTATCAATACAATTCATGGAACATATATTGCATTAAAGTACATGTTTCGACTCTTCAATGGAGTCTTCATTAGCTTATATATAAAGGCAAAATTTGTTCTAATTAAAACTTAGATTAAAAATATTCCAAAGATATATTTAGGTTCAAATAAACTGTAAACAAATAAATGAAAATCCTTACAAAACGGTCAAATATCGACAGTAGTGGTTCAATTTTAACGTTTTCAGGTTTTGGCAGAAGTACATTTAAATACAAGTATAAAAAAATAGTCAAAACGATGAATTGCAAAATATGACAGGTAATTTTGTACAATGATACAAAGTAACCTATGTGATTTTGAGGTATGCCTTGGTTTGATAAAGAAAAGTACTTAATATTGTTCAAATAACATTTTGAAATACACATTCTGCCTTCAGACATAATATTATCTTAACATTTTCAAATCGGGATATTGGCCTGGAAGCTGTGTCTTGTAGCTTAGAAGAGGAACATTTTCAATCTAGAATTCGTTTATAACGGGTTGAACAGAGGAACCTTTGCGTGTGAGGAACGATTAATCACGATTGTGGTGTTCATTAGATAGCATTACAGCGCACGGAGAATATGAATTGCAAGTATTTAATTAAGTAGACCAATAAATTATCTTGAAGCCGTATATCAAGTGCTGGTTTCCGCATCACAATATAATAAATCACTGTCTCGCTTCCCGTACACGTCAGTCACGAAGACTGAGGCTACTGTCAGACAGTGACGCCTTTCAGAGTGATAATGAGTAGTCAGTGTCAAGAATACTCCTCCAGCTACTGGAACCACTTTATAACACCTCGAGTCAATATTACCGCATGGTCAAATATCGACAGTAGTGGTTCAGTTTTATAAAAATAACATTGGTTGGGCCTGGAAGAAGTACATTTAACAATAAAATGAAGTCCAAATAATTTAAAATATTTCTTAAGAATTGCAAAATATGATAAATAGTTTTGTAGGAGGATACACCTTGACTGTTTGATGGATTGTTTGTTTGTTGAAATGATTAGCAGATATTTGTTTGGGTTGCAGGTTTCAACATTTATGCCACTAATTCCAAAATGAAGAACGGGATCGCACCGTTCGAAAAAATGCGTCTATCAGAGTATGCAATTTACGAAGAATCACAAACAACGAAAGGCTTCTACTCCCCTTCTTATGAACTAGTTGCTCAGTGTTTTAGTGTCTGTAGATCTATATTAATGAAATTAAAATTGTTCTGTCTGTTTTGAATAATGTTGTATTGTTGGGGTGTCGTCCCTACATTTAGAGTCTTGGGAAGGGATATTATTAATCATCAGCGTCATACACTTGGGAGTGTATTTACCTTGTATGACAACCCTTTGCTTCATTGGTGACTGCAGAAGAGCTTTTGAATAAAGAAAACACTGATTACGTAGAGCCCAGTATTAATTAAATCAATTGTGATTTGAGACTTACGGGATAAATAAAACAGTGAGAGGAAATCCACTTTGGATAGTCATTCGTTTACAAGAAAAACTGTATCATTTCGGCATATCAATGAATCTGAAATTAAAAACAGAAATTTAAATGTTTAGGAAATTTCTGGGGATTTAAAGTGTTCAACAAACTTATCCATTTAGTATCGTGCAGCTATTCAGGGGATATAGTTTTTTAGGTAGATTTAATTAGAAAGCTAACTACTGCAATGTTAGTTAGTTATTGTTGTTTTAAGGGGCGGAACTACAAGGTCATCTGCTCCTAACTATTGCAATGGGTCCCATATTTTGACTTCCGGAAAATTTCGAAATATCTTCGCGTTTCACATCCCCCAGACCCCCAAACCGCCGTCAGTTCAAAAGCTTATATATAATTTATGTAATATATGTACATATATGTATAGATATCAGTTTCTTGTGGACACGATAACTGCCGTAATTTTGCACTAATCACTTTGAATTATTTACATAATATGTATCCCCTTAAAATCTCGGTCGAGTTCGTTAATGGGCAAAATCGTTCAAAGGGGGTGAAAATGGGAGGCTTTTTTTTTTTCTTCGAAAAAGTGAAATATCGCTATAACTCTCTTAATATCTGAAATATTGAATCCATTCAAAGTTCATACTATGTGTCGGACAAGGTCCTAAAATTTATGTATGAAAAGTTTTTTGATATGACCAACCATTGACCAATGGGGTGGGAAAACGTGGGTTTTTCGGGAAACATTAATCATATCTCTGTTAATAGGCACAATATCAAAACCGTACAAAATGGACAATATTCCTCCAATAATTACCTAAAACTGTTGTCTGAAAGAATTTTTGATATGACCCACCATTACGCCACGGGGTGAGCAAAATTATTTAAATTATAAGAAAATGCCTAGTGCCAAGAGAGGTTGCCATTGACAACTTAACTTTTAATTGATAAGGGATGAGCCATCAGCAGTTGCTATGACAACGCCACTGCACGAGATAGCATTCAGTTTTCCATCTGTCTGTGGGAAGCGACTTCGGTATCGGAAGTGGTAGCATGCTGAACTTCTATGGTCAAGGTCGCAGGTTCAAACCCGGCTGAAGTCGTCGGATTTACTAAGAGCGCTAAAAAACCCTGAGTTTGCTTTCCTTCGGAGGGGAAGTTCCAACGTTCGTTGCGAGTTGATGGTTCCGGTGGCATCTAGTAGCCAAGTTCAGAGCTAGGTGCCGTTGATGGTAGTATTTTTAATTATGTAGCCTATTTTAGGTAGATTTCATCAGAAAGCTAACTATTGCAATTTAGGTAGATTTCATCAGAAAGCTAACCATTGCAATGGGTGCCATGTTTCGACTTCCGGAAAATTTCGACATATCTTCGCGTTTCACATCCCCCAGACACCCAAACCACCGTCAGTTCAAAAGTTTATATATATATGTGTGTGTGTATATATTGCGACCGTCGGTGGAGCTGTCAGGATAGCCAACAACTGCAATGACTTCCCTAACATCTCACCCGTCGGGCATAAATAAAAGAAATGCCGTGAGGATCAGGTGAACTTCCAAATAGGCTAAAGCGGCACGAGAGTCCGTAGTCCACAGGGATCGTGGTACATGGTGACGATGGTCATAGACTGCCTAAGGAAAGGTTCACCTTAAAAACTAGACTGAGAAAATAAACATCCAGACTTATGTAAAACACCGTGAAAATTTATTGATAAGATTCACAAGCCCCTAGCCTAGTTCGGAGGGTTACAATCGGCTAGTCCGCAAGCTAATAAACAAACAAAAATAAAGAGCAGGTCCCTACCTGAGAAGTTACGGAAAACCCTCGCGAAAGATCTAACTCACAATAATAAAGCAACAACAGAAACACTGGGAAAATGGTACGACGCAAGTCCCTAGGTCAAGTTACAAGAACAATCTAATATCTGAATTTACATTTAACAGGGTAGCAAAACAAATCTAAGTTAGGATGATACCATTTCAACATTTACATTTAACGTTAGTTCATCTAGCTAAGTCCTATCAGTTAATGACAAAATTTACGGCGATGACGTCCGTAATAGAAAACAATTACATTCAAATCTAAGTGTACAGCCATGTAAAAAACATTTAACTGTTCTTAGAAACTACGTGCTAACAGCACACAATAAGGTAACATGTAGGATTTATACACTTGTACATCATAAATAAGTAATGAAATAGACACAGTAGTTTTATTAAAATGCCTGCCTGCACCTTGGTTTACTCTTTGTAAGCCATAGTCATCTAATGTGTGTAGTTACGGTGACGACTGCGTAGTTAAAACTACGTCTAACATCGCATGGCCTGCGCTCCACAAGCTACGAACTCAAGGTTCGTGCATGCTTCAGGTCGCTACAATAGTGTCAGCTGTCCTAGTCATTTCCACAAAAGGAAATAAACCTTCATCAGCACGGCTATGTCAACAGGTTCAAAATGCAAAAGAACAAAGTTAGATAGAAAGAATTCGTTAGTTAGCTTTTGTTTTACCAAAATTATGCGTTTTATTATTAAGATGTCGGTTTAGGTTTATCGTTGGTTTATGGCGAATAATATTGACAGCCTGGGTACGGAGTGTCTCCACTGAGATCATTCTCCACCAAAAAGCCTCGACTCAACAGTCGGAATATAATCAACGAGCAATAACAACTCGGACACACAATAACACAAGTTACCAGCGGCGCAAAGCTCGCGTTCAATAACTCTGGGACGGGCCTGCACACTACAGTTACCCTCCAATAACATCTGGTCCACGGGAACAATCTCGGACAAGGCATACTCAAAATACCTTCATACATTAACATCCTGCTATAACAGGGTAGCCTACAACATACTATAGAAAAGCTGACATAACTGTACACGTCGAACGACGGTACACGCAACAGTGCGTTTAACTAACAAAATACAATCTATAAAACATGTGATCAGATACAGGAATGGACACTGAGTTCCACAAGCTAAGTTGCAATGAAAGGAAAAGCGAATACCACTCGTATTCTGTCTCTTGTCAAAGTAGTTCTGTCTCACAATATAGCAGGCGTGCTTTCAAGGGCACTGGGTTACAAACCAGTTTTGTGTCGCTGGCAGGTATCAACATTCCTGCGCTCCACTGACACAACACATTGACTATCAAGGCCGGCGATTTAAACAAAATAAATCTATACATCTGACCTCTTCATAAAAAATCTTTACCATAGGTTATAAACCTCGAAGAATACGTGTATAAAAACACGCTATAAATCTGAATACAATAATATAATTCCGTCTTCCAAACCAAAGACGTCTAAATGATAGTAATGCCACTATTACTGGAGCCCTTTGCTCTCAAAAGTATAATTCAGTAGTTGCTTGTACAACATCAAGTAAATGCGTGTCTTCACATGACAATAACAAAATAATAATTATGACGCAGATTCCACACTCTGGATCTGCTTAATGACACGTTGGGAAATGGGTTCGATGCTAGACAACGAATCATTCCTTCTAATTATTAGGTCCTCACTTGACCAAGAATAGCTTCTGAGCTTATTCAAAACGAAATATAATGCAGTTACAAAACTGGTAATTACAGTCGATTACCTAACTGATACGACTGTTCTGACGATAGTCAGGGGTGTAACAAAGACTGGCTGCAAAGAATGCAGTTAAAATAGCCATGGCATCTGATTGCCATAACTAAAGTCAGCAAAGACTTGAAAAATCACCCCAAATAGGGTTGAACAAAGTAGCCTCAATTGACTACGGTCACGTTCAGCAAAAAATAGGCATTGACGTTCTACGACGTTCATCGGGCTGCACCAGGGCTGACCAAAATGTCTGACCCAAGGATGTCTCACTCTAACTGAAATAAATGACATCTAATTAAACTAGTTACATTCCCTACCTATAAAAATGGCTGACACTGAGTTCGGTTGGTTCACAAACTACATTAACCTACTATACCACCAGAAACTAGAACAAGAAAGGGGTGTCCAAAAACTCACGAAGTGGAGAAGCTCTCACTCAGCCCTCTATTCAACAACAACGGTTGTACAAAATCATCTCTGGCTCTCTGGAACGGTATTATCCTCATCAGGATTCCCATCTGGACTCCTCCAAAGACCAGGGTTCGATCTGTCCCTGTCGACAACTTCGTGGATGTAATGGATATGCCTGGAAATGGCATCCTGGGTTCCTTCCTTCTTGTTCGCTGTCCTGGAAGTTCCACCATCATGCTGGATCCCGTAGAAACTTCACCCTCATACCGTGATAGTATTAGCCCATGATGACGGTCTCAAACATGGTGTAGAATAGTCTGATCACGTGGGTAGTGAAATAAGTTGCGTAATAATTCATTCTTTCACTTTCAAAAATATAATGTTCGTCGTAAATGTTATAGGCTTCAATTGTAGTAGATAACACAGCCTTAATTTCGTAGATGTGAATTAATATGTGAGCTAGCACTGCTCTATGATTCTTCACGTGTTAGTGACGCCACTTTTATATCACGTAGCATCCGTGAATTATGCGTTGTTTTTGAATTGAAATATTCACTTTGGCAATTTAAATATGTCATACAATCATAATCACACTTATTCAAGATAGTTGTAACACTTTTACCTGTATATTTTCCACTAGGCACTTGGCCCTCCACAAACACGTGGGTACAAAAATGTGGTGTTACGGCAATGTTATGCAATTCACTATACTTGCCAATTATTATTTCCCAATATGCTTCTGTGGCTCACTGTGCTTAAACAACAGTGAATTGTAGTATTCTCGTGCTCGATGGCACCTGATAATCACTTCAACGCTCAACAGCGGATATTCTCTACGTCTTATAGGACAGATACAATTTCACGCCTACACAGGGCGGATTCTCCAGACGTAGTGCAAGGCACTGAGTGTCCCTAGGAAGTAGGTCGTCAAAACGAAGTCGTTGAGCGACTACTTACATTCCTGTTTGCGTATCTGCAAGGGTATTACCTTACATTAAGCGAAAATAACATTCTCCAAAATGTTTTAATAATGCAGCATGACGAAATGGAATATTCTGAGTCTCGTGGAAAGATAAAATTAATTAATAAGACCTCAGATAAATAATTAGCAGATTTCACCAAAGTCAAAAGTGCGATTCACCGCTACTTCAAAGAGTATAGCGTGATCTCTCAGCTCCACGTGGCTTTCTGGGTGTGTTCAAAGGTACAACATCCCATCATAAATGTTCTGTTATAAAAAATATCCCATGAACCTTAGCTCAGCGGGTTCATCTGCCTCTCCGTCGTTTCAAATAATATGTTGGGATGACATTTTTATTTGACTTGAAATTCATTCATGAGTTTTTTTTTAGATTGGCTGCATTGAAGGTTCCAATGCGCTCTCCTGTCCTATTGTCTTCAATTACATAACTTCCATTGTTCAAAGGCTGTCGGATACGACTGGGGCCATAATATAAAGACAGAAATTTCCCGTATATGCGGTCTATATGACTTGAAATTCCGGGTCTCCTCATAAGGATAAAGTCTCCTTCAACTAGTGGTTCTCTAAATCTCTGGCGTCTAGTTCTTCTCAAGCGCTTGGCATCTTTTCTGTCCATAGTTTCTCTTGCAGCTAAAAGTCTGCTGGCATGTGATGGTTGTAAACAAGGAGGATTTACTATCACACGATCCCATATTCTCAGCGGCATCTGGTTCAAATGCAAGACCATAGGTATTTGACCAGTGCTCTCATGGACTGTTGAATTATTACATTTTGCCATAATAACTAGGACTTCAGCCCATCGCCAGTGTTCTTCTTGACAATATAATCGACAAAATTTTGCGATAATAGACATTACGCATTCTGCTGGGTTGCTCTCTGGATGGCGAATAGATCATAAAACATGACCTATTTCCAGCTCATTCATAGCACTGGCAAATTCTGCTGAGGTGTACTGTGATCCGTGATCAGTCAACAGGAATTGTGGCTTTCCTGCCTCCGGTAACACTTGTCGTCTAATCCTCTGAATAATTTGATGTGCGGTGGCTTTCTGAATCGGATGAAGCATCGTATATTTCGTGAACACATCAATAGTTACAACGATGTAGTGGTTCCCACGACGAGCTTTAGGTATTGGGCCATACAGGTCCTGTGCATATAACTCTCTAGGTTGAGTTGGGAGTATTGGTCTAGGTGGTTCTTTCAACAAGTGTGACGTGTACTTGTTCCGCTGGCATGCGTCGCAAGCACGTAAACACTGTCTAACGGTGGCTCCTAGCCCTTTCCAAGTAAAAGATTCCTTCATGGTTGCAATGGTCTTGTCTGTTCCACCATGTCCAATGGATAGATGAACCATAAGAATAACAGATTCTTGGTATCTCCTAGGAATAACTGCACGCAGTTGAGTGTGGTCCTCGTCCACAAACTTGTACAAGACACGATGATAAATCAAATAATCATCTGCAACAGCTGCTATTCTCGCATAATGAGCATCCTGTGGATCCATTCTTCGTTCTAGGAAACGGATAATATGCCTGAGTTCCTCCTCACGTCGTTGTCCTTCAGGTAGGTGACGAAGTCGGCGAAGGTGATCCTCGCATTCTCCCTCGATGTCTATGGCATTAACAGTAGCTTCAGGATTCCGGCTGAGAATGTCGGCTAACACATTCTCTCTGCCTGGTCGGTAAGCAATTTCCAAGTCAAACTGTTGGAGAAACAGCGTCCAACGTGTGATCCTGTCGCTTGCCAGTCTTGTTCGTAAAGTGGAGGTCAGCGCATGGTGATCGGTCCTCACAATAATCCTCTGGCCTAACAAAAGTTTCTGCCAGTACTCAAGTGCGTAAACAATTGCAAGTGCTTCAATCTCAGTAGTGAAGTAGTGAGGTTCATGTGCTCTTAAACGTCGACTTCAGAAAGCGATGTAATGACGTTTCTTCTCATCATCCTCCTGCAGTAAGATGGCTCATATTCCAATTGCAGATGCGTCAGTCTCTAGAATAAAATTCCGGGAATAGTCTGGATAGTCTAACTGAATTGAGTCAACTAGCATCTGTTTAGCTTTCCTGAAATCTATCTCGCACTCATCATTCCAGGTCCATTTGCAGTTCTTCTTCAGTAAACCTTGCAGTGGTGCGACAGTCTCGGAATACTTCTCACAATGAGCAGCAAAGAATGGAGAATTCCTAAGAATTGTCTTACGTGTTTCACACGGGTTGGCGTTGGAAATGCAGCAACATTTCTGATCTTTGCCGGATTCGGTCTGTATCCTTCTCCATTGTTTATGTGTCCCACAAATTTCACTTCTTTCTGGAAGAATCGACACTTGTCAAATTTCACCTTAAAATTAGCCTGTCGAAGATTCTCAAGAACAAGGCGTATTGTCTTTAAATGCTCTTCCTCTGTTTCCGAAGCTATGATGATGTCATCCACGTAACATATCACCTTCTCCTTCACTTCAGGAGTCAGTTTGGCATCAAGTGCTCTGATAAATGCAGCTCCGGCATTTTTCAATCCAAAAGGTAGTTTTCGAAAAACATAAGTGGTCTGATCAAACAGGAATCCAGTATATTTCTGAGTATGATCAGATAATCTGATATGGTAATAAGACTGTACCAAGTCCAATGATGAAAATATTCCCTTTCCCTTGAAATTCCTGAGAATGTCCCTAATCTTGGGCGGTCTGTCGTGCTCAGGAGCTAGGTGTTCATTTAAGGCTCTTGCGTCGAGACAAAGTCTCAAGCTTCCATCTACCTTAACCACAGGTGTTATAGGATTCAAGAAAGGAGTCGGTGACTTCTTGATTGTGCCTGCTGCTTCCATCTCATGGATCTTCTTAGCAGCTTCTTCCCGATGTTTCTCGGCGATAGGATAAATCTTCTTCTGGAATGGGGAATCATCCAGTAGCACCAGATCGTACCAGTAGTCCAATATCTCACCAGGTGTGGTGTCGAATATATCCCTGTATTCGTTCAATATTGCATCAAGATTCTCTCGTATGGGTGCTGTCAATGATTCTGCCTCTTCGTCGGCATCTAGTGTCTCCTCAATTTCCTTGCCATTTAAGTTTTCGACTACGTCGACTTCGGATAGGAATTCCGGTTCTTCTTCAATTAGGTTCATCTGAATGGGTTCGTTCGGCTTGAACTCTACCGTATTACGTCCCATGTCAATGATTCCATCATATTTTCTAATGAAGTCTACACCCAATATGGCATCATGATGCAAGCCCTTCATTACAAGAAATTCGTGCAAGTACACGTGGCTCGAAATCTTCAGAGTACATAGAATCTGGATTTTGCACGTTACAACACAGTCAGGTATGACTCCTCTGACTCTTACAGCAGAAACTGGCAGCTCTGTCACCTCAGAGTTTGCTTTCAGTCTGGCATGGCAATCGGCGGAAATAACACTAATCATCGCCCCAGTATCAATGAGAATGACTACGTTGCATCCATTCAAGGTGGCTACAATCTTGGGTAGACGCGTCAATTCATAGTTGTGGTTCGTCGTTCGTCCAACAAGTCTTCTTGGATTGGCTCCAAGAGAAATATGGTGGCAGTTACTCGGTGCTCAACCGAACAAGAATCTATTGATTTTTCGGCGTTTTTTCCCTGTCCTGGCGAGAAGTACTGGGCTGGTTCTGCTCCGTCTCCTGCGCCGAATTTCTAGTTTCCCTCGAAGTCGGGTTCTGTTCTCCCTCTTCTCGGATTTGCAGTTCTCTGAGTTGTTGAAGGTACTCACGGCTCTCTCGTGCTCTTCCTTTCCAATCCCTATCTGGCTGGTATCTAGGGTCTCGATTTCTGTCATATCCTCTACTGTATCGATAGTCCCTACGGATTCTTCCGTGCTGTGGATTTCTACCATTGTTCCCTCGGCGGTCGTTTTTATGACGTCGGTTGTCGTCCGTCCCTCGGTCGAATCGCCGGTTCCAATGACTTCGACGGTCATCTCGCTGATCTCGAGCATATGGAGTGTTGTTCCATTCTCTCCTGCTATAGTTGTAGTTGTTATCACGTTGCCCAGAGTTCTCTTGGGTTTGCGTCTGTTGTGGCGTCTGGCTCACTTTATCGACAGTAGTCAAATTGACATGTCTTTCCTCGCGCCTGTCAGTCTTCTGCTGACGGTGTGTCGGGAACTGTTCCGTGTTCGCATCCAACCTTCGCAGGATTTGGTTACACTGCTAGAAAGTGGATGCACCTGCAGCAATCAACACACGTTGCACGTCTGCAGGGTACGGCCAAACAATGGTGTTCACTAAATCTTGTTCAGACAACGGGGGTTGAAGACAACGAAGCTTCGCAAGCTGGATCGCGATGTAATTCGCATAACGCGTTGGAGTGTTAGAGCTGTATCTGCGAGTATACATCTCAGCTCGGATGCTCTGCTGGATGTCGCTCGACCAATACGTTCTTAATAAAGCCTCTTTAAAGTCCTGGTAGCCTGTAAACGAGTATCTGAATGCTCTAAACCAGGTGCTGGCTTGCCCCTCTAGCAACCGCTCTATAACTCTGAGTTCCCTCTCCGGAGTTACCATAGTGTCTCTCAAGTAGCTTTCGACGTTGGCTAGGAATTCAACTGGAGTAACACCACTTCCAGTTCCTGAGAAGCGAGCTGGTTGCTCCTCTCTCGAACGAATTATAGTGACATTTCCCTGCGTATGCGCGGGTCTGAATGTATTCTGCATGTAGTTATGCGTAGGTGTGTTAGTCTCGTGACTAAGTCGATTAGGTGCCGGTTGAAACGGATGGGCGTCAAAGTTCAAAGTCTGACTTTGCGCTGAACCAGTGAATTGTGATGGCTGCGGTTCTGTAGGTGCGCTGGGTTGGAAATGAGTAGGCATCATTCCTGCGGATTGAGATACTAGTGTTTCCTGAGATTCTCCCATCTGTGAGGGTAAGTGTCTCTCTCTAGGAAGGGTCTCAAGTCTATCAAGAGTATTTCTATGACTTAAAGTCCTGGAATGGTTCTGGCTGCGACTTTATTGCCTAAGTCGTTCAGTTGTAGCTCGATCCTATCGACTTTTCCCTTGAGGTTCGTGTCTACTTCGCGTATGGCCGTCCTGAGGTTATAGCTGAGATCTAACCTCTCGGTTACCGCGACTTCCTCAAATCGTTTTTGTAAGGAATCGATTTCTCCTTCAACTCTCGACACGTTCTCTTGGATCTTTCCGACATCGTCTCTGACCTCGGCTACCTTAGCCTCCACTGTGGTCTTGTGTTCGTTGAGGTCACCCCTCAATAACATGAGATCGATTTTGTGTTCCTCACGATGAACATCAACTGTTTCACGTAGGCTTGCTACGGTTTCTGTCAACTCAGTAATGTTTCTCCTGTTGGTGTTGAGTTCGTCTTTGACTTCCATCATGCCATCGACGATCGTCTTTACGTTGTTATTAACAGCATTGGCTGCACCTCTCATCAAGATTAATCCAATTTTCATGGTTGCCATGTCCTTTTTCACATTGTCCATAAATCCGTCGACGTGATTCAATCGAGTCCCAAATTCTTCCCGAGTGTGCTCCAGGTCGGCTCTCATATCTATCTGGACTCTATTTATGGTCGTTTGAATTTGAGCTGTGTGCTCCTCCAATCGGGTTTGCACATTCTCCCTAGCTCTATTCATCTGGTCGGTTAAGCAATCTACGCGCTGGTTAGCCTCCTGATGGTGTCGTATGACATCAACCTTAACAGCTGCTAAACCTGCCGTGAGATCATTTCTAGCTTCGGCTCTATATGCGTCCATGTCGGCCCTGACTTGAGTTAAATCAGCCCTAACATTGTTAACTGACTGAGTGTTGACTTCTAAATCATGTCTGACATTGTTTATAGACTGAGTGTTAACCTCTAAATCTAGTCTTACTTGATCCACATGACCACTAACATTGTTTACAGACTGGGTGTTGACTTCTAAGTCCTGTCTAACATTGTTGACATCTTGGGTATTCTGACCTAAGTCACCTCTTACATCACCTAAATCAGTCCTTACTGTACCTAATTCAGCAGTAATCTGCTGCAGGTTAGCATTCACACCTGCCATCATCTCTCCAAAAACACGACGAATAGTTTCCTCATCCATTGACAAGAAATATATATGAGAAAGTGAAGGATCAATCTCTACTGGAACTTACAGCTATGATTAGTTACTTGGTGGTATAAAGCTTGTTTCATTTATATAAATATCACGAGTACAGCTGGAGTATGCAAACTAAGTTCTTCTACATTTACAAAGACAACGGTGAGCAAAGCGAAGTACTACATTTACTCAGGATGAGGCATCATCAAAGAAAATCCTATCCATCATTTATCTAACACTAAAGCCTCACCCCATGGACTTCTATCAAACATGAATGCCATGCGGTCAATTGATCTGCAGTACGACTTTCTAAGTTCGTCCCAGTCCTGTCAATTTACCATTAATCAACATTAAGATCCTCCAAAATAACATGGAACTGACGGTCACCACGTTAACGTCGGCAAATGAGTTGGGCGCCATTTTATGCGACCGTCGGTGGAGCTGTCAGGATAGCCAACAACCGCAATGACTTCCCTAACATCTCACCCGTCAGGCATAAATAAAAAATTGCCATGAGGATCAGGTGCACTTCCAAATAGGCTAAAGCGGCACGAGAGTCCGTAGTCCACAGGGATCCTGGTACATCGTGACGATGGTCATAAACTGCCTAAGGAAAGGTTCACCTTAAAAACTAGACTGAGAAAATAACCATCCAGACTTATGTAAAACACCGTGAAAATTTATTGATAAGATTCACAAGCCCCTAGCCTAGTTCGGAGGGTTACAATCGGCTAGTCCGCAAGCTAATAAACAAACAAAAATAAAGAGCAGGTCCCTACCTGAGAAGTTACGGAAAACCTTCGCGAAAGATCTAACTCACAATAATAAAGCAACAAGAGCAACACCGGGAAAATGGTACACGCAAGTCCCTAGGTCAAGTTACAAGATCAATCTAATATCTGAATTTACATTTAACAGGGTAGCAAAACAAATCTAAGTTAGGATGATACCATTTCAACATTTACATTAAACGTTAGTTCATCTAGCTAAGTCCTATCAGTTAATGACAAAATTTACGGCGACGACGTCCGTAATAGAAAACAATTACATTCAAATCTAAGTGCACAGCCATGTAAAAAACCATTTAACTGTTCTTAGAAACTACGTGCTAACAGCACACAATAAGGTAACATGTAGGATTTATACACTTGTACATCATAAATAAGTAATGAAATAGACACAGTAGTTTTATTAAAATGCCTGCCTGCACCTTGGTTTACTCTTTGTAAGCCATAGTCATCTAATGTGTGTAGTTACGGTGACGACTGCGTAGTTAAGACTACGTCTAACATCGCATGGCCTGCGCTCCACAAGCTACGAACTCAAGGTTCGTGCATGCTTCAGGTCGCTACAATAGTGTCAGCTGTCCTAGTCATTTCCACAAAAGGAAATAAACCTTCATCAGCACGGCTATGTCAACAGGTTCAAAATGCAAAAGAACAAAGTTAGATAGAAAGAATTCGTTAGTTAGCTTTTGTTTTACCAAAATTATGCGTTTTATTATTAAGATGTCGGTTTAGGTTTATCGTTGGTTTATGGCGAATAATATTGACAATAGCCTGGGTACGGAGTGTCTCCACTGAGATCATTCTCCACCAAAAAGCCTCGACTCAACAGTCGGAATATAATCAACGAGCAATAACAACTCGGACACACAATAACACAAGTTACCAACGGCGCAAAGCTTGCGTTCAATAACTCTGGGACGGGCCTGCACACTACAGTTACCCTCCAATAACATCTGGTCCACGGGAACAATCCCGGACAAGGCATACTCAAAATACCTTCATACAATAACATCCTGCTATAACAGGGTAGCCTACAACGTACTATAGAAAACCTGACATAACTGTACACGTCGAACGACGGTACACGCAACAGTGCGTTTAACTAACAAAAAACAATCTATAAAACATGTGATCAGATACAGGAATGGACACTGAGTTCCATAAGCTAAGTTGCAATGAAAGGAAAAACGAATACCACTCGTATTCTGTCTCTTGTCAAAGTAGTTCTGTCTCACAATATAGCAGGCGTGCTTTCAAGGGCACTGGGTTACAAACCAGTTTTGTGTCGCTGGCAGGTTTCAACATTCCTGCGCTCCACTGACACAACACATTGACTATCAAGGCCGGAAATTTAAACAAAATAAAACTATACATCTGGCCTCTTCATAAAAAACTTTACCATAGGTTATAAACCTCGAAGAATACGTGTATAAAAACACGCTATAAATCTGAATACAATAATATAATTCCATCTTCCAAACCAAGAGACGTCTAAATGATAGTAATGTCACTATTACTGGAGCTCTTTGCTCTCGAAAGTATAATTCAGTAGTTGCTTGTACAACATCAAGTAAATGCGTGTCTTCACATGACACTAACAAAATAATAATTATGACGCAATTCCACACTCTGGATCTGCTTAATGACACGTTGGGAACTGGGTTCGATGCTAGACAACGAAACATTCCTTCTAATTATTAGGTCCACACTTGACCAAGAATAGCTTCTGAGCTTATTCAAAACGAAATATAATGCAGTTACAAAACTGGTAATTACAGTCGATTACCTAACTGATACGACTGTTCTAACGAAAGTCAGGGGTTTAACAAAGACTGGCTGCAAAGAATGCAGTTAAAATAACCATGGCATCTGATTGCCATAACTAAAGTCATCAAAGACTTGAAAAATCACCCCAAATAGGGTTGAACAAAGTAGCCTCAAATGACTACGGTCACGTTCAGCAAAAAATAGGCATTGACGTTCTACGACGTTCATCAGGCTGCACCAGGGCTGACCAAAATGTCTGACCCAAGGGTGTCTCACTCTAACTGAAATAAATGACATCTAATTAAACTAGTTACTTTCCCTACCTATAAAAATGGCTGACACTGAGTTCGGTTGGTTCACAAACTACATTAACCTACTATACCACCAGAAACTAGAACAAGAAAAAGGTGTCCAAAAACTCACGAAATGGAGAAGCTCTCACTCAGCCCTCTATTCATCAACAAGGGTTGTACAAATTCATCTCTGGCTCTCTGGAACGGTATTATCCTCATCAGGATTCCCATCTGGACTCCTCCAAAGACCAGGGTTCGATCTGTCCCAGTCGACAACTTCGTGGATGTAATGGATATGCCTGGAAATGGCATCCTGGGTTCCTTCCTTCTCGTTCGCTGTCCTGGAAGTTCCACCATCATGCTGGTTCCCGTAGAAACTTCACCCTCATACCGTGATAGTATTAGCCCATGATGACGGTCTCAAACATGCTGTAGAAAAGTCTGATCACGTGGGTAGTGAAATAAGTTGCGTAATAATTCATTCTTTCACTTTCAAAAATATAATGTTCGTCGTAAATGTTATAGGCTTCAATTGTAGTAGATAACACAGCCTTAATTTCGTAGATGTGAATTAATATGTGAGCTAGCACTGCTCTATGATTCTTCACGTGTTAGTGACGCCACTTTTATATCACGTAGCATCCGTGAATTATGCGTTGTTTTTGAATTGAAATATTCACTTTGGCAATTTAAATATGTCATACAATCATAATCACACTTATTCAAGATAGTTGTAACACTTTTACCTGTATATTTTCCACTAGGCACTTGGCCCTCCACAAACACGTGGGTACAAAAATGTGGTGTTACGGCAATGTTATGCAATTCACTATACTTGCCAATTATTATTTCCCAATATGCTTCTGTGGCTCACTGTGCTTAAACAACAGTGAATTGTAGTATTCTCGTGCTCGATGGCACCTGATAATCACTTCAACGCTCAACAGCGGATATTCTCTACGTCTTATAAGACAGATACAATTTCACGCCTACACAGGGCGGATTCTCTAGACGTAGTGCAAGGCACTGAGTGTCCCTAGGAAGTAGGTCGTCAAAACGAAGTCGTTGAGCGACTACTTACATTCCTGTTTGCGTATCTGCAAGGGTATTACCTTACCTTAAGCGAAAATAACATTCTCCAAAATGTTTTAATAATGCAGCATGACGAAATGGAATATTCTGAGTCTCGTGGAAAGATAAAATTAATTAATAAGACCTCAGATAAATAATTAGCAGATTTCACCAAAGTCAAAAGTGCGATTCACCGCTACTTCAAAGAGTATAGCGTGATCTCTCAGCTCCACGTGGCTTTCTGGGTGTGTTCAAAGGTACAACATCCCATCATAAATGTTCTGTTATAAAAAAATATCACATGAACCTTAGCTCAGCGTGTTCAATATATGCATATATATCAGTTTCTTGTGGACACGATAACTGCGTAATTTTGCACCAATCACTTTGAATGTTTTGCATAATATGTATCCCCTTAAAATCTCGGTCGAGTTCGTTAAAGGGCAAAATCGGTTGAAGGGGGGGGGGGGGGGGTCAAAACGTGAAATATCGCTATAACTCTCTTAATACGTGAAATATCGAATGCATTCAAAGTTCATAATATGTGGCGGATATGTGCCAAAAATTATGTTTGAATAGTTTTTGATAGCACCAAACATTAACCAAAGGGGTGGAAAAAAGTGGGGTTTTCGGGAAACATTAATCATATCTCTCTTAATAGGCACAATATCAAAACCGTACAAAACGGAAAATATTCCCGTAATAATTACCTAAAACTTTGTCTGAAAGAATTTTTGATCTGACCTACCATGACGCCAAGGGATGAGAAAAATGATTTCGGAATTAAAGAAAATGCCAAGTGCCATCAGAGGTTACCATGACAACGCTTCTTAATTGATGAGGGATGAGCTATCAGAGGTTGCCAAGACAACGCCATCGCACGAGATCACATTCATTTTTCCATCTTACTCTGTGGGAAGCGGGTTACTGGTAGCATGCTGAACCTATAAGCCCAAGGTCGCTGGTTCAAAGCCGGCCAAAGTCGTCGGATTATCTAAGAGCGCTAAAAATCCCTCAGCATGCTTTCCTTTGGAGGGCAAGTTCCAACGTTCGTTGCAAGTTGCTGGTTGCGGTAGCATCTAGTAGCCAAGTTCACAGCTAGGTGTCGTTGACGTTAGTATATGGTGTTAAATTAGGAACTACTACTTAAAATTGACCGTCTGCAGACCTTACATGAATTACAGACTAATACAGTCATCATAATTAACACCGTTTATCAGATTATACACACACCCAGTGTACACGGGGTTACATGACCACGTTGTCGCAGCCCCTAAACTGAGGAACCAACAACAATCTCTGCGGGAGATAAAATTTTGCGTGAAGAAGTAACAGACTGTCAGATATTTACACATTAGTTCCAAACCTTGCATAAGGACAGTGTGATCACAAGTATAAAAATGAACCCCAAATGACAAGAAGGTTACCATCACCATAAGAAAATAAAATGATAAAAATATGCATACAAAAATGAAAAAAAAAGTTAATTAACCTCCAAATGTAAAATACCTTCTTGCAATCAATGAGGTCTGATCCTCCTACGAAAACCTGCATATTTTGCCTATTATAGCCTATCCCAAGTTTGCCCGGTGTAATCTACCTCCGCCTTCCGGCGTGCCGAGAGGAATTTTTTTACTGGCAAAAGGTCTCTTTAAATTGTACTGGTCATATAAAAAATTGGAGGGAGCCTCATAAAGTAGTGACACATTGATTTTCTGTCCAAAGGTTTGACCATATTTAGCGATATTGTAACTACACCACATGCACCAAAGAAATCTATGACTTCCTACTTATTGAATTGATGTCACACTAATCATCAGTATTATTCAAGTACTGACAAGATGTTCAGTAAAGAACATATAGCCTACTTTCTCCTAAATGCATGGGTATTGTTATACCTCTTTGTCCTTTTCAAGGAGTATAATTGAATGTTGGTTGTAGTAGCATGTTGAAATACAACGTGTTATACGGATATTAAACATGAATATGATGTGCCCTTTGCTAGTGCTACCTCTGTACAAAATTACATTCAATTCGGTTTCACAGTGTTTGAATTGGTATGGTGAATCGATTTGCACACATACATGGCCACTATCTGCAAACTATTGGGCTGATGACCTTGTAGTTCAGTCAAAAGATACTTCCCACAAAAAGTTATGTTGTTGCAAAATTTGGTAGAGATCAAATAATTAGGTTGGTCGTAATTTGATTTAAGCTTTTAATATTTGCGTGACCACCAATATGTTTCCGTCAAGATGGCGACGATATAAAACATGCCACTGAGTTGCCTTTTGCAAGTGCTACCTCTGTACCAAATTCCGTTCAATTCGGTTTCACCGTGTTTGAATTGATAGGGGGAATTGATTAGCACACATTCATGGCCGCCATCCGCAAATTATTGGGTTGATGACCTTGTAGTTCGGTCAAAAGATTCTTCATACATAAAGATATAATGTTGCAAGAATTGGTAGGGATCAGATGATTAGATTGGTCGTAATTTGATTTAAGCTTTTAACATTTCTGTGGCCGCCATTACGTTTTCGTCAATATGGCGGCGATACAAATCATGATACTGAGGTGCCATTTGCCAGTGCTACCTGTGTACCAAATTTTGTTCAATTCGATGTCACCGTGTTTGAATTGATAGGGGAAATCAATTTGCACACATACATGGCCACCATCTGCAAACTATTGGACGGATGACCTTGTAGTTTCGTCAGAAGACGCTGGCCATATACATATATGTTGTTGCAAAATTTGGTAGAGATCGGATGATTAAATTAGTCGTAATTTGATTTAAGATTTGAACATTTGGGTGGCCGCCATTACGTTTCCGTCATGATGGCGGCGATATAAAACATGACACTGAGGTGCCCTTTGCTAGTGCTACCTCTGTACCAAATTTCGTTCAATTTGGTTTCACCGTGTTCGAATTGATAGGGGGGACAGACATTCAGAGTACACACACACAGACAGACTCACACACACACACACACACACACACACACACACAGACAGACACACAATTTTTCGCCCTGTGTTGATCTTATAAGTCTACTTTCATTTTTTGCAAAAATCAAAAGTAGGCTAAAAAGTCATTAGATTGTAATAGAAACCAGATGCTTGAAGATGTCAGGGTAAATTTGTTGTTGAATGGCCTTTACTTTCCGTAATATTGGGTATTGGAAGACGAATTTTTAAAGCTGCTAAGAAAAAATACAGTGTGGCCATATAGCGATTGGTTACAATGTGAGTATGTTGTGCGTCATCCAACTGTGAATGACATTCTGTAAGTTACATCGCGAGCAATGCCTGTCAAAATTGCTAATAATAATATAAAAAACCAGTAATTCCTCTTAGTTTCTCCTTTTGTATTTTATTTCCTATTCGGTTAATGTGTTAATAAATTACAATAATAATAATAATAATAATAATAATAATAATAATAATATTGGCGTAGGGATGTGGCGACCCCATCGCCCAGTGGGAAACCACTGCAATCAGCCACCCGAGTATTGGCGGGAAAACCATAACTATTCGGGTAAGGAGGAAATGCCTGCACACCGCCGGATAACATCTTGAGGCCCTCCAAGGCTAACAACCTTGGTTGCATTCATAATTTGGTCCAAGCTAAACTAAAGCTTCTTAAGCATGATGGTAACACAAATACAAATACAGGCAACTTTTCGAAGAAATCCACCGTCGCCCACGAGCGACGCATGCATCCCATTCGGACTCTGGGGGGGATGCAACGTCATGCTAAAGACGAGTCGGAGCGTCTTGGAAATACTGAACAGTCACGGAAGATGAAACCCAAATCTAAGAGTGTTTTGGCAACGTTCAACATCAACTCTCTAATACAAACTGGTAAGATGAAACAGCTGACCAATGCCCTTCACGAAAACAAAATCGCAATAATGGCCTTGCAAGAAACTCGCTTCACTGACGAAGATACGTTTGAGTCTGATGGGTATCGGTTCTTCAAGAGCAAATCCCGTAAGAGGGTAATGAAGAACACCCCTATCTTCGGTACAGCCTTTGCTGTCAACACCAGAATCCTTAGGTCAGTCTCGAATTTTGAAGCTGTTAACGATAGGTTATGCCTGATATCTCTGCGCTGTGCAAACAAAACATATAGCCTACGCTAGTCAATGTACATGCTCCAACTAATGAACAAAACAAAAAAGAGTTGGAAGACACTGATAGATTTTGGAATCTCTTGGATGCTAGATTGGCAAAAATCCCGAAACACCACGTCAAGATCCTAATGGGTGATTTCAACGCACAGGTAGGACGTGAAAGGAAATACAGGAATGTCGTTGGGCTCTATCCAGCGCACAATAGAACTAACAAGAATGGAGAACGCCTCATTGAACTATGTAATAACCATAACCTCCAGCTGATGTCAACACACTTTCGTCACCTACCTAGAAAACAGACTACATGGAGATGTCCGAACAAAACATTAGGAGAGTTCCAAATAGGCCATGTTGCTATATCTCGAAGATCTAGTCCGGAAATCATGAACGTTACCGTAGAAAAGGGAATGAACATAGACTCAGATCACTATGTATCGGTAATAAAGGTCCAGCCCATTCCACTAAACAAAAAGAAAAACATACCTACCATAATCCGCTTCGACACAAACATGCTCAGAGAAAGGGAGAATGAATTCAAAGAACTTGCCCAACCAGTGGAAAAAGACTTCAACAGCACGAGAAAGCAGATGATAAACGCTGCAAAAGAAGTAGCAGAAACCAAGAAGAGGAAGAAACACACATGGTGGAACAATAACTGCGAGAAGACCTTAAATGACCTAAATGCTAGGAAAAAGTACTACACCTCCAAAGACGAAGAAGATTGGAACATCTATATAGACCAACGAGCACAAACAACAACAAAAAATACGCAGCGAGAAACGCAAGTATGAAAAAGAACAAATCGACAAAATTGAACAAAACTTTCACATAAATGAGACCCGTGAATACTACAGGGATTTTAAAAAGAAGATACAAGGATACAAGGCATCTTCCCTTAGTTTTCTAAGAAAAGATGGAACTCTAGCAACATCCAACGAAGAAAACTGCGAAATTTTAGCCGGGTATTTTAACGACCTACTAAATTGTGAAAAGCCACCCAACCCCATCAAAACAAACAAACAAATGAACCACAATTTGCCATCTTCTCCACCAAATCGCGATTAAATCAAATGCCACATAAAGAGGTTGACAAATAACAAGGCTCCTGGTGAAGACTCCATGATTGCAGAACTGTGGAAACATGCCCCAGAAGAAGCAATTGACATCCTACACCAAACCATTGTTGATATATGGGAGACAGAACAACTCCCAGAGGACTGGAAGTTAACTTTGATCCATCCTTTATACAAGAAAGGAAATATAAGAGATGTGAACAACTACCGTGGTAATTCACTTCTGTCAGTGGCTTACAAGATCCTGTCACTTTCCATCCTTGAAGACTGGAACAGCAAGTTGAACACAAACTCGGAGAATACCAATGGGGTTTTAGGAAAGGCCGATCGACTGCAGAACAAATCATTAACCCAAAAACCATAATTAGGTACTATGTGTTGAGAGGTAGAACATATGTATCGACATTTGTAGACTTTAAGAAAGCGTACGACTGCATCGACCGTGATGTGTTGATTAATATACTTGCAGAAATGGTAGTCGATATGAAACTGCTGGCGATAATAAGGGCAACCCTAATTAATACCACATCCAAAGTCAAATTCCAAGGATGTATCTCTGAACCCTTTGAAATCAAGACAGGCGTTCGACAGTGAGATAGCCTGTCACCTCTGTTGTTCAACTGTGTGCTTGAAAAGGTAATACAGAATTGGCGAAAGAAGTTAAAAGAAGGAGGCCTTTACAAACCTTTAAGGATCGGGACAAAGAAAAACGGAGTGGAAATAGATTGCTTAGCGTTCGCTGATGATATATCCCTGATGACAGAAGATTTCGAAAGTGCAACAGAACAGGTCAATATATTGAAGGAAGTAGCAGAACAAACAGGATTACAAATTTCCTTCCAAAAGACAGAAGTAATGTCGATCATCAAGGATGATACAGCACAACTAAACACCAAATATGGAACGATAAACCGTGTTATAAATTTAAATATCATGGGGAATGGATCCAACAAAATGGCCTTGACAAGGAAGCCATAGAAGCAAGAATCAAGAAAATGGAAGTCGCTTTTCAAACCACCCGCGATATATATAACAAAAATTGCTTTTTCTATGAACACAAAAATTCGTCACTACAACACTGTCATCAAACCAGTACCACTATATGCATCTGAATGCCTTATCCTATCCGAGAAATGTTTGTTCGCGAAGTTAGAGAGAAAAGGAAGAAATATCCTACACATCATACTTGGCCCGGACTACAAAAATGGCATCTACATCAGAAAATCCAGGCTAGTAATTTACTCGAGGATAGAGAAGATCACAGACACAATGCAAAAACGCAGAGTTTGCTTCTATGGTCATATACGACGGATGATCGACTCCCGATGGACGAAACGTATCTTCAGTATAGTCGACTCAAAACCAAAAACGACAATGCCATGGTATGTTAACGTCCAGAAAGATCTGAAAGAAATGGGGATACGAGCAGAAGATGCACAAGACCGAAATCTTTATAGAGCAGCCATCAAGACGTTTGGAACTTTCCGGGACGAAAAACGGACAACTAGTGCGAAATGGACAGAAGAACGTGTGTTACACACAGTGAGCTCATGAAGACAATGTGGATCAAGTGAAAAATGAGCAAATGCAAGAATGTAAAATGAGGCATATCGTGGTACCTAGTTAGCCGATTAGCGAAATTGAATGAATGAATAATAATACTACTACTACTAATAATATATATTGAACCCGCTGAGCTATGGTGCATGTGATATTTTTCACGACAGCACATTTATGATGGGATGTACTACCTTTGAACACACCCAGAAAGATACGAGAAGCCGAGAGCTTATACAATTCTCTTTGAAGTAGCGGAGAATCGCACTTTTGACTTTGGTGAAGTCTGCTAATTATTTATCTGAGGTCTTATTAATCAATTTTATCTTTCTACGAGACTCACAATATTCCATTTCGTCATTCAGTATTATTGAAACATTTTGGAGAATGTATTTTCACTATAAGGTATGGTAATATCATTGCAGATACGCAAATAGGAATGTAAGTAGTCGCTCAACGACTTAGTTTTGACGACTTGCTTCCACTTTGAGTCAAATAAAAATGTCGTCCCAACATTTTATTTGAAACGACGGAGAGGCAGATGAACCCGCTGAGCTAAGGTTCATGTGATATTTTTCACGACAGCACATTTATGATGGGATGTACTACCTTTGAACACACCCAGAAAGATACGAGAAGCCGAGAGCTTATACAATTCTCTTTGAAGTAGCGGAGAATCGCACTTTTGACTTTGGTGAAGTCTGCTAATTATTTATCTGAGGTCTTATTAATCAATTTTATCTTTCTACGAGACTCAGAATATTCCATTTCGTCATTCAGTATTATTGAAACATTTTGGAGAATGTTTTTTCACTATAAGGTATGGTAATATCATTACAGATACGCAAATAGGAATGGAAGTAGTCGCTCAACGACTTAGTTTTGATGACTTGCTTCCACGAGGAACGCAGTTCCTTGCACTACGTCTGGAGAATCTGCCCTGTGTAGGCGTGTAATTATATCCGTCGTGTTAGACGTGGCAAACAGTCCGCTTTTCAGCGTGGATATCATTATCGGGTGCCATCGAGCACAATTGAACTACGAATCACTGTTGTTGATGTGCAGTGATCAACACGAATTGTATAGTGAATTATATAGCAAGTATTGTGAAATTTACGACATTACTGTAGCACCACATTTTTAGACCCACGTGTTTGTGGAGGGCCGAGAGCCTGGTGCGAAAATATACAGGTAAATGTGAAATTATTACTTTGAACAAGTGTGATAATACAAGTACATTATATAGAAATTGCTACGGTGAATTTATCTATAATAAAACGACGCCTATTTCACGGATGCCACGTGATAGAAAAAGTAGCGTCTGTACACGTGTGGAACCGCAGATCAGTGCATGGCCATTTATCATTCACATCTACGAAGTGTAGAGGCTGTGTTACCAGTTATAATTAAAACCTGTGCTATCTACGACGAATACTGTAATTTTCAAGTGAAAATAATGAACTACTACATGTCTCATACTACCGCCCACGTGGTCAACTTTTCCAACACCATGTTCGAGGCCGAGACCATGGGCTAATACCAATATGGTATGAGGGAGATGTCTCGGATGGGACCAGCATGATAATGGAACTTCTAGAACATCGAACGAGAAGGAAGGAACCGAGGATGCCTTTCCTAGGCATGTCCAGTCCATTCACGAGGTCAACTACAGGGACAGACCGAACCCTGGTCTTTGGGAGAGCCCAGATGGAAGCTCTGATGAGGACGATGCCAATCCTGAAAGCCAGAGGTGCTTTTGTTCATCCCTTGTCGTTAGACAGAGAGCTAAGTGTGGGCTCCTTCATATCGTGAGTTTTGTACACCCTTCCTTGTTCTAGTTTCTGGTGGTATAGTAAGATTAGTGTAATTTGTGAACCAACCGAACTAAGTGACAGCCATTTCATAGGTAGGGAATGTAATTAGTCTAATTAGATGTCATTTATTTGCAGTGATTGTGAGTCACCCTTGGGTTAGATATTTTGGTCAACCCTGGTGCAGCTTGATGGTCGTCGTAGGACGCCAATTTCTATCTATTGCTAAACGTGACAGTAGTCATTTTGAGGCTACTTTGTTTAACCCTATCTGAGGTGTTTTTCAAGTCTTTGCAGACTTTAGTTATGGCAATCTGATGCCATAGTCATGTTTCTTTAACTGCATTTTTTGCAGCCAGTCAATGTTACACCCCTGACTTCGATAGAGTAGTCGTATCATTTGGGTAATCGACTGTAATTACCAGTTTTGTAACTGCATTATATTTCATTTGAGATGAGCTCAGAAGCCATCCAGGTCAAGTGTAGACCTTATAAGTAAAAGGGATGTTTCGTTGCCTAGCATCGAACCCAGTTCCCAACGTATCATTAAGCAGATGCAACAGAGAGTGGTATTTGCGCCACAATTATTATTATTATTATTTCGTTAGTGTCATGTGTGATGACACGTGTTTATTTGATATTTGATACAAGCAACTACTGAAATAGAGTATTTTATCTTTGAGAGCAGAGAGCTCCAGCAATGAGTGACATTGCTACCTGTTAAACGTCTTTGTTATGAAAGACAGAGTTATATGATTGTATTCAGATTTATAGCGTGCTTTTTATGCACACATTCTTCGAGGCTTATAACCCATGGTAAAGGTATTTTTATGAGGCCAGTTTTACAGTTATTATCTTGCTTAAATTGCCGGCCTAATTAGTGTGTTGTGTCATACAGCGCAGGAATCTTGTAGCCTGCGGCGACACGAACAGGCTTGTGACTCAGCGCTCGTGTGAGAGCGCATGCTTCTAAGTGAGACGGACTGATATTAACATAGGACAGAATGCTTTTAGCATTCCCTTTCCCTTTCATTGCAATTATAGCTTATGGAACCCAGTGTCCATTCTTGTATCTGATCATATGTTTTGTAGACTGTCATTTGTTAGTTAAACGCTGTTGCGTGTACCGTTGTTTTGACGAGTACAGTTATGTCAGGTTTCTATAGTACGTTGTAGGCTAGCCCCGCTAGGGAGGTTTTTCATGGATGAAGGTATTTTTGTGTACCATGTCCGGGATTGTTCCCGTTGACCAGATATTTAGGGAGGGTAACTGATTGTGTCCAGGCCCGTCCCAGAGTTATTGAACGCGAGCTGCGCGCGGCTGGTAACTTGTGTTATTGTGTGTCCGAGTTGTTATTGCTCGTTGATTGTATTCCGACTTTTGAGTCGAGGCTTTTTGGCAGAGATGATATCAGGGGAGACGCTCCGTTCCCAGGCTTGTCAGTATTATTCGCCATAAACCAACGATAACCTAAACCGACATCTTAATAATAAAACGCATAATTTTGATATACAAAAGCTAACTAATGAATCCTTTCTACTTAACCTTGTTCATTTGCATTTGGAACCTGCTGACATAGCCGTGCTAATGAAGGTATTTCCTGGAGGAAATGACTTTAGAACAGCTGACACTTTTTGTTGCGACTGGAGCTTGCTCGAACCTTGAGTTCGTAGCTGGTGGAGCGCAGGCCATACGATGTTAGACGTAGTCTTTACTACGCAGTCGTCACCGTAATTACACACATTAGATGACTATGGCTTACAAACAGTAAACCAAGGTGTAGGCAGGCATTGGAATAAAACTGTGGTCTCTTATTTATTTATTTATTTATTTACTTATTATGTAAAAGTGTAAGAATCCTCTATGTTACCCTTTTTGTGTGCTAACTAGCACCTAGTTGTAAGAATGACTTAGATGTTATTTTATGGCTGGTCACTTAGCTTTGAATGTAATTGTTTGATATTACGGACGTCTCCGCCGTAAATTTTGTTATTAATTGATAGGACTTAGCTAGATGAATTAACGTTAAATGTAAATGTGGAGATGGTATCATCCTAACTTAGATTTGTTTTGCTACCCTGTTAAATGTAAATTCCGATATTAGCTTGATCTTGTAACTTGACCTAGGGCTATGCGTCGTACCATTTTCCTAGTGTTGCTGTTGTTGCTTTATTATTGTGAGACAGATCTTTCGCGAGGGTTTACTGTAACTTCTCAGGTAGGGACCTGCTCTTTATTTTTGATTATTTATTAGTTTGCGGATTAGCCGATAGAAACCCTCCGAACTAGGATAGGGGTTTGTAAAGTTTACAATAAATTTTCACGGTGTTTTACATAAGTCTGGATGTTTCTTTTCTCAGTCTAGTTTTTAAGGTGAACCTTTCCTTAGGCAGTCTATGACCTTCGTCACCATGTACCACGATCCCCGTGGACTACAGTTTCTCGTGCCGCTTTGGCCTATTTGGAAGTTCACCTGATCCTCACGGCAGTTAGTTCCGACGGATGAGATGTTAGGGAAGTCATTGCGGTTGTTGGCTATCCTGGCAGCTCCTCTGACGGGCATTTCTTGTAAAGTCAATGGAAATATATTCATTTGTTTATAACGTGCGTTTATACAAATTAACAAGACGATAGCCCCTGCCAGAACTGTGTCGCGTTGAGCCCGCATAACATTGAATACACATGAGGTGCTCACAAGTAACTGTGTAAAATTGAAGCAAACTATACACACTCATACAGCTATGAGAATTTATCAGCGCGCTAGTAAGGCACTCGTTATCGAGAGGATCCAGAACGCCCGTACTGAACTGGACGCAGTTTCCCGTGAGTTATTACACTTACATCTGCTTCTTAGTATCATTCTCTCAGAGGAATTGTGGCTGTTCTTTGAACGTATCTCCACTATTCAGGCCGAGAATAATTTTTGTCTGGCGGTAGAAAGACAGAGAGCTAAGTTCCTTCTATTGCCCTCGAGACAAACAGCTCCTCGTACTGTTCTTGACACTAGTAAAGTTATAGTCAATCTTTCTAATACCCCTTTAGATGACTATCAAACAGCTTTACTAAGCAGAGGTCTCAACTTTGCTCTTGCATCCTCCAAAATTTCTACAGAGGAGTTGATCACATCCGTTGAGGCTGCCATCTACAATTTACCTCCAGATGAAGCTGAAGAAGTTAGACAAGAAAGTGTGAGGATATTAAGATCCTCTAAAGTTCCCGCACCCAATTTAACTCGCGGTGAAAGAAAGGCATTGAAGGAACTGAGAAATAATGACGCCGTTTCTATTCTTGATGCTGCCAAGGGAAATGCGACAGTGGTGATGGATACCGTTGGATACAAAAGTAAAATCTCGATTCTGTTATCTGATCCTGTCTACAGACTGTGCACTCGTGATCCAACCACCCGTGTATCCAATGCCACTGCTAAGCTTGTTAAACTGTCATCAATTCCAAAAGAAGAGGGACGATGTCTTATTCAGAGAGATGCTGTTCCTCGAGATTGTATGGTCTTCCAAAAATCCATAAGCAAGACGTCCCTCTTCGACCAATTGTTAGCACAATATGTTCTCCAACTTACGCTCTTGCGCAATATCTCAGCAAGTTGCTTCAGCCGCACTTGGGGCGCACACAGTCTTACATTAGGGATTCAACCCATTTCGTCGAAAAATTGTCAAACATCGCCGATCAACCAAATGCTATTTTGGTGAGTTTTGATGTAGAGTCCTTGTTCACGAGAGTGCCGATGGACTCGGTCATGTCCCTCATCAAGGATTTGTTTCCTGAGGACATTGCCCGATTATTCCACCACTGCTTGTGTTCCAGTTATTTCTTGTGGGATGGTAAATATTACGAGCAGACTGATGGTGTGGCCATGGGAAGTCCACTCTCGCCTGTCGTGGCAAAGTTTTTCATGTAACATTTTGAGGGGGAGGCTATATCTTCGGCGTCTTTCAAACCTGTGATTTGGTGGAGGTATGTGGATGAAACGTTCGTGGTGTGGGAGGAGGGTTCTGAGAAACTGAACCACTTTCTGAACCAACTAAATCAGCTGCATCCTTCAATCCACTTAACAATGGAGCTAGAGTAGGGAGGATGCTTACCTTTTTTGGATGTTCTTGTGAGGAGGAAGGCGGATGGCTCCGTGGGGCACAGTGTCTACCGTAAGCCAACTCACACTAACCGTTATTTACATGCAGACTCCCACCACCACCCAGCACAAAAACAAGGAATTATAACAACTCTAGCCAAAAGAGCGGAACGTATTTGTGAGGCATCAACTCTTCAGGAAGAGTTACATGCGTTACAAACCATGTTTAAGGGTAATGGCTATAATGAATCCACTATATATAGGTCCCTACATCCCAGAAGGAGGGATAGACAACCTTCTCAGAGCTCCGACGTGAGGGGAACTGCTTACCTCCCTTATATTCACAACACCACTGACCGCGTTGCTAAGATTCTCCGCAAGCACAAGATAAAAACTGTTTTCGGCACTATGACGAAGAAAATTGGTCAACGTTTAGCATTAAACAAAGATAAATTGTCCCCAATACTACAACCTGGGGTGTATGAAGTCCCTTTTACTTGCGGAAAAGTCTACATTGGACAAACAAAACGGTCCATTGCAACTCGCATCAAAGATCATCAAAGGAACATCCGTCTAAACCAACCTGACAAATCAGCTATAGCTGAACATGCCCTGTCTTCAGGGCACGATGCATGTTTCAAAGATGCTCATGCGCTTGCCCTTCTTAAGCACAACTGGTCTAGAATTATAAGGGAGGCAGTTGAAATTCGTAAAAATCCCAATAATTTTAACAGAGACACTGGATATCAGCTAAGTGACACTTGGCTACCAGTTATTAGGGATCTAGGAAGATAGTTCCTCTCAGTCTCTCTGTTCTTCACCTATTTCAAATTGTACCTTTTTCCTCTATGGGTATAGAGCCTGGATTTGTTCTCCTTTGTTCGTCACTGGAGGAGTTTACATCTGTTTTTTTTTTTGCCGTTGCCTGTATGATGTTAGGTATCGTTCAGATACAATTCCCTTTTGTTTATGTTTCCTTATATCCATCTAACCCTCCCGCCTCCCCCCCCCCCCCTCTTCTCTATATTTTCACCCCACCCCCTTTACCTTCTCCTTACTTACTACTCTGTTCGCCGTTCTACCATGGTCCATACAGTAATTTCTGGCAGCTGCTCTCTGGTGACGAACCGAGGAATTTATCTATATTTTTTGTATTTTTTGTAATCTCATTGATATACTTTCTTTGGCCACATTGTTTGATTTCCATTGAAAAAGGAGGCAAGGTTTCTCCGAAACGTATGGTTCTAATCTAAATACATACGGCATTAGCCCAAAAAACATTAATTATTTATATAATCCGGGCCGTGAAAGCCTTAATGTACACATGAGAAGGGAAGTGTTTATTATTCTTGTTGTTGCCATCAGGCAATGTCTTGTGAAATAAAATTTTGGTGAATTGGTTTTTATCTTAATATGTTTTCTCAATTTCTGCTGTGTTGTGAAGTCTTTCCATATCCTTTACGGGAAGCATGGGTGCAGTGTGCAGTAATTATATAGCCCAGCCCAGGACGCCCTGAGACAGATCTCGTGCTGACACAGTGCTCATGCTGCCTCGCATGTGGTCGCCTGTCCATCTCAGGTGGACAGACGGGCAAAATATAGTGTATATATATATATATATATATATATATATATATTACGAGGGAAGTGGAAAATCTTACATAAGACTTTGAGAAGGGTCCGCGTGTCTAAAGTGTGTGAGATTCTTATCCACTAAAAACCACACCCTATCCTCTTGACAAAACCCATCCCGGGACCATTTTCTTATTACTTCAAGATGGAGCCATTTTCTTTGCTTCACAGCACCTTCTTACTTCTCAATTCATAGTCCGTGGATCGCAGACTTAATCAACTAAATCGTGCTAGTTCCCATCCGACTTCTTCTGACGAAGGACCACCTCAACAAAGAAAGCGACCGTATCCCAGCTGAGCTCGTTCCTCAGCATAATTACAACTATATTGTCCGGCGTTATTGGACCAACCCTAGCTTCATGTCGTTGTTGTTCCGCTGCTCAACTAGCGCATACGAAGAACGTATGATGTACGTCATCTCGTTCGTTCTTGCAGTAATTACATACTGGACTCCTTACTTTGGCCATACGAAGAAGGTGACACTGAAAGTAGCCATGACCTGTCAACATCTGAGTCAGAATGTAATTAGTTTCCCAATGTTTGTACATTTTGAATTTTCGGATAAAACTTAGTATTAGGTAGATTTCTTTAGAAAGCTAACTATTGCAATGGGTCCCATGTTTCGACTTCCGGAAAATTTCGACATATCTTCGCGTTTCACATCCCCCAGACCCCAAAACCACCGTCAGTTCAAAAGTTTATATATAATTTATGTATATATGTATCTATCTATCTATATATATATATATATATATATATATCAGTTTCTTGTGGACACGATAACAGCCGTAATTTTGCACCAATCACTTTTAATTTTTTACATAATATGTATCCCTATAAAATCTCGGTCGAGTTCGTTAATGGGCAAAATCGGTCAAAGGGGGTAAATATGGGGGGCTTTTTTCGAAAAAGTGAAATATCGCTATAACTCTCTTAATACATGAAATATCGAATCCCTTCAAAGTTCATAATATGTGTCGGATAAGTGCCAAAAATTTATGTCAAATAAGTTTTTTGATAGCACCAACCATTGACCAAAGGGGTGGGAAAAAGTGGGTTTTTCGGGAAACATTAATCATATCTCTGTTAATAGGCACAATATCAAAACCGCACAAAATGGACAATATTCCTCCAATAATTACCTAAAACTTTTGTCTGAAAGAATTTTTGATATGACCCACCATTACGCCACGGGGTGAACAAAATGATTTAAATTATAAGAAAATGCCAAGTGCCAATAGAGGTTGCCATGACAACTTTACTTTTAATTGATAAGGGATAAGGGATGACCATCAGCAGTTGCTATGACAACGCCACTGCACGAGATCACATTCAGTTTTCATATGTCAGTGGGAAGCGACTTCGGTATCGGAACTGGTAGAATGCTGAACTTCTATGCCCAAGGTCGCGGGTTCAAACCCGGCTGAAGTCGTCGGATTTACTAAGAGCGCTAAAAAACCTGAGTTTGCTTTCCTTCGGAGGGGAAGTTCCAACGTTCGTTGCGAGTTGCTGATTGAGGTGGCATCTAGTAGCCAAGTTCACAGCTAGGTGTCGTTGACGGCAGTATTTTAGGTAGATTTCATTAGAAAGCTAACTATTGCAATGGGTACCATGTTTCGATTTCCGGAAAATTTCGACATATCTTCGCGTTTTACATCCCCCAGACCCCAAAACCACCGTCAGTTCAAAAGTTTATATATAATTTATGTAATATATGTATATATATGTATATCAGTTTCTTGTGGACACGATAACTGCCGTAATTTTTCACCAATCACTTTGAATTTTTTACCGAATATGTATACCCATAAAATCTCGGACGAGTTCGTTACTGGGCTAAATCGGTCGAAGGGGATGAAAATGGGGGGACTTTTTTTTTTCGAAAAAATGAAATATTGCTATAACTCTCTTAATATGTGAAATATCGAATCCGTTCAATGTGTCGGATAAAGCTCAGAAATTTATGTTTGAAACGTTTTTTTGATAGCACCAACCATTGACCAAAGGGGTGGGAATAAGTGTTTTTTTCGGGAAACATTAATCATATCTCTGTTAATAGGCAAAATATCAAAACCGTACAAAATGGACAATATTCCCCTAATAATTACCTAAAACGTTTGTCTGAAAGAATTTTTGATATGAGCCACCATTGCGCCAAGGGATGAGAAAAATGATTTCGGAATTATAAGAAAATGCCAAGAGCTATCAGTGGTTGACATGGCAACACTACTAAATTGATGAGGGATGAGCCATCAGACGTTGCCATGACAACGCACTTGCGCGAGATCAGATTCAGATTTCCATCTGACTAAGTGTGAAGCGGCTTCGGTGACGTAACTGGTAGCATGCTGAACTTCTATGCCCAAGGTCGCGGGTTCAAAGCCGGCCAAAGTCGTCGGATTTCCTAAGAGCGCTAAAAATCCCTCAGTAAGCTTTCCTTTGGAGGGGAAGTTCCAACGTTCGTTGCGAGTTGCTGATTGAGGTGGCATCTAGTAGCCAAGTTCACAGCTGGGTGGCGTTGACGTTAGTATCTGGTAGCAACATTAGGAACTACTGCTTGAAATTTAGCGTCTGCATTCCTTACCTGAATTACAGACTAATACCGCCATCACAATTCACACCGTTTATCAGACAGATTCTACACTCACCCAAAGTACACGGGGTTATATGACCGCGTTGTCGCAGCCCCTAAACTGAGGAACCAACCAACATCTCTGCGGGAGATATAATTTTGCGTGAAGAAGTAACAGACCGTTACATAGTTACACATCAGTGTCGAAACCTTGCATAAGGACAGTGTGACCACAAGTATAACAAGTAGTTCCGTGAAGAACTGTACAGACTATTTTCATATATCCTGCTCATGTTAATTGCCTCTATCAACATACAAAATTTCAGTTTAATTGCTGTATCAAATTCGTAGATATTGAGAACCGTCTAAATATTTCAGATGGTCGCCAGGTTGGATTTTTATTTTTGTACTATAGTATTAAGATTATTGTGTAAGTGTGGTATTCAAACTTCAATCGCATGATTAGAACACAAGAAGTAAAAACGAGATTTTAAAATTACGCACAGCAGCCATCTTGTGATTATGCAAACAATTGAAATAAATTAGATGCCAGTGGATCAACATTTGTGTAAGCATTTAAAACGTGCAACGTTTCACGGCACTCGGATAGTTAATTCGCGAGAAACGTCCATTTAAATATTTATACTTCGCGTCGCCGCCATGTTGGATTCGTGCTCACCAGGTTACTGAAAGTCCTATAGGTGAACATATGTTCATAGTCTCTATGAACATAAAAATTTCAGTTTGGTTGCTGTAAAAGATTCATATATATTGAGAACCGTCTAAATATTACGGAAGCTTGCCATTTAGGATTGTTATATGTATAGGCCATAGAGTTATGTACCATTCAAGGTCACTTATTTCCTAGGTTCATTATTCAAACTTTCACTTCGATCGCATGATTACGACACAAGAAATAAAAACTTAATTTTAAAATTTCGCACAGCCGCCATTTTGAGGTTATGTAAACAATTGAATTAAATTAGATGGCAGTACATTACAATCTGCAAAATCATTTACTGTACCACATTTCACTGCGCTCAGAGAGTTAACTCACGAGAAAAGTCTATTAAAATATTTCAAATTCGCTTGGTCGCCATGTTCGTTTTGTACTTTACAGGTTTATGAATTATACATAGGTAAACTTGTATCAGTACCCTTTATCACCGTACAAAATTTCAGGGTGATATCTGTAATAGTTTCGGGGATATAGAATGTCAGTGAAATATTTCGCACAGCCGCCATTTTGAGGTTATGTAAACAATTGAACTAAATTAGACTCCAGTGCATTGCAATGTGTATAAATATTTGCTGTACCAAGTTTCATTACGTTTGGATAGTTAAATCGCGAGAAAAGTCTATTTAAAAGTCACCACTTCGCTTGGCCGCCATGTTGGTTATGTAGTAACCAGGTTTTTGAAAGTTTCATAGGTGAACTTCTAGTAGTACCCTTTATCACCGTACACAATTTCAGGGCGATATCCGTTATAGTTTCGGAGATACTGAATGCTAGTGAAATATTTCGCACAGCCGCCATGTTGGATTGGTGAGACGTAACAAAATTCGATGGGCACGGTCGACGTCGCCGGGAATAGTGCTATGAACTTACCGAGTTTCACTGAAATCGCTCCAGCCGTTTAGATTTTATTAGGGGACACACACACACACACACACACACACACACACACACGGACAAAAGGTGATCTCATAAGCCTATTTTTTCAAAATTGAAAATAGGCTAAAAATGGAATCCAAATGACAAGAAGGTTACCGTCCCCGTAAGACAATAAAATGTTTAAAATATGTTTAAAATGAAGAAAAACAAAGTTAATTAATCTCCAATTATAAAATACTTTCACGCGATAAATGAGGTCTGATCCTTCTACGAAAACCTGCTCTGCCTATTTTCGCCTATCTCCAAGTTTGTCCGGTGAAATCTACCTCCGCCTTCCGGCGTGCCGAGAGGAGTTTTTTTTCTAGACGAGGTGCATATTAATAGCCTACACTACGTACAATTTTTGTCTAACTGATATGTTATTTGAAGTCAAAATTACTGGCTAGAGGTACTGGCTGGCTGGATCCTGAAGAAGTCCCACCATAGGTTAGGTCTGTAGTTCCCCACGAAACCTCAAAGCAACACGATAATGGGGCGTACTAGGCAAGAAGAGGAGTAAAATAGTTTGCCATTGCCAGAATAAAAGCACTGACCCTATGAGTAGAACCTTTCACCGTACCCACAGGCACTAGCTGTGCCCTGATGGGCATTACTCAGCATCACCCATACCTCATAGCTCCAATATAATCACAGCCATGAATGAGGCTGAGACATCAGTGGAAAGCAACATTTTACTCCAGCCTGTGCCAATATGCACACATTATTATAATTATTCTTTTATTCATTTCACCCAGCTTTGGGATACATTAAAACTCTCTCTTAAGTTAACAGCTCTGGGGCTGGTTTGCAGCAACTCGCCAATCTTCTCTATTCTCCGCCACCCTCTTCAATTCACGATATGATTTTGTGTTCGTGTCTGTCATTAACTGTGTGATGTATGCAAGTGGTGGTCTTCCTCTAGTGTTTTTCCCTTCTAACATCCCTTCGATGACTCTTGCTGGCAGGCTATTATGTCTGAGAATATGTCCCAACATATTTGCTCTTCCTGTTTTCAGGGTCTTCATAAAGCTTCTACTTTCTCCTGCTCTTCTGAAAACCTCTTCATTTGTCATATGTTGTATCCAACTGATCTTAAGCATTCTTCTCCAGCACCAAGCCTCAAAAGCCATCAACTTCCTCTCTTCCGACTTCCCTATTGTCCAGGTCTCACTACCATACAAAGCCACACACCACACGTATGTCTTCAACAGTCTTTTTCTTATTTTTAGGTCTATACTTCTGGATGTGAAGAGATTCTTCTTTCTATAAAAGGCGTTCTTTGCCTGAATAATTCTACTCCAAATTTCTCGTTTGCTGGTTCCATCATACGTTATCAAGCTTCCCAGATACTTATTCCTTCACATGTTGTATTCTATCATTCTCGATATAAATTGCTGGTGCTCTTCTATGATCTTCCTGGTTCCGACTGCATACGAGTATTTTTGTTTTATTTTTATTCATCTTCATGTTAAATTCGTTTTTAAGGATGTTATTCATTACATGAAGTATCTGTTGAAGATCATCTTCATCATCTGTTGTTAAAGCAATGTCATCTGCGAATCAGAGCATGTCAATCTTCTCCCCATGTATATTTACTCCAACTTGAATCTCTTCTCTTATCCTATTTATGGCATCTTGGACATCTATATATTTAAAACACTAAGGCGATTTTTGTTACCACGAGTTTGAGAGAACGACAGAACCGATTTACTTCGTCGAGCACTCTAACGTAAGCTCTTGGCCAGTAGATTTGCAGAGTGTCTATAAAATAAACTAATATATTACGGTATATTTTTAAATAAATATAGAAAATAGCAGAATTCTTTCCCCTCACGCATGCGCACAATCTGCCTGGGCTCATGACAAAATGGCGGTGAGAAGTCCATTTAAATGTAAGTTATTTAATAAGCTTCCATGTAATTGAAAACATACATTAACCAAGTTCTGACAATAAAATATAATAACAGTATGAACATATACGAATTTGCAATATTGATTTTATTGATAATGAATTGGATTATTTTCTTCAGATACCGGCTTTTGAAGATAATAAATGGTTGCGTCTGCAGCTGGACGAGAGTGCGTGAATAGCTGTTTGGTTAAGGCAATTGACTGGGGATCCAAGAATCACAGGTTCGATCCAACCTCCCGCCAGTATTTTTATTTTTTTACTACTGAAATATTGTTTTATCAAGGAATATTAGTAAGGTTTTATGTCAGTTAAAGATACATATTTCTACATTCCCTCTCAATACGTTTTATTTCCGTTTTACCTTTGCATTACAGCATGTGGTCAAAAGAGCTAATATCTGCCATCAGTTCCAGTAACTGAAAACAGATGGCAGTACCTCGCCCATATAGTTCCAGTAACAAACAACAGATGGCAGCACCATTGCATCGATATATTTAAAACACAAGACATCGCGCGTTTTCACGTGATGGAGAATTATAAAGGAGGGGAATTTTTAAGAAGGGAAACGTTGAAGAACATTAACTGACAGTTGAGTGTGTAGGCTATGTTGTTTATGTACCTTAATATTGCAATTTCTTCCCAATGCTTCGGTGGTCAAGTTGTTAGCATCCTAGACTAAAAGTTATAATTATGCATCGTCGATATACTCTTAAATTATTAGAGAAAAGGTAGTTTTCCAGGCCCTGGCGCGTGTCCACAATTGCTTTCGCCACGAGAGACACTTGGCAAACATAATTCGTTTGAAGGGCTCCGACATCGTGGTCACTTAGCCCCGCGTACTTTGGTGTGTACGTGTAAAATTTCCTCTGATAACCCGTGTTATTGTGATGGCTGCATTACTGTGTGTATTTGTAATTAAAGTGGGAAATGGCAAGGTGACGGCCGAGGCCTTAAGTTTGGAACCATCCCGGTATTTGTCTTGAGTGGAAGTGGGAAACCACAGAAAACCACATCCAAGATTGTCGAGGTGGGAATCAAACCTTCCTCTTCTTAGTTATACCTCAAAAGACTGAATGTGCCCCGTTTTTGCCCTCAGACCAGAATTAAATTTCTTGGCAGAGCAGGAAATGTAACACGGGTCTCCGAGGCGATAGCCAAGAATGGGTGGGCTTCCATGTGTTAATACGATTTTTGACATGCACGGGACATAGAATTCTAAAACTGCCTCCATTAGGGTGACCGCCGAAGTGAGTATTGAGTTTAGACCTATGCTCATTCCAGTAGTTGGCGAAGTGATTCTATGTTCCCCTGCAAAATGTACTGCCATAAACTATAACAGGTGATGGAAATAGCTTATTTAGAACAGTTTTGTACTGTTTATATCAAAATGAAGAACGTGATTCTGAGCTGCGTTTTCAAGCTATTGCAAAAAATTTCGCTGACAGGAACAATTATAAGGAATTTATTTTAAGCGTTCAGTCTCATCGCATTCTCCTCACCAACCAACTTGAGTATGAAAGTCTCTGGACGGTCATGTTGAACTTCATTGTATAAGGCAATTGTTTAATGATTATTTGTTTAGAGTACTGAATCTAACTACGCAGTTGATTTCGGCAATGGAAGTATTTTTTGCCATTTAATATTTAGCGCCTCCGATATTGCAGGACACTATAGTGTTATCGAATAATACGAAGCCACATTTAAAATCCAATATAATTAGGCCATTTCAGAAACAATTCCAGATGTTATGCAGTACAGTGTAAGGTCTTTGACGATCAAATGTAAACATCTTTCTACATTGTATTTCTCTTGCGTAAAATCTACGCGCGGTTACTTCGGCCTTTACTGTTGTGATGGTAAAATTGATCTACTGGAATATAAAATATTTGCCAAGCTGCAACAATGTAATGATATTAATTTAAAAGTCATTGAACTTATATCCAGTAGTTCAAAAACATACATCAGCTTTAACAAATTGGCGAACATAATTCATTTGATGGACTCAGACATCGTGGTCACTCAGCCCCGTCTATTTTGGTGTGCGAGTGTAAACTTTTCTCTGATAACCTGTGTTAATGTGATGGCTGTGTTGATGTGTGCATTTGTAATTAATGTGGGGAATGGGGAGTAAACGACCGAGGCTTTAAGTTAGGTATTTGCCTGGAGTGGAAGTGGGAAACCACGGAAACCAAATCCTAGATTGTTGAGATGGGAATCAAACTTTGCTCTTCTTAGTTTTGCCTCACGAGTGCGCCCCGTTCCAGTCCTCAGACCAGAATAAAATTTCTTGCAGAGCGGGGATCGAACCTGGAATCCGGGGCAATAGCTCAGAATGTAGTCTTAAGAGTGGGCTTCCCTGTGTTAATACGATCTTTGACAAGCACTGAACATATAATTCTAAAACTCCCTCCATTACGGTGGCTGGCGAAGTGAGTCTATGCTCATTCCAGTAGTAGCGAAGTGATTCTATGCTCCCTTGCATAATTTACTGTCATGGGAATGCAAAGTATTGTACTTTCAACAGGTGATGGAAATTGATTATTTACAGCAATTTCATTCTGTTTATTTCAAAATGAAGATCGTCATCCTGAGTGGCGTTTGCAAGCAAATTGCAAAAATTGCAAGGATTGTATTATTGGCGATCAGTCTCATCGCATTCTCATCAGCAACCAACTTGAGAATGGAAGTCTCTGAACTTCATTGTATATGTGAATATTATTGTTTATTGATTATTTGTTTAGAGTACATAACAATGGGTCTAACCACGCAGTTGATTTTGGTAATGGAAGTAAGTTATTATTTGCCATTTAATATTTGGCGGCTGCGTTGATGCAGGCCACTATAGTGTTATTTAAAATGACGTTAATTTGGGGAGAAATGCTGCTATAAATAAACCCATTTGACGAAATGGAACACTAGCCGCAAAAAAAGTGGGAAATCGGAGAAAAATACGAAGCCACTTTTAAAATCTAACATAAATATGGCATTTCAGAAACAATTCCAGATACTATGCCGTTACAGTTTAGGGTCCTTGACGAACAAATGTAAACATTGTTCTGCACTGTATATCTCTTGCGAGAAATCTACACTTGGTTACTTTGACCTTTGCTGCTGTAATGGTAAAATTAATCTGAATAAATATAAAATATTTGACAGGCTGCAACAATTATTTTTCACTGGAGATGATATCTCAAGGAATTTCAGAGAGACTAATCGGCAGTACAATGCTATGTCCTTCGTTTCATTTGGTGCCAATGTTACTGTGCCACACGCACACGGTCCACATTGTTTTAAAATGTATGGAATTGCACATCATCGCATTTCTTCGTTATATTCCAAAATTATAAGCGACGGTTTGCGGCCAGTTGTATTAGACTCCTCAGAGTTCTTGAATTTCTTGGAACTAAATGACTGGCTGCCACATACTCCAAACGCTTGACCCGTTATTCTGCTTAGAAATCTGAACGTTTCCCAAGGACTCCTAAATGCAACCATATTGCTTGGATATGGAACTAATAGGTACAGTTAAAATTAGGCAGAGAGGTCTAATCCTTCGACTTGATTTAACACCATCCGATAAAACACTATCATTTTCTTTTAAGAGGCAATATTTTCCAATTCATTTGGCATACTTTATCACTATCAATAAAGCTCAAGGGGAAACTCTGGAACGTATAGGCCTCAATTTGCCCCAACAATTTTTCAGTCATGGCCAGCAGTATTTTGCAATGTTGAGAGTGCAATCAATTGACGCCCTTATAGTTTCAATAGAGTCAAAAAATAATCGTACAAAAAATGTACAGTAGGCCTATATAAGAAAATTCTTCAGTAAATATTTTTCTATTGACCGTCATGTTTTGACGGGTTTCAACTAGTACAAATTAAATAAGTAAGGAGATAGCGAGCATCCTTGTGGTACTCCTTTTCTTATTTCAACCTCTTCCTGGTTATTGCCAGATCTTATTATTCCCCTTTCATTCTTATATAAACTATGTATTATTCTTCTATCTCTATAAGAGATTCCCACTTTTTTTAGTAACTTGAATAGTATATTCCAATTCACGTTGTCAAAAGCGCTCTTTAATTTTCTATGATTTCCTTGTAGCCCAGTATTGCCTCATTCTTTGTGATCTTGCTTTCCTTTCTTCGTCAGATATTTAGATCTTTCTCTTGGGATTTACTTTGACTTGGAACCGTTGTTTCTTGTCCTTGGTTATGGTTTTGACTGTTTTATCCATGAGTATACGTTCTGTGATTTGGAGTTCTATTAAGTCTTTCTCCGTTTCCTTGAACCAAAATGGTTTGGTTTCTCTTGTTAGAGAAGTAGTCAAATAATGTTTTTGTTAAGTCTATTAAGTTCATTATTATTACCGGTATTATTATTATTATTATTATTATTATTATTATTGCATTTGTTATAAACTGGGTTTTATTTTGAAAATTGATATAATTCTGAAACCTTTTCAGGAGTACACCTCTGATTTCCCCCTTCTTGCCAGGTATGGCAACACATACTAATTTCTCACGCCCCTTGGGAGACAAATGGTATTCGAGTGAGAACCATCATGGCGGTGTAATAAGTAGAACTTGAAAATACGATAGGTCTACTTCAAACATGACTTTACACAGTGATTGTATGCTTCCCCACTCCCCCTCATTTCCAACACTAGACAAACTGTTTCACACAGGGTCATCGCCCACACTGCCCGGTGGCGCTTTTCCGTTACGTTCCCTTTGGACGTAATGACAAATGAAGTATCACTTGCTGTGATTAGGTGAAGTGATCCATGCTCCCACTACTTGATTAGCTCTTTCATCCGCTCTTGCACTCTCACATACCTTCACATACGCACATCAGTGAGTTTCTTTGCTGCTCGTAGCTGGGTGGGGCTGAACACAGATAATTTTAACTTCTTTGGGAACGATATGAGGCGCTGAACAATAATAGTACATTATGCAACAAGCCAATAATGGCAATAATTAAGACATGACTATGTGTATAATTTCCATAGAAGTGTCTTAAATACCATTATAGGCGAGTTGCATACGACTGTTTATGTTCGACCCTGGCGAAATGTAAATATTTTATGTCAGAAAACTATACTACAGTATAGTGAGGCTCATTATAGTTCAAGGTTTCATTATGATACAGTTTCTCCCACTAATCAAAGCTCAAGAAACAGTTGTGTGACCAATTAGGTAAGGATAGCTTCGCGCATGCGCTCAAAATGCAATATGTCAGACATGAATTACATGATTTGAAAGTTCAAATTCGATATCGGATCAACCATTGTAGTTTCAGTCCCAAACACAAAGACAAAGTCAGCACGAACCTTTACGGTAACAAGAAAATACTGTGACATATGCAAGAAATGTATGAATCTACGTCCAGAAGTTAGCAACACAGCATCCTTCTATATAAATTGCCGAAATAGAAAGTGCACCGTCCATATGTTCGCGTAAATAAACTGGCAAATATGAGACAAGAAATAGCACTGTACCTTAATATCCCACACTCCAATTTCTACACAGTGCATTGCTTTCAAACGACTTCGGTAACAATATTAGTGACTGCTAGAGCTGGACGGTACTAGTCATCATGCAGGCTGTAAACAATAGCAAAGTAAATGGTCTCTGCTTTCGAAGTTCATTGACCCACGCATGCGCTCTGTTCAGTCAGCAGCCAGGGTAGTTAAAAGGGACGTAAAACCAATAACATTATTGTTCAGTCAGCAAAGCCAGCGCGCCCTGTCCACTAACTGGAGTAACTGAATCCCACAGATATTTATGAATATTTATGTTAAAACATATAATAAAGTTATAATTATCGTCGAAAGTAAACAGTCGTATGCCACTCGCCTATAATGGTAATTAAGACACTCGTATGGAAATTATAAAACGAGCTGTCGTGTCTTAATTATTGCCATTATAGGCTCGTTGCATAAAGTACTATTATCTGTGGGATTAAGTTACTTCAGTTAGTGAACAGGGTGCACTGGCTTTGCTGACTGAACAGAGCGCATGCGTGGGTCAAGGAACTTCGAAAGCAGATACCATTTACTTTGCTTGGCAATGCTATTGTTTACAGCCTGCATGATGACTAGTGCCGTCCAGCTCTAACATTCACTAATATTGTCACCGAAGTCGTTTGAAAGCAAAGCGCTGTGTAGAAATTGGAGTGTGGGATATTAAGGTACAGTGCTATTTCTTGTCTCATATTTGCCAGTTTATTTACGCGAACATATGGGCGGTGCACTTTCCATGTTGGTAATTTATATAGAAGGATGCTGTGTTGCTAACTTCTGGACGTAGATTCATACATTTCTTTTATATGTCATAGTATTTTCTTGTTACCGTAAAGGTTCGTGCTGATTTTGTCTTTGTGTTTGGGATTGTAACTACAATGGTTGATCCGATATCCAATTTGAACTTTCAAATCATGTAATTCATGTCCAACATGTTGGATTTTGAGCGCATGCGCGAAAGTATCCCTACCTAATTGGTCAATGAATGAGCTCTGATTGGCTGGAGAAACTGTTTCATAATGAAACTCGGTACTATAATGTCCATCATTATGATACAGTTTTCTGACGAATAATATTTACATGTCGACATCATCGAACATAAAATAATGTTTAAAAGATTACCTATAAACAACGAGGGGTGTTCCGAGTACAATTATCATTTTATATCCCCGAGAAGTTGATTTACAAACTGAGTAAACACTTATTATTATTATTATTATTATTATTATTATTATTATTATTATTAATAATACAGTAATGATAATTGAGAGGCGTGCAGATGTTAGTAGGACGCGGACCATGAGACCTTATCGAGTCTACTCACACATTCCGAACTAGATGGAGAACTGACCTTGAAATGAATACATTTTCCGAGTAGAGGTTGAATAAAATTTAATAAACAACAAGACCTAGTAAACGGGGACGTGAGTAGTGCATGAAATGGTAGAATGAGGGGTGATGGGGCTGGAATAACGGTACACAATATCAAAACAAAGTAAATACAAATATAAAAATAAATCAGAAGAATAAATAAATGATAAGAATACCGAGAGATGCCTAACGTGTCGTAGATTGGAGATCGTTCAAAGGGAAACTGAATTAAATAAACGGGGCAGAAATAAAACAAGTTAACAATAGTGTAAATAGTACTTTTCTTCCCATCACAGGCTAACTATATAACGTAGTCAGGAGAGATATTCTAGGAAGTTTACGAAGTCAAGAACAGAAAAACCCTGCCCTTTAAAACAAGTATGTCACTTCCAAGAACACACACATAGAACAAACGCAAAACTCAACGCATATTCAAATGCTAATCAAATCCAACCAAACGTTACTCCATCGTAAGATTACAGGTACACATGACATACTATTCCCTTAAACAAACGCTTTACCAGAGACTAGTTCAACAGAATTACGACACACCAAAAGAAACGTAAATATCAAATGACTTCATTCACTTCCTGAATAAATCTCCTTTTCGGAAGAAAGTACGAGACTCGATTATCTTACGGAAGACAAACATGGGGGTCCACTGCAGTCCCGGGTACACACAATGTACACACATTATATCATCTTGAAAGGGTAACCCATACGTCTCATTTAATAAGCGTAATGAGTTCTCGTGTTGTTTCTCCACTGAAGCCACGCAAAAACAATAACAAACTAACATGCCCCTAGGCGTTCAGTCGAGCCCACTTAAGCGAATAACTTTAACCCACCCTTAACATAAGAACACTGCTTATATGAAAATGACCAGAAGGATGACGAGGCTCTAAATCATTTACCCTTTACACAAATAAATAACACAACACAACAAACAATAAAACAGCTCACGGCATTATTTCCTCGTGGCTTATTCATCTTCAACATAAACATCATACACGTACATCATCACCTCCAGGTAACGCCCGAAGTCGCTTCTCATGCTCCTAGTCATTTAATTATTCGGCAAAACAACGTAAAACACACGTAGAGGAAAAAAACAGAAAGCTAATACAAATGCGAATATCAACAAGAGACCCTTAAACGATAACCCCAAAACCAACACGATTCCTGAAAACGCACATCTACGCACAGAAAAGATCACAAACACAACCAAGCTAACGTAAAATAAGAAACACGATCTCCAATCTAGAGAGGGACATATTAACACGGAAGATTGGTGGACAAAGCATTCCTAACCAAATTTCTTGTTACACCTTTTCCATGCATATTGACACTTTAAATAAACAAGGAACTTAGCTTTCTCCTGAGACGGTCTCGACGACAGCTGCAAATACATATCCTTTTTAAACCTGTATTGCTTCCAAGATAGTAATGCGTACAGATACCATCGAATGGACGAAACGTAAGAACAATATAAGATAGGGATTTAAACACATATTGGATAGGTATCTTTTACTTCTTATCATCATGGCTCTCGGCTCCATTCTCATGTATAACAAAATCTGACGACGGTATTGTTGATATTTAGTCTCTTTGATTGAGATCACACTCTCCATAGCGGGCGCGTTTTCCTTTTCTACAAGATCTAAGGTCGGTTTAAATTTTAATATAATATCTCGTAACTTGTCGAACCGATTATAAAATAGTAACGGGTCTATAATAATAATAATATAATAGTCTATTTAACTGTACATTGTAATTTTTCGGATAAAACTTAGTATTTTTCTGGATGAGGTTTATTTCCTTATCTGTATTTCTGTTATTTTACTTAACGTCAAAATACTGGAATTATAATAATGATGACATCCCATAATCTTAATTAGTTCACCACAAAAATTGCCAACGTATACACAAATCCTGATCATAGTTCGCACATTGTAGAGATGCTAAATAATGACGTAATTTTGTGGTAATATTTTGCTGTGTATTTATTTTATTTTCTAAATGTAGCCTACAGATTAGGGTGGGTCGATAAAAATTAATGTTTTTTTAAAACGCTCTAGGTCGGAAAAGTTGCCTATTGCTTTAAGAAGAAAAATGATGTAAACATTTTTGAAATCAGTTAACGTCTTCCGCTCGCGCATCGCACTTAAAGATTGAGAAAAAATGTAAGAATTACAAAGTTTCGTGATTTTCTTCAGCCGTTTAATTCTATTAAAACTATGGCACTAGTGTTATGTCTAGTATATAGCAAGAACAACCTATAAAAATATATTTAAGATCATTTACTGAATGTTTTTTTTCTTGCGCAATATCATTGAAATTGTTAAAAAATGACAAAATTACATGATTTTACTGCTGCTCCATGCTTAGTTGTCTGGTACAAAGGAATCGTACGCTCACTAAATTCAGTTATAAACGGTAAGAGTCTTGTTAGAAAAGCAATGATCAGTGAATTTAAACCTCCTGAGGAAAATTGGGGCCTTTACTTCGATGGTAGAAAAGACGATACTTTTTTTTATAGAAAATGTGGACAATAAGCAATTTCGCAGAACTATCAAAGAGGAGCACTATTCTCTTGTCCAGGAACCTGGGTCAGTCTATATCGGGCATGTTTCTCCCTCCTCCAGTTCAGCAGCAGACATAGCCCGCAGTATTATCACGTATTTGGATGAAAATTCTGTTTCTTTGGAAACACTGGAAGTGGTAGGGTGTGATGCCACTGTGACTAACACCGGATGGAAGAGTGGTGTTATTCAAAGGCTCGGACATCATATTGGCCGTTCCCTACATTGGAGTGTATGTCTCCTTCATTTTAATGAGCTGCCTTTACGACACTTATTCCAACATATCGATGGCTAGACTGCAGGGCCCAAATCTTTTTCTGGGCCAATTGGGCAGCAGCTAAATGCCTGCGAAAAATTGCCTCCAGTTGCTTTTGAACCCATTGAGGTTTTCATTCCTGACATAGAAAGGAAACGACTGAGCAAAGACCAACAATATTTTTGTTAGATATTTCAAAGGCAATAGCTTCAGGGACTTGCTCAGAAGACTTGGCCAAACGTGACCCTGGTCCCTTGTCTCATTCCCGATGGCTTACTGTAGCCAACAGAGCTCTGAGGCTCTACATACGTACTTCAGATCCATCAGACAGTTTAAAAGACATTGTTGGCTTCATTTTGAAATCATATATGCCTTTGTGGTTTGAGATCAAGAAGAGCAAGTATTTTACTGATGGGCCAAAACACTTCTATCAAGCTATCACAAATCACAGTATTTATACGAAGAACTTATACAAATCGTCGATCCTATAATAGCACGCAATGCATTCCTTGCACACTCAGAAAATGTTTTATTGGCAATGCTTGTGGACGAAAGAGAAGAGGTATTCGAGAACATCGATACAGAAGAATTTTAAAAGCGAGGAAAGTTGTCCCAAAAAAGAAGACATAAGTTTTCAACCACCACAGCTAAACTTTAAACCTTCAGACTACACAGAAATCATTGATTGGAACAAATGTGCTTTGTATCCTCCCCCAATGTTGCGAAACTTAAGTGAGGATGATATACGAGAAATCATCAATTCTGCAGCCAGGCCTGTTAGAGAAAGACAAAAGTTTCCATGTCATACCCAGGCTGTAGAGAGAACTGTCAAGCTTGTATCAGATGCATCCAGTAAGGTATGTGCCTTTGTTAACAGAGATGGCTATATCCGATCAACACTGAAGTCTCGGTCAGCTATGCCTCAATTCTCCACAAAATCAGATTTCAAATGTGTGGAGGTGTACAAAATGTTGTAAATATGTACAAAATATATAAATACAAGCTGACCCGGCAGACGTTGTCCCGCCAATCAAAGAAAGTGTTGTAACTTTGTTTCTTGAAGTGCGTGTCGATACACAATATTTTTTCAATTTCTGTTAACTGCCTCTATACTATCGTGAATTGAATTAACTAATTTAGAAACATTCGTTGGAGCGTGCACAACAACTCTCCAAAGTTTCATCGCAAACTGATAAATGGCATTTAACGCATACGGGATTTGGTTTAAATGATTCGTGCGCTGTCACTCATTTGTTGAATCTACTCGTGCTCTACCAACTGTGAAATGGATTTACTAAGTTAGAAAGCTTCACGTAAGTGTACACAACAACTCATCAACGTTTCATCGCAATCGATGAATAGTATATGAACGCATACAGGATTTTGTTGGAACGCTTCGCGCGTCGTCACTCATTTGTTACATCTACTCGTGCGCTACCAATATTGTAAAATGGATTTACCAAGTTGTACACCTTCCCTGGCGTGTACACAACAACTCATCAAAGTTTCATCGGAATTGGATGAATGACATATGAACGCATAAGTGATTTTCTTTAAACGATTCGCGTGCCGTCATTCATTTGTTGAATCTACTCATGCGCTACCTATTGTAAAATAGATTTACTAAGCCTGAAACCCTCTCTGGCGTGTACTCAATGATTCACCAAGGTTTGATCGCAATCGGATGAATGATATATGACCGCATACGGGACATTGTGGAAACGATTCGCGCGCCGTCGCTCATTTGTTGAATCTATTCGTGTGCTACTTATTAAAAACTGGATTTACTAAGACAGAAACATTCCTGGAGTGTACACAACAATTCACCAAAGTTTCATCGCAATCGGATAAATGGTATATGGACGCACACGGTACTTTGTTGAAATGATTAGCTTGCCGTCACACATTTGTTGAATCTACTCGTGCACTACCTATTGTAAAATGGATTTATTCAGCCAGAAACCTTCCGTAGGGTGTGCACAACATCTCACCCAAGTTTCATCGTAATCGGATAAATGGTATATGGACGCATATGGCACTTTGTTGAAATGATTCGCGTGCCGTCACTCATTTGTTGAATCTACTCGTGCGCTACCAATTGTAAAATGGATTTATTAAGCCAGAAACCTTCCGTAGGGTGTGCACAACATCTCACCCAAGTTTCATCGTAATCGGACGAATGGTATTTGAACGCATACTGGACCTTATTGAAACGCTTCGCGCGTCGTCGCTCATTTGTTGAATCTACTCGTGTGAAACCTCCTGTGAAATGGATTTACTAAGTTAGAAACCCTCACGTAAGTGTACACAACATCTCCCCCAAGTTTCATTGCAATCGGATGTATGGTATATGAACGCATACGGGACTTTGATTAAAAGTTCGCGCGTCGTTGCTCATTTGTCGAATCTACTCGTGAGCTACCTATTGTAAAATGAATTTACTAAGTTAGAAACCCTCACGTAAGTGTACACAACATCTCACTCAAGTTTCATCGCTATCGGACGAATGGTATTTGAACGCATACGGGACTATGTTGAAACGCTTCGCACGTCGCCGCTCATTTGTTGAATCTACTCGTGTGCAACCTCCTGTGAAATGGATTACTAAGTTAGAAGCCTTCACTTAAGTGTACACAACAACTCATCAAAGTTTCATCTCAATCTATGAATGGAATATAAACTTATACGGGATTTTGTTGAAACGCTTCGCGCGTCGTCACCCATTTGTTGAATCTAGTCGTGAGCTACCTAATGTGAATCTGATTTACTAAGCCAGAAGCCTTCCCTGGAGTGTACACAACATCTCACCCAAGTTTCATCGCTATCGGACGAATGGTATTTGAACGCATACGGGACCTTTTTGAAACGCTTCGCACGTCGTCGCTCATTTGTTGAATCTATTCGTGCACTATTTATTGTAAAATGGATTTACTAAGCCAAACACCTTCCCTGGAGCTCACTCAACATATCACCCAAGTTTCATGGCAATCGGATGAATGGTATATGAACGCATGCGGGACTTTGAAACGCTCTAACGTGCAGAGACAAACAGTAGAATTCGACATCACTGCCACCTTTGGTATAAAACACTAATTTTCGCCACGGGCGGAGTGTATGTAATGGCGGTAGATGCACAGGTTGCGACCAGGTGGCTCTGACGTGCAGAGACAAACCGTCCAAAGACATCAGCTTTCACGAAGGCCAAGGCTAGTGGTTTCCATGACGACTGTTTTTGACTGTATATTGTGGTTCTAAAATTGTGTGTAAATTGTGGTTCTAAAATTGTGTTCATTCCACCTACCGGGTCAGATTGTGAATCTAAACCATACATGGACCCACCCTAATATACATACCAAATTCCATCAAAATCGGTTCAGTCGTTTAGGAGGAGTTCAGTCACATACACACGTGTGGAAGAATGATATATATAAAGATGTAAATATTGTAATTGCCACGGTGGGTGAGTGGATATACTGTCGGACTACCAACCCCAAGATTGCAGGTTCGCCCCTGGCCATGGTAAGTGATTTTTGAAGGCGACAAAAATCTCGATACTCATGTCATACGTTGTTGGCATGTTAAAGAACCCATTTGAATTCAGTAGGCCGTGTTCAATGGCAAAATTAATCTCGGGATTTTCCGCCAACACAAAGTTCCTCCATTTTCTACTTGAAAGCGCTGTAGTGTCAAGGAGTTTAGATATCTAACCTCCTTGACTTTCATGGCATTCAAAGGAACGGCGAAATTCGACATGCAAGCTACCCTCTGGGTGTCAATTAACAAAGCTTGCACCAGGCAACCGAGGCCATACGATATTATTATTATTATTATTATTATTATTGTAAATAGTATGAAATATGATCTAAATAGCACACCTTACATATGGATGGAGGTTGGGTAGGGTATGGGTGGAACTCGAAGTGCAACCACCTCCTCGTAATGAGTTCTGGGTAGTTTTGTTCTTGCGAAACTAGCGAAGAGTTGCACAGTGAAAATCAGTAAAATTCGAAATTTCATAAGTTTTCTACATAAATTTTCGATCAGAAAACTTTTCTTAATTCAATTACTATATTTTTTAAAGATATTTTATGCTTTAGACGAAATATAACATTTAAAGAAATATTAATTTAAATTATTTTTATTGCATTGAAAAATGCACGAAAATTTGTGTTTTTTTTTTCTCAAACATTAAGTGCGATGCGCGAGCGGAAGATATTAACCGATTTCAAAAATCTTTAAATCATTTTTCTTCTTAAAGCAATAGGCAACTTTTCCGACCTAGAGCGTTTTAAAAAGAAAACATTTATATTTTTCGACCCACCCTACTACACTTACTATTTATAATTTTTGAGTAATTTTCTCATATTTTTTTGAATTTGATGCATTTTTAGCCTATTCTCAACTTTGAAAAAAAAAAAAAAGGCTTACGAGATCACCTTTTGTCCGTGCGTGTGCGCGCGCGCGCGTGTGTGTGTGTGTGTGTGTGTGTGAGTTGTGTGTGTCCCCTAATAACTTCTAAACGGCTGGGGCAATTTCAATGAATCTCGGTAAGTTCATAGCACTGTTACGGTCGACCCCGACCGTGCCCTTCAAATTTTGTTACGTCTCACCAATCCAACATGGCGGCTGAGCGAAATATTTCACCAGCATTCAATATCTCCGAAACTATTCCCGATATCACCCTGGAATATTTTACGGTGATAAAGGGGACTACTAGAAGTTCACCTATGTGACTTTTGAAAAAATTGGTAACTACAAAACCAACATGGCGGCCACGCGAATTTGCGACACTTAAATAGACGTTTCTCGCGATTTAACTAACCAAACGCAATAAAACATGGAACAGTATATGTTTATACACATTGTAATGCACCGACATCTAACTTCGTTCAGTTGTTTACTTAACCACAAGATGGCGGATGTGCGAAATATTTCACCGGCTTTCTATATCTCTGAAACTATTAGGGGTATTGTGCCCTTCCAGCAAGAAATATGCAAATCACAGTATGCCAGCAAAGCTCAAATCGGGATTTTCGGGGTTTTGGTATGTTCTCCCACTCTGTGACTTACACATTTTGGATTAAATAGAGGATACACTTTCAAAATAAAAACAAATTCAACTCCTATTTTAACACATTTAATTAACCAAAATTATGGCGCTACAAACAAATAAAATAAATAAACTATTGACCACTCCTTCTACTTGTCCAAAGTGAACAAGGAATATATCAAAAACAAACTATTATTATATTAAAAATAATGGTTGCATTCAAACCAACAACTCAAAATTATTTTCACTTCCATAATATATCTATCTTAAAGTCCAATATAATCACGAGCTCTAATGGCTCGATACTATTCAATAATGACGGTGTCCTTCTTTTACACACCTCATTAACTATTTTATGAGTTTCTTTTCATCAAACAAATATCTTATCATATTTAAAGTACATATTATTTCTCTACTTAAATGTTTGGGCATTCCACAATATTCTCAACATTACCATCTCTCTCAAGTTTTACAAATCCACTACAGTGATCGGGAAAATACTTGTGTACTCCAGAGTTATAAAAGATTACTTGACAAAGTCAAAAACTATGATTACTCCCGGAATCTAGTTATCTTCATTAAACTCATGGCATCCTACATTCATACAACATTACATTAGGGATTTTCTTTGTTTATTGGTCTTATAAGACCATTATCACATAATAAAGCTAACGATTTGAACAAGCAAGCGGTACTTTCATCTACAAGGACCTCGGTTCAAATCCCGGGTCATTTACAACTTTTAAAACACTCACGGTGTATATTTACTTCTCTCAGACGGTCCTTTTCCCGACCTAGGGCACTTACAATAACAAGGGTAGACCGTAATCACTTGGGCGAGATTTATGACTAAGAGGGGACCCTCTTGTCGTGCAAGCGTGGCAGCTCTATTCAATGCTTTTAAAACAGATCTTTCTTTCTTCAGTTCTCTGGAGAGACCTAGCGTTTTCTTTCATACACTTTCAACAAACATTATTAGGTTCATAAACCACTTTCATAACCTTGGCATTGAATAATTACGAAGGGTCCTCATTGATTGGTAAGAGTAATTCACATACAACGACGAATATTTAGGGGCTTCAACAACTTGAAGAGTCTGGGTTCGACTCTCATTAACATGCCTCGGGAACCATTCCCATACTTGAGGACTTATATAAATGCGACTAGGGTCGGCCGTGGCCTCCATTACCTGCGCTCATAATACCATACATTTGCTCCCTATTACAATAACATAACACACATAGCCTCGTGATCTACGTCACTATTGGAGGACTTACAACAATAGCTCAATTACCACAATCAACTACCCCTCGTAAGTAATTTACCAAGTACATTTCGATTCTACGCATTCCTAGCGTGACAATTTACTTTAATGCGCTACATTGCGCTCTACATTATTTTTAAGCCTAGCGTCTTCCAAAGAACTGATAAATTTCACATTAACAATTGATCCGTATCTCAATTTTTATATTAATCCTTCCCCTTGACAGTAATATTAAGGCTCAAACGCCCTTACTTTCATATCATTCAATTTAATCTTTATTTATATATCTTTCATGATGATTATTATTATTACGCTTGCTTTTACAGTATTTGTCAAATACACTGACATTTTATTTCATACATTCCTCTACAGGATTTCACATAATTATTTATAATTTCTCAAATTTTATTCGTTCAGACCGCGCTCTTACTCTGTTATTTGTTAATTAGAAATATCCCTCTATCTCAAACTCCGGTGGATTGTACACAAACCATTTCCCAACACAAACATAATGAAAATCTTTACTCACATGTTATAGGTCTTCCTGACCTTCTTTTTCCTGCGATGCTTCATTTTTGCCCACTATTTTGAAATTACTCCATTTTGTACAAATTCATTTCATGTACTGACATATCTTGACACACACTTAATTCGTATATATTTAACACTGATAACATTTTTAAATACACTGGTGTATTCCTTCAGAATACACGACAAAAACACTGAAATTATTACTTTTAACACAAATTTATATATATATTTACACTTCACAGATTCTAATCACTAAGGCTGCTATTTAGCCTTCACACGTGATTTCTTGACCTCCCGTCTCCAAGGGTGAAATTTAGTAAATGTCGGCTTCCTATCCTGTCAGAATGTGAAAGTCTCGAACCACCTACTTCTTCCCTGGAATAATTCTCCTTCAACTCCCGTTCCTGACGATCTGCTATTTCTCTGACTCGAACGGCTCCCTTTTAGACTCTATGGGTTGGTCTAGCGAAAGTCTATTCCGTCCGCGGTCCCCCAGATAATTTATTGGTGACCTATTGATTTCTAGCAACTAATACTCCTCGTAACTTAGTGCTTTTTGAATAGTTCGTCTGCTTTCTTGAAGCAATGTCTAGACTTTCCTTCTCCTTTCCGCTTATTCGGTTCTCGAATTTCTATCTCTCAGGAATACCTTGCGAACCTCGTTCTGTCCGTCCCTACACGGGTTCTTTACAGTTGATAGAATGTTTATCTCGCTGTTTCGTTACTTCAATACGTTATGATACTTTTGGTCGTTTACTTAAAAACCTATCGCCCTGAGTTCTAAGTTCGCAACCTGCTTTGACTGTAATTTATGAACTTTTCACTGTAAACTTTATACTGTCGGAACTAAATCCTGTACCTAGAATTTTCCTAATTCTCCACACGGCGATACTGTATTTATACTTCTTAGCTACTCCTTATGGATGCTCGTTGTTTATATATACCGCGACGCTCTTGGCTGTCGGATAATGTCTATGCGGTGATACAGCGTTTCCCCTCGAGGAATACTTGTAGAGTCTTCGGCGTGATGTAGCACTATAACGCCCCCTGGGCTATCGGAAACTGCATGACGTGTTGTAGCATCTCCCCTCAAGGAGTCTGTCGTGAACTGCATGTACTGATACAGCGTGACGCCCCCTCACGAGCTGTCGGAATAACTGCATGATTGGTCTGGCTTGGCCTGGACTTTTATACTATTTAGTCAAAAATAAATAAAATCCTAGTCCTTTTCGTGACCAACTTTTGAAATAATTGTCGCACAATTATAAAAATTATATCTCCAGAAAGCTCGTCTTCCAAACGTAAAATGACCTCACTGCGCATGGAAATCGATCGTGCATTTCCGAGATATTAAATAATTTTTTAGTCTTCAGCTGTGTGGGTGTTGCTGTTGATTTTTATTTCCCACTCCTTGGGCTTCGGTAATTCCCCTATGATGTATGGCCACGTTTGCATTTCTTTCCTGGACTATTATTAAAAGCTTTTTCTCCACACAAAAATCTCTAATCCGAAATGATTCACAATGCTGTATTTATTTACTAACTTTTATTCCTGCAAATGGATTAAATTTAATTATTCTTCTTCTAGCACAGTTCGGTGTTGCCGTTTTAATGCAAGGTAAGGTTGATTTCCGAGTCGTGCTTCTCTGTCATACAGTCGAAACTTTCCACTCAGTCTATTTATACTCGTGACTGGTTCCTTATCAATGAGTCAAGCATGATGTCATTTGCTGGCCACCTGGTTTAACTTCTTGCACAACGTTAGGCTAGCATCCTTGCTTGAAATCTTTCTATATGTTCCATTGGACTGTATATTTCTTTCCTTCCTTTTACAAAAATTACATGGATTCGACCTCCATTGAGCCAATGGTACATGGGTTCATCTCACCCCTCCTTAGGTAAATAAATTTTCGAAAAATTATGAGGAAATTTATTTCAATTATTCATAAAAATCTTATTTTTCTTTTAATTGTCGAAGCCATTCATAACGTTTATCCGTACCTTCTGTTTCTTCATTCCTTTAAAGTCCCTTCCTCTCTGGTTTGTATTTGTATTGGGTCTTTCAAAGATCCCATTCATTCATTTATTTTCCTTAGCGGACGTCTCCACTTCAGGGTTATACATTACTTGTCTCGCTCGGGTGTTGACTATTCTCCCCTAGTCTGGTGTATACTCTCCAAACTTGAGTCAAACAGCTTTATTTCTTTCCTCTTTTCATGAGACGGGTATCTGGCCGGTTCTGTTTCTCTTTTCTCATTATGATGTCAACTTATTGACCTTCTTTGAATACCTTACGGGTGCAAATGGCTTTATCCGTTACTTCATCACTATTACTTTCAGAATCTAAGTCTGTAAAATTTTCATTTGTGTTTTAAGAGCTCGGTCTATCCTCACCCGACTCTTCTTGGTTTTCTTCCGTTTTCTTCATCTCTTCCTGAGATGGTATTTCAAACAAAATTTCCTTTCTTATCTCATTCTTTAACGGGTGCATGCGGCTTAACCCGTTAGCTATGCTGGAATAATCCATTTTCTTCATCTCGCACCGAGATGGTATTTTCAAAGAGTATTTCTTTTTCCTACTCTTCCAATTCCATAGATCCTTCAGGTCTTCTTCCTGTCTCGTCCTTCTATTTTTCCATTTCTTTTTACGAAGCTTCCAACTGAAATACGCTTGAACTTCCTCTTTCTCCAAGGCATTGTATGTTATCTCTCCTTCTTTCCTAATTTCTAGATGGTGTCTATTCCCTTGTAAACCGACTAACAATTGCGGTGATATTCCTCTTTCCTGATTTTCTTCAAAGGCATCTCCTCTCTCCTTTTCATTATTTCACACAATCTCATCTTTCCCTTTGAGGTTTTCTTGGCTCTCATTTGGATCTGTTTCCATTTCCCTTTCCTTTCGTTGCCACTCCTGGTATCTGATCATTAATTCAAGGATCTGTGCTTTCAATTTTTGTCCTTCTAATAGCCTTTTATTTTCCTTATCCTCAGGAATTTCTTCTAGAATTTCCTTTTCAATTTCTGTGATATCTTGGACCTCTGCTTCCTTTTGTATTTTGACAATACTTTCCCTTATTGTTTCATTTACTTTCACAATTTCTTCAGGAATTATTATTTCCGTTTCCCCAACTTTCAATTCTTTAATTATTTCCTGTTCTGAGATTATTTCTTGCTCTTCCAGCTCAACCTTTTCATAGAAATGTTCTTCTTCACTTTGCAGCTCATTTTCTTTTCGGCTGTCCTCCTGGTCTGGAATTCTCATTTCTTCTTGAGTTTCCATTTGTTCTTCAGGAAGGATCTCAAAGTTTTTATCAGTTTCCACTGGAGTCATTACGATTTCTACTTCTTGTTCTTCTTCTCTAATATCAATTTCGGGCTCTTCCGGTACCGTTACTTCTTTTTCTTCTTCGATTTCTACTTGCTTTTCAACTTGGGCAGCGGCTTCATCTGACTGACGGTTCTGCTCTAACATGTATTCCTCATATTTCTTTTGGACGGCCTCTAATATTTCTTGATATTCCTGAATCTTGACTTTTCTTACTTCAGCTAACTCCTGACTGCTTATTATTCCATATTCATCATATATATCCAAATAAAAGTGATGCATCTTATCCCTTTTTTTCCTTTATATACTCCATCTGTTCCTTAAGGTATTTCTTCCTATCGTGATCCTTGTAATAGGTATTCCACAAGATCTTATTCCATTTTATTTCGCTATCCCGTAATGAGTACCCTATTTCCTTTACGTCCCCAGCCAATGTATCTATCTGTTTCCTTTTTCTTCCTTACTATCGCTTGTATCAAAAGTGGATTACTCATCTATAAATTGTTCCATTACCAGGGCTTGTTCATTGGCCTCATCGAAGTCTTCGGGAGGGTAATACACTTTTAAATTCGCTGAGTTCATGGTCACCTCGTGATTCGTTTCACAGTGCCGAATTCTATAGGCATTATTTCTCAAATCTCTTATTATTTGATACGGTCCGTGGTACATTTTCTGGAACTTTTTGTACACGCGGTTCCCTGGATCCGAAATGGCTGCTCTTTTTACTAACACCATTTCCCCTGCTAATAGTGGCCGATGATACCTCTTGTGCCTATTTCTTCTTTGCCTCCTGTCAGCTTGAGCTTTTAGATGCTCAAAGGCTCTTCTAATACGTACATCTCTTCCAGGCTGAGCGTCTGCTGGCCTAGGAATTACCAGACTCCAAGGTCTCTCTGGTTGCTCATTCCGATGTAACGTTATTGGTATCTCTCCCGTAGATTCATGGATTGTGTTGTTTATACAAAATTCGATAATATCCAAGATATCTATCCATTTCCAATTCTCTTCGGCACAGTATATTCTACAATACTTGGCCGTCTCCCTCATCACTATTTCTACAGGATTTGCCTCAGGATGGCGAATACTTGACAAAATCTGACGTATTCCAAGTCTTTCTAATTCCTGTCTAAACTCTACACTGGTGAAACAACTACCGTGATCCGACAACAAATTCTCGGGTTTTCCCAGAATCGGTATCACTTTTTCTTTGAGTCGTTTTAACACCTGTTTGGTACTAGTCTTCTGTATGGGAGCAAGGACAACCATTTTAGTGAAGACATCCATAGCCACCATTATGTGTCGATTTCCTCGCCTAGCCTTTGGCAAAGGTCCGAAATTGTCAATAGAAATGATTTGACCTGGCCTCTCGGGTAGCAATGGTATAGGCTTTTGTCTCATCAAAAATGCATTTGGTTTAATCCTTTGACATAGATCACATGTCTTTAGCGTATCCCTTACAGTCTCTCTCAATCTCGGCCATATAAATGTTTCCTTCAGCATCGAGACTGTTTTGTCGACTCCCATATGTCCGAACGATCTATGGGCTAACCATACCATTTTTCTCTGCAAAATCGCAGGTACAACGATCCTTAATCGTGTATGGTCAGAGTCCACAAACTTATATAACAATCCATTATAGAATGTGTAATCTTGAGCTATCTTATTAGCTTCCGTGTATGGCGGTGTTCCCCTTATCAAACTTCCTTCAAGGAACGATATGAGCATGTTCATCCATGGATCCTCACGTTGTCGTTGACCAATGCTTCTTAACTCATTCAGAGTACGCTGATCCCTGTCTTCCAAATCAATAGCCATTACTTCCTCTTCTGTGGACTCTGGCTGTCTACTTAAATAATCTGGAACTACATTTTCTTTTCCTGGGCAGTATTCAATATTTACGTCTAACTGTTGAATGTATAAAGCCCAACGCATCAACCTTTGACTGGATAAATCAGTCTTCATCAAAAAGGTTAAGACTTTATGATCTGTCCTTAATGTGACTTGAAACCCATATACTATCTTTCGCCAATATTGCAACGCGTGCAATATCGCTAACAGCTCGATTTCGCTGATTGTATAATTTTTCTCGTGTGGTTTCAGTCTCCGACTTGTGAAAGCTAGATAATTTTTCTTATCAGGGTTATCCGGGTTTTCCTGATATAACATTGCCCCTATTCCAATCTGGGATGCATCTGTTTGGATAATAAATCTCTGATTAAAATCAGGATATCCTAGCTTCACATAGTTTAAGAGCATTTCCTTGGCGTCTATAAATGCTTTTTCTGTTTCCTCCGTCCATTTCCACTTGCCCCCTTCTTCAGAAGGTCCTGTAATGGTGCAACAGTTTTGGTGTATGATGGACAATGTCCTGAGAAAAATCCAATCAATCCCAAAAACTGGCGAAGGTTTTTCACCTTCAAAGGCCTTGGAAAATCTCTTATCGATTCTAATTTGCATGGATTTGGTTTAACACCATCCTTATCAATTAGATGCCCCAAAAATGTTACTTGTCTCTGACAAAAATTTGATTTCTTCAAATTTATTTTAAAGTTAGCCTTTCTTAAATCTTCCAATAATTTCTTTAACTTTTCCAAATGTTCCTCAATGTTTTCTGAGGTAAGCAAAATGTCATCCACATAACGAATAGTGCAATCTTTCACTTCCTCTGACAGGTTTCGATCAAGTGCTCTTATTAAGGCAGATCCCGCGGTCTTCAATCCAAACGGACATCTCCTGAAGCAGTATGTTTGTTGGTCAAACTGAAATCCAGTTAAAAGACTGGTTTTCTCTTCCAGTTCGAGATGATGATACGAAGAAGTCATGTCAATATTTGTGAAAATCTTCTTGCCTTTGAATTTCCTCAGTATTTCTTTTATGGGTGGTGCCGAATCATTTTCTGGTATGACTTTTGCATTTAAATTCCTGGCATCTAAACACACCCTTACTGAGCCATCCGATTTACTCACAATTACTAATGGACTAACATATGGTGTCGCCATCTTTTCTATCACACCTGCATTCATTATCTCCTGCAGTGTTTTCTTCGTTTGTGGGTAATGTTTTTCCGCAACCGGGTATGGTTTTTGTCTGAACGGTGCCCAATCAATGACTTGGAACGCGTATTTAAAATTTTCAATCTTCCCTGGCTTGGAATCAAATACGTCCCTAAAATTTACTAGCAATTCCTTTAATTGTTCCTTATTTTCGAGGTTAACTTTAGCTTCCTCTATTTTTCCTGACAGGTTGGTTTCGAACTCAGTTCCGAACTATCCTCAAGTTCTATATTTAGGACTTCAAATATCTTTTCTATGTCCTTACAACCTTCTTCCGTTACTTCTTCCACATGCCATACCTGTTCTTCTATTTTCATATCCTGTTCCTGTAAATTTATATTTTGTTCATCCACATCCTCTCTCTGAATCCTAATGCAGTTTTGCGCTAGGTCTATGATGACCTTGTTCTCACGGATAAAATCAATACCTAATATGACATTATATGGCAATTGATTTACCAGCAAAAAGCATTGCGAAATTTCAGCGTTACCCATGATCAGATCAATGTATACCTGAAATTTACATGTTAAAGATTTTTCAGGAATAATCCCCTTAATCTTTACACTTGATGTGGGAATTTTCAATTCGCAGCCTCTTGTTTCCAATTCATTTAGAAGGGTTTGCGTAATTAAACTTATAGTTGATCCAGTATCAATTAATGCCCTGACCAGTAATCCTTCTATCCTTAGCATAATGATAGGTAGTTCTCTTCTAATAGGTGGGATTCCTTCCACATCCTCGTTAATTAGCTCATCTGGTCTTGCTATCCAATTCACAATTTCTACCTCCTCCCAGCTCCTGGTATGTTTCCACTTTTGATGATTTAAATTTGAAGTTTTTTTTAACCTGAGGGCTTCCTTTCCCCTCATTCTTCAAGTGAGCCTGTAGCTCCAAGCTTTGAGCTCCGTCTAGTCGGTCGGGTGATTTTCGGTTCTTGATTGCCTCACTCCAACGGACTTTTTGCCTTTCAGGTTCGTCTGGTCGTTCGTTCATATAACGAAGACTTTCCTGATATCTCTCTTCTATTTCGGCCCGATATTCATCATCCCTATCCTCTGGCCTTACGTTCCTTCTGGGATAATTCTCCCATCTCTTTCGGTTATCTTGCCTCTGATGGTTATTGTTATAGGGTCGGCTCTCTTGTTGCCTATAACCCGTATTCCTAGGATTTCTTCCTCGATATCCTCCTCTGTAATATGGCTGTATTCCCCTAGGCTCTTGATGTCCATACTCTCGACCAAGTCCCTGAGTATCAGTACTAGTGGACTGATTTCTGGTCGGTGGTTTCTCTTTATTTTCTTGACTGCTGGCCATATGTACCTGTTCAGTCTGTCTTGGATGCCTGGGAGTAACGTGTGACGTCGTCATATCTAATTGACGTAGTACGCTCTCCACTTTCACAGCGCTTCTGGCTTTAGATGAGATTAACAGCCCCTGGATCTCATATGGAAGTTGTCTTGCAATGGCGGCACACAGGTCGTTCTCAGCTGGAGCAATGTCAAGTTCCCGGAATTTACACAGCTGAGCGGTGAAAAATTCTGAGTACTTAGTTGGTGCATTTGTGCTGTACTTCCTAGAGTACAGATCTAGCCTCAAATTCTCTTCGACATCTGCTGCCCAATATCGTTTCAGAAACGCTTCTCTAAAGCCTTCCACCGTATCAAAGGTGTACCTGAAGCTTCTGAACCAGGTGAGACAATCACCTGCCAACAGCTTCTCAATAGCTCTCAGTCTCCGATCCTGAGGAACCTTCATTTCGCTCAAGTACTCTGCGACTTCCTTTAACCAGTATTTAGGAGTAATAGACATATTATTACCCGTAAACTTCACCGGTCTGTCCTCATTTGACTTGATGATATTTATTATCTGGCCATTTGTCTGATTCATGTACGGGGTTGACATCGCCACTGGATATCCTGGGTTCTTATAAGGGCTCTCCCCTCCTAAGTCCTTCTCTTGATCTGTGCCTTGTTCATGTGGATCTATCCATCCTCTCTTTTGAAATTCATCCTGACTTTCAAATTCTAACTTCCTTTCTCTTCGGGCACTTTCCTCATTAGCCATGAGTTGACTTTCCATTTGACTGTTCTTATGTTCAGTCCTCTCCAACCGGGATCCTAATTCATTCTGAATTCTTTCTTGATTCCTTTTACTATCTTCCTCTACCTTTTTGAGTTGGAATTTCTCTTCCCTGAAACTATCCCTGATTTCAGCTAATTGATCTTCTACCTCTTTCTTGATGACCATGACCTGTTCTTTTATAATTTCTGGCTTAACGTCACCTATGGTATCTAGGTCTTCTCGTATTTCCTTTATTTTCTTCTCCATTTCTCTTTGTCCTTTGACCATATCTACTTTAATTCCCTCAAGCTTTTCCTCAGTTTTCCCTTGGCTCCTAGACACTATCGTCAATTCATTTTGGACCAGATTTACTTCGGTATTGGTTTTTCCTACTTGGACCTTTAATGTTCCGATGGTTTCCTGAACCTCATTAATACCCTGACTTATTTCATCTATCTTATGGGTACTTTCCTTATTTTCTTTCTCTCGTTGTTTTCTTTCACTCTGGAGATGCTCCTCGTATATACCTAATCTTTGATTTATTCCCTCCTCGTGCTTCTTTAAGTTCTCACCTACCTGCCCGGTAAACCGCTCAAATTGACCTTTCATGTCCTGCGCACCCTTTTGATTTTGATTTTTCATCTCAGTTACTTCGGTCTGAACTTCACCGATTTTGTTCTCGAGGGTTCCTACTTTCTCCTCAGCCCTTTCAAATCGGGTTTCTAGCTTATTCACACTTTCTTTTATCTCATCCCGGGATGTTTTACAGATATCGCTGTTAGAATCTATCCGAGCTTCTAATTTTGCCTGCACCTCTTGGATCTGGGTTACAAGTTCATCTTTACATGCATCTACATTCTTTTTACAAGTTTCCTTCATTTCAGCTAATTTAGCTTCCATAGAACCAAATTTATTTTCCATGGAACCAATTTTATCCTCTATAATTTTAAAATGATCTTGACACTCCTTTTGGGATTCTATACTATTTTTTTCTATAGTACTTATCTGAGTTTTCAATCCTGCATTAAATGTGTTACTCTCACTTTGAAATGCCTCTAGCTTATCCCCAAATGTTTTATCCAATATTTGAAATTTGGACTCTATATTTCCTTCTATACTTTCTCGGAGTTCATTTGACCCCTGTTTCATTCCCCCTTTTAATTCATTTAACTTATTCCCAAATTCAGTGTCAAAACCTTGAAATTTGTTATTCATTGTCCCTTCTATTTCAGCCTTCAGTGCCTCATTGTTTGCTTTACTGTCGGCTCTCATAGACTCTAACGTCTCATCTTTTATCACTTTCAACTGTTCTTTAATGTTATTCCCATTTTCTGTTTTCATCTTTTCTATCTCAGCCTTCAGTTCATTATTCATTTTTATACAGTCGGCCTCGATAGCTTCTAATTTAGTCCCCATGTTATCACTATTAGTTTTTAGTGACTCTAAACTTTGATTCATGGATCCTAACTTTTGGTTATTTTCCTCCTGTTGGCTGTCCAACTTATTCAAACTCTCATTTATGGATCCTAAATCCCTTTTATTTTCAGTCTGTTGGCTATCCAACTTATTCAAACTCTCATTTATGGATCCTAAATCCCTTTTATTTTCAGTCTGTTGGCTATCCAACTTATTCTCTATCTTAACACTGTCAGTTTTTATAGCTTCTAATTTATTGTCTATAGCCGCTAACCTTTCCTTGCTATCGGCTTTTATAGCCTCCAACTTCTCATTACAATCGGCTTTTATAGCCTCCCAAAGCCCTTGCAATTCCTCACTCAAAACCATCTTATTAGAATACAGTGGGCTACTCATGCCACATCGCTGGTACATGCTTGAGAGATGGTACCTGAACCATTGTGTCCCAATTTCTTCAAAAATTTACTTTGGTACGGGTGTTTACTACAACGTACCCTTTTGATATCTTTATTCAATCTCAGAAACTTTTATGGAAGTATTTAAAATTCAAAATTTCGAAAAACCATTTTTTTTTTCAAAAAAATGAAAATTTTGATTTTTCTAGAAAACTCGGGTTTTCCCTAGGAAAACTCATCCCTGCGTACTGGGCGCCAAAATCGATGATTTTCGGAGGGTTGTTTAATTCAGGGCTGCTCGGTGTGAGTTTCCAGGGACCCATGCGGCCAATTAATATTATATGTTGTAGCTACTCCTATCATTATCTTTACTTTTACATGATATGACCGTCTTCAATGTTCCTCTAATTATTAATCCAAGCACAGTACTTCTATGCCCCCCTGTGCCCTTCCAGCAAGAAATATGCAAATCACAGTATGCCAGCAAAGCTCAAATCGGGATTTTCGGGGTTTTGGTATGTTCTCCCACTCTGTGACTTACACATTTTGGATTAAATAGAGGATACACTTTCAAAATAAAAACAAATTCAACTCCTATTTTAACACATTTAATTAACCAAAATTATGGCGCTACAAACAAATAAAATAAATAAACTATTGACCACTCCTTCTACTTGTCCAAAGTGAACAAGGAATATATCAAAAACAAACTATTATTATATTAAAAATAATGGTTGCATTCAAACCAACAACTCAAAATTATTTTCACTTCCATAATATATCTATCTTAAAGTCCAATATAATCACGAGCTCTAATGGCTCGATACTATTCAATAATGACGGTGTCCTTCTTTTACACACCTCATTAACTATTTTATGAGTTTCTTTTCATCAAACAAATATCTTATCATATTTAAAGTACATATTATTTCTCTACTTAAATGTTTGGGCATTCCACAATATTCTCAACATTACCATCTCTCTCAAGTTTTACAAATCCACTACAGTGATCGGGAAAATACTTGTGTACTCCAGAGTTATAAAAGATTACTTGACAAAGTCAAAAACTATGATTACTCCCGGAATCTAGTTATCTTCATTAAACTCATGGCATCCTACATTCATACAACATTACATTAGGGATTTTCTTTGTTTATTTGTCTTATAAGACCATTATCACATAATAAAGCTAACGATCTGAACAAGCAAGCGGTACTTTCATCTACAAGGACCTCGGTTCAAATCCCGGGTCATTTACAACTTTTAAAACACTCACGGTGTATATTTACTTCTCTCAGACGGTCCTTTTCCCGACCTAGGGCACTTACAATAACAAGGGTAGACCGTAATCACTTGGGCGAGATTTATGACTAAGAGGGGACCCTCTTGTCGTGCAAGCGTGGCAGCTCTATTCAATGCTTTTACAACAGATCTTTCTTTCTTCAGTTCTCTGGAGAGACCGAGCGTTTTCTTTCATACACTTTCAACAAATATTATTAGGTTCATAAACCACTTTCATAACCTTGGCATTGATTAATTACGAAGGGTCCTCATTGATTGGTAAGAGTAATTCACATACAACGACGAATATTTAGGGGCTTCAACAACTTGAAGAGTCTGGGTTCGACTCTCATTAACATACCTCGGGAACCATTCCCATACTTGAGGAGTTATATAAATGCGACTAGGGTCGGCCGTGGCCTCCATTACCTGCGCTCATAATACCATACATTTGCTCCCTATTACAATAACATAACACACATAGCCTCGTGATCTACGTCACTATTGGAGGACTTACAACAATAGCTCAATTACCACAATCAACTACCCCTCGTAAGTAATTTACCAAGTACATTTCGATTCTACGCATTCCTAGCGTGACAATTTACTTTAATGCGCTACATTGCGCTCTACATTATTTTTAAGCCTAGCGTCTTCCAAAGAACTGATAAATTTCACATTAACCATTGATCCGTATCTCAATTTTTATATTAATCCTTCCCCTTGACAATAATATTAAGGCTCAAACGCCCTTACTTTCATATCATTCAATTTAATCTTTATTTATATATCTTTCATGATGATTATTATTATTACGCTTGCTTTTACAGTATTTGTCAAATACACTGACATTTTATTTCATACATTCCTCTACAGGATTTCACATAATTATTTATAATTTCTCAAATTTTATTCGTTCAGACCGCGCTCTTACTCTGTTATTTGTTAATTAGAAATATCCCTCTATCTCAAACTCCGGTGGATTGTACACAAACACTTTCCCAACACAAACATAATGAAAATCTTTACTCACATGTTATAGGTCTTCCTGGCCTTCTTTTTCCTGCGATGCTTCATTTTTGCCCACTATTTTGAAATTACTCCATTTTGTACAAATTCATTTCATGTACTGACATATCTTGACACACCCTTAATTCGTATATATTTAACACTGATAACATTTTTAAATACACTGGTGTATTCCTTCAGAATACACGACAAAAACACTGAAATTATTACTTTTAACACAAATTTATATATATATTTACACTTCACAGATTCTAATCACTAAGGCTGCTATTTAGCCTTCACACGTGATTTCTTGACCTCCCGTCTCCAAGGGTGAAATTTAGTAATTGTCGGCTTCCTATCCTGTCAGAATGTGAAAGTCTCGAACCACCTACTTCTTCCCTGGAATAATTCTCCTTCAACTCCCGTTCCTGACGATCTGCTATTTCTCTGACTCGAACGGCTCCCTTTTAGACCCTATGGGTTGGTCTAGCGAAAGTCTATACCGTCCGCGATCCCCCAGATAATTTATTGGTGACCTATTGATTTCTAGCAACTAATACTCCTCGTAACTTAGTGCTTTTTGAATAGTTCGTCTGCTTTCTTGAAGCAATGTCTAGACTTTCCTTCTCCTTTCCGCTTATTCGGTTCTCGAATTTCTATCTCTCAGGAATACCTTGCGAACCTCGTTCTGTCCGTCCCTACACGGGTTCTTTACAGTTGATAGAATGTTTATCTCGCTGTTTCGTTACTTCAATACGTTATGATACTTTTGGTCGTTTACTTAAAGACCTATCGCCCTGAGTTCTAAGTTCGCAACCTGCTTTGACTGTAATTTATGAACTTTTCACTGTAAACTTTATACTGTCGGAACTAAATCCTGTACCTAGGATTTTCCTAATTCTCCACACGGCGATACTGTATTTATACTTCTTAGCTTCTCCTTATGGATGCTCGTTGTTTATATATACCGCGACGCTCTTGGCTGTCGGATAATGTCTATGCGGTGATACAGCGTTTCCCCTCGAGGAATACTTGTAGAGTCTTCGGCGTGATGTAGCACTATAACGCCCCCTGGGCTATCGGAAACTGCATGATGTGTTGTAGCATCTCCCCTCAAGGAGTCTGTCGTGAACTGCATGTACTGATACAGCGTGACGCCCCCTCACGAGCTGTCGGAATAACTGCATGATTGGTCTGGCTTGGCCTGGACTTTTATACTATTTAGTCAAAAATAAATAAAATCCTAGTCCTTTTCGTGACCAACTTTTGAAATAATTGTCGCACAATTATAAAAATTATATCTCCAGAAAGCTCGTCTTCCAAACGTAAAATGACCTCACTGCGCATGGAAATCGATCGTGCATTTCCGAGATATAAAATAATTTTTTAGTCTTCAGCTGTGTGGGTGTTGCTGTTGATTTTTATTTCCCACTCCTTGGGCTTCGGTAATTCCCCTATGACGTATGGCCACGTTTGCATTTCTTTCCTGGACTATTATTAAAAGCTTTTTCTCCACACAAAAATCTCTAATCCGAAATGATTCACAATGCTGTATTTATTTACTTACTTTTATTCCTGCAAATGGGTTAAATTTAATTCTTCTTCTTCTCGCACAGTTGCGGTGTTGCCGTTTTAATGCAAGGTAAGGCTGATTTCCGAGTCGTGCTTCTCTGTCATACAGTCGAAACTTTCCACTCAGTCTATTTATACTCGTGACTGGTTCCTTATCAATGAGTCAAGCATGATGTCATTTGCTGGCCACCTGGTTTAACTTCTTGCACAACGTTAGGCTAGCATCCTTGCTTGAAATCTTTCTATATGTTCCATTGGACTGTATATTTCTTTCCTTCCTTTTACAAAAAATACATGGATTCGACCTCCTTTGAGCCAATGGTACATGGGTTCAGTATCACTCTGCAATTTTGTTCGGAGATAAAGGGCACTACTGGAAGTTCATCTATAGGACTTTCAAAAACCGGTTAACTACAAAACGAACATGGCGGCCAAGCGAATTTCAAAATTTTAAATAGACCTTTCTCGCGATTTAATGTTCCAAACGCAATGAAATCGGGTACAGGAAATGTTTATACACATTGTAATGCTCTGGTATCTAATTTAGTTCAATTGTTTACATAACCTCAAGATGGAGGCTGTGCGAATTTTAAAATTAAGTTTTTATTTCTTGTGTCGTAATCATGCGATCGAAGTGAAAGTTTGAATAATGAACCTACGCAATAATTTTCCTTTAATGGTACATGACTCTATGGCCTATACATTTAACAATCCAACATGGCGACTACCCGAAATATTTAAACGGCTCTGAATATCTACGAATCTATTATAGCAATCAAACTGATTTTTTTATGTTCATAGGGGCTATGAACTTTAGTTCACCTATAGGACTTTAAATAACCTGGTGATCACAAATCCAACATGGCGGTGACGCGAATTATAAATATTCACATTGACGTTTCTCGCAATATAACCATCCGAGAGCAGTGAAACTTGGAACACTAAATCCTCATACTAATGTTAATCCACTGGCATCTAATTTATTTCAATTGTTTCCATAACCACAAGATGGCAGCTGTGCGAAATTTTAAAATCTCCTTGTTACTTCTTGTGTCCTAATCATGCGATTGAAGTTTGAATGCTACACGTACACAATAATCTTCATGTAGCAGTATATAACTCTAGCACCTACATATATAAACTCCAACATGGCGACCATCCGAAATATTTAGTAGGTTCTCAATATCTGCGAATCTATTACAGCAATCAAACTGAAATTATGTATGTAGATAGAGGCAATTAACATAAGTAGGATATATGAAAATAGGCTGTATAGTTCTTCACGGAACTACTTGTTTGCGAATGGTATTGATATTGAATATTATCGGAACTTTAAGTCGGTCATTGTCGGTCTGAAGACCAAAGTAACTTTGTTTAGTCCTTACGTTTTGGAAATATTCACATATTGAGACGCACATGCACTTGCAACTAATCCTGGAGCAGGCGCGGATCTAGAGTTTGGTTTTGGGGGGGGGGGTCAGAGAATCGATCTAGAGTTTGGCTTGGGGGGGGGGGGGTCGGGCGGTGGGGAGGGGGGGGTCAGAGAATCGAAATCGTAAAGAAAAATGGTATCAATGAAAACGCAATCACAAAATAACCAAACGTACAAAACCAGACCAATTTTTTTGCAAGCTTCATGGATAGAAATTTGATGCGTTTAGCGCACCAAAAATATTCGTACAAATTGCAACGGCGTGTTTTGCGACTTTTACATCGAGCTTCGAGAAAAGGATCAAGGTACGTAACAGTTTCGGCAAGTCGAGTTGGTACCGACAAAGGGAGAAAGTCACAGCTTAAATTGCCAACCAAGCTTGCAGTTTGGACGTCGGCAAAAATTTTTGGTGCAAAAAAAGCCCCAGTTTCCTATCCGTGCATTACTGCACAATCATCGTGACATCACTATAAACATCGATTCGGTAATCACAAGGTTTGCTAAACAAAATAGACGAGTTGATTTTGTTGTATAACTAATAGTTTTTATACAAGAGGTTAGAAGTTGTAAATATGTACAGTTGTAACAGAACATAATAATTCCAATAAAGATAATTCAATATTGAATAAAATGAAAAAAAAACTGTTTTTCAGTTAAAATTCGTTAAGTTTTATTTGTCTGGTAATTGTGTTTTCGTTTTTTGAGTTTGCAAAAAAATTTGGTCTCCGTTTGGGGGGGGGGGGGTCATGACCCCCGTGACCCCCCCCTTGAATCCGCGCCTGTCCTGGAGCCATGTTGAAAGGTAGGGTAGCAGGACAAATTACAGTAGGTCCAGTAATGGCAGAGTCAGTGCAACCATACGCATGCTGAGTGAATTTGTGTTGTCAGTTGCAGTTGCTATTTTGAGTGTATTTTAAAATGCCGAAGTTAAAGTTATCTAGGGAAGAATATTTCAAACTAAATAATTTTGGAATTTAGCGAGGACATTTTTTCTCCCGATGGTGAAATTCTTTCCTGCAAAATGGGTTGTGTAAAGTGAAAGCTTGTGTATGCATTTCTTTGTGTGTTGGCTTTATGTCAGCAACATAAAGGCTACCTATATCAACACGATGAATAATTTTTTTATAAAATTTAATTCAAAATTATAGGTGATTTTTTAAAGTATTCGAATTGGATTTCTTCAGTAATTTTATAGGTAATCTTTTAAACATTTTAGGTACGGTAATTGAAATCCACGGCCTGGTTAAAACATACCTTGGTTATTTTTCAACAAAGCCCCCAAACTTAGAACAACAAAGAAATCTGCATATTTGTATACTTAATTAGGTCTATCTATCGACTTCTCAATGAAAGTACATCTCACTATCTCTCTCGTAATTTTCGTTTTCTTTCTTCCTTTTATGATCGTCAAACGGGATCTGGTTGGTTGGTTCCTCAGTTTAGGGGCTGCGACAGCGTAGTCATGTAGCCCCGTGTACTTTGTGTGTGTGTAGAATCTGTCTGATAACCGGTGTTAATTGTGATGGCTGTATTAGTGTGTGTTATGTGTTTTTAATTCAGATGAGGACTGTAGACATTCAATTTTCAAGTAGTTCCTAATTTTGCTACCAAACGCCACCGTCAACGACAACTAGTTCTGAACTTGGTTTTTAGATGCCACCGCAGTCGGCTCCTGGCGACGAACGTTGGTACCTAAGAGCGTTAGTCAAATCTAACCTATAATTTAGCTCCACACATGTGTAATTAGTGGAAGGTTCCTTTTCATGCCATAAATCTATGACATGGGACCGCCGGCTTTACTTCCCCTCCGAAGGCATGCATACTGAGGGATTTTTAACGCTCTTAAAAATCCGGCCGGGGTTGAACCCGTGACCTTGGGCATAGAAGCTCAGAAAACTACCAACTACAAACGGGATCTGGATCTATAATTGCAATTCCTCTACATTTATATGACTTCAGTAACTCTTTCCTCGTGTTGGAATAATTGCCCTTTTGATCATGCATGTGAAGATTTCCTCTTGAATTTGTAGGCCAACTAGAACAAATGAATGTGTGAATGAATATAGTAAAATTTTGATAAGCCTTCATAAGTTGTAATTACCATGTGTATTTCTTTTATAGCTTAACTTCTATTTTAACATGTCAAACACTTAATTGCCACGTCAATTCTAGTATTTAAGTTTGGTAGGTCAAGCATGATATGTGAGTATTTATTTGTAATAAATTGCATTGTTTCCCTATGCTTTCAATATTCCTTCATCCTCTCAGATGTCAACATCCTTTCTTCAGTGGAGAACATTCTTCCTTTTTCCCTTTTGTTCATTTTAGTTTGGAGTCTCGCACGTGAGTCGTGTGGATTCTTGAGATCGCTTAAAGTTATTTGGAGTTCTTTGATATCAACCTAAATGTCTGTAATCCATTCAATCTTAGTGTTTCTATATCAGAATGGGGCAAGAGCCCTATCTTTGCCACAATAAAGGCGTCATTAATAATACAAATAATAATCATAGTATGTATGTATGTCTACCCCTTATTATTCCCGTTTTTCCAACGGGGTCGGTGATGAGATGCGATGGAAGTCTTTGTGGCGATGGTTTTTACGACCGGATGCCCTTCCCGACACCAACCTCACGAGAGGAGTTAATGAGAGATGAAATGAATGATGGTGAATGAAACTGGGCAAGGATGTGGAAGGAAGCGGCCGTGGCCTGTCAGAAGGTACCGTCCCAGCATTTGCCTGGTGTTGAAAATGGGAAACCACGGAAAACCATTTCAAGGACGGCTGACGGTGAGGCTCGAACCCACGCGTCTACCGAGTCAGCAGAGAGCTTGGCCCCATGACCTAATGCTGAGCTTTAGCCAGCTTAGCCACTACTGTCGGTACAAATAATAATCATAGTAATATATAACAAGAAGTTCCGTGACGAACTAAAGAGCCTAGTTTTCTTAAAATTTAAGAATCATGCCAATGATTAATCTATATTATGGATCTATCTAAAATAATGACGAAATTAAGTTGGTAATATCGAAATTCCTAATTAGTTCGAAATACTGTATACCTGGCATAACGTAGCCTAATGGAGAACTACAGTTGGCAGCCCTGGTGACTGAACGTATTCTTAGTTCCATCTCTTAAGGAAAAGAATACAAAATGTGGTTGAAGTCCAATGGATAGCTCGGAGGTTATATGCAGTTAAACATTGGATCCAACAGCGCGCGTAAAATCATGTTGGCAACAGTGACATACATGTATTGGTCAGAAATAATCTGAAATAATATGATCTATTGTTGTGTCAATTTTGAATGAAATCCATTAGTTAGTATAGAAGTTGCATGCATTTTAAAATTAGACCTATCAGTAGGCTTGGAATCATGTTGGCAGCACTGGCGTAGGCCTATATAAGTTACTCCAAATTAATCTAGATAGAGCTATTGGCTTGCATGCATTCTGATATATTGATATTAGGGTAACAAAAATAGAGACAGTATTTATTAACAGTTGGCAGCCCTGGTTACTCTTAAGAATCGGCATAGTCATATATGTTATGGTACAAATAGCACACACAAAATTTGGTTGAAATCCAAATGATAGTATAGAAGTTACATGTATTTAAAGTTGGACCTCTCAGTAAGCTTAGAATCATGTTGGTAGCACTGACGTATATAAGTTACTCCAAATTAATATAGAATGTCAGGTACTATACGTGTGCATAGTTTAGAGCTGTCGGCTTGCATATTTTCTGATATATGGGTATTTGGATTAAAAAAATTGAGAGCATTTATTATCAGTTGGCAGCCCTGGTGGCTCTTAAGAATACGCTCAGTAATATATGTTTATGTACACATAGCACATACGAAATTTGGTTGAAATCCAATTGATAGTGAAGAAGTTATATGCATTTAAAGTTTGGACCTATCAGCAGGCTTATAATCATTTTGGCAACACTGCCATGTATGGCCTCCTGGAAATTAAACTGCAACATTATTATCTATACGTGTGCCAATTTTGAAATAGCTCCCTTTCATACCTTTCAAGATATCCAACATGGAGCTCAAATTTCAATTGCGATTTTTCATCAGTTGGTAACACTGACATCATTTTCAAATATGGACGTGAGATATTCAGGTATAGATGTTTACTCATACCAAATTTTGTTTCGATTACTGCAGCCGTTTAGGAGTTGATAAGGGGGGGGGGGACAAACACACACACACACACACACACAGCCAGCCAGCCAGGCAGACAGACAGACAGACAGACACACATTTGCCCGATCTTATCAGTCTACTTTTTCCTCATTTTTGCAAATTGTGAAAAGTAGGCTAAAAATGGGATGGTGTGTGTCTGCCTGTCTGTCTGTCTGTGTGTTACTCAATAACGAGAGAACCACTGGTCCGATCTAAATGAAATTTTGGATGGATGTAGCAGATTTACCAGGTTTACATATAGGATACTTTTGATTTCGATATTTTGCACCATTAAAACTGGCGACCATTTTAGTGACGTCACTACACCCTTAAGTTTCAAAATTTCATATTTCCATATCAAATAAAAAGAGAACGCTCAGAAATAGCAAACTTTTGATGGCACATACGAGCTTTATAATTTAATTTTCTATCCGAGAGGCCCCTATCACTTTTCGTGTATCTCCAACGGTTAGCGAGTAAAGCGACATTTGTGACTTCACTACACCCTTTGGTTTCCAAATTTCATATTTCCATTTCAAATAGAAAGAGAACGCTAAGAAATAGCAAACTTTTGGTGGCATACACGATCTTTAACATTTAACTTTCTATCCGAGAGGTCCTTATCAATTTTCGTCTATCTCCAACGGTTAGAGAGTAAAACCTAAATTTGTGCAATAAAACACGGTCAACACCGTGTATATATAAAATGAAAGTTTTTTTAAAATTTCTACGGAAATTTGAGTTATTTACGCGATTCAGAATGTCTTATGATGGATGCGCGCGAAAATATTTTTTTGTCTGTCTGTTTGTTTGTCTGTGGACAACATTGTTCCCTTTTAACTCGAGAACGGCTGGGTGTATCAACGTAAAATTTGGTACTGATATCCATCAGAGGCACGACACTAATCATTGATGTAACTATTCTCCGTACCTCTCATAAAAGGGGGCCTACCCCTTAAAATACATGCTGAAATAGGCATAGAAGGACGAGACAAAGCTCATTTTCAGCCCCTCAATGTGAGACAAAACTCGGGCATCCACCACATTTTAAGGCCCTAAAACCAACCGTTTTTGAGATATTCCCAGAAAACGAATTTAATTTAATAAACTAATGAACGAATGCAAGCCGGTAACCATGGCAACAGATTCTCAGAGGTCCATCTATTGCTGTAAGACGCAATGCAATTCCATTAATTACGTTAGTGTGAAAGTTTGCAAACGGCTAGAAGGTTATCACGGAACCAAATTAAGCTGTACTATTCATCAATACATATAATGCGCTTAAGGGGGACAAGGGGTTTTCTAGATTTTTTTCACGCGATATACACCTGCGGGTGTGGTAGTGCAGGTCTATTACATTCCTATCTCTATATTATATTATTATTATTAGTTTTATATTATGGCGTACAACGACGAGACAAAGCTCCTCGGTGCCAGGAACAAAACTCGGAGGCCCCGAAGGGTCCTCGAAAACTACATTATAAGGCTCTAAATCCAACAGATTCTGAAATATTCCCATAAAACAAATTTAATTTAATTTAACAAACTAATGAAGGAATGCAAATCGGTAACCATGACAACATTATCTCAAGGGGTGGCATCCAACTTTCCATCTATTTATTAAAATGTAATTTATTTTGTTCATTGAAGAAATGTATTGTAAGTACATGTAGTACTACTTATGCAGTGGAGCATGCAGAGAGTATGAACAGTAAAAGAAAACATACAACATTAGGAACAGTTGACCTCAGTGTTCCACCGCGTAAAACAACAACAATAACTAACTAACTAACTTATTAACTAACTAACACACAAAATGTCAGCTTGATTGCTGTAATAGATTCGCAGATAATGAGAACCGTCTTAATATTTCGGATGTTCACCATTTTGTATTGTTCTATATGTAGCCACAGAGTTATACTCTATATACCATTAGATAATGCTATTGCGTAGGTTCATCATTCAAACGATCTCTTCCACGGATTGAATATGCCACGACAAATTTAAACTTAAGTTTAGAATTTCGCACAGCCATCATCTTGCTTTTATGAAAACAATTGAATTGAATTTGATGCCAATAGATCACACCTTGTTTTGGCATGTGTGGGGGGGGGGGTTAAGTTTCACTGCGCTCGGATTAAATCTTGAAGAAAAGCTATTTAAATTTAACTTCGCTTCACCGCGATGTTGGTTTTGTATTTAACATGTTTTTAAGCGTTACATCGTTGAACGTACGTTACTATTCTCTATCACTATACAGAATTTTGGTATAATATCAGTAGTACTGTTGGAGATATAAAGTGCCGGTGAAATAGTTCGTGCTGCCTGGTGTATTCTTTGAATACACGGTACCTGAGATATAATTTTTATTGCTCTTTGCATGTTCATTTCTTCCTTCCTCTTTGTCAAACACCAACAGTGATCATCTGTTTTCTCCTTGTTGGGCATATCTCTTATGTCTTCATAAGTCTGTTCTAGATATATAACTTCTGTGACCCACCTAGCGTCATCTCGCAGCGAATCTCAGAAGCTCCTCAATTCTTCCTGGTGCTAGAGGACTTACTTATCCATTTGGCCACCAGATCCTGTTACCATCGCCAGCTATTTTCTCCTGGAACAAGAGGACTACGTCTACTTCTTTACTCACCATGCTGCGCTAGTATCATCTGTTGTCAACTCTTTGAAGACCGGCTCAGCAAGAGATCAATTTTTTGTTTTAAAGTTGGCAATGCTTATATGTTCTCCTTTTGTCTCCTACCCCCCACTTTTCTCCCCTTCCTTGGTCTCTCCGTGCTCCGTTGAGCAGGTCTCACTTCTCAGTCGGCAGTTGACTCGATCAGTTAAAGCTCCACTCGAGCTAGCCTCCTCAAACCAAGAGGCATACTCTCTTCTACGCCATGTTGGCAAAGTAGTACGGAACTTCGCTTTCAACATGACATCAAGATAAGTACCATTTTAAAGGTTTTAACCTCATCTTCATCAATTTTATCTACATGCTTTTATTGATTATTTTATAGACAGCGTGAGATTACTTGTGGGGCGGCAATCATTCTTCGCGGGATTTGCCATGTTGAGCTTTTGCTTGTATAAGCCAACCTTACTAAAAAAGAGCTTTTCTTAAGCTATTCAAATGAGAAATCCTCTCGCTACGTGGGATATTATCTAATACCCGCTGTCTATAATTATAAAGCTAGTTCCTCCGTTGGATTTTCTCAACCCCATTTTCTGCTAAGGTCGTTCTGGAACCTTCGAGATCTTGTACTCTATCTGCGAGTCTTGCCGTCAAGTATTGTTCACGCACTTGTGAAAATACTAGTAAAAATGAGGAATCTTCCTTAAATTACTGCAATAGCGAACTTTCTTCCCCCGTTGGAACATTCTATGGCGCATTTAATTGTAAATCACAACTTTTTCAAGAAATAGACTCTCACCTATATAGTGCAATCAGTTATTTCCATAATTGCAATAACTTTCTTTTTCATGAACTTTAGTGTTTCTATAGTGAACTTTGCATCCATCTTCATGGACTACAGTGATAAACAGTGCTTGCTCCACGTTTCTACCGCGTCGCGATCGTCCGGTTATATTAAATACGGCCATGAACATTGATCCTATATCCCAATGATCTTTCCTCAACCTTCTACTAAACACCCATATTAATAAAATTGTAACTTTCTATAAGGTGTCACTCACAAGGTGCCCTTCCAACTTTGCTAGTTTAACATTAATTAAATTCTGCATAATTGCTTGTGTGGTACAAGTTTCAAATCACATTGTTCCTTTCCTATAATCAGGGAAAACAATTCTTTAAACTCTTGAGCGAGTCATGTTCAGGTTTCACGAAATGGAAACTGTCCCATTTGGCTAGTGATTCCTGCTCAAACTTGGGAAGTCTAGAACTTTCCTTTCCACCTTCTTCAGGTTTCACAGTAAGTGACCTGCCCTCTTTCGTATAATTCTCATATAGTAATTCTGTATAAATATAAGAAGTTGTAGGAACTTCTATCTTATTTTTCATGTTTTTATTATTGTTATTTTCGAAGTTGTCACTTTCTCTAGAACATTCTCTCAAGAATTTATTAAGGTGCACTCTTTGTACTCCAATTCACGTTCAAACTTTAATTACTTCATTGCTCATTTGTTTAAATCTTATAAAGATTTTAGAAACATGTAAGGTTTGAAACCTTGTAAATTGTCAATTGCCTGGAGCAAACGTTTAATGTTGAGAGGTCTGCAACCCCATTTGTTAAAAAGTTCAAATGAACAATGTTTGTCCAAATTATATTACACGCTTGTTAATTTCCTCAAACTTCTTTGAATTGTTAAATAAATTAAATATTTGTTTTTGGATTCATCATTTCTCTGATACTACAGTTAGGCAAGATCCTGGCTTTCCTAGCTCTTCCTAGGTTTATGCCCTCGTTCATACTCAATAAAGCTTTTACCATTTGTCTTGCCAGACCACCACCCTTCCCTATAGTACTTTTATACATGCTTGGGAGGAAATACACTAAAGCCTTTCTCTGGCAAACTGCCCAAGTCTTAGCTGCGGTTCCCGTCAGCTTCGACCAAGCTCGTACCCACTTTAGGTATCCAAGCACGGATTTTCGGTGGCAACCACCTTTAAGTGTTTTTAAAGCTAGACTTATTAATTTTGTGGGACTCTCCTCCTATTTTCTATCCTTCTTTTCCAATCCCAAATCTACTTCCTTCTCTCAATCATCTTCCCTTGGTGGGTGGGTTATTCCTCAGGTAATAAACTACCCAAAATTTGGTGCCGAAACCCGGGAGAGTCCATTTGTCATTTTTCTGTTTGACAATACTTGGCAAATTATTAATATCAGCTTTGGATTTTTCAGCTATATCTACATCATGCAAAGCCTGTGAACGGGAAAGAGGCCGCTCCTGTCTCCTTTGGGGTGTCCTGTTCTTTCTACTCATTTGCTGCTGCCAACTTGACAGCATCTCCAAGGTTCTACAGTTTCGTGAGTTGTATTTCAATTTATTCCCTTTATCATGGCTCCTACTGAAAAAGATGAAACTCTCATTGCTAGACGTTCTTCCTATAAAGGGCAACTCACTAGATTCAGAAATTTTATCAACAAGTTAAATCCCGCCGAGTGTGATTTAGACATCTTGACACATCGCCTTAAGTTGCACGAACGGTCTTATGATTATTATGATCAAATTCAAACCGAGATTGAATCCGCTTGCCCAGAACTTCAATCGGATCGGGACGAGGTCGAACCCTTGTACTTTGAAGGGATTGCAAAGGCCCACCAACTGATCCACAATATCTCAGAACCGGACACTAAGGTCATCAATCCGGCCCAGTTCGCACCCACTTCAGTTCACGAGAACAAACCGAAACCGTTACTTCCTAAGATAAGCCTACCGCACTTCTCAGGCAAGGAAGGTGAATGGTATTCTTTTTATGAACTTTACTGCTCCCTAATTCATGAAAATATCGAGATCCCAAACTTACATAAATTTTATTTCCTCCGTACGTCTTTGGAATCTGAGGCCTTAGCCTTGGTGGAGTCACTGCCTTTAAGCGCAGACAACTACCACATCGCCTTTAATTTCCTTATAGAGAGATATGGCAATTTACGTTTGAGTGTAGCTCGCCACATACGTTGTCTCTTCAACTTACCAGCCGTCAAACCTAATGACGTCACCTCTTTAAGAAACCTGTTGGACTCTATACAGTTGAATGTCAGAGCATTATACCAACTTAAGCAGCCTGTCCAAACATGGGACACCATACTCATTCATCTGGCTACATCAAGATTCGATTTTTCAACTTTAAAGGCTTGGGAAATTGAACTCGCTCGCAAGGAAGAATTTTCCTTCGAACACTTAATTTCGTTTCTTAACAGCCGTTGCCAAGTACTTACAGCACTCGCATTTCAGTGCGAAAAGGTCGAAACGAATGATCAGTGTCAATTTTTTGAAGAAAAACTTGCTTCTTCAAAGGGACATCAGCCCCCATCTGTCGAGAACAAGCAACCCCGTTCTTCTTTCAATCATGCAAGAGAACATATCAGGCCGCTCAACAAATCGTTAAAATGCACGCTCTGTAAAAAGCTTCACACATTGTATTTGTGCAAATCCTTTAAAGAATTGTCTGTCGAAGATCGAAGGAAGTTTGTCTTGAATAGCAAACATTGTTTCAATCGCTTGTCACCTAAGCATTCTTCTTCAAACTGTACGTCATCAAATCTCTGTTTCCATTGTAAAAAACCGCATCATTCTTTATTGCACGTTCACGATAAATCGAGGTCATCAGTACCTGCCTCTTCAAGCTCCATGCAGAGCAGCTCCGAACAAACTAATGCTTATTCCTGCATTTCCAACGCCGAAACTTTTCATAGTGCGCAAACCCTTTTGACCACTGTACAATTCGAAATCCAAGATAAATTTGGAAATTGGTTTAGAACCCGTGGTCTTCTCGATTCCGCTTCAACTCATAACTTTGTTTCGCAATCGTTGATTAAAAAACTAGGTCTTTCGTCATCGCCTACTTCTATCAATGTGACCGGCATTGACAATTTGAAAACTCAAGTCTTGCAGTCTTCAAAATTGAAAATCAGAGACGTTTGCCAAAGAAACACCAATCTTAATTTAAACTGTCTCATTCTTACCAGTATTGGCAAGGACACTCCAAGTCACTCCATTAATACTTCCGGTTTAAAGATTCCCTCGCACTTAAGGTTAGCCGATCCTCAGTTTAATGTTCAAAGTCCCATTGATGTACTTTTCAGTGCCAATGTTTTTTGGAAGTGCCTTCGCAAACAAACACGCAAGTTATCTTCAACCGTGGTCGCCAGAGACACCGATTTTGGTTGGGTTATTACTGGTGAAATTCAGCATCCCAGTGTTCAAACCAAAGCGCAATGTCATTTCGTTACAGCTGACATAAATCTCATTTCTGAAAAAGAGAACGCTCATGTTTCAGATCTCAATAATTTTGAAAAACACTTGCCGAAACGATGTCTTATCGTGAACAACTACACTACCTCTGTAAGTTGTTTACATGGTTTTTCCTTCTTCCCGCACAAGATAGCAATTCAAGTTCGCCTTGCTTTGTGTCACTTCGTCTACCTTCTTATGTCATTTTTTATAGCAGTTAATTGCTTAAACTCTTTCTCGAAAACTATCTTCCCTTTGTGTAAAACCATGGCTATCAGTCTCCATCACTTTGCTGTAAGCCATGTTTCACTTCTTTCGTTATTTAGAAGGATGGCCACGGTCGGCTCCTCCCTCCTTCCTCACAATTGGAAGTCGCTTATGAAACCGCTTGAAAATCTGAATTCTCTAACATCTAGAATAATTATTCTTATGCATAACTTCCTTCTCAATGTCCCAGCTTCACTTCCTATTTCGGAAGAATCAAGCTTTTTCCTGTCGAAAATTGTCGGATTCCGTGATCCTCTAAATCATGCGAAATTGATTTCCTACTTTATTTCTTATGGCTTTAAATTGTTTGTTCACGTCCAAGTTACGATTGACTGCATGCCGTCTAAGCTGAATATCTGCTTTAAGTTACAGCTGATTCAACAAATGTTGTTTGTGTACTTTGAACTGCTTGTGTGTCAGACTTGTTTGTATACAAGCCCGATTAAGGTCAAGTCACTGTTTATTTCCTGTACGCTTGACAAAGTTCAAAGCATGTTTCTCTTATCTCAACTTTGGCTGATTGCCAACCATTGTCTAGTGAGCCGCTCCTGCAAGTACAGAAGCCGTTCACCTACTTCCCAAAAAAACTTGTTCTAGTCAAGGACTCTTTCAGCTATTTATATGTCTTATCTCGTTGTACTATGTGGGTCAAGGCCGCACTTGCTTTTGTATTCCACTTACTCACGCTCGTATTCTCCAACTGCTTCGATCCTTGTTTCAAAACTTCGTTGCGTATTTCTCACGCGCTTATGTATTACACTTTGCTTACATATTTTGCGATCTTAATGTTAATTGATGAACAAACTTACTTTTTCTCGTCGTCACATTCGATGTGTTTTTGCATTCATACTTGTTATGTCAGGTTTCTCGCTGACTTAAGTATTTTTCTGAGTGACCCCTTTGATACTCATTATAACTTGAGGTCATTGTTTATGGCTACTAGTTTGTTACCTATGGCGTTCTTGCTTTCTACTCGCATAGTTTCTTTGTTTATTTGGTATATTCTTGTCCTGAATAGATGTACTTGTTTCTATACGCTTTGTCTAAACTTGTTAATTCTCCTTTCGCATCGTATCGTAATCTTTACTAGTGCTTTATTTCCCTCAGCTTCTAGTTATTTTGTGATGGAAGATGTCGTTAATTCTCGCCTTTTAACTCCGCTTTCTAATGACCCTGATGACCTCCTTCCACTCACACCTGGTCACTGTCTTACACGCACTTCTCTCTCTGCCCATCCTCCCCTTCCTAATTCTTTCAGGGATTCTGATTTACCTATTGTTTGGCGTAAACTTGAAGCCCTCCGTAATTCTTTTTGGAAGAGGTGGAACCTGGAATATTTAACTTCCTTGCAACGGAGGCAGAAGTGGTTTCTTTCCAGTCCCGACATTAAAGTGGGGGACTTGGTCTTGGTTAGGGATGTTTCTCCCCCTCTAGTTTGGACTTCCGGTAGAGTAACCAAGTGTTATCCTGGAAGAGATGGGAGAGTCAGGGTGGTCAGAGTCTTGACCATTAACGGTTCGATTACAAGACCCCTGTCTTTGATCGCTCCTCTTCCATTAAATGTGTAACTGCTTATTTGCTCTCTGTTGGTGTTTTTTTCCCCCAGTATGGTGTATTCTTTGAATACACGGTACCTGAGATATAATTTTTATTGCTCTTTGCATGTTCATTTCTTCCTTCCTCTTTGTCAAACACCAACAGTGATCATCTGTTTTCTCCTTGTTGGGCATATCTCTTATGTCTTCATAAGTCTGTTCTAGATATATAACTTCTGTGACCCACCTAGCGTCATCTCGCAGCGAATCTCAGAAGCTCCTCAATTCTTCCTGGTGCTAGAAGACTTACTTATCCATTTGGCCACCAGATCCTGTTACCATCGCCAGCTATTTTCTCCTGGAGCAAGAGGACTACGTCTACTTCTTTACTCACCATGCTGCGCTAGTATCATCTGTTGTCAACTCTTTGAAGACCGGCTCAGCAAGAGATCAATTTTTTGTTTTAAAGTTGGCAATGCTTATATGTTCTCCTTTTGTCTCCTACCCCCCACTTTTCTCCCCTTCCTTGGTCTCTCCGTGCTCCGTTGAGCAGGTCTCACTTCTCAGTCGGCAGTTGACTCGATCAGTTAAAGCTCCACTCGAGCTAGCCTCCTCAAACCAAGAGGCATACTCTCTTCTACGCCATGTTGGCAAAGTAGTACGGAACTTCGCTTTCAACATGAAATCAAGATAAGTACCATTTTAAAGGTTTTAACCTCATCTTCATCAATTTTATCTACATGCTTTTATTGATTATTTTATAGACAGCGTGAGATTACTTGTGGGGCGGCAATCATTCTTCGCGGGATTTGCCATGTTGAGCTTTTGCTTGTATAAGCCAACCTTACTAAAAAAGAGCTTTTCTTAAGCTATTCAAATGAGAAATCCTCTCGCTACGTGGGATATTATCTAATACCCGCTGTCTATAATTATAAAGCTAGTTCCTCCGTTGGATTTTCTCAACCCCATTTTCTGCTAAGGTCGTTCTGGAACCTTCGAGATCTTGTACTCTATCTGCGAGTCTTGCCGTCAAGTATTGTTCACGCACTTGTGAAAATACTAGTAAAAATGAGGAATCTTCCTTAAATTACTGCAATAGCGAACTTTCTTCCCCCGTTGGAACATTCTATGGCGCATTTAATTGGATACCTATCAGTAGAAAGGTGCTAAGTGCCATTTTTATGAACATTGAGTATTATAGTAAAAAGTGTTTAGTCAGTTTATTTGTGAGTATTTATTCTTCTAATTTGAATAACATACAGATATAGTATTCCTTACTATCCAGTGGCAGATACAGGTTCATAATATGAAAACTGTGGAATTCTGTTTGAGTGAAATGTTAGAAGTTGTGAAAGGTGCAAAGTCCACTAGTCTTTACGAATGTGCTACGTGCTAATTAAACAAAGATAACGGCTTTCCGTCACGCAAACACGTGACATACAGTTGTCCATGCATGAAACACGGAAACTCCAAGTTGATTCCACACATTTCCAACGACTGACCTTGTGATTTGTTGATGGTCATTGCGAAGGCCAGAAGCATGGGAAATTGCAACCGTTTAAAATCGAATGGCACGTCCGGTGGAAACATTGGGATGTGCGGAATCAAAACAACTTCTCCATCGATGACGTTGTTAATTTGCTTTTCCACAGCCAGTCGTGTTCCATTGCATAGTCGAAGTTGATTGATGTTACGCAACAAGATGATGAGCCTACTTTCAATTGCAAATTGTGAGATGGTAATCCAGGCAATTCCAGCGAATTCAAAAATTCTGTGAGTTGGCTGACTACCTCATCCAGGTTGATAACTAAGTCAACCGATTTGTAGGAAAACAACTGTCCCGGAATGAAATTTTGAATGAACTTGTTGGGATCTTTATTTTTCTCTGCCAATATGGCTCGTTTGCTCAGCCAATTATGGTTTTTGAAGTTCTGCGCTACGTTCGGAAAAACACGCCGAATGAGCTCCTTCTTTGATTCGGTCAACTGACGTTCCAGGTTCATAGGAGCATCGCGTCGGCGCAATCGGTCATGCCCATTGTGTCATGCTCGCTGGCGTTGTGTTTGATATTCACGAACTCATTGCATTCTGAATCTAATCGCTGTTCGTTCATTTTCAGTCGCTCTCGAACGTAAGTCAGACATGCCCATACGACTATTTTCATTATCCGTCGCTCTTTGGTCATCATTGTGGTTTGCACGTCAAGTAGCTCGCCGCGCATTTAACTGGCTTCGACGACCTCTGTCAGCTCTTCCTCTCCTTTGCATTGCAATGGACACTGTAAAACGACACGGAATTTGAGTTATGTAATGAACACTGTAAAACGACACGGAATTTGAGTAATGTAATGGACACTGTAAAACGACACGGAATTATTTTCATAGTGACTCAAATCTATCGAACTTACCTTGAGAACTTGACAATATTGATATCCTTTCCGTTAGTAGTACGTTCTCACATTAGATATGTTGGTCGAAACACATTAACGTGAAATGTAATTGGATTATACAGTATGATTCTGTTACGTTAAGTATTATTTTATTGCACGTATTGATCAAAGGGTATGGTATGGGATGTTATCTTTGCTCACAGAAGATTTTGAAGTGGATGCACTGTGTCACCATCTGTCCGTCAAGTTATTAGATTCAATATTGGCGTGGCTTTTTAATGTAAATTAATTTAAAAATACTGCCAATTTGATTTCGTTCAAACCACTTTCTAAACACTGTCTACCATAATGACAACAAATTGTAAAATTTTCACTGAAATCGGAGCAGTAGTTTTCGAGATTTTGCGAGACTAATGCACGGCAAAGCCGCGTGTCCAACAGGAAACAACTATGCTATACGTACACAGGTTCCCACCAGTACGAACTGCTAATGATTGAGTATTCTAAGTTCATTAAACAATTCTGTCAACGATGCACATATTGGAGGGAAATGAGAACAAATGATTGGCACATTGCACCTTTCTTCTGAAAGAGCTGCAGGACTTACCACTAGTGCCATCTTGTGATGCTCTTGGATGGTCCTTCGAAACCACTGAGGAGTTAGCCCTTCTGATAAGTAATGCTACATCGCACATAGCACCATTTTTGCAAAAAAAAACGCTTTTTTCCAAAAATGGCACTTAGCACCTTTCTACTGATAGGTATCCAATTGTAAATCACAACTTTTTCAAGAAATAGACTCTCACCTATATAGTGCAATCAGTTATTTCCATAATTGCAATAACTTTCTTTTTCATGAACTTTAGTGTTTCTATAGTGAACTTTGCATCCATCTTCATGGACTACAGTGATAAACAGTGCTTGCTCCACGTTTCTACCGCGTCGCGATCGTCCGGTTATATTAAATACGGCCATGAACATTGATCCTATATCCCAATGATCTTTCCTCAACCTTCTACTAAACACCCATATTAATAAAATTGTAACTTTCTATAAGGTGTCACTCACAAGGTGCCCTTCCAACTTTGCTAGTTTAACATTAATTAAATTCTGCATAATTGCTTGTGTGGTACAAGTTTCAAATCACATTGTTCCTTTCCTATAATCAGGGAAAACAATTCTTTAAACTCTTGAGCGAGTCATGTTCAGGTTTCACGAAATGGAAACTGTCCCATTTGGCTAGTGATTCCTGCTCAAACTTGGGAAGTCTAGAACTTTCCTTTCCACCTTCTTCAGGTTTCACAGTAAGTGACCTGCCCTCTTTCGTATAATTCTCATATAGTAATTCTGTATAAATATAAGAAGTTGTAGGAACTTCTATCTTATTTTTCATGTTTTTATTATTGTTATTTTCGAAGTTGTCACTTTCTCTAGAACATTCTCTCAAGAATTTATTAAGGTGCACTCTTTGTACTCCAATTCACGTTCAAACTTTAATTACTTCATTGCTCATTTGTTTAAATCTTATAAAGATTTTAGAAACATGTAAGGTTTGAAACCTTGTAAATTGTCAATTGCCTGGAGCAAATGTTTAATGTTGAGAGGTCTGCGACCCCATTTGTTAAATAGTTCAAATGAACAATGTTTGTCCAAATTATATTACACGCTTGTTAATTTCCTCAAACTTCTTTGAATTGTTAAATAAATTAAATATTTGTTTTTGGATTCATAATTTCTCTGATACTACAGTTAGGCAAGATCCTGGCTTTCCTAGCTCTTCCTAGGTTTATGCTCTCGTTCATACTCAATAAAGCTTTTACCATTTGTCTTGCCAGACCACCACCCTTCCCTATAGTACTTTTATACATGCTTGGGAGGAAATACACTAAAGCCTTTCTCTGGCAAACTGCCCAAGTCTTAGCTGCGGTTCCCGTCAGCTTCGACCAAGCTCGTACCCACTTTAGGTATCCAAGCACGGATTTTCGGTGGCAACCACCTTTAAGTGTGTTTAAAGCTAGACTTATTAATTTTGTGGGACTCTCCTCCTATTTTTCTATCCTTCTTTTCCAATCCCAAATCTACTTCCTTCTCTCAATCATCTTCCCTTGGTGGGTGGGTTATTCCTCAGGTAATAAACTACCCACTGCCTCCATGTTGGATGAGTGAAACGTATTTAAATTTGACAAGAGTTTAGTGCTTTTCAGTCGGTCAACACGAATGTACCCAAAAGAGATGGGTTATGCCCTAATCCTGAAATAAATTACATGAGATTAATAAAACACTAGGATGACCAGTTTCGATCGTCAAGCGATCATCATCAGATCCATTACACTTAGGCTACAAAATCTATGTTTGAAATACAGGTGAAAATATTTACAATATGTACAATTATTTAGTTGCAGTATTGGTACTGCAACTGTCAGTGTATGCTAAATGCAGTATATATGTTAGGTGAAATGCTAAATGGTGATAGCTATCCGGAGATTGTACTTTAGAGAGATTATATGGTTGTAAACTATGGTTAAACTATAAAATTTTTGGCTAACTACTTATCTGATTGTCTTCCGTATTACAGCTACTCGCAGTTTTCGTGCTCACTGGAACTCGCTGTGCGGTCGACTGCGGTGGTTATCTTAACGACTGGTTTTTCCCCTGCCTCCTCCCCCCTGTCCCTACGTGCTGTGGGGAGTGATAGCGATGTGTTTATGTGAGGTGTTGCCAACCTAGATAAGATGTACAATCTCCGGATAGCTATCACCATTTAGCATTTCACCTAACATATATACTGCATTTAGCATACACTGACAGTTGCAGTACCAATACTGCAACTAAATAATTGTACATATTGTAAATATTTTCACCTGTATTTCAAACATAGATTTTGTAGCCTAAGTGTAATGGATCTGATGATGATCGCTTGACGATCGAAACTGGTCATCCTAGTGTTTTATTAATCTCATGTAATTTATTTCAGGATTAGGGCATAACCCATCTCTTTTGGGTACATTCGTGTTGACCGACTGAAAAGCACTAAACTCTTGTTTACTAAGGCAACACTGAAAATATGGCTTCAAACACCACAATGTATTTAAATTTGAAAGACACGATCGGGGACGGATAAAATATTACTATGTCCTTACCGAGTTTCATTGTAATCGCTCCGGCCGATTAGATTTTATTAGACACAAACACACGCACACACACGGACCAATGGTGATCTACTAATCTTATTTTTTCATATGATGAAAATAGGCTACTAAGGTGGTGGGGGGCGGTTGAGCAACCGATATACCGCAAGGATACATAAATGTTCTCGAAATTCCGTGCTTGTAACTCCTGACCGCGATTTCGTCAACATGTCTGACGTATATTATCTATCATTGGCTACAAGAATGTAAAAACTGAACCATGAGATTAATGTTTATCGTGCGGTTTCACCTAATTCGAAACCACATTGTGCACCTCGTTACATTCACTCTTTAGTGACGCTGGCGATGAAAAGTGATCTACAGTGTTAATAATAGTTGGCTTCGGTGGCGTAGTCGGTAGCATGCTGAACTTCTATGCCATGATCACGGGTTCAAACACGGCCGAGGTTGTCGGACTTTTAAGAGTTTAAATCCTTCAGTATGCCTTCCTTCGGAGGGGAAGTAAAGCCGGCGGGCCCATGTCATAGATTTATGGCATGAAAAAGAACCTACCACTACAATTGATTGTATGTAGCTAAATTTGTAGGTTATTTGGTTAAAAAACGTTCTATCCAGCTCCAACGTTCGCTGCTGTTCGCCGCTGAGTGACAGTGGCGTCTAGTACTTGAAATTGAACTTACCCAGTTTTATTCATCTTCATTCATATCATCCCGCATTAACTCCTTTCATGCGGTTGGCGTCAGGAAAAATCATCCGCCACATTGAATTTCATCGTATCTCTTTCCCGACCCCGTTGGAAACAGGATTAACGAGGGGTAGACGTACAATAATTGGGAACGTTTAGATGGTTATTTTATGAAATACAATGGCTGAGCAAATGTTGAAACTGCGTTGTTTTTAACCAATTGTATTTTATTCCGTTATAATCTATTGCACTTCTATAAGAGCGGCTTCGGTGGCGTACTTGGTAGCATGCTTAGCTGCTATGCCCGAGGTCGCGGGTTCAAACCCGGCCGAAGTCGTCGGATTTTTAGAGCGTTAAAATCCCTCAGTATGCCTTCCTTCGGAGGGGAAGTAAAGCCGGAGGTCCCATGTCATTGATTTATGGCATGTAAAGGAACCTTCCACTAATTACACTTGTGTGAAAGTAAATTATAGGTTAGATTTGACTAACGCTCTTATGTTCCAACGTTCGTCGCCAGGAACTAACTGCGGTGGCATCTAGTAACCATGTTCAGAACTAGTTGTCGTTGATGGTGGTGTTTGGTAGCAAAAGTCGGAACTACTTGAAAATTGAATGTCTGCGGTCCGTACTTCATTTAGAAACACATAACACACACTAATACAGCCATACAATTAACACCGGTTATCAGACAGATTCTACACACACCCAAAGTACACGGGGCTACATGACCACGTTGTCGCAGCCCCTAAACTGAAGAACTCAAAGTGTGAATCCCACTTGAATCGTTAACTTGTACCGTAGCCAGTGATTGAAGCGATTGCGTTCTAGACTGTGTTGTTATTAACTGTTACTTTTGAAGTTTATTATTTACTTAGCGAACTTTTGTTGTTGTTGTTGTTTCTTTTAGTGGTTTTGGAATGTCGTGGTCATGTAGCCCCGTGTACGTGGGTGTGCGTAAAATTTGTCTGATAACCTGTTCACAGTGATGTCTGTACTAGAGTGTGTATTTGTAATTGAGGACAAGATTTGGGTAGAAAGCGGCCGTGTCTTTACGTTAGGTACCATCCCTGAATTTGCCTGGAATAGAAGTGGGAAACCACGGAAAAACACTTCCACGAGGGCTGAGGTAGGAATCATACTCGTCTATTCTCAATTTTGTCTCACGAGGCTCAGTGAATTCCGTTCCATCCCTCAGACCAGAATTAAATTTCTTGGCAGAGCCAGGATTGAATTCGGATCTCCGGGGTAACAGCCAAGAATGCTAGCCACTTCGCAACACCACTACGCAACGAGGCAGACTTGGTGAGCTTTTGAAGTTGGCTAGTTATGTTAAACACTTAAATGTAACTGAGTTGACTCTGTGGTTTTGTAGACTTGGCTGATTTGCGGCTGGTCCTGTACAGGTGTTCTCTTGACTACACGTCTCACTTTGGGCAGTGCACACTCGTATTAACCGACTGAAAAGCTTCTAATAATAATAGATTACTTAGAAAACACTGAAAAATGGCGTTCAATACTTGAATGTATGAAAAGAACTCAAGAGTACTGACAGATAATCCTTAGGCGGTTTCGGTGGCGTAGTTGGTAGCATGCTGAGCCTCTATGCGCAAGATCGTGGGGTCAAACCCGGTCGAAATCGTCGGATATTTTATGAGAGCTAAAAATCTCTCAGTATGCCTTACTTCGGAGGGGAAGTAAAACTGGCGGGCCCATGTCATAGATTTATGGCATGTAAAAAGACCTTCCACTAACTGCAACTGTGTGAAGCTAAAAGTGTAGGTCAGATTTGATTAACGCTCTAAGTCCCAACGTTCGCCACCAGGTGCTGGTTGCGGTGATATATAGTAGCCAAGTTCACAGCTAGGTGTCGTGACGGTAGCATTTGGTAGCAAAAGTAGGAACTTCTTGAAATTGATCGTCTGCAGTCCTTACCTGAATTACATATATCACACTAATACAGCCATCACAATTAACACCGGTTATCAGTCAGATTCTACACACACCCAAAGTACACGGGGCTACATGACCGCGTTGTCACAGCTCCTAAAATGAGGAACCAACCAACCAAATAATCCTCATTAATTTACTGATGTTGTTGCCTTAAGGGACATAACATGTAGGTTATCAACTCCTAATGGTTTGGATGAAAAAGAAAGATATTATGTTGAAACCTACAACTAAAATAACCTACAGGCTTACAACTAACTTATGCACTACAAGAAGAAAAGGACAAAAATAAACTTGTATATTATAGAAAGAAAACTACGAACCTTACAGTAGTCGCATATGATGTGTAACATGTGACATGTTATCCTACTATGTGTCTACCGGGAGCGCAAGTCCCTTGTTAACAGTGAACTCTGTTGGTCATTGAAATAACTACAGTACTTGTAAAACTCCAGTGCCAATGATTTATTGTAGGAATATCTTTAATGGGGCCTCCAAACCTTGAAGCAAACCGTATGCGATATACATTCCATATAGGGCTGTATGTTGGCCGACAGTACCTCGGATGCTTACATTAAATAGGCTAAGAATACAGCAAAAGTATGAAGATTTAATAAATCATAATTGTTTTCAGCAAATATGATATAATGAATATTTTCACACCAACGAACGACAACTTGAAGATGATTTATTGTAGGAACATCTTTAATGGGGCCTCCAAACTTGAAGTAAACCGTATGCGATATACATTCCACATAGCCAGATGGCAAAGAGTACGTCGTGGTTACCAATCTCCGCCACCATGCGCGCTCATTGATTCCGTCCCATTTCCGTCCCTTTCCCAAAATTACTCCCACAAAAAATATTCAGCTACCGAGTGGAAAGATGTTACACATACAAAAAAAATTAAGATAAGATGGAATAAGGGAAATAGAAGTCAGGGAAAGGAGAAACCCTCAGCCCTCGATGAATGAGGAGTGAGGGACTGGGAATGGAGTAAAGCCATGAATGGCTGATAGGTAAGGGAGAGAGGAGAGGGCTCACCCCAAAGACAATAGGAGAAGGGAAAATAGGACCCTGCTCTGGAATCCCTCGGGGTTGCCAACTCCCAAACACACCAGCCGTGAACCCTTGGGGTTGTAGCGCTATGCATAGTGCACCAAAAGTGGTGGGGTTACAAACACCCTGTCTCCTGTAGACCCTTGAGCAGGAGGCAGGAGATACCATGAAAATAAAAAGAAGTCTGACCCCTCAAAGAATGAGGGAATCAGGAAAGATGAGACAAGGGCCAATTAAGACGGGAAGATGAAATACTCCCTAGGCCTCGGATGCCCTAATACCGTCGGGGAGGGACGAAAACAAGAGTTGACCAATGGAGGTCGACATGAAAGATGACAGTGGCACAAGTAAGTGGAAGCAATGCTGGACTCAGCTGGGGTCCCGTGGCCGCCAACCCACGTCCCACAAGTTGTGAGTCCCTTGGGGATTTATCAATTTACTAAATGATTGAATCAAGAGGTGACGGTTTTGTCAAGTTTTTACATGGTATTGACAGTAGGAGACAATTTTAGGACACCCTATACAAATAAATATATTTCATAAACATAAGAAATGTAAGCAATTTTAGAATCTTGTCCCTGATGCTGCCTGACTTATTCGTGAACGCTCCCCTCACTTTCTGTAAGACTCGCCCAAATGTAGCAAGTGAGTGCTCCTGTTTATATCTCGCTCCCAGCAGACCCCACCTTTAAGGGGGCTCCATTTGCGTGAGGCTCGGTTGAATGACCGCCAACATCCTGCAGCTAAATGTTTAACATGTTCACTCCTCATTTGTTCTCAATTTTATGATAGGCTCAAATGTTAGCGGGTTCTTTACATGAACATCAACTTGGAGTGGATTATATTATATCGTCTGCCCACTAGCCGCATTAACTACTTGTCAGTTTCTTCCACGTCGGAGAACCCTTGGAAGGTAAACAAAATACCCTTCCGATCTGACGCATTCTGGTCCTCTTGCTAGGCAGCATGAAAATATTTTGCAGATAGTCTTTGGTACAGGGACCCGGAACAGAACTGAAATGCGTTACGTAACGCTGTGTTCCACGTTACGTTACGTATGCCATACCGCGGCCCCGAGCTGGCTTGCGGTATTGTTCCGGAACTGTAACTTGGAACTCAGTACGAGCATGTGGAACGTTATAGCGCTGGAACGGTACAGTCGGAACTCGACTCCCAACTGTACCGAGCATCAAGGTACGTGTTAGCGGAACGTTACGTATGGAACGGTACATGACTGGAACGATTCCTCAGCGTTACCTGTTGGAAAGTTACTCTGCGTACCGTTCTTGGTTATCGAAATAGAGTAACGTTTCCACCAGTACCCGGTTACACTGTGTACCGTTCCAGGTTATACCAACCAGCCACCCGGTATCTATGCGTAACGTTCCAGGTTCTCATGTTCCAACGGAAAGTGGAACGGTACAGAGCCTGTAACAGTACAGCAGCATTTCCCAAAATGTATGTAGGCCTACAGACTAGTACAGGACTGTTACCGGTACTACTGTACATTAGCTATTAAAACCATTATGGCTATTACACCGAATTTTTACGTAGACTATTACGGCTATTACACAGTCTATTTAGTTACCACGGCAACTGTAACACTGCGTTTATTACACTGTTACGCTGGTTGTTACAAACTGTCACATAATAGCCTAATTACACAACAACTACATCAATTACATACCTGTTATCTAATCTAGGGGCATTTCTTTCATGATATCGAAGTACTCTATCTAGCCTAAGGATATTATTCAGTATCTACTGTCCTACCAAGAACCCTGATGAAAAGATCCTTTTTTCTGCGTCAACAACTATCCCAGTTTGAACGATGCCATATGCAATTCCAGGCAAATTATTTATTCAAACATAGGATAATTACTTCTTGAAATATCAATAAAAATAAAAATACTGATTTCAGTCTGAGTGCGTGCCGCATCAGACAGGGCAAGGCACGTTGCTCGTTTCGATCGCGGTCATACTGTAGCCTACGTTAGAAATATGTTTCCTGAAAACAATACGATGGATCCCATTGATTCGAAATATATATTGGTGCTCCATATAGAGGTTTGGAACATAGGTTATTGTTCATCGGTCCATGTAGTTGAGGTTTTTATGGAATTTGTCTGATAGGTCTAAACTTTGTTATTGTGATGTCTGTAGTAACGTGTGTATTTGTAATGATGGCATGGCTTGGGAAGGAGTAGGCCGTGGCCTTGACTTAGGAACTATCCATGCATTTTCCTGGAGTAGAAGTGGGAAACCACGGAAAACCAATCTAAGATGGCTTAGATGGGAATCCAACTCACCTTCTCGCAGTGTTGCCATATAAGGCAGAGTGTAACCTACACAGCAAACTTTAGCTCCTTTGTGACCAATAATAGTATTTCTTTTCTAAATTAAACCTCCCGTTCTTGCTTTTCGTTTACTTGTTAGCCTATTTTCATTTAGTAGAGATAGAAACCATTTTTCAGTGATGCTTAATTCTAATAATGAAGGCTATTCAGTCGTGTTGACCGACTGAAAAGCTTCCTTTATTATTTACATTTATGAAAGATAGACGTATGACATCACATATAGTCCGTGTGTGTGTACGTATGTGTGTGTTTGCATGTGTCCGTCGCCTCGCTCCCCTCCCTAATAAAATCTAAACTGCTGGAGCGATTTCAACGAAACTCGGTATGGTCATAGTACTATTTTGTCCAACTCCGACTGTGCTCTTCAAATTTTATTACATCTCACCAATCCAACATGGCAACTGTGCGAAATATTTCACGGGCATTCCATATCTCCGAAACTATTACAGATATCATCCTGACGTTTTGTATGAAGGAAAAAAGCACTAATAGAAGTGTAACGATGGGACTCTCAAAAACCTCTTTACAAAACGAACATGGCTATACCATACCAAATCATTTTAATATACAGTAATCAATATTTTATTAACACAACTAAACATCGCATCCAAAGACATTCCAAAGACACTAAACTCAAAGATAACAAAATCAAAACTATGTAAATCAAAACACTGTCTATTTTCTAAATCAAAACACTGTCTATTTTCTACAGGAAGTAGATTGCTCGAAAGAGCTTTAGTTCACTTTCTCCACATTATCCCACCTTGCAAAAGGTAGTTTTGCAACACACACTCATAAACTGAAGTAAACATTCTAAAATTATAGTTGAACATTGAGCTCAGGAATGTGAACCACTATAAGTCTAGTTTCTTGAGTTGCCTAACAGTTCTACCACAACGAGTCTTGAATTCACTCTCCTTTTCAGTTCCTGAGTTACTGCATGGAATATCTTCATTAAGGATCGGCTCACTTAGTCGGTGTTGTGAAGTGTTGATAGAATCACCTTTGTTAAGACAGTTTATCTCTAACGAATAAAGTCGCTGTACTGGACGAAGTAGAATGCCAGTTGCTGTCTTAATTTTAATCAGACGAGTCACATTGTCTCTTCCAGGTAACAGCTCCACCACTCTCCCTAAGGGCCAGTTGATACGTTTCTTGTTGTTGCTCTCCACCAGTACTATGTCTCCTACTTGTATGGATCCCTGTTGATTTTTGCTCCCTGATCGGAGAAATCCCAGGTATTCTTTTTTGAAGCGATTTCTCAGGCTCTCCCGAACAGCTTGTAGATAACGCCATCTGTCGTTTAAACTGCTGGTTTGAATTTGGTCTTAGTCGGTAACGTCATTACCCTCTAGGCTCTGTAGGAACATGGAGGGTCTGAGTGGCTTGAGTTCATCTTCTTCAGAAAGATAAGTCAAAGGTCGATTGTTCATCAGGTTCTCACAATCGCACAGAAGAGTACACATTTCCTCATAATTTAGGCAAGCTTTACCCAAATCTTTTAGAATCTTAATCAACCTTTCCCAGAATCCTCCCCACCAGGCTGCAGTGGGAGGGTTCAGCTTCCATTTAATCTTCAGAAGTCTGCATATCCTCTCTATTTCAGTCCAATCCAATTGCTCCATGGTTCTGCGAAGTCCGGTGAAATTCGTCCCATTGTCCGAATACATGGTATTCACTCTTCCTCTTCTTGCCACAAATCGGCGTAGTGCTTGGATATACGCTACTGTACTAAGTGAAGTGATCAATTCCAGATGTACAGCCCGATAAACTGCACAAGTGAATATCACAATCCATCCCTTTTCTCCTCCTCGTAGAAACACAGGGCCTGCCAAGTCTGTGCCCGTGATCTGGAAAACACTCGATGCCTTGATTCGATCCTGTGGCAACAGAGGAAAAGGTACCTCAAAACCCTTAGGAGTGTTACGACGACAGATCACGCATTTCCGAACAACTGCTGCCACCGTCCTTCTTCCTCTAATTATCCAAACCCTTTGGCGCAACAAAACAAGCAGTGTGTGCGTCCCAGCATGGTTATGGAATCGATGAAATTGTTCAATCATTCTTTCAACCATCACATGTTTTGATGGAAGTACAACTGGAGTGTCGTCAGAATCAACGACTCTTGACTTCATGTGTAGAATTTCTTCATCGTCTGTGAACACCTCCAGATTCTTCAATTGTTCTTTTCTCTCTTCTTCATAAAGCGTTTCCTTCTGGATAAGGAAGTACAGTTTCTTCTCAGCATTGAGAAACTCTTCGCTATCAATTTCCGTTGATACGTGGTCTCTACGATTCCTTTGTTTCAATCTCAAAATCCAAGCAATGGTCCTAATGATTTTGATGTATCCAGAGAATAGTGAACTTAATTGCAGTAAAATAGTTTCCACAACAGTGTTCTTAGCAGCTACAACTGTCTTCCTCCTTTCCCTGTTGACTTCTTCCAACAATGGTTCAGGACGATTAAATACCCATTCTTCTTCTTTACATATAAGCCAAGACGGACCCTCCCACCATCTGGATCTCCAAAGTTGTGTTGGTGAACACCCTCTAGACAGGAGATCTGCTGGATTGAGGCTGCCCGGTATGTGTCTCCATGAACTAGCCTTACAGTACTCATGAATTTCCTTTACCCGATTCTCTACGAACACCAACCAAAGCCCTTTATTAGCAATCCAAGCCAAGACTACTGTTGAATCGGACCAAAACACTGTGTGTATGTCATTCCGGTGTAGGCATCGAAGGCTCAATCGAGACATTCTAACTCCAAGGAGCGCTCCCATCAGTTCAAGGCGGGGTAGTGTCAGTTCTTTGAGAGGCGCCACTCTAGATTTAGTCATCAGAAGACTCAGTTTGATCTTACCTTCTTCTTCCGTTCTCAGAAATATGCAACAACCAAACGCTCTTTTGCTAGCGTCCACAAATACATGCAAAGTGCTGTTGTCATTCAGGAAAATCCTTCTAGGTATCCGACAGTCATGTAGGTATTGCAACTGCTGAGTCCATTGACAGAATTCCTCACAAATGTCTCCTGGTAAAACCTCATCTCATCCTATACTTTTCTGCCATGTCTTCTGCAGAATGAGCTTGGGAATCAGAGTTACTGGGGCTGAAAATCCAATCGGATCAAATATTTTTTGCACGCTGGATAGTACCACGCTTCGGGTAACTAAACCGTTAGTCGGGCTGAAGTTACGTCCAAGTTCATCTACGTCGCAATACCAACGAAGTCCTAAGACATTCTCAGTTTTACCAACACCACAATCAAAGGAATTCACCCATCCCCTCAAATTGAAACCTGCGGATAACATCAATTCTTGTGCCTTTGAAATAAAGGGTCCAATTTCTTCCTTTGAAGCGACTCCAGTAAGACAGTTGTCCACATAAAATGCAGGTTTCATTTTTGTAGCTACTTCCTTCAAATGAGTTGGGGGCTCTTCCAGAAGGTTGTTCAGTACAGAAACCAATAGGAAGGGACTGGAACAAACACCAAAAACCACCCGGCAATGTCGAAAAGTGGTAATCTTATCATTATCCCACCAGAGAAAACGGAGCATATCCCTGTCTTCAGGATCAATTATAATCTGCAGGAATGTCTTCTCTATATCAGCTATTAGACCTATAGGATAGGTTCGAAAATTGGTCAGCACTGATGGAACAAGATCGATGAGGTTGGGTCCGGGCTCGAGGCAATCATTCAAGGAATGACCATTTCTGTCTTTGTTGGAAGCATCGAACACCGGCCTTATCTTTGTAGTGCCACTATCTTTCAGCACAGCTCTATGAGGCAAATAATGTGTAGGTCCATCCAAAACCTCGTTTTCAACACCTTCGATAATCCCTTTGTTTACCCATTCCTGTAACACCATAATCCTGAAATTTCTGCATCCCTCGTAACTTTCTTGAAGTGTTCAATAATCGTTTCTGAGAAATTTCACGATTTCGTTTCCAGAGAAGTACAACCATCAATCCAGGGTATTTTGACAATGTAGCGCCCAGATTCCTCTTCTCTCTTCACAGTCCTATCGAAGAACATCTGAACTTCTTGTTCCCTTTCTTCCTTTTTTATCTGTTCGCCAGGATCTTTTATACCCAAAGTCTCAATTTCCCACAAATCCGCCACTCTTGTTGATTGAGTTAAATTAAGTAGAGTGTAAGACAAGGCAGTAGTTGAAGTGATCTCAGAAGAGCCCATAAGTGTCCACCCTAAACAAGTTCTCACAGCTACTAGTCTCTTGTTTACATGTAGAAAGTCTGGCGTGATTATCTGAGCCCACACGTCAGCTCCTAACAATACCTGAATGTCAGTACTGTTGCCACCATTATCTTGGCCAACATCACTAAGTTCAACTCCGTTGTCCCTCAGTAAATTAAACAAGTCAGCATCAACTAGGGGAGCACCTCCACAGATACTATCAGAGCCTAACACTGCAACCTCACATCTGTTTTCCTCGTTCATACCCAGCAAAGTTATTTGATAGGACTCGAAACAAACAGGTGCTGTTTTCCTACCTCCAAATAATTCTTGACTTAGTGTTACCTTTTCAGTTTGTTTCAACTCTAATTTCTTAGCACAAGACTTCTTTATGTAGCTTCTCTGCGATCCACTGTCACACAGAACTCTTACTCTGTGCGTGGATCCACCAACAACTACTCTAGCAACTAAAGTCTGCAGATAGGTCACATGTCCTTTATTACTACCTTCCATCATGCTAACTGTTTTTGGCACCGAATTACCTTTTGGTTCATCTGAGTCTGTTTTCGCACACATCAAAGGGTAATGTTTCCCCTTGCAAAATGGGCACTTCACAAACATCTTACACTGAACACTGACATGTCCCGGTCGTAGACACCTAAAACAAGCTCCCTTTTTCTTTAACGTTACTTGGCGTTCTTCTTGAGAATAATCAATAGTTACAGCACAGTCTTGAGAAAGATGTGAGGTTCTCCCACAGAAAATACAAGCCATATCTTTGTTATTTCTGTTTCCCTTACTAACTGAAACATCCTCTATTGAAATTAAAGAAGCCGCTGAAGGTATGTCCCTATTCTTAGTCTTGGTCCTACCATCTTGCTTAACTCGATCCGTCCTCTCGTTAACTTCAAAAGAACTATGTCTTAGCTTAAGCCGTTCTTCACCTTCTACCTCAGTCTTTAAGAAGGCTAACAATTCACTCAAGCAACAGTCAGGTTCCTTAGTTGACGTTTCTTTTGATACACGATACCTGTCCCAAGTTCTAAACATAACCTCTGGCAAGGCACTCTCTACTAGTGGAAATAACATTGCAGCATATTTCTCCTTTGTTACTCTCAAGGAATCAAGTGCTCTCAACTGTCCCTCCAGACTGTCATACAGTTGGGCGCTGGATCTTAAACTATCCTTCTTTAACACCAAGGATAAAAGTTCCCTAACATAGTACTCAATGAGCAACTCATCCTTCCCATACCTAGACTTCAACAATTCTATAGCCTTTTTGTAGTTTTCCTTTGAAGGAGGAAAGTTTTCTACCAACTTCTGAGCACACGAACCAGGTTCCATACACTGAATCAAGTAAACAAATTTATCCTCATCTTTAAGGCTGCTATCTTCATGTATTTTAGTAAATTGCGCCCAAAACCCAATCCAGCACTTCACGTTTCCGTCAATTTTTTTCAGTTCTAGTTTTGGTAGTCTTAGTAGTCTCTGATTAGAAGTACGTGAACAGTTACTCATTTTAGCTTCATAAACGGCTTGATCTCCAACTTGTAAGGCCAGCACCTTTTCCCTAACCTTAAAATATTTCAAGTCGTACTCACTGCAATTGTTGATCTCTGTTTCAAGCACGATGTCTTCAAGGTCTTCCTTTAGCAGCAGCTCATTGTAAACTTCATCATCCAGACGTTTTAACTTCTCGTAGCGTTCCACAAGTGAAGCATATCTGCTACGAATCTCCACGTGGTCACCATCAGCAAGCGCCAACAGTTCTTCAAGCTTGTTTACCTCACGTGTAAATACGCCGCGTAATACTCGACGTTCGGTCATCGTTGTTCTGTTTTATTTGATGTTGAGATTGCCAGTAGTCCTGTCACGGTCGCCAGTTATATACCATACCAAATCATTTTAATATACAGTAATCAATATTTTATTAACACAACTCAACATCGCATCCAAAGACATTCCAAAGACACTACACTCAAAGATAACAAAATCAAAACTATGTAAATCAAAACACTGTCTATTTTCTAAATCAAAACACTGTCTATTTTCTACAGGAAGTATATTGCTCGAAAGAGCTTTAGATCACTTTCTCCACAATGGCGGCCAAGCGAAGTTGTTGTATTTAAATAGCCTTTTCTCGCATTTAATCCAAACGAGCGCCGTCACACATGGTACAGCAAATGGCATACACCTTGTAATGCACTGACATCCTATTCAGCTCAATTGTTTACATAACATCAAGATGGCGGCTGTGCGAAATTTTAAAATTAAGGTTTAATTTCTTGTGTCCTAATCATGCGATCGAAACCAACGTTTGAACAATGAACCTACGCAATAATCATCTAATAGTACATAGCTCTATGGCCTACAAAGTATATAAAATCCAATATGGTGGCCATCGGAAATATTTAGACGATTCTCAATGTCAACTAATCTGTGACAGCAATCAAACTTAATAGTTTTTTTAACCACGAAATGGCGCCAGCGTCAAATTTTAAAATCTCGCTTTTAGCCTATTTCTATTTATGAAAAAAAAATAGGCTTATGGGATCACCTTTCATCCGTGTGTGTACGTCCGTGTGTGTGCCCCCCCCCCCACTAATAAAATATAAGTGGCTGGATAGATTTCAATTAAATTCGGTAAGGTCATAGTATTATTCTGGCCGACCCCGACCGTGCCCTACAAATTTTATTACGTTTCAAAAATCCAACATGGCGGCTGTGAGAAATTTTTCACTGGCATTCTATATCTCCGAATCTCAGAAGACTTCTCTTACTTAGGAAGCAAAATAACCAGTAATGGACGGAGGAAAGAGGATATAAAAATTAGGTTGGATCAGGCAAGAAAAGCATTTCTACAGAAAAGAAATCTGTTGGCTTCGAGCGTGGGCTATATGGAAGTGAAAATTCGACTATTGGTGCAGCAGAAAAGAGGAGATTTAAAGCGTTTGAAATGTGGTGTTACAGGAGAATGATGAAGATCCGATGGGTAGATAGGGTTACAAACGAAGAGGTATTAAGACGAGTGGGAGAGGAGAGATGTTTCTGGCGACTGCTAATGAAGAGAAGAGATAGGTTGGTAGGACACTTACTAAGACACCCAGGAATAGCAAACTTAGTTATGGAAGGAAGGGTCGAGGACAAGAACTGTAGGGGTAGACCGAGATTAGAATATGTTAGTTTGCCTCGAATGTAGGGTGTGGTAGCTATGTAGAGATGAAACGCCTAGCTCAGGACAGGGAGGCATGGAGAGTGGGATAAAACCAGTCAAAAGACTGAAGACTCAAACAACAACATCAGCCGATATGAATGAATTGATAAATAGGAAAGACACAAGATAAATGTATAGCGTAACACTAAAAAGTCCCTTGGTATTAAACCTTATATGGTGCACCATAAAGATGGATGGAAAATTGAACGCCTAAATCGACATACCGTAACATGATGTATGAAAATATGATAAAATAGCCTAATCATTTGCAACAAATTTCAAACACATATTAAAACTCTAAAAATGCCTGATTTTCCTACAGACCACTGCCAGCGGAAGAACGTGGCTAGTATTAAGGGACTTTTTTCAAGAAACATTGTGTGTCTGTGTGTGTATATGTGTGCTCCCCCCTTTCAATTGAAACACGAAATTTTGTCCAGAGGTAGCACTAGAAAAGGGCACCTCAGTGTCATGTTTATTTTGCCGCCATCTTTACCAAATCTCAATTGTGGCTACTCAATTGGTCAAAACTTAACATTAATAAACGACTAAACTAATCATCAGGGACCCGGAACAGAACTGAAATGCGTTACGTACCGCTGTGTATGCCATACCGCGGCCCCGAGCTGGCTGGCGGTATCGTTCCGTAACTGTAACTTGGAACTCGGTACGAGCAAGTGGAACGTTACAGCCCTGGAACGGTACAGTCGGAACTCGACTCCCAACTGTACCGAACATCAAGGTACGTGTTAGCGGAACGTTACGTATGGAACGGTACAGTCGGAACTCGCCTCCTAACTGTACCGAGCATCAAGGTACGTGTTAGCGGAACTTTAGCTCCTTTGTGACCAATAATAGTATTTCTCTTCTAAATTAAACCTCCCGTTCTTGCTTTTCGTTTACTTGTTAGCCTATTTTCATTTAGTAGTGATAGAAGCCATTTTTCAGTGATGCTTAATTCTAATAATGAAAGCTATTCAGTCGTTTTGACCGACTGAAAAGCTTCCTTTACTATGTACATTTATGAAAGATAGGCCTATGACATCACATATAGTCCATGTGTGTGTACGTATGTGTGTGTTTGCATGTGTCCGTCGCCTCGCTCCCCTCCCTAATAAAATCTAAACTGCTAGATCGATTTCAACGAAACTCGGTAAGGTCATTGTACTATTTTGTCCGACCCGACTGTGCTCTTCAAATTTTATTACATCTCACCAATCCAACATGGCAACTGTGCGAAATATTTCACCGGCATTTCATATCTCCGAAACTATTACAGATATCACCTTGACGTTTTGTATGGTGGAAAAAAGCAGTAATAGAAGTGTAACGAAGGGACTCTCAAAAATCTCTTTACAAAACGAACATGGCGGCAAAGCGAAGTTGTTGTATTTAAATAGACTTTTCTCGCATTTAAACCATCCGAGCGCCGTCACACATGGTACAGCGAATGGTATACACATTGTAATGCACTGACATCCTATTCAGCTCAATTGTTTACATAACTTCAAGATGGCGGCTGTGTGAAATTTTAAAATTAAGGTTTAATTTCTTGTGTCCTAATCATGCGATCGAAACCAACGTTTGAACAATGCACCTACGCAATAATCATCATCTAATAGTACATAGCTCTATGGCCTACAATGCATATAAAAATCCAATATGGTGATCTTCTGAAATATTTAGACAATTCTCAATGTCAACTAATCTGTGACAGCAATCAAACTTAATTGTTTTCTTAACCACGAAATGGCGCCAGTGTCAATTTTAAAATCTCGTTTTTAGCCTATTTCTATTTATGAAAAAAATAGGCTTATGAGATCACCTTTTGTCCGTTTGTGTCGGTGTGTTTGCCCCCAACTCCCACTAATAAAACCTAAGTGGCTGGATAGATTTCAATTAAATTCGGTAAGGTCATAGTACTATTCTGGCCAACCCCGACCGTGCCCTACAAATTTTATTACTTTTCAACAATCTAACATGGCGGCTGTGCGAAATATTTCACTGGCATTCAATATCACCGAATCTCAGAAGACTTCTGTTAAGTTACTTAGGAAGCAAAATAACCAGTGATGGTTGGAGGAAAGAGGATATAAAAAGTAGGTTGGCTCAGGCAAGGAAAGAATTTCTACAGAAAAGGAATCAGTTGACATCGAGTGTGGCACTCTATGGAAGTGAAAATTGGACTATTAGTGCAGCAGAAAAGAGGAGATTTGAAGCGTTAGAAATGTGGTGTTCCAGGAGAATGATGAAGATCAGATGGGAAGAGAGGGTTACAAACGAAGAGGTATTAAGGCGAGTGGGAGAGGAGAGATGTTTCTGGCGACTGCTAATGAAGAGAAGAGATAAGTTGGTAGGAAACATACTATGACACCATGGAATAGCAAACTTAGTTATGGAAGGAAGGGTCGAGGACAAGAACTGTAAGGATAGACCGAGATTAGAATATGTTTAACAGTTTGCCTCGAATGTAGGATGAGGTAGCTATGTTGAGATGAAACGCTTAGCTCAGGAAAGGGAGGCATGGAAAGCTGCATCAAACCAGTCAAAAGACTGAAGACTCAAACAACAACATCAGCCAACATGAATGAATTGATAAATATCAAAGACACAAGATAAATGTATAGCGTAACACTAAGAAGTCCCTTGGTATTAAACCTTACATGGTGCACCATAAAGATGGATGGAAAATTGAACGCCTAAATCAACATACCGTAACATGATGTATGAAAATATGATAAAATAATCATTTGCAACAAATTTCAAACACTTATTAAAACGCTAACAAGAAGTTCCGTGACGAACTAAAGACTCTACCTTCCCTAAAATTAAGATTCATGCCAATGATTAATCTACAGTATATGAACCTATCTAGAATAATGACGAAATTAAGTTGGTAATATCGAAATGTCTAATTAGTTCGAAATATACCTGGTATAATGTAGCCTAATAGAGCACTACAGTTGGCAGCCCTGGCAACTATATATATACGACTTAGTTCCATCTCTTAAGGTACAGAATACACAATTTGGTAGAAGTCCAATTAATTTTACATGCAGTTATACTCTGGATTTATCAGCACTCGTAAAAGCATGTTTGGCAAGAATGTCATGCGTGTGCTGGTCAGAAATGATCTGAAATATTATGATATATTGTTGTGCCAATTTTGAATGAAATCCATTTATTAGTATAGAAGTTACATGTTTTCTTAAACTGGACCTATCTGTAGGCATAGAATCATGTTGGCAGCACTTACTGACATTGATTACTCCAAATTTATCTAGAATGCCAGGTGCTATACGTGTGGAAAGTATGGAGCTGTTGGCTTGCATATTTTCTGATATATTGATCTTGGGGAAAAAATATAGACAGCATTTATTAACAGTTGGCAGCCCTGATTGCTCTTAAGAATAAGCATAGTCATATCTGTTAAGGTACACATAGCACATACGAAATTTGGTTGAAATCCAACTGATAGTATAGGAGTTAATTGTATTTAAAAATTGGTGCTATCAGCAGGCTTAGAATCATGTTGGTAGAACTGACTATATATGTTACTAAAAATTAATCTAAAATGTAAGGTACTATACGTGTTCATAGTTTAAAGCTGTCGGCTTGCATACTTTCTTATATTTTGGTATTTGGATAAAAAATAGAGAGAGAATTATTAACAGTTGGCAGCCCTGTTGGTTCTTAAGAATACGCTCAGTAATATCTGTTTATGTCCACATATTACATACAACATTTGGTTGAAATCCAATTGATAGTGCAGAAGTTATATGCATTTAAAAACTTGACTTATCAGAAAGCTTAAAATTATTTTGGCAACACTGTCATGTATGGCCTCATGGAAATTAAACAGAAATATCATTATCTACATCTGTGCCGATTTTGGAATAGCTCCCAAGCATACCTTTCAAGATATCCAACATGGAGCTCAAATTCCTGGTGCGTTTTTTCAGCAGTTGGTATCAGTGACATTATTTTCAAATATGGGCTTAGAGATATTCCGGTATACATCTTTACTCATACTAAAAATTGTTTTCGATTGCTGCAGCCGTTTATGAGTTGATAGGGGGGGGGGGAGGACACACACAGCCAGCCAGACAGACAAATGGACAGACAGACAGACAGACACACAGACATTTTCCCGGATCGACCTCAAAAGTCTACTTTTTCCTCATTTTTGCAAAATGTGAAAAGTAGACTAATAATTCCTGATTTTCGCACAGATCACACTGCCAGTGAAAGAACGTGGCTAGTATTAAGGGACTTTTTTAAAGAAACATTGTGTGTTTGTGTGTGTTTATGTCTCCTCCCCTCTATCAATTGCAACACGAAATTTTGTACAGAGGTAGCACTAGAAAAGGGCACCTCTGTGTTATGTTTATTTTGCCGCCATCTTTACCAAATCTCAATTGTGGCTACTCAATTGGTCAAAACTTAACATTAATAAACGACTAAACTAATCATCAGGGACCCGGAACAGAACGAAAATGCGTTACGTACCGCTGTGTATCACGTTACGTAACGTATGCCATAACGCGGCCCCAAGCTGGCTTGCGGTATCGTTCGGTAACTGTAACTTGGAACTCGGTACGAGCAAGTGGAAAGATTCAGCCCTGGAACGGTACAGTCGGAACTCGACTCCCAACTGTACCGAGCATCAAGGTACGTGTTAGCGGAACGTTACGTATGGAACGGTTCAGTCGGAACTCGCCTCCTAACTGTACCGAGCATCAAGGTACGTGTTAGCGGAACTTTAGCTCCTTAGTGACCAATAATATTATTTCTTTTCTAACTTAAACCTCCCGTTGTTGCTTTTCGTTTACTTGTTGGCCTATTTTCATTTAGTATTGATAGAAGCCATTTTTCAGTGATGCTTAATTCTAATAATGAAAGCTATTCAGTCGTGTTGACCGACTGAAAAGCTTCCTTTATTATTTACATTTATGAAAGATAGGCCTATGACATCACATATAGTCCGTGTGTGTGTTCGTATTGTTTTAGATCCCTTTATTGGGGGTGGTTGGATCTAAAAGGAAGAGTTATTGTGTTAATTTATAAAGCAGTGCCTAAAAGGGGGTAGCTTCCCTCAGCAGGGTAAGCTGACCAGTGTAGAGTGTTGTTTGGCGTTAGGAACTAGGGGGCGCTCCTATAAGGGATGTAGCTGTATCTTAGGGGATGGAGTTTGGCGTATAGGTCAACGCGCTGGTCTTCCAGCTGACTGGCTTGTTATATAACTGAACGTGCTCGTGTCAGCTATGTGGCGCTCGCTGCTCTTAGCAGTCGAGCCGCCGCGAGAAATACAATGATACCTGAGTTAGCACTGTTGGGCTACCGTATGTCACGTCTAGCCGTGACGGTAATAAGGAAGGGCGTTGGGACGTAAAGAGGCGTATAAATAGTAAGACGGGTGTAGTGTGTTGACCAAGTGTTTATTGGTCTGTGATGTTGAATTATGAGTCCCTTTCAGGGAATGTAATAATGGTCACAATGTAAAAGTACAATCTGTGGGTAAAGGTTACAAATATAGGAGATCTGAACACGTCTGACTCACCTCTGATGATAACGTCGATAGCCTTCGGCCGATGCACTGTAAGACTGGTAATGGAGAGAGAGTTTGTCCTACATAAGGTTCCCTTTTATAGCTTTCGGCGTTGTTCTGTCAGCATACTGCTGCCTAGACGACCTAGTTAATTTGTGTGTCGCTGTTTGTGGTAGTGATGCAATAATTGGTTAAGCTTTCCATACTGGCTAGCTGCCATTGCGGTGTTAATAGATATGTTCTGGTCTTACAAGATTTGCCAGTTAAGGGTGATTTAAATAGATGATGGGGGGATGTCCTCCAGGGGATGCAGAACCCTGGGGGGGCTGTACAAGCGTCTTCCTCCATTTAGTTCGCGTCCTCGCGAACGGGAACGGAACTGGAGGTTGGGATGTTGATGTAGTTGTTCTTGAAGCCCCCTCGTATCTTCAGGTGGCGTCTTCCTCGTCGTCGTCGGCGTCGTCGTATAGAATGGGTGATGTCGTGTTGAAGTGTAGGTGTGAGATCAGCCCGTGTTCAGAGGGGAGGGTTATGGGATGTACAGATATATATATAACACTGACATTAACATTGAAAAAAAATTGACATTGCCATTGTTGGCATATTGCAAGTTGCAAAAAGAAGGAAAAAAAACATGGTTTTGATACTTATCCGTTACATAGTTGTGCAGGGAGGAAAAACCCAGCTAGACGAGGAATTGTGCCGTCTGGCTTTATTTTGGGGAAAAAGTGCTCCCTGCTAAGAGAAAGATAGAAGAGAATAGAAAAAATGGGTGTTCCAGGGTATAATTTAAGGGATATAATCAAAGTGCATTTATTGGTTTGGGATAAAACGGAACACCCTGACAAATGGGGAAGTTAGAAGAAAGAAAAATGAAAGAAAACAAATCATAGACATTATTTACGTTGGTGGTCTTGATAATGATAACAGATATGACCCGATAATAATAATAATAATCATTACATTTGTAATATTCCTGACGATTTATAAGTGAACATAGTAAACATAGTAATAATGATGAACATAGAAAAAATAATGGTTGCCATGTTGGTACCCTGTATGTATAGGTATGTTGGCCACCCTTGTGGAACCTTTCAATTGTATGATATGGCGAGAAAATACAAAATAATTTACAATTTACAATTATCAACTATCATATATACCTTGTAGAGCTCTGTTACATGGCCAGTTATTGTATACCTCTTGTACTTTGTGCGCACCTTACCATCATGCCTCGACTACCGTTCTCTATTCGGCCGTTCCTGGTGCGGTTTAGTGGCTAGTCCACTATTCTCTCCTTGTACTTATCATATAACCTCGTGGTTTTCCGTCGTGGGTCGGAATTCCACCTTAGGGTCGAAGGTTCGGCACTTACAAACTCCGTGTCGCCCTTCGAGCCTGAAGTAACGCTTCATTTGCGTATGCTGAATGTGTTTGCGTTCAGCGATGTTCATCATCCCACGTATGCTGTCCACCGCTGACCGCTGACGTTGTCACCTTTAAGGGTGCAACTAAAATTGATGAGTAGTGTATTTGTGTGTGACATAGATGAAGGTATGTGTATTTTGGTGTGGGTAATATATTTACCACAGACATATTCATGCTCCTGGTTATCTGTAAATCAAAAAATGTATCCATGTAAAAATGTTCATCTCTTCGTTGCTCCGTGGTCTTCCTGTGTGGGTGAAAGTGGATTAATCATTAACAAGGCATTACAATACATTGCAATGCATTACATGTATATATAGAACCTTCATTGGTAGCGCTTAATTTGTAAACTAAGTGTAGCGCCACTGAAGTCTAACTTAATCTAGGTTAGCCTATGTTAACCTATCTTAGCCTAATGTTGTCGGGCTTACCTTGGTAACGGATTTTTAGTCACCAAGTGCCGAAATTTTACCTTAATATATATATAAAAAAATTGCCTTAAATGTAGACTTATGCTGTATTATAATGAATTATCAATAGTTATCATGAGTTGTCGGACTTACCCTGATGCCGGGTTTGTGGGTCATCAGGAGCCGAACGGCGTTACTTAACGCTATCTATCTTAATTATGGTCTAAAAAAATGCTATTTCTAAGCCGAAAGGGTGGCCTTATTCTAATGCCGAAATGTGCTGTGCCATTACCTGGCAACAGCGGTTAATAAATTTGCTTAATCCTAGGTTGCGTGTCAAATGCAACCGTCTTACAGCTAAATTTGGACCAGAACGATCGCCTGAGGCAATTTACTTCCTCAGGACACCACCCGCACGAGTCCTAGAAACACCGGTTGTCTCTAGGATCGCTGGATTCCGTTCCCTTAATTCTAGATGTCGACGCTTATGACTAGTATTAACCTAGTCGCAGGCGGCTTAAGGTGCCCCTGAGCAAACCGTTTCGCCCGCTGTGTTTTCCTACTCATTACCGTTATCGTTCATCGTTGTCGTAGTTGGGCCGCCCACGTAACCCTTATGAGGTGCTCGCAATGCCCCTCTCTTAATGCCCATTGGTTGCCCGATGCGTCGCCATTTATGTGGGCATTGGACATTGTCGTCCAATGCCATAATATTATCTTCGCCTTTATCGGCAATCGTAGTCTGCTTTTCGCAGTAATAGAATCTCTTCGCCTTTATCGGCCGCAGTAGTGTGCCTTTCGCAGTATAAGAATCTCTTCGCCTTTGTCGGCCGCAGTAGTGTGCTTTTCGCAGTATAAGAATCTCTCCGCCTTTGTCGGCCGCAGTAGTGTGCTTTTCGCAGTATAAGAATCTCTTCGCCTTTGTCGGCCGCAGTAGTGTGCTTTTCGCAGTATAAGAATCTCTTCGCCTTTGTCGGCCGCAGTAGTGTTTCACTCCAACGCACAGGAGCCTTGCTTCCCGCTATGGAAGCCGTACCTACTTAAATTTAACTAGAAGTCTAGTCATAATGGGGTCGTCTCTAGGGATAGCTCTCGAGTCCGGCGCTGAGTGAGCTATTTCTCCCGCCATTCTCAGAAAGTCTCCCTGCAGGTCTTGGCTTCGACGACCGTGGCACAGAGTGGGTGTAGCATCCCTTCCTCCCAGGGGCAGTTGAGGTGCACCTAGGATTCCAGAGCTTGCCCGGCCAGGCCGCGAGTGCCTTAACCTTACGTGGTTCGTCTGTTTGGTCTGGTCGTGGAGTTAAGTAAGGTCACTGAGCTGTTGATCCAACTGGGGTAAGGGTCCACATCACCTTCCCCAGCTCTGCTCCAGTGTGGTGCGTTTGGCCTTTGGCTTACGCTGCTATCACCAATCAGAGTGTATCAGATTCCTTTTTATGGAGAGAAAAAAAATATAGGCGTAACCTGTGTAAATAATGTATTTTTATGTAAAAATGTAAAATTTTCCAAGTGTTGTGGGGTTGTAGAGCTTCTAAGTACATAGACTACTTCTGGTCTACTATTGCTACGTCAGCTTTCCAGCGATAATGCTCTGTTAACCCTTCATGGAGGTGTTAGTAGGGTCTATGATGTCAGGTACCCTGTTATTAGGATCTGGGGGTAGTTATTTGTAGAGTGGGCTTAAAGTATGGTGGGAAGGGGTTGTGCATCTTTGGGCTCAAATAAATGGTGGCCTTGAGCCGGTAATGCTACTAGGATTGCTCCTACAATGAGTGGACTGGGGAGGTAATTCCCGGGATTGCAAAGATATGAAAATTCCATGCAGGTTTGATAGTAATATTCCTGGTAAATGGATGGGATACTCATGCAGGTATCTGGATATGAGGCATCTGCACTCATATAAGGATAGGCGTATGCTGTGGCGTAATAATAATATATCCCTGTCATGCGGGAGTATTTAGTTAACAAAGAATGGTTAATATATATAATTGTGGCCTCATCTCTCATTTGGAGATGCGCATTATGCTTATTTAATGTTTGCCGACCCACCCCTAATACTCAGGTGGTAGCATCGTGATCCAAGGCGTAGTAGGCCTTCTCTTTAGACGCATGAAGTCTATCAACCCTTTGTGTATACTCTGTAATGTAGTGTAGCTGTTTGGGTCGTGTTCATGTGTCTGCGTTGTTTATGTTGGACGTGAGAAGGTTATTGGAAGGGAGTAAGGTGGTACGCTGGTAGCCTGTTCTCCTGTCATCCTCCCTTGGTCCATGTTGGCTTTCTATCCGCGCCTCGGGATAGTAAAGCTTCACGACCTAATCTGGTCTGCCATTTGTAGTGTGAATGTGGCCAGTGGTCGTAGTGCGATTGGCCATGTCCTAATCGCCTGTAATGATTTATTTTAGGAATAGAATCGCGAAAAGCAGTTATTGGGGGGGTCTTGTTTCCTCAGAGCCCCTGTCTGTGTTCGCTTCTAGTTAGTGAGCGCGTGTGTGTGTGCCTATGTTCCGCTACACCACGCGGATGGTTGGTCTGTTACAGGCTAAGTCGTAATATGTATCGCGTGTATGGGCAGGAGGTGCCCGTGGCCTGTCAACGTCTTTGCGAACGTGCTCCTATGGGCCCAAGATAAGTTCCGATGTGTCACGTCTTGTCCATTGCTAAATGTTTTTGCAGTGTTAAAAAAAATGTATGGTGTTGTGATTGTTTTGCGTTTGTAATTTCACGGTCACTGCCGATACACAATAGTGTCTTGTCACCAGCGGTATTGCAGTATGACGAGATCTGCAAGTCAGTATTTTCGTCATGTTGTGTTTACATTTGTCTGCGTACGTGATTTTTCGCCAGTATGTGAGTGTTGTCACCGTTCTAGATTCCGGACGGTCCAATGTGTCAATTTGTACTATTTGCTAATACTATTGTGTGGTCACTATTCCGTAAGACCTTTGTCTTACGAAATTTCTATACTTGTTTCTGGGAAGTCTATTTTCCCTGTCAGGTGTCACTGAAATTCTATGCCTGGCCTTTGGCCGAAGGGAATGTAGTATTATCTGGTTGTGTGGTTGTATGGGCTAATTTCAGTGTGATTGGAAGCCTGGATAGCTGTTTTCCTGGTGTCCGATTTTCGCTGGGATTTGAACCCGTGACTTTATGTCATTCTCTGTGTTCTATGTTTGCGTTGTGTTTCAAGGATTGAGGTGTCCCCAGTGTGGTTTTTGCTTGTGTTTCTCGTACCAAAAATACCGTTGGCTAGTTAGTTTTCGGTACGAGTGTGTTGTGTGATCATGGGTTCGGACCCGGGGTGCTGTAAAGACTTGGTGTGACCCTCTCTGTGCCGCATATATTATGGCACATGTACTGTGTATTTGCAATGCGCCAACGAAAGTACGCAATACTGTGAGGAGTTTGCGTATTTTTGAACTCTCCTCGTAGTGTAATTTTGGAAGTTATAGGGTCCTTGGATCGGATGTGAATGATGCGTTCGTTCCTGTTTACCAGGAGTTGGCTTAGTTCGTCTGTACCGAGCAGTCTTGTCCATTGAAGAGTGTGTTATCGCTGACGCGATAGTGTTGAATTACGATGTCGTGGGCTTTCATTTGTTACTTGCTTACTCTCATGTTTCCGGCACGCGTATGTGGGAACCTGCTTGCTCTCTGTGTAATTGTGAGTAGTGCTTCTCGCACTGTAAAAAAAAGAAGGAAACTTGTAGTTTAACGTGCCCGTTGATCTGTAGATCATGAGCCACGGGACTTCCGTTTTACGTGGAATCCAAACCACAGGCCATGGCATTTCACTTCGGAAATCTCACATGCCTTAGCCGCACTGTAAAAGAACCTCTCACTAACTACATTTGTGTCCCCAAATTTTGTGTTACTGTGACGTGGTTCGAGTATGTCCCTATCTGTTGTTCAAAATGGCGTTATACCCGAGTGTGTCTGGGCCGCTAGTCGCGTGTTTGGTGACTAGATGCCGGAGGCGATTTTGTTGTTTTTCATTTATGACCCTCTGTTAGTGGAACTGTCCCAATCTATTTTTAGCTTCCTACTCTTCTATTCTAGAACTGGATAGCTACCCGACCTTATATTCCTGGTATTCAGAAGGTTGCGGGTTTTGAGACCGTCTTTTACCCAGAGTAATTGTTTCTGGCACTATTCAGGTTGTGTCTCCGGGACAGTTTGGTAGTGTTAGGATCGTATCCCGGTACGGTCAGTGAGGTTTGAAGGCTATTTCTTGGCCTTCCTTCCACGTCTGCCATCGGGATCATTTCCTTTTCTTTTAGTAGTGTTTTACTGTCATGTGGCAATGTAAACTGATTGTGTGATTTCCAAAAATATGCAGGGTTTCCCAAAGTCTGGGATTTTCATCCTACGGTGTGATAGCGTTTTAGCTTGCGTGTTGTTGTGGAAGTGAGAAAAAAGTCATATTACAGGCAGTGTAACGTGTCACGTATGCCTATTTATGCAATATATATAGTTCAACTTGGCCAATTTTTCCTTCATCGGGCCTAATGACTGAGGCAGAAAAAAAATGAGCTATGCCCCGCTCCGTATTAAGAGAGCACTTTGAAAAGGTATAGAAGATATATTGTGTGTCGCCTGCACCCTGCCTTATGCTGATTAAAGCGGGTTGCCCGATGGCGATAGTCTGTCAAAATTGTGTCGTAAACCCTATGGGAAAAAAATGCTTAAAAATGGTAAGCAGGTCCTGATCGTACTATCCACCTAGTAGGTGACGTTAGCACTATAGTAATCTAGTTACGTCTCAGGGAAATCTACCACCTTTGGAAAATAGTTTGAGATTCTTAATTCTTGTTACAAGGAGGGTTCTCGCCCGTCACAAGGGAATCTATCAAACTGTTGGACTGGAACATAGAACACTTAGTCATTTCTACCTAGAAAGACCCGCTTGAGCTCTATGCTGTGATTTGTTGCTTAAGCTGTGTTCGGAATATCTCTTTCCGGCTTTAAGCCGCGTAGCTCACCTGATGGGCTTCTACTTGGCTTTGGATATTAGCACTTTACGTTATCCAAATTATAATATGGACCCTATGTTCAGTAACCATTGATGGCCTGAGAAAAAAAATGCTAGGTGCCCAAAATAAATCAAGAAGGATTTAGAATTATCATCTTTGGTTTAGCCATGTTGCACTGCATATACATAAAAAAAATGTGCCGTTTACGTTAGTGAGTCTTTATGTGAGTACTTGTTTGTCTATTATCTTATTTCCCCCGTGTAAAAGAACTTATGTGTACTATACTATTGGTGCAAGTGATGTCGGAATATATTGTATTCCTAGTGAAAGCCGTTATCCTATTTCGAGCGTCAGTGCTCGGAAAGATGGATATCGTCGTCCTGTCATTAGGGTGTAAGCCCCTGGGATCCACTGAGGTGCCCCTCTGCTATTTTTCGGAGGAGTTTGTAGCAAAGTACGACCGGGCTTGCTTTCACCGTATCGCTTGACCGTTGGTCTAAGTGTACCTGTGTTCGCGGAACTACTCGCACTCTGTGCTACTCTAGTAGAGTTTACGGGTGTGTGTGTATTTTCGACTGATCTGTTCTGTGGGGTAGGTAATAACACTTTTCCTAATCCCCGGGTACTGTGTGGTAGTGCCTGGTCACAATGTGCAGGCGTGTATCGTGCATCCTGAGGGACTGAATGCAACACCCTCTTATGCATTCGCACCTGGGGTGCTAATGCTGGTGTTTGCCTTCGTTCTGGCAAACTTGCCCTTTGAACTGGCGGAAAAGGCCGCTTAATTGCCTGTCTCTGCCCTGGCAATGTGGTGGCGTGTAGCCTGACCGCTTTCTGGCCTGTAGCCACGGCAGACGCCTGCCATTGTGTTAGCCTGTCTGTGTGGGTGTATGTAGGCTTTATGTACTGTAGGGCGGGCTCTACGTCCTCAGCCCATGACGTGGTTACGTCCCGTTTTCTCCCTGTCATATCATATGTGTCTGAGGGTCCTGGCTTCAACTCCCTCTCGTCCCTTTGTTCCGAGGGGGTTGTTCTAGGCTCTGCCCCTCGGTTTGGCAAAATTGCCTTCCGATCCGGAGCTGAAGGACATGTGTTTGTGTAATTTTGTGCTTGTAGCCTATTGGAGCCTAACCAGCCCGTCTCCTGGGCTGTGGCCACGGTGAATTCCTTCTCATGTGTGGCAGTACATGGCGAGAGGGACATCCTCGCAAATTGCCGAGTTAGCGTATCTACGCTTATGTCCTCTCTCGGCTGGGCTTGTGGCCCTACCATGAACTCAAGAATGGCCTTATTGGCTTGGAGCTCACGGTATTCGTCCCAAATTTGGGTGTACTGCCTATTGAGGCATATGGCCTGTTTGCAAATTACTGTATTAATGTTTCTGTGTCCTATACAGTTCTGTAGCCGCCAATTGGAGAAACGCTTGTTGGCGAATGAGCTCCCTGTATTGAGTGTGTAAACCTGTGTAGTGCACCCTCATTCTCTCGAGGGTTGCATTATCCATTACGGGACCATGTGTGGTGATTAATTGTTCGTATATTTTGTTTCTTTGGACATGGATCCTATTGAGGTGTTCATGTATGTTCCTCAAGTGCTTATGTGCACATCTTAATTGCGTTGTCCTACCCTCTGACGGAGTGTATGGCTGTTTGCCCTGTATTGCCCCGACTTTTGTTTGGAGTGCCCGTATTTGTGTCTGTCGCCTTTGTATATGCCTTTGGCATCTTATTAATAATGTTAATAATATTGGCGTAACCCTATTGCCTCTATGGCTTGCAATCTCTGCATGAGGTGCCATTCTGCCTGAAGTGTATGCGAATAAAATAAAAATAAAAGATTTGAGCGTGTTTGACAGTGTATTTTCGTATCTGTTTGATTCTTTCTGGGTCTGGGGGGTTGGTTTACTAAGAATCTCCCCTGTGTAGCTAGTTTGGAGCAAAAATGGTGTTTCTTGTCTGGGGATTTTTTTTTCACTATTTGCTTGGCTGCGTGCGGTACGTAAGGGGTCGTTTCTACTACGAGGGCTCGTTGGTTGAGTCCTATATTACTGTGCGTAGTACCCCGCCTCCACCAGTGTTTTAGATCCCTTTATTGGGGGTGGTTGGATCTAAAAGGAAGAGTTATTGTGTTAATTTATAAAGCAGTGCCTAAAAGGGGGTAGCTTCCCTCAGCAGGGTAAGCTGACCAGTGTAGAGTGTTGTTTGGCGTTAAAAACTAGGAGGCGCTCCAATAAGGGATGTAGCTGTATCTTAGGGGATGGAGTTTGGCGTATAGGTCAACGCGCTGGTCTTCCAGCTGACTGGCTTGTTATATAACTGAACGTGCTCGTGTCAGCTATGTGGCGCTCGCTGCTCTTAGCAGTCGAGCCGCCGCGAGAAATACAATGATACCTGAGTTAGCACTGTTGGGCTACCGTATGTCACGTCTAGCCGTGACGGTAATAAGGAAGGGCGTTGGGACGTAAAGAGGCGTATAAATAGTAAGATGGGTGTAGTGTGTTGACCAAGTGTTTATTGGTCTGTGATGTTGAATTATGAGTCCCTTTCAGGGAATGTAATAATGGTCACAATGTAAAAGTACAATCTGTGGGTAAAGGTTACAAATATAGGAGATCTGAACACGTCTGACTCACCTCTGATGATAACGTCGATAGCCTTCAGCCGATGCACTGTAAGACTGGTAATGGAGAGAGAGTTTGTCCTACATAAGGTTCCCTTTTATAGCTTTCGGCGTTGTTCTGTCAGCATACTGCTGCCTAGACGACCTAGTTAATTTGTGTGTCGCTGTTTGTGGTAGTGATGCAATAATTGGTTAAGCTTTCCATACTGGCTAGCTGCCATTGCGGTGTTAATAGATATGTTCTGGTCTTACAAGATTTGCCAGTTAAGGGTGATTTAAATAGATGATGGGGGGATGTCCTCCAGGGGATGCAGAACCCTGGGGGGCTGTACAGTATGTGTGTGTTTGCATGTGACCGTCGCCTCGCTCCTCTCCCTAATAAAATCTAAACTGCTGGAGCGATTTCTACGAAACTCGGTAAGGTCATAGTACTATTTTGTCCAACCCCGACTGTGCTCTTCAAATTTTATTACATCACACCAATCCAACTTGGCAATTGCGCGAAATATTTCACCGGCATTCCAAATCTCCGAAACTATTACAGATATCACCCTGACGTTTTGTATGGTGGAAAAAAGCACTAATAGAAGTGTAACGATGGGACTCTCAAAAACCTCTTTACAAAACGAACATGGCGGTCAAGCGAAGTTGTTGTATTTAAATAGACTTGTCTCGCATTTAAACCATCCGAGTGCCGTCACACATGGTACATCAAATGGTATGCACCTTGTAATGCACTGACATCCTATTCAGCTCAATTGTTTACATAACTTCCAGATGGCGGCTGTGCGAAATTTTAAAATTAAGGTTTAATTTCTTGTGTCCTAATCATGCGACCGATACCAACGTTTGAACAATGAACCTACGCAATTATCATCATCTAATAGTACATAGCTCTATGGCCTACAAAGTATATAAAAATCCAATATGGTGACCGTCCGAAATATTTAGACGATTCTCAATGTCAACTAATCTGTGACAGCAATCAAACTTAATTTTTTTTAACCACGAGATGGCGCCAGTGTCAAATTTTAAAATCTCGCTTTTAGCCTATTTCTATTTATGAAAAAAATAGGCTTATGGTTCACCTTTTGTCCGTGTGTGTGCGTCCGTGTGTGAGCCCCCACGCCCCACTAATAAAATCTAAGTGGCTGGATAGATTTCAATTAAATTCGGAAAGGTCACAGTACTATTCTGGCCGACCCCGACCGTGCCCTACAAATTTTATTACGTTTCAACAATCCAACGTGGCGGCTGTGCGATATATTTCACTGTCATTCTATATCTCCGAATCTATTACTCATATCAACCTGAAATTTTGTACGGTGATAAAAGGCACTACTACAAAATCGTTCAAGGGACTTTCAGAAACCTGTTAACTTCAAAACGAACATGGCGACCATGCGAATTTGAAACATTTAAAATAGACTTTTCTGGCGGGTTAAAAATCCGAACGCAGTGAAACTTGGTACAGCAATTCTTTATACTTTTTGCAATGCACTGACATATATTTTTGTCAAATTGTTAACATAACCTCAAGATGGCAGCTGTGCAAATTTTTAAAATTAAGTTTTAATTTTTTGTGTCGCAATCATGCGATCAAAATCATCGTTTGAATAATGAACCTACGCAATAATAGTCATCTAATAGTACGTAACTCTATGGCCTACATATGTTACAATCCAACATGGCGAGCATCCAAAATATTTAGACGGATCACAAAATCTGATAATCTGACAGCAGTCAAACTGACATTTTGTGTGTTGATAGAGGCTATAAACATAAGTTCACATATGGAACTTTCATAACCTGGTGATCACAAATCCAACCTGCCGGCGACGCGAAATGCGAATATTGAAAAGGATGAGCACAGTGAAACTTGGTATGGTATATGCTTATACAAATTTTAATCCACTGGCATCTAATTTATTTCAATTTTTTTTTCAGAACCAGAAGATGGAGGCTGTGCAAAATTTTAAAATCTCGTTTTTACCATTTCTTGTGTCCTAATCATGCAATTGGAGTTTGAATAATACTCTTACACAATAATCTTCATGTAATAGTACATAACTCTAAGGCCTACATATATAACAATCCAACATGTCGACTATCCGATATATTTAGACGGTTCTCAATATCTACGAATCTTTTACAGCAATCAAACTGAATTTTGTATGTTGATAGAGGCAATTAACATAAGCAGGATAAATGAAACTGGGCTACACATTTCTTCACGGAAATACTTGTTATTTCTTGTGTCCTAATTATGCGATTGAAGTTTGAATAATACATTTACGCAATAATCTTCATGTTCTTATATTATATTTTTTAAGCGTATGGCTTTTAGTGCCGGGAGTGTCCGAGTACATGTTCGGCTCGCTCAAGTTTGCAGCTACTTCTATGCGGACACCCATGGGGTGAGCTACAAATACCGTCCCGTGTGGTGGTTGTCTGGCGAGGAAAGTGTGAATGTAAAGATGAGGAATTGGAAGGTAGAGGCTGTGGCCTATAGTTGGGGACTAAACCCGGCATTTACCTGGAAGGAAGATAGGAAACTACAGAAAACCATCTTCAAGGTTGCCGGTGGAGGGTTTCGAGCCTCCTCGCCTACCGGATGTGAGCGACTGCCTGCAGTCACGCCGTAACGAGCATGGCTAACTCAACCGGTATCTTCAGGTAATAGTAGTCTACAAAACTCTATGGCCTACATACCGAACGGTCCACTGGCCCCTTGTGATCCAGTTTTATGCATTCTGTTACATGTACTACAATTCTGAAAGGCATAGGTCCCTCTCCCTAAACCGGGGTAATATAACGAGATGTGTGTTTACGGGCTAGAAGACAGCAGGAATCGTGAGCACCACTATTAATTCAGTATGGGTACCTCGAATAAACCCGTTAAACGAGCCGAGATACGCAGAACACACACTTGAAAACAAGAGGTGCACGCACACACCGAGAGCAGGTATTGTATAGACCGGGAGGTGCGCGCTGCAGTTCAAATGTCGCAGTAGCTCACATGGCAAGCGCGCGATTGGAGTTGCCTGGCAAGTGGCAAGGTTATATACTTAATCGTTTTCACAGACTGATTAGTTTTTTTTTCCGTTATCTTTTTACCCTCCTGGGTTGGCTTTTCCCACGGACTAAGCGAAGGACGGTGTCCTGCAGCTTGAGGCTCTGAATCAGGGGACACAACTGGGGAGTGTGACTAGCAATTCGCCCAGGCGGCCTCACCTGCGAAGTGAACAGGGGCCTGATGAGGGGATGGGAAGAGAGAGAGGGATAGGCAAGGAAGAGGGAAGGAGGCAGTCGTGGCCTTTGGTTAGGTACTGTACCTTTCCAGCATTTGCCCGAAGACGAAGTGGGAAACCACGGAAAACCACTCGAAGATGGCTGAGGTGGGAATCGAACCCACTCTACTCTTCTCCCCGAGGCTGAGTAGACCCCGTTTCAGCCCTCATACCACTTGTCAAATTTCTTGTTAGAGCCGGGTATCGAACCTCAGACCTCCGGGGTGGCATTTATGCACGCTGACCACTACACCACGGAGTCGACACGATTTGTTTATTTGGCTCTGTAAAAGACCATGTCACTGCGGAGGCCCGGGTTCAAATCTCGGCTCTGCCACGAAATTTTGTTCCTGGTCTGAGGCCTGGAACGGGGTTCACCCAACCTCGTGGGGCACACAGACTTAGTAGAGGCAGGTTCGCTTCCTGCCTCAGCCATCCTAGAAGTGGTTTTCCGTGGTTTCCCACGTCTCCTCCAGGAGATTGCTGGGATGGTTCCTTTCGACAGGACCACGGCATCTTTCTTCCCACTCCCTTCGCTGCCCTTTCCTTCATTAGACCCAAGTCCGTGGTCACTTAGGCGATTGGCTTGTCACCATCCCCAGTTGTATCTGCTGTCAAGGTGTGTTCAGCTCCGAGGCACTGTCCTGGAATTCGACGGTAGAGGACTGATCCCTCGCAAAGTCCGAGGGTAAAGCCGAGCTTGGAGGGTAAGCGATCAAATAAAAAAAAAAGAAGACCGTGTGTATCGTTGCATAAGCTAAGGTGCTGGATTGGACAAGGATGAGGAGGTGATTGTCTCTGGCTAGGGCACCGGCAACCAGTTAGCTACGTCGTACATGTTCCAAGCTTCGTAGACCACAGTTAGGGCAAAGTGTTCCCCATTGGAACGAAAACAACATGCGATGGCAAGTCAGTATGTAGCTGCGCGAACTCGCTCCTTCGACGTAATTCACAACACGAAGCGTATTCACTGCCTCGAGATGTATTCCAGCGAAGAGCATATGAATATGTTCAGGCGCGGATCTAGAGTTTGGCTTTGGGGGGGGGGGGTTAGCGAATCGAAATAGTTAAGCAAAATGGTATCACTAAAAACGCAATCACAAAATAACCAAACGTACAAAACCAGACCAATTTTTTGCAAGCTACATGGATAGAAATTTGATGCGTTTAGCGCACCTAAAATATTCGTACAAATTGCAACGGCGTGTTTTGCGACTTTTACATCGAGCTTCGAGAAAAATACCGAAGTACGTTGCAGTTTCGGCAAGTCGGGTTGGTACCGACAAAGGGAGAAAGTCACAGCTAAAATTCCCAACCAAGCTTGCAGTTTGGACGTCGGAAAAATTTTTTGGTGCGAAAAAAGCCCCAAATTCCTATTCGTGCATTGCTGCACATTCATCGTGACATCACTATAAACATCGATTCAGTAATCACAAGGTTTGCTAAACAAAATAGACGAGTTGATTTTGTTATATAAATACTCGTTTTTATATAACAGGTATGAAGTAGTAAATAAGTACAGTTGTAACAGAACATAATAATTGCAATAAAGAAATTTTCAGTATTGAATAAAATGAAAAAAAAAACTGTTTTTCAGTTAAAATTCGTTAAGTTTCATTTGTCTGGTTATTGTGTTTTGTTTTTTTGAGTTTGTAAAAAATTTGTTCTCCGTTTGGGGGGGGGGGGGGTCATGACCCCCGTGACCCCCCCCCCTTGAATCCGCGCCTGAATATGTTATATTAATGGAGGAGCTCGACAGAATGCATACCAGGCGCATGGCCTGTACCAAGAACTCAATCCGGATAGACAATGACCGACAGGCATGGTATTTCGGAGTGTGGAAAGACGCCTGGGAGATACTGGATCCCTGAGAAAAACACGGCCTGTTTGAGATCATCGCGTGACGTATGCTCACAATGAAGAGGTTGTGTTTGACGATATCCGGCGTCACCCTCATACTACCACATGGGCCATTGCACTGGAGACGAACATCAGCCGAGTGTCTGTTATGCGGATAATGCACACCCACTGGTCTCACCCGTACCATCTGCACTTACACCTGGAGATACATGGTCATGCTTTCGAAGCACGGGTGGCGTTCTGTGGAAACTGATCCGGCTTTTCTAGCGACCATCTTATTTACGGACGAAGCACGATTCCACAACAATGGAACCGTTTATCGTCATAATATGCATTACTGGAGTGTGGATAATCCCCATTGGGTGCGACAGACATCCTTTTAGGTACACCCCCGTGTTGGTTGCGGGTTAGAATACACACACGGTATGCTCTGCTTGTCGTAGGAGGACACTAATAGGGCCGACAAGACAGACTGACATGACTGACTTTGATTTTGAAGACTCCCTGTTGATGGGAAGAGAAAATTCATCTACGGTATCCTCTGCCTGTAAAAGGTATTTTCCGACTTCCGGTCCCATTTTTGGTTTGACCCTTAGAAATAAACGTCATGCTGCCTGCGGAAGGGCCACCAACTTGGCCATCTGGCCAGAAAGGCTGGACGGTATTCCCTATCCCGTCAGGTGGGTGCGCCATGTACCCTTGCAGTGGTATCCGCCTCACAACGGAGGTCCCTGCACGGCCGAATAATTTCGCCAAACATATCACTGTGCATGCCGAGGGGGAAGTGCCTATTCAAGGCACTGGGACCCCGGGCAATACCTGCTATGCCAGGTAGGTATTGCCTTGGCTGGGTGGCGCCCACAGTGATGACCCTCGTTCGGAGTAGGTTGTATTCAGGGAGGGTGATTACGGGATGACGCGAAAGCGGCCCAATAAATCATCAGAGGGTGTCCCCCTTAAATAGCCGTCTCTTGAGTGTCGGATCAGGGATAAAACTTTCAATGCACGTTTCCCTGTTGACAAGTCACATCGCTACCTGGTAGCTATCAGGACAGACGGGGATTATTTCAAAGTGGTGAAATCAATGATCTTTTCCGAGGAATTCGAGGGGAAATTTGGAGATCTAAACGGGATTTCCAAGCTCCGGAACGGACAGCTCCTACTGCATACAATTAGCCGACAGCAAACCGAAACGTTGCTGGAATACACGCATTTCAGCGAAATTCCCGTTAAGGTCTGAAAACACGAAACGATGAATGAGGTCCGTGGAGTTATTTTCCATCGTAAATTCATTTTGAATAGCGATGCGGAATTGTTGCGGAATCTGGGGAAGATAGGCGTCACCAAGATTGGGCTCATCACCCGAAAGATTGGAGAGAACAGCGTCGATACCGGCGCTTTTATTCTCCATTTTGAGGGTGATGTTTTACCTAAGCAGATGTAGGTCACATCGAACCACTGCGATGTTCGACCGTACATCCCTCCACCTATGTGATGTTATCAATGCCAGAAATTCGGGCATGTTTCTGCCAGGTGCACTGCCAAGGCCGTGTGTAGAGAGTGTGACAAGGGGACACATGAGGGTGAGAGGTGTACGCCTCCCCCGATTTGTCCTATGCCAGACCCAAAACAACTGTGAACATGGGCTCGCCCATTAGCGTGCGTCCAGCGGAGCGCTGTTGCCACAGTGAGACTGGCAGAGATGACACAGCTCTACGCTCGCAGTATACACACGACCTTCCCCCAGAACACAAGGCGCTCCGAATGCAAGCGCATGTACGAGCTGGGGGACCTAATCCTACGAATATCTATCCTCACAACGGATTGCACACAATGTGATATGAGGCAGACATAAGATGCCACACAAACGTTATTCGTGAAAGTGACCACCAGCGACCAGCATTCTTGGCTGTCGCGCAGGAGGTTCAGGTTCGATTCCCGGCTCTGCCAAGCTATTTAATTTTAGTCTGAGGGCTAGAACAGGGTTCGCTCAATCTCGTGAGGCAAAGCTGGGAAGATGTAGGTAAAATTCCTACCTCAGTCATCCTGAAAGTGGTTTCTCATTTATACTCCGGGCAAATGCCGGGATGGTTCCTAACTTAAGGACACGGCCGCCTCCTTCCCAATCCTCACCAGAATAATAATAATAATACACACACTCTAATACAGACACCACAGTAACCCAGATTTTCAGACAAGTACACGGGGCTAAAGTACCAATATGTCCAAGCCCCTCAAATGAAACAACAATTACAACGTTATTATATCACATGACGTAATCTACACCCCAAGCCATTCTGAGTAACATTGCTTGGTAGCCCTTTATAAGGTAATAGAAACAGAGAATACAATTTTTGGGATCAGTTTTTGTTTATTGGAGACCACCTTGTGGTGTACTGGCTAGCACATTGATGTCCATTCTTGGCTGTCACCGCGGAGTCCCGGGTACGATTCCCAACAAATGTAATTCTGGTCTGAGGGCTGGAACACGGTACACTCAGCCTCGTGATGCAAACCTAGGAATATGTGGGTTGGATTCCTACCTTAGCCATCCTGGATGTGGTTCTTCTGTGGATTCGCACTTCTACTCCAGGCAAATGCCGGGATGGTACCTAACGTAAGGCCACGGCCGCTTCCTACGCAAATCCTTCCTCAATTACAGTACAAATATACACACTAGTAGAGACATCCCAGTGTCACAGGTTATCAGATAAATTCCACGCATACCCAAATACACGGGGCTACATGACCACGATGTCACAAAGCCCCTACAACAATAATAATCAACAACAACAACAACTCTTGCTGTCACCCTTGATGTCCAGATTCGATTCACGGCTCAATCAAGACATTTAGTTCTGGTCTTAGGGTTAGAACCGCGTACTCTATGCCTCGTGAGGTAAGACTGTGAAGAGGTGAGTTTTATTCGACTCAATTTTAAAAAAGAAAACATATTTGCCGACAACACAACAACACAGGTTATCAGATTTTGTGTTTTCACGTACTTCTGTATTCGAAAGATTCTTTAAAAGGCCGTATACCCTGAAAAATATTGTTCTTGCCTCGCTGTTCGACTGCCACTCGACTTGCTACGGAACATTGTTATGAGTTCAAAACTTCAGCTCACAGCACTAACTTCTATAAGCTCCACTACTGAATTGATACAGCCATGCTGTCACTGATATCTTCCCCAGCGAAACTAAATATTTCAACACCTAACCATTCTTCGCTCTAATTATCCCTTCAGTTCAAGAGCAGATGATATCTCCCGAACGGCTGGTCGTATCGTCATGGGGTTTGCACAGTCAGCTTCAAAATGTTTAGCTCTGCAACATAGGTTCATCTAAATAATTGGATAATTAATGATTTTCGTGCGCGGAGAGAAATAGGGATTTCGTACGGCACAGCGAGTCCAGATTGCGTAGTTAACTAGGCAACGCCACGCTATGCAATTGGCTGGCGCGGGTGAGCGTGTGAATCTGGCTCCTCCCTCATGTTCACAGTTGTTTTGGGCCTGGTATAACTGCCAAGGAAGCCACTCTCCACGATCGAAGCAGTGCCCTGAGTTCTGTAAAGAAGCCACAATCCAAGAAATCAGAACATTGCATCGGCTTTCATATCACGATGCTCGCAAGAGGTACCGTGATATGAATGCCCCCAAATTTCGGGTGACGTTTGTGGCCGCAGCGACGCCCTCATTCACCCCTGCTGTCACAGTTCCCAGTGTAGTACCCTCGACGTCCGGTAATTCAGCAGATTTGAAATCACCCCTCGCTGTACCAACCTTCTTCGGGCAAGGAAAAGAAGGCGACAGATATACCATCTAAACCGGCGAAATCGGAGAAGTCCTCTTCTTCTTCTTCTTCGAACCGGTCGGCTAACATGCCTTCCTCAGTTAACAGGGGAAAGAAGAGTTTGCCGACCAGGGCTGGTCCTTCTTCCAGTCCACCCGATATGACAAAAGTAGTAGTGGAGATGAGAGAGAAGGTTCGTCGCCATCTCTCTCGCCCTCCTCCTGACGGAGTGACTACTGACTCTGCTGGCCTTCCCGCTCCCACGACCATCAAGGGAGGGAAGCCGGCTGAAGCCAAACTCGTCCGTATGGAGGAACTCCCCTACAAATAGGAAAATACATCAGCGGAGGAGAGAGGAACGGTTCAGCGCCGTTTCTCTTCCTCTCCTAGAGACAGGGCTGCTCAGGTATCTGCTGGCCATTCCACTCCCACCACCACCAGTGGAGCGGTGTCAGCAGCAGCGGCCATGTTTTGTAAGGAACTGGCGTCTGTGGGGAAGCGACCATCTACTTCCCCAAATAGACGTCAGCGCCGATCAAGAAAGAAATCTCTTCGGGACATGTCGGGGACAGACACCCAGTCTTCGGACCGGGAGAAAGTCCCTCGACACCGCTCTCGCTCTTCCCCAAGAGCGAGACTCGTGAAGTCCGACGAGGACCGCGCGCCATCCAGGGGACTGCCCGCTCCATTTTCTTCGTCTTCGGACCGAGATGTGGAGATTGAGGTGCGCTCTCCTGCCCCATCATATCCAACTAGAGATGGGGAATGGTGGCAAACGGTCAAGCGTAAGTAGAAGACCCACTTCTACTTACAAGGGAACTGTAATAGCTATTCTGGTCATCTCAATGAGTTATGTCAATTAATATCTTCGTTTTCGGCAACAATTGTCTGTCTTCAGGAATCCAGGTTTCGTCCTGGACGTGAGACAATAATGCGTTACTTCAACCTCTTCTCTGAAGACCCGGTGGATGGAGCTGTGGCCGTCGGTGGCGTCTGCATTCTCGTCCACTCTAGCCTCTTTAGTGAAGAGGTGCCGTTGCGTACTCAGCTAGAGGCAGTTGCAGTTCGTACTTCGTCGCCAGTAATGGCAACAGTATGTAACGTGTACATTCCACCTGATTCTCAACTGGATTGAAACCAGCTGGTGGATCTAGTCTCTCAGCCCCCCCCCCCTCCTTTTCTCCTTCTGGGATATGATAATGCCCACAACACCATCTAGGGCTCCGCTACCACTAGTGATGGAGGGAGAGATTTTGAGAGACTGATCAGGCGCTGGAGCTGTATTTGTTAAACACAGGGGAACCTACGCACTTCTCTATTGCACACGGCACTTATTCAAATGTCGATATCACCTTGTGCTGTCGTGCGCTGGTTCCCCTGCTACAGTGGGGTGTACACGACGACCTTTGTATTAGTGACCATTTCCCGATTATCGTTACTCTTCCGAACCAGAGAGCCATCGAATTACCAAGTCGATGGCTTCTCCGTCGGGCTGATTGGACAACTTTCACAGCACGTGCTGATTTTGCCGAAGATACCTTTGAGAGTGTCTATGATCATACCATTCACATAACGCATGGTATTTCGGCTGCTGCTGAGGAAACAATACCTTCCTCATCCGGCAACTCCCACCCGAAACTTGCCCCTTGGTGGACAGCCGAGATTGCAGCAGCCTTTAAAGATCGTCGACGTGCTTTCAAATGCTATCGGAGGCAAAACACTATGGCCAACCTTATCACCTTCAAAAGGATGCGTGCTAGAGCCCGATATCTGATTCGGGAGAGTAATAAAACGACGTGGGAAAAGTATGTGTTGTTAATGACGACACATACTCCTTCATCTCAAGTGTGGACTAAGCTTCGTCGAATCTCCGGACTCCCGATATCATTGATGGCACACGGAGTCTCCATCATCGGAGATATCATCACGGTCCAACTCGCCATTGCCAACCGTATTGGATCGCACTTCAATGATGTATCCTGTTCTGGGAGTAACGATCCTACGTTTCTGACTCTGAAGCGGGAGGCGCAGGCTCACCCCTTGTCCTTTGCCACTGCTGCTTTGGAGTCCTACAATGTACCATTCTCTGAAAGGGAACTGCGCAGTGCGCTTTCACTGTGTAGGGATACGTCTCCCGGACCGGATAACATACAGAATCAAATGTTAAAACATCTGTGTGAATCCAGTATAAAGCAATTGTTGGTCCTCTTCAATCGTATATGGATTGATGGGCAGTTTCCATCTCAATGGCGAGAGTGCATCATGATACCGGTTCCCAAGGCTGGAAAGGATCCCAAACTTGTCAGCAGCTACAGGCCTCTCAAATGCCCTATGTAAGCTGCGAGAGAAGATGGTGAACCATCGACTGGTGTGGTTCCTGGAAGAGAGAGGCTTACTGTCAGGGTACCAGTCTAGATTTCGCTCCCATATGTCCACCACCGTCCATCTGGTGCGACTTGTGAGCGCCATACAGGAGGCATTTCTCCGAATTACCTACGACACCATATGGCGCTACGAGATCCTTTCCACCCTTCATGAGTGGGGACTCCGTGGTAATCTACCGACTTTCATTACGAATTTCATGTAGTCCGACTCTTCCGTGTAAGGGTCGGTAGAACATATCGCAATATTATACCCAAGAAAACGAAGTTCCTCAGGGTTCTGTTCTGTCACCTTGTTCGAGGTTGTCATATCTTTTGGCCAAAGATGCTACATTAAGATTGTTATTTTTAGCCTACTTTCGATTTTTGCAAAAAATGAAAGTAGACTTATGAGATCAACACAGGGCGAAAAAAGTGTGTCTGTCTGTGTGTGTGTATGTGTGTGTGTGAGTCTGTGTGTGTGTGTGTATGTGTGTGTGTGAGTCTGTGTGTGTGTGTGTGTCTGTGTGTGTGTGAGTGTGTGTACTCTGAATGTCTGTCCCCCCCTATCAATTCGAACACGGTGAAACCGAATTGAACGAAATTTGGTACAGAGGTAGCACTAGTAAAGGACACCTCAGTGTCATACTTTATATCGCCGCCATCTATACCAAAACATAATGGCGGCCACTCAAATGTTCAAAACGTAAAATCAAATTACGGCTAAACTAATCATCCGATCTCTACCAAATTTGGTGACAACATACCTTTATATAGGACGCGTCTTTCACCCAAAATTCAAGGTCATCGGCCATGCCATTTCAGGATGGCGGCCGTGTGAATTATGCAACCATTTTAATAAATAGCTTAAGACCCACCAATTCCGATTATCGAGCCTAGGGGGGTTTAAGCTATCCTGAAGGTCGTGATCCGTTATTTATTATAATTTAATATTATAATATTATACAGTATGAGTGGCTTAAAAGAGCTGAGCCGTTTGTGTCACACGACAAGATGGCAGCTGTCCTCATGTGCCTGTCTTATATTTCAGTAGTTTTAGTATGTTGTATGTGATATACCGTACTGATACAATAATATAAACTTTGTATGAAATGATCTTTAATGAAGATGTACTGCAGTGAAGAAATCGTTTATTTAAAGTCATTATTTGCCAACAGTTTGTATCTAATATGTCAGTTAAGAACACCTGACGTCATGGATACGGTTAGCTCTGGGCTAGCATGTTAGTCTGACACGCAGTTGACTGGAGATCGAATACTGCTACAGTTAGTTTTTTTTTTTCTTGAATTCTTTTACAAATGATGTGCACGAGCTTTTCCCACAGATACTGAATAAAATGTCATTTAGCTCAAAGGAGAGGATAAAGTATACACTCGTATATTAATAAAATCACAGTCCCAGCATCGCACATAAACAGAAGACATTAGAAAAAGGAGAATAGAAGAACTAGATACACGTTGTCATTAACCACAGCCTTCTTAATGCCTCTGTACGGTGCTGTCCTCTTGTGGGTTATGTGGGTAATATTGTTCCAAACATAACGCTGTGTAAATGCCTGAGCTGGCCTCCTGAAGTATGGCAATTTTGTAATACTGGTAGTTCAACTATTAGCCACGATCGCGCTCCGAATACCTTTAAACACTGCCAACTGGATCGCCTCCCTCTTGGCTACTTTAAACTGCCTACTCATTCAACACCCATAGAACACTGCCATCGTAGTACATTACGATGGCAGTGCATAGGCGTACAAGTTAAAGATTAATTCACTGATAGGTCGCAGCACCACCTACTGTGATTGGGGCGGAAGATGATTGGGGCGGAAGATTCTTAATTTTGCAGGCTGGCTTAATATAGAGATTAACGGACGTGAATGCATTACAATAAGTTAGTAGTTTTGTTATTCAATCATCATAAAGTATATAATATTGATCTTGACACTTACTGGCTTATTATCAATATAAAAGAAAACAAACAATACATTGTGGTTGGGGTGATTGTTTTAGGGATGAGGACAAAGAGTCATAAAGATACCCATACATTTAGGAGAACGTAGGCTATATGTTCTTTGCTGAACATCTTGTTTTTCTCTATTATCTTTTTCCACTGTTGTAAAATTAACTGTCATGGCATCCGGAAGTGTCAATAAATGGTTGTTTTGAATTGATATATTTTCCTTAAATATAAAAGAAGAAAGAATCTGCGATACGCCGGTGAGCGTAAAAGTAAAATAAGTGGCGACCAGTGATAGAATAAATATATCAATATATTTTAATTATGGAGACAACCCAACGTGAACTGGATCGAGCGATGAAGCTACGTAAGGTAACACGGGTGGCGTTTTCGAGGCAGTTGAATAACCTCAAAGGTGAAATTGATGACGTCCAGATGACAGCTCATGAAAAGCGAAGGAAAGTTCAGGTTTCCCTTTCTTTACTTCGGAAGAAAAATGATGAGCTCCTGCAGTTGGATGGTAAGGTCGTAAGTCTAAAACTTGACGTCGGCCAAGAGGACTTGGACGACGAATGTAGACTTGCCGATGACTATCAACGTCAATTTCTTGATATAGAGGCGAGTTTTGAATATATTCTACCTTCAGGAGGTATCGCTCAAGACAACAGTGATTGTAGCAGTGTAGATCTTGTGAGTAAGAGAAAATTCAAACTACCTAAATTAGAACTAAGGAAATTTGATGGCGATGTAAAACAGTGGATACAGTTCAGGGACCAGTTTGAAAAGATAGACAAGGATCCGGATATTGCACCGGAAGATAAGTTTCAATACTTAATGCAAGCTACAGTGAAAGGGTCTCGTGCTCGAGAAATTACTGAAAGTTTTCCACCTATTGGGGAAAATTATACGAAGGCAGTAGAATGTTTAAAGAGCAGGTTCGGTAGAGATGATATGTTGGTTGAAGTTTACGTAAGAGAGTTGTTATCTTTAGTTCTTAAGAAATCTTCCACTCCCGGTGATGGCAATTCAATGTGTAGCCTTTATGACAACTTGGAATCGCACATACGGTCACTTGAAACCTTAGGTGTTATAACAGATAAGTGTGCATCTATGTTGTATCCTTTAGTAGAGTCATGTTTGCCTGAGGAGTTTCTTAGGGCCTGGCAAAGAAGTTCCAATTTTGCACACACACGTGATTCGAAAGATAGGTTAGACAATCTCATGCTATTCATGAAAAGGGAAGTGGAAGCCGAGGAATGGATCTGTTTAGCAATTTCCGGTTTTGGAATCAAAGATAATAACAGGAGTAGAGACCAACCCAAATTGTCAGAGCACATTGCTACTGCAGCTGACTTGTTAAACACTAACCCAGTTGAGGAGAGGAGAGGGTACTGTATTTTTTGTGGAGGTCAACATGATGCCCTTAATTGCTTTAAAGCACACTAATTAGGTCTATCTGAGAAACAGAAGGTCCTAAAGGACAAGGGTGGGTGTTTTAAATGCTTTAAGAAGGGACACTGTGTCAATAAATGTAAAGCCGTAGTACGGTGCATTATTTTTAGTAAGAGCCACCAAGTTCTGATGTGCCCTGATTTACCTCAGAATAAACAAAATATATCCCATAATAATGTCGAACACAGGCAATCCGGGGGGAAGAATGAACAAAAGACAAATTCGCTGAGTAATATTTCTAAATATCCTAAAGTTATTTTGCAAACTTTGGTTATAAAGATGAAAGGTATTGGCTCTTCCTTCTCTGTTAGAGCCTTAATTTTTCAAGATCCCAAAGATCCTATGTTAAGAAAGACATTGTTAAAAGATTAGGTTACACTCCAGTCAGAACTGAAACAATTAAACATGACCTTTTTGGGGGAGTGAAAACGAGTGTTAATGAACATTCATGTTACAAAGTAGAAATTGAAAGCCTGGATGGAAAATATCAATGTAATTTTGAAATATTGGATCAGGTTTTAATATGTAATGGCATCCCTTCGGTCAAGAAAGGACCTTGGTTGAATGAACTTGAGGAAGGGAATATCAGCCTAACAGATATTGGGGATGAGTCTAGGCCTGTGGACTTGCTGATTGGAGCGGATGTAGCGGACAAACTTCTGACAGGAAATATTAAAGTTCTATCTTCTGGTTTGGTTGCTGTGGAAACAAATTTAGGCTGGACTTTGATGGGGAAAGTTCCACAACAATCTTCTGTTAACTTGGCAGAAGAAGTTACAGCTCTGTTTGTTAATGAGATCAACGATCGCTGGAGCCTAGATACCATTGGAATCTCAGACTCAGCTGTTAAAATGTCCAAAAATGAAAGACAGCTTCAAATTAGAGATGATTTTCTAAGAGGTATTACTGTAAATGATGAGAGACGTTACGAAGTTTCATTGCTATGGAAAGAAGATAGCTTGGCTCTTCCTAGTAACAGGGAGCTAGCACTCAAAAGGTTAGAATCTACCACTAGAAAGCTTCAGTCTCAAAATCTTCTCATTTCATACGATGCAGTTCTAGCTGAGTGGGAAGAACTGGGAATTATTGAAGAAGTACCAGTCAAAGAAGTAGGGAATTATGGACACTACCTACCACATCGAACTGTTATTAAGGAGAATAGCACCACCAGAGTTCGTCCTGTATTTGACGTGTCAGCAAGAGGTAGAAATGCTCCTTCTCTCAATCATTGTTTAGAGTGTGGACCCAATCTGATTGAACTGATTCCTTCCCTGTTACTAAAATTTCGGGAAGGGAGATTTGGGGTGACAGCTGATGTAGAAATGGCTTTTCTACAAATAAGTGTTCGTCAAGAAGACAGAGATTTTCTTAGGTTCTTCTGGTGTGATCCAAATGACTGGAAGAATATAAAGATATTTCGGCATCGGAGGGTGGTATTTGGATTAAAATGTAGCACTTTCCTTTTAGGAGCAGTTCTTGATTACCATTTGGACAAGGCAATGGAAGATTGTCAATATAGTAAAGGACAGATATCAAGACTTAAACAGAGCCTTTATGTGGACAATGTTGTAACCAGTGTTGATACTGAATCAGAACTGAAAGAATTCATTAATGAAGCACGTGATATAATGCAGGAAGGAAAGTTCGACCTCAGAGGTTGGCAGGCCAACAATGATGCTTTCATTCTTGTAGGACGGACAGCGGTGCTAGGTTTACGATGGGATTTGGAATCTGACAATTTATTGTTAAACTTGGAATGGTTACAGAACCATGAATTGGGAGTGATCACGAAAAGATTCATTCTGTCAGTTGCACAAAAGATATTTGATCCGATTGGCATAGTTAGTCCAGTACTTTTAGTTCCTAAATTGTTATTACAAAAGATATGGCTAAGTGGTATATCTTGAGATGAAGAGGTTACTACTGATATTAAGGACCAATTTGTAACCTGGTATTTAAGCCTTTTTCTCCTGAAAGAGATGAGAATTCCACGCTGGTTTCATTATTCCAAGAACCACAGGGATGTCAGTCTACATATTTTGTGTGATGCTAGTGCACAGGCCTACGCTGCAGTAGTCTTCATACGACTACAAATTGACGGTGAGAGTAAGGTACACCTTCTTGTAGCCAGAGCAAGAGTAGCCCCATTAAACACAGTCATCATTCCCCGACTGAAACTAATTGCTGCAACAGTGGGAGCTAGATTAGGTAATTCAGTGCTAGAAGGACTAAACTACCAAGATGTCAAGTTGAATTTCTAGACTGATTCTACAACGGTTTTAGCATGGATTCTATAGGAAGAAACATGGACTGTGTTTGTCAACAACCGTGTTAAAGAAATCCATCGGTTGACTTTACCAGAAATGTGGAGATATGTTCCTGGCCATTTGAATCCTGCAGATCTTCCTTCAAGAGTTGTCTGGCAGAAAAACTGTTAGCACTTCAATGATGGGAGGGGCCAGGGTTTTTACGAAAGGACCGGCCAGAGTGGTCTGGTGAATTTCCACCTGCAGAGGCAGAGCTGATTTTGCAAGAAAAGAGAAAATCAACTCAAATAATGAGTTACTTTGTAGATACTTCATGTAGCGCCCCAAAACATGTAAATAATGATCAGTGCAGGTACCACGATTTTAATTGGTATTACTTATATTTTTCAAGCTATGGAAAAATAATTCGGTTGGTTGCTTGGATAAAGAGGTTTATCCAAAATACGCGAAGAGCAAACCTTACAAGAGCTCGTGGAGAATTATCATGTGAGGAGATAATGTCAGCTGAAAAAATAGTCGCAAGATTGGTACAGGAAGAGCCTTTCTCTTCAAAAAATGACAAAAGTCTCATTAGCCTAAATGTGTTTAGGGATGAGAAGGGATGTCAAGAGTAACCACTAAATGTGGTAGAGCTGTAAATACACCAAAGAGATTAGATTTATGATTACTGTATTTTGAGGTAATTATAGTTATTTATGTATGGTTGAGTTGTTCTTCCACCAACTCAAGGTGGGAGTGTGTCATATCTTTTGGCCAAAGATGCTACATTAAGATTGTCATTTTTTCTTTATTATCTTGTAAAATTAACTGTCATGGCATCCAGAAGTGTCAATAAATGGTTGTTTTGAATTGATATATTTTCCTTAAATATAAAAGAAGAAAGAATCTGCGATACGCCGATGAGCGTAAAAGTAAAAGAGGTTGCCATAAACGGCATTGTTACCGCCACCGGGCCCACGATAGTTCCATCGCTGTATGTAGCCGATTTAGCTCTGCTTTACAGCTCTGGAAGTATGTCAATCGTGGAACGGCAATTGCAGATGGCTATTAACCGGGTCGACAGGTGGGCTCACGACCGGTTTTCATCAGCGAAATCCTCCGTCGTCCATTTTTGTCGGCTCCGAAGGCTACACTTACACCCTGAACTACATTTCAGGTATGCTGCGTTGCCGTTGGTTGACACTTATCGCTTCTTGGGGCTCCATTTTGACAGCAAATTAACGTGGCAGCCCCATATACGGCAACTAAGAACGACGTGTCTCAGGAAACTGAACATGCTCAAGTTTCTTAGTAGCACTACGTGGGGGGCTGACGGAGCGGTGCTGCTACGGTTCTACCAAGCCCTCGTCGTGTCCCGGCTAGACTATGGTTCTGCGGCTTACGGTTCAGAAAGACCGGCAACCTTGAAAATGCTGGACAGTATCCACCATAGTGGCGTTAGGCTGGCTACTGGTGCCTTCCAGACCAGCCCGATACCCAGCCAACTCGTCGAAGCGGGTGTTCCACCTCTAAATTATCGACGCCATCTTATGCTTTTGGCATATACTACTAATGTGCGTCAGTACCCAATACGACCAGAGGTACGCCAGCCAGCCTCGAAACACTCGGCCTGTTGGTATTAGACTCGATAGCTCGTGTACTAAAATAGGAGTGGCTGTGGGCCCTAGCCTACTTTCACAATTTGCAAAAATGAGGAAAAAGTAGACTTATGAGATCGATCCGGGAAAATGTGTGTCTGTCTGTCTGGCTGTGTGTGTGTCCCCCCCTATCAACTCCTAAACGGCTGCAGCAATCAAACCCAAATTTAGTATGAGTAAAGATGTGCACCGGAATATCTCACGTCCATATTTGAAAATGATGTCAGTGCTACCAACTGCTGAAAAACGCACTAGAAATTTGAGCTCCATGTTGGATATCTTGCAAGGCATGCATGGGAGCTATTCCAAAATTGGCACACATGTAGATAATACTATTTCAGTTTAATTTCCAGGAGGCCATACATGACAATGTTGCCAACATAATTTTAAGCCTTCTGATAGGTCCAATGTTTAAATGCATATAACTTCTACACTATCAATGGGATTTCAACCAAATTTTGTATGTAAAATGTGTACATAAACAGGTATGACTGAGCGTATTCTTAAGAGCCACCAAGGCTGCCAACTGTTAATAATTGCTCTCTCTATTTTTTTTATCCAAATACCAATATATCAGAAAGTATGCAAGCCGACAGCTTTAAACTATGCACACGTATATTCTGACATTTTAGATTAATTTGGAGTAACTTATATACATCAGTTCTACCAACATGATTTTAAGCCTGCTGATAGTACCAATTTTTAAATACATGTAACTTCTATACTATCAGTTGGATTTCAACCAAATTTCGTATGTGCTATGTGTAACATAACAGATATGACTATAAGTATTGTTAAGAGCAATCAGGGCTGCCAACTGTTAATAAATGCTGTCTATATTTTTTTTACCCTAATATCAATATATCAGAAAGTATGCAAGCCAACAGCTCTATACTTTGCACACGTATAGCACCTGACTTTCTAGATTAATTTGGAGTAATTAATATAAGTCAGTGCTGCCAACATGATTCTATGCCTGCTGATAGGTCCAATTTTAAAATACATGTAACTTCTATACTAACAAATGGATTTCATCCAAAATTGGCACAACAAGATATCATAAAATTTCAGATTATTTCTGACCAGCACACGCATGGTATTGTTGGCAACATGCTTTTACGCGTGCTGATAGATCCAGTGTCTAACTGGATGTAACGGCCATTGGACTTCAACCAAATGTTGTATTCTGTACCTTAAGAGATGGAAATAAGAATATATTCAGTCACCAGGGCTGCCAACTGTAGTGCGTTATTAGGCTACATTACACCAGGTATGTTTTGAACTAATTAGATATTTCGATATTACCAACTTAATTTCGTCATTATTCTAGATAGGTTCATATACTGTAGAATAATCATTGGCATGAAAAGTAGGCTGTATAGTTCTTCACGGAACTTCTTGTCTTACTTACGAATCCACCCAACCATCTTCTTCTTTCCTGGCGTTTATTCCAGTACAGAGTCCGCTGCTCTGCCACCCAACCATCAGAATATAATAAATAGGGGCCAGATTTTGGTGGTTTTTAAAATTGTCATTTTAGGTTTTCAAAAACATAAAATTGTTCTTTTTAGTTTTTTATTAGGTAGAATGGGTGTTTACAATAGGTTCATATGTTTAAAGGGTAGCGAAAGTTGACATACATTACATAAGGCTTAAAATTAATACCTCATTGTCAGTAGACAATCTGATTGCAACGAGAGAGTAAATATTTTACATAATGATGCGTGATCAACTCGCCTCCGTGGCTTAGGCGGCAGCACGCCGGCCTCTCACCGCTGGGTCCGTGGTTCAAATCCCGGTCACTCCATGTGAGATCTGTGCTGGACGAAACGGAGGCAGACAGGTTTTTCTCCGGGTACTCCGGTTTTCCCTGTCAAAATTTCATTCCAGCATCACTCTCCACTATCATTTCATTTCATCTGTCATTCATTTAAACCTTGTCCCCGAGGAGTGCGTCAGGCCTCGGCAGCCGGTACAGTCCATATCCTCGCCGCTAGATGGGGGCTTCATTCATTCCATTCCTGACCCGGTCGGAGACTGGAAGCAGGCTGTGGATTTTCATTTTCATGCGTAATCAAATTATCACCGATAACTTTACACTTTTAGGGATTGCAATAAAGCCAAGAATGTCAGAGATGATTTTCACACTCTATCTCGTTCAAATAATGTTGATTCTTTACAATATTGGATTCTTGGGAATAATAAGAGATTTATTCGCTCTTTCCTCTCGGTAAATAACCAAACAATAATATATAAGCTGGAAAGTGCTGAAAATATTTCATTTTTCCATTGGGTAGGATTGCTTTCAATCAACTGGAGCTAGGAATAAACACTATCTTCACATTTAATTTCAAGGATTATGGTCACAATTTGAAATATACTACAATAAATGGTACAAAACTGCAATTAGTTATTTTTAGGTACTCGCGTATTATTTAGTTTATTAGGTAGTACGGAATTTCAGCGTGATTCGTAAAAGTATTTAGAAGTATGGGAAAAATAGATAAGAACCTAGGAATCCGGTTCCTAATAATAGGCTAACTGCGCCCCGATAGTATAAGGTAGTTTCTCTGTTGCTGGATAGCGAATTTTTGTACAAACTCAATTGCCTAGAATAATGAAAAATATAATAATAATAGTATACTAATAATAATCATTATTGACTAATAATTATGAAAATAATAATAACTGTCTAATGATGATAATAATAATAATAATAATAATAACAATAGTCTAATAATAAGTATTTCGCTGTCCTCTTGGAGTGACGATGTGGGTAGTCATAATATAGCCTTATTCTGAAAGCAGAGACATGAAATGATTGTCAATGATATGTAAGCCAACCAAAATTTGATTAAACTAGAGAATCGTCTGTACTCCCCTCTCCAACTCCAGGCAGCTTGAAATGTATAAATTTTATATGTGGACTCAAACCTCATGTCTCGGTGATAATCAACTTTGAAGTACAAACAAACACTACGGTGTTCCCGCAACTTAGATCTACTTAGTTATATACGGAAAATGTGCCACGGAACCGCTTGATAGCACTGTGCTTTGCCCATTGCCCTACCTCACAAATCGTGTACGGTATCCCAAAGAAATTTTGATCAAACGATCACAACGAGGGGACGGAGTCGCGCAGCTTCTTTTGGTGTACAGGATCTCTACATTAGCTGAAACAGAAGGCTGGCGTGCTGTGAGGTGAGCGGGAAAATGGGATTGAGTGAGTAAATGCATGCACGTCGTCCCAATAAAAATAACAGCTGCATCGCACGCCTTCTGCTTGACCTTGAGACGTCATAATGCAGCCTTGTAACAATACAATCCCGTTAAATTTGTAACGTTCCGTTCCGTCTGTTTGTTCCGTTATTATAAGTAGAATGTTCCGAACTGTAACGTATCGGATATTCCTCTGTTCATTTCGGTACGGGACAACGTAACGTTCCACCCGTCTCCAATACGCTGTACCGGTACAGGCTCGGCTAACATTCCACTGTTCCAGATACCGGGTACGGTTTCAGAATCAGTTCCGTTCCAGGACGGTAACGTTACGCTTGGAACAGACAGCGGTAACGTTACAACTTGGAAATAACCTTGGAGATAACGGAATTTCTCCATTCCACATAGACAAGAGTTCCGTTCCGCGTTACGTTCTGTTCCGGGTCCCTGCTTTGGTATATACTAGGCAAGGCACAGTACGTGAATGAAACAAGAAGACATTGCAACAATGGACAGAAATATATGATCTACACTTGGATCATGTATATCCAATGAAAATTACAACGAACTGTATTGCTTTGCTAATGGAAGAGCTGAACATGTTGGGCTCCTCCGGTATTCAAACCGTGAACCCTGATATTGTTGACCGGTACGTTTGCCACCAGATGCTAACTGCGAACGCATGGATATTCAAAATGCACTGCCTATGGACGATTGGCAGTGTGGATCAGTTGCGACGAGGCGATTTCCAGCTTTCCCTAAGGTCATGAGATCGAATTTCGGTGCAGCCTGTTGACAGGTGTTCCATTTGAGAGGCTTGGTCACAGTGATCATTTAGCTCCGGGTAGTTGGGTGGGTGTAGAATTTATCTGATAATCTGTGCTATTTGGTGTCTGTAGTAGTGTGTAATTGTAATTCAGATGAGGATTGGGAAGGAGGCGCCCGTGGCCTTTAGTTAGGAACCCTCCCGGCATTTGCCTGGAATAAAAGTGGCAAACCATGGAAAGCCACTTCCAGGATTGGTGATATGGGGTCGAAGCCACATCTTCTCAGACCTGGCTGACAGTAGGCCTACCCCATTCCAGCCGGTAAACTTGAATTGAACGTCCTGGCAAAATCGGGAATCGAACCCGAACCCCAGGGGTGACGGGCAGGAATGCTAGTCACTGCGCTACGAAGACGACCTGTTGACACTTAAGGAACATGAAATGTGATATATCTGTGTCGTTGCATTTACTGGAAATTTAAAGTCCTCTACATGGCCGAATGTTCACACACTGGCTTCTCTAAAACATTAGCAGTTACGCTTATAGCATCGTCAACGCGAATTTACACTTAAGTTCCTTGAAACCAGCTACTCTTACATTAATGCCATGACTAATGTGTCATCATATCAAGCTTAAGATAATAATAATAATAATAATAATAATAATAATAATAATAATAATAATAATAATTATAATAATACATCCTGGTCTACATATCACCATGCAGAAGGCCGTCATCTTGGAGACCTGTTCCATTGTTCGCTCGTTTCTCAATGTGCCACCTTAAGAGAATTAACCATACCGTCTTGCAAACAAGCCGACGATATGCTGATATGTCCCACTTATGTGGTGAAATGAATGTAAAATAATAATAATAATAATAATATATACATATTCATTTAAGACTGATTTGCCTTTCAATGTCCTGTCTAGTCTGCAAGTCTCTGTTTGAGAACATGATCTCCTATTAGCTGTTAGCACTGCGGCCTCCTCTGTTCCTACATCTTTCAGTTTCAAATCGTTCCACACTGAATCTAACCGTCGCCTCCTAGGTCTACCTTCTACAACCAAACTCATTAACCTCTTAGGTAATCTCTCCTTCCCCCATTCTCTTCGCATGACCCCACCATCTGAGTCGACTCATACAAACAGTTTTCTAGCTTGTTTATTTCTAACTCAGCCTTTATCTCTTCATTACAAATACCTTCCTGCCATTGCTCTCATCTATTTTTCCCAGCTATTGTTCGTGCTACACTCATATCAGTTACATCTAGCTTATGTATCCTGAATTCACCTAGCTCTCACTTTCATACAGCGAGGTCAGTCTAAATACTATAACGGGTTCAAACCTGGCCGAAGTCGTCGGATTTTTTAAGAGCGTTACAATCCTTCAGTATGCCTTCCTTCGGAGGGGAAGTAAAGCCGGCGGTCCCATGTCATAGATTTATGGCATGTAAAAGATCCTTCCACAGCCTAAATTTGTGTGGAGCTAAATTTCTAGGTTAGATTTCGTTGTAACGCTCTATCAAAGTTCCAACGTTCACCACTAGGTATCATTTACATCTGGTAGCGAAAGTTGGAACTACATGAAATTGAACAGAACTTGTAGCTCACCCTAGGGGTGCCCGCTTGAAGCAGCTATAGCCTCTGGTGAGCCGAACATGTCCTTGGACACTCCCGGCACTAAAAGCCATACGATAGAGAGATAGTCTAAATACTGAACGATGTAGGGGGAGTTTCGTCGCTGCATTAACTTCCTTCTTGCAGAACACAGTAGATCACAACTGAGCACTGCATTGGCTTTTCTGCATCTTTACTCTATTTCTTTCCCCATACTAACCATCCTGAGAGAATACACAGCCCAATACCGTACTTAAACTGATCAACCAGGTTCAATTTTGTTCATCCTAACTACTGTAGCATTGTATGTTCTTGCGTTTCTTCCCCTGCTGATTTTCATACAATGAGCTTGGAGCTGATGACCACGAATACGGCAGTCCACAAAATGAATTTACAACTGCGATAATATTACCGATATGGTACGTTGCTCGGGTAGTCCTATGGAGGAAATATTCTTTATGTACCCTTGCCCACAAGTTATATAGCCTACTTCATTTGGACAACGATAACTTCGTTATATTAGCTGTAATTATGCGAACAATATAAAGATTTAACAATTATGATAGTATGATGTGAATGTGGTAAGGGTACCATCACAAGCAGTTCACACCTGAGAACTTACCGCTGTTGGCTATTAACACTTTCAGCATACTCGGTTTAAGACTGGAGTTGTAGTTATTTTTAGCCTATTTTTATTTTATGAAAAAAAAAAAAAAAGTCCTCTCGGCACGCCGGAAGGCGGAGGTAGATTTCACCGTACAAACTTGGGGATAGGCGAAAATAGGCAGAAAATGCAGATTTTCGTAGAAGGATCAGACCTCATTTAATGCGAGAAGGTATTTTATAATTGGAGCTTAATTAACTTTGTTTTTCGTCATTTTATGCTTATTTTAAACATTTTATTGTCTTATGGGAACGGTAACCTTCTTGTCATTTGGGGTCCATTTTTATACTTGTGGTCACACTATCCTTATGCAAGGTTTCGACACTGATGTGCAACTATGTAACGGTCTGTTACTTCTTCACGCAAAATTATATCTACCGCAGAGATTTTGGTTGGTTCCTCAGTTTAGGGGCTGCGACAACGCGGTCATGTAACCTCGTGTACTTTGGGATGGCTGTATTAGTCTGTAATTCAGGTAAGGACTGCAGACGGTCAATTTCAAGCAGTAGTTCCTAATGTTGCTACCAGGTACTACCGTTAACGACACCTAGCTGTGAACTTGGCTACTAGATGCCACCGCAACCAGCAACTCGCAACGAACGTTGGAACTTCCCCTCCAAAGGAAAGCATACTGAGGGATTTTTAGCGCTCTTAGAAAATCCGACGACTTCGGCTGGCTTTGAACTCGCGACCTTGGGCATAGACATTCAGCATGCTACCAGTTACGTCATCGAAGCCGCTTCACACTTAGATGGAAATCTGAATCTGATCTCGTGCAAGTTCGTTATCTTTGCAACGTCTGATGGCTCATCCCTCATCAATTTAGTAGTGTTGACATGGCAACCACTGATAGGTCTTGGCATTTTCTTATAATTCCGAAATTATTTTTCTCATCCCTTGGCATAATGGTGGGTTGTATCAAAAATTCTTTCAGACAAAAGTTTTAGGTAATTATTATGGGAATATTGTCCATTTCGTACGGTTTTGATATTGTGCCTATTAAGAGAGATATGATTAATGTTTCCCGAAAAACCCACTTTTTCCCACTCCTTTGGTCAATGGTTGGTGCTATAAAAAAACCTCATCAAACATACATTTTTGGGCTTTATCCGACACATAGTATGAATGTTGAACGGATTTGATATTTCACATATTAAGAGAGTTATAGCAATATTTCACTTTTTCGAAAAAAAAAGCCCCCATTTTCACCCCCTTCGACCGATTTAGCCCAGTAACGAACTCGACCGAGATTTTATAGGTATACATATTCGGTAAAAAATTCAAAGTGATTGGTGCAAAATTACGGCAGTTATCGTGTCCACAATAAACTGATATACTTATATACATATACATACATAAATTATATACAAACTTTTGAACTGACGGTGGTTTTGGGGTCTGGGGGATGTGAAACGCGAAGATATGTCGAAATTTTCCGGAAGTCGAAACATGGTACCCATTGCAATAGTTAGCTTTCTAATGAAATCTACCTCTGGTTGGTTCCTCAGTTTAGGGGCTTCGACAACGCGGTCATCTAACCCCGTGTACTTTGGGTGAGTGTAGAATCTGTCTGATACACGGTGTAAATTGTAATGGCTCTATTAGTCTTAATTCATGTAAGTACTGCAGACGGTCAATTTCAAGCAGTAGTTCCTAATGTTGCTACCAGGTACTGCCGTCAACGACACCTAGCTGTGAACTTGGCTACTAGAAGCCACCCCAACCAGCAACTCGTAACGAACGTTGGAACTTCCCCTCCAAAGGAAAGCATACTGAGGGATTCTAGTGCTCTTAGAAAATCCGACGACTTCGGCCGGCTTTGAAACCGCGACATTGGGCATAGACATTCAGCATGCTACCAGTTACGTCACCGAAGCCGCTTCCCACTTTGTCAGGCGGCTTCGGTGGCGTAGTCGGTAGCATGCTGAGCTTCTATGCCCAAGATACCGGGTTCAAACCCGGCCGAAGCCGTCGGATTTTTTAAGAGCGTTAAATATCCCTCAGTATGCCTTCCTTCGGAGGGGAAGTAAAGCCGGAGGTCCCATGTCATAGATTTATGGCATGTTAAAGATCCTTCCACTAATTGCACCTGTGTGAAGCTAAATTGGATAGGTTAAGAATGTATGCAACGCTCTTAGGTTTCTATGTTCGTTGCCAAGAGCCGACTGTGGCGGCGTCTAGTAGCTCAGTTCTGAACTTGGCCTCGTAGTCGTTGACAGTGGCGCTTGGCGGCAAAAGTAGGAACTATCTGAAAAAATGTTAGTTGCAGTACTTAAATTAACAAACAGATAACACACACTAATACAGTCATCACAATTAACACCGGTTATCAGACAGATTCTACACACACCCAAAGTACACGGGGCTACATGACCGCGTTGTCGCAGCCCCTAAACTTAAGAACCAACCAACCAACCACTTAGTCAGATGGAAATACTGAATCTGATCTCGTGCAAGTGCGTTGTCATGGCAACGTCCGATGGCCCATGCCTCATCAATTTAGTAGTGTTGCCATGGCAACCACTGATAGCTCTTGGCATTTTCTTATAATTCCGAAATCATTTTTCTCGTCCCTTGGCGTAATGGTGGGTCATATCAAAAATTCTTTCAGACAAAAGTTTTAGGTAATTATTAGGGGAATATTGTCCATTTTGTACGGTTTTGATATTGTGCCTATTAAGAGAGATATGATTAATGTTTCCCGAAAAACCCACTTTTTTCCACCCCTTTGGTCAATGGTTGGTGCTATCAAAAAACTTATTTGACATAAATTTTTGGCACTTATCCGACACATATTATGAACTTTGAATGGATTCGATATTTCACGTATTAAGAGAGTTATAGCGAAATTTCACTTTTTCGAAAAAAGCCCCCCATTTTCACCCCCTTCGACCGATTTAGCCCAGTAACGAACTCGACCGAGATTTTATAGGTATACATCTTCGGTAAAAAATTCGAAGTAATTGGTGCAAAATTACGGCAGTTATCGTGTCCACAAGAAACTGATATACATATATATATACATATATATATATATATATATATATATACATAAATTATATATAAACTTTTGAACTGACGGTGGTTTTGGGGTCTGGGGGATGTGAAACGCGAAGATATGTCGAAATTTTCCGGAAGTCGAAACATGGGACCCATTGCAATAGTTAGCTTTCTAATGAAATCTACCTAAAAAAGGCTTAAGAGATCACCTTTTGTGCGTGTGTGTGTGTCTCTATATGGTGTGTGTCTGTGTGGTGTGTGGCCCCCTTAATAACTTCTAAACGGCTGGAGCTTTTTCAATGAACCTCGGTAAGGTCATAGCACCATTTTGGCCAACCCCGACCGTGCCCTTTCAAAATTTACTACGTCTCACCAATCCAACATGGGGGCTGTGCGAAATATTTAACCAGCATTCAATATCTCTGAAACTATTACCGATATCACCCTGACAGTTTTTAGGGTGATAAAGAGCACTATTAGAAGTTCACCCACGGAACTTTTAAAAACCTGGTAACTACTAAACCAACATGGCGGCCAAGCGAAGTTGCGACTTTTAAATAGACTTTTCTCGCGATTTAACCATCCAAACGCAATTAAACTTGGTACAGCAAATGTTTATACATATTGTAATGCACTGGCATGTAATTTAGGTCAATTGTTTACATAACCTCAAGATGGCGGCTGTGCGAAATATTTCACTGGCATTCTATATCTCCGAAACTGTTACTGATATCACCCTGAAATTTTGCACGATCATTAAGGACACTACCGCACGTTTATCTATGTAAACTTCAAAACCTGTTAAGTACAAAACGAACATGGCGGCCAAGCAAAGCTGAAACGTTTTAATAGATTTTTCTAGCGATTCAACCACCTGAGCTCAGTGAAATATGGTACTGTATAATTATACATATACATTATACATGTTATCCATATTGTAATGCACTGGCATCTAATTTAGTTAATTGTTTACATTAACTGAAGATGGCGACTGTGCGAAATTTTAAAATTAAGTTTAGATTTCTTGTGTCGTAATCATGCGATCAAAGTGAAAGTTTGCATAATGAAGCTACGCAATAATTTTCCTTTAATGGTACATAACTCTATGGCCTATACATATAACAATCCAAAATGGTGACCATCCGAAATATTTAGACGGTTCTCAATATCTACGAATCTTTTACAGCAATCAAACTGAAAGTTTTTATGTTCATAAAGGCTATGAACATACGCTCACCTATAGGACTTTCAATAACCTGGTGGGTACACATCCAACATGGCGGTGACGTGAAGTACGTATATTTAAATGGACGTTTCTCGCGATTTAACCATCCGAGTACAGTGAAACTTGGTACGGTAAATGCTTATACAAATGTTAATCCACCGGCATCTAATTTATTTCAATTGTTTTCATAACCAAAAGATGGCAGCTGTGCGAAATTTTTAAATCTCGTTTTTACGTCTTGTGTCCTAATCATGCGATTGAAGTTTGAATACTACACGTACACAATAATCTTCATGTAATAACACGTAACTCTAAGACCTACTATATAAAATCCAACATGGCGACCATCCGTAATATTAGACGGTTATCAATATCTACGAATCTATTACAGCAATCAAACTGAATTTTTGTATGTTGATACAGGCAATTAACAAAAGTAGGATATATAAAAATAGGTTTTAGTTCTTCACGGAACTACTTGTTGGGGTTTTGGGATATCTTGGCCATCAATCCTGTATACTTGGGAGTATGGAAAATTTGTCTGATAACGTGTGTTGTTGTGGAGTATGTAGTAGTGCATTTACAATTGTGGCTAGGATTTTGAAGAGGGCGAATGTGGCTTTAAGTTAGGAAACCTGCTCGTTATTTGCCTGGAACAGAAGTGGAAAACCGTGGAGAGCACTTCTAGGAAACTGATAACCTGTGTTCGTTTGGTAACTGTAGTAGTGTGTGTATTTTATTGTATTTTATTAGACTAAGGGATTGGGACAGGTGCCCCGGGACTTGAAATAAAGTTGAAATTTGAAAAATGTAGAAAAAAATTAGGAAATTTACACTCAGTGGGAACCAAACCTACCACATCTCAGTTTTGCCTCACGAGGCTGAGTGTAGCCTGTTCCAGCCCTCAGACCTGAACTAAATTGTTTGTCTGAGCCTCGTGTCGAATCCGGACCTCAAGGGTAACAGCCGAAACGAAGTGGTTTTGAACCTTCAATTGCTGGACTTTGAACTCCCCATTGAAGTTGTGGTGTGTGACCTAATGCGCGCAGCTACGCTGCTGGGTAGGGACTATAATCAAGATTGTGGTACATGAAAAGACCGTCCTAAGATAATATGCTGAAATTCTCCTGATAGCTGCGAATCAGAAGTGACGGAATAGCAACGAAACTAAAAAATTGTAACGCTTTCTGGTAGATACTGTTATACCACCTTCTGGGTGGTCGACGAACTTCCACATTTGAAGTTGTTAATTGTAAACCTGTCCAGCATCTTAACATCCTAATTCTTTACATGGTATTTTATGTTCTTCGCTGTGTTGCCTGACAGATCCGCAAGTCTCCCCGTAAACATGTTAATTATGCTGCGTTACTCGGCCAATTTATATCGTCAACACCGATAGAAGTCATCGAGTAGACAGCGGGTTCAGGTCTCACAGACGTAATCATTAGAAATATGTTGTAAAAAATAAATCTGGTCCATAGCAAGTCGGTTAGTTTTTCTGGATCTCGTGGCATAGTGACTAGTATTTTACCGTGTTTCATAGTTGCGTACCAAATACGAGAATATATCCAAGTTGCATACCCTCATTATTTACCAGATATACGAGTTCCGTATCCCGAGATATGCGAGTTGCGTCACACACATTTCCCTTACCACTTAAACAGCCTGAGGACTGGCTGCAAAATTTGGTAGGATTCAGTAAGTGATGTTAAAACCGTGTGTCACTTTGAATTACAATTTAACGTTTTAAAATGGAAGGCAGAAATGTATATGACGGAAGTAGCAACGACACCAAACAAATGGTAACGCTTTCAGGTAGATACAGTAATACCACCATCTGGGTGCTAATAAAACTATTAATAATGTCCGTCATTTCAATACAATGTTAATACTGTAATCTATTTATACAATAGGGTACATGTTTCGTACAGTCGTGTACCCAGTTGTATAAATAGATTATTAACATTGTATTGAAAAGGCCAGTTTTATTAGTGAACTTATTCAATACGGACCTAAAATGGAGAATATTGCTCTAACCATCTGGGTGGTCAACGACCTTCCACATTTGAAGTTGTTTAGCGGCTTCGGTGGCGTAGTCGGTAGCATGCTGAACTGCTATGCCCAAGATCGCGGGTTCAAATCCGGCCGAATCCGTCGAGCGTTAAAATCCTTAAATATGTTTTCCTTCGGAGGGGAAGTAAAGCCGGTGGGTCCATGTCATGTATTTATGGCACGTAAAAGAACCTATCACTGCAATTGGTACTATGTAGCAATTTTTTAGGTTATATTTGGCTAGTTAGAAACGCTCTATCAAGTTCTAACGTTCACCGCTAGGTAGTGACAGTAGCATCTGGTAGCCAAAGTTGGAACTACTTGAAATTGAACTTGTTGGGAGCCCAATCAAAATTACCCAGCTAGGGACATTGGCTGCAATTCAAATATAATTAATAATTAGACATGTATATGCCACGGATTTAATGTATTGTAGTCTGCTTATTTTAGCCTGTCGAAATTGGATGATCTTAATTTGTAGAAATTCCTATTCCTATTCCTACGTTACAAGGAGTTGCTTACTTTCTGTCGGGGGCGTGGTGGCTCAGCGGTCTAGCTGAATGCCTCTCACCAAGGCGGTCCGGGTTCGATTCCCGGTCAATGCATGTGAGATCTTCGATGTGAAATGCCATGTCCTGTGGTTCGGATTCCACGTAAAAAGGAGGTCCCGTGGCTCATGATCTCGAGATTAACGGTCACGTTAAACAACAAGCTTCCTTCCTTCCTTACTTCCTGTCCTAACATCGAGTGGTTATTATGAGGTTCACGGTTGTGAGAAGTGTTCTCTTTACGTGTCATACCTGTATTTACATCAGTCTTCAGAAATGCTTTACTTATCTTCTTATAGCACGACCACCGTTGAATTTAACCACTAAGACTTCGATGGAATCGAAACTAGTACCCGTCTATTACACGTAACTGTTGAGGTCCAAACCACTGTAAATCGTGACCCACCAGGGTCATGTACGCAACTGATATGTTTATTGGTAACCATTTCTGCGCAACTCGGATATTTGCTACTGCGCCTGCAGAGGATTTATCCGCCGCGGTGGTGCGGGTTATTCCCGGATCTGCCCAGAAATTTAATTCTGGTCTGAGAGCTGGAAGGGAGTACACTCACCCTCGTGAGGTAAAACTGAGAAGAGATGGATCCGATTGCGACCTCAGCAATCCTGGAAGTGGATTTCCATGGTTACCCACTTCTACTCTAGACTAATCCCTAACTTGAGGCCACGGCTGCTTCCTTCCCAAACCTCGCCTGAATTACTAATACGGACACTAATACAGACACGAAAATAAAACAAGTTATCAAATGAATTCCATACACAAACCCACACAGCCAAGTACACGGGTCTAAATGATCAAGATTTTCAAGCTCCTAAAAATGAAACAACAAAACATAACTTATGGTCTGAGGGCTGGAACAGACTTCACCGTGAATTGTGAGGCAACACTGATAATAAGTTGGTCCTATCTCTGCCATCCTAGAACTAGTTTACAGTGGTTTTCCCACTTCTGTTCTAAGCGAATGCTGGGGTGGCACCTAAATTAAGGACACAACCGCCTGCTAGTCAAATCCTAACCCCAAATACGAACACACATACTATTATATCGACACAGGTTATTAGACAGATTGCACACAGACCCAAGTTCACGGGACTACATGATAACGATGTCGCAAAGCCTCTAAATGAATCATCACCAAAATCAACAACAACAGCAGTGGCGGCTTAGGTGTCGTAGTTGGGAGCATGCTGGGCTTCTACGAGTATGTCCAAGATCGCAGAGTCAAACCTGGCCGAAGTCGTCGGATATTTAGGAGCGTTAAAATCCTTCAGTACGCCTTCCTTCGGAGAGGAACTAAAGCCGACGGGCCCATGTCATAGATTTATGGCATGTAAATGAACCTTCCACTAACTACACTTGTGTGAATCTAAAATGAGTAGGTTATATTTGACAACGCTCTATTAGTTTCAACGTTCATCACCAGGTGATGTTTGCGATGGTATCTAGTAGCCAAGTACTCAGCTAAGTGTCGTGGACGGTAGCATTTCGTAGCAAAAGTAGGAACTACTTGAAAATTTCAGTCCTTACCTGAATCACAGATAACACACACTAATACAGCCATCAAAATTATCACCGGTTATCAGACAAATTCTACACACACCGAAAGTAAACGGAGATACATGACCGCGTTGTCGCAGCCCCCAAACCAACCAACCAACCAACCAACCAACCAATCAACCAACCAACAGTTCCTCTCTGCAACATGTTGTTTTTTGTTTATCATTTAGGGTCTTAGAGCATCGTGGTCATGTAGCCCCGTGAACTTGGGTATGAGTGGAATCTGTTCGATAACATGTGTCATTGTGATGGCTGTTCTAGTGAGTGTATTTTTAAATGGACCTAGTACTGGTAGGGAAGCGGCAACGGCAACGGCCCTTAGGAACCATCCCAGTATTTGCCTGGAGTAGGTGTGGAAAACCACGGAAAGGTACTTCTAATATGAGCGAGGTGGGAATCGAACCCACTTCTTTTCAGTTATGCCTCACGAAGTTTAGGTTACCTCAGAACTGAGTTATTCTTGGCAGAGCCAGGAATCGAATCCGAACCTAAGGGGAGACAGCCAAAAATGCTAACCACTGCGCCACGAGATAGACAAAATGACAACGTGATATTAAAGACGGTAGAAGATATGATGTATGAAAGTGTTGTAAAATTTCAAGTGGTTTCAAATCCATCCCATTAACGACGGGTACGCCAACTAGTAATTTTGTATGTTACAAGAAAGTTCTCATGTTCTCGCTTCGCTGATTCTGTTCCGGTATAAGTGTAGAGGCGTCAGCGATCACGATGTTCATATGTAGATAATTAATATTGTGCTAGAGAAACATTTGGCATAACTCTTGTTTTTGTCCCCATGTGAGCGACTGCACGATACATCAACACATTGTAATTAGTAAGACTTCACTACACTTCACTGATTCTGTTAATTAATAAGTAAATACATGTGATAATATTATTCCTTGAGTTAGATGGGCAATACACTACTGTAATCTTGGCTTTAATGACCTGTTTAGCTTAGCTCGTTAACGCACCAGATCATGGGGCCAGGATCCAAACTCGGGAGATACAAATCTGTTCAAATTATAAGACTCAGGCACTTCCTAAATTTGGTGTTGACCGACTGAAAGTTAAAATATCAAATCTTCCTCCAACCAGAAAGCATTAACAAATGGAACTTTACGTGAAGAAATGCCTTTGCTTTCCCCATTATCCAAACACAATCCGATTTTACTGCGCATGGTGCTAAGTGAATTAATTATCCATATATATAATACGCTAAGGTGTATGTTTCACAAAACTCAAGCTCTTAAACCAGAGGGAGTTAGAAGGTGTGGTTTGTACCAAAATCTTCCAGATCGTCTCAATAGTACAGAACAAATCTTGCATTTCTTGAAAAGTCACGGAAATATATTTATTTGTTTATAAAGTGTTTTTAAACAAAGAGAAGATAAGAAAGTAGATAGGTTGATAGGACACATACTAAGACACCCAGGAATAACATGCTTATTTATGGAAGGAAGGGTCGAGGACAAGAACTGTAGGGGTAGACCAAGGTTAGAATATGTTAAACAGATTGCCTCGGATGTAGGGTATGGTAGCTATGCAGAGATGAAACGATTAGCTCAGGACAGGCAGGCTAGGAGGGCTGCATCAAACCAGTCAAAAGACTGAAGACTCAAACAACAACAACAACAACAAACAAATAAACAAGACGATAACCCCTGGCAGAACTGTGTCACGTGTAGCCGCATAGCACTGGAGCCGGGCGGGTAGTCTGTACAGATGGGGCGCAGCAGTGATAAATTGCTCTCTGATTTCATAAATATCAACAATTTGTTTAAAAAGTGCGTTTAAACAAATAAATATATTTATAGAAGCCCGCATAACAGTAAAGCCAGGCGGGTGGTTTATATACACGTAAGAGTTCTTGCACGGGTCCGCTAGTATTATATAATGTTGTTTGAGTCTTCAGTCTTTTGACTGGTTTGATGCAGCCCTCCTTCCTGGGTGTCTTAGTATGTGTCCTACCAACCTATCTCTTATCTTCATTAGCAGTCACAAGAAATATCTCTTCTCTCCCAATCGTCTTAATACCTCTTCATTTGTAACCCTATCTACCCATCTGATCTTCATTATTCTCCTGTAACACCACATTTCAAATGCTTCAATTCTCTTGTCTTCTGCTGCTCGAATAGTCCAAGTTTCACTTCCATAGAGTGACAGGCTCCAGACAAAGGCTTTCAAAAATGACTTTCTAACACCTAAATCTATATTTGATGTCAACAGATTTCATTTCTGTGGAAAAGCTTTCCTTACCTGTGCTAACCCCAATTTTTATATCCTCTTTGATTTGTCCATCACTGGTTATTTTGCTTCCTAGGTAACAGAAGTCTCCTACTTCCTTTTGCTTTTCGCCTGTTATTGTATAATAACATTTTCAAATTAACGGTGAAAAACAGCTACACTTCCTTAACAACTCACTATTAACAATATGTTGCACCAACAATGACCATAACCTCAAATTTACATTGAGGTCCACGGTTCGATTCCCGGCTCTGCCACGAAATTTGAAATGTGGTATGAGAACTGGTGCGTGGTCTACTCAGCCTCGGGTGGTCCAAATGAGTAGAGGGGGTTCGATTCCCTCCTCAGCTATCCTCGAAGTGTTTTTCCGTGGTTTCCCAGTTCACCTTCGGGAAAATGCTGGGATCGTAGGGGAAGTCCGTGTTATTTGGACCACTTAACTTTAAACGTCAATAACTTCTTTGACCGTAATTAAACTTTCACACATTTAATGGACAATATTACAATGCATCTAATCATTTGGTGAAAATAAATGTTAATATTATCTCACCGTACAAAATTAAAATTTATGTTTCTATCAAAATGTAATATCGTGTTATTCGAACCGATAGCGTGTAACTTGGACCTGGGCGATGTGTAATTTGGGTTGGTAAATTTAAACACTTGTACGTTATTTAAGCTGTTTATTAGGCAATACTAAACAGAATAAAATACTGTGAATTCTAATTGTTACTTTTGGCATGTAACCCCCGGAGGACCGGGTTCGATTCCCAGCTCTACCAAAAATTTTTACTTCTGGTCTGAGCGTTGGAACAGGATACATTCAGCCTTGTGAGGAAAAACTGGGAAGAGGAGGGTTCGATTCCCACTTCGGCAATCCCGGAGGTGGTTTTCCGTGGTTCCCCCGCTTCTACTCCAGGAAAATGCTGGGATGGATCCTAACTAAAGGCCACGGCCTCTTCCTTACCAATCCTATCCCCAGTTTACAAATAGACTACCCACTCACTTGTACAGCCATCACAATAGCACAGGGTTTCACTCGAATTCCACACACCCAAATACACGGGGCTATATGACCTCGATGTCGCAGCCACTAAAATAAGCGAAAACAACAACAACAAAACCCTTTCAGATTATAAAGCAACTTATTTCAGAATCAGAAATATAACTATGAAGAAAGATGTTGTTATTGCTTATTTCAGGGGCTTTGCGACATCGTGATCATGTGGCCCCGTGTACTTGTGTGAGTGTGGAGTTTGTGTGATAACCTGTGTTATTATGATGCATGTACTAGTGTGTGTATTTTTAAATTGGGGTTAGGATTGGGAAGGAGGCGGCCGTGGCTCTAAGTTAGGACCCATCCAGGATTTGCCTTGTGTAAAACTGGGAAACCACGAAAAACCACTTTCAGAATGGCGAAAGTGGGAATCGAACCCCGTTCCAGTTCTCCCACCAGAATTAAAATTTCTTGGCAGAGCCAGGAATTGAACCCGGACCTCCGGGGAGAGAGCCAGGAATACTAGTCGCTACACCACGAGATGGTCACTATGAAGGAACGTAACGATTGAATTGGTTTCAACGGACCAAATTACACACTTTCGGGCAGTCAAAATTACACGGCATGCATATATTTAATCAAAATTCAAATAATATAAAAATTATTTAAATTTGGTGAATGAAGGTATGTTAGAACTTACCACGATGTTACATCAGTACTTGTGAAAGCGACACACACTCTTCGTTGAAATAATTACTTCACAGCACACTTCCTCATGGTCGTATAACCTTACAAGGAATGTGGTGACAAACTTATTTTCCTAATTCTCCCTCAACCTTGATTCCAAAAACTCGCAGGGTGAAAGGAACACTCAACTATCTTGCTGACCTTGGCTGAGAAAGGGGGTGGCCAAACTTGCAAATACCAAAAGTAACATCAGTCCAAATTACACGCCGGTCCAAATTACACGGACTTCCCCTACATACCGTAAGGCCACGGCCGCCTCCTTCCCGCTTCCTTGCCTAACCCTCCCACTCATCCCATCCCTTCATAAGGCCCCTGTTCGCTTTGCAGGTTAGGCTGCCTGGGCGTAGTGCTGGTCACACACCCCAGTTGTATCCCCGACTCGAGTCTCAAGCTCCAGGACACTATCCTCAGTGGCGTTAGAGGTTGGATCCCTTGCTTAGTCCGTGGGACAAGCCAACCCTGGAGGGTAAAACGATAACGAAACAAAACCAGCTAGGCCTATCTTGATTTTTTTTTAAATGGTGGAAATTTGTGTCTTTAGTCTAATAATTTCAACAGTTCTCAAAGACGTTTCGTTGACCGTGCTATTTCCGAAGTTTCTCAAGTTCAACTACAGGCGAATATTGATGAAGATGATGATGATTATTGTTGTTTTATATGGCGTAACAGCGAGGTCATCTGCCCCTCAGGCGAATGTTGTGACGGTATCTGTACCTAGACTACGTCCGCCTCTTTGCTCAGTTTCATTTCTATTAATTCAACTTACATTTAGCCTCTGATAATAATAATAATATCGTATGGCCTCGGGTGCCTGGTGCAAGCTTTGTTAATTGACACCCAGAGGGTAGCTTGCATGTCGAATTTCATCGTTCCTTTGAACGCTATGAAAGTCAAGGAGGTTAGATATCTAAACTCCTTGACACTACAGCGCTTTCAAGTAGAGAATGGAGGAACTTTGTGTTGGCGGAAAATCCCGAGATTAATTTTGCCATTGAACACGGTCTACTGAATTCAAATGGGTTCATTAACATGCCAACAACGTATGACATGAGTATCGTATCGTATTGACATTGAGCAACTCATGGTGTAGTGGCTGTCATCCCTGAGGTCTAGGTTTGATTTCCGGCTCTGCCAAGAAATTTAATTCTGGTCTGAAGGCAGGATGGAGCAGCCCTCTCACTGCTGTGCGACTGGCTGCGTGGCGCAGCGGTAACGTTCTCGCTTGCTGTACCCTAGGTTTCAGGATCGAATCCTGGCGCAGTCACCTGGCATTTTAGGGTGCGCAAATGCGATGGAGCCATGCCAGGGGATTTATAGGCACCTTAAAGATCCCATTAGGGCAAAATTCTGGCACCCCGGCGTCTCTAAAATCCACAGATGTTAAAAGGGACGTAAAACAAATATTTTCTTTTATCATTGTTGTGCTTGGTTTTGAGCTCCAAGCAAGATATTTCAAACAATATGTTGTGGAGTTTAAGAGCAGTGAGTGTTTCGCTAAATAAAGCAATTACTTAGAGGTGCGTGGTATTTCTGAACAGGTCTGATGTTCCGTTTGAGTTTTGTGTTCATGTCATAATACCAAGTTGACGATGTACAAGTATGCTGCGTTGTAATTGGCAAGCTTTTTATTATTACTGTTATAAGTGTGAGTTGTGGCATGACTGTTGGCAACCTTGAAGATGGTCTTCTGTGGTTTCCCATCTTCCTTCCAGGCAAATGCCGGAGTTGGTCCCTAACTATAGGCCAAAGCCGCTACCTTCCAACTCCTCGACCCTCCCTTCCAACTTTCCTCCCCAACGGTACTTGTAGCTCACCCATTGGGTGTCCGTCTCGAAGCAGCTACAAAACTGGCGAGCCGAACATGTCCTCGGACACTCCCGGCACTAAAAGCCATACGCTAAAAAAAAAAAAAAAAAAAAAATAGTTCTTCGTGTGTCATGCTATATCATAGCTGCGCCGCGATACGCGGCAACACTTGTGCCATAAGAGCCGTGCTCCACTCTTAACTTAGGATGGACAATAGCTAACTAAACGAGAGATCTCATTATCTGCACCTTCAGTTACGTCAGTTGCGTCATCACTCCTAATCAAGCCACGCTTATCCCAAGCTATATGGTAGCCTACTCGTTCGGGGATTCCCAAGGCATGTGGCCTGAAGTGTTAAATTAAAATCCCTCTCAATCCCGTAGGAACAGGAAACATAAGAGGTAGAAATCGTTGTCGTCAGTTGAAAACCTGCTATGTGAAGATGATGTTACGCTGAATTCTTATGGTCCGTCTAACTTCCTGGCATGTATATGTAAGGATTATTTTCCTCAGCTCACGAACACAGCAAAATGGACTACAAGTAATTGTATGGTTGGATATAGCCTACACGGCAAGGTACTAATGTGAGCTACGAGTATTAGAGAGGGATGAACTAGAACATCATCTCCGTGTAACAGACCTTGCAGTACCCACAGACTAATCTTTGCTGTAATGAAGTTAAAAACATGTTGTTTGGGCTGTAATTGAAATGAGGTACTTTCTCTTAAGCTGACAATAAAGGAGAAAATTATCGCGGTCAACTTGCTTTTATTCTTAACGGTGTTGAAGGAATGTAATGAACAAATAAATGCTTAGAGAATTGGATTTTCAAACCCGCAGTTAGGAGGCACTCGACGGCACAGAATGTTGACCAGCGTCAACAAAACACGAACAAGCCCTCCATGGAATGGAAATGAAAATGCTGCATTGATCTAAGAGGTGTTACAAGGCTTGACCATGTTAGAAATGAACACGTAAGTAAGCATATAAGGAAGTTGCAACAATTAAAGACTAAATGAAGGAGGCGCGTCTGCGTTGGTATGGGCATGTCACTAGAAGTGACAAGAACTCGGTGACAAAGGTGGCCCTCCGATACGATCTAGGAGGGCATCGATCCCGTGGGTGCCCAACAAACGGTGGGTTGATACAATCACCGAAGAACTCCTGGTATGTGGCATAAAACCTGAAAATGCCTTTTATAGAAGTAGCAAACGGCAACCAGGCAAGCGTATCCTGCGCCAATACATTAGGAAAGAAGTGATGAGAAATAATGAACGAGCTGATAGCTTAAAGCCTTAATTATTAAGGCACAAATAGTACCATTCTTGGGGTCTATAGATAGCCCACACCGGAGAACAATTGCAGTATGATAGGTTAGAAATTGCTAAGTGAGAATTTAAGTGTCCTCCATGAGTCCAGTGGTAAAAAATAGCCGTGTAAAAAGCCGTAGGTCGCAGGATTTTTGCACCTACAGTACATCTAGTTGCTTAAAGCCTTCTTTCCTCATGATTGTTTGTGGCATGATTTTAGTAGACCACTCCTCATCCTCACCCCGTGGAGTAGTTATGCGTGTTAAATCGCTCACTACAGCCACGATCTGCAGCATGTCCAGAGATCAGAGGTTCGATTCTCGGCGCTGATACCTGCTAACCCAAGCGTAGTTTCCCCCGAATTTCCCCACACTCGCTCCATGAAAATGCAGGGATAGTACCATATTTAGTCTCGAGGCACCTATCCCATTCCCAACCCTAATAACTACTGTTACCCACACTACTACAGTCAACACAGAAACACATGTTATCAGACAAATTGAGCACACAGCCAAGCGTACTTGTAGCTGAAACCAGGCACTTCATAATCGCGAAAACTCAATGTCTCACGCTTTATTAGCATAAATATGTGTTCTTGATTAAACGTATCTTTCCTTACAACAATGTTCTGTAATGGCATATCACAATTTATTGTTATCTAATTATAGGGGAACCGATCATCACTATGATGTTTTCTGAATCCTAGATATCATGTGACAATGTTGGGCGTGCATTTACAAACACTATGCATAGCAATGTCTACATACATTTTTGGATTCAAAAGAGATTTCGTTATCTATGCCATATTTTAAAGTCAAAATAACAATATCATCAACTAAACGAAATGCAGTGATATATTACATATCTAAACGTCCATAAGCTGCCTATGATGACTTCTCTTTATTTTAACTTCTTATGGTAATATTCTTGTTGTTGATTTATTCATGAACTTTGCGACTTCGTGATCATGCATCCCCGTGTACTTGAGCGTGTATGGAAACCACGGACAATCACTTCTAAGATGGCTGTGGTGGGAATTGAACCCGGCCCTCCTCACGAAGCTGAGTGTACCCCGTCCTAGCCCCCAGATCAGAATTAAATTTCTTGGAAGAGCCATGAATCGAATCCGGACCTCTACGGTGATAGCCAAGAATGCTATCCACTACGCCATGAAGTGAACAGTTTTATTGCAGAACAGTGGCCAACAGTTATTGAATTTTACTGATCTCTTCTTTTTCATTTTATACTGGCTGCGTGGCGCAGCGGTAATGTTCTGTGCACAAGGTTGCAGGCTCGAATCCTGGCGCAGTCAGTTGACATTTCAGGGTACTGGCGTGATTCCGAACATCTTAAAAGAATATCTCACAAAATTGAAGTTAGATCCAGGCCTTTTTAAACCTGTTGAAGACAGTTATTCTTTGAACGTGTGAAATAGTAAATTTGTTCTTGGGTTATCAGGCCTAAATGAGTGAGGTAGAAGACTAATGATACCACAGAATGCAGTCACCGATAGATTGAAGACATTGGTCTTTGTGATGCACTGTTATTATCTGGGATAGTAAATGTTTCCTTTCCAGAAAATATGCTGAGAATGTGTAAGCGCATGAGCAAAATAAATAAATAAATAAATAAATAAATAAATAAATAAATAAATAAATAAATAAATAAATAAATAAATAAATAAATAAATAAATAAATAAATAAATAAATAAATAAATAAATAAATAAATAAATAAATAAATAAATAAATAAATAAATAAATAAATAAATAAATAAATAAATAAATAAATAAATAAATAAATAAATAAATAAATAAATAAATAAATAAATAAATAAGGAACCACAACTTTGCCGATATAGTGACCGAAGGGTTTTACTAGCGTCAAATACAGAACATTCAACTCTGAACCGATATGCAGACAGAAAAATAAATTAATTCGTTATCATACCGTTAGTAACACCATAAGTCAAGTTTTTCTCTAGAATTTGTACCCTGGATACATATTTTATGAGCAATCAGGCTTGTGAATGGCGTACATGAATCAGCTATGCAAAATAACATATATTTTCCCTGAGGTGAACTTCAACTCCTGACCATCACTTACGAAGATTACTGCGTTAACGAGGGGGCCAATTCTCACCTGAACGAATGATAATGAATTATTCACCAGCACCACGTGTGAAAATATTTCATGGTCAAATATTTCCTGTAGCAAATGACTGGGCCACAGGTTCGACACACCTTGTTAAGGTGTTGTAAATACATTAATAATCGAAACTCTTTTGCACGCTACTTGAATCTGGTGCAGATTATTTCCTTTTGATTGGTCGTCATTCCAGAAGCTAAACGCGTTCTGCTAGATGAGCGATAACCTTAAATCGCATGTGCAGATCTCCACGTACCGTGAAGAAATACTGCTCTGATTACGGTGCCAAGAGATCAACATGAGCAGTTGTATTTCCTACCTGTCTAATAAAACTAGTAGTCACTTCTCAAAAACTAATTGGTGCTTGTGTTCATTTGCTGCTGATGCCATCACCTGCAAACTGTTGTTCCGTTTGGACAGAGTCAAATCAATAAACTTTACTGAAATGTACCCCATGTGCCAGGGCTCGTAGGAGTTAACCTGACTCATTTTGTTTTGGCCATAGGATTAAAGCCAGGTACCACTAAGTTCTAAATAAAGATACGCTGTGTCAAGTTTCACTGCTGTCAAATGATTAAAAAGCCAGAAACGACATTATATGTTTTGAAATTGAGATAGTCACCATGTTCGTTTTGCTATTTTGTTTGATTACAGTAATATTTTCGGATATATTGAAACTCATTGCAACATATCGCGAGGCCGCTATGTTGGAATGTTTTACATACAGGCCACAGAGCTATGTACTAGTAACGTAGATGGAGATGGTGGTTAATTATACAAACCTTTATTGCCTTTGATTAGGACAAAATAAATAAAACAGGGCTTATTAAATTTCACACAGCCACCATCTTGAATTCTTCTTAACAATTGAATTAAGTTAGACGCCAATACACTATGCCTTATATAAAGATTTATCGTACCATGTTTTACTGCGCTTGCATGATTAGGTCACGAGAAAATCCCATTTAAATATTTGAAATTAGCGTGCCCGCTATGTTGATTTTACGTTAATCAGTTTTTTCAAAGTCACATACATGAATTGACTTAATTGGCATCTCTATCATTAAAAATTTCATGTTGATTGCAGCAATCTTTTCTCAGATTTTTAATGCTGGTGATATATTACACGCGGCCACCAATGTAGATTGGTGATACATTCAAATTTGAAAGGCACTTTCTAAGTCGGGTGGGATAGTAGTAGCCTCTTGCAAAGTTTAATTGAAATCGCTCCAATCAATTGAAACTTATAAGACACACACACATTTGGCCCGTCTACTTTTAGTTTTTATACAATTCAAAAGAATGCTAAACAAGTAGTTCTGTGAAGAACTAAAGCCTATTAATTGCCTCCATCAACATACAAAATTTCAGTTTGATTGTAATAGATTCGTAGATATTGAGAACCGTCTAATATTTCGGATGGTCGCCATGTTGGATTTTTATATATGTAGGTCTTAGAGTTATGTGTTATTACATGAAGATCATTGTGTAGGTGTAGTATTCAAACTTCAATCGCATGATTAGTACACAAGGAGTAAAAAAAAGATACGAGCCTTAAAGTAGTCGCATATGATGTGTAACATCTGACATGTTATCCTACCTTGATGTTGTTACCGTTTTTATTATCCTTGACATTCATCAACACACACAAAAATCTTTTTATTTTTTACACTCTCATAATACATAACAATTACAAGACTGTCTTTTTTTTCTTCACTGCCTATTGATTTTTCTACTCTCGCACGGCCTTCTTGATACTCTGTTGTTACATCACTCTCGTGCCAGTAACTAAACGTTAACAGAGACTGAACATTTATAGAAACTATACATGAATATTTTTTAACCTAACTTACGTAACATAAGAAGTTATGAATTGAATTCTGTCCCGATATCTGGTAGTAAATGTTATCACCCTACCACAACGTGTAGCCTTGACTCTTTAACTGTCCTGATTGGCATGGTATTCGGAAACAGGGGAGTTCGTGGGAGATAGATTAGGATTCCTCTCTGTATCTCGTTCTGTCTCTTCACCCACTTGTATATACGCAGGTTTGAGTCTGTCAATGGACACATTAATATCTTTGCCCTTGATACTGATGGTGAAATACTTGTCCTGCCTCTTCACCACTAGGAACGGTCCTTCATAAGGTGGCTCGAGGGATTTTTTAACTTTGCATGTCCTCAAGAACACATGTGAACTACAAGATAGGCCTTTATGAATAAATGTAGACCTGGATGTCAAAGTCCTAGGTTAGCAGGCTTAAGATGCTTTATGTAATCCCGGAGTTGGGTTACAAAGGTATCTGAATTGGACTGTAACTGCATTGAGTGTTCGAAAAACACTCCAGGAAGTCTGATGGTGGTTCCATACATCATTTCCGTAAGTGAGTATCTGGATTGCACTGTTGGCCAAATCGGAAATGGTAATAGCAGTACTTGCCCTTTGGGTCGTATCTTCTACTTTGACTGCGGTTGCGACTAAAGCTTCGCCGGCGATGACTACGATTCCTATAAACATGGTAGCGATTTTGTTGTTCCAGGTGAGAAATCTTAGTAACAAACTCATTAATAATAGTACCCTTTTGGTCTTGTGTATCAACCTTGAATACGTCATTGCGGGGGTTCATCTCCAACATCTTATCAGCCATCATTACGACAGGCTCCAGGCACTCTTCGCTCACGACTAGGATATTTTTTTTTAATCGAATTTGGAAGCTTATCTAACCAAAGGGTTCTAATAACCTTATCAGACACATCCTTTCCAGCTAACGACTGCATTTTTCTAAGAAGCTGACTAGGTTTGTAATCTCCTAACTCGACACCAGTAAGCAATCTTTTGATTTTCACATCTTCATTCTCTTTAAAAATATCCAGGAGTCGTGATTTGGCAGCCGTATATTTAGCAGTTCCTGGTCCTCAGTATTATGTCCCAAATATTCTCGATATAATTTGGTTCGAGTTGGGCAATTATGTAATTACATTTTGTCTCTTCGGAGGTGATTCTATTTATACTGAACTGGGCTTCTACTTGGAAAAACCAAATTTCGGGCTATTCTGATCAAAACGGAGGAATCTTTACGTTAACCTTGTTAGCTTTGCATCCTAAGACCGGGATATCGTTATTTTCCGGGATTGACATTTCTATTTCAATTTACAACACAGTCTACTCAAACAGTGTAGTTGACGACTTATTTATGTTTATTGTCTCGTCGGAGGCCATCAATGTTACCGTTTTTATTATCCCTGACATTCATCAACACACAAAAAACTTTTTTATTTTTTATTGAAAATACAGAGCACAAATTGTGCATATGGTTAATAAATGTGAATATACATTAGTGTTTTCACCTTCCACCTTCACAAAATTTCACAATGGAAGGACCCCGGTTCTTACATGTGAATACGTGGTATTGACTACATTGTTTACCACATAATTTACAAGTACAGGATAAGTCTATGTCATGAAAGTACTCGGTGACGCACAGTTTATGGTGGTACCCATGTACCGCCATCGAGTTAACGAAGTGTCGTAGGTCTTGATTGGTGTCAGTCCATACCCTATTCGTCATGGCTTCCGTTATGTAAAATTTGAGCCAGATTTCATCTCTCTTCTTCACTCTCTCATGCATTAGTCTTTTCCAGGCGTCCGTAGATGGTAGTCCTCTCTTCGTCCGAAGGTCCTCAATGAAGAAGTTCTCCTTGGCAAGTTCGTACACTAGTCTATATTTTGCATATTTTGATAATCCCAGGGTTGTTTTTAGGAAGCGTGACTTCACTGCCTCGAACGTCCTCAAGTCCGCCAGGGTCAGTTTCTCCCAGATGATTTCTATCCCGTATGTGGCGATGGGTGCTATTTTCGCGTCGAATAATCTCATAGCAGTTCCCAAAGAGAGCTTCGTGAGTGATTTAATGTCATATATGGCTTTAGTTGCCGCCGTTGCACGAGACTTGATGTGGACTCTGTAGGCTCTGGCTGTTATTTGCATTGTCAATCCTAAGTATGTGAATGTATTTACTGTCTTGAGGGGATTCAATATCCTGTCTCCCGAGGCCTCTCTGCCACCTTTCCGAAACGTAATTTTTACTGTTTTTTCTTTGTTAGCTTTCATCTTGTTATCCTTTTCCCAAATGTCGAGATTTGTTATGGCTTTTTGCACTTCATGTACGGAACTCGAACCAATGACCATATCGTCAGCGTTTAGGTATATTTTAACATTTTCCGTTCCTAGCGTAGTTGCCGTCACCACATCGTACGTTGCAATGTTGAAAAGTAGGAGGCTGAGTGGGCCTCCTTGCAATACACCGTTGGTTTGTGTTATCAAATTCGAAGTTGCGACACGGTCATCAATTTGTGGTCATAATGTTGCTTATCAGTGTCGTGAGCTTGTTGTTTTCGCTCATTATGGCTACCAGTTTCTTAATTATTAGCGACCTGCTTAACGAGTCAAATGTTTTCGATTAATCAAAAAACACTACGTGAAATTTGCCACTAGGATGTCTTAGTGTTTCTTCAATGTCATTGAGTAGGTTGTTAATGGCGTGGAGAGTGCTTCGTCCTTTACGGAATCCAAACTGTTCGTCTGGGAGTTTATGGTCTACTGCTTCTGTGATCCTTTTATCGAAGAGTTTTGTCAGTATCTTCATCATGTTCTTTTCGATAGCGATCCCTCTGTAGGAGTTTGGATCTGATTGATCGCCTTTACCCTTGAACAGCACTTTAATAGTTGAGATTCTCCATGCTGTGGGGATGCTACATTAATGTAGACAGAGGTTCATTAAGTCCGAGATTGCCGGAAGCAACATCTCTGTTGAGTCTTTCACGTGTTCGTTACAAATCCCGTCAGGTCCTAAGGCCTTATTGTTTTTGAGTGACATGATAGCTTCTTCTACCTCCTCCGATGTGAACGGGTTGGTTTCATTTTGGTATGTTCCCATTTTAGTTGGTTCAAGATTGCTGACATCTCCGTCTACATAAGAGTCCAGGGGAAAAACCTGATAAGTCCAAAAAAAAAAACGAATTTTCTGTTTTTGTCTCTATTAATAGCTCCTTTAGTGTAGTAAATTATGATGTAACCAAACAGGGGAACAACCTGACCAGTCCAAAGAAATTTGAATGTTTGCAAATGGTGTACAGGGGAATAACCTGACAAGTCCATGTGATACTGGGGAATAGTCTGACAAGTCCGGGGAAGCGTTTGGGAATTTTCTTGTTTTTATGATAGCTGCCCTGTATAGCTAATAAGTACAGAAACAACACTGTTATTTATTCGTCATTGTTACCTTGGCCATTGTAGTGGTGTATTTGACTGTTGAAAAGTTATATCTGGAGTGTATTTCTAAGAGGAGTTTCTTTCAGTGCTGTCTGAAAATGAACGTGGGAGAAAGAGATTTAAAAAGTCAACCCCTGGCTCTATACAGCCCATGAAGGACCTTGGCCGACCGCGAAAATATATCTTTGAACGATCTTACATACTACCTGTGCCCCTATCTGTTGGTGCCAGTTCAGGATATTAATTAATAATTTTATTGCAGCCAAATAGCAATAGAAAATAAAGAATGGACATGTAGGCTACACTAAAATTGCGCCCTGGGAATTTGAATAGCATAGATTTGATTGATTGCTTCCTTTACTACAGAGTTCCAACTGGTAGCGTTCACATGCTTGTCCACATAGTCGACATACATGCGTCACTGTAGGGTCATGGAAATATTGGTTAGTGCAATTAAGGTGGTGAAAACCATGGACAGCTAGACGTGTAAACAGATGCCTCAACTCAAAGTTTGATGTTGACCACGTCCGGTCGATTATGTCTCGACTTCCATAAAATTCTTGAGATATCTCTTTCTTTCTTTCTTTCTTTCTTTCTTTCTTTCTTTCTTTCTTTCTTCAATAATGGTAGGAGTTTTTCCGAGGTTGTAGTGTTTGGTAGAGGTAAATAGTTTCTAAGGTCTTCAACCCAGAAATGATTCTATTATTCTTTGATAAAGACAAAGAGTTTTAACTATACTCAGGAGAAAGTAGGCTATATGTTGTTTACTGAACATCTTGTTTAACCTTAAATGAGGGTTTACCTTAAATCGAGGCTTCGGTAGAATTAATGTGTTTAAGTCAGCATTTATGTCGTTGCATAGAATAAAGAAGGGTAAATTAGATTATTTACTAAACAAACTAAAATCTAGAAATAAATCATTGCGAGATGATCGAGGAAAGCGCAATACCCGCCCACAAAGTTTAACGGTAATGCCCTTGCAATGATTCGACAACATTCAAACATTTAAAGGGCGCAACAGCCGCTATGACGATGACAGAATAGGTTTACCTCCTGAGTCGTTGAACACCAAGACAATGTTCTATATGTTTCAAGAGAAGTTTCCTGACCAGAAAGTTTCATACGAATCATATCGCACAATTTTCAACTCCGATTTCAATATAAGTTTTGCCGTTTGGAAGTGCAAATGCATTTTGACCGCCTTCTGCATTAGTCAGAACTAGAGACATTAATACGCAGTTTTAAGTATTTGGTTGTAAAAAAAGTTCATGGATTGGTACTATTGTAATAGTAGCTAAATTCTTCAACCTTAGGGACTTATCAGAGGCTTCCTCTGCAAAATGTGTATACATTCTAATATAAAATTGAATGTATCGTCGTATCCATTCTTCTAACCTCAAAATTGTAATTTGTAGTGCTTCTCCACTTGGTACTTGAACAACTTAATCGAAGAAATAACACAATTAATTGAAATAAATGATCATTTTGAGTCTTGAAACTTTTAATTTTTTTTCTCCTGTAAAGATTGGAAAATGTGACTTGTCAGGTTCTTCCCCTGGACTCTTAATTTTAATATGTTCCGGAAGTGTTTTTCCCATTCAGCCATTTCTATTTTTCCAAAGCCACGTTTTTTTTCTATGGTTCGATGCTACATAAGTGTCATTGATGGCTTCCTCTACTATTCTTATCGCCTCTTTCTCCAAATATTCCTTACGTTTTACCGATAGTAGTCTTTTGTAATCCTTCTTTATGATGCTGTATTGTAGTAATGCCTTCTGGTCCATAGTAAATTTTGCGACATGCATGACCTCGATGACTTTTTTTCTCCTCAGATAGCATTCTTTGTCGAACCATATTCGCGATCTTCTTTCCAGCTTATACACAAGTGCTGATTTGATAGTTTTTTTTCAGGGATAGCGGGGATGCGTCTATGTCTTTTCTCTTTATGTGTTTATCAAAACTTTTCCATTCCTCCGATTCCTGTCTAAGAATATCTTTGTCTATCTGTCGTGAAGGCTTGGTATCTTTAGGTTTTTCTCTCTTGTCCATTTGTGAGACGTTAAATTGTGTCGAGATCGGGCAGTGTTTCTTTATCATCGCCTCCTCTGAAGTGAGACATACAGTGTGATTTAGTAACTTAATGGTACGGCCTTTATAGATTTAGTAGAAGTATATTGTGTAAATCTTTAACATGCACAGTTGCCTAATGACACAAAATTGCGGGTACAATTATTGCGATAACTGCAAATCGCGATTGCGGTCTGTAGTGCGTACGTAACAAAAAGGTATTCTTAACTCTTCTGAGGAATGCTAATTTCTAATGCTAATGCTAAGGTCGTTTTTGTAAAAATAATAAATGTTATCATGCATCCCACTTGATGATCAGAAATAGGGTATTTCAGGAATTGATACACTAACAGGTATAACTTAGGCCTTATGAGTTTATTTTAATAGCAGTTACATTATTTGTAGATTTTTTTTAAATTATACTGTGATATTTTTAAAATTATTTTTAAACTAAATCAGCATGTTTTTTGTATTAGACTATTAGGGAATTGTTGTTTGAGTCTTCAGTATTTTGACTGGTTTGATGCAGCGTTCCAACTCTTCCTGTACTGGGCTAATCATTTCATCACTACATAACTACCACACCTTACATCCGAGGCATATGATTATCTAACCTTTGTCTACACCTACAGTTCTAGTCCTCAACCCTTTCTTCCTATTCCTGAGTACTTTAAAATGCGACCTACCAACCTATCTCTTCTCCTCATTAGCAGTCGCTATAAATATCTCTCCTCTCCCACTCGTCTCAATTCCTCTTCATTTGTTACTCTATCTATCCATCCATCTTATCTTCATCATTCTCCTGTAACGCCACGTTTCAAAGGCTTCTATCCTCCTCATTTCTGCTGCAGCTAGAGTGCAAGTTTCACTTCCATAGAGCACCATGCTCCAGACAAATCCTTTCAGAAATTACTTTCTAATACTTAAATGTATATGATGTCAACAGATTTCTTTTCTGCAGAAGTAATTTCGTTGCCTGTCCAACTTGTGATGTAGTTGCTAGCATTCTTGGCTCTTACCATGAGCTTCCGGGTTTGATTCTTGGCTTTGCCAAAAACAAAAGGGATTCTTGTCTGAGTGATGGAACGTGGTAAAATCAACCACGTGAGACAGAAGAATTGGTTTTATATCCTCTTTGCTTTGTCCAACACTTGATTATTTTGCATCCCAAGTAGCAGAAGTCTCCTACATCCTAAAGAACCTTCCATTAATTATACTTGTGTAAAGCTAAATTATAGGTTAGATTTGACTAACGCTCTTAGGTTCCAACGTTCGTCATCAGGAGTAGACTGCGGTGGCATCTATTAACCAAGTTCAGAACTAGTTGTCGTTGACGGTGGCGTTTGGTAGCAAAAGTAGGAACTACTACTAATTGATCGTCTGCAGTCCTTACAAATGACACGCACTAATACAGCCATCACAATTAACACCGGTTATCAGACAGATTCTACACCCACCCATAGTTCACGAGGTTACATGACCGCGTTGTCGCAGCCCCTAAACTGAGCAACCAACCAACCAACCTATGGTGAATGGGCTAAGATGATAATGTCATCAGCAATTCGGGAATTACTATAGTCAATATTTACAAGTATCCATTGATGATTGCAATAAATAATAAGTTACTATTTCCCGAATTTCTGGCAATCGAAGATTCGAAACAGAGCGTATACTAATTCTAATTCATTTCAGGAATTAATGTATCAGGAAAATAAGGTCATTTGTATTTATCCGATAGTACGGAGCAGTCTATGTTCAGACGGCAAATTAATGTGTAGACGTGTGTGAATTGATAGTCACTACTCCAAGGCGAATTAGAAAGGATGATAAAATGGAACTAGGTAGAACCATTTATGACCATACATGTCCCTCGCATTACGTGGAATAATCTGATTTGATACGCTTCAGTAAGTTTAATGATCCTAGGTCGTTCAGATGAAAGTGAGGAATTGAAATAACCACGAAGATGAGGATTACATATGAGCAATAACCTGCACTTCAGTGACTGTTTTAAGGAAGTGAATTGGAGTTCATCACATTAAAAAAGTAAGTGAAAGGTGCATATGCGCATGCAACAGTAGTGCCTGCTTTACGTCATATACAGTGGAGTACTTCATTGAGTCTGTCAGAAATTACTGATCTGATCCAGATCTGATTTCTCTTATTAACTCACTAATATGAGGACATTTCATAGAAGTAAAAGCCATATGCATAGATATGACTGGACATTTTTTAGATATTTTTATATATTATACACCTTGTGATGTAGTGGCTAGCATTCTTGGCTCCTACCATGGACTTCCAGGTTTGATTCCTAGCATTGCCAAAACAAAAACAAAAAACTGATTCTTGTCTGAGTGCTGAAACGTGGTAAATTGAACCTCGTGAGGCAGAAGAAGAGGTTTTCCTATATAACCAACTTCCACTCCAGCAATTGTCGGGATGGTACCTAAGTTAAAGCCATAGTCGCGTCTTACCTAAATCCTAGTACCAATTACATATAAACACTCTAATACAGCCATCATAGTGACACAGGTTATCAGAGAGTTTTCACTCACACTTAAGTACACGTAGATACATGGCCACGACGACGTTATGCCCCTAATACAGTAAATATCTGAGTATATAAATAAATAGATAAATAAATCTTATCTTATCTCTCTATATATAAAAATGAAAGTTTGTCGTTTTTTTTCTGAATTTCCACGGAAGTTTGAGTTATTAGCGCGTTTCAGACTGGTTTATGACGGTTGCGCGCAAAAACAAAATTTTTGTCTGTCTGTCTATTTGTCTGTGTACAACTTGGCACGCGCATCACTCGAGAACGGCTGAGTGGATCAACGTCAAATTTGGTACAGAAGTCCATCAGAGGCACGAAAGTAATCATTGATGTAACTCTTCTCCATACCTCTCATAAAAGAGGGCCTACCCCCTTAAAATGCTTGCTGAAATGGGCGTAGAAAAAACGAGACAAAGCTCAATTTTAGCGTCTCAATGTGAGAAACAAAACTCGGGAGCCCTACGGGCTCCGAAAACCACATTTTAAGTCCCTAAAACCAACAGTTTTTGAGATATACCCAGAAAACTAATTTCATTTATTAAGCTATTGAAAGAATGCAAGCCGGTAATCATGGCAACACAATCTCAGAAGTCCATCTACTGTATTTCTCTAAGACGCAATGCCATTCCATTTAGTACATTACTGTGAACGTTCGCAAACGGCTATAAGGTTATCACGGAACCAACTTAAGCTGTAAAATTCATCAATACGTATATAATGCGCTTAAGGGGGTCAAGGGGGTAATAAAGGTCTATTATATCCCTATCCCTATATTATTGAATTATTATTATGATTATTATTATATTATGGCGTGCAATGACGAGCAAAACTCATTTTCAGCCCCTCAGTGGCTCGGAGGCTACTACGTTTTCCCACAAAAATAATTTCATTTAATAAACTAATAATGACCACCTCGTGGTGCAGTGGCTAGCATTGTTCGCTGTCACCCCCGAGGTACCGGGTTCGATCCCCGGCTCTGCCAAGAATTTAAACGTCTCGGTATGGTCTGGTACGGGGTCTCCCAGCCTCTTGATGCAAAATGGGTGCCTGCCGGATGCTATGGTAGGAGGAGGAGTGGAAAGGAACTGGCCACCCTACCACACGCAAACTCCGGCTCGGGATGCCTGGTTAGTGATCCCTTGACTTAGTCAAGGACTCTTATTCAGGTCGCCTACGTCCCTGGAGTGGATATGGCACTCTTTTATTTTATAAACTAATAAATAGATGACGTGTACAGAAGAAGACCAAATCAGGAGCTATATAGTGAACCCATGTACCATGGCCTCAAAGAGGGTCGAATCCATGTACTTTGAGAAAGGAATGAAAGAATCATACAGTCTCTAAGGGAACGGAGAGAGATTTCAAGCCAGGATTATAGCCTAACATTGTGCAAGCTCTAGGGCCAGGTGTTCCTTAGATGAGCTCATGCCTCTTGACATTTATAAGGAGCCAGTCATGGATATTATTAGAACGAGTGGAAAGTTTTGACTGTAAGACGAAGAAGCTGGACTCGGAAATTGCTCTTACGTTGCAGGAATATGGCAACCTCGCTGCTGAGTCAGAACAGGAATAATTAAATTTAACCCGTTTACGAGTATAAAAATAAGTAAACAGATACAGTACGGTGAATCAATTTGGATTAGAGATTTTTGTGTAAAGAAAAACCTTGTAAAAATTGCACAGGAGAAAACTGCAAACGCAAGTAGACGTCATTGGGGGTTCACCGAGACCCAAGGAGTGGGAGAATAAAAAAAGAACAGCACCACCCACACAGTTGAGGACGAGAAATTAATTAATATCTCGGAAATGCACGATCGATTTCCATGCACAGGAAGATTATTTTACGTTTGGAAGACGAGCTGTCTGGAGATACGATTTTTATAATTGTGCGACAATTAGTTCAGAAGTTGGTCACGAAAAGGACTAGGATTTTATCTTTTTGTGACTGAAAGGTATAAAACTCCTGGCCTCACCAAGCCAATCATGCAGTCTACGAGAGCCCGTGAGGGGAACGTCACGCTGTATCAGTACATGCAGTATTAGTCCGTCCAGGGGGGCGTTACGCTGGAGCATCATAATCATCAGTCTACGAGCATTCCGTGAGCGGAAGTGCTGCACCACATCGTATATGCAGTCTACGAGAGCCCGTGAGGGGAACGTCACGCTGTATCAGTACATGCAGTATTAGTCCGTCCAGGGGGGCGTTACGCTGGAGCATCATAATCATCAGTCTACGAGCATTCCGTGAGCGGAAGTGCTGCACCACATCGTATACGCAGTATTCAAGAGCCCGTGAGGGGGACGTTAAGCTGTATCAGACATCGATCCAGAGCCTGTGGGAGGCTATGCTACAAGTTCACCGAGTGTAGACCAGTTACGATATAAGTACGCTACGCTGAGGGTTAGCAGTTCGAGACTTTGAAGAGTCCTAATTTATAAAGAACATTAAATATACGGACTTTAAAGCAATATCGCCAAAGTAAGATACAGCGATCAGTAGGGAACTTCGAGTTCCAGAAGAACACTAGTTCAATACAGTTACGAAGTTTTAAGAACTCCAACAAATAAACGGCGTTACGTTTAGTAAAGACTTTGTTAAAGACATTAAGTCCTGTAAAGGAACTTTACAGTAATTACGATCGCGAAAGATAGAAGTTCAAGCGAAAGGAACTTAGGAACGTAGTTTCGAAACCAGAGGGAAAACGTACTCTAGTGAGAAAACGTCAAAAATATACGATAGACAGTATACGGTCCTCGAAGGGAGGCCAAGATATAGAAACTATAGGGTACGATAGACAGTATACGGTCCTCGAAGGGAGGCCAAGATATAGAAACTATAGGGTGCGATAGACCACCATATATAAATAAAGGTGACGGCAAAGAAAAGACATTTATCGCCTAGTTAAAGCAGATAAAGTAAAGCCGAGTAATAGACAATAGAAGCGGTTTTGAGAGACTGAAACCAGTAGTTTCCATTGTAGGAGAGAGAAAATTTGAACGAGTAAAATCACACGTCCAATGCAGGTCGATAGGATTCACATCGGGGATCATCAACAGCCGACAGAAATTGTAAAAATCGTTGAGATACGCCCGTGTGATAGGAGTGAAGTGTAAATATTGTAAGAAAAGAAATAAGAGTATCATTTTAAGTGTTTTAGGTAAAGTGAAAGCGTTTTATGCACAGTGATATGTGTTATAATATGTACCAGAGTAATATTTTTTAGTGTTTTAATGTGTGTTCAAAACGGATACACCAGTGTATAAAAAAATGTTGTCAGTGTTAAATATAGTGAATATGTGTCAAGAAATTTCTGTACATAAGATGAGATTGTACAATATGGAGTAGGTCAAGAAGGTGGGCCAAAATGTCACATCAAACAAGAATAAAGGTCAGAAAGCGACCTTAAACATGTAAGTAAAGATTTTCATTATGTTTTGGTGTCGGGAAAAATTTTGTGTACAATTCCACCGGAGTTTTGAGTAGAAGGGATGTTTTTAAATGAATAATAACTAAATAAGAACGCGATCTGAACGAAAATAAAGTTTTAAGAAATAATAAATAAGTATGTGAAATAATAAATCCTGTAGAGGAAATGCATGGAATAAAATGTCAGTATTTAATGAATGTTATAAAAGCAAGCGTGATAATAATAATTATAACAAAGATATTTACATAAAGGTTAATTTTGAATTATATGAAAGAAATAGCTTTTGAGCTTTTGTAAGGCATGAAAACATGATGTGAATAACAAGGTAAAGAAATGTAAATAAAGATTAAATTGAATGATATAAAAATATAGAGCGTTGAAGCCTTAACAAATGTATAAGACATGATGTGAATGCATGTTCTTAAAAAGGGAGCGATTTATTGTCAACGGAAAAGATTAATATAAGAATTAAGATATGTATCAATTGTTACTATGAAATTTATCAGTTCTTTGGAAGACATTCGGCCGTAAAGTAATGTGTAGCGTAATGGAACGCAATTAAATAAAAAGTCACGCTAGGAACGCGTAAAAGTTAAAGTACTTGGTAAGTTACTTATGGAGGGTAGTTGATTGCAGTGAATTGAGATATGTTGTAAGTCCTCTAAATTGTGACGTGGATCACGAGGCCATGTGTGTATTATTTAAAAGGGAGCTAATGTACGGTATTATTGAGCGTAGGTCCTGTAAGCTACGGCTTGACCCTAAATCGCGTTTTGTATAAGTCCTCTGATGTGGAAATGTTCCCGAGGCATGTTAAGAGATTCGAACCTAGAATCCTTTTGTTGTTAAAGCCCCTAATTATTCGTCGTAGAATGTGATTAATCTTCCCAATCAATGAGGACCCTCTCATAATTAATAAATGCCAAGGTTACGAAAGTGGTTTATGAGCCAAAGAATATTGTTGAATGGAAATAAGTGAAGTAAAAGCCTGGTCTCTCCACAGAACTGAGAATAATGTGAAGGTTTGTTTTAAAGCATTGAAGAGAGCTGCCACCGTAGGTTAGGCAGAGAGTCGCTTTCCTTGTCATAAATCACGCCCGAGTATAATGGCCTGACCCTCATAGAGCGAGGGTGGGTAAAAACCGTCTTGTAAGATGTGTTAAATACACCGTGAGTGTTTAAAGTTGTTAATGACCCGGGCGTTGAACCGAGGTCCTTGTAGATTGATATTATCGCTTGCCAATTCAGATCGTAGTTTTCTTATGTGATAATGGTCTTATAAGACAAATGAATTAAATAAAATCCCTATTGTAATATTGTATGGAAAAGAAGGAATCCACGAGTTTTGTGAAGATAACTAGGTTTCGGGAGTGATCATAGTTTTTGACTTTGTCAAGTAATCTTTATAACTCTGGAGTACACAAATAGTTTTCCCGATCACCGTAGTGAATTTGCAAAACTTGAGAGAGATAGTAAATACGGAGAACATGTGATATGCCCAAATATTGAAGTGAATAATTAACATGTAATTTTAAATGTAATTATATATTTGTTTTGATGATAAGAAAAGATAAAAATAATTCTTGAGGTGTACAAAAATATGACACCATTATTATGGGAAAGTATCGAGCCAAAGAAGCTCGTAGTTATTTGGAACTTTAAGATAAGTACTTTATGGAAGTGAAAATAATCGTGAATTGTTGGTTTTAAAGAAAACCATGTGTTTTAATCTAATATTTGTTTTATTTTTATGCTATTCCTTGTTCACTTTGGACAAGTAGAATGATATTGGTCAGTAGTTTATGTGTTTATTTGTTTGTAGCGCCATAATTTTTGATTAATTAAATGTGTTAAAATAGGAGTTGATTTTGTTGTTATTTTTGCAAGTGTATCCTCTATTTAATCCAAAATATGTAAGTCACAGAGTGGGAGAACTTACCGCAGCCCCGAAAATCCCGAATTGAGCAATGCTGGCATACTGTGATTTGCATATTTCTTGCTGCAAGGGCACAGGGGGGTGAATAGAAGTACTGTGCTTGGATTAATAATTAGAGGAACACTAAAGACGGTCGATTCATGTATAAGTAAAGTAATGATAGGAGTAGCTACAACGTATAATGTTAACTGAGCGCATGGGTCCCTAGAAACTCACACCGAGCGGCCCTGGATTTAAACAACCCCCTAATCAATCAGACATTTCATGGCGCCCAGTACGCAGGGCTGAGTTTTCCTAGGGAAAACCCGAGTTTTCTCGAAAAATCAAAATTTTCATTTTTTGAAAAAAAAATGGTTTTTCGAAATTTTGAATTTTAAATACTTCCATAAAGGTCTTTGAGTTTGAAGCAGAGTATCAAAAGGGTACGGTGTAGTAAAAACCCGTACCAAAGTAAATTTTTTTAAAGAAATTGGGACACAATGGTTCAGATTACTATCTCTCAAGCATGTTCTAGCGATGTGGCATGGGTAGCCCACTATGTTCTAATAAGATGGCATTGAGTGAAGAGATGCAACGGCTTTTGGAGGCTATAAAAGCCGATAGCAAAGAAAAGTTGGAGACCATAAACAATAAATTGGGAACAATAGACAATACATTGGGCCTCCAAAAGGATGAAAATAAAAAAGAGTTCGAATCCATAAATAAGAGTTTGAATCAATTGGATAGCCAACAGAGTGAAAATAAAAGGGATTTAGAATCCATAAATGAGAGTTTGAATAAGTTGGACAGCCAACAGGAGGAAAATGACCAAAAGTTAGGATTCATGAATCAAAGTTTAGAGTCACTAAAAACTAATAGTGATAATATGGGAACTAAATTAGAAGCTATCGAAACTAATAGTGATAACATGTGAACTAAATTAGAAGCTATCGAGGCCGACCGTATAAAAATGAATAAGGAACTGAAGGCTGAGATAGAAAAGATTAAAACAGAAAGTGGGGATAACATGGCAGAACAGCTGAAAGTTATAAAAGATGAGACGTTAAAGTCTATAAGAGCCGACAGTAAAGCAAATAACGATGTACTGACGGCTGAGATAGAAAGCAAATTCGATAGTATAAAAACAGAAAATTCAAACCATTTTTCAGCACAATCCAAGGTTTTGGAGGAAACAATGAATAATAAATTTCAAGGTTTTGACACTAAGTTTGAGAGTAAGTTAACTGAGTTAAAAGAGGAAAATAAAGGATTTAATTCAGGATTGCAAGCCCAAATAAATACTATGAACAAAAATATGGGAGAATCACAAAATGAATGCCGAGAAAATTTTAAAATTTTAGAGGATAATTTTGGTAATATAGAAACTAAATTAAATAGCATGGAAAAAGCATGTAAAGAAAATGTAGAGGAATGTGAAAAGAAACTTGTAACCCAGATCCAAGATGTGCAGAAAAAATTAGAAGCTCAGATAAAATCTAACAGCGATATCTGTAAAACATCCCGGGATGAAATAAAACAAAGTGTGAATGAGCTAGGAACCCGATTTGGAAAGGTTGAGGAGAAAGTAGGAACCCTCGAGAACAAAATTGGTGTAGTTCAGACCGAAGTAACTGAGATGAAAAATCAAAATCAAAAGGATGCGCGGGATATGAAAAGTCAATTTGAGCTGTTTACCGGGCAGGTAGATGATAACTTAAAGAAGTATGAGGGTGAAATAAATCGAAGATTAGGTATATACGAGGGGCATCTCCAGAGTGAAAGAAAACAACGAGAGGACGAAAATAAGGAAAGTACCCATAAGATAGATGAAATAAGTCAGGGTATTAATGATGTTCAGGGAACCATCGGAACATTAAAGGTCGAAGTAGGAAAAACTCATATGGAAGTAGGCCAGATCCAAAAAGATTTGATGATATTATATAAGAGTCAAGGGAAAACTGAGGAAAAATTGGAAGGAATTAAAGTAAATATGGTCAAAGGACAAAGAGAGATGGAGAAAAAGATAAAGGAAATACGAGAAGACCTAGATACCAGAGGTGACGTTAAACCAGAAATTATAACAGAACAGGTCATGGTCATCAAGAAAGAGGTAGAAGAACACTTAAATGAAATCAGGAATAGCTTCAGGAACGACAAAAACCAACTCAAAGAAGAACTGGAAACCAGTAAGAAAAATCAGGACAGAATTCAAAATGAATTAGGATCCCGGTTGGAGAGGACTGAACATAAGAACAGTCAAATGGAAATCCAACTCATGGCTAATGAAGAAAGTGCCCGAAGGGAAAGGAAGTTAGAATTTGAGAATCAGGAGGAGTTTCCAAAGACAGGATGGGTAGATTCCCGTGAACAAGGCACAGATACTGATAGGGACTTAGGAGGGGAGAGCCCTTATAAGAACCCAGGATATCCGATGGCGATATCAACCCCATACATGAACCAGACAAATGGTCAGATAATAAACATTATCAAATCGAATGAGGACAGACCGGTAAAATTTACGGGTAATAACATGTCAATTACTCCAAAATACTGGCTAAAGGAAGTCGCAGAGTACTTAAACGAAATGAAGGTTCCTCAGGATCGGAGACTGAGAGCTATTGAGAAGTTGTTGGCAGGTGATTGTCTCACTTGGTTCAGAAGCTTCAGGTACACCTTTGATACGGTGGAAGGCTTTAGAGAAGCCTTTTTAAAACGATATTGGGCAGCAGACGTCCAGGAGAATTTGAGGCTAGATCTGTACTCTAGGAAGTACAGCACAAATGCACCAACTAAGTACTCGGAATTTTTTACCGCTCAGCTGTGTAAATTCCGCGAACTTGACATTGCTCCAGCTGAGAACGACCTGTGTGTCGCCATTGCAAGACAACTTCCATATGAGATTCAGAGGCTGTTAATCTCATCCAAAGCCAGAAGTGCTGTGGAAGTGGAGAGTGTATTACGTCAATTAGACATGACGACGTCACACGTAACTCCTAGGCACCAAAGACAGACTGAACAGGTACACATGGCCAGCAGTCAGGAAACCAGCGAAAAACCATCGACCAGGAATCAGTCCACCAGTACTGATACTCAAGGACTAGGTCGAGAGTATGGGCACCAAGAGCCTAGAGGAATACAGCCATACCACAGAGGAGGATATCGAGGAAGAAATCCTAGGAATACGGGTTATAGGCAACAAGAGAGCCGACCCTATAACAATAACCATCAGAGGCAAGAAAACAGAAAGAAATGGGAGAATTATCCCCGAAGGAACGTAAGGCCAGAGGATAGGGATGATGAATATCGGGCCGAAATAGAGGAAATATATCAGGAAAGTCTTCGTTACATGAACGAACGACCAGACGAACCTGAAAGGCAAAAAGTCCGTTGGAGTGAGGCAATCAAGAACCGGAAATCACCCGACCGACTAGATGGAGCTCAAAGCTTGGAACTACAAGCTCAGTTAAAGGATGAGGGAAAAGGGAGCCCTCAGGATTAAAAAAAACTCCAAATTTAAATCGTCAAAAGTGGAAACATACCAGGAGCTGGGAGGAGGTAGAAATTGTGAATTGGATAGCAAGACCAGATGAGCTAATTAATGAGGATGTGGAAGGAATCCCACCTATCCAAAGAGAATTACCCATAATTATGCTAAGAATAGAAGGATTACTGGTCAGGGCATTGATTGATACCGGATCAACAATAAGTTTAATTACGCAAACCCTTCTGAATGAATTGGAAACAAGAGGCCGCGTATTAAAAATCCCCACATCAAGTGTAAAGATTAAGGGAATTATCCCTGAAAAATCTTTAACATGCAAATTTCAGGTATACATTGATCTGATCATGGGTAACGCTGAAATTTCGCAATGCTTTTTGCTGGTAAATCAATTACCGTATAATGTCATATTAGGTATTGATTTTATCCGTGAGAACAAGGTCATCATATACCTAGCGCAAAACTGCATTAGAATCCAAAGAGAGGATGTGGATGAACAAAACATTAACCTACAGGAACAGGATGTGAAAATAGGAGAACAGGTATGGCATGGGGAAGAAGTAACGGAAGAAGGTTGTAAGGACAGAGAAAGGATATTTGAGGTCCTCAACATAGAACTCGAAGATAATTTGGAAACTGAGTTCGAGACCAACCTGTCAGGAAAAGTAGAGGAAGCTAAAGTGAACCTCGAAAATAAGGAACAATTAAAGAAATTATTATTGAATTTTAGGGACGTATTTGATTCCAAGCCAGGGAAGATTGAAAATTTTAATTACGCGTTCCAAGTCAATGATTGGGCACCGTTCAGACAAAAACCATACCCGGTTGCGGAAAAACATTACCCACAAACTAAGAAAACACTGCAGGAGATGATGAATGCAGGTGTTATAGAAAAGATGGCGACACCATATGTTAGTCCATTAGTGATTGTGAGCAAACCGGATGGCTCAGTAAGGGTGTGTCTAGATGCCAGAAATTTAAATGCAAAAATCATACCAGAAAATGATTCGGCACCACCCATAAAAGAAATACTGAGGAAGTTCAAAGGCAAGAAGATTTTCACAAATATTGACATGACTTCTTCGTATCATCATCTCGAACTGGAAGAGAAAACCAGCTTGTTGACTGGATTTCAGTTCGACCAACAAACCTATTGTTTTAGGAGATGTCCGTTTGGATTGAAGACCGCGGGATCTGCCTTAATAAGAGCGCTTGATCGAAACCTGTCAGAGGAAGTGAAAGAGTGCACTATCCGTTATGTGGATGATATTTTGCTTACCTCGGAGAATATTGAGGAACATTTAGAAAAATTGAAGAAATTATTGGAAGACTTAAGAAGGGCAAATTTTAAAATCAATTTAAAGAAGTCAAATTTTTGTCAAAGACAAGTAACATTTTTAGGGCATGTGATTGATAAGGATGGTGTTAAACCAAATCCATGCAAATTGGAATCGATAAGGGATTTTCCAAGGCCTTTGAAGGTGAAGAACGTTCGCCAGTTTTTGGGATTGATTGGTTTCTTCTCAGGACATTGTCCATCATACACAAAAACTGTTGCACCACTACAGGACCTTCTGAAGAAGGGGGGCAAGTGGAAATGGACGGAGGAAACAGAAAAAGCATTCGTGGAGGCCAAGGAAATGCTCTTAAACTATGTGAAGCTAGGATATCCTGATTTTAATCAGAAATTTATAATTCAAACAGATGCATCCCAGATTGGAATAGGGGCAATGCTATATCAGGAAAACCCGGATAACCCTGATAAGAAAAATTATCTAGCTTTCACAAGTCGGAGACTGAAACCACACGAGAAAAATTATACGATCAGCGAAATCGAGCTGTTAGCGATATTGCACGCGCTGCAATATTGGCGAAAGATCGTATATGGGTTTCAGGTCATTTTAAGAACGGATCATAAAGCCTTAACCTTTTTGATGAAGACTGATCTATCCAGTCAAAGGTTGATGCGTTGGGCTTTATATATTCAACAGTTTGATGTAAAGATAGAATACTGCCCAGGAAAAGAAAATATAGTTCCAGACTACTTAAGTAGACAGCCAGAGTCCACAGAAGAGGAAGTAATGGCTATTGATTTGGAAGATAGGGATCAGCGTACTCTAATTGAGTTAAGGAACATTAGTCAACGGCAACGTGAGGATCCATGGATGAACATGCTCATATCTTTCCTTGAAGGAAGTTTGATAAGGGGAACACCAGCGTACACAGAAGCTAATAAGATAGCTCAAGATTACACATTTTATAATGGATTATTATATAAGTTTGTGGACTCTGACCATACACGATTAAGGATTGTTGTACCTGCAATTTTGCAGAGGAAAATAGTATGGCTAGCCCATAGATCGTTCGGACATATGGGAGTCGACAAAACAGTCTCGATGTTGAAAGAAGCATTTGTATGGCCGAGACTGAGAGAAACTGTAAGGGACACGCTAAAGACATGTGATTTATGTCAAAGGATCAAACCAAATGCATTTCTGATGAGACAAAAGCCTATACCATTGTTGCCCGAAAGGCCAGGTCAAATCCTATCTATTGATAACTTCGGACCTTTGCCAAAGGCAAGAAGAGGAAATCGACACATAATGGTGGCTATGGATGTCTTCACTAAAATGGTTGTCCTTGCTCCCATACAGAAGACTAGTACCAAACAGGTGTTAAAACGACTCAAAGAAAAAGTGATACCGATTCTGGGAAAACCTGAGAATTTGTTGTCGGATCACGGTAGTTGTTTCACCAGTGTAGAGTTCAGACAAGAATTAGAAAGACTTGGAATACGTCAGATTTTGTCAAGTATTCGCCATCCTGAGGCAAATCCTGTAGAAAGAGTGATGAGGGAGACGGCCAAGTATTGTAGAATATACTGTGCCGAAGAAAATTGGAAGTGGATAGATATCTTGGATATTATCGAATTTTGTATAAACAATACAATCCATGAATCTACGGGAGAGATACCAATAACGTTACATCGGAATGAGCAACCAGAGAGACCTTGGAGTCTGGTAATTCCTAGGCCAGCAGACGCTCAGCCTGGAAGAGATGTACGTATAAGAAGAGCCTTTGAGCATCTAAAAGCTCAAGCCGACAGGAGACAAAGAAGAAATAGGCACAAGAGGTATCATCGGCCACTATTAGCAGGGGAAATGGTATAAGTAAAAAGACCCGCCATTTCGGATCCAGGGAACCGCGTGTAAAAAAAGTTCCAGAAAATGTACCACGGACCGTATCAAATAATAAGGGATTTGAGAAATAATGCCTATAGAATTCGGCACTGTGAAACGAATCATGAAGTGACCATGAATTCAGCAAATTTAAAAGTGGATTACCCTCCCGAAGACTTCGATGAAGCCAATGAACAAGCCCTGGTTATGGAAACATTTAGAGATGAAAAATCCAATTTTGATAGAAACGAGAATGAGATAGAAAAAGGAAACAGAGCTCAAACATTCGAGTGCGAATGCGAATTGGAGAAATTATATTGGGAAATAAAAGAAATAATTGATTTTATTGAAGAAGAAAATTTCAATTTAAGGAAGGAGAATGATGAAATAAGGGAACGGGTAGTGATAGACCACACCCGTAAAGAAGAATGAGGTTCTGGAAACCTGATATCCAGACAAATAAAAAGGAGAAAGAAAGGGTAGGGACAGAGCGTACCCAACCGACACAATTACCGGATATGACTTAAAAAGATGAAAGAAATCAAATTATCGTGGGATTTTTGAGGAAGAAAAATCAGAAGGTACGGATAACGTTATGATGGCTTCGACAGTTAAAAAGGAAAAATAAGATTTTTTTTTGATAATTAAAATAAATTTCCTCAAAATTTTTCGAAAATTTATTTACCTAAGGAGGGGAGAGATGAACCCATGTACCATGGCCTCAAAGAGGGTCGAATCCATGTACTTTGAGAAAGGAATGAAAGCATCATACAGTCTCTAAGGGAACGGAGAGAGATTTCAAGCCAGGATTATAGCCTAACATTGTGCAAGCGCTAGGGCCAGGTGTTCCTTAGATGAGCTCATGCCTCTTGACATTTATAAGGAGCCAGTCATGGATATTATTAGAACGAGTGGAAAGTTTTGACTGTAAGACGAAGAAGCTGGACTCGGAAATTGCTCTTACGTTGCAGGAATATGGCAACCTCGCTGCTGAGTCAGAACAGGAATAATTAAATTTAACCCGTTTACGAGTATAAAAATAAGTAAACAGATACAGTACGGTGAATCAATTTGGATTAGAGATTTTTGTGTAAAGAAAAACCTTGTAAAAATTGCACAGGAGAAAACTGCAAACGCAAGTAGACGTCATTGGGGGTTCACCGAGACCCAAGGAGTGGGAGAATAAAAAAAGAACAGCACCACCCACACAGTTGAGGACGAGAAATTAATTAATATCTCAGAAATGCACGATCGATTTCCATGCACAGGAAGATTATCTACGTTTGGAAGACGAGCTGTCTGGAGATACGATTTTTATAATTGTGCGACAATTAGTTCAGAAGTTGGTCACGAAAAGGACTAGGATTTTATCTTTTTGTGACTGAAAGGTATAAAACTCCTGGCCTCACCAAGCCAATTATGCAGTCTACGAGAGCCCGTGAGGGGAACGTCACGCTGTATCAGTACATGCAGTATTAGTCCGTCCAGGGGGGCGTTACGCTGGAGCATCATAATCATCAGTCTACGAGCATTCCGTGAGCGGAAGTGCTGCACCACATCGTATATGCAGTCTACGAGAGCCCGTGAGGGGAACGTCACGCTGTATCAGTACACGCAGTATTAGTCCGTCCAGGGGGGCGTTACGCTGGAGCATCATAATCATCAGTCTACGAGCATTCCGTGAGCGGAAGTGCTGCACCACATCGTATACGCAGTATTCAAGAGCCCGTGAGGGGGACGTTAAGCTGTATCAGACATCGATCCAGAGCCTGTGGGAGGCTATGCTACAAGTTCACCGAGTGTAGACCAGTTACGATATAAGTACGCTACGCTGAGGGTTAGCAGTTCGAGACTTTGAAGAGTCCTAATTTATAAAGAACATTAAATATACGGACTTTAAAGCAATATCGCCAAAGTAAGATACGTCGATCAGTAGGGAACTTCGAGTTCCAGAAGAACACTAGTTCAATACAGTTACGAAGATTTAAGAACTCCAACAAATAAACGGCGTTACGTTTAGTAAAGACATTGTTAAAGACATTAAGTCCTGTAAAGGAACTTTACAGTAATTACGATCGCGAAAGATAGAAGTTCAAGCGAAAGGAACTTAGGAACTTAGTTTCGAAACCAGAGGGAAAACGTACTCTAGTGAGAAAACGTCAAAAATATACGATAGACAGTATACGGTCCTCGAAGGGAGGCCAAGATATAGAAACTATAGGGTACGATAGACAGTATACGGTCCTCGAAGGGAGGCCAAGATATAGAAACTATAGGGTGCGATAGACCACCATATATAAATAAAGGTGACGGCAAAGAAAAGACATTTATCGCCTAGTTAAAGCAGATAAAGTAAAGCCGAGTAATAGACAATAGAAGCGGTTTTGAGAGACTGAAACCAGTAGTTTCCATTGTAGGAGAGAGAAACTTTGAACGAGTAAAATCACACGTCCAATGCAGGTCGATAGGATTCACATCAGGGATCATCAACAGCCGACAGAAATTGTAAAAATCGTTGAGATACGCCCGTGTGATAGGAGTGAAGTGTAAATATTGTAAGAAAAGAAATAAGAGTATCATTTTAAGTGTTTTAGGTAAAGTTAAAGCGTTTTATGCACAGTGATATGTGTTATAATATGTACCAGAGTAATATTTTTTAGTGTTTTAATATGTGTTCAAAACGGATACACCAGTGTATAAAAAAAATGTTGTCAGTGTTAAATATAGTGAATATGTGTCAAGAAATTTCTGTACATAAGATGAGATTGTACAATATGGAGTAGGTCAAGAAGGTGGGCCAAAATGTCACATCAAACAAGAATAAAGGTCAGAAAGCGACCTTAAACATGTAAGTAAAGATTTTCATTATGTTTTGGTGTCGGGAAAAATGTTGTGTACAATTCCACTGGAGTTTTGAGTAGAAGGGATGTTTTTAAATGAATAATAACTAAATAAGAACGCGATCTGAACGAAAATAAAGTTTTAAGAAATAATAAATAAGTATGTGAAATAATAAATCCTGTAGAGGAAATGCATGGAATAAAATGTCAGTATTTAATGAATGTTATAAAAGCAAGCGTGATAATAATAATTATAACAAAGATATTTACATAAAGGTTAATTTTGAATTATATGAAAGAAATAGCTTTTGAGCTTTTGTAAGGAATGAAAACATGATGTGAATAACAAGGTAAAGAAATCTAAATAAAGATTAAATTGAATGATATAAAAATATAGAGCGTTGAAGCCTTAACAAATGTATAAGACATGATGTGAATGCATGTTCTTAAAAAGGGAGCGATTTATTGTCAACGGAAAAGATTAATATAAGAATTAAGATATGTATCAATTGTTACTATGAAATTTATCAGTTCTTTGGAAGACATTCGGCCGTAAAGTAATGTGTAGCGTAATGGAACGCAATTAAATAAAAAGTCACGCTAGGAACGCGTAAAAGTTAAAGTACTTGGTAAGTTACTTATGGAGGGTAGTTGATTGCAGTGAATTGAGATATGTTGTAAGTCCTCTAAATTGTGACGTGGATCACGAGGCCATGTGTGTATTATTTAAAAGGGAGCTAATGTACGGTATTATTGAGCGTAGGTCCTGTAAGCTACGGCTTGACCCTAAATCGCGTTTTGTATAAGTCCTCTGATGTGGAAATGTTCCCGAGGCATGTTAAGAGATTCGAACCTAGAATCCTTTTGTTGTTAAAGCCCCTAATTATTCGTCGTAGAATGTGTATTAATCTTCCCAATCAATGAGGTCCCTCTCATAATTAATAAATGCCAAGGTTACGAAAGTGGTTTATGAGCCAAAGAATATTGTTGAATGGAAATAAGTGAAGTAAAAGCCAGGTCTCTCCACAGAACTGAGAATAATGTGAAGGTTTGTTTTAAAGCATTGAAGAGAGCTGCCACCGTAGGTTAGGCAGAGAGTCGCTTTCCTTGTCATAAATCACGCCCGAGTATAATGGCCTGACCCTCATAGAGCGAGGGTGGGTAAAAACCGTCTTGTAAGATGTGTTAAATACACCGTGAGTGTTTAAAGTTGTTAATGACCCGGGCGTTGAACCGAGGTCCTTGTAGATTGATATTATCGCTTGCCAATTCAGATCGTAGTTTTCTTATGTGATAATGGTCTTATAAGACAAATGAATTAAATACAATCCCTATTGTAATATTGTATGGAAAAGAAGGAATCCACGAGTTTTGTGAAGATAACTAGGTTTCGGGAGTGATCATGGTTTTTGACTTTGTCAAGTAATCTTTATAACTCTGGAGTACACAAATAGTTTTCCCGATCACCGTAGTGAATTTGCAAAACTTGAGAGAGATAGTAAATACGGAGAACATGTGATATGCCCAAATATTGAAGTGAATAATTAACATGTAATTTTAAATGTAATTATATATTTGTTTTGATGATAAGAAAAGATAAAAATAATTCTTGAGGTGTACAAAAATATGACACCATTATTATGGGAAAGTATCGAGCCAAAGAAGCTCGTAGTTATTTGGAACTTTAAGATAAGTACTTTATGGAAGTGAAAATAATCGTGAATTGTTGGTTTTAAAGAAAACCATGTGTTTTAATCTAATATTTGTTTTATTTTTATGCTATTCCTTGTTCACTTTGGACAAGTAGAATGATATTGGTCAGTAGTTTATGTGTTTATTTGTTTGTAGCGCCATAATTTTTGATTAATTAAATGTGTTAAAATAGGAGTTGATTTTGTTGTTATTTTTGCAAGTGTATCCTCTATTTAATCCAAAATATGTAAGTCACAGAGTGGGAGAACTTACCGCAGCCCCGAAAATCCCGAATTGAACAATGCTGGCATACTGTGATTTGCATATTTCTTGCTGCAAGGGCACAATAGATATACTGAGAAAATCACAGATGTGGCCAGGAAGAGACGTCTGGCTTTCTATGGACATGTCTCATGGATGGACTCAACAAGACTAACAAACCGGCTTCTCAACTACTGGGGGAAGAGAAAGAGCGTGACACCGTCTCTAACAGTAGTTAACAAGGACATCCAAGAACTGAAGATAATGAAAAGTGATATTAGAAGCCGATCACATCTCAGAAAGATACTTAAACAGAAGAGTTTTCAGGACAGACCACCCTGTAAGAAAACCGGCATCATCTGGACAAAAGAGAGGAAGGAAAAACATAGCCAGAGAATGAGCGAATATTGGGCAAACATCAAGTCCCTCGCCAAGCTGAAAAGTTGAACGTCGTGGTCCTTAGCTGGCACATCCGAAAGAAGAAGAACAAGACGAAACTAATGAAGTAATGCAAGCCGGTAGCCATGACAACAGTGTCACAAGAGGTGACATACAAATTCCCATCTATTTAGCCTATGCAAGAAGCAATGCCACTCAATTTATTAAATTTATGTTACTGTAAGGTTTGCAAATGGCTATAAGGTTATCGTGGAATCAAACATAGACTGTAAAATTCAACAATGTGATTAAGGGGGTCAAGGGGTACCCTAGAATTTTTACACGTGATTACACGTGCGATATGCGATATGTTGTACAGAAGGTCTATTATATCTCCAAACAACATTATTATTTTCAAAAATTCCTGAATTGGAATAGTGTCTTTTGCAGCTTTTGGGAATTTGGGCTATTGGAGGCTAAAAATCCCGAATTTTCATGCACCACGAGCCTTTATAATTTATTAAAGGGGTATTCCTGGGAATGGGGACGGTGAGGGTCAGTTTTAATTTGACATATATTGCGTATTGTCTACGAGGTTTTCAATATTATTTTCACGTCAGGAAGTACACGTTAGGTGAATTTAGTTTGAGAGCACATTTAAAGTAATCATATTTTTGTCGACAAACGAGTTCATCGTAAAGATGACTTTGTTTGATACTGTGTGGTTGATATATCTTTATGTTTATGTACGCCTATAATTCATGTTCGGGTGCTTGGAGCATCGTAAAATTAGGTATTGTAACCATGAGTCTATACACCGATCATTTAGAAAACCCTTCAACGTACTTCTCATAGATGGGTGGGTATAAGGAACAACTTTTCAAAATACATGCTAAAATAGGCGAAAAATAAAAATAATCCTAGAATGACGGCCAAAGCATATGTTGCGCTTTTCAATGTGTGACACAAAACTAGGGAGTCTATAAAGGGTCTCTTGAAAACCACATTTTACGGCCCTTAAATTAACAGTGTCTGCGATATTCCCAGAAAACTAACTTCGTTCTGATAATCGTATGAAGGAATGACAAGTCCCTAACCATTGGAACAGTTGTCTGGTTATTAATACCGAAGACCGTTCGAAGAGCGGGTACTTCTGCTAATATATAAACAAGATTTTCAGTGAAGAACATATAGCCTACTTTCTCCTAAATGCATGGGTCTTTGTCCTTTTCAAGGAGTATAATTCAATGTTGTTTGTAGTAGCTGGTAGAAATACAACATGCTTTACGGATATTAAACATGAATATGAGGTGCACTTTGGTAGTGCTATCCCTGTAAAAAAAATGATTCAAATCAGTTTCACCGTGTTTGAATTGATATGGGGAATCGATTTGCACACCTACATGGCCGCTATCTGTAAACTATTGGGCTGATGACCTTGTAGTTTAGTCAAACGACGCTTGCCATATCAATATATAACGTTGCAAAATTAGGTTAGTCATAATTTGATTTAAGCTTTGAACATTTGGGTAGCAGCCATTAAGTTTCCGTCAAGATGGTGGCGATATAAATCATGACCCTGATGTGCTCTTTGCTAGTGCTACCTCTGTGCCAAATTTCGTTCAATTCGGTTTCACCGTGTTTGAATTGATAGGGGGAATCGATTTTCACACATACATGGCCGCCATCTGCAAACTATTAGACTGATGACCTTATAGTTTAGTCAAAAGACGCTCGCCATATAAATATATGTTCTTGAACAATGTGGTAGAGATCGGATGATTACGTTAGCCGTAATTTGATTTAAGATTTGAACATTTGGGTGGCCGCCATTACGTTTCCGTCAAGATGGTGGCGATATAAAACATGGCACTGAGGTGCCCTTTGCTAGTTCTGCCTCTGTACCAAATTTCATTCAATTCGGTTTCACCGTGTTCGAATTGATGGGGAGGGACAGACATTCAGAGTACACATACTCAAACACACACAGACTCACACACAGACAGACACACATTTTTTGGCCCTGTGTAGATCTCATAAGTCTACTTTCATTTTTTGCAAAAATCGAAAGTAGGCTAAAAAGGATGTTCGTTTGCTCGTCTTTTATGCGTTCATAAACCATCTATACGATTGCGATCAAATTTTGGTGAGTTGTTGTGCACACTTCCGAAATCATTATAGGCAGAGTTAATCCAATTTACAGTTGACAGCGCGCGAGTAGTTTAAACAAATGCGTGTTGGCGATGCGTTCATATACAGTTCATCCAATTGCGATCAAATTTTGGTGAGTTGTTGTGCACAATCCCAGAAATGTTATAGGCCTATTAAATCCAATTTACAATAGATGGCGCACGAGTCCCTTCAACAAAATTGCGTGCGATTGTTTCAAGAAAGTCCCACATGCGTTCATATACCATTCATCTCATTGCGTTGCAACTTGGGTGAGATGTTCTGTACACTTCAGGTAAGGTTTATGGATTAGTTAATCCAATTAACAATAGGTAGCGCAAGAGTAGATTAAAAAAAAGCGACGACGGGCGAAGCGTTTCAACAAAGTCCTGTATGCGTTCACATACCATTCGTCCGATAGCAATGAAACTTGGGTGAGAGGTTGTGTACTCTACAGGGAAGTTTTCTGGTTTAGTAAATCCATGTTATAATCGGTAGCGCACGAGTTGATTCAACAAATGAGCGACAACGTGCGAAGCGTTTCAACAAAGTCCCGTATGCGTTCATATACTATTTGACTGATAGCGATGAAACTTGGTTGACATGCTGTGTACACATCAGGGAAGGTTTCTGGCTTAGTAAATCCAATTTACAATAGGTATCGCACAAGTAGATTAAACAAATGAGCGACGACGCGCGAAGTGTTTCAACAAAGTCCCGTATGCGTTCATATACCATTCGTCCGATAGCGACTAAACTTGGGTGAGTTGTTGTGTACACTTCAGGGAATGTTTCAGGCTTAGTAAATCCATTTTACAATAGATAGCGCACGAGTAGAGTCAACAAATGAGCGAAGACGCGCGAAGCGTTTCAACAAAGGCCCGTATGCGTTCATATACCATTCGTCCGATAGCGATGAATCTTGGATGAGATGTTGTGTACACTTCAGGGAAGGTTTCTGGCTTAGTAAATCCACTTACAATAGGTATCGCACAGGTAGATTCAACAAATGAGTGACGGCGCGCGAGTCGTTTAAACAAAATCCCGTATACGTTCATATGCCATTCATCCGATTGCGATGAAACTTTGATGAGTTGTCGTGTACACGCCAGGGAAGGTTTCCGAATTAGTACATCCATTTTACAATAGGTAGCGTACGAGTATATTCGACAAATGTGTGACGTCGCTCGAATCGTTTCAAAAAAGTCCCGTATTCGTTCATATGCCATTCATTTCATTGCGATGAAACTTTGAGTTGTTGAGCACGCTCCCATATTTTTTTTGAGATAGTAGATCAATTTTACAATATTTTAGAGGTGGTTAACGGAAAAAGAAAAAAAATATTGGGAATCCAAAAGCACTTCAACAAACAAAGTTACAACGCCAACACTTTATTTGATTGGCATTGCGTATGCCGGGTACAGTTAGTAAATAAATAAATAAATAAATAAATAAATAAATAAATAAATAAATAAATAAATAAATAAATAAATAAATAAATAAATAAATAAATAAATAAACAACAAGGTGTATACATTGTTGTTGATTAATTTAGGGGCTTTGTAACATCGTGATCATGCAACCCCGTGTACTTGAGTGTGTGCGTGTGTTGAATTTGTCTAATAACCTGTATTATTGCGATAGCTGTATTAATGTGTCCATTTGTAATTCAAGCGGAGATTGAGAAGGAGGCAGCCGTGACATTAAGTTAGAAGCCATCCAGGCATTTGCCTGGAGTAGACGTGGGAAAACACATGGGAAACCCGTTTTAAGGTGGCTGAGGAGGGAATCGAACCCTAGTCTTCTTTAGTTTTGCCTCATGACGTTGAGTGTACCACATTCCAGCCCTCAGACCAGATTTTTTTTTTTTGCAGAGCCGGCAATTGAACCCGGAACCCTGGAGCGATAGCTACTACACTACGCGGTGGTCTTTAATGTATTGCAAAGTCATATTTTGTACACTATTGATACAATACTTTGAATAAATAAATAAATAAAACTGGAATAACCCTCACTGTGCAGCACTCTAGGTTCTCGAGACACTGCAGAGTGCAGACTCCAACTGATTGATACATCCGCCGTAATGGCACATGCTTGGGAAATACATCACGATATCCGACACAGAAATACGAGTCGCATCCAGAAAGTAAGTTTCACTATTTAAAATGGGCGTGGAAGTTCAGCGGTCAGGGTGACTGCCGCTCACCAAGGCGGACTGGGTTCGATTCCGGGTCAATGCATGTGAGATTATCGAATTGAAATGCCATGTCCTGAGGTTCAGATTCCACGTAGAAAGGAGGTCCCGTGGCTCATGATCGTGCGATTAACAGTCACGTTGAACTACAAGCTTCATTTTTCCTTCACGATTTAAAATAAAACAAGGGAATATTGTTATGTGCAAAACTTTATTGCCAAAAGTATTTCTAATTTAACATTCTAATCAAATAATGGCTGTTTGTGCCTGTCGTTGATGGTCACTAGAATGAATGTTAACATACACAATACTGCTTATTTTGGTTTATAGTTCTACGAGGTGCATCTAGAAAGTAAGTTTCCCTGTTTTTGTTGTTGTTGTTGTTGTTGTTGTTGTTGTTGAAGAGAACATAGTTATACGAGGGTCGAGTCATAAGTCATGGCAACTATTTCTTTTATCGCGAACAGGAGACAAAACGGAAAATCTACGATATGCATTTGGAAATATAGGGCATGTACGTATGCATAGTGCCTGAAGATAAATTCTGACGGCAGGAGATGCTCGTAGGTAAGTGACAGCACACAGGCAATTGGTAAACATTGTTTTATTATGATATAGACAGCAAATACACATGAATTCGTACAAAGGACAGGTCTCCACTGGTTACAGACCTTCGAAATAATCACCCAATGTGTCTACTGTGCGTTGCCAGCGGGGGGGGGGGGGGGGGGGGGGGGCAGGCACTGAATACCATTCGCTGCATGTGTATCGCTAACGTGCAACACCTCCCTCCGAAATGCTGTTACGATGTCTTCTTTGTTAGCAAACCGTCGTCCAAGTAGTGGCTTCTTGACTTTTGGGATTAGATCATAGCGATTTTAATATACGATCGTTCCTCCTGCTTGTTGACTTCCATTGTGTGATGCTCTCACTCACACACTGAACTTGGGGGCATGCTCAGACCCACACTGTTGTTTACATACACCATCTAGTGGCATCCTATGCTAGTACATACCGTACGTTTCCAAATGCATATCGTAGAGTTTCCGTGTTGTCTCATGTTCGCGAGAAAAAAAAGATACAGTCAGTCTGAGAGACTAGACTTTATGTCATTTCAAATGACGAATGCTACAAATGCTACACATGTTAGAAAGGCTCAGGAGGACTCTTTCAACAGACTCCATTACAGCACGAGATTTAGCTTTAGTAGATATAATAGGACTATTACTGTCAACAGACTCCATTATTAACACACTTTACGTAAACTGTAAGTAAGCAAGTTTAACGAACGATCCACAGACTCCATTATTAACACACTTTACTACCCTGCACAAATTGTAAACTGTAAGTAAGCAAGCTAGCTTAACGAACGAACCCGCAAGTACAGAGATAGCAAGAATCACGTGACCTTTTCATGATCAACAAGTTGCAAGTCATACAGTATCACGCAGGTAGTGCGTAGGCTTCCCGCACGGGGAACGAGGAGCGGGAGGTCCCCTCTGCTGCATGACGTCACTTACTCGCCGTCTCAGTCTCCGTGCATATGCAATGAACAACATGTTGACGTCATACACGCCGTAACCGTAACGCATAACGTTAGACCCAAGCATAACGACGAAGTCGACAAGATCATTTGAAATGATAAAAATAGTTGCCATGACTTATGACTCGACCTCCGTAGTATGCAAAACTTTATTGGCAACAGGTACAGCAATGTCAGCAAACGAATTGCGACACCTGTCATAACGTGGTATCAACTTTTCTAGTCCTGTGTCATAGAAGTCTACGCCTGCGAATGGAACCAGCGTGTGGTAGTCGTCTTCAGCTCTTTGTCAGTGTGGATTAGCTGTGTGGATCAGCGGTAACGTTCTCGCCTGCTGTGCTCAACGTTGTAGGATCGAATCCTGGCGCAGCCAGTTGGCATTTTGAGGGTGCGCAAATGCGAGGGAGCCGTGTCAATAGATTTACTGGCACGTTAAAGATCCCTTTCGGAGCACAATTCCGACACCCCAGCGTCTCTAAATCCCGCAGTAGTTAAAAAGGGATGTAAAACCAATAACATTATTATTATCTTTGTCAGTGTGAAAATGTTGACCTGAGGCCAGGAATTTTTGAGGCGTAAGAAAAGTTGGAAATAGCTGGGAGCAAGATCAGGACAGCAAATGTTCTGCAGAAGTTTGGCTGGAAGCTGTTTCATCATCCACCGTACAGTCCTGAAAATTCAAAAATACATTTATTTTCTAAAATCCTATGCCAAAGTAAGGAGAGAGTCTTGAAAAACATTCCTGAAAATTTTCGATTACTACCTGTTAATAGTTTTCGAGGAAAGGTAAATAAATAGTTGGAAATTAGCCTGGGAAACGCTCTGTAGGACATTGCGGAGTCCCTGAAGGACTTGTGATACCATGGTCACCAGCTCCGCGTATTTCAGTGTGTATAAAATCTAATAATCTGTGCTATTGTAGTATCTGTACAAGTGCGTGTATTTGTAATCGGAGGTAGGAATTTGAATGCCACGCTCATAAGTTAGCTTGTCACGGTGGCTGAGTGGTTATCGTGTCGGATTACTAACGTCAAGCTTGCAGGTTCACTCCTGGCCGTGATAAGTGATTTTTGAAAGACGGAAAAAATTACGACACGCATGTCATACTATGTTGGAATGTCAAAGAACCCATTTGAATTCAGTAGGTTGTGTTCATAACGGCAAAATTAACTTCGGGGTTTTCCGCCAACACAAAGTTCCTCATTTTCCTACTAGAAAGCGCTATAGTGTCAAGGAACTTAGATATCTAACCTCCCTGACTTTCATAGTGCTTCAACGAACAACATAATTCGACATGCAAGCTGCCCATTGGGTGTCAAATACAGAGCTTGCACCTGGCACCCGAGGCCATACGATATTTTTATTATTATTATAGGTTAGACAGCATCCAGACATTGCCTGGGAGTGGAAAGCCACGAAAAGCCATCTTTAGGGGATGGCTGAGGTGAGAATCACACCCACCGCTGCTCAGTGTACCCCGTTCCAGCTCTCAGACCATAATTAAATTTCTAGCAGACCCTTGACCTTAGAGATGGCAGCCAATAACGCTAGTCACTGTATACATTTACACCGTGGGACTGTATTCTGTATTCTCATAAAAAACAGGGAGGTTTTATCCAGTCACAAGGGAAAGAATGGCACACCGCAGGTTTCGTACCTGTTAATTAAAACTCAGCAACTTTTCTAGGTTTATGCTGTGTCTTGTGTGGGGTTTCGCCTAGGAACACCAAGCTGTCTCATCAGCAGGCCCTTGGTGTCCGTGCTCGGACCCCCACAGGAGTAGCGAACTGTGCACTATAAACTCTTCTTATGAAGCGCACGTGCGCTTCTTTACTGCGAGAAGTAAGAGCTCCTTTCACTTCCCTATAAAGGCTTCCAAAAAGATGGTATATTGGCTTTCATGGCAAAGGAATTAAAACTCAGCAACATTTCTAGGTTTATGCCGTGTCTTGTGTGGGGTTTCGCCTAAGAACACCAAGCTGGCTTATCAGCGAGCTCTTGATGTCCGTGCTCGGAACCCTCCCAGGAATAATGTTATTGGTTTTACGGCCCCTTTATTTACTGTGGCTATTAGAGTCACTGGACTGCCGGAAATTTTGCCCCAATGGGGTTCTTCAACGTGACAGTAAACCTATTGACACAGCTCCCTCACGTTTAGCACTCTCAAATGCCAACTGACTGCGTGGGATTCGATCCCGCTATCTTGGACTCAGCAGGCGAGAACGTTACCGCTGTGCCACGCATCACCAACGTTGATAATACTTTAGACTTCTTATTCCACTGTTTGTGCATATCACAAGCGAATGTGGAAACTAAAACCTCGCAAAGCTAGTTTTTGTGAAGAGAATGCTGGAGACTAGTCCAGCTCCAAGAACCTGTGGTGTTATTGAGAGAAATACGTAGGAACATGATTCCTTATCATCGAACGTGAAGTACGTGAGTCTGCCGCTGTAGCATCGTATAATCAGATTGCCATATGTGATGTATGATATCCGGTGTGCTGGCTCCGTAAACAGCAATTCCTTTCAAACACGCTTCTGATTAATCATGTACTTGATGCGTGGGAACTACTGTATTGGGAACTTACAAAGGTGTTTCAAACAATGAACATAACCCTAAAGTTAACACCATGGCCTACTACACGGTGTAAAACCTTGCCGAAGATATCGTTGACAAACAAGGGCGCCTGTAAAACTTTATTTTATAAGGTGAGGCATAAATAGCCTATATATTTTTAAATAGGTAGTAGTGGGAACCCCTCGTGATATAGTGAATAGCGTTGTTGGCTCCCACCTCCAAGGTCCCGGGTTAGATTCCTGGTATTGCCAAGAATTTAAGAGTTTCTTTTATGGTCTAGTACGGGGATTCCCAGCTTCATCATGCCAAATGAGATTCCCAGGATTTGTCTATCCAGATATGTAATGGTTGAGTCATTTATTATTATTATTATTACTAGTAGTAGTAGTAGTATTGTTGTTGTTGTTAATTCATTTGAGGGGCTTGGGACATCTTGGTCATCAACCCCGTGTAGTTGAGTGTGTGTTGAACTTGTCTGATAACCTGTATTGATGTGATGAATGTAGTAGTGTGTGTAGCTGTATTAGGGACAGGGATGAGGTAGTTGCTCCGGGACTTGAAATAAGCTAGTTAACCATCCCAGCATTTCTTTGAGGTAGTGTGGAATAATCCTGAAAAAAACTACACAGAATGTAGCTCCTGTCAGCGCCAGGATTCAAACCTCCGATCTCCGGACTTGCGGCAGCTGCTCTCGCGGCCATGGTGTATGACATAAGGATCACGGCCACGCCACGGGACCATTCATTATTATTATTATTATTATTATTATTATTATTATTGAAAGATCCGAGAGCTGCTGGGAGCACGCGACGAAGTGTCGAAGATGACATGCGACTTCCTCTGTTACCTGAGTTCCGCTAGCATTGTTTACCTATGCCGAAGTAGAGCATGATGGCACCTTCCTGTTTCATGGGAGAAGAACATTCGTGACCACGCCAGGCTGCAGTGTTGCAACTATGGCATAACCAAGACTGAGAGAAATCTATAACTTTGGTAAGAAAGAAGACACGAAGATTCAATGGGTCTGTGTCATCACTAAGTGGACAAGTTTCTGTGGGGGATGTGGAAGGAAAATGTTTGAAATCAAGAGGCCTGTGTTTGCAGAAGTTCACTCTAGAGAGACCATGGATCCTCGAACTGAGTTTCTCCACCTTCCTTCCTTGTGACATGCTTCTCGTAGATCTGTTTTGTCTGAATACCCCATTACCCGGTATTTGCATAACAAGCTACCGCTGATTAGCCATTTGGCCTACATATTGCGAGGTGTCGCGTGGTCAGCACACAGGTCCATTTGCCCTTAATCTTGGCTTTCTTAACCGGTACACTATCTCTCTGATTAGACAGCTACTCAAATGTCTTCACAGGGCTGATTGCACCCCACTCCAGACTTAACATGAGTTTCTAAAATCCCTGATGGAGCCGGGAAGCGAAACCGGAGCCTCCAGGTGAGAGGCAAGTGCGTTACCCTCACACCTCGGGGTCATCCTTTTTTTTGAATAGTCCAGATGAAATAAGCTATTCAATAAATTCATGAATAGGAAAGTTGGGATGTAAGGACGAGGAGTTGGAAGGTAGCGGCTGTGGCCTATAGTTAGGGTCCAACCCCGGCATTTGCCTGGAAGGAAGATGGGAAACCACAGAAGACCATCTTCAATGTTGCTGGCGGGGGGGGGGGAATCGAACCTCCTCGCCTCCCGGATGTGAGCGACTGCCGGCAGTCATGCCGTACCGACCACGGCTAACTCACCCGGTAGCACGTTGTGAACTGTGAAGTAATTGTGAAAAATCCAGTGCTATTCCATTTAGCTATGCCTTCAACGTACGATTACGATACCACTAGGTATCAGTGACATCTCGTAGCGAAAGTTGGAACTACTTAAAATTGAACGGAACGTGTAGCTCACCCTATGGGTGTCCGCTTGAAGCAGCTACAGCCTCTGGCGGGCCGAACATGTCCTCGGACTTCTTAGAACGGCTGTACAAGTCCTGGCATAGTCTTCCTGAGGGATAGCCTGCAGTTGGGTCGTCACATTACGTTGGATGTCCGAAATGTCCGAAAACCTCTGGCCTTTCAGGGCTTTTCGGTGACTCTGGACCCCGATACTCCATACTTTGACGCTTGCCTTCGAGGTCGTACCTCAGGCACCAGGTCTCGTCACCCGTGACGATGGTTTTCAGGACCATTCCATTCCACGGAACATTCACCCTTCTCACTGCCACCCGTCGAACAGGTGTGCACGTTAGGTTGCATAAATGCACGCTTCTCTCTTGCTTTCAATTTAGAGATTTGACGACCCAAACTGAAGGCTATTCCTAAAGAAGACTATGCCAGGAGTTTCCAGGACTTGTTCAGTCAGTGCATAACCATCCACGGGGATTACTTCGAAGGACAGTAACGGCTGTTTCAGGTAAGCCAACAATCCGTTCGTAATATAGCTCATTCACCGAACTTTTCAGACAGAGGGTGTACTAGCAGACTACAGTAATGTGATAGTGCTTTACAAAGGTCCATACAACAGATGACCCTACACAACAAAGCACGTTGGTTAGTTAGTTAGTTAGTAAGTTATTGTTGTTTTAAAGGGCGGAACTACGAGGTCATCTGCCGCCAAAGCACGTTAACCCTAGAATAGTAGCGTTCGTCTCCGCGACAACGGGATACACTTCCGCCATCCCCACTTCTCCCTTTTGTCCAATCCCCACCAGTGTTTGACAGTCCTAAAATATAAAGCAAATTAGTCTAAATAGAAACAAGAAGTTCCGTGAAGAACTATACAGCCTACTTTTCATGCCAATGATTATTCTACAGAATATGAACCTATCTAGAATAATGACGAAATTAAGTTGCTAATATCGAAATTTCCAATTAGTTCGAAATACTGTATACCTGGCATAATGTATCCTAATAGAGCACTACAGTTGGCAGCCCTGATGACTGAATATATTCTTAGTTCCGTCTCTTACGGTACTAAATACAAAATTTGGTTGAAGTCCACTGGATAGCATGGACGTTACATGCAGTTAAACATTGGATCTAACAGCGCGCGTAAAATCATGTTGGCAACAATGTCATGCATGTATTGGTCAGAAATAATCTGAAATAATATGATCTATTGTTGTGCCAATTTTGAATGAAATCCATTAGTTAGTATAGAAGTTACATGCATTTTAAAATTGGACCTATCAGCAGGCTTAGAATCACGTTGGCAGCACTGACGTATATTAGTTACTCCAAATTCGTCTAGAATGCCAGGTACTATACGTGTGCAAAGTTTAGAGCTATTGGCTTGCATACTTTCTGATATATTGATATTAGGGTAACAAAAATAGGGACAGCACATATTAACAGTTGGCAGCCCTGGTTGCTCCTTAGAATACGCATAGTCATATCTGTTATGGTACACATAGCACATACGAAATTTGGTTGAAATCCAAATGATAGTATGGAAGTTACATGTATTTAAAGTTGGACCTGTCAGCAGGCTTAGAATCATGTTGGTAGCACTGACGTATATAAGTTACTCCAAATTAATATAGAATGTCAGGTACTATACGTGTGCATAGTTTAAAGCTGTCGGCTTGCATACTTTCTGATATATTGGTATTTGGATAAAATAAATTAGGAGCATTTATTAACAGTTGGCAGCCCTGGTAGGTCTTAAGAATACGCTCAGTCATATCTGGTTATGTACACATACAACATACGAAATGTGGTTGAATTCCACTTGATAGTGTAGAAGTTATATGCATTTAAAAATTGGACCTATCAGGAGGCTTATAATCATTTTGGCAACACTGCCATGTTTGGCCTCCTGGAAATTAAACTGAAATATTATGATCTGTACGTGTGCCAATTTTGAAATAGTTCCCATTCATACTTTCCAAGATATCCAACATGGAGCTCAAATTTCAATTGCGATTTTTTTGCAGTTGGTAGCACTGACATCATTTTCAAATATGGCCGTGAGATATTCAGGTATAGATCTTTACTCCTACCAAATTTTGTTTCGATTGCTGCAGCCGTTTAGGAGTTGATAGGGGGGGACACACACACAGCCAGACAGACAGACAGAAGGACAGACAGACAGACAGACAGACAGACAGACACACATTTGCCCGATCTCATAAGTCTACTTTTTCCTCATTTTTGCAAAATGTGAAAAGTAGGCCAAAAATAATTTAAAACAATCAAACTTAGTCACAACTTGTCAAAAAAGAAGCCCAGAAAGTAAACATATACCGGTATTTAAAATCTAAAAAACACAAAAAATCTAAATTACTCAAAATCCAAATAAAATAAAAACAATCAAACTTAGTCAAAGAAAGCTCAAAAAGAAAACAGAAAACATAAAAAATCCAAATTCAAAAATAAACAATGACAATTATTCAAAATTAGTGTAAACCAGCTCAAATATTAAAAAAAGAAAAACATTTATCGAAATAAAAAAATTACAAAATTCAAACAAAATTATTCAAAAACATTCTCCAATCTGCCAGTCTAGAGAGTGAAATAAAAGTTGACTTACCGTAAGTGGTATTTATTATAAGTTTCTAGAATCGTAGTCTTCAACGATTCAAAGCGCTACCGATAACAACTTTGCAATTAGTGCAATTAGGGTTAATCCACTGGAGATTGAAGGAACTTTCAGCACGCTGTAAGGCATAGGTCCTCTTCGAAAGAGGCAAAGGTGTGCGTTGTCTTCTTCCAGGGGAATATCCTTGTATACATTTTTCATTTGGTGTGACTATGATCCTCGTGTGAGTAGAATATACCTGATAAAATGTGCCACCATGGTAACTGCACTTTGGTCGTGAAGAAACTTGAATTTAGCTTCCGTTCCCACATTTACATGAGGTGGAAGTAGAAATTCATGGAAAATCATTTCTATGTTGTCTGACAGTAGGTTTCTAATTCACCTGTCTTCTCTTCTATCCTCATGAGACTGAGTCCCACCCTAAATCCACGATATAAACTTTCTACACCACGACGATTGTTGAAAAGTTACGGATAAGTGTTCAGAAATGAGATCCTATCTTCTCTAAGAGACGGACTAAAGGTACGTCCATAATACCATATGGTGTCCATCAGAGGAAGGAAAAGGAAGGATGCTTGAATGTTTTACGTTAGTGTTGGTCATGCATTATATGTGGAATCCGAACCACAGGACTTGGCATTTCACTTCGAAAATCCCACATGCATCGACCGGGCGACCTTGGTGGGAATCAGAGGAAGGAGGGGAGTAGATACCAGTAAACCATAATATTCATACCTTGTGCACCGGCATAATGGTGTTTCTTTACTCGAAATATAAAGCATGATATTTCAGAAATAGTACTAAGGAGCAAGATGTTAGATCACCTCTTGGTGTAGCGGCTAGCATTGTTGTTGTTGGCTGTCGTCCCGGAGCTCCAAGTTCGATTCCTGGATTTGCGAAGAAATTTAATTCTGGTATGAGGGCTGGAACCGGGGACAGTCAAACTTGCGAGGCAAAAACTGAGAAGAGGGTTCGGTTCCCACCTCAGTCAACCCAGAAGTAGTTTTCCATAGTTTACCACTTTTACTCCAGGCAAATGTCAGGATGGTTCCTAATAAGGCCATGGCTGTCTCCATCCCAATCCTCGCCTCAATTACAAATACACACACTAATAGATACAGTATGTTACAATAACACAAAGGCGGCTTCGGTGGCGTAGTTGGTAGTATGCTGAGCTTCTATGCCCAAGGTCGTGGGTTCAAACCCGGCCGAAGTCATCGGATTTGTAAGAGCGTTAAAAATCCCTCAGTATTCCTTCTTTCGGAGGGGAAGTAAAGCCGGCGATCCCATATCATAGATTTATGGCATGAAAATGAACCTTCCACTAACTACACTTCTGTGAAGCCAAAATTTGTAGGTTAGGTTTGATTAATGTTCTTAAGTTCGAGAGTTCGTCACCTGGCGCTGTTTACGATGACATCTAGTAGTAGCGAAGTTCACAGCTAGGTGTCGTGGACCGTAGCATTTGTTAGCGAAAGTAGGAAGTACTTGAAATTATCGTCTGCAGTCCTTACTTGAATTAAAAACAGATAACACACACTAATACATTCATCACAATTATCAGACAGATTCTAGTCACACCCAAAGTACATGGGGCTACATGAACGCGTTGTCGCAACCCCTAACTGAGGAACCAACCAACCTACAATAACACACGTTATCAGACAAATTCTACACACTCCTAAGTACAAGCCCCCAAATGAAACAACAGCATCAAAATGTTAAATCCTAATTGCAGCAGAGGTAGCGTTATATCACAAATGTGGTACCGTACATGTGTGGGCTGGACTTCTCTCTAGCACACATGAAGAATTGTGCCTCAGATATTAAATGAAGGGCAACGGTCTCATGAACACTCCTTGACGTTACATTAGTCAGTAATTGTATTATAATTGCTGACGTTGTGTTGTGAGGATACATTAACAGTTAAACTGTTCCGGTTGATTGCAAGCTTCCTTCATTTCCGCGTCTAAATTTATTACCTTAACTACAGTATAATTGAATCCATACCAGAAGTCTGGAGAGAAATATTTGTGGGAACTAACATATCATTCAGCCGCGGTCGCCGAGAGCACTAGCGCTCTGGCTCGTTGGTATCGGAAGAGTCTGGGTTCGAACCCCACCTTGGACGTTCTGGAAATGATTTTCCGTGGTTTCACCCCCCAGGCAAATGCTGGGACGGTTCCTTTCAACAAGCCACGGTCGACTTCCTTCCAAAATCCCTCCCCTGACCCTTTCATAATTCGAACCAAGTTAGCGATCAGCTGGGCGATCTGCCTGTCGCCATCCCCAGTTGTATCTGCTGGAAAAGTGTGTTCAGCTCCCAGCCACTGTCCTTGCGACGGTAGAGGAATGATCCCTCGCTGAGGACGAGGATGATGCCGAGCTGGGAGGTTAAGCGATTAAAAGAAGTTATAACTGTATCAGAAACATTGAGATTACTGCTATCCATTATAAACAGAAGCTTGTTAGACCTTCACGCGAAAGTGCATTCGCTGGTGCATTGTTTGCTGTGCTTCTGGTTACTTCCTACGGAAGTCAACGGAAAGCAATAAACACCGTGACGACACGAACACAACACTGTAAAACTGTTGTCACGTCATGCAGGAATGTCTGGAAGTGATCTCTCTTATCATTTAGAATTAAGCGCTGGCTCGTAAAAGACCTCTCGTATCACATTTGGTGTTTACAAGACAGCAATAATTAAATCTCAGGAACATGTCGCTCAATAGAGTTCCAGCTTCATTGAGGTTGCTGGGTAAGCGAAACGTCTAAAACGGAGAGTAGATTTCCAAAATGCAAAACCGAAACAATCCATACCAGGTAGCAGAGGCCATACGATTTATAATAATAATAATAATAATAATAATAATAATAATAATTCACTCACTCACTCACTCCGTTGGCTTTTCTGGGACGTGACGATCCCGTGCCGCTCTCACTATCTGCCTCCATTTCCTCCTATCCAGCGCAGTATTCTCCCATACAGTAATACCCATTTGTCTGCAGTCAGAGGTCACCTCATCTTGCCATCTACTCCTAGGTCTTCCAGGGGGTCTCGAGCCTTCGATCTTCTTCTCATACACCTGGCGAACTATTCTGTCAGCGTCCATTCTGATAACATGCCCTGCCCATTGCAGCCGTTTCGCTTTCATGACGTCCACTACTCTGGGTTGATTGGCCAACTTGTACAGCTCATGATTTGATCTGAGAACCCATCTTTGTGTTTCCTGGTCAAAGATGGGGCCGAAAATTTTTCTATATATCTTGTTTTCGAAGACTGCAAGTTGGCGTTCCTCCCTTTTGGTCACACTCCATGTTTCGGCTCCGTATAGCAGTACCGGCCTGATGATCGTGTTGTATAGTTTTAGTTTTGTTTTCCTGGTCAAAAGTTTGGAGGAAAATAATAATAATAATAATAATAATAATAATAATAATAATAATAATAATAATAATAATAATAATAATAATTAATAAGTTATTGTAATGTGAGGTTCCTATGCAGTGTAGTTTACATACATTGTATTACAGTACAGTTGTTTCCTTGCTAAGGCCAAACCAGGCTGTTACTTGAAATGTAACCGGGTATTTGCCGTGATAATGATGTAAAATAAAATAAACAATAATAATAATAATATTAACAATGTTAATAATAACAATAATAACAATACTCGTATTTCTCCAGGAATAGTAAAAGCATTCCAGTGATATCTCAAACCAACCTGTTAAAAATATCGTGCCGAGATTTGAACCCCTAGTTCAAACGGCTCAAACTTCAGAAATTAATGGTAAATGGAGGTTAAAAGAGAAAGGAGAAAGAGAGGTAGACCTATAAAAACAGGTGAATGAACGACAACTTAGCCCTCAAATATTCTAATACTTCTAGGATTGGGAAATATCAAGAGCTGTTCAAGGGAAGTCGGACATAAAAACTCTCGGACTCCATGTTCTCCGTCTACATATCTCCAGTAGATAGCCCATGAGGAGATTACCTTAAATTTTGGATTTACATCACAAATTTCAGCATTTTTGTGACATCCTCCTTTATCCTTCTTGTCTGTTCTCCTTTGGTCAACTAATGATTAATAATCAATGAAAGGTATTATGATTTATTGACAGAGACTTTTGGTTGCATCAAACGCAAGGACACTGCAGCAATATAGCTTTATAGATCGACTGTGAGATCAATGTCAACTAGACCTTCTCCTATGGCTCTAACAGTTGTTTCGGCACAGATTTTATCTGTTCTTGGAGGATCATTAAAAATGTCGTACGTTAGATCAAATATCACGTGTTTTGGGTACGAGGATTACATCACATCCTAATTCTTACAGTGAAGTGAAAATCTCTCACAGCTACGCTCTGTGTCTCATTTAAAGATTACCAGCCTAGCTTTGAACTCTCTAGTGTAGGGGTTCTCAATTTTTTTCTGTCGCGACCCCTTTCTGAAACATGAGATAACTAGTGATCTCACTCCCTTTCTTCTTGTTCTTTATTAGGACTGAATATTTCCGAAAGAGCGCAAGCACTATCACTTTAATGGGGTCTTTTTTACCACCACTACTACTACTACTACTACTACTACTACTGCTACTACTACTACTACTACTAATAATAATAATAATATCGTATGGCCTCGGGTGCCGGGTGCAAGCTTTGTAATTTGACACCCAGAGGGTTGCTTGCATGTCGAATTTCGTTGTTCCTTGAATCACTATGAAAGTCAAGGAGGTTAGATATTTAAGCGCTTTCTATTAGAGAAATGAGGAACTTTGTGTTGGCCGAAACTCCCGAGATTAATTTTGCCATTATGAACAAGGCCTACAGAATTCAGATGGGTTCTTTGACATGCCAACATCGTATGATATGCGTGTTGTATTTTTGCCGCCATTCAAAAAAAAAAATCATTTACCACGGCCAGGAGCGAACCTGCAATCTTGGGGTTAGTAGACCGACATGCTATCCACTCACCCACCGTGGCAAGCTTTTTTTTCCACTGCTAATAAGCCACTTATCCTTGAGTAATGGCGTTACCTGGATCAGTTTATTGTAAATCGGGCTAAGCACTTCCACTGAACACGCACTAGAATTCCCCTGTCCACTCACTGTCTTTGAACTGACTGCAAAGGCCTGGATGAATTTGAGTCGACAATGGCAGAAATGAAATAATCTATTCTTGTAAGGAAATGGCAGTCACCTTGTCATGCGGCTTATTGTCATTAGTGGTTGTTTGGAGGTGGCGGGTGAAAGGGCGCTGTGTGGGAAATGCTACTCTACGCCTTTTCTCCGAATTCCTGCTGGCAGGATCTACTGGTCAGTTCGTGTGAAATAAGACAGCAAAAGTACTAGTTTTAGTCTTGAATGGTCGTGGGAGCTTCCTGCCCATGATAGGTTCATGGATATGAGAATAGCAATATTTGTTACAAAATATGAAATATAAATATTTCAATCAGAGCCGGCACTCCCCTTGATCATTCTCTGCACTCCCCAGTTTGAGGACCTCTGCTCTATTGTACCATATTTTTCATTATCACCTCAAATTATTTACACTATTTACGCTAGTGTTAAAAGGTCAACCAAGACCGAGTTAGGTCAATTTCCTAAGTGAAGCACAATAATACAGTGTGGGGCAAATAAAAGTGGGCCAGGCAACAGAGTTCCAGGTTACAAAGAAACACACCGGAGGAATGGAGATAGTTCACTAACCTGCTGATAGCAGATGTTGAAAATGACCACAATTCATCTTTTGGCACCTTTGGGCCCTGGTCAGCAAATTGCGGGAGGCAGATCGCAGCTGGACTGCTGGAATTGCTGCAATATCATCAGAAAATGTTCTGCTGCAGTTCTTGAAGACTATGAGCGTTGTTGCGATAAATCTGAACTGTCAAACAGTATTCTGTTGACATGTACCGCCAAACAATGCTACCACCTGCCGTCATTACCATGCAATAGCTACAAACAGACCTTTTGAGATCTGACACAGTATAGACCACCCACTATACGGTACTGCATTAGGTGTTGCCTATGTACAGGGACGCTGCATTGCCTGTAACCTGGAACTCTAATCCCCGGGCCACTTTTATTTGCCACACCTGTATAAATGCTGGAAATTAAGGACTTGAACATTAAACCATCAGTACGATGACAGATTCTATCTCCGCAGGGTCTCCCGGCTGGAGAGATGTAGACGGAGAACATGGAGTCTGAGAGTTTTTCTGTCCGACTTCCCTTGAACAGCTTATGATCTATCCCAATCTTCGAAGTATCGGAGAATTCGAGGGCTGATGTAATGTCTGTTTCATTGAAGCACCTCGAAGGTGAGCACGTACACTATTCATGCATCGTTTGCTATCTTTACTTTAAGGAAGATTAAACACCTTGTCACATTCCTCCTTCTGAAGAAGGAAGAGTTGGATTTTAGGGGCCTGGGACACCTTGGGAGGCTGCGCAGCGCAGACGGTAGAGGTGCTGAGATTATATCTGAAAGGGAGTGGGTTGGATTCCCATCCAGGTAGTGGATTTTCGAAACGACGCTACCGCTTACAGAAACTCAAATGGCCCTGGGGTTTACCCAGCCTACAACAGAAATGAGTACCAGGGTAATTCCTGGGAGTGAAGGTGCCAGGACATGGAGCTGACAACTCCATCCCATCAAGTGTCTCTACCTTCCACTGCTCCGAGGATCTTCATGGACTGTACGAAGTTGGCTTTGCTTTTCTTTGGGACACCTTAAGGATGGATGGATTGATTTGTATGATAACCTGTATTATTTTAGTGTCTGTACTTGTAAAAGGTGCTAGACGAGCATGACGATGGCCATACGTTAACGTACTATACCGGATTCAGCCTGGAGTAAAGGTGAGAACCTCAGAGAACCAATTTCAGGCTGAAAACACACCCAGCACATTTTAGATAAGAGTTTCAATGCATATCTCGGGACTACAAAGACGGCCAAAGAGGAGAGGAGAAGGAACACTCCAAATCCATTGAAGGGAAAAGAGAAGTGACATTAAATGAAAGCCACCCTAGACCTCGAATGCTCTACTAGCGTCGATGTCGAAGAAAACAAGAGCCGAGCTAAGGGGATTTGACGGATCAGAGAGAGTAGTTTAGCACAATGAAGTGTAAACAGAAATGCCTCGCGTCATCAACAATGTTCATTTGAGGGTGACAGCGTACTGCTGTGGTGGGAGTGTCCCCACCTATGCGCACGTATGTTTCCATGATTGGCACACCATGCGATACCCAATTATTCACAGTCCTTTAATGTTTTCTCCCCCGACGAGATGATAATAGCACTTCCGCGATAACAGGAACTACTCTGTTTGCTACAAACGTTTAGCTCGCAGCTTCCATCGCGTGTTCCCCCAAGCGTAAAATATAGCGTTAGCTGTCAGATGAAGAATCCGATTTTTTTGGAGATACTCATCTTCAACCGCAGGTCACATACCTAAATTTAGCTGCATGCTAGCAATAATAAATTAATATTCATTACTATGTAGCTCCTTTTTATTCGCCTATAGTAAGGTAACAAGTTTGATTATTATAAATGGACATGGTAGATGATTGATATGATCACCAATATGTGTTTTTCTTAAGAGAAGCTAAGCAAGCTTGTAATTTTACATGGATGTTAACATTGCGAAGGTAACCAAGGAGTCTCTTTCCTAGAGGAATAGAATAACAGAGAAAACTTTTTCATTCAGAAAATCCACATGCATTGGCCTTGAATCGTACCGGGGTCACTTTTTGAGAGGAAAATATTAGCATTAAAGATACTCCTTGAGTGATATCAGACATTCGATTTCTATTTGAGGGGATCATGTGTAATATTTAACCATCATTAGTTTGTCTGGGTGATATACAGCATTCAAATGTTGGTGAACTTGCCAAAAGTAAAAGATAATGCAGCGCGTGAGACGTGCAAGAACACAAACTGAAGATTAGTAAAACTAACTGTGCACCGGGGTATAAAAAGTCAGTACACTCTCTTTAAAAATAATAAAAGAAAAAATGATCAATCCTGAAAAACATATTTCCTCAACAAAGCAAACAAAATGTAGCCACCTCGTAGTGCAATGCTTAGCATTCTTGATTGTCACCATCAGAGGTCCGGGTTCGATCCCCGCCTCTGCCTAGAAGTTTAATTCTGGTTTGAGAGCTGGACCGGGATACGAGGTAGAACTGAGAAGAGGTGGGTTTGATTCCCACCTCAACCATCCTAGAAGTGGTTTTCATGGTTTCCCTTCTCTAAACCAGGCAAATGCCGAGATAATCACTAACTTAAGGTCAGAGCCACCTCCTATCCAATTCTAGCTCCAACTATAAATACACACACTAATACAACCATTATAATAACACAGGTTATCAGAAAGTTTCTACACACACCCAAGTACATGGGGATGATGACCAAGATGTCCAAAACCCTTTAAATGACATGCCCCAGAGTGTTTACATACTCCTCTCCTCTAAGCACCATATTCTCATACTCAAAACAATATTATATTTGTTACTAATTACTTTGTAATTAAATCATTTTACGGGCTCGTGGGACATCTTGGTCATCACCCACGTGTTGTTGGGTGTGTGTTGATCTTGACTGATAAAATCTATATTTCCGTGATGACTGTAGTAATGTGTGTAACAGTACTTGTGTTAGGGATGGGGTAGGTGCCCCGGGACTTGAAGTAAGGTACTATCCCAGCATTTGCCTGGAGGGTGTGTAGGGAATACCCGGTGAAAAAACACACACAGGATAGCCGCTGTCAGTGACGGGATTCGAACCTGCGATGTCGGGACTTGCTGCAGCTACCTTTGGGTCTGTGGTGCATGATTTAACGAACACCGTTACGCTGCGGGGCGCTACTTATTACATGACTTGGTATGCTCGCTCATCGTTAACGGGATCACTACAGACTGGTGGGAGGAGAGAGCCGTGGTTTAGTGGACTGCACCACGAGGTGGACAAGAAGTTAATGCAGACAGCAACTGTCTTTCTCCCTTGGACAGTTTTTCATATTTATCTCAGTCAGGTTTCCGTGTACCAAAATATTGATGGTTGATAATGTTCGCAATGAAATGGTCAATGGCTTTTGTTTAAACTCAGGATAGCCACTGTCAGTGCCGGATTTGAACCTGCGAAACTCTTTGTAGTACATATCTATGATACACTGAAGAAAATGGAAATTGCAACACCCAGATGGAGTGGTGCTACATTGCTGCAATTGATCATGCAGGACGAGTGTTCGGTTGTGATTCGATGATTACACGTTCAGGTCCCTCTGACCGCAAGTTTGGACAACAATCAATACAGGATGTGCCCACCACGAGCTGCAATACATTGATGAATTCGGCGATGCATGGAGTCAATAAGGCCCTGGATCGCTTCCTCAGGAATTGTGGCCCATGCTTGCTGCACTGCACGGATCAGTTGTTCCAGAGTTGTGGGTGGCTGAGGACGGTTGGCCAGTTGTCGACCCATCATGTCCCACACATGATCAATAGGACTGAGGTCCGGGGATCTGGTGGGCCATTTTAAGGTTGTGATGTCGTGCAGAGCTTCTCTGAAGATGCATGCAGTGTGAACCCGGGCATTGTCCTGCAGAAATATCCCATTAACAATGTTCGCTATCATAGAGACAACCACTGGATTGAGTACCCTATCAATGTACTGTCGAGCAGTTATAGTGCCCTCAACAAGCACTAATTGTGATTTCACATTAAAGCCAAGAGCTCCCCAGACCATAATGCTTGGTGTTGGCCCTGTGTGCCTCTCGACAATAAGGTCTGGGCGGCCCCTTTTCCCGGTACGTCGGCGCACACGATTCCGGCGATCACTGCGGGCAAGACAGAAGCGCGATTCATCACTAAAGATGACCCTATGCCATTCGTCGGCCCACGTCGATCGTTCTCGACACCAGGCCAGCTTTACACGTCGCTGTTGTGGGGTCAATGGAACACCTTCTGCAGGGACACGGGATCATAAGCCAGCTGCACGCAGGCGATTACCAACTGTTTGTTGTGTAACGTAGGGTGCCACAGCTGCTCGAATTTGCGCTGCTGTTGCATGGGGTTCCATCCGGGCCATCTGAATGATACGGCGATCCTCTCTCACAGTTGTCTATCGTGCTGGGCCTGTGCCAGGTCTACGAGTGTGGGTACCTTTATTTGACCACTGCTGCCATACACGTTGTTCCATAGATGCCTGTTGGCCAACACGTGCAGCGTCAGTCCTTAGCGATAATCCAGCCTCACACAGCCCAATTATCCGAGCCATCTCAAACGGCGAGAGTTGTTGATAGCGTGCTCTTCTTTGTCGTCGAGGCATGTTTGACGGGGAACACTTCACTGCACAGACTGCAAGTCAACTACGCTACACCAGAGTTTGTATACTGAAGTTGATTCCTCCGCGACCAATCACGTGGGAAGACCTGTAGCAACAATCCAAGGGTTCTGAAACTTTGATCGTTTACATACCTACATGGCATCGTTCCATATCTTGAAAATCAACACAAACGACCAATGCCTTCATGGTGTTGCAATTTCAATTTTCTTCAGTGTTTAAAACAAAGTGTCCTGACTGACTGACTGACTCACTCACTCACTGACTCATCATCGCCCAGCCAAAGCTATTAGAGTTAGAAACATGAAATTTAGGGGATATGTTCGTTGTAACTCGAAAAAGCCCACTAAGGAAGGATTTTTGGTTCTAAAGGGGTGTTAAGGGGGTAGACCTGCATTTCATTGAATAACAATATCTCCCGATTGGTTTCATTGGGGGATGTGATACTCGTCATATAAACTAATCATTAAAAACAAGTAGTTCCGTGAAGAACTAAATAGCCTATTTTCATATATCCTACTAATATCAATTGCCTCTATCATCATACTAATTGTCACTTTGATTGCTGTAAAAGATTCGTAGATATTGAGAACCGTCTAAATATTACGGATGGTCACCATGTTGGATTTTTATATTATAGGCCTTAGATGTATGTACAATTACATGAAGATTATTGTGTAGGTGTTTTATTCAAACTTTAATCGCATGATTAGGACACAAGAAATAAAAGCGGGATTTTAAAATTTCGCTCAGGCATCATCTTGTGGTTATGAAAATTATTTAAATGAATTAGATGCCAGTCGATTAAAATTTGTATAAGCATAACCCGTATCAAGTTTCACTGTGCTCGGATGGTTAAAACGCAAGAAACGTCTATATGAATATTTAAATTTCGCGTCGCCGCTATGTTGGACTGGTGCTCGCCAAGTTATTGAACGTCCCATAGGTGAACTTATGCTTATAGCCTCTATATACTTACAAAATTTCAGTTTGATTGCTGTAGTATATTGAGAACCGTCTAAATATTTCGGATGGTCGCCATGTTGGATTTTAATATATGTAGGACACAGAGTTACTGTATGTATTATTAGATGATGAGTTGTGTACGTTAATTATGCAAATGTTGATTTGAATCGCATGATTAGAACACAGGAAATAAAAACATAATTTTCGAAATTCGCACAGCCGCCATATTGAGGTTACGTATACAATTGAACTAAATTAGATACCAGTGCATTAAAATGTGTATAAACATTTGCTGTACGAAGTTTCATTGCGTTAGGATCTTTAAATCGCGAGAAAAGTATATTTAAAACTTTCAACTTCGCTTGGCCGCCATGTTAATTTTGTAGTTAACCGGTTTTCGAAAGTCTCATAGATGCACTTACAGTAGTGCCTTTTATCTCCGTACAAAATTTCATGGTGATACCGGTAATAGTTTCAGATATATAGAATGTCGGTGAAATATTTCGCACAGCCACCATCTTGAGATTATGTAAACAATTGAACGAAGTTAGATGTCGGTGTATTACAATGTGTATATACTGTACATATACTGTACCAAGTTTCATTCCGTTTGGTTGGTTAAATCGCGAGAAACGTCTATTTAAAAGTTTGCAACTTCGCTTGACTGCCATGTTGGTATTGTAGTTACCAGGTTTTCAAAAGTTACATATGTGAACTTCTAGTAGTTTCCTTTATCACCGTACAAAATTCCAGTGTGATATCAGTAATAGTTTCGGAGATATTGTATGCTGGTGATATATTTCGCACAGCCGCCATGTTGGATTGGTGAGACGAAACAAAATTTGAAGGGCACAGTCGGTGCCGCGCGGAATAGTGCTATGAACTTACCGAGTTTCATTGAAAATTTTCCAGCCATTTAGAAGTTATTAGGGGGGAGGGACACACAAATCCATCACACACACGCACACACAGACAGACACACGGACAAAAGTGATCTCCTAAGCCTATTTTTTCATAAATGAAAATAGGCTAATAAGCATACACGTGTCTGAGGGTTTTTCGATGTGGTGCATATTATAAGGTGAAAGGGATGAAAATTGGGGGTTGAAGGATTCTTAACGGAGCGTGTATCTCTTAAAAGACATAGGTGAGTAGTTTGAAATTCAGCGGAAAAAAGCAGCCTTAAAAATAAGTAAATAGGTGTTCAAGCGTTTTTTTATAAATCCAATTTAAGGGGCCCATGGGTAGGGGTAAAATTCTGGAAAAAGAAATCGTCCACTAAGGAAGATTTTTGGATATTCACTCATCATCTTCCAGCCAAACCCATTTCAGTTAGAAACATGAAATTTTGGAGATATGTTCGTTGTATGTCGGAAAAATCCAATATGGATGTTTTTTTATATACATGTTCTAAAGGGGTGTTCAGGGGGTTAAACCTGCATTTCATTGAATAACAATATCTCAGGAGTTGTTTCATTTGGGGATGTGATACTCGGCATATAAAATAATCATTAAAAATAAGCAGTCATGTTTCTAAGGGTTTTTCAATGTGGTGTATATTATGAGGTGAAAGGTGTGAAATTTGGGGGTTGAAGGATTCTTAACGGTGCGTGTATCTCTTAAACGACATAAGCGAGAAGTTTGAAATTCAGCGGAAAAAATCAGCTTAAAAAATTAGTAAATAGGCGTTCGACCGATTTTACATAAATCGAATTTAAGGGGCCCATGGGGAGGGGTGAAAATCTGGCCGGTTCCTTTTATATAATGTATTTAATATTCAGGTCATTATAGATGGAAGAAACTCAGCAATTCTTCTAGGTTTGTGCCGTGTCTTGTGTGGGGTTTCACCTAAGACACCAAGCTGGCTCAACAGTGGGATTTTGGTGTTCCCGCCCGGACCCCCACAGGAGTAACAAACTGCGCACTACCTCCCTATTTATGAAGTGCACCCCCGCCCGGACCCCGAGTGCCCGCTGATGAGCCAGCTTGTTGTCCTAAGCGAAACCCCACACAAGACACGGCACAAACCTACAAAAATTGCTGAGTTTTAATTCACTGGCCGTGAAAGCCAATATACCATCTATTTATAGATGGAAGAGTTACGACACCTTGAAAAATGAGGACATTGGGAAATGAAAAAGCTGCACAAGGAGCGACATTTACGTTTTCGTAGCCTTTGAAAGAAACAACAACAAATATAACAACTACTGACAAATGCCAGGATGTTATATATTTTTCACACACTTAAGTACACGGGGCTGATAGCTACGATGTTACGAGCCCCTAAGAAACAACAACAGTGAAACATGTTGGCAGTACTGTCCGTACTCTGGTATCGGCTTCCTAATTCCCATATTCGTGAACCGGTTTCATGTTTCTTCCTTTACGGGAGCGCTGTATTGAGTTTCTCCAAGTGGCTACTAGATGGCGAGACAGTGTCCAATTGACCGCGTCCACAGTCGCGTAGGGATACTGTGTGTTATGGGTTCATTGCTAATGAGACCGAGTAAAGGATATTGTTGGGGATTGGGGATTCTTTTAACAATTATGAAGGAACCATTAAAGCAATTAGACTAAAACTTGTATCTGATATGAGGCGAAAACATTAACCATGTAATAGCATTAGTAACTTCTTTAGAACTTTGTGATATCATCATCATTTTTTAAAACTCTAAGGTTTCACAAAACTCAAGCTCTTAAACCAGAAGGAGTTCGAATGTGTGGTTTGTAGTCTACCAAAATCTTCCAAAACGTCATAATAGTACAGGTTCTTGCATTTCGTGAAAAGTCAACGGAAATATATAGATTCGTTTATAAAGTGCGTTGAAACAAATACACTAGACGATAGCCCCTGTCAGAACTGTGTCACGTCCAGCCCGCATAACAGTACAGCCGAGTGGTTGGTGCATACACATGGGGCGCTCACAAACAACCTACTGTATACTGCAACTAAATAAATACTAGTAGACATAGATTTAATAACATAATGGTAAAGGATTTGATGATGGTCGCTTGACGATCAAAACTGGTCATCTAAGTGCATTTATTAATCTCATGTAATTTATTTGAGGATTAGGGAAACACCATCGTAATGACTGACTGAGAAACATTGAATTTCGTTTACTAAGGCAACACTGAATAAAAATGGCTTCCAACATGATGAAAGTAACTATCATCAAAAGGCCTAAAACTATGATTAATTGGAAAAGTATGATCGTTTTCGAAAAACCGAAAAAAAAAGTTGTACTGCTACTTGAAAACTAATCGCCACATGTTTGGATACTATAGATGTGTCTTGGAATTTCAATGCAATAATATAATATTTCTCAGTGGGGAGGGCAGTAGCCTCTTAAAAGAAGAAGAAGAATCGCCAAGATATTGCTCCTCTAATTTAACTGAAACTCATAAGTTCTTTGTCATGTTCAATAAAATACCAGGGAAAAGATCTGTATTAGATTTGATGCTTAATGTAATTGCATCTGCTGCCCTCTGTGGTTTCGAAGTACGTACTGAGTCTCCTATTCCAAAGCTCCTGGGTTGGATTCCCGGCTCAGTTAAGAAATTACATTCTGGTGTGACGGTTGGAACGGGATACAGTACACTCATCCTCTTGAAAGAAAACTGAGAATAGGAGAGTTCGATTCCCAGGTCACCCATCCGTGACATGGTTTTCCAATCCTATTCCAGGCAACTGGTGGATTGGTAGCCTACCTAACGTAAGGCCACGGCCACCTCATTCCAAATCCTTGCCTCAATTACAGATGTGCATACTCCTACAGACACTAATAACACAAATTATTAGTAAAATTCTATACACACTAAAGTTCAGGTGCTGATGTCTGCGATGCCAAAAACGACAAAGAAAACAACGACAACAGCACAGCACAACACAACAAGACTCAAGGCAAACTACTATGGTATAGTAGTGTTGTTGTTTAATTTGAGAGGCTTGTCCTTCGTCGTCATTAATCCCCATGTATTTGTATTTGTCTAATAACCTGCCTTATTATTTGGGTCAGAGATGGGGTAGGTGTGTAGTGTGTGTAGTTGAAATTCAGGCGAGGATTGGTTAAGTTAGAAACCATCTCGGCATTTGCATGGATAAGAAGTGAAAAACCGCGAAAAACTTCCAGGATGGCTGAGGTGGCAATCGAACCCATCTCTTCTCATTTTGGCCTCGCAAGGCTGAGTGTATCCCCGTTACAGCCCTCAGACCAGAATTAAACTTTTTGACAGATCCAGGAATTGAACCCGAGCCTCAGGGGTTACATCCATGAATGCTAGTCACTGTGCCACGAGGTGGACAGTATAACAATGAGTCGACTACATAAGAGGTCATCAAAGTGGGGGGCGCGCCCCCTGAGGGTTGCGCAGAGTGTGATAAAGGGGGGGGGGGGGGGGCGCCGGCTCTGATTGACATACTTATATTTCATATTCTGCAAAAAATAATATTGCTATCCTCATATCCATTAACCTATCATAGGCAGGAAACTCCCTCGAGCATGCAAGACCAATAAACTAGTACTTTTGCTGTCTTATTTCACACGAACTGGCCGGTAGATCCTGCCAGCAGGAATTCTGAGAAAAGGTTTAGAGTAACATTTCCCTCATAGCACCCTTACACCCACCACCCACAGCGATATCTCCTTACCCAACACTTAACAACCACTAATGACAATGTGACCACAATTTCCTTAAAAGAATAGATTCTTCTATTTTTGTCATTGCCGACTCGAGTTCAGCCAGACCTCTGCAGTCAGTTCAAAGATAGTAAGTGAACAGCTGTAGAAGGGGATTGCGTGTTTAGTGGAAGTGATTGTCTGTTGTTATTACAGGAACTTTGTTTTATATGTGACGGGGATTTTCGTTCGCCCGCTCGCCCACGTTGCGAGCCTATCTCCCGCCAAGCACTTTGCCGTAATGCGACACACGACCGGCACTGAATCATTGACTAAAGGAAGTTGGTACTTACCTAGTTCACAGCTGGTGCTGAAAATGTTCGCCATTTACTGCTAACCATCGCTGGCACCTCTTTATGAAATTGCCATTTATTTTCTGAAGTTCCTCAGCACCGATTGACTCTATTTCACACTATAAATGAACTTAAGGACTATAATACAGCTGAAATAGAGTCAATCGGTGCTGAGGGACTTCAGAAAGTAAATTACAATTTCATAGAGAGGTGCCAGCGTTGAGTAGCAGTGAATGACGAACATTTTCAGCACCAGCTGTGAACTAAGTAAGTACAAATTCCTATACTCAATAACTCAGTGCCGGGCGAGTGCCGCATTACGGCAAAGTGCTTGGCGGGAGACAGGCTCGCAACTTTGGCGAGCGGGCGAGTGAAAATCCCCGTCACATAGAAAACAAAGTCCCTGTATTAATAATAATAATAATACTATTAATATTAATGATATTATTATCAGCCTATAAATGGTAGTTGCAGTAATTAGACAGAAGCAAATTCTCTAGATCAAGTGAACATATGAGAAGTGCTAAGAGAGGAAAGAATAAGGGGGAGAGGGTGATGGATATTTCATGCTTCAGAAGGGGACTGCGACAGAGGAAGTTGAGAACCCCTGGACTACATGGCATTCTAGTGACAGTGTTGCCTCATTATGAATAGGTTCAGACCTCTGTTACACATAATATAAGCAACCATTGAAATTGTCTTTAAATCATCTTTATCGACGTGGATCTCATGGCGGTGACTTGAGCTAGTATAAAGTAAGTTATTTACCCAATTAAAGACTTAGTAAATCATACGATTGGAGGTCCCTATAAAGTCATCAATTGCTGATGTATAATGTACGTGTTCATCAGCATTCAGAACAGGGAGTAGCAATTATTATATTAGTAAGTCCCGACTTGGCAATACCGTATTTGGCCCGCGGTCATATCAAAGTCTCCTGACAATTTCCCTAATTACTATGAGATACAGCTGTTCGTAATTTATGTTCTATAATTAAGTTGACGAATATTGAATATGACCTACAAAACTAACAGATTTAGCTGTCGCATCTTAAGGCTCAAGGGATTAGAGATACCGCTATGTCCTGACAACAACCAATTACTCATATTGGGACACAGCTACTTGCATAGCCAAGTACTGCTATAATATACATAAATAGAGTTTTGTCAGTTTTTTTTAATAAAAAATATAACTTTCTCCATTAATTTCAATTTACAATAGCGTAGCGACATAATGATCGTTTGTTTGATTTCTGTTTGTCTATACACTTGTTTGTGTTATGATTCAGTATAAATAGTTAAATCTAATTTAATGATATCTGAATTGCAGCCAATGGCCATAGCAGGGTATTTTTAATTGAACGCTCGTAGGCTCCCAGCAAGTTTAATTTTAAGTAGTTCCAACTGTGGCTACCATATGCCACTGTCACTGGCAACTACTGGCAAACGTTGGAACTTGATAGAGCGTTTCTAAGCAATTATAACCTACAAATTTGGTTACACACTGCCAATTGTAGTTGTAGGTTCTTTTACATGCCATAAATGTATGACATGGGCCCGCCGGCTTTACTTCATCTCCGAAGGAAGGCATGTTGAAGGATGTTAACGCTCTTAAAAATAGGAGGACTTCGACTGGGTTTGAACCCGCGATCTTGGGCACATCAGTTCAGCATGCTACCGACTACGCTACTGAAGTGGCTTAAATCTAACAACTAATCTAATTAAATTTAATCTAATTAATTCAAACTTAATAACACCAAGAAATGAATGAAGCTTGTAGTTTTACAAGACCATTAAAACTCAATCATAACCCAATATCCGTGATTGCAACGTTTGTTGTAAGGTTTAGTGTGGTATGTTGTTATCTGAGTTTCTACAATGACAAAACCGAAAGGAATTTTTAAGATCCAAATTTAAAGGTAACGAACACGGCAAAACCGCTGAGAATGATAATGAGTTAGTGACATTCAATACAACTTCTGAATCACCATGAAATGCTTCCAAAGAAAATGCAGTATACACGAAAATGGGTGTCAATAAAATTGTGGAAGTTCTAATATTTAGGCATATTGTCACGTCTAATCCACTGTGGTTTTTAATGCATACGTGTTCTAAACATAAACTGTATGAGATGTTTGAATGCCAGGTTATAAAACTAATTCTATGGTTCTCTAATTATGAAGATTCCTGTCGTTGTCCCATGTAACAATTTATGATTTTCTTTTACATAAATTTTTGAATCACCGAAAAGAAAGTATATAGGTTCCAAGCGTACGTATCATTCCATTAAGGACTGCTTAAAACTCTCATCATTAATATCGTAACGAAAGTTGGTAGCATGCTGAGCTTCTATGTCCAAAGTCATGGGTTTAAACCCGGCCGAAGTCGTGGGATTTTTTAAGAACGTTGAAAATCCCTCAGTACGCCTTCCTTCGAAGGGGAAGTACAGTCGGCGGGCCCATGTGATAGAATTATGGCATGTAAAAGAACCTTCCACTAACTACAATTGTGTGAAGCTAAATTTGAAAGTTAGATTCGATTAACGCTCTATTAGTTCCAATGTTCGCTACAAGGTACCGGTTGCGGTGGCATCTAGTAGCCAAATTCACAGCTACGTGTCGTTGATGGTAGCATTTGGTAGCAAAAGTAGGAACTACTTGAAATTGATCGTTTGCTGTCCTTACATGAATCACTGATAACACACACTAATACAGACATAACAATTAACACCGGTTATCAAAGAGATTCTACACACACCCAAAGTACACGGGGCTACATTACGGCGTTGTCATAGCCCCAAAATTGAGGGATCAACCATCCAAAGATTTACAAAGATCCACTCCACAGAAACCGGGGCACGAATATGGACGATATTATTGATACAGGGCCTACCGTCTCACCCTTTGGTAGATGTATCTATACCACAAAATTGTTCGCAGCCTTCTGTGATAAGATTTGAATTTGAAATTGAATTTGAATTTATTATTTCTCTTATACAGGCCACTGAGGCTACAAAGCCTCTTTATGCAGCTGTCTTCATTCAGAGGGCGGTTAAATACAATAGAATAAATGAAGAAAGAAAAAACTTAACCTATACATACAGTTGACAATAGAAGTTCTTGTTATTACAAGTCTGTGCTACAGTCTGTGCCGTATTAAGATTCATATCCTAAATATCACGGTTTCTATTCTCGACGGCTAACGGGCTTAACTCGGCCATGATAGGTCACGTGGGGGGTGAAGACATACTAAAAGTGCTTTTACATGGTTTCCCACTTCTGTTTCAGACGAATTCCGAGATGGTGTCTGATGTAAAGCCAAGACCACCTACGTTCCAATCCTACTTCAACTTGAATGAATATCCACAGCCTGCTTCCAGTCTCCGACCGGGTCAGGAATGGAATGAATGGAGCCCCCATCTAGCGGCGAGGATATGAACTGTGCCGGCTGCCGAGGCCTGACGCACTCCTCTGGGGCAATGATTAAATGAATGACAGATGGAATGAAATGATAGTAGAGAGTGTTGCTGGAATGAAATTTTGACAGGGAAAACCGGAGTACCCGGAGAAAAACCTGTCTGCCTCCGTTTGTCCAGCACAGATCTCACTTGGAGTGACCGGGACTTGAACCACGGACCCAGCGGTGAGAGGCCGGCGTGCTGCCGCCTAAGCCACGGAGGCTTCCTACTTCAACTTACTGATACACATACTACTGTAGTACAGACACCACAGACAGATTCCACAATCATCCAAATAAGCGGAGTTGATGACCACGATGTTACAAACCCCCCAATAAACAACAACAACAACACATTGAGGATCTGCAACACTTTGAATGCTGATATTGTTGTATCATGTACTACCCGACCAGCGAATTGTTACCGGTGGCGGATATCGGAACTAATGCGCTCCGCCCAACCACACGCCTGCGATGGACGTGCAGTCGTCACCAGCGAAACCTCTTCGCATGCCATTTGTGTGCATGATTCATGCTGGGTCGTGCGCTGTGCGGTGTGTTCTCATTGTATGACTGTACATGCGTCCCCCTCTTGCCCCGCTACCGCTCGCTGCAGCCTCAACGAGACGAGATGACGTACTGTATACACTACAGGCCCACTCCACGTCTAGCGATAACAATTCCCTGCTAGGGTAGTACTGCCAGTTGCAGATTGGACAGAGAAAGCAAGGAGGGCAACGGAAACGCTTCAAAGACATCCTAAAATACAATTTAACAAAATATCAAATCAAATCGACACGGATAAATGGGAGACCACGGCATCAAATCGTCAGGTATGGCGTCGCATCGTCCACCAAGGTCCACTATGTTTCGAACAACATCGGCGAAGCCGTGAGACTGACAAGGGAAGTCTTCGCGCTACTACACTCCGATCGGGTTGAAATTCAGGAAACTAATAGCTGAGGAAATGTACAACACGGGACAGGAAACCGCATCGGCTCAAATTAATATGCTATGTCATATTTATAACGTTAAAGTTATGACAATGATACGCGTGCCGCACCGAGAATGGTGAGCAGCAAGCCAGTGAGGCTGTAACAGGTCTGGCACACGCTCGCTGTTTCCAGCCGAGACGGAATGATACAAACGCGTGGCCTTCAATGTGGATGTACTTTTTTTTTTAGTAATATGCAGAACGTGTTACCTATGATAAACACAATGGATGACATAGTAGCAGGTTTGCTGCCGTAATTTGTTCATTATCTGAGATATATTACCTAGGTATTATTATATACAATTACAGAAATGAAATGCAACCGATACCTAATAATAAGTACAGTACTTTACACAATTAACGAGTATCATTTGTTTATCATGTCTTGTTTGTTTCAATCAATGTAGGCCTACGTATCACAAAGGTGAATGTCATGAACAAGGTGGTCAATACATAGATTTGTTTTACACCAGCCACACGTGAGTATGGCAGTATTTGTACACTGGCCACAAATATCCAGGGAAGGACGTTTAAAACAAAAAACAGGGTTCGGAAAGTTGGACGGTCGTTCATCTACAAAGCCAGCCTTAAACCAGCTATATGTCCACATGCTTTGAAAGCGTGGGGATGACAATTGGTTGTGTGTAAACGACTGAACTTTCAAGATGTTGTTACGTAGGTGAATATTGAACTCTATACCATGTAACAGCACACTATCGTAGAAAGTTCGTATGGAATTCTTCCATATTCGAAATCCAAATACATCCAGGGGTTGAATTATACATGTGGTTCCTTTTGGTACAATCTTGACATCAATGTCCTTGTCATTTGGTTTGGCTGCTAGTATAGCATCTTCTGTTTGTCCAGTCCATGAATCTAAAACCAGTACACTAAAATCGGGGACTAACGGAAAATATACATTTCGGAGCCACTCTTGAAATAAATGTTGAGTTAATTTACCCTACTTGGAAGCAAGTACATATAAATTAGGTGCAGTAAACAAGGTGTCCTTAACTCTTGGTCCAAAGACTGCGTTCCTTTCCTGTAATACCACAAGTAGAACGGGAAGCAGACGACCATCCGCGGAGATTATTGGTTGGACGGTGTAACTATGCGTTAACGAATTTAGGGATTGTGCTTCAGCAAATATACGCTTGTCACCTTTGCTGCGAAGTGTTCGTCCAGAGTGAAATTCCATGTTGAACCCACTTTGGTCCGTACTAAAGACACACATTGGACTATAGGTTTCAATGGCTTCCGCAACATCTCCAACAAAGGTTGTCGCACTTGCAAGTAGGTCACCATGATTTGTTGTATAATTATGTTACACGAATTTTGTCACTTTTCTTGACACAATACGGCAAGATCTTTTAAAATGGGAGAGCCAAACTTTCGATGCACGAAAGGTTTCATCACCTACTCGCCGTGCTGCCGCAAGAGCCCATTTCCGGATATCACTGTCATAAACAACCTTTCTTCCCTCTCTGGCGCATTGAAACTGTTTAGCGGTTGCATCGAAAATTAATTTCAGTTTTTCTTTTTTCGTACCTCCGCGTTCAACATGTTTCTCCCATATGTAAAGGTCATTACGGCACTTCAACTTCTTATAGCGGCGATGCACAGTTTGGAACTTCCGTTGTTTACCTCCTTGATTACGCCAAAAATCAATAGCGGCTTTCTTATATTGCACACTTACATCACTATTGTCTCCCGCAGGTTCATCGTGCTCCCTGTCGTATTCTGCTTCGTTGTCGGGGTCAAGCATAACCAAGCTATCTTCCGTTTTAACGGAAAAACTTGGGTCATCTATACGGTTTGCCATGAGGCCTGTAACGAAGACGTCAAATTAGCCCCCAAAACATGGACCGAATTAATAACCAATAAAGTACATGTTCTAAACCTATTCTTGGATGTAGCTTACTTACGCTGCAATTCACAGGCCAAATCCACCTCTGCAGCTGTAACCATAGTGGGTGTCTTTTCGCACTCTGCAAAACAATTGTTCAGGCACAGAACAACGTTCCAAGGGTTGATGTTTTTTTTATGTCCTCACAGACAGACATGGTTTCTGTAACAATACCTTATGATTGTAGTTTCAAACTTTGTTAATATTACAGTGGGTATACAAATTCTGCTTGGTAGCCGATTGTGTCACACGTTCAGTCTGGAGCCCCATTGACATGGCAAAGCAGACAGTCTAGTCAACAACTCGTTTACGGTGTCTGCTTCGTTCCTTGTGCCACGCTCTTACTAGCGCGCGCCCGATGTGCGGACGTTTCATACAACACAAAATAATGGTATCTATATTATTAAAAATATTGATGAAAACTTATCCGAGTCCGTCCGGCCATACTATCCAGCCGATTTTCTTCATCCTTTTTTTAAATGAAAGTTATTCATGCAAAGATTTGTCATCAAGTATTACAAATCACTTAAATTACGCCTTTCTCAAATTATTTGATTTATTCAACTTTTTCCAACTTTTTCCAACTTTGAAGTAATCATATCTTCGATTCTAATTGAGTTACGAAGGTCGTTTTAGTCTAAGAACACTCAGTGAATCAAGCGCTATCATTTGAGCTCTTAACCATTCAAATCGGCTGATACTGAGGAAAATTATGAGTGGACATACGATATTACATCTCATTTTTTCAACAGTTTTTCTCATTGAAGCAATCATATCTTTGGTTCTAATTGAGTTACACTGTTCGTTTTGGTCTAAGAGCACTCAGTGGATCAAGCTCTATCACATGATGTATTATATATTTACATTGGTTGATTCCGAGGAATGTTATGAGTGCCGAAGCGAATATTAGAAATAATTATGAAAATTTAACCGAGTCCGTGCGGCCATTCTATCCGGTCGATTTCCTTCATACCACTATTAAATTAAAGTTTTTCATGTATGGATTTAATATCAAGTATTACAAATCACTTAACTTCTTCCTCCTTCAAATTATATGATTTCTTGCACCTTTTTTACTTTTTTTCACATTGAAGCTATCTATATTATTAAAAATATTGATGAAAACTTATCCGACCCGTCCGGCCATACTATCCAGCCGATTTTCTTCATCCTTTTTTTAAATGAAAGCTATTCATGCAAAGATTTGTCATCAAGTATTACAAATCACTTAAATTACGCCTTTCTCAAATTATTTGATTTATTCAACTTTTTCCAACTTTGAAGTAATCATATCTTCGATTCTAATTGAGTTACGAAGGTCGTTTTAGTCTAAGAACACTCAGTGAATCAAGCGATGTCATTTGAGCTCTTAACCATTCAAATCGGCTGATACTGAGGAAAATTATGAGTGGACATACGATATTACATCTCATTTTTTCAACAGTTTTTCTCATTGTAGCAATCATATCTTTGGTTCTAATTGAGTTACACTGTTCGTTTTGGTCTAAGAGACTCAGTGGATCATGCTCTATCATTTGATGTATTATATATTTACATTGGTTGATTCCGAGGAATGTTATGAGTGCCGAAGCGAATATTAGAAATAATTATGAAAATTTAACCGAGTCCGTGCGGCCATTCTATCCGGTCGATTTCCTTCATACCACTATTAAATTAAAGTTTTTCATGTATGGATTTAATATCAAGTATTACAAATCACTTAACTTCTTCCTCCTTCAAATTATATGATTTCTTGCACCTTTTTTACTTTTTTTTCACATTGAAGCTATCTATATTATTAAAATAAAAATATTGATGAAAACCTATCCGAGTCCGTCCGGCCATACTATCCAGTCGATTTTCTTCATCCTTTTTTTAAATGAAAGGTATTCATGCAAAGATTTGTCATCAAGTATTACAAATCACTTAAATTACGCCTTTCTCAAATTATTTGATTTCTTCAACTTTTTCCAACTTTTTCCAACTTTGAAGTAATCATATCTTCGATTATAATTGAGTTACAAAGGTAGTTTTAGTCTAAGAACACTCAGTGAATCAAGCGCTATCATTTGAGCACTTAACCATTCAAATCGGCTGATACTGAGGAAAATTATGAGTGGACATACGATATTACATCTCATTTTTTCAACAGTTTTTCTCATTGTAGCAATCATATCTTTGGTTCTAATTGAGTTACACTGTTCGTTTTGGTCTAAGAGACTCAGTGGATCATGCTATATCATTTGATGTATTATATATTTACATTGGTTGATTCTGAGGAATGTTATGAGTGACGAAGCGAATATTACAAATAATTATGAAAATTTACCGAGTCCGTCCGGCCATTCTATTCGGTCGATTTCCTTCATACCACTATTAAATGAAAGTTATTCATGTACGAATTTAATATTAAGTATTACAAATCACTTAACTTCTGCCTCCCTCAAATTATTTGATTTCTTGCACCGTTTTTACTTTCTTTCACATTGATGAAAACTTATCCGAGTCCGTCCGGCCATACTATCCAGCCGATTTTCTTCATCCTTTTTTTAAATGAAAGGTATTCATGCACAGATTTGTCATCAAGTATTACATATCACTTAAATTACGCCTTTCTCAAATTATTTGATTTTTCAACTTTTTCCAACTTTTTCCAACTTTGAAGTAATCATATCATCGGTTCTAATTGCGTTACGAAGGTCGTTTTAGTCTAAGAACACTCAGTGAATCAAGCGCTATCATTTGAGCTCTTAACCATTCAAATCGGCTGATTCTTCGGAATGTTATGAGTGAACATTCGATATTATATCTCATTTTTTCAATATTTTTTTCTCATTTTAGCAATCATATCTTTTGTTCTAATGACGGAAATTTCGTATTACACTAGCGTTTTGTATTACAATCAACAAAGTGGAGGGTCAAACGCTTCATCGAGTTGGAATCTACTTGCCTGATCCTGTTTTAGGCCATGGAATGTTCTATGTTGCCTTATCCCGAGGAAAATCATTTAAAACTAAGAGTCGACGTACAGCGAACATTGTCTGGAAGGAAGTATTGTAAAATAAAGGTTATAAACTATTACTTAATGTCGTAATTTTTAAATTCCAATACTGAAAAATTATGCTGCGGAGCAGTACGGGCGCCCTAGTTGAATATTAATTTGAGCCGATGCGGTTTCCTGTCCTGTTTGGTACATTTCCTCAGCTATTCGTCTACTGAGTTTCATCCCGATCGGAGTGTAGTAGCGCGAAGACTTCCCTTGTGAGAAGTACAATGCGAGGAAAGAGCGTGGGGTTTATAGGTGGATCAACCCACAAGAGCCAGTGGCTGCTCCGAACAACGTGTGTCACTACTGTGGGAGAGTTTGTGTTTCCAGGATTGGGCTGTATAGTCATCTAAGAACTCACCTTTAGAAGACAATCTTACTCGAAAACGAGTGATAGCCTATTATTATTATCATTTAGGACCTTGGGCACCGTGGACACCAACCCAATGTAGACCTACTTGTTTCTGTTTAAAAAAAATGTTGAATAACCAATGTTATTGAGGTGTCTTTAGAACGTGAGTATTTGTAATTGAGGCTAGGATTGGAAAAGAGATGGTCGTGGTGGTCAGATGTTTGGAACCATTCCAGCATGTGCCTGGAGTAGAGGTGGGGACCACGGATACCTGACGAGTCTGAGTGTAACCTGTTCTAACCCTCAATCAAAATTGAATGTATTGTTAGAGATAGTAATCAAATCCGAACTTCACGGAAAACAGCCAAGAGTGCTAACCACTACAGAACGATGTGATCGCAATATTTATTCAAATTTGGATTTGAATCAGCTTTATTCAGAGGCTCATATCTGGAGCTCACCATATCCGTATTAAGAACGAAAAAACACCCTATTTCGGTAACCCTGGGGAAATGAGGGCGAACAGCCCATGGCACGGGTCTTCCCTTGAGGCGTGAACTGGTGCTGGCGCGGTGCCTGGAGGCGAGAACCCGAACTTCACGGACAGCCAAGAGTGCTAGCGACTACAGCACGAGGTGGTCGCAATATTTAATCACATTTGGACTTAATTCAGATTTATTCAGAGCCTCATACATTGACCTCACCATATCCGTATAAGAACGAAAGAACACAGTATGTTGGTAACTCTGGGGAAATGAGGGCGACTTGCCCATGGCACTGGTCTTCCCTTGAAGCGTGAACTGGTCCCAGCGCGCTGCCCGGAGGCGAGCTAAATTGTATGATAATGCCTAAGCAGTTGAGATTAGTTGACAAACGAGATGTGTCATATTAATAGTTTGGTGTCATTATCCTTGACAACACCTGCTTCTCATTTCTAACTCTTGATTATAATCAGTGCTGCGTCCTCAGTATGTCAGGTAGGGAGTTAAATTATTACCACACGTTATTTAAATTCACTCTAGTGTGTTATATTAATACCTGGGATTTAAGGATGCTCCTGAATTATGGCCGGTAATTTGGGTTTATAGCTGTGTTCCTCAAGAACTGTTCCATACAGCAGTTACTGCGATGTATAATTGTCTGGGTCTACAGCCACAGGGCACCACACTTACTCATAACGAGGTCCAAAGCAATGCTGTCACTATAATTCTAGATTTGATTTGACACCGTGCCCTGTATTTTTGCCATATAAAGGGGAGATGAGTTGGCATTTTAAATTGCTAGTAAATAAACATTCTGGTATTTCCCGTAGCAGTTTTCTTAAACACATACCTGGCCTCATAAATACCATTCTGAAATTAAGAATTTATTAAGTGGGTTTATTTTTACAGTAAACTGTGTTTATTTAAAGACAGATGAAACGCATTTTGTAATTCAAGCTAACTCTAAATATCAAAAGCAGTACCATAACACACACATATCTAACTTCTATTATTCCCCAATCTTTCCCTACTTCTTTGTACCCCTTTTTCTTAATGACTCAGGTTGTAAATATACGTGGGAAGTAATTAAATCGAACCTTTTTCTGGACGATGCTTGAATAAGTTCAAATAAAATATATGACTGACGGAAGTCTGACAAATATACAAACTATATACTCCATAGCAGGTTCTTTAAACGAATGGCGCATGAAAGGACTAAGAATAGATAAGCTTACGGAAAATAAACTCCCACATGTAAGTTATACTGCCGATAGTTAACGTGCTAGAAGTACACTCCTGGATAGATAAATGACATCGTTTTAAAGTTACAGTTCCTATAAGTTGTTTATGACATGCACAAGGCTAATTCAGATTTAATAAATAAATCAAGATTTTATTAATTTTATGGACTCAGTTTCCTCAAAGTTTTCCTCGAAAACAAGGCATAACACTAACATCTGAGAGTGAGGTACATTTATATTATAATACTCATTAAATGAAGACAAAAATAACACTTATTTATCTCGCAATTTTTGAACAGAGTGACTTCATATGACCCGAATAAATGGTGTACCAAAATTGATACTGGCTGTTGATTGCTGATCTAGCAACTGTCATGGGATTATACTGTATCTTCAATACCCCGTCCTTGGCATGTGTTGACTAATCATCAACCATCAACACAATCACTTCAATATGGTAGTGATTGTATGTCGTACAACAAGGTACTGTAGGCTGACGGATAGTTACCCTATAATTTTCCATCTGTTTTTGTTCATTTGAGCTGACTTCAATCTGCACAGTCGAGTCTGTACGTAACCCAAGCCACTTCTGCTCAACTGCCCACCGGCTGACGCTTAGCTGACCAGCCGTGAGTGAGCCGAACGAGTGGTTGGTGCGGGAGAGTAGATGGCAAGGAGAGACGGCTCATCACGCTGGAGACCAATCAGAACAAGCCTTGCTTGCATGGACGAGTGTACAGTACGATGCATTGGGGACAGCCTGAGTTCACTCGAGTTGCAAGAGTTGGAAAGGTATGGCGATCTTTGAGCTCGCTATAAGGCTATGATGACAAGTTTGTATATACCTAGGTTGTATAAATTTGTGATTAATTAAGTACTGTTGAACATTTTAAGGGATAAGCTTCCCAGTAGAAGATGAACTGGAAAGCGCAAGTTGAGTGCCTTAAGCTAATCACATGCAAGTTCATAAGGCACAGGGTGAATAGTGAGGGGTAGAACAGGGTACACTCAGCTCCGTGAGGCAAAACTGAGAAAAGGCGGGTTTGATTCCTACCTCAGCCATCCTGGAAGTAGTTTCCGTGATTTCCCACTTCTACTCCAGAAAAATGCCGGCCACGGCCGCTTCCTGTCTAGATCCTACCTCAATTGCAAATACTCACACTAGTACAGACATCACATTGGCACAGGTTATCAGAAAAATTCTACACACACACAAGTACATGGGGATACATGACCACGATGTCGCAAAGCCCCTTAAGAATCAACAAAAGAAACCTCTGTAAAGGTATGAGTATGCTTTGATGAGGAACTAGCAAAAATGTCACTGAGCTAAGGTGACCAATTAGTAATGGTCAGACGACGATGATATTCAACTTTGCCGTTTAGAGTGTGGAGTCGCTCCACGTGGTCGTAATTCTTCGTGATTAAACTTTGAAATATTGAATCACATATGAGATAATTATATTCTAATTTTCAATAAATATCGAGAATACATTGAAGGCGCCGATCCCTTGACGAACATCTATGTACAAATTGCACAAAATCATTGACCAACGTAGCAGAAAATCGGAATCTCGTTTGGTCGGAATTTGTATTAAAGTGTAGAAGTGTGCTGCTATCTCATTTTTGAGAATTAAACCTCTAATAGCTCCTAATTGTTGTCCTCGGATCTTCCCTCGAGCGTGACAAGAATCTCAGGAGACGAGAGCTTGTATTTTAAAAGCCATTTCATGAATTCATGAATGTGATTAACCACATTTCTTCCGAGTTCAATATTTTAACAGAACAGTTCTAGAAAACAAGCTTTTTTCAAATTGTTCAATGATTTTTATTAACTCATCATTAGGTAAAGAATACGTATTAATACGACTTGCATACAAAAATAGATGCATGTTTAACAAAACATCACGAACTAAGTTTACCTGATCCTATTCGTTATACTGTATAATGTACAATTGATAAAATTATAATCTTAACTTTGACATGAAATAGATTTATCTTCATTCAAAAAAATAAATTAAAAAATCCGTTTTGAGTTGATACAGTTGTTGATGTTCCTCAGAAGGACTGGTTACTGGTATAAGTTTACTGCTTGGTAATTACAGGCACGTGAAGTGGTTATGAATCTTCTTAATTCAACTGGAGACACAAAGCAGTATTGTATACTATCATGGTTGAGTGAAATACATACTAGGTTCGATTTCAGGCTTCGCCATCAAAGACTATCATTAGGATTTGGCACGGGGTGCACTCGGTCTTGTGAGAACAATATTGAGAATAAAAATGGGTTCAAATCCCACTCTAGTCCATTCTAAGAGCGGTTTATCCTGGTTTACCAATTCATCTTCGAACACATACTAGGATGGTTCTAACCCACGTCTTATATGAATGTACCCCTTCTGAAACGTTTACTTTTTGAAATACGGTCTTGATTACGTCAAACGCCATGTGACCAACTTTCTGATCGGTTCTGTTAAAGAAGCACTTCTTTGTTTTTGGAGCTATGATTTGATAAATACTTTAGTGCATAGTTAAGTATATCTTTTCGGACACGATATGCCAAAATATTGATGTATAGTGTTTTATATCGGACATCTCTCACGGGTATTTTGCGTTTGATGCCCACGTTTCATTGTGGTTGTTTAGTTCTTGTGGCTTGATTGTTTCAATGATTTATATTGCAACCATAATTTTATTTTGTTTGGGTTCATGAAGGCCTTTATTATCTACGGTTGCTATGTTTTCAGTGCCATGGCATTCATTCATTCATTCATTTCCGTGTCCGATCATTTCCAGAATGTAGCAACTCCGATGGCCTTGTTGTTTGCCTCGATCAGGTCCTGGGTAGTGCAGGGTTGTTCTAGTAGTGGACAAATGAGCAGGTGGGCTGGGTCTTGTGTTGCTCCACACTCGCAGGACGTGTCTCCATCAGCTGGAAGGATACCCCATTTCTGCATGTTGGTCTTGCAACGAGGGACGCCCACCCTGAGACGATTAAGTGATTTCCAAACAGGGTAAGGCAGGTCATTTCCTGGGGCTAGCTCTTCCTTAACAGGGATATCCGGCGGCAGCTTGCTCTTCCACCTGGAGATGCGGTTAGATTCCGATGTTCCCTCCAGTGGTTGAGTCCTGGCGATGAAACTCTTTCTTGATTTCAGTCGATGGACAACAGCCTGATGATTATGCAGTGGATGACGGGGATCATTAATCTGCTTCGCCCTCTCTGCATCAGCAGCAACAGCCCTTCTGATAGTTGGGGGAGCTATCCCAACAATCGGGTAAAGTTTGTCGACTGGAGTAGGCTTCATACATCCCGACAAGATTCGTATGGTCTCGTTGATGGCAATGTCAATCTGCATGGTGTGACTGGATGCACTCCACACAGGTGAAGCGTACTCTGCAGCAGACATGCACAAAGCAAGAGCAGAAGTTCTTAGGACGTGAGGACTTGCCCCCCAGGTGGTGGCTGTGAGCTTCCTCAAAATATTGTTCCGTGAACTAACTTTCAGCCTGGTCTTATGGCAATGTTTCTTGAAGGACAGTGTTCGGTCAAGAGTAACACCTAGATACACGGGTGTTGGACAATGTTGGAGTTGTTTGCCTTGCCATGTAACATCCAGTTCCCGCCGAGCTTCTCTATTCCTTAAGTGAAATGCACATACTTGAGTCTTGTTGGGATTTGGCTTAAGATGATTGGCTTCATAGTAAGATCCAAGGGTATCTAGTGCAGAAGTCAACTTTCCCTCCACCTCTTCAAATGTTTTTCCTTGGGCAGCCACTGCAGTATCATCAGCATAGATGAAGAGCCTAGAATGTTCTGGTATGGGCTGATCGTTAGTGTAAATATTAAATAGCACAGGAGCGAGTACACTGCCTTGAGGTAAGCCGTTCTTTTGTATGCGCCATCTGCTCTTTTTACCATGGAGAAAGACTTGGAACCTTCTATTCTGCAGGAGAGTGCCAATAAGGGATGTTAGTTGGTAGTCGTTGGAGGTCTGGTACACTTTCCTCAGCAACTTTCTGTGGTTGATAGTGTCGTAAGCAGCTGTTAGATCGACAAAGGCAACTCCAGTTATCTCACCTTGTTCATACCCATCCTCGATGTGTTGAGTGAGGTTCAGTATCTGACTGCAACATGACTTTCCAGATCGAAACCCAGCTTGTTGGGGAATGAACTTATCTTCAAGGATGCCGCTAATTCGGTTGAGGATAAGGCGCTCGAAGATCTTGAAACAGTGACATAATAAGGATATTGGGCGAAAGTTTTTAGGATCGTTTGGCTCCTTACCAGGCTTAAGCAGTGCAACCACTCGGGCTTTCCTCCAGAGCCTGGGGATATAAAGCTTAGATACACACTCATTAATCATCGTAAGCAGCCATTGTAGGGTGGTCTGGCCGAACTTTTTGATCTGTTCTACTCTGATGTCATCGATGCCAGCAGCTTTATTCAATTTCAACGTGGAGATGGCAGATTCTAGTTCATTCAAGGTGAAAGGTTCTCGTAGGTTATGGTTCTCATGTCCTGAGGTTCGTTCCAGTTGCTCCCGTGAGCTCCGACCTTTAGTCTTCCCGTTCATGAGTAATTGGGTTGCAATCTGGTCTGCTGTTATTGTGGTGAAGTTTCTAGATGTCGTTGGGTCACCGCTGAGGTTTTTCAGGAGATTCCAGGCCCGCCTACTATTTAACTTCATGTCGAGATTCTCTACCAGTGAGGTCCACTTAGCTTTACAATGTGCTGAGATAGTTTGCAACAATTCCTCGCCAACATGGATAGTATCATCAGAAAATGGGTCTGCCTCAAAGAGATCTTTGTAGTGGTTCATCAGCTGTTTGCTGTTATCAGTCAGTCCTGGTATGTAGCTTGTTCTACAACCTCTTGGGATAGTCCTTCTAGAAACTGTATGGACGCATTTGACAAATGCCTCATACATCTCAGGTTGCGGCGGGATTTTGGCAACTTCTGTATCAAGTTCTTTGGCAAATCTTTCCCAGTCGGCCTTCTGAAAATTAAACCTTCGCTTGAAAGGCACCTCCTCTGGCACAACCATGGCATTCACTGTGCAAATTATGGGCCTATGTTGGGTAGATGGAATGGGCTTACCCATCATCTTCAAACAACTCCCAGCAACTTTGGATGACACGAAGATATTATCGGGGTTGTAGCCTCTCCTCCATCGGCCACTGTTGAAGGATGCTGGCAGCTTTGGATCATGAATTAGCTGAAGATCATGATTCTCTGCCCAGGTTTCCAGTTTTTCGCCATTTATATCTGAATCTGGGTATCCCCAAGATGTGCTTCGGCAGTTGTAATCGCCAATGATGAAGTTTACGTCCTGGTAGTTGAAGTTGGCAGGTTCCTCAAACGTGAAGTCGACATTGGGGGGCTTGTATATAGAAGTAGCGCAAAAGTGTGGTGTAGATATTGAAAGAATCTCGATGTCATCCTTTCCAGTCAGCGAGGCTGATGTGATATTTAGGTTTGGTTTGGTAAAAATGGCACTGCCGTATTTATCGTGGGGCCTTTCCAGAACAAGCTCCATGCCTGCGATTTTGGGCCGATGGCTGTTGTAGCCCCGGTGAGTCTCTTGCATTAGGAGTATGTCACATTTACATTCGTTGCACAAATCAGCCAATAAGGTCTCTTTGGCACGCGAGAATCCCTCGATATTAATCGAGACTATAACAAGTGGTCTTAAAAAAGACCCTTTAGGGAGATTACTACTTCTGTGTTGACCGGTAGTGGAAGAATCTGCCGCTGCTATGCAACGTTGCCCAGGATGCGCCCGATTGTAGTGGTTTTCCATAGTGTAAATTATACAATCTTCGGGGAGGCTTCTTCCTTGCACCCCAGTGCCATGGCTACCTTGATATATTTCCTTAGTGGGCCATTGTGGTTTAGATGCCATTGTAACGGGTTGTCATTGGAAACGTCCTTTGTTGTCCGCGAGCCTGTGTTTTTGATATCTGTGGGCGTGTTCATATTTCATTTGGAGTACTTTATAACACTGCAAACTTTTCATTAGCGCTGACCTCCGCCGGAAAGCAAGGAGTGACTATCATTTGAGTAACCCTTGAATGAGGGGCATTTTCGTTTCTTCTAAGATTGTGGAAATTGTTAAAAAATATATATATACACGAGTGTGCAAATAAATAACACTACAGTAGGTAAGTCAACAAACAAACATGAAGATTTTTCATTACGTAATTCATAATATAAACCGTCAAGACAAAAACCGGAACTCACCGTTGTACGAATACAACCAAGACGAACTACTACAATACTGTAGTAGCAATTTAAATTAAATAAATAAATACATTATTTAGCGAAAATTTTAACCGCTACACAGTGGACAGGATCTGATGATGGTCATTTGAGGGTCGAAACGCGTAATCATACATAGTTTTTTTTAAAGTTTTGGCAACTATGTTATAAATTGATAAATAACACACCTACATGGTTCCGAGTTTCAAAGGCCCTCGATGTAGTCTCCAGCACAGCGTACAACGTGTTCCCAGCGACGCGGAAGCCGTTGGATTCCGTTGGCACTGCCCAATCTATCGGTGGTGCGAAGGAGCGCTCGGCAGCCTGCACAACATCTCCAGTTTTAGGTTAGCGGTTCCCGCGCAGTGGCTCCTTCATCTTCGGGATGAGATCAAAGTCGCAGGGACTTAACTCCCTGTTCCAGCGATTCAACAATGCAGACACAACTCCTGCTGCATGTGCCCTAGCATTGCCATGCGGAACGATGTGCGGAGTATCGATGTGGTGTCGCCGTTTCCTTCTCAAAGCTGCTAGGAGATGGTCTTGCAAAAACGAATAATAGTACGCCGCATTAACGGCTTGCCCTGAGGGAACGGTATGTTTTATGATCACACCATCCCAATCATAGGCAAGAATCAACATTACCTTCACATTGGTGGGGGTTTGTCGAACTGTTTGTTTTCGTGGTGATCCGTGGTGCCACCACTCATTCGATTGGCGTTTCAACTGTGACTCATAAGATTTGGCCCACGTCTCGTCAATTATTATGATACGCCGTAAGAAGTCCTCTCCTTCGCGCTCATAACGCTACAAGTGCGTACGAGAAGCGTCATATCGCAGCCATTTCTTCATGTCGGTTAATTCATGCGGAACTTATTTTGATGCAATTTTCCTCATTTTCAGGCAGTCCTCCAGGATGTGGAGGACAGTTGAATTCACCAGTCCTGTATCTTGCGCTAATTCACGAAGCGTTACGTTCCGATCCGCCTCCACTAACGCGAACACCATCTGTACATTTTCATCACTTACTGGTGGGTGACCACATCGAGGCATGTCCTCCACACGTTCGCGCCCATCTCGAAAGGCTGCAACCCATCTTGCTACCGTTCTGTAAGGTAACGCAGATGCACCGCACGCCTCTTGCAGTCCTTGGTGGCACTCTCGAGCCGTGCGACCCCTAGCACACTGAATTTTTATCCACGTTCCCTGCTCCTGCTCCAAAAACATTGCGCGAGCGCTTGGCCACAACTACTCATCTAACATGCACCACTGCATACGAATGCGGGAGGGGACGGACGAGATCATGTGCTCTAAGGGAGGGGATACAGGTTAGCCACTTTTGGTAACAATGGCAGAATCCAACACCGTTGCTACATACAGCAGCAGCTTCGTTGCCAAAATAATAAAAAAAAAGCAACCCTTGTATATTGCCCATTTAAGTGTGACAACTAAATAATACACGTAATTTTTCCAGGAGTATGTTTGCATATTTATAATTTGTGCCCCGCCCAATTTCTTAGATTGTGCATTGGCCGAGTTTGGTTTATAATTTTGGGTACATTTGTTTTATCTATTTAAATTAAATTCGTTCATTTTTATCACTTTTAACCTACTTTCGATTTTTGAAAAAATAAACAAAAAAAAAATCAAAGTAGATTTATGAGATCTACATGTGCCAAAAGTTATCAGTCTGTCCGTGTGTGTGTATCTGTCCCCCTTATCAATTCAAACATGACGAAACCGAATTGAATGAAATTTGATACAGGGGTAGCTCTAGCAAAGGAAACCTCAGTATCATGTTTTATATCACCGCCATCTTGACGGAAACGTAATGACAGCCACCAAAATGTTCAAAGCTTAAATCAATGTACGACTAAACTAATTATCCGATCTCTACCAAATTTCGCAAAAACATACTTCCATGTGGGTAGAGTCTTTATACCAAACAACAAGGTCATCAGCCAAATAGTTTCAAGACGGCGGATGTATGAATCATGCAAGTATTATAGCCTAACCATAACTTACGATTCAACAAGGTCTGGTCTCATCAAATCCACTTAGCGTACATAGGGAGGTTTAAACTGTCCTCAAGGAGGTGACCGTTAGGGTATTAGCATTTTAAAATAGAATATGTAACCGTAGAAGTGACTAACAGGTCATGTTGATCGTGTCATATCGTTGTGGGTCCGTGCGGTTCCGTTGACAAAATGGCCGCTATTATTGCTCGGAAATCCATGTAGTTTGGGCAAAAGACGCTTCTCACAGAAAGGTATATTGCTGCAACATTTATTAGAGATCGGAGGATTAGGTTAGCCATAATTTGATTTAAGCTCAGAATAATTGGGTGAGCGCCATTTCTTTTTTGTTATGATGGCGGTGATATACAACATGCCACTGAGTTGTCCCTTGCTAGTGCTACCTCTGTACCAAAGGTGGTTCGATTTGGGTTTCGTTGTGTTTGAATTGATAGGGGGAATCGATTTGCACACATACATGGCCGTCATCTGCAAACTATTGTGTTGATGACCTTGTATGTAATTTGGTCAAATGCATATGTGGGTATGTTGTTGCAAAATTTGGTAGAGATCATATGATTAGCTTAGTCGTAATTTGATTTAAGCTGTGAACATTTGGGTGGTCGGCATTACTTTTCCGTCAAGATGATGGCGATATAAAACATGACACTGAGGTGCCATTTGCTAGTGCTACCTCTGTACCAAATTTCTGTCAATTCTGTTTCACCGTGTTATAATTGATAGGGCTACACACACATACACACGAACACACTTGCAGACACGCAGACAGACACACAATTGTTGGCCCTGTGTTGATCTCATAAGTCTACTTTTTTTTTTTGCATAAATCGAAAGTAGGCTAAAAATATATAAAAAAGCAATATCTACTAAATTTACAACAAAAGTAGTATTCGTATGGAAAATAAAACTCAAAAGAACAAGAATAAACTTTAAAGAGAGTTTCGCCAGTTGACAGAAAGTAAAGATGCCTTCCTTAGGAGGGGAAGTAAAGCCGGCGGTCCCATGTCATAGATTTATGGCATGTTAAAGAACCTTCCACTAATTACACATGTGTGAAGCTAAATCGGATAGGTTAAGAATGTAAACAACGCTCTTAGGTTTCTACTTTCGTTGCCAAGAGCCGACTGCGGTGGTGTCTAGTAGCTAAGTTCTGAACTAGGCCTAGTAGTCGTTGACGGTGGCGTTTGGCGGCAAAAGTAGGAACTATTTGAGAAATTCTAAGTTGCAGTCTGTACTTAAATTTAAAAACCGATACACACACTAATACAGCCATCACAATTAACACCGGTTATCAGACAGATTCTACACACACCCAAAGTACACGGGGCTACATGACTGCGTTGTCGCAGCCCCTAAACTGAGGAGCCAACCAACCAACCAAAGAAGGTGTCATAAATTTAGCCTCTATGATCATTGAGCTCCCGGTTTATGAGCTCGTCAGAGCTGATCCAGAACACCCTCTTACTTTCCATCAATTTTTTTGGATTGCTACCCTGGCACCAATCATAACATTCATTACCTGGATATCCTCTAGCTGGTACTTTTCTAAATAATAGGCCTATGACATTATATGCAGAGATATCCTTTTCCTTTCGTCATCAACTTCACGTCTTTGAATTAGACGCAACTCGTATCTTATATTGGGGTCTAGAATGTAACCCTTTTTCCTCTTAATGGCCATCATATCTATTCTTCTTGTGCTGCCGTTTGTTCGAAATCTTGAACGTCCTAATGCATTTGGAAGTTAAATCCTTGGGGAGACTGTGCAATGGATGGCCTGATGGTGTTGTCGGTTTTTCTAAGAACATCGCCAAACGGAAAGAAACCCAAGACGTGAGCTAAAGTTTCATTCTCCTGCAGTGAGCACGTCTTGTAAAAAGTCCCGGAAGAATGGGAAGGAGGCATATATGATGAAGGAAAGAAGTTCAAAATCGTCAGATTTGCTGATGATATCGTTATCTCAAGAAAGACTTGATGAGATCACGTGAAAGCAGAAGACAGGAGGCAGTTAATGTCATCTACATTGAGCAAACAATAACTCTGTCCCCCCAATGACCTAATTTATGTTGTCCGAGTTTTCATCAATTTGTGACTCGGTAAGATAAGACACGATACCGTGTTATGCCATTTTTTTGCGTATCTCTGAATGAGATCCTGACTTATCCATATTAGCGTTTCTTTAGTCTAGGGCAGGCGGTCTAGGGCAGGAGACTGTGAGCAACACCCTCATGTCATACCAAATACCCCAGCACCATTACATTGAATATAATAATACAACCAAAACTATTCTTCTTCTTCTTCTTCTAAATACAATATCTGAAATCAATGTCTACATATTGTAAAAAAAAAGCATTATATATTAAATTTACAACAAAAGTAGGATTCTTATGGAAAATAAAACTCAAAAGAACAAGAATAAACTTTAAAAATATTAATAATAATAATATTGCTAAAATCATGAGCCTCTCCTTCCTTTTCTTTCTCCCTCAGAAGTGCTTAAATAGCTAGGGAATCACCGATCACCAGGTCTACTGCAACTGATTGCATGACTCATGAAGGTAAGATACATTTACGTTTGGACAGTTGAGTGGAATCAGCTTCTTTCCTGTCACTCAAAAAATAGGGATGTCCAAATATTAATATTATTTATATTTATATTTCACAAAATGATAAAATTTCTGACTGTCAAAATTTCTAATGAAAGCACTCTTATTCTGGTTCGTGCAACAAAATTTGAAATTAAGAATCGATTTCAGGGGAGCTGGTGCTTGCGAGCACTAAGGCTAAGGCAGTCTCTTACTGTAGCCTATACGGTCTCCCTCTCCTGTCGACTTTCAAAGACTGCTCATTGCTGGATTTTGAGTTATTAACATTCGTTTTCGATGAGTAACATGATCATTAGATGTTAATAAACTGGGGAAAGAAGTGTAAAGGTTGAATTAATCACGAGCTTAGGCCTAAAAATTAAGTTTAGTTTCATGTACAGTAAGTAGTTGCCATGACGATAATTCAAAAATTGCAGTAGACGTTCCGTGATAGAGCTTCATTATTTGGTGAAGTTTATTATTATGACGATAACATCTAAAGGTAGGCCGCTGACAGCGACATCCGAGGTGCTGAGTGTGAAGAAAATATATGATGAAAGATAAGGAGCGGTCACTCGTGAGAGCCAGTTGATTTATGAAGGGCAGTAGGTGAGTTAGGAGGCGTCTTTCTCTTCCTTGAAATGCGTGATTTACTCCTCGTCATCATCTTATCACAAAAGATACAAAAACACCCAAGTCGATATTTCAAACGACATTTAATTTAATACTGGATAACACGACTTCTTATTAAAATATTTTGGGCTACCAGATCGCTGTTGGAAGAAATGAGATTACAATAATTAGTTACGTTTGTTGTTTTAAGGGGTGCAACTATGAGAGAAAATAATAGAGGCTGCACTAAATTATAGATATTGAGAGTAACTTGAAAACAGGGAACTTAATATTGCAGGTTTTCGTACGGGCTTGGTCTCAACGAGGAAGATAGTACTGTTTACTTCTACCAATTATCGATGTTGGTGTGTCCATTGTATATAGGGGAGAAAGTGTGACCATGAGCTTCTTCGAATGAGCTGAATACAGTATTTGATATATCAGCTCTTTATTTCTCATTCGTTTGTAACTAAATCTAAACTCACGACATCAGGTAGGCCAATAGGAAGACGTACTCAAAATTCAACAGATCAACAAAAATAAATTTAAAAATGCAGTGTAAATAGAATTCATACCGTAGGTATAAAATAAATAAATAAATACATAAATAAATAAATAAATAAAAATAATAAATAAATAAATAAATCAATAATGAAGCAAGTAGGGAAGGATCTTGCTGAACTCCATATTAATCAAAATGACATAGATGACCCAAGACCAACTACAATACTCAGACCTTAATGCAGGTATCGAAAGTGTGAAAATGGCGTATGCGGAAGCCCGAGATAGTTATTGTGTACATTCGTTGCTAGAATACAATGTTAGCTCTGATTAGCTTCGTTTGATGAAAGTTGGGATAAACTATTGCTCATCTGTAATGTTTAGTGTCTTCAGTATGTCTGCTAAGCTCAGTTCGCGTTAATGTACCGCAATCGTGTGTAAATATGTGATAATACGCTTATTACGGACTGGTTCGATTGTGTGAGGATTATTCAGTCGACCGATGGCATTGTGTCATTTACTGCAGATGTTGAAGTACCTAAGACTAAAGCATTAATAGAAGTGTCTTAAGAATATGCACCGCAATGATTTGCTAGTTAGTGACAATATATTAATAGCTTAGTACACTTCAGTACCGGTAGTGCCGAACCTAAGTACGTAAAGGGAAAACGCAATGAGCATCTACGGCAAGATCAAACCGTTGACGTTGTATTGAACGCTCAGCTTCATGTGCCTCCGTAAATCCTTACCAGTCTAGCAGATGTTCTACACTGCCTTGTATACACGCCAAATATTACAGTGAACTTCTGTTTTATTGGTTAAGGAAGATGTTTCCCCTGTGCCAAACAGTGAACTCATTGTGTTCCGTTATTATTCATACTTTTGTGATTCTTACAGCTTGGAAGTTATTTTTTATTATGATGTGTGTAATAAAGTGTTGTGAGTAACTTGCCAATTATGTACTTATATTGCGAGATGGTGTTCCGCGATAATTCCGTAAGAGGGAGATGGTGCTTTCCTACCAACATTACTTTACTAAATCTACTATTTCCAGCGTACAACTTTTCCAAACGGTAACAGCGAATGTTTAATAGGTTAGATCGTAACATATTATCGTGTCCTTTGTGTGTGGTAATCTCCATAATTATGTTCAGATATCCACACGACGACTTCTTTGCATATTTCAATCAACTAATTCGGTGTGATGTTTTAGCCAAGATTTTAGACAATTCTACGTGAGGTATTAATTGAATTGTATCTCTGTAGCGTTGGTTCGATTATTTCCGACATCTATTATCATTCCGATTTTGTACACAAATACTCTGCATGTGCTGGGACAGCACTTCAGTAACCGGGAACTTTCTTCTCTCCTACTTCAGAATCTGTTTGATTTTATGCTAATAATATCAATCTATAATTACTGAACTTAAATACAAATCGTGATAACTCGCCAAAAAGCATCTTATTCAACCACAGAAACAGTGAGACTATTGTAGCTGCCCCTTGGGTGAAGACGAAGAAACCTATAATTCGAGGCCAGAACTATTATATAAATTAATTCAGGTAAGTCTAAATTATTGATGCATATTTCTTCGGAACCTAGTCTCGTCTTTCGATATCTTTTATGCTCTTAGGTGAGTGAACGAACTGTGACAACCCCGATGACACGATCTTAGCTATTGGTAGGGCAACCGTCGCCGCCATGTTTTTTCTACATTAAGGTCTGAGGATTGAAGTTGGTCTTGGATGACCGGAGCAACTACCATGTAATAGTCCGGGGCCGAAACGAGCTTTTACACCGTAACCCAAAATTTTAGTATATACAACACATTTTGATGGTTTCTATATGGAAAAAGTGTGCTGAAACTGAAAATAGCGGGTATACAGTTTACACCCTTGAGCGTTTTTAGCCTATTTTCAATTTTGAAAAAATTGGCTTATGAGATCACCGTTTGTCCGTGTGTGTGTGTGTGTGTGTGTGTGTGTGAGGTGTGTGTGTGTGTCCCCTAATAACTTCTAAACGGCTTGGAGTGATTTCAATGAAACTCGGTAAGTTCATAGCACTATTTCGGACGACCCCGTCCGTGCCTTTGAAATTTTGTTACGTCTCACAAATCCAACATGGCGGCTGTGCGAAATATTTCACCAGCATTCAATATCTCCGAAACTATTACCGATATCTCCCTGGATTTTTTACGGTGATAAAGGGAACTACTAGAAGTTCACCTATGGGACTTTTGAAAAACTGATAACTACAAAACCAACATGGCGGCCACGCGAATTCGAAACTTTTCAATAGACGTTTCTCGCGATTTAACCAACCAAACGCAATAAAACTTGGTATAGTATATGTTTATACATATTGTAATGCACCGACATCTAACTTCGTTGAATTGTTTACATAACCACAAGATGGCGGATGTGCGAAATATTTCACCGGCATTCTATATCTCTGAAACTATCAGCGGTGTCACCCTGAAATTTTGAAAGGAGATAAAGAGCGCTACTGAAAGTTCATCTATAAGACTTTCAAAAACCGGTTAACTACAAAACGAACATGGCGGCCAAGCGAATTTGAAAATTTTAAATAGACCTTCCTCGCGATTTAATGTTCCAAACTCAATGAAATATGGTACAGGAAATGTTTATACACATTGTAATGCACTGGTATCTAATTTAGTTCAATTGTTTACATAACCTCAAGATGGCGGCTGTGCGAATTTTAAAATTAAGTTTATATTTCTTGTGTCGTAGTCATGCGATCGAAGTGAAAATTTGAATAATGAACCTACGTGATAATTTTACTTTAATGGTAAATGACTCTATGGCCTATACATTTAACAATCCAACATGGCGACCATCCGAAATATTTAGACGGCTCTGA